>NC_051169.1:26977701-28395201 GCF_013339725.1 Rhipicephalus microplus
CCAGTACGACGACTGCGAAGCATAGACAAGCCAGACCCTGACCTAAAGCTCTTGAGACTACATGCTTGTTGACGACGTGCTTACAGGAGGGCACAGCGTTCCAAAGGAAGCTCTGATTGGACACTTTATAACCGCGTAGATGCAGCCATTATACGGCACACAAAACAACTTCTTCGAAGAAACTGGGCCGCATTGTGTAGCTCGTTGCATATGGCGAGTTGTTTTGGGAGTGTATGGCGCATATTGAAGGCTCTCCGAACACCTCAGGTCTGCAGGAGCCCAACTTCAACATTGTGCGTCACGACTGGACGGTCTCCGAAAATTCTTGCAGAAGATTTTGCCAATATTTTCACCTGTCCTATGTCAAAAGACAACACCAGTCATCGTTCCGTAACAATTATTATATGGACCATGTGAGACGGATGAGGCAGAATTTACCCTGGCCGAGCTGCGTCATGCATTTAGCCTCTGTTACCGTCGCACTGCCCCAGGCGAAGATGGTGTTACATACCAAGCCTTGCGAAACATTGATGAGGTCTTTCATCAAAGTATCCTGGACGAATACAAAAAAGTGTGGCAAACGAGTCTGATTTCTGCTGAATGGAAATCTCTGTGGTGAAGCCAATTTTAAAGCCTGGATGCCCTGCACAACTCCTGAATTCATAACGGACAATATCACTAACTTCTAATATTATGAAGCTGATGGAACATATGGTGCTGTTTCGTCTGGACGTCAGATTACAGGAGCTCACTTTCTTCCCTGATGCCATAAGCGGATTTCGTCGTCACCGTTCAGCCCTCGACAGCATTGCAGATCTTGTATCATCGCTTGAATCTGCTCGAGCAAACAGACATTCAGCGTATGTTCTACTTCTTGACACACAGCAATCATTTGACTCGGTGCCACATAAGGCGATTATTTGTGCACTGATGAATGGAGGAATTTCAGGTCGTCTGTTACACTTTCTCCATAATTTTCTATCTGAGCGCAGAATGAAAGTTCGCATTGGAGAAGAACAGAATGAATCTCACGCTGTTAAATGTGGCGTCTCGCAACGCAGCGTCTTGTCACCGCTTCTCTTTAACAGCGTACTTGCTGGACTTCCAGGCCGATTACCGCAAGAGTGTGACTTTCCTATAGGCATAGCGATTTATGCTGATGACATCGCACTCTGGGTCAGTGGTCCGTCACACCATAGTCCACGTCTTCGTGGTATATTGCAGCGAGCTCTGAATGCAACTTCAGAATACTTGGTATTGGCCTGCAGGTTTCACCTGCGAAGTCAGCGGCGATCGCGTATCATCCAAGGCAACGCGCTCCTCGAAGCATTAGCAGGCTTTACCTCGGAGACACACCGATACAGTGGGTACACCAACATCGCTACCTGGGTGTAATCATCGATGATCGCCTTTCTTGGCGCTCTGCTGTTAAAACTGTGAGGCGAAAATTGCTGTCCCTGTTCAAGTATGTAGCCGCCTTGACTGATAGGGGTGAGGACATTGATCAGAAGACGGCACTACAGGTTTACCAATCAGCTGTACTCTCTTGCGTGGTGTATGCTTTGCCAGTCTTGAATATAACGCCTGCTTTAATGTCTCAGCTGGAACGGGATCATCGTGTTGCCCTCCGAGTACTGTTTGTCTTACCTCGTGAAGCACGATTCATCCCCCTACTGACTGAAGCACACCAGTTGCCGCTAAGGGTGCAAGCTGACCAGAGAGCGCTACATCATATTGAGGGTCTGAACCGAGCCCCTCATGGCAAGACACTCCTTAACAGGCTGTTACAGCGCCAACTTTCTCGAATGGGTAAAATGGCGGCTTTGTTCAATGATATTACTGGAAATTCCGCCGAAACTATTCAGTTGCCAACATCGACAGAGCACCGGCCATGTTTCTTCCTTACCCATCTGCCAATTCCCGGAATACGCAAAAAGTGTGACAAACTTGTTTCGGAACTATACCACTTAGCCCTTTTACGCTTATTTGAAAAGTTAGAAGACTATGCAAAAGTATTTACCGACGCTTCTGTACGCAGCGACGGCCTGAGCTCTTCTGCAGCTTTCATCTGCCCTTCAACCGATATCAGGTGGTCGTTTGAAATACCGCACACCTTATCGTCGGTGTCGGCCGAGCTAGCAGCAATTGATGTCGTCCTTAAGTACGTACAAGAAGGGTTACCAGCATCGAAGGTTGTTATCCTCACTGACTCTCATGGTGTCCTTAGCAGACTCACCAGCAAGGAGACTGACAGCCCTATTCTGAGCAGCATCATGGAATCCATTAACAATATTCTGTCACGTGGGGTATGCCTAGCTGCACAGTGGGTTCCTTCGCACGTGGGTATTGCGGGAAATGAAGAAGCGGATCGCCTTGCTTCGTCATGCAACCATAATGGCTGTGACTGTCCGGAAATTCTATGTACGATGGACAACGCTCGTCTGCTTATTCGCCGACACCTCCTAAAGCAGCACCCAGACCAGTGTGTGGCGAATGGATCGTTCCCTCCCCGTGTTCGTGGACGTGGCTTGCCTCGTAGTTCCCGAGCGCTGTTGTACAAACTAAGAGTGGGCTCTGTGTTGGTGCGTGAACGATTACACCGTCAAGGGCGTATGGACAGCCCGTTGTGCGCAGCTTGTGGATCCTGCGAAACACGTGAGCATCTCGTTGTGCACTGTCCCACATTTGCTACGCAGCGGTCTTTGCTGATTAAGAAATAAAAATTCCTAAGACTCAAGTGCGCGCTCTAGAAGACTACCTCTTTCCGAGTGGTAGTGCTTCCCGACGCGACCATGCAGGCCCACCGAGCTCCCCTTACATTTATGAACCAAACGGACCTGGCCACCCGTTTATAGACGGTCTCCTTTTTTCTTTTTTATTATTTTACTTGTTTTTTACTCATACTCGTCGAAGTCTTCATCATTTTTCCCTTCCTCATCTTCTTTCCTTTTTCTCCCCTCTAATCTTTGTTTCCTCTGTTTTCTTCCCTCCTCCCGAAAGAGTGAGCAGGCGTTGTGCCTTTCCAGGTGGCAGTTGCCAGCTTGCTCTCTCCCTCTTTCTTCTGTGTCCTTGTGTATCTGTGTATGCAAATCAAATAATAATAATAATAACACACGAATTCACCTTTACCAACTCGTTTAACTATCAGGGCTACTGAACGTGATGGTTGACATGGGAGGTGTCGGAGGGGTTCGACCTGCTACACCTCCCCCCCCCCCCAAAACAAACACAGGGGCACGAACATAACAAAATGCGGTCTAACCCTCTCCCTTCCCCCACCAAGAAAAGAGGAAAAAAATCTCGCTATGCAGCTACATCGACAGGTTCCGCCAGAGAGGAGTGCTGCTGCCTTCGATGGGTTCGGGTTCCTACCGGGCCCCGTGATGCACAGCTGGAAAAAGCGTGCAAGTCGAGCGTTCTGTTGCTTCCACAGTAATCCAAAAAGATACGAGAGAGATGGAAATTTTATCGAATTTCCCAAGCCGTAGGTGGGAGGAGCCCCGAATGCTTTGAATTAAAAGGGACATGTTCAGAGCGTTGGATTTCGACCTGCATGCCGAACGTAAACTGCAACGCGTGAGAACGCTCTAGAGCGGCCAGTTGAATTGGTGCAAGTGTACTGCCACCTAGCCGTTTGGCGAGAACCTTGGTATAAGCTCCCAGTAATTTCCGACGGGTTCTCACGGCGCATGTGATATCCACTCAGCGACTGTGAGGCTGTACCCGGCTATCCCTGTACCATAGCACCACACAGCACTGCGCATCAGGATGTACGCATTGCAATCAAATTCTATTAAAGAGGGCGACACGCGCGCACAGAGTGCCGTTCAGGAACAGCGCGGCCACCACTACCGGCAGGCCCGTAGCCAGCGAAGGGGGGGGGGGGGGGAAGGGGGGAGGCTGAAGTTTTCGTGGATGGGCGAGAAAAAATTATTCAGTTAAGTGTTTTTCAAGGTAAACAAGTGTCTCACCCCCCCCACCCTCCCAAAAAAAAAAAAACTTGTGAAGTACTTGGTACTCTACTATGGGAAAGCGCTAGATGACACCCGGTTTCGTCCACCGATGTCTCGACAAGAAAAACACAGTGTTGCAATGATGTGCAACTCATACACGTTATACAAGTCGCGTGCGAACATATATAATTGTGGCCTTTAAAAGTGCGCAGGTCACGTGCGTGTTTGTAGGCACCGTTTTCCGATAGCTGACAATATTTTTATCGTGGGCTTGACAGTTATCAGCTGCTTCTAATGTTTCGCACTGATGTTTTATTTACTTGACTTGTCATGTCATTGTGGTCACATGTTTCACTGTTGCCTGGATATAGGGACGCACGATGGTCATGGTCACCTGCATAGTAACTTAATTAAGTGCTGAGAGAGAGAGAGATAGGTTAGTGAAATAGGAAGACATAAAAAGGATGGCGGGGGCGCAGCTCAGCGCCCTTAGAACTAGGGAGGGGCATGTAAAGATTATAGAATGAAGAGAGGAGAAAAAAAAAAGAAAAAAGTGGCAACATATCCACGGGGTGAATGATGGAGAGTGGGGCGAAGCATCCGTCCGTCCATTCGTTCTTGCTTACGTCCGTCCATGCGTCCGTATGGGTGACCGTCCGCACGTCCATCTGCTTGTTCTTGCGTCCGCACGTCCCATCCATGCATCCGCCCCTGCGTCCGTCCATGCGTCCATCCATCCATGCAGCCATCCGTGTGTCCGTCCATGCATCTGCCTGTGTGCCCGTTCGTCCATCTAGTCAACACTCCAAGTACCGCCATCTCGCATCTTTTCATCATATATTCCGCATATAGAAGCACCGACATCCAGCGGACATTCCAAGGACTAAACGAGAGGTGGCACACGCACACTTTCTTACGGCTTGCGCTTCGTGTCTACTTCCCACCTTTAACCTCCTCGAATTCATGGTATATACTAGTTCACTGTATTCATGGCACTGTAGCTCAACGCTCGCTAAACCTATCTATACAAAGGAGGTTACGCCCAGCGAGTATAACCTAGCAACCCTTTCTTGTCAGATAGTGTTCAATGTACATGCCAATGACTGCTAATGGGGAATGAGAGACAGGCAAATTCGGCTTTTAGTTAACGCGCACGCTGCGAATTTTTTATTGTTCAACAACACACAGCAGAAATCTCCCACCGGCACCACCTTGGACGTCAAAGCGTAAGACTGGTTACGCACTACGACTACGACGAGGGATGAACGGGTGCCGCTTTAAAAAACTTCGCTTCTAAAAAAAGAAAGAAGAAAAAAAAAGAAACCCCGGCTACCAGCCTGCCTGGCAGTGCCGCGGCAGACACACAACACGCTTCTCATGCAGCTGCAGGCGTCATTTAACAGTTCGTGCAAGGTTTCAATTGGATGCTCGTGTTGAATGTATTCGTTTGTATGACGATCCAAGCAAGCGTTCGCAATATCCTAAAAATTGTGTTAAGCGGGTTCACTCTAAAAAAAAAAAAAGACTACCGCTGGTACGCAATCAGTGGCGTACCAATTCCTTCTCGAGCGGGGGGCAAGCTTTACTAATTGGAAGATGTACATGGAGGATTCGTGGGTTGCGCGTCATATTCGAGCAAGCGCCTCTTACATCACATCACTTTGTGGATATAGCGACGATTTTTTATGCCTCACCTCACAACTCTCTGCATAAATGCAATTAGTTCATTTATGCGCCCTCCTTGCCCCCCCTCCCCCCCTGTTGATACGCCTATGTACGCAATAATGAACAAAGCGCAACTTGCCACTTCCTTATACATGCTCAAATGCACACAAACATCATTAACTGAACGCCCAACCTCACAGAGTGAAGAAGTGCCCATTTGAGCGTAGTTAATCAATATAACAACCTGAGCAACAATTTTTAGTGTTTTTTTTTAATTTATTTTTAACATCAGCATGGGCGAACCACACGTGCTGTACTTTATTTTTCAATGCTCATCACCTTCCGCAGACTTAGTGATTCTGATGAATTCCGAGAGAATCAAGTGGCATTAGTGAAATCGGCGCGAAGCGTCAGCACAAACCACAAAAAATCACGCAAAAATCACTCCACCTACGAGCTCACCCCAAAACTGTAATTTCCTAATTTTTCTTTCTCTTTTATTTTTTTTTCCTAACTTCCTTGCTCAGACCACTTGTCCTCCAAGAGCGGAACAAAACCCTTGAACGAACCCGGCAAAACCGCCAATAGCAGATGATGATGATGATGATGATGTGATGGCGGCCGGCCCCTTTGCAACGGGGGAACACACTCAGTGTCCTGGCCTCAAAAAGAAAAGTGGGAAAAGAAAAACAAAAAGCACAGAGAAAAAAGAAAGGACCAAGAAAAGGATCCACACTCTTGAACGACACAGGCAAGAGACGCGCACACAGTGGTCTAGGTCCTAAGTCCGCCGTATAGTTGCCCACCACTCAGTAAGCCGCCTTTTCGTGGCTGCGACCGCGTACCGTCCCCCCCCATTGTCGCTGCTTCCATCTTCATCAAGCCTTTGAAACCCGAGCGCCTGTGGGAGGGTTGCACCCTCCACCTGAGAAGTTGGGAGACTCCTGCAGTGAAGGACGAGATGCTCCTGTGTCTCACTCGCTACGCCGCAAACTCTGCACAGGTTGCTGACCACAGTGGCATCAAACTTTCTGCGGTACTCCAGAGTGCGAAGAGCCCCAGCTCTCGCCTCGAACAGGAGGCTGCTGCCAATGCTATTGTCATAGAGGCGCGACCCACAGATGCTGTCCTGGTGTTTCCTGTAACACTCGAGAGTGGACTTCGCCTCCATAGCTTCTCGCCATCGGGTTTCTTCTGCTTCTCTGACTCGCATGCGGACCTCGACCGTCCACTTGGCTGCTGTTTCAATAGGACTGGCTTCTGCAAAGAAGCCATACTTCTTCTCCAGCTGGTAGAGTCGTCGTGTCCAGTCAGTCCTCATGCATGTTGCCGAAAGGTACTCGAACACGCGGCGCGCCCATCGAGTGCGTCGCATGAGCGTGAGACGACCCCGATAGGCAATCTTGCTGGCGGCTTCCCGAGCTTCAAAGCTGGACCATCCGACGTCTCCCTGAATCGCCTCGTTGGCCACTCGATAATGGCAACCGAGCGCTGCACGGCCGACCTCTCTCTGCTGACGCTCCAACCACTCCCGTGTCGTTGGCGATATGCACACTACCCGCGTTTCCAAACGTCAGGCCCGGCACGTGAACCATCTTCCACAGGTCCCGGATCATCTGAAATCGGTTGCAACCCCATAGGCATCGGCGACGAAGGATTCGTTGAGCCTGCAACGCAGTCTGTCGAATCACAGTCTCGTGTAGACTATATTTTGCTGCATCCACACACAGGGTGACGCCCAGGTATCTGTAATCGTTGCGTGTGGCCAGCAGTTCTCCTCCTAAAGTCAACGCTGCTGCATCGGTACTCCCTCCAGTTAGACGGACAACCGCCGATTTCTTAGTGTTGAATCGAAGTCCAAGACTCGCGAGTTCCGTCTGGCAGATGTCGAGGAGGGATTGCAACTCCTGGTTACTCTCTGCCATAACCACCAGATCATCTGCAAATGCCAAACCAGGCAGGTGGAAGTTCTCTTCAGCACTAGTTGTGCTGAAACGCATGCTGAATCCGAGGTTGGAGTTCAACAAGGCCCGCTCTATTCTGGATGCGTATAGAATGTACAGCAATGGTGACAGTGGGCAGCCCTGCCTCAGACCCTTATTTACATGAATTGGGCCAGTAGTTATGGCACCCAACTGCACACTCACTACATTGTCACTGTACAACCGTTGTATAGTGGAGATTAGCAGCCGGGGCAGTCCAAGGTCAGACAGGCATGCAAAGAGAGGACCGTGCGGCACGCTATCGTACGCTTTTTCAACATCGAGGAAGCAGCACAACAGCGTTCTCCCTTCCCTGCGAGCTATTTCTGCACACTGTGTGACGACGAACAGATTGTCATCCAGACGTCTGCCTGGCCTGAAGCCATTCTGAAGCTCGGTCAGTAGTCCCTTGGTTTCCGCCCAGCCACTCATCCATGCTTTGATGACCCCCGCGAACAAGCGATACATAACACTGGTGACCGTTATTGGTCTGTAGTCCTCTATGTTCCTCGCATCTCCGCCCCTTTTGGGGATAAGAATCACCTTCCCTTCATGCCATTCTTTAGGGATGGGCTCGCCTTCGATGATGGCCGTGAGGATCTCTGCGAGCTGTTCCCTCGAGTCTTCTCCCAAGCACTTAGTACGCGCGCTGGCATGCCGTCCAGACCAGTGGCCGTTCCAGCCCTAATCCGCTTCAACGCCCGTTCAACTGTGAACCTTGAGAGGGCCCAGGGTGGTTCTGTTTGGCTTGGGGGGCGTTCGGTATTAGGACTGATTGCCTCCTCTTTACTAAGGGTGGTGTCTGTATTCAAGTCTGAGGTCCCGAAAATCCGGGAGAAGTGCTGTGCAATGTATTCACAGGGCTCTCCGACTGGTTGCCCCGTTGCCGCATCTATGAGAGGAGGTGGCGGGGGGGCGGCTCTGTCCAAGGACCTAATGTATGTCCAAAATTTGTGTGCTGCAGATCTTCCTTCCTGTCTGATGGACTGGATCAGCCTAAGGTTGTAGTCTGCTATCTTGCACTGAATCAGGGTCTGTACCTTGTGTTTACGGTCCAGATACACAGCCCACTTCTCTGCACATACCTCAGTGTCAAGGCCTTTGACAAATCTTCGATGTTCCCGATTTGCTTGGCGGCGCTCCTTCCACGCCACCTCCACTTCTTTGTCCCACCATGGGTTCTGTGGCCTGCGTCCCGGCCTCTCCTGGACCATCTGGGTACGCATTACAGCGTCCAGTGCGCGCATGAACTCACTGTACGAGCGGGATTCCCGCCGTTGAGGACTACTTTCAAAATCCTTGGCGACCCTCTCCACGGACTTGCTCGGCAAGTACATGCCACGCCTGGGTGGAGGTGACATGCAGCCTGTTCGAAAGCCGCCCTTAGAGAACAACAGCCGTATGCGATTATGGTCACTTCCAAGGCTGAACTGGCCCTCTTCATCAATTCATCAGCCTCGGGGAGCTCGCGCCATCTATAGTGGGTTGTGTAAAACAAACTTCCCTCAGAGATTGCCACTTTCGTGCGTTGCTCGGCTTTCCAATATACATCAAAATTTTTAATTTTTCGAGCAGGAATTACATACAATCTTGCAAGTATTCCGTGAAGCTTCAGTTTCACCAGTTCCATCGCGTGTCGCGCTATTCAATCAACACACAAATCAGGACATCTTCATGTAGTTTCTTTACCTGCTGCAGAACCAATGCACGGTGCTGTACGTCAGAAGCACGACTCACGAGTACTCGCAACGTAAATACTTCAGTTACGGGTGCTGGTCAATCCGCACCGTCACGCGCAATGTTCTCGTACTTTCTAGGCTTCTTGTTAGACGTTGTTTAGCCCACAAAGCACAACAGTCGTTAAAGGCAGATAACTGCGCTATTCTGATATAGCACCAACGTCTAGACATGGCTAATTAGTTTAACCCACATTAGGCACGTCTACGCTGCCGTTGGTAAAGATTCTTGAAGTCGCATGAAAACTTCCAAGTTGACTTGGACAGCTGTTTTCTATTGTCAAACCGAGCCTATCATCACACGCATGACACACACACATACACACGCACACACACACACACACACACACACACACACACACACACACACACACACACACACACACACACACACACCGATTTCTTCAAGTGATAAAACTGTACACTTTTTCAGTCACTGTTGACGGGCTGATCGTTTTCCTGCTTCCGTGCGCCGCGCCAAAAAAAGCTGCACGTGTGTCGCCATCTTTGAGTTGACTACTGACTCATGCAGGTTGCACCATGGCCTTTAAGATGGCGGGCGCGTAATCTGTGTCAAAATCTGCCACGCGTTTGCCATCTCGAAGGCCATAGGTACACACCCAAGCTTTGTGACGACCATTTTTTGTGTGCCTCAGAGCTCAAAGTAGTTGACGGTAGAAGAACGAGAAATATACAATGTTGTGCGAACTGCGCGGCAACGGCACTGTGGAATGAGCATAAGTAGAATTACTTTATATGTTAGATTTAAAAGGTAGCATATACAGTAACGTTAACCATAACACACTCCCTGTAGGTTGCTGTATCTTGACTATAGATGGCGTAGGCTGTTCCAGGCTCGGCTTTTGCATTGAGCAAATGGGAAAACTTGAGCGCGGCAAGTATACATCATAGGTTTTATAGGTGTTCTGTGGGCAAGTGTCCAGGCACGTGCGCTGCGGCTGGGCTGGTAGCGTGTAGACAGACCCTAACGGGTAGAAAATGCATTGTGTCTGGCAGCAACACGGGCCACAAGACATTTTTGTGCACCAGAAGACGTCAAACTTTTGAACAAGTGGTGGCGCGCCATTGCGTGAAAAAATGGAATCCTTCACTATACCGATTTTGTCTGCCAGACATTTCGAACCCAAATTCGTGTGCAAATAATGGACGGCCCGCGACAAAGGGCACGTTCTAAACGCTGTGCCGACAATGTTGCCCATAGAGTTAACATAACTCCAGTCGTATCCTAACCTCAGAACACCTCTGATGTTACCCGACTGCCCGGCATACCTATACCTGTCCAAACCTTCTGGACATTTTCACTCCCAATAACTGTTCAAAACACTTTCTCTCCTGTAAAAGAAAACTTTCTTGCACAAGTTTCTTGCAATGTAAGTGCAATTGACCACCTACCATCACCCGCGTCATCGACTGTAGTGTCCCCCCAACCATGCGGAACACCTGATGTAATGAGGCCCGTTACATCATATGACGTCACACCAGAACTTTTGATATCATGACGACGTCATATGTAGACGCCATCTCGTTATGATTTTTGGCATCACTCGTCCCGACGCCATGTGACGGTTGTTGCCGATGGTCAAATTTTCTGTCTGAGGAAGCATATAAAGGCTTTCGTTCTAAAAAGTACATAGCGTTCCTTACATGTGCATTCACTAAAGAGGACTCGAAAGCGATAGCCATCTGCTTTCCTTGTATTGATCGTGCCTTTGCAGTGCCTCCAGGAGGCACCTCAGCTGGTTTTTCATTGCCTTCGTGATAAAACTACATTTGACTAAGCTATAGTGGCATATGTGCGATGATGTCGCCGTGTGATGTCATGAGTACGCCATGAACTGCGGCAATCTGTGACATAATCACAAGATGGTGATATCCTGCATCACTCGTCCCCGCCGATGCAGGACGCCGACGACCAAGCTTCGCGTTTAATGAGGCATCTGATGCTTTTACCTCAACAAAAAAAAACAGCACAATTCATTCTAAATCACTCTAACAAAACGCTTCCACAATAAAAGCACCCTTTGCTTCGTTGTGGCACCGCAAAGTCATACCACTCATGCCGCATACGTCTAGCATGTCATACAAATTTGTCCATTTACAAGCACTGTCATGTGACTAGATGGCTCACACAGCTGTCTGGCTGCTACGCATTTCGTATTCCCTGTTATTTGCCCCACTACATATGGCAGACTGGAGGTGCCACTAGCCTACCTGCGTTTTTGCGACGCCCTTATGAATGCACCTATATTCGCTTCAACGTCTTTCGCAGCATGAAGAGTCGATCGTCTGAGGTTGAGAAAAGGCAAAAAAGAATGCAAACAAAGCTCCGGTACCCGTTTTATCACTCATATTTAGCTACGCTTTCCTTATACGCACCGGCTAGACCTGAAAACAAAGCCTGCAACATAGCACGCCATTTGCCGCGGGAAGTGCAAAGCCGCAGCGAATCATCCACCACGTTTGGAGGCCAGTTCACACACTTCTCTTGTTCTTCTGCCATGAAGTAACCTCAGTCCTCCAAGCTTTTTTCTTTTTGTCATTGCCTGTCCACTGAGGTTGTGGCAGGAGCCCTATCAGCGTTTATTTGTGCACCTCAGAATATACTTAGTCTTGCATGTTGTTTTTTTTTTTTAATGCCTGTTCGTGGAGTTTGTAGCAGCCATAACACAAGAGTATGATATACACTGAAACAAGATGTATACTGTAAATTTGCAGTAGCAAAAACATAATAAAAAATGAGCAGCTTTGATGAACAGTACACGCTACAAAGACATGTTTGCACACAATATCTTTATCACTCACATTGAAAAGGAGCATAGCTTTCCGATAGAAGAAAAAAATTCAGCATTGGTTAAAACTGGACAACAAAAAAAAACATCAAAATATTTAAAATATGATAAAGGTGATAAGCCATAAGGGTTTAGTGCACAAATAAGTTAAATACCAAAAACATAAGTATAAAAATTTTGCACACACTAGAAACCTTTACCCCCTTGATGGTTTCATGAGAACCTTCACAAATTACAGGTTTTTCTTTATATGCTCTAGGTAATTGGCACGGAAAAATAACTTCATATATTAAATGCATTAAAACAAATATTTCTTAAAGAACACATATAAAGAATTTTATACTTAAGTGCAAGAGTAGGTTGGCTTCCCAGCACAGCTTTCACTCAGATTGCCTCTTATAATTGTCGTGTAAAATGCTACTATTAGGGTAAAGCTGCACCATCTGTGCATGAAAGAGTTAACCATGGGCGAGCTCAGCTGATCCACGGTCATGGAGCAAGACTATATAGGAGGTGAAACTCCCATGATCATGTGCACGACTGACCAGGTAATGTAAAAAATGTAGTGCATGACAACAGAGGCAAATGCACTGTGGGCACCTTCCGGCAGATGTATCAAAACAAACAATAGAAACCGAAACAGGCAGATTCCACAGTAGCATGCAGCCCAACGAGACCAACACCATGAAAAGCTCCCTTTGTATCGAAAACAGCTTCAATTTCCTTGTCAGCCACTAGCGTGATATCTGATTCACCGGAGCATGACTTGGTTTGCTTGCCACAAATAGTGTAGTTTCAACTCCTAAATGTGTCTTGTTTCGCATGCATACAGAATTGGTGGATGTGCTGAGGTCGTGTGTAGGTTAACAATAATGATAATTGTTCTGGGTTTTACATCCTAAAATTACAATATGGTTATGAGAGACACCGCAGTGGAGGGCTCCAGAAATTTTCATCACCTTGCACTCTTTAACGTATGCCTAAATCTAAGAACATGGGCCCCTAGCATATCAGCTTCATTGAAAAAGCGGCTGCAGTGGTCACGACTCGATCCCATGATCGTAGGGTCAGAGCTCATATGTGGGAGGTAAATGGTTAGTGCCACTGTAACTACGCTTCAGTTCTCTTTGTTCAGCCAGTCATCCAACTCTTGCTGCCAAGGGATGACCTCAGCCCTACTAAACCACAAGTTGATTTCCCTCTTCGAGCTGTCCAAGGAGTCGCTGCCGTGAACAACATTCCTGAAATGATGTGCGCGACAGAAAGCAAGAGTAAAGTCATTGAAAGCAGTCAAGCAAACAAGCCTAAAATTTATATGTACACAAAAAGGCAAATAACAATTCAAGTCAGAGTGAGATATCAATGTTTGAGAACGTCGAGAGTGTCAATATTATCAACAACAGTGCTCTACTAATCAAGAAATTAAGGTAAATGCATGACACCATATGCACCACGACTGGGTTATTTTGTAATGATCCCAACAATTTTATAAACGAGTCCCAAGTACAGCTAATCACTAATAATCAAACCAGTTGCAATAAAGAATGAACCTTCGATGAATCGCAACACGTAATAAAATGCTGCTTGTTTGATTCTGCTTGATTCATAGAAAAAGAACTGCTTGGCGTTACTGTGAGAAATGGCATGAGTGGCTCAGAAGTTTTGCTTTCGCCGAACTACGCTTTTCTCACGTGATCGCGTCCCAGTGGTAGATTCTATATCATATAGCGCTGCGCTGCTTTGTATTCCCACAAAGGTCACTGTGACAGGAAGTTCAACAAAATGCCATGTGCATGTCATGTTGCCGGATGTCCAAATTGTGTACGCCTCCTGAGCTGCAGCAAAGAGACGGTCGTTACTTTCCACTGGTTGCAGTAAAACGAACCCCTATACTCGAAGTGGCCGAGTGCCGTGCCTATTCACCAATGTGCAAAACAGCCGGAAAATCTGTATGTGCACTTGCTGCACTTCCATGCTGAGAGTTACGGAATCCTCTGCATGGTGGCTATTGTTGCTACTGCAGCTCCCGCTAGTTTCACTCTGCTGCTACTAGTATCGACGGGCACACAGCAAAGGCGTGCAACATTCGGCAACTCGAGTGCTTCATCAGGAAGCCCTTCAGGCAAGTGATTTCAAATCCGCGAGTGCCGTATGAATCACTGAATTATGTTTTTAATTTTAAAAAAAGCATTCCCTTGGCACAAATGTAGCATGAGGAGGTTTCTAGACCGTTATTTTAACACAGACTTAACATTTGCCTTCAGTGTCGCTTTAATGATGTACTTCTTTAAAAATGAAATAGTAGTGCAGGAAGTTGGACAAAGCTATGCTGGCAACAAGGGCACTATCTCCGAGCTTTGTGCCATGAAGCTTGCTTTGTAGTATCTGCTCCACAGTTAGCGGAGTGTTAAAACGAACTAGTCCAATTTTGTACACTTGCATGCATGGTCGTCGGCAAGATTTTCTTTTGGGGGGTGCAAACCAGTGTTGCATCGCTTCTAGGGGGAGGGGGGGGAGCTGGTGTAGCTTGGGTTAGGGCAAGTGCTGGTGGGGCTTGAGGGGGCAAGTGCCCCTTTCGCACATCCCCTGACGATGCTTATGCTTGCATGTGCTGGGACTTAAGCAGAAAGCATACGATGTTTGAAACATTCTGAATTCAAGCAGTTTTATTTATCACATCTGCGTGAGACTCCATGCTGTCCCCTTCCTCATCACTACGAGGGCCAAGATGGTGGGTGAAATTGAGCAGCGGTGCATTCATCTTCCCCATGCTGATTACAATAGTCCTCGCATTTGTAAATAATGTGTCAGTGTGGAATGCCAGATGATATCTTTGTGAACTGAAGATAATCACACAACCAAGGCCCCTAATATTTTTAGTGCTGTTTAGTGTTTTCAAAATGTATGGGAACCACAACCGTCAACTGTGCTACTCTACCATGCCATTTTCAGGTGGATGGTAAGTGCTAGCATGTACTATGAGGTGGATGCCCAGAAAAACTATGAAAGCAGCAAAAACAACAATTTAAGCTGTCTTGCACGGTCAGTAGTAAAAAAGGTGTGGCAGTTGAAATGCACCACCAGTCACTAATATAAGCAGTTGCTAAAGCCACCTGGGTAAATAAGCAGCTACTAAAGCCACTGGGATAATAAATGATTCACACCATGTTGCCAGCAGGTGCAACTGCGAGCTGTGACCCATGTTACCTGTAGTTGAATATTGCTAGGCAAGACAGTCATATTACCTTCCAGTTGCTATTCCATAGTCGCCTCGTATGGTACCAGGGCTCGACTTGAGTGGATCAGTGGCACCTATGATATCTCGTGCCCTTTTGACAATGTCTTTGCCTTCCCATACCTGGAGAAGCATACGAGGACAGTTTACTTTCCCATCCACACCAACCATTGAACCAGAGCTTCTTCATTGTGTACTGTTACCGGTAAAATGTATAAGTTCAATTACATAGTACCTAAGACATTCGCAGAAGAGTGCTACCAGCTGTAGCACTGCACTGCTCCACACATTATACAAACAGGATACCAAGATCAAGCAAGTTCAAATCAAATAATGCGATCAAAGCATCAATCCCTTCAGTTCAAAGGGTAACACGTTGGTTGCCATACAAGCCACAAACGAGCAAAACAGCATGCAGAGCACTCACTAAAGTGCTCTGCATGCTACACAATCCCATAGTCACTTCTATAAAGCTTGTGACTATTATCGACGTGAAATGAAAACAATATAGCAGTAGGCATCATGTATGGTCACTGGTGCTCCTTTCTCATGGTCCCACAACTGCGTGTCCGCATTTTAAATTTTGAAAGTACGCCTGACTTTCGGACCAGTGCTGCACCACTTCGACACTGCTCCACACATTATACAAAGAGGATACCAAGATCAAGCAAGTTCAAATCAAATGATGTGATGACCGCATCAATCCCTTCAGTTCAATGGGTAACATGTTTGTTGCCATACAAACCACGAAGGAGCACAACTCACTCACTGGAGTGCTCTGCATGCTACACACTCCCATAGTCACTTCTATAAAGCTTGTGACTATTATCGACGTCAAATGAAAACCGAATAGCGATAGGCATCATGTATGTTATAGTGCACTGCGTCCAGTCATCACCATTCACAAGTGCACAGCAATACACTTGGGCAGCACTGTGAATGTCCAAGGGCATGAGTGGACGGAGGACACTGTACTATTGCTAATACTTGCTACTGTTCAGGTTTCATTTGATGCCTATAGTACAGTATGCACAAACGTATTATGCACGAATGCCACCACATGCGGTCTGTGTGGGCACAGAAGCACCAAACTTTGCACAGTAACGTAACTGAGTGGTGAGTGTGCGTATTGCTGCAGGGATACGAGTTAGAATACCACTCTTAGGCAAAGCTTTGGTTTTCTTCACCCTATGGATGAACTTAAGCTGAGAATGAGGACTCTCACATTTAATGAGCAGCACAGGAACTGCATGCCACTGGAGAACTCAATTCTAATTTTTGCTGCCTAACTATAGCGTCAAAGCACACTTCATGACCACACTACATGATGAATTATTTTTGCACTACAGTGTCCAAGTCTAACTATATGAATATTAATATCCCAAACGGTTGCAAGATCCCGCAAGGTGGAATAAGGTTCATGAAAAGAAAAAAATATCCTTGTCCGCCCAAATGTAGTGCAAAGCTGCAATAGAAGTCTGCATTGAACACTGATTACATTTTTGGCTTGGTCGGGGATTCGAACCCAGAATCTTTTTCAATAATGTTTCCTTCGAAAAAAGAAACGTACAGCGTACCACTCACAGAAGGATAAGAATCTCTTTTCATTCATATTATTTTAATCAGTGCTATTTATTAGTTCATAAATCAGGCACTTATTTATTATGTCTACGAATGCGACTGCTCAAAGGGAATGTTAAAAAGAAGTTCGAGGAATTTGACAGTTTATCGAACGTCTTGTTCACCTTACCATGATCACGATAGGACCCATCTGCATGTACTGTATGAGGGCGGGGAAAAACGGACGTTCAGCGAGCTCCTCGTAGTGCTTTTTCAATGTTTCTTCGGTTGCCTGCAAAGTGTGAAAGCAAGTCAATCGTTAAAAGGCATAGTAATCAGAGTTAATCTATCCAAAAAACTTCCGATAGCGAGAATACATTGTTGCTAAGGCATTGGCAAATTATGAGGATGAAAGGGGACGGCAACTAATCGAACAGCAGCACAAAGCCCCAATTTATTTTTCGGACCCACAGAAGTCGCTGAAAAAGGAATTCCTTAGCCGCCGTTAGCTTCAATATCTCGGATTTCAATGCTGTCAAGCGCAAAGAAAAAGCTTCTTTCGTTTCGTGTGAGCAAGGCTAAGCTTGTGTCCACGTTAATAATACGGTGTAAGGCCGCACTCAATCAACATCCTAAACTAGCAACGCGTTTCTACTGCATCGCTTGTTTCACGACTAATTGGTTTAGTGCACAACGAACAGCAAATAAAGTTTAGAGCAGAACAAAAGTGGACGATAAGATCAGCGAACAGAAGCGCCAGATGAATCCAAAACCATGTATTGCATTTGCCGGGCAAGCATTTATGCGGAGGGAAATAGGCTGGATCAATTTACCTGTACATAACTGGTATCTATATACGAACAGCTCTACTAACCTGAAGGAACTTCATAGCCACTAATTTGAAGCCATTCTTCTCAAACCGGCTGACTACTCTGCCGATCAGGCCCCTCTGCACACCGTCCGGCTTGACGATAACGAAGGTGCGCTCGCGGAAAGCCTGCACCGCGGACGACATGGATGCGAATAGAGAGAGGAGTATTCCTACTACCATTTGGCACGGGTGTCTCTTTTTATTGGCGCTATTTATACACACAAATTAAGCGCTCCGGTCAAAGGTTGGCACACGCAGAGACCGGCAGTGGCGTGCGTGCGTGATTGATCCGGTGTGCGTGCGTGCGGATACGAAACGAATAGACAAAAAACGTTCCGACATGAGATGTAGTGCGTCAGTTTACGTTAAACACGAGCAGTATAAACTGCTTTAACACATTAAAATTACTCTTATAGTCTGTAATGTGCACATATGCACCGCTTAAGCAAAGTAGTTAGGTAATTAACGCAGGAAATTGATAACTCAATTTGAACTAACAGACGTCATTTCCTCATTGTGGCTTACAACAAAGCGCGCTGCTATCAGTTCGCGCCAAATTGAGTAAAAAAAGTTTGCTTGCATTATTCTTCCTGGTATTACACTGATTCAATTAGAACTTAATAATTATGTGCACAAATAAAATAACTAGACAGAAATTGTTCAGGTTGTTTTTGAAGACCAGCTAGCCTCAAGTTCTAAAGCAGTCGCAGTTTTGGTTTCGGATCAAATCTTCACAAAATGTCGAGTGCATGTAAATATGTGCACAGTCGTCCGCAAAAGTTCTTGGAGCACGAAGTTAAATTATTAAAAGGGGAGAATGACCAATAGTAACTTTCCTTGCGACCTCATCACACACAACCTCGAGCCATAGAGCCTGGAGCGGGAGAGTTATTTAGACAGTATTCAATACCCAGCGGGAAATGAGATGAAATGAATGAGTCATGTGGAAATTTGCTAGGTGAAGCAGGTAAGAAGTTCGACAGTTGATAAAAACAGGAAGGAAAAAAGGAGACGCACTCACGCACACTTACACGTTTTCTTTATGGAAAAGTCACAGATCGAAGGGAAAATGCTGACAAGAAGTTCACTGCATTGTGTTGTTACGATGAGCAAGGCCAGGAGTCCAGCATCTGCTTCCAACGTCAAAGGCACTCCAGTTTTTCAAGGTTGTCTTCGTATAATTAATTGTCCCTCCTACTTATATGTTAGGCACTACAGTAAGACGTGCTCTGCAGAAAAGACTGAACATTTCAGAAACAACCACAAAGATATCGTTAGGATTATTATTTAATTATGAAGGCAACTGCAGTAATGACATCAGAAATTCAGCTGGTATCGCGATGTTTTTAGCGAGCAATTAGCGTTCTAGTAGTGGCATGCTACGATGCTAAGTACTCCGAATATTGAAAGTATTTTAATCCACCTGAAGTCAAAATCCAAGCGCTACATTTTAGCAGGGCCAGTATTACACATTTAGGGCATTGGTATTATTGCCTGTCTTGTCGCTTTCCGTCTTTTCAGTGCGCTTGTTCTTCTTTATTTGCTTATGACGCAGTTTAGGCGCGGTTTAACTTTTTATTATTACACTGAATCGTGTACCATCACGGTGTTAGACATCATTGTTGTGGTTTCTGAAAACTGCCGCCGGCTCTGAGTACTTACGTGTGTGTGCGATGTGCAGACGCACGTACATGAATAACAAGTACATTTATTAACAAATGTATTTTTTGTACGTGCATCTGTATTCCCCGTAACCTATTGATCACGCAATACAGGAATCTACTTATGCATATTCATGCCCTTATATAGTGGAATGAATCCTAGAATATTGTCCTATTGCTAAAAATACCTTACAACTAGAAAAAAATAAAACTATTTTCACAACTGCGAGGGTCGGTAACCTAATCCGAACATGTGATGACTTCCTTTACGTCTCACGTTACGGTGATTTCAAGTATATGTGGCCGGTAGTGCACAGTGGTTGTGTTTTATTTTTTATTCAAATAAAAAATAAGCAGTTATCTTTATTGAACTTGCTGACCAATGCACGTAGGAACCTTGCACAAGGAACCTTGCGCACGCCTATACCAATGCATATGACTAACCTTGAGGGACTGAAAAAAAAATGTGTATAGCTTGCACTATTTGCTCAAGGCTAGAACCATCATCGGAGCTGGCGTTAGACCTTTAGTTAAGTCTTGCTAGAAATGTCAGTTGCTTCTACTAAAGATGCCAAGTGTTTTATAATAGGTATACTATACTAGTAGTACTAATTATGGGTTGACATGACAGTTCTCCTGTTTCTGTCAGTTCCCCACACTAAGCCCGTGTCGCCTTGTTTTGGCGGGAGCATGTCATATGACTAGTTACATGGCGTTACGTGGTTTCAGTCCCGCCGCTTGATGTAACGTGGTTTTTTTGTGGGAACATCTCACTCGTGTAGCTGTTACATGCTTTTGGCGGGAAAATGTCCCGTGACCAGCTATTTCGCAATGTTACGTTATTTTAGTCAAGTGAGTAGTTGTTGAGTGGCGGTGCGTATATGCCGCTTTTAGTCCTTATCCGTTCGTGTGCTAAAAAGAGAGAAATGAGCCAACATGGCCAAGAATACGCTCTTTTAAAGGACACTGAAAAGGTTTCGAATTCGCGAATTTATTGCGAATTCGGTATCCGGGACCTCTTACAGCATGTCTACGGGTTTTTTTTTTTTTTTTTGCGAGGTTTGATTGAACAACGGCGCTGGAACATACCATGTGACTAACTGTTGCACGATCCACGCAGTGGATGGGGGATAGCCGCCGTGGTAGCTCAGTTGGTTGGGCATCGGGGTTGAGCATTCGAAGTTCGCAGGTTCAATCTCTGCCAACGGCAAGTTACCTTTTCAAACACTTTTCTTTCTTCGCATTTACATTTCAATTACGGTTAATAACATCCCTTATGCTTTCCTTTGCATGATTTTCTCTTAGATCTCATTAATATTGTCACTTAATGTTACTTATTTTAGCCATATGTAACGAAATGTCACATGATACGCGATTGTAGTCGCGTTTCTATACGTTACGTGATTTTCTGGTATGCGAGTGGTTACGTGATATTGCATATAATTTTAGTCACTTCACCAGTTGCGTGATTTGTCACGTGGGAGTTGCCACGTCATGTTATGTAATATTTAGTCACATTACTAGTTGTTGAGTGATGTTAGGTGATTTTAGTCTCGTGACTAGTTGTTACGTCATTTTTGCAAGATTTTTAGTCACGTGATTGACTAGCCCACCCTATAGCTATTGCATAACACGCCGAGCAGAGTGACGTACGTCTCGTGGGAGTGAAGCAGAAGTGAGAGAGGACGAATTGAGAGCGTATACCAGTTCACGATGATGTCAGGGTGACATCGTACGGTGACATCACAAAGACATTCTGCAAATGGTAATGGATGAACTTTAAGTCGGCCCGATTTCCAACAATTATATTCGGCAGCACCAGTCAAATTCCAAGGATGAAGGAAAAAAAAACCTGAATAACACAAAGTGTCTCAATAATATTTTCAGTCGCTGGTCAGCGCTTATGTCCTGCAATTCATCGACATTGAGTTGCGTTCAGCACTGTTCAAATAGGAAAGAAAGAAAGAAAAAAAACGCACACGGGTATGGTGTTGCCAATTCAATCGAACACAAACAAACATGGTAATTAAGCAGCATGTTCTCATCAGCCGTTGCGCATCAGTCCCAACACGAACCGTTCCATGTCGTCCGCCCTCCAGACCTGCCAATTTTCGTTGGACGCAGCCCAGTCGGGTTGGCCGCGGCTCGAGTGCATCTCCACAACCCGCGTGGTGCTCTTGTCGTAAGGGTTCCTGTAGACGTAGCGCTTGATCTTGGGACCGGCTCTTGCACCCCCTCGGCTCCCCCTAGACGAAGCGGCCGCGGGCCGTGAGTCGTAGCGTGATTCGTAGCCCTTCGGTGCGTAGCCACTGGAGTACCCCCTCCCGGTACCCTTACCGTAACTTTCCCCGTGTCGGTAGCCGTAGCCGCCGCCAGCGTGGCCACCTCTGATGGGATAGCTGGTACTGAAACGCGACTCGTAGCCACCACCATCCCACGGCCCGCCTTTCTTGTCGTTATCGTCGTAGTGTTTCTCGTAAGACGTGGCGTGGTTGGTGCTGTAGCTGCGCTCCGGGTACACCTTCTCGTAGGCGTAAGCGTGTTCGGTGTTGTACGCCTTCGGACCCGAGCCGTAGTGGTAGTACCTGCAAGGAAAGTACGTTAGACCGAAACATACGCGTGTGCTAGCACAGTTCTCACGGGTGCTTACCTTGAACCAAGTTATTTCGCAACATTGTTACATAAAGAAGCATGGTTCGGTACGCATTTGTCTGACACAGCCGAAAGGTAAAAGCCGTCTTCTTTTTTCGTTTAAGTCGATTGTATTGATCCCTGCAGGAAGCCTTCCCACCGAACATTGTTTCACAGTGCTTCCCGAATTGGGTGAATTTGAAGCTTCGTGCTCCTTACTTGGATGCCCCCGTGATTTTTCACTAAGCGACGATGTCATGTGATGACGTCGCCCAAATTTTGTTACCTGTGATGTCAGGGTGACATCGTACGGTGACCTCATCACATGAGCTTTTGCATCACTCGTGTCGACGCCAACGGTCATTTTTCGCCTCTGAGGAGACAAGCATGGCTTTCACCTCAACAGTATGCGTGCTTGCACTAACCTCATGGCATCCGGAAAGCCGTATGCGCCTGAACCACCGGGACCTCCGAGGCCACCGTAGTGGTCCGTAGCCGAGGCGTGGTACTGTTCACCGCTGGTGCCAGAAAAAGAGCCGCCATTCTGTGTTTGGTGCAGCATCTGTGACGGGACGCCAATCGCGTACCTGCCTTCACCTCCAGCAGCTTGAGGTGCGTTCATAGCATCGTAGGTCACAGCCTCTGTTGATTGGAAGCCCGACGGAAGCGCTGCCATAGTGTCCTGAAGTCTTAGTACCTCGAAACCTTGACGATTTGGGCGTCCGGACACTTCGCTAGAGTCTCCTCGCTGGCCGGCCTCGTTGGTCAGAGATGTCACGGTGGACTCTGCGCCTACTACCACAGCGGCTAGAACCTGCGCGTAAAACATGCCGGTTTTTGTGCGTAATCTCACAAGGAATATAGCTGGATGTGATTAGTTTTTCAATAAAATGGAAGAGCATGTCTTGGCATACACCCAAGTTTTCACCACCCATATATTGTGACGGCGAATGCCGGTTAGTGTTGCCTAATTTTGGCTAAATCACGACTTCCATTAACTAGCTCCTGTCTACTACAGGCGAATATCACCTGGTGAATTCTGCATGTTGGCGAAGTGATGGCTGCCGATGATTAGTGGCTGCCGACATTGACTGGCGTATGCTATCTGTTGCAATAATTGCATGCACATACATGCACTACAAACATAAATGGTTCTACATGTGCTTTTTTTTTTTTCTTCGCGAAATCAGGCCCGCCAACTGTTCCTCAGCATTTTTGCTGTACCTTGCGTTCTCGTCTTCAGCCTACGGAGCTGGTTTCTGTTTTGTAAGATGGTTAATGTATGTTGCTTTCATATGAACGAAGCTCTTGCTTATACTATAGGTGAACGACACTTCTAGTTGTAAATATGTTTTTCTTTTTCCTCGCTTCTACGGCAATGCACTTCATTTATATTCCCGCAGCGCCTAGGTTTCCTGTAAAGGTTGTTTCGCAAAGTGCTTTAGTGTATTGCAAAAAAGCTTTTTTATTTTAGATTGCGAATGATTGGTCGGTGAAAAAGTGCAGCCATATTTTTGGGCACAGTTGTGCCATAAAACCACACGAGTATAAAAGTACTTCAAATATGTATGCTAGTCTTAAACAGCTCGTAAACACATTACAAATAATAGAACTGGAGTCGAGGTTTCAACGGAACCACGTCTGGTCGGTTAATAACACGACAAAAATTAGGGGAACACCCGCCACAATAAATAGAAAAAAAATTTTTGGCTTGCTTGATTGTATCCAAAACACTATTTTCTTATTTTAGTTGTGCTCTTTGACCCTCTCTCAATTTTTATTTAAAAAATCACAGCATATCTACCGGAACCATGGGAGGCTGCGCTGTCCTGCTCGAAGCCTGAAGAACGGCTTAAGCTAATCGACAGAGCTCGCAATGATGAGATAGGTCACAGAGCCTCTGGAATCGGGGCCCCGCTTACATCGGAAGAAATTCTTTTGTAGTAAAGTTTTACACTCTTGTCTCGTAATCCATGGCATGTTTTCTACGCATCACCGACAATTACAGCTCAAAATCATCAGTGTTCTATCAGTTTTTACACCGGCTTGTAATAACTCTATCAAGTCTCTGTTAACTATAACGCGCCGGCGTACGCGTCCAACAATACGATTGCATCTTTCCGCTGCAGCTTGTGCGTGACGATGGATGGATGGATGGATGGATATGGCTGTACCCTTTAGATCGGGCGGTGGCTAGCGCCACCAAGCCGTAATACCTAATGAACCAAAAACTATATATTTTTTTTCCTTAAAAAAAGAGTTTGAGGATTCGTACTTTGCAGTGAAGAGTTTAATGATGACGCATTACGAATGACGCATTACGAGAGATCGCGCCATCTCGTGGCACCCACGTGACTAAATAATCCTCAGCCGTGCACGATGTCGTCCGGACACTCACCGGCAGAAGCAACGCGCAGGTGCACCAGCGGCCACTGTTCTTGCCAGCGCGTCTTCCGGACATGCTCGTCTCGTGCGCTTCGCGCCGATTCCGCGAGTGTCCACGCGCCCTATTCGAAACCCGGGTGTGCGGCAGCGTCAGCTTTAAGTAGAGCGTCTCGCCGAGAACGCCTGACCTGCTGTCGGTCTACCACCGGGTGTCAGCCATTGACTGGTCCTTCGCGCACCACCACGCTATTTAACAACTCTCCTTGAGTGCTTGCGTGCGCGTCCGTGCATGCGCGCGCGCGGTGTTGCTCGATACGCCTCATTCCACCAGCGGCCCAAGAAAGACCGCGTACTCCAGCCGTAACGCGAGGCTGCCAGGCGCGAACACATGCGTGCTCGTGAAAAGGCCTGACACAGGGAAGCGGATGCAGTTTACACGCTCGCTTCCCGTGGCGGAAGACCGTTTCGTGAGGCATGTAAGTCGCGGACGGGCGATTCTTCTTTCTTCTCTGGCGTGTTCGTTTACTTCCTGTGGAAGGAGCTGGTGCACGCTACACCTGTACGCGTCGATGCGGAGGAAGTGACGGCAGTCGTCGATTCTCTTGAAGTTTGAGTTTATAGTAAAAAACAGCTGCGTCTGGGATGTCCTCTTTTAACTAACAAAATTGAACTCGAAAACTACCACGCAAGCTGTTCATACGATATACGCTCTGATACAGGCACATCCGTGCGGAACGTCATGGAAGTGTTGCCGCCGGTGTCTAACAAACTCGCATCCCCTTGGCGAACAATGTTGTGTCGTCGGATGAAAAAAAAAAAAAAACGTTCGTGGGGTGCATTCAGAATAACTGCGGTTGAGAACTTCACACGGATATTCAAAATCAACGAGCCAGCCCTGCACGACTATATACGTTTTTCAACCTGTTGACCACCTTTCGCGAGACATTTTTCCTGGGTCCGAACCGAGGATGAGGCAGGTCCTCAGACTCTTCCAGAATGAATCCTTCCCGTCCCCAGTCTCCACGGCGGTGCATGTACACGCTTACATTACACCATCTGCTCGCCATGCGATCGTCTCGCAATCTTTCCTCATTTTATGCGGTGGTGCCCACGCTTACACGTTTTCACAAGGCAGCATCACGTCAACGAGAAATACTTCAAGTGGATCGCAAGCCTATAGATGTATCAAACGATCAAAAATCATTGGTTCCCGAGCCCGTCGCGGGCGATGCGCCTCGGCGGGTTCTCAGGAACACTCTTCCCCCGGACGCAACCATCTGCCTGTTAATGGAAAATAACGTGAGGAGTGTCTAACAGCAGTAAAATTTGTAGGGACATAAATACTATTGTGTGTAAAACATCTACGCAATATAGAGAATAACTGTGACATAAGCTGATTACTTCAGTAAATATATACTTAAGTATGGAAGGAAAAGGGAAGATTTTACCGATTGCCGCACTGTGGCTGACACAAGCGGTGGCCATCGGTGAATGAGAGAGGAGGTAAGGGTGGGAAGAGGAAGAGAAAATAGAGGAAAGCTGCTTCTACATGTGAACAAATAATTGTAATAGCTATACCAGGTGTCTCGCGTAACTCGAACCAAATATTTAAAATGAATGGCGTATTCCGTAACTGAACTAACCAAGGACATGTTTGCCATCATTTACCTTTCCTGACGGTAATTTTGTAATGCGCTTAATTGGTGAATTAAGTAGAGCCTATTGTGCAACATTATTAATGTGCACTGTATACGGTCCAACAAAATGCGTTTTGTTAGCTTGTAGAGGGCATCCTAAAACGACCAATCCAATTTTTTCGTACGGGCTGCGAGATGAGCTTTTCTGGCGTTTGAAAAAAGCCCGCGAAATATGAAATAAAATGAAGTGGCTGTATATACTCATGTGCCGCCGCACTGCATGGGCTATCAACTGTGCTTCGAGCGAAAGATCCGTGCACGTGGACCACGGCGAACTATAGAGGCCGCGGCTCTAAGCATCGGCCTCGGTGAGTGCGTCAGAGTTTTGGACGGCGACACGGCAAGGAAGCGCCGTGGTCCTTGATATGCGATAGCTCACAATGATTGTTGAGGTTTAATGCTACGAAATAACAATACGATTATGAGGGACACCCCAGTGGAGAATTTCAGAAATTTCGATCACCTGGGGTTCCTTAACGTGAACCCATTTATAAGTAGTAAGCATATGTTACAGAATAGTAAAAGGGCTGTATTTAGCTTCACTACTACGTAATTTTCAGCTTACTTTCTACCGTATACTTCGTGCTTGCTTCATTGAAGTAATCGGTTAAGCTCGTTTGTGAATTCAGTTGCAGGAAGATTGTGTTTAGTTCAAGTTTTGTTAATTAGCCCAGTGCTTCCCTTTTTTTTTTGCAATTTGTTGCACTGTGTACCCGACACTGGTGCGTTAATTCCCGAGCATAAAACTTCGTGTGTGGTATCTTCTTTTCTGTCTCACTTAAAATCTTCGGCGGAGTTTTGCATGTGGAGGCTGTGCAATCAGCTGATCGGGGAAAGTCCCTCGTCGCGCCGTTCCTGCATGGTTCTCGAAGCAAGCGTTTTTAGCGCGCTTCCTTTCTCATCGCCAAGACCACTCGAGAGAGTTCACGCTGGCCCTGCTCAACGTTCACTACCTCAACGCCCATAATAAAGACGTTGAACCCAATCCCGTACTGACCGCAGCGGACGGAGACATAGAACGCTGGAAACATGTACACCAAAGGCTACGACGCTATCGTGTGCACCGATGATGCAGAGCGTCCTGCAGCGGAAGGTATCGGGATCTACGTAAAACTATAGACCCGCAACGGCCGAAGACCTTCTGCCACCCCTGACTAATAAGAGCCACAACGGGGCGCATGCTTGCGTGAAGCCCTCCAATGGGATTGTCGCCATGGCCATTTACCTGGCGCCGAACCTATCCAAGGGAGACGACATATCTTACATCGAGAAGACAATGCATCGGTACAGAACCGATTTCGATTTAAAACATGGTCCATTCGTGCGCGTTAGAGACTTTAACGAGGACATCATGGCGGTCGACGACCGCTGACTAGTCTCACACATGCTGTCGCGTTACGGTATCTGGTGCAGCACCACAAGCGTCCCGCCACCATCAGAGGGACATGTGTCGACAATGACTTCTACAACTTTCAACTACAACCTCACATCCAATATCGTCTCGCCACGTACATCAGCGACCACAAAATTATTATCCCCAAAAGAAAACACGTCCCACAGCCTTGTAATTCAATCATTGCATATAATTTCATCAATATGTAAATAATTACATATTGTGTGTATATAAGTGTATATAATTGCATCGATATATGTAAATAAACATCGTGTATAGAAATGTATATATACAATCACCCCTATAAGAAAGTGTCCAGTCTTTATATGATGTGTGGGTGAATGTCTCATGGCTTTACCGATAAGTATTGCAGCTTCGCCCCACTCATCATCATTCACTGCGGAGAGATGACGTTTTTTTTTTCACGCATCGGCAGAAATCGTCAGCACCTGGTGCGTAAGCACCAATCTCATCTCACCACTCAAAAAAAAAAAAAAGAGAGAGAGAGAGAGAAACACGCGAGACATCGTCCTTCATCAAACCATTGTACGACCGTGGAGCCAAGGATTAATGTGGGGGTCACCCATTACCTCCTCGGATCGTATTTCTCTCGCCAAATGGCAACTGCATGGAAACAAGGATCGCATGCTGTTGAAAAATTAAATGGCTCGTGCTAAGGGTGAGAGCCGAAGCAACAGCCAGTTATAGATGAAAATTAAAAAGACCAAATTGAACCGTACTTCGTTAGTAGAGCATTTATCGACCAAACTCGTTTCATTTGGAAATGAGGGCGTATATATATGAAAAAGGCCGCCGGAACAGCAGAATAATTCGGCGTGTTTCGAATGACGCCTCCACAGTTATCAATCAAGTCGCCCGACGTAGGCTGTGGTTTTTTCTGCTGTGATTATATGGGTACCTTTGGAGTTTGGGGACGGCTTTAAGCTCTCGCATAGTAGAGTACCTGGTACTCTAAGTCGTTACCCACTTTTTCTAACCCCCCCCCCCCCCTATATCGCGGCACTTACAGTGCGTCTGTGCACCCAGCGTCTTGCGCTGCTTCTTGTTTCTTCCTATACGGCAGTGTTATCGGTATAGCACGTGGTGTTTTCATGGCTTCATATTAGCAATCGACGCATAATAAAGTTCAGCTGAGAGTGCGCCTGTTTTCTGTCGTCTTCTTCCTTGAAGTTTTCGTACGTGACGCTACACCCACACTAGGGGGATGGCTACCCACACCTTATCATTGACCCCGCTTCCCCTCTGGGAACACGAGAGGGAAAGATGTGCGGGTGGACATGTCCGTGGGACAGGAAGGATTTGAGTTCTGTCGGCACCACCCTGAAGCGCTTGCCTGCAGCGCCTTTTGTGACAACCCCGGTGCATCCTCTGTTCCCGGTTCAGCATGCCGAAGTATAATGCTGGACAAGCGTGATGAGTGAGCCACCAAGTACGTTTGAGCAGCCTATAGCGAAACCATATGGCAAGGTGGCGCGCGCGGTCGCAATTGTGCAGGCGCTGCGCGCGTTCTCCCTGCCGGGCCGCAGAATTTAGGCGTCTTCTTCTTCTAACCAGAACCACCACCAGCAGCTTTGTATGCAGTGGCGGATAGACAACAGAGGCGGGCCGTGGTTCACATGGGGGTGCGAGTGTGTGTCTGTCTAGTCAAACGAAGGTGAGTGATTCCAATGCTCAGCACCGTGGAAATCTCTCTCTTTTTTTTATTTCTCGGCCCTGAATATAACAGGCACAGTCAAGATGAGATAAACATGAAAATAATAAAGGATGATTTACAAAAAAAATTACATTTTCCTTTCTTTTCCCTTTTGTTGCAATCTGTAGCAGACCATCCACTTACCACGGCTGGAAACCTCACTTGCGCACTTGCTTGTTAGTTCTTTCAGAGTATTGTTGCTGGTTATTTACTTATGTGTTCTGTTAGTTGATCGAGCGGTTTAACACAGTCTTATTAAATATTTTGTCTGTACATAATGCTTTTCGTCACTCTGAAAAAATGCCCTTTTTGTGGCGCAGTCTTCGCCGTGCAATATCTTTTTGTGATATAGTCCTGTTAATATCACATCACGCTGTTGCCCCTGTTTATCTGTGTGCCACGTAGCTATTTGTACGATATTAGATAATAAATAGACTTGTGTCAGGGGCGCCCAATGTGTGTGAGCAGTACATTGCATGTTTGCAATGTATACCTTGCGAAGGCCGGACCCCGGCCGGAACGTAGGAATTAATAAATGTTTTCTTACGTTCATCCACTCAAGCCAATATATATTCTCTCTCTTCGTGTGGTGAAGGGAAATGGGATGTGTAATTTCAATGATTTTCTTGATATTGTGGAATCGTCAAACTGCGAGTAGCCGACGATTACCTTTATTTCTAACTGCCTCTTCGTGGTGGGCCCTGTGACATGAGTAAATATTCATCAGTAAATGAGTGTGTGCGCTGTGGAAGTGCCACCATTATCTGTGCCGAATAAGGAGTGTTATTTCTCTAGTACAGAACGCGTGGCAGTTACATCTAGACACGGTGCATATGGAAGAGTAAATTGTCGTATGTCAAATTTTTGATAATCGCTTTCCCTAAAAAATGAAAATAGAATAAGAAAGTCATTCGACCGAAAGTAGACCACAGGCTACCTGAATATATGCTTCAAAAAAAAAAGAAGAAGAAGGACCGAGTAAAGGTTCAATTTCAAAATGAACACAAATTCAAACACAATTTCAAATGAACACAAGTGAAACACAAATTCTAGATATAATGGAGAAACGCCGTTGTTCTCGGTCTGAGGCAACTTCCTTCATTAAAGAGCGCGAAGTGGGGTACGCTGCTGCTACGTCACGCCAGTGTGGGTCAATTGAAGCGACGGTCGCTTCCGCAGTGTCGGCAATAAGGCCATACCGATGATTATGGAACGGCTTTTCAACACCTTTGCTGAAGGTCTGACCGAGATGCTCGCCGCCAGGTTAAACAGCCTTATTCCCTCCTTCGCTGCACACACTGTCACGGTCCAGGGTGAAGCTGAGCATCTCGACAATGAACAAAATAATCAGCGTCCAGAAGATGTTCCCCCTGAAACGCTCGTCAGCACTCAGTCGCCGACCCCTGTGGGGCCCACTGGGTCGTTTGGTGACATGAGGCTTGGTAATATCACTCATAAACGACGCAATGCTCCATTGTCTCCTACCAGTTAGTCAATGTCAAAATCAAAAAAAGTTGTTACTGATACCAACAATGAGCAGGACGTTTTGCGTTCTGCAGTAGAGTCAACTATATTAAGTCCATCATAGCGCCTGTAAAAGTACTTCAGTGGAATTGTTGCTCCGTATCTTCCGCTTACACAGATCTTATTTATCTCATACAGCAAACAAATACTAATATAATTTTACTTCAAGAGTCTTGGCTTTCAGTAAACCAAACATTTACTCTGAAATATTTTCGAACTTTTAGACTGGATCGGCCAGGTAGAGGAGGTGGATTATTGGTTCTAATATCTTCAAAAATGTGTCATCATGTTACTGTAACATTTGAACATATTTGTCCGGATTGCGAATTGTTAGGAATAGATTGTTTGTTACCTGAATCCAACAGGATTACAGTGATTAATGCGTACTTTCCAAATGGAGTAAGACGCACAGATCACCTAGATTGTGTAATCAAGAATTCTTCGTCAAATTCAATTTTATTGGCTGGGGATTTTAACTCGCATCACACTTCTTGGGGGCTTAAAACAGATGGCTGTGGCAAAAGATTGTGGAATTGGTTTCAGGATAATAATTTTCGCTGTCATAACACTGGACAAGTTACCTTTTTACGCGGGATAAGCTCATCAACATTAGACCTAACATTTTCGTGTGGCCAGTTTATGATTTCATCGCGGGAAACGTTTGATAATGGGACGAGTAGTGATCATGTACCAATTACCTATGAAATAATGCTACCACAACTTACCTCTGCTATCCGGCAACAACCGTTCACCAACTATAAAATTTATAAAACTGTTTTAAACTCCGCGCTCTCGTCATTGAGAGGACGCGTCGGACAGCAGCGAACTGCTTCAGTCGTAGCGTGTCTAAGTGGCTCTGTCCAGCCGGCAGAGTTTACTGTTAAGTACGGCAGCACATCGTCAAATTCAGATTGGTGGAATGAAGATTGTACGCTTGCGTATAGGCGACGTAAGGCTGCTTGGAAACGTTTACGCCACAACCATACTCCGAAAAATTGGGTTGACTATAAATTCCACGCAGCGCTGTTTAAACGTACAGTTGCAATAGCTAAAGATAAACACAATTCTGGCTTACATTCGCGTTTATCAAAACCTGATAAAAGATCTGCCCTGTACAGGTTTCTCCGGAACAAAACATCGACGCAGGTACCAGCATATTCGCATTCAGTAGTGCTGTCTCCTAAAGAGACAGCAGATTTGTTAGAGGGCATCGCGAAAGGACTTGAAGCGCGTTTCGCTTCGTCATGCTTGAGACCTGTGACATTCAAAAGCGCAACATCGGACTATCGGGAGGTCACTATGGTTGAACTGGCAGATGTCATACTAACTGTAAAGCAAGGGACTCCCGGTCCAGATCAGATTACAAACTCTATGATTAAATTGATATTTAATTCCCATCCCGAGGAGCTTTTGAATATTGTTAACTGCTCCTTACAGCACGCATGGATTACAAGCACATGGCAAATTGCTAAAGTTGTGTTGCTGCGAAAAAATCCAAGCGTTCGGATATGTCCTGGATAACATTCGGCCAATTTCGCTTACTTCAAACCTTGTTAAAATAATTGAAAGAATTCTTCATAGAAGGCTTAGTGAATTCATCGCTCGTCAGGACATCCTTTCACCAAGGCAAGTAGGATTTAGACAGGGGTGCTATATGGTCGGTTCATGTTGATTTGGAAAGCCGAATTCGCCTTGCAAAAGTATCTGGTGAGCTTTCTGCATTAGTCACATTAGATATCGCAAAAGCCTACGATAGTGTGGAATACAGTACATTAATTTCAAGATTAGTGGACTGGGAGGTTTCCAAGTACATTATATCTTGGATTCAGGAGTTTCTCTTTGAGAAACAATTCTTTTGTTGCCACGAGGGAATTACTTCGGCTTTATATAAGCAAACAAGAGGTGTTCCGCAAGGATCAGTCCTGTCACCTCTTTTATTTAATATATTATTATCATCTATTCCCGTTCATAAAAATGTTCCTCTTTACGTCTACGCCGATGATATTGCTTTTTTCTCGTCATCCCGAGATATCAATAGTTTGTATCAAATCTTACAGTCATATTTGAGTGAGCTTGAGGTATGGTTTGGCGGGCTGTCTTTTTCACTTAATGTTAGCAAATGTGCTCTGCTTGTATTCCCTCTATCCGTTCCCGTATTTCTTTCACTGAATTATCGAAATGATCCGATTACACAAGTAACAGCGCTAAACTATCTCGGTATTGTTTACGTGGACAATTTAAATTGGCAGCAACAAATAGAATCAAACACCAGTAAAGCAGAAAGCGCCGTAGGATTGCTCCGCCGGTTTTGCAATAAGAATTCAGGGATGCACAGGGATACGTTACTTATGATATACAAACTTTACGTACGCCCAATTCTGGAGTTTGGCTGCGTTCTGTTTTCTGGAAGTGCTGAGTACAAATTAAGACCTCTTATATTGCTAGAAAGGCAAGCTCTGCGGCTGTGTCTCGGGCTACCTAGGTGTGTCGCGAATAGCGTGCTTTATTTGGAAGCTAGAATCATTCCACTTGATGCTAGATTTCGACAGCTTACTGTGCAAACATTTTTAAAACTTTACGATGCACCCTTCTTCTGGTCACAGACAGTTTTCATCCAACATCCAGTTTCTTTCTTTCAGCGCCCGTGGTTTCGTTATCAAAGACCCCAAGTCATTTTCGTCGAGTCTCTGTCATCAAATCTTCGCGTTTCCCTCCGGCATTTAACTCCCCAAATCCAATGCTCGGTGCCAGTTGACTTAATTTTCGATGATATTTTTCCGAAAAATGCCAAGTTACTTCCAAAGCATGTTCTGGAGGGCCTCCTTCAAGACCATCTCAGTCATTTTCCTAAATACGTAGTAATTTCGACGGACGCAACTCAAAATCTTCAGAAGGCTGGAGTAGGTATTTTTTCTCATCAGCTTAATTGGTCTTTTGCGCTCCGATTGCCTGACTTCACACCAATTTATCTCGCAGAATTCTTGGCTATTACATTGGCTCTTCGAAAACTAAATTATGAGCAATCAAAAGCTATTATTATTTCGGATGCTTTGTCTGTATGTACACATCTCACGTCCGCAAAGAATTCTCCTCTTCTCAGGATATTTTGGTCTCTCGTACCGCATAGCCTATCGGAAGTTCCGTTTATTTGGGTCCCCGGGCATGCTGGAATTGAACTAAATGGAATTGCTGATTCGCTCGCTTCGGCATCTTTAAATTTCCCGGTGGTGCTAGTAGCTCCACAGTTTCCTTTTATTACTGCCGAACGATTCAAACGCCTGTTAATCTTGAAAATCAACGAAACGTCGCTTCTACAATCTGAAGAATTTCGCCACTTGCAATTCACATGGAACACCGCAAAATGCCTTTCCCGTCAATGTGAGGTGACCCTCACAAGCTTTCGCTGTAGAGTTCCTCTGTTAAATTTTTATCTCAACAAATCAGGATTTTCATTAACTAACCTATGTGTAGTTTGCAATGAACCGGAAACAATAGATCACTTTCTTCTCACATGCCGCCGCTTCGCCTCACTGCGCCGAATAATTCTTGAAAGACCCATTGGTATGCTCGGATTGCCAGTCAATACATCCACCCTATTATCGTTTGGAGCCAGTCAGTTGGGTGTGGGCCGCAGTGCTATTCTGTCAGCGCTACATAAATTCATTCAGGCAACCGGAAAGATACGCTGCTAGTGGTACTGCCAGATATATCCAATTCTTTCTCCCCCTTCCTCATTCTTGTTAATTTGTTTTATATAATCTGGTTTATCGCATTCTTCTGCAATTTTTCACGTTTTTTTCAAAGGAACATTATTATTGTTCCTATCTAATTTCTCTTTATTTTTTTAGCAAGCGTTGTAAAATATGATCTATTATGAGGTACAGTGTGGCCAATCCCCTATGTGGGTATGAGCCAAGATCTCCTAGGAGACAAGACAAAATGAACAGCAAAACTGAGGCATAATTTGGGCTGTAATTTTCGCTTAAAAGCTGGGCACAAACTCATCGTGCCGACAAGTAGCGACGTGCAGGAGGATGGCCTAGACTTCACCGCAGTGTTGTATGACGAGCCGAAACGACGGAGGTACGAGTACCGCAACCAGGAAACGCTGCACACCGTTAAAGAGAGAGGAAGCACTCGATTGTCAAGGTCAGCCACTGACAAACAAACGAACGAACAAACAAACCAGACCGTCGACAAAATCTCTCGCAGGAGCCGAAACAAGGATGGGTTCCTTTCTCCCCCTTCGGAAAGCCCCCCAACTCCCACGTACGGCAGCAAAAACCAGCAAGACGGCGAACGAAACGCGCACACTTTCGCGAATTCAGCCCCTTCCGCCTCCTTTCCCTGGCGAACACAAAAGAGCTTTTACGCTCCTCGGACCTCCACCCACCCTTCGCCGAGGGCCGGTCGAACTACGAACCCTCGCCCACACTCGGACCGGCGCTTCGCTGGCTGGCACCGCCGGCGTCCCCTACGAAATGACGTCCATGGAGACACAGGCAAGCTTTTTGTTTAAACCAAACATCGCGTTATGTATTCGCTTACACCACTGAGCTGGCTAGCGAAACTAGGCTGCAGTGTATTCGGTTTGCCCGTTGGGTTGGGCAACCTCCGAACATTTAAGCGAGATGCACTAAACCTGCGGGGCCACCACCATCACGCTTCGTTTGACAAACGGGTGTCTGGGGCGCCGCGCTCGAAGCCTCGTTATTGTTCCGCATTTACTGGCGCGAAAGTATGCAAACGTTTCATTCGTGCGGCCTTCGATTTCGTGTGGCAGAGCTTTTTATCAGCGGGTCTCGTGCAGTGGGAGAGCGCGCTGCCCGTGTAAAAAAAAAAAAAAAAATGGCGAGAATGTTTGATGAGGCGGTGCTCCCACTCGTTTTTGCCGCAATGTAGTCCGTGAAAACAGTGTTTGAAGCTATGTGTTTTTAGAAAGCTGGCGAAGTGAAATGACCACCCGTTTGCTGCTCGCCCTCGCCATAGATACTACAGTCGTTAATCTGACATTCGCGAAGTTTATGAGCGCAGCTCGACGTTACGGAAGCCGACTTTTGGCGCCAATTGACACCACTTTGGATACACCAATTGTTGTAGTATGTAAAATTCATCAACTTTGCAGTCTAGCAACCCAAATAATTTAGTTTGGCGCCCTTATGTTTTTCAACGCTCAATCAGCGCTCACTCGGAACGTGCACGAGCGCTCCCGCTAGATTTATGCAGGATTGGGCAGCTTAAGCTTTGACTGGGGTCGTTAATTCGTGACAAAGGACGATAGCTGAAAAGACTACAGAATTAAGTCAACTTTGCTCTGCGCACCATACAAAACGACGGTGCTCACGACAGTGTCAACCCGCGGAGATAGAAAGGTTACATTGCTGTTGGTATGACGCGGAGGGGAAGACTTGCTGACGCCAAGCAAGGCCACATTTCTCCGTTTCGTCGACGGTGGCGCTTGCGCGTAAAAAAATAGTTTCAGGTGCGGCGCGTCTCCCGCGCAGTGTCGGTTGTTTATTTAGTTGTGCTACGACAACATTGCAGGCCATATGTAACTCACTCAAGGAATGTATGGATAGTCTTGTGCATCCAACTGGCCGCTTTGATCGGGGTATCAACCTCATTCGGCGCGGAGTAGCACGACAACAAATGATCGTCTCCTCGACGCCAATTGTTGATGTGTTGTGACTGGTATTACAGTTATTAGGACATTGTGACCCCGATCCATCGTTTTTTCAACTCATTCTGAATGGAATTAACGCTATAACATCACCAGTTTACGTCTGGCGTCCTTGTTATGTATTCAGGTGGGTGTCATTTGTTACTTGCCTTGGCTTAAAAATAGGCTTATTTTCGTAACGTGTTAGAAGAGCAGTCAATTCTATTGCTGCCGTGCCACTTCGGCACGACGTAGATTGTCGTCATCATCTGACTGTTCGTTTTGTCGTCGTGTCGCTAAAAGGCGTTAGTAATATTTTTTTTTTTACCTTGAAGGAGTGACCCAACTGGCGGGTTTACGCTTAGCAAAGGGGAAGAGACGAACCGATTGGCTCCGTCGCTAGTCCCTATAATTGCTTCCCCGTCGACCAACGGGCTTTTGTCCAGCTGTTAACGGTTTTCGCAACTTCTTATACTCCTATTGGCACCCTGTGATGGCGTGTTTGAAACCTTTTGAATTCCCTGGCGTCCTTCAGATCGCCGATGAACCGTGTGGTAATCTGCTGTTTCCGCGAGCTTGCCGTACGGTACACCTTTGCCGCGCTATGTTTAGCCAGCCTAGCGCCAACCGAGCCTTCATTTGCCATCATGAGTCACAACTCACGGGAAATTCCCCGCAAGTGTTCGATGATGACTGTTACGCAACCCTTTCTCCCAGTATCGACCTCTGCAGAGAGCGGAACATGAGTGTTCCTTTTTTATTATTGTTAATTTTGCTATTCTTCTAATGCAGCTATTAAGCGATGGCACGTACCGCGTTTCTTGGGTCATGAAAAATACCTCGTCCCGTGACTCGGTCCTGCCGTATGTAGTCATCGGTATACTTTGCTTGTGCCGTTAGTTCATTTGCGTCAGACGTGCTCACGTGTGTATGTGGTGTAAACGCCTTGTCATAGACTAGCTTTCGACTTGCGCCCACAGAACGCCACGAGAGCATCGTGGAAAGTCATTGCTCTTATGTTGTGTTACCTGCACGACCTGCACCCAGGGTTGAGAGCGTGACACTAAGTTTATCTCCAACAGGAGCCTCAAATCTGCAAGTCGATGTAATCCCACGTCACTCCCGTCACTAATGGCCGATTTGTTATTCATTGTGGTTGGTATAGTTGCTCCTGGAACATAAAGCGCTCTTTTTTTCTGCAATGTAGATGTATGTTAATTTCTTCTGGCGCGGCGTCGTACTATTCACTCATGCATTGGAGTGTAAATGAACAGTGCACCTGTTTGCTTTCGCGAAGGCAAATGTCTTGTTGGCCCAAGTGCCAGCTGCAGATGAGACCGTTTCTGTTCTTTCTTTATCTGCAACGGGAGCGTTTGTTTACATTTTCCGCTTTTAAGTCGTTGTAAGACATTGTGTTCGAGCTACAATGGGCCGTATTTGTACACTGTGAATATTTCGTGGCAGTTTACCTCTATTGTGAAAATTTACTTTAGTAGTGCTGCTTTTTAATGCTGTTTTGCCATAAATTTTGTTATACAGTGCCCTTAAATGGTAAATGAAAGCATACAAACTTATATAGTGAATATTTAAAGCTTTTTAGCTTTCTATACAACCTAGTGTCATAATGAAACATGAATGCTCAACATGGCATTGTAACTATTACTGTCGAGTTTTCTAGTTCTTGCCTCCATTTCAGGACAGTCTGTTACTTGTATGCAAAGTGAAACAAGCAAAGTACTTTACATTGTATGCAAAGTAAAACTTTAACAGTCCTTAACTTGTACGCAAAGTTTTGTTGAAAAACATCTGACAGGAAAGGCTATTTTTAAGATTTATGGGAACAATCTATTAACTATGTTTTGCTGGTAGTGAGTATGCATCTTATCTTTCTGTGGGGACAGGATGGGAGTGAGTTGTTGGGTGCCCCTCACTACATTAAAACAGAAACAGACCTCCTTTTGATGTCAGAGTACTCGGCATGCTATTATCGCAAAGGCCTACAAAAGTTTTACTGCAGAACAATATTCGAAACCTGTGATGACGGGAGCCAGGTTGCAAGAAGTATCATGTGCATGTAGAGTAAGGAGGCATTATGGTGCAGTGGTCATTGTCAAATAAACTGTTGTGATTCAGGTGGAAGTGCAAGTTGTTGCCATCTTCGTGTATATGTCACTTCATGTGGAGGCAGCGTGGCATGAAAAGAAAAAAATAGTTTTCAAAAGCTGCTTGAAATAGTGACTGTGCCAACATGTTTAGATGTTTTGTGTGAAGGCTTTGGCATCACATGAAGATTATTGGAAAAATTGACGCCTGCATCTAATTGTTTAATATCGTAATGTTGTGGGCAGGACCACAGAAAGAGCCATCAAACTTCGACACAAACGCTGTTGATTGTCTTTGATTGCACTTCGTAGTTTGTAACCGTGACCCAGCACTTGTAGTAACATGTCATGCGAAAAGCCAGAAAGACATCTCCAGCTCTTTATTAAAATATTTCGCTCTCTTTCATTTCTCTGCGGCAATGGTCGAGTCAACTCGATTGCTCCTGATGAAACAGGGCATTGAGTTGAAGGTGAAATTCAAACGGAGGAATTGGCCTTGGTCGTGACAATGGCAGGGCTTCTTATCGAAGCATTTGCTCACATGACATCTCTCTTCGACCAGTTGTGATCATTTCCGTGCACCTTGTCACTATAGTTTTTGTATGAAGTGAGGCTTTGTTTGAACTTAGTGTCAATGCTGCGTGTGGGTGGGCACTTGAGTAAAAGGTTTAGGAAATTATGCAAATTAAAGCACTGTACAAGCAGCTTCTATTTGTGATAGCTCCTTATACCTTTTGCTGCCACACAGAATGATGACGTGATGAATGTGTCATTGTTTCCTCGTGCCATGATGTATTGCTGTGGGCATGCGATGGGCACTGCCATAATGCATCACAGGTTTTTTCTTGGGCACCTTTTTTATATCATTAATTCTTTATGGTTGTGTAGTTTCACCTAAAGGCTATGGCCCATACCTGTTCTCTGTTATTAAGGAGCTCGTTTAACAAAAAGGGTGGATAGGTCAAGGGTAGGTTCCCGTCTAGTCCATTTACTGCTGCTGCAACATCATAATAAGTGAAGGTGCATTAGAAAATGTACAATAGCGTTTGACACTTTGCGCTTTCTGTTTGAGATGCGGCATAATGGGGTAGTAATGCACTGAGCATTCAAACCATCTCTGACATTGTTACGGTGCAACAGTTGTGTGTTTCAAGTAGTGAAGTGCTTTATGATTCTGGTACCTAATTTAATGTTGGAATATATTGGGGAAGCTTTACCAGTGGTACCCTAATCAATAAGTGCCACAGTTTTTTTTTTTTTTTTGTTACGTTTTAGTGTGCTGTTGTGTCCCGCAAGAACCACCACCCGCTAGCTCACCATCGATGTGAAGGTAACATGGAGTGTATGGGCTGACCACAATGCCTCGTTAGTGTTGAAGTGGGTAAAGCTGGAATGCTTATGCAACTTCATAAGGGAATAGTTTTTATATTTCAACAAATCAGCATGTCGATAAACACAATAATTTTCTGAAATATGCACGAAACCTTACCTGTTCTTGAATTATTATGAGTTGTTCACTTAGATGTGGATGACCCCGCACAATCCAGCCAGGAAAAGCATAAGAAGAGTTAACTGAGTTGTAATATGAATAATAACAATCAGAAAATAGTAATTCGCTACTTAAGCATTAATGTGTGTGTCTGTGCCAGATTTAGTTTTACAGGTGTTCGCAAATGCTGATTCAACACTTCCTCAGCTAGGCTGGTGCGCATATCTAAACAAATGGCCAAGAAAGCATGTGGAGGAACAGCCATTAGAATCGTCCTCCCTTACAGTTGGGTGGTCATTTGGTAGAGCAGAGTATTTTCCATGACTGTGGACTAGAGCTGCTTTGGGACATTTGTTGGTTAAAATAAGTTCAAGCTTGTTCTTAGCCATGTGCTAGACTGTTAGGATATTTCAGTGCATGGAAGTGTCTCTCCACCAAACATTCATTGGTACGCTTCACCGGAAACTTTTTTGTTAGAACACAAGTAGCTCGAATAGCAATATTGGTTAGCATATGACGTTTGCCAAGGGAAATGTCAGAGGTGTACGTCCGGTGAATGATGGGGGCTGTTTCTTTGTGCAGAGCATGGTGAGCAACGGCTACAGTGGCCCCAGCAGTGGCGGGGGTGGGACGTTTGACAAGCTGGAGGACGCAATGTCAACCCTGAACAGCCTGTTCTCCTTCACGAGCCCCGCCGTGAAGAAGCTGCTAGGCTGGAAGCAGGGTGATGAGGAGGAAAAATGGGCTGAGAAGGCAGTCGACTCGCTTGTCAAAAAGCTGAAAAAGCGGAAAGGGGCCATTGAAGACCTTGAGAAGGCCCTGTCTTGCCCAGGTCAACCATCAAAATGCGTCACTATTCCGCGGTCTCTGGACGGCAGGCTGCAGGTATGACATGCGTGTTCTACCTGCTTTTTCGTGACGGTACTTAGGAGTGTAAAAACAGACATGATACAGGAACGCCCGTTCTGTTTAGTCCTTCTCGTGTATCTTGTCAGTTTTGCGCTACCAAGTACTTTCATGGATCAGTACAAACTTGCCCGAATTTCTGTGCTTTGAAACCCACCTGCTTTTATTTTCGTCGTCGTAGTAGTAGCAGTAGTAGTTGCACATGTCACATGGTCAGAGGAGAGGTTGAATGAATAAATAAATAGAAATGGTGATGCTCAAAATGTGCAAGCACACTTATTTTAATTCTAGTGGCAGATCTACAACACCACGTGATCTCGATAGTCAATCACACTCGTGCACTTACAGCTTCGCTGTCTGACAGTGTCCAAGGCATGCCCCGCCGCTGTGGTCTAGTGGCTAAGGTACTCGGCTGCTGACTCGCAGGTCGCGGGTTCGAATCCCGGCTGCGGCGGCTGCATTTTCGATGGAGGCGGAAATGTTGTAGGCCCGTGTGCTCAGATTTGGGTGCACGTTAAAGAACCCCAGGAGGTCTAAAGTTCCGGAGCCCTCGACTACGACGTCTCTCATAATCATATGGTGGTTTTAGGATGTTAAACCCCACATATCAATCAATCAATCAGTGTCCAAGGTATGGAGCTGACTGAATTTTTTTTCTTTTCTGTACAGTAATGTAGTCAATCTGCAATGTAAATACATTACAGCATGTGGAGCCATGAACTTGCAGCATACTAATCAGTGGTTATAATATAAATGTTGCCACATCTTGTTTGAAAGGAAATAAAGTTACTTGCACATACTTTAGAGAAGCAGTAGTGCACAACTTTGTTTTCCTCATTGCTTTATGCTGGCACCATGGCGTCGGCTAGCTGTGAATTGGTGTGGCTTCACCGGTGAACGCTAGTGCTACAGCTCAATTTACAAGGGAGCTGTCACTGCTCCATTTGCATGTGCTGTCGTGACTGTCGTTTCTCACCTTCATAATTAGTTATTTGCTTGGTAATGGTTTCGTTTTATGCTCTGTACTCTCTACAGGTGTCGCATAGAAAAGGCCTGCCTCACGTTATCTACTGTAGAGTCTGGAGATGGCCAGACCTTCAAAGCCACCACGAACTCAAGCCATTGGAGTGCTGCGAATACCCCTTTTCAGCGAAACAAAAAGAAGTCTGCATAAATCCTTACCACTACAAGAGGGTCGAAAGTCCGGGTGAGTGTTTTCTTTGATTTTTTACTGTTTGTTGGGGATAAACATAAGTGGAGCAATAGATTTAGACTTGTAAATTATACTCTCAAAATATGGCATCATGAATTTGACCATCATAGGTTTATTAAATATGTGAGAAAATCTGTGTAAAATGTATTGCTTTTAAATTTCTTTCTGAAATATGCAATGGCGACATTTTTTTGTGTGTGTGTTTGCTAATTGGCTCGACAAAGATCCCGAAACATTGTGTGTAACACCTCTGACTCCCTCAGAAGGCAGTTCACTTCGTTTTTACCAGCTGGAAACTATGTTGGTCCTAGTTCACGCTGAAGGGCAATATGACTTAAGTAGAGTTCACAATCCTGAAAGCACGACTCTTATTTCAAGACAATTCTTGGTAAGAGAGAAAATGCACGTGAAGATGCCTTGTTGAGATTCCCGCACCAAACATCACGACATCTTAACTTTTTAAGAAGTCTGCTGGGTCCTATGTAGCTTCTAGTCGGTAAAAATGAGGTTCATTTCATCTGTGGGTGCCATAGAGCCAGCATACAAATTTTCAGAAAGTTAATGACATTGAGTCAATGTCGCGAAAATGCGAAAAATGCAGTTTGAAATTTTTGGCGTTATGCGGAGATTTCAGTGCGAAATTAAAAAAAATGAAACTTCGTGCTTGATTTTGACCACTAATAATGAACTCATGATAGTGATGCATTTGGCAGTGTTCTCAAAGTGCAGTTTGTTAATCTAAGCGAAGGCATTGTTTCTCTTTAGTCTCCTTTAAAAAGCTATGACATTGCAGTTTCTGGTGCCACCACGCACATTTTCTCTTCGTGCGCCTTCTGGTTCACCAAAAGTCTTCTCGCAGTAAGCGTGGCGTTCTTGGTATCGTAAAAGAGCAATTTACTAATGCGAAAAAAGTTTTGTGTTCTTTTTATTTTATTTTTAAGCGTATTACATAGTAGTGTAGTTTAGGCATCATGTTGCGGATCGTGTGACATGTGTTAGTCCACTTGTTACTCTTAAAGAGCCAGCAAACAGGCTACTACCTTTTTTCTTTACATCGCCCAAACAAGCTCGCCTCTTCCTACAGTAGACAGCAGTGATCACATTTTCAGAGTATTACAGCGCTGTGCAGACCCTCTATTTCCAAACAGTTGTTGTGCTTCTTTCCTTTGCCTGACCAATCTTGCTGGCACGCAACGTGACGCAAATTTTTCTATGGGGGACTTAACGTACCGATGAGCTCATCGGTTGATCCCTTGCCCTAAGAAATAGTGTCTTGGCCCTGCGGGGATGCAGTTTCGGACGTGCAGTCCACATTTTTATTTTCCTGTTCTGCCCTCTGCCGTTTAGTAGAGCCCGAGACTACCAGGAGAAGCGGTAAGGTCAGAACGGAAGCCTTTGAGGTAAAGAGGCATCTCGCTACTTCACCTGCTAGGGGAAGGGTGCTCCTCTTTCTGCACTTTTTTTCCTGTGCCACTATGATCTGTCCGCATATAGGGGAAAGCCCTGCTCAGTCGTTGGGTGCGCACCGATTACGTATCGCTGACATCGTGTCATGTTGCGAAGTGGGCAGAGTCGCCGATACAGGCTGCGCCTTCCCCTGCCTATGGCGGGGAGGCGTGGCGAGGCCGCACAGAAATTTGACACCAGCTGAAACGAACACGTTCTGACTCCTGTAATTTCGTTATTATAGCACACATTCATGAAATTCTTGCTGCGGTAAGTTCACAGTGTGCATATATATATATATATATATATATATATATATATATATATATATATATAAATAAATTACAATTTTCGGACCTCAAACTGTTCGCTGGTCCTTTACCAGTGAACAGCACTGATTGTACTTGTGCCAGTGTTTTTGCCTCTTTCTTTCATTTGTCCCTTGTGCCATAACTTGTCGCCTCTGATTATACTCTGGGACAACTCTCTGTGGCCGTGAGGGGAAAGCTTCGGGGGCGGAGCTCCTTCACGTGTACTCCTTCTCGAAGTAGTCTGGCTAGACTCTCTTTTTGAATGACGGATGTGTTTGAATAATACCACAGGCTAGAACTTGCTACGTCTGCTTACACAAAAATTTGTGAGTGAAATTCGACACAAGCTCCTTTGGCGAGTCGTCGGATAGCTGGAGGGCGATGTGCGCTCACTTAAAAGTGAAGACGCCATTTTGTTGACTATGAGGTGCACCTAAAACGTGGGAAAGAGGTTTTGAGATGTGCTAAATGTGAAATCACACTTCATAAAGCAAAACAAATAATTACATCTTCTTGGTTCGCTTAGGGTCCCTTTGTAAACAGGATCCCGTAGAAAATAAAGTAATGTTGTTTTTATGATTTTCACGCGGATAACATAGACGCATTTGTGGGACCATATTCTTCAGCGGTGGCACACGCCCACTTTGGTTCCGTAGCCTTCCCTTCATTGCCACAGAAAGTTTTCTCCGAGTATAGCCATGTATTATGAAATCCATGGATTACCGTAAAATGCCAGGCAAGTGCCCCTCTCTCTTTTTTGAGAGATCTGAAATAAGTGCCAAAGTGCCAGTGACCGGTCTGAAACCGAGAAAGTGCCCTCCTCAAAATCTGGTCGGATTACCCTTCACCGTAGGGGGGGGCAGGGGCCTTGCTTGGCATTTTCTTATAAGCCCAACTACAGCAACCTCTCCATGCTCCGCCAAGAAACGTCCTACATAATGACTGATCAAATTTGCGCAGTTCTGCCACCGGTGCTAGTTCCACGTCACAGCGAGTACCCTCCAGGGGGCCACACGATGATTCCTTCGGTTTTCCAACAAGTGGCCGAGTCCGGCATGCCACACAATGTCAGCTTCTCTGCACAAGGCTTCAGCGCAGCGACTTCGGGAGCCTCTGCGACCACGGGGACGGCTGTTGCAGTGGGAAACACAGCAGCTGCAGGCGTTCCCTCACCAGGCCCCAGCCTTAGCAGTTCCGCTCCGAACAGCCCCTTTGGGTTGCCCGGTAAGTGGGCACTATGTGCATCTTCACTACGCACATATCTGGGCTGATCGGGTCCCACTACTTGCATACGGAAATCTTGCGAACGGGGATAGCACAAAGCAGGGAAGTTGGAAAGAGTAGTCTGGCACACACATCTACTTGGCAAGAACGGAAGCATCCACGAGAGCAATGAAAACGCTCAAAGGCGAGAATAATAAAAAAAAGCAAGCCACTACGCACTTGAACACATAAGCGTGTCTGAAACAGAAGTGTTCAACACCAAGGGGATCAATAAAATGTCTTCTCTGTCAGTTAGTTTACAAAGGAGATATGTATAGTAGTGTGAGCAGGCGACTTCCGCTCCCCATCCTGCACTTTTTTTGAACTTATGTTAGAAGAAATGGTTGGGCTTCCAAAATTTGGTGTAGTCACATGCACTTACAGCATTTGCAGGGTTCGTTACATGCTGCATTTTCTTCTTGCCATTGTTGCACGCTTGGGCCTTCACAGTTCCTTCCAACAGGGCATTTATCAGTAGTTTGATTTTGTTCTGAATGGCATAACATTTGTAGACAGATCGGTAATTATGATGACATCTCATCTTTATTCAGGTAATAATCATTAAGCGAGTCAGGTTATACGAAATTGTTCGAACTGATGCAAATGGTTAAGGCATGCCGTCAGACGTGCTCTGCCACTCTCGTTGCCTAGATGCCATTTCGTGATATCAATAGTTTTAAACAGCCATAGCACACTGCCTTTGGTTAAAAAGTTTGGGCTATACTTGATGTCCAAACGTACTTGAAATATGTCTTGTGTCAAAGGGAGTGACATATTGATGTTTTGTTGAGTACATAGCTGACTAACATATTTCTGTGCCTGATTTAATGTGCAGCAGACACTCCTCCACCTGCTTATTCAGCTCAGGATGAGAGTCAATCAGCCACTGATGACCAGCCTCAATCAATGGACACGTCGGCTGTTCCTCCTGGTAAGCGCTGGTTGCTGATAGTATCCACTGCGGGCTTTTCTTTTAAGGGGAGATGCGAGTCTTGCTGACTAGGTGATTAAAACATTCATATTTCACCTGAAACACCACATGCGTCTTATGCATGCGCCCACAAGCGTTTCCACATCTTTTTGCGCTCACTCCTGTTCCCCGATTCTGCATTTCGCCTCGCTTATGAACAATGGTGTGCGCAGTTTGCGAAGCTGCTCAACAGATGCCAAGATACCACTGCTACACGGGCAACAGTACAGTGCTGCTTTCAAGTGGCAAGCGATCCTCTACGCAGAGTCAGAAAGCAATGTTGAAGCAGGGACGGAAGTTTGATGCGTCAGAAAAGTGCATGGGGTAGTGGAGAAAACAAAGGACCAAAATCTTCGCGTGCACTGGGACACGGTGTTCCTTTCGTGGACCAAAATCTGGACGTTACTCTGCCACTGAGGAGGTGGTTCGAGATTAGATTCACGACCAGAGAAACAAAAGCCTGAGTGTTTACTATGGTGATGTTGAAGCAAAAGTATGCCCTGATGCGAAGAATATGTGCATCCCGCTAACAGAGTTCAAACCGAGCTTTTTGAGTGAAGTGGTGTTATGGGTTAATTAAGCCTGGTACAGACTGTCAACCGACATAGTTGCGGTGGCGTTTTTCATGTGTGGCATCTCAGTACTGCCAGCACCCTTTCCGACACCTAGAAGCAGCAGTGGCTCACACGATGGCAATGACCGTGACTGCTGCGTCCTTCTCTCTAGTGACGACAAGTCGTAAAGAATGTTTCACGGTCAAATAAATGTTTTTTTTTGCATTACTCCCTCTACTGAAAGACTTACTGGTGTGCTATGGCTGCAGCATGAGGCTGTGTTCAAACTCAACTTTTTTTTTTTTTTTTTTTTGCCTAGAAGGTGTTGGAGGTTGGTGGGTCGACTTATAATTGGCGATATGTGGTACATTCGGCCTTCGTCACGTTTGCATTCTTGCTTTCCCAATTGCCTTCGCTTACTTGATGCAGTGTCCCAGCTTTTTTTTTTTTTTTTTTCCTGGTTGCTTTAGGTTGTGCTTTACGGCGTGTTTTTGGGTGGCCAAGTCTTCGCTTTGCCAACCGTGTGCATCGTCGGACAGTGCCGCACAGCTTATCGTAGTGGAAATGATGTTCAGTATGAGCCTCAGTCAACTATAGCTGAGCAAGTATTGCTGTGCCGCCATGTTTTGCCAATGACAGAGAGTTTCCATTGGTGGACTTGAAGTGATGTCAGCTGTGCAGCTCGGGGAAACATGAGCTGAGGAATCGAAATTGTGTTTTTATAGCTATTAAATGGACGGCCAGAATTCTGAGTAGACCTGTACATAGCTAAAGATTTCCTGAAAAGGTTTCACTACCCCTTTGATGCTCACGTTAAGGGAAAATTATTTTGCACGCTGAAGAGAACTTCATCGCATTCCTTTTTTGAGCTCGAAGCTTCGCTACTACATCTGGCGCCAATGAGGAGGGTCAGCTGCAGGTAGACCAGTAGAAGCTTCCACAGGTCAAAGCATGAAGATACCCGAGCCTTGAATATGAGTTTGCCAACTAGCTGAAGCTACTCTGTGCAAAACAAGCTTGTCTTGGTAACTTTCGTGGGTACGCATGTGATCGAGGCATTATCCTGAAGAAATCTTCATGAATAGCCAGGAGAATTAATTTTCCTTTCTAAGAAGGCATACACTACCTCTATCACTTTATTTGTTTATTTTTTCGAATCTACAGTCTAAGGGCACCTAAGTTTTCATTTTGCATTTGTGAATATTTGGTCGTCGTTAGACTCAAGTGAAAAAAGAATTTTTTTGCTTGGATGGCATTCGAGAGTCTTCCTGAAATGCAGGGTCAGTGTAAAATTACAATGTGCAGTCGAGGTTTCTAATGCATTCTATTTTTATGGGGGTTTTGCCGGGAACAAACTGATTCGTCGTGTAACTGGAGCACGAATAAATTTAGATTCTACTGTAGTTACAAGGGCATGCTAACCTCAGTTCCGGCAAAACTCTTTGAGAGTGAGCTACAGTTACCGTATATACTCGTGTAAGGGCCGCACTTTTTTTTCGAAAATTTTGCTAGGTGCGGCCCTTACACGAATCAGGCCGATTTAGTACAGGCAGTACAGGCCAAAGGTCTGTACTGTTTATGCAACAGTAGCAGAGTGCAAGAGTCACAAATGACATGCCAGAAATGTTTTTATTCGGATTCCATTTCGCTGTCCTCGTTCTCGGAGGAGCTCGCCTCGGCGTCCGCGTCTTCCCAGAGACGGTCATCTTCGGTGCCGTTCATGGAGTTCGAAATTCCCGTTACCTTGAAGCTTTTAGCAACTACTTCTACTGACATGGCACGCCACGCATTCAAAATCCATTCACACACCTGTTGGAGCGACGCCCGCTTCAGCCGTCCTGTAGGGGTCTTCTCGTGGACGCCTCCAGCCATCCATTCAGAGTAACATCGGCGAAATTCCACTTTGAATGGTCTGTTGACGCATACGTCGAGCGGCTGCAGCACACTCGTCAGGCCACCGGGAATGACGGCCAAGTCCGTACGAGTTGCGGCAACTCGGTTCTTGACGCGGTCGGTCAAGTGGCCCCTAAAGCTGTCCAAAACAAGGAGGGCTTTCCGTTGTAACAGCCCTCCAGGTCTGTTTGCCCAGACGGTCTTAATCCAGTCAACGACCAGTTCCTCGGACATCCAGCCCTTCTCTTGCGCACGTACGACGATTCCCTGAGGGAACTTCTCTTTTGGGAGAGTCTTCCTTTTAAATACGACGTACGGCGGAAGCCTCCTGCCGTCTGCCGTGATGCACAACATCACAGTGCACCTTTGGCGTTCTGCACCAGTCGTGCGCACAGACACACTTTTCGCACCTTTTAAATCCACTGTGGTGCTTTCCGGTGCATCGAACCACACAGGTGTCTGGTCCGCATTCCCAATTTGGGACAGGTCGTATTCATGCTCCCTCCTGAGAGCATTCACGAAGCGATGAAACTTAATGACGTGGTCTTCGTACTCGCGCGGCAGTTTTTGGCAAATCGTCGTTCGGCGCCGAATAGAAAGCTGGTTACGGTTCATAAACCGCGTAGCCCAGCCCCGACTTGCCTTGAATTGTGCCGGGGGTATTTCCATGTGGCGAGCGATGCTGAGGGCTTTGACGCGTATCATGTCAGTCGATACGGCGTAGCCGTCCCTTCGTGTGTCGACGACGTAGTTGACGAGCTCGCTTTCGAGTTGCGGGTACTTGCACTTTTTCCCGCGAAACGCCTTTCGGCTCCTGTTAGTAGCGGCGAGGGCATCTTTCTGATTCATCCAGTAACGCACGCGCTTCTCATCGACGTCGTACTTTCGTCCAGCTTCCCGCTTCCCGTGCTCCTCGGCATAGTCAATCACTTGCAGCTTAAATGCTGCAGTGAATGATCTCAGATGCCGGCCCATCGTCCGTCACGTGCGCTGGCTTCTGCAGGGTTCACTACAACCAACAAAGTGACACCGACGACACCGATCTGAAGTCGCGCTGCCAACGTATCGACACGATGCTAGGAACGATGCCAACAAAGAGGCCGCACAAGGCAAATATGGCGGCGCGCTGTCAACAGCGTGGTCGGCGCGTCGGCGGAAGTAGAATAAAAGCGGAAAAGCGTGCAGCGCCATCTGGCTGTAAATGAACTAACTACACTTTTCTGGCGGGACATTTTGAACTTTTGTTTTTTTTTTTTTTCGAAATATCCGCTTTCAAAGTTGGGGTGCGGCCCTTACACGAGGGCGGCCCTTACACGAGTATATACGGTACATGCCAACTGCACATGGCATTAACCGTTGTGACACTGATCTTTTTTTTTCCTTGTCCCTTGTTTGGCAGACGTGTCCCCAGTCACGTACCAAGAGCCGCAGTATTGGTGCACCATTGCTTATTACGAGCTCAACTCCAGGGTAGGTGAAATCTTCCATGCACAGAGCCACAGCATCGTCATCGACGGCTTCACCGACCCGTCAAACAACAACAATCGCTTTTGCCTTGGCCTCTTGTCGAATGTCAACCGCAACTCGACGATTGAAAACACACGGCGGCACATTGGGAAAGGTGAGTCATTGAATAGCAAACACGCAGTTGTGACACATTATCTTATTGAACAGGCTTTCAACCTGTCTCATCGCTTTTGTGATCTTTACACTGTAGACTCACAGCAAAAGAAAAATCTCATAAATAGAATTTCTGCCCCATCAGAAGAACTGCATGTTATATGATTGGTTTCATCTTTGAATTCTACACTTCTAATCTCTCAGTAAGCTGCATTCCTGTTTAACAGAACATGTTTTCCCAGGGCCTCCAAGTTTTGTTTAGCGAGCTGAAAGCCGACATACTAAATGCCAAATTATAACTTTCACACTGGGCTGAATTTGTCTCAAGCTGTAGTCTGAGATGCGTGTCGTCTCTTTTATGTGCTGATGGCACGCTGTGGCAATGTCTTCTGATTGCAGGCGTTCACCTGTACTATGTCGGAGGTGAAGTCTATGCTGAATGCCTCAGTGACAGTGCCATCTTTGTACAGAGCAGGAACTGCAACCACTCTCACCAATTCCATCCAACCACTGTTTGCAAGATACCTTCGGGCTGCAGCCTGAAGATCTTCAACAACAGAGTGAGTTGCTCTAGGTTCTAAAGAATTCGTTACTTTACCAGGTTAATTCTGCATGATATTATGTCTGAAAGCTCGAAATAATTTCCCACTGGTTACATTCAGCACTCTCGCTACATTTTATATTAAGTTCATGTGCTCCTGAGTGTCTTCAACTGCATCTGCCTAGCAAATATAAAAGGCAATGTATGTCTTATGTCACTGTGATATATTGTATTCATTGATGTATATGTCACGATTAAAATTATTTAAACATGAAATCCTGCCTTTAGCATAAAATTTCAATAATATTTGTCGCAAGAGCCCATAAAATCTTAAGACATAAAATTTCGCCGTAGTAAATGTTTCGGCAAGGGTTGGTGTTAAATCCAATCTTCATGTGTTGGAACATTTGCTCTGGTGAAATTCCTCATTAAACAGTTCATCATTTGTTTCAGCTTCCCATTCTTTGTTTTATCCATACCGTATTTACTCTTGTGACGCGAGCGTGGTTGTAATGTGGGGGGTGGCTTTTCAGGAAGAAAATAATAATTAAAATTTAAAAAAATTGCGTACATATTGCACTTTTTAGGCATCTTGAATTTCGGCATTCGATTTTAAAAAGGAGGACCGACTTCAGGCAGTGAAAGTGTGGAAATAAACAGGTGCTACATTTTCGTACATACGGTATGTCGTGCTATTTGGACAGTTTCAGCAAAGGGAAGTTGTGCTAACTTGCTGGGATTAGAGTTCGCTTTCTGTGTAGTGAAATGTAGTTCTTTTTAAAAATGTTAGCTTGAATCCATATGGGCACTGCTACATCAAGTCAAGCTGTTGCCAAAAACTTGAGCAGCTTTGCCACCACTGGTCTCTCGTATTTTAAAACATTCTCTGTCCTCGTCATGTTGTGCTGCTCAGAATTTGATGTTTTTTTTTAATGGGTTACCTAGCTCTCTGCAATGGACTTGTTTCAACCTTAGCAAAATCCACGAATACTCTCTCATTTTACTTGGTATGTGCTTTGGTAATTAGTATAGTGTGCTGCAATGTTGCTGTGGGTATAGGCATTTTTCATAAGCTACAAGTGCACTTCCCTGCACTGCAGATTTTCCCAACTAATGGGGGATTCTTCCGTACTTTGTATTTTCTTTGTGCACGTGTTCAGGTTTTTCTATTATGATTTTATCAAGTGAGCTATCTTCATTTTTCAAGTCATAGTGCTAGAAAACAGCGCTTGAAGACGCTGTTTGCAGAAGTGACCAAATTCTACTTAGTTGAGCTAACTGAACTGTATAAAATCTAGCTTTACAATGAACAAAAGAATCTATGGCTTTTGTCATGTTAGGCTGTACAAATTCAGTTCATGGCAACTGTATTTTTTTTCCTTGCTCTTTTTGCGCAGGAGTTTGCCGAACTGCTGACCATGGCCGTTAACAATGGCTTCGAAGCCGTTTATGAGCTGACCAAAATGTGCATAATCCGCATGAGCTTTGTCAAGGGCTGGGGTGCCGAGTACCACCGTCAGGATGTGACCTCTACGCCATGCTGGATTGAAGTGCACCTCTCCGGGCCCTTGCAATGGCTCGACAAGGTGCTCACGCAAATGGGCTCACCGCACAACCCCATCTCATCAGTTTCGTGACAAGACCTCTCCTCGTTCGCTCGTTTTTTCTACCGGCGGTACTCCCCTTCGTCACCTGCTTCCTGCCATTCACAGATTTCCCTCCCTTCCTACATGTTCTACAAGCAGTCTCAAGAACCCGTGCATCTTCCGCAAGCGACACATCTCGTTTCTTCTCCTGGCATGTCTTGTGCTGCATTGTTTTTGGGAGTCAGCTGCACAGCACGTAGGGCGGGAACTGTGTCCTCCGGTTGCGCCGCTTGGCTCCAAGTTGGTGCCATTGTCTCTGTGTGCTAGTGCAAGGTTAAAGCAAGATTCCTGTGGTGTGGTTCCCCCAGCTTCACCGTGACAATTTTTCGTTTTTGCAAGCTCCTTCACGTATTATATCGACGCGTGGCACTCAATGCACCCAAGCCGAGCGACTGGCGCAGTTTGTGGGGGTTTCACCACTGCGCGGGGACTCGTGTCACATTTGCTATTGATTGAGTGCACATTTGTGTTGCGTGAATTTTTTTTTTTGTACGTATGCAAAGAGCAGAGCCTAGAAGGGTTGTTTTTCTGGGTGGTAGCATACCAGCATCAGTACATATGTAAAGGTGTGAAGAATAGTAGTTTGGTGGACGTTTCATCCTTCATGTGCTAACTCTTTAAGGATTGGACACAGATCCAGACAGGAAGAGCCAGGAGTACACATGCAAAGTGTAGCAACATTATAGAAGAAGGGTGGGCAAAAGAAGCAGGAGTGCCATATTGTGAGTGCTTTTTACTATGTCTTAGGTACGCACTGGTAAAACAAGTGCAGGACAGTCTGTTGCAGCCTGTAGTTGTCATTAGCACAGGAAAGACTTTCATAAGGCATCCTCTATACCACTTCATCAAAAAAGAAAAACGATTTCGTTCAAGAGGTGCATTCATTGTACCTTGTGAAAGATGGGACAAGAGAGCCATCTTTAGAAGGCATGGTTAGATGTGTTGAACTTTGACATGTTCAAAGACTGCCTCATGTATGCCATTTATTTTCTCGAAGCACTGAAGAAAGCTTTATAAGAAAAAAAATGTTTAGCGACCTTCGCATGGTGGGGGTCACGGGCGAGACGCGTCGTACAGTTTTGCACGCATATGTGCAAATGGTATTGACAGCCACAGAACAAGTTTCGGGGCTGGTTCAAAAAGTTAGAGCAGTGAGGTTTCCAAGAACTCCGCTTGTATCAAATGCAGTGCTGAACCATGCGTCTTCGGTTTTGCTTGTTTGTTAATGAGCCTCCTTTTGGTGTGTGAGGAATCTGCACAAGATACAAGGAACACAAAGATGGGATTCTGTACTACTGTTTGCATGTCTTAAGAGTGTAAAGGTGCTAAGAATTACATACTCTCCGTCACAGCATTACTATTGCATTTTTCTTGCACCAGCTCTTTATTGTGAACTTTCGGTAGATGCTACTTGTAATTATATGAGTGGTGAATTTTAAAGAAGTGTGTAAAAAGGGTCTGTAAGAAACTACCTAAGTGTTAGAGAGCGCACTCTCCTCTCCTTGTGTTTATCCCATTTCTCCTCCACCCCCTTCTCTGTATATTCTTCTTTTTTTTTGTATGCTGCTGCTACCCACATATTGTCATAGCAGGCTTTCTTTTATCTTGATGCATAGTTTTAATTAGTCCGTCTCAGTTTTTGTTGCACACTTGCCACAGCAGTTGGGTACTCTTGGTAGAAAATATTGGTATACCTTGTTTCTTTTGCAGTGTTGTGGAGGCCAATGGTGGTTGGCTCTGTGAAATTGGTTTCATTGCCGTTTTGCAGGCCTAAAAACCCTAGTGCTGCCCATGGAAAACTTCTGATCGTTCTGTTATATCACCCTCTCAATTTCAAACTATTTCATGTTACAAGCTTCTTTTTTTTTAATTTAAGCCTGGCTGTCATGGACATTTGAGCTCATGAGTGCCCATACCTTTGGGAGGTTTTGCATCGGCCAGGGATTTTTATGCAGTTCAGAGTGCAATACGAAAAAAGAAAGCCCTCACGGCCGTGAAAGTTACTTCACTGTTTCACACTGCAATTTTGTGTTGTTTCTTGACTGAAATCGTCTGCAATTTTGCAAATAGCATTATTGAGGCTGCCTGTGTGGAAGCCATGTCTGAAACATTTAGCAACAAGAACCCTGCTCAGTAGTTCTTCAAGGACATCGCTTTGAGTTTTAGCAGATTGGACAAGAGAGAAATTTGTGCGCCCGGGCGAACTTCGCTGTTGACGTCATTCTTGTATCGTGTAGCAGTTTAGCGTGTGTACGAAATAAGTGGCAGAAAGGCTGTGCTGTAAATGGCATCCGGTTGCTAAAGTAAGCCAGGGCATGCGAAGCATCACTGAAAGTAATTGTGTTGAAATTTTTCCTTAGGGAAATTTATTTCAGTACAGGTGTGATAAGTTTTCTTGCTTGTTTTTCATTCTTCCCTTTCTACTACCAGTCATTTTATCAAACTAATAATCGCGTTTTCCAGAGTTAAGGCTGATGCCGAACATATTTGGATTAAGTAATTTGTCGGGGCATGGATGTTAGGCGTTTGCAATGATGTTAGTCCTTGTTACACCACTAATATTGGAGTTCCTGATTTATTTCAGTGTACTCTTTAATACTGGTTTTACCTTCATTCAGGTGTATAACTAACTACATGTTTTTCAGATTGAGAGATCTTTAAAAAAAGAAGTATTTCTGCTTGTCTGGGGTGCATTGCTTTTTTTTTTTTTTTTTTTTTTGACAAGTGCAGCACGGTGGTGTGAAGACTTTCAAAAGCCCAAACGCATTTGTCTGTACAAATAGTTTTTTTTTTTTTTTTTTTGGTGGCTGTTAAAGGATCAGGCACTATACACAGCTATCAGCTCGTATGTCAGTCTCCCCTGTTACATTAAAACTTCTAGAAATCTGGTAAACTGATAGAATCGCCAAAGCAACACCCAAAATAGCCTTGAAAACCTTTCAGAACGACTGTTTAACTCTACCAGTGCTTGCGCAGCGACAGAAATCTGCCAGTTCTTGCACGTATGATTTAGAACACGTACTTGCTGTCACTGAGTCTCCTTTTGCTTTCTTCGTACGGGCTTCACTGCAGTGCATTTGATATGCTTGATCATCCGGCACTTCAGCATTAGGGTGAAGCTGGCTTTTGGGGACTGCTGTGGGTGTCATTAGATTGGTGTGGCAGAGTGCTGGTTTGTGGCAGCAAGATCATAAATGTGGCAGCAGTGAAAGTTCCAATCAATCTAATTTCGGAGGATAGTTTCACTGTTGCTTGATATAATGCAACATGAATACTGTGTTGTTTAAGCCAGGAAGCCTGTTCTGTCTTCTGACTTATCCATTTGAAGCACGCCAAAAGCAAATCTTGAATGTGTAGGCCAATAACTATCGCTCCTGTTCCAGACAGCAGCATGCTTCTGGTTCTTTCCTTTTTGAGAGGTTCTGTTGTGTATCTGTCTCTTTTGTGACACCCAGGAACTTTAATTGTGAGCTGGAATTTTGGGACTGCAGTCGTTTCGTGTGGCTACCATTGCATCTGGGTTTAAAGGGACACTATAGAGGAAAACAATTTTTCGGGTATTAGTAAAGTGCAATTTCACGTTCCATAAAACACCACTCTAACCGCGACATGACGATTGGTAAGCGAGAAAACGTGCGAGAAGAAAATGCAGGTGTAGGCACCACTGAGAGATTCTTGCACCATTGTGACTTCGTAATTTTTGGGGACGTCTACTGGGTCCTACATAGCTTTTACTCGATAAAAATTATGTACATTGTCCTCTGTGGGTGCCATCGGCATAGCACTCAATATTTCAAAAAATTTCATCGAGGTAATGTCGTGAAAATACAAAACGTACATTTGGGGATTTGCTACGTCATGCACGAATATCGCGGCACGAAATTTAAATATAAAGCTTTAACCTTGATTTTCATCGCTAATAATGAATTTATGATTGTGAAACATGTGGCATTTGAGTTCTTAGAGTCCAGTTCATCAATCTAAACCAAGTCATTGTTTCTCTTTAGTGTCCCTTTAAGCTCGGTAGTGTATGGGGAAGAAAGGCCCGTAGAAAATCTTCCTCCGTTGTTCCGAGCATTGGATATTAGTAAGATTGGAAATGAAGCTTCATTCTTGGTAAAGATTGTCGCCATTTTCTTTTTTTGGAAGCATCTGATCTGATGGGCATTCTGCCTTTTTTTCGCGGTAAACGCCTTCTCTGCTTGCACAATGTACTCGCAGTTCTCTGTGGCTTGCTTCTGCACAAACAGTGCGCATAACTCTTGCTTGGTAAGGGCTAGTATTATTTAGTTTCTGTGTTTCATTTGTCAATGATAGTTGGGTTTGGGGTTGCAAGACAAGTACAAAAAAAAATTTAAAAAAGCGCAATCACTTTGTTGAGTTTCGCTGTTGACACACTCTCGACTCCGTTGCTAGTGCTTGGGATTAGTGTCTAAGTGAAATGGATTTGCGTGTTTAAAGATTTATTATTAGTCTAATTGGTGGGTGGGCATATGTTGAGAAAGCTGTTAATCAGAGCAGTGATTTGTTTTAGCTAATATTCTGTTCACACATGGCTGCAAGCTTGACAAGGTCTCGACGTAACTAACGGCTGGTTTGTTTTACAAACAAAACGCACACTCTGGCTATCTGGTGCCTGGCTTTGGCTATTGCTTTGCATATATCGAGTGACCTGCCTATAGCAGTGCACGTGCACAAGCTTTCGCTTTAGTTTTGTCCCTTACCTACTGGTGTTTTACCGCACAGATTTTACCGAGGGGCACTATTGTTTACTGTCTGTCGTTTCATCTGCGCTTTCGAGCGTGTGTTGTCGTAAGTGTTCTCAGAGGGTGCCACTACAATTTTCGGCCTATAGGCCCAATTTCAGCAACAGTGGCTATTACATTGGCATTTCTTCTATTGCCTATCTGATTGAGCTGCTCTGAGCAATTGTATTGAGCATTTCAGTTTCTGTGTGTTCGTGGTTTCATTGTTGAAGTGACGGTTGATGCAATAAGTCTTACTCTTGAATGCTGCATTACTGTTGTATTATACAGCTTTTTTGTCAGATATTTTTTTCCTGTAATATGTTCGAACATTTGTTCATTTTTGACAAGAGAAAAAAGTTTATGCATGTAATATAGCACATAAACATTAGCATTTTTTTTTATTGCAATGTAGCATTTTAACTTTTTAATCGTAGCATGTTGATGCTGCTCTCGTGTACTTTTCGCACCATGTAGCAAGTTTGCTTAAGTAAGGCAAGTGTTGTTGCATGCTGCTCGTTGTTGCCATATCTGCTAACGTGGTCGGAGGTGTTCTTTCGTGTGTATAGTTATTCACTGTGCCGGTGCTGAGCACAGCGGGTATATTTAGCACAAGTCGTATACATTTTGTGGGTGGTGTACATTTACACACGTAAGGTGTGGCAGAAATGGTGCATGGCCTTGCCTTTCTCATAGGTTATCATTTGTAAATGTTTCCCAATTCACGAGCAGTTTTGTAGTGTGGCCTATCTCTACAAGATGTTTTAAAATCTTCTGCCGTGAATGTGATTGAGGGCACAAGAAAAGCATGCCTTCAGATTGACTTCAAGGTTCTTGAGCACACGTACCCACTACGTTTTGCTGTTTATAACCAACAGAGGTGGGCTATACAGAAAAAACGAACTGCACGCTTCAGCATTACATGCGGGGACTCTTCCATCCAGCACATGATTTTGCAAAGTGCTGCCTTTGATATGCCTTCTCTTTTTTAAAAGCTTCTATGAGATTATTATTGCTACGTGCCTTCAGCAAGGAAAGCTGGTTTTTTGCCTATCAGTGCCGCACTTTTTTTGTGCCATTTTTTGCAGGCTGCTACTGAACCCAACGACATTCGGTGCTAGCCAATCGTGTGAACAGTTTCTTACGAATCACTTTTCCTTCGCTGCAAGTTATTTTTGCAGGAGCATGTCGCATTCAAGTCCTCAAGCTTGGCGGCCTTGTACAGTTTGTATTTGAAGCAGTTGAGTGCAGAGTGTGTGGTATCTTTCCTTTCGTATTTGACTGTAGCAGAAAATAAAAAAAAAAAACATTTCTCTGCACTTTTGTGTCGTGACTGTAGCAGAAAATAAAAAAAAAAACATTTCTCTGCACTTTTGTGTCGTTCTGTGGTGGTGCTTTGTGGAATGCGTGCGAATGCATTCCTTCCTCCTTGTGCGAGTGTGCCAAACATGGCGCCAAACCAGCAACCCTTTTTTTTTTTTTTCAGAAAGGGCTTTTTGTGCGCCGTCATATCGCGTTCGCGCTTCCCGCACAGCCGCAACACACGTGCCGGGACTCCTACCGCACGCAAGCCGGGGACAAATAACCAATTGGCGACGCTCTTTCACGCTCCGCAGCGTCGCCAATTGGCTTATTTTACCTCCGCTTGCCTGCGCTCTCGCTTGCTGGATTTCGAGCTGACCGGTCGTGCGCTCGCGCGCTCCGCGCGCTTGCGATCTCCCGCGTCAGCGTGGCTCTGGCCGACTGGACTCGCCCTACGTCATCTCCTGCCGCCGACGACCTTCCACCTCCGACGACAGTGCAGCTCTGATTTACTGGACTTGTTCTACGCCATCCACCGACGCCGAAAGGAGCTCTCGCAGGTGCGCCCCGTCCTCGGACTCCAGTGACCGTGCTCCATCTTTCCTATCTCTTCTATCCCCTCGATTTGTCCTCGCTCGCTGTGGCTTACCACACGTCTCTTCTTCTCTTCTCCTTCTTCGGCTTTCCCACATCTTTACTCCTATCCTTTTTATCCCTCCTCACCCCCATCCCTCGTGAGCTACTGTGGCGGTGTCGCTCTTTGAAGCAGACAATAACGGGGCTCGCTTTTCTCTTCTTTTCTCTTTTCATAGCCACTCCGCACTCCGCCGCTTGCCTGCGGTAGGGGTCCCGGCACGTGCGTTGCGGCTGTGCGGGAAACGCGCGGAACGGAGCGTGCCGCTCCGAGCGGAACAGGCCTTGCGGACTTGGGACGCACGGGAAAATCCGGTGGGAAAACCTGTATGTAAGATGGAGGGGGGAGTATTGTATGAAACTTTGGGGCAGTACGTAAGGTCTTGGCAACCATGCGCGCGCATGCGTGCGGAACCCATTGCGGATGCATAATGGCACAAGCAATGCTTCGATTGGCTGAAATTGGCCGGAATCGCTCGCAAAGTGGAGCTGGCAACGTTGGTGTGTTTACAAGCATGACGTCACAAGTTCGAGTTCCCACAACTAGCACGCACGCTCGAGAGAGATCGGCACTTGCGGTACGCCGAGGTTCGTGTGTTGCCGGGGTTTGGCGGCCCGGTGTGCCCGCAATTTATTCTATACCCCGTTAGGCCAAGCTGTTGCTCGTAACGAGCCAGCCACAATCACCCTGGACACCGAGGGTAACCATTAGACCCGGTGAGAGATCTGTTAAATCAAATGTTACGCGCATCTCGCCGACTCTATCAACCACTGACTCGGTTCTCTTGAAACCGTTGCGCGCTGTAATGCAATATTCAACCGACACCAACAAATCAAAGTTAACTTTGTTCTTGCGTTACATGACAAGGTATTAAAGCAGGTTGTTCCGGTTGTAGCGGCCTGCGCTATCTAATCGTCGTGGGCTTATCGGAGAAAAAATTCGGTGATCGCGGGCATTTTTTTTTTTTTTTTCAGATCATGAGCTCTTCTTTAGTTGGAGTTCACGTGATTGGGGAAGCTGACATAAATCAATCCAACCAAAAAAGCGATGTCCTGGGTGTGATTAGGTTGACAGACGTGAACGTGAACCTCAAAAATGTGAGGGAACTTATGGCCCATGAGCTACCGACATTCCACCGCGACTTTCTGTTCCTGACACAAGAAAGGTGAGCCCGCAACTTTATTTCGTATACGCGCATGCGTTGTGCTTAAACAATTGGCTTAAATTTCGGGAGAAAAATGAAGTTTATTGTAAATGCCTAAGTTGTGAATTGTTCTGGCGCCATCAGAAGCAGTTGCCGACGAAGAACTCCCATTCAGTTTCAAAGTCAGTGAAGTTTGTCTTCCTCGTAGGATTCCCGTGTTGAAGCATCAAGAAGAGCACATAAGTGCCATCGATGTTCTGAATGGTACCAACGCTCTTTTTGTTACGAGGAACTTTGGTAAGTACATGCGCTGCTCTAATGACGCAACTTAAGACGACCGGCTTTTGTACTGGACGTCGCATATATTCCATTCCTCGTTTTCAGATCGATGGCGAATCGGAATTAAAAAAGCTGGTGGCTCTGTTATTGGCTTTATCTTTGCCGATCGGAACCTCAGTGTAACGGACCTTCGTTCCGAAATAAATGAGCAGGCGAGTGTTGATTTGTTGCAGTAGTCTTGCACCTCTACTCTTTCTGTGGCACTTTTGCAGCTTATGCTGAAGTGTTTCTTCACTTCCGTTTTCCTGACAACGTAGCTTCTAGATGGAGAGTTCGCCTTCTGTGACAGGAATGGCTGGCCCGTGCTCAGTAATCAAGAGCAGGCGCTCTTTGCTTGGGATGTGATTTGTCAAGGTATTGTAACGATTCAGCTGCCACAGAACAAGGTCACCACGCCACTTCACTTACGGGGTAGCAAGGACTGCAGAAAGCGCAAGAAACACAGGTATATTCGCTCTTATATGGCCAACATCTTTTCTTCACCAGCTATATACTTCCTGCTGCACCGACTGTTCCTCTCATTGATTTTCATTTTCAGTACTGGCTTCACAATACAGGAGTTCTCGAAGAAAGACATTGTGATAAGTTATGCACGCAGCGAAGCCGACGAACATGCAAGGAAGCTCAAAGCACAGTTGGAGGTTTTGGGAGCGCAAGTATTTTTGGTATGTCATAAAATAATTCTTTAAACATGTTCTGTTTTAGTTCATATTTCATTTGTGTTGAAATATTATTTACTTGATTGTGCACGAAAAAGTTCAAGCTCCTTCCTGTCCTTGAATTTACAAAATTTTTCGGGACCACAAGAACAACCTAGTGCAGAGCACCTCATCTCTTTTGCAGAATTGGGTAGCTCGGTGCTTGCCAAACTCAAATTGCATTCTTTTAACAGTTGTAGGCTTCAATTAGTGAAATACCAACTTTAATTTATAGAATAACTTTTTATACCTGTAGAGAGTAATGGCTCGAGCATGGAGACAACAAGATGATACTGTACAGCAATCTTCAAATTTGCATGAGAAAAGCTAAATTGGATTATGTCAAATGCATTGAATTATTAGAATTGCACATGAGATGGACTTAAGAAATATGTGTAAATGGTATGGCTATTACCACCAGGCACAACTAAACTGCTCTGAATGATGTACGCTGTTTTGGTTCGAGATATTCGACCTCACAACGGGCTATCTCTTGAGTACTAATATGAAAGGAGGCAGTAAAGCAGCTCTTAGGTGTGGTCATAATTTCAAAAAGAAACAATGAATGGTAATTGTTGCACATGCTTACGTTTTCCTTCGTCAAGGGTATCCCACATCACTGACGCTGACAACCTTTTTATTTTAATTATTTATTCAGCACGGATACAACTCATTTGTTTATTTCCCGTTTCATGATCTGCCTGGCCTTGAACATTTTTTTTTTTGCCTTACAGCTGTGCAACTTTCCAACACTAGAGAGTTGAAGCCGCTTAGCGCTGCCCACTTCTAAAGTCACATATATTATACCATGTCCTAGCTGCTTTGTCTGCTGCACTTGAAAAGTAATCAGGAGTGATTCGCACTATAATTTTTACAGCACACTTCCACGTGGTGGAAATTTACACTGGGCATATTTCGGATAGTCAGCAGCTATAGTGCAGGTCTGATAAACTTGCATGACAGATTTTGTTCTCGTTGTTTTATGTAATATTGTGTGTGTTAATTTTTCTTGCTTCAGAGTTACATTTTGGTGAACCACAGGCGTTATATACAAGTGACGCTTCATTTTTTTCATGCAGTAGCTCAGTTTAGCATTTACCCCTGGTAGTAAACTACAGACTAAGGTGATGCAGTGCTAAGCAATAGGGCACTGGTATCATTTCCGCCCATGGCAGCCACATATTGATGGGGGGGGGGGGGAGGGGGGGGGGGTAAAAATGGGAGAACACCTGTGTACTTCCATGTAAAGGGCCCCTGACAGAATTTTTCAGAACATTAATTGAGACAATGCCTTTAATAGAAGGATTCTGTATTGTGTTGTGCAAAACAAACCTTGTTTTTTTCATTAAATGCAAATTTATATTTTTTGTTTCTTCATTCAAGATTACTTTTGGCACTTCTGGTGGCAAAAAAGTGACCATGCAGATGTACCTGTTGCAAATAAAGGAGAAAAAAGGGGTGGTTGACACGAGCCGCGGGCGCTGACTCGCTCGGTTGTTCCGTTCACCATCGATGTAGCCAGACAATCGGGTCTGGGTCTCCTTCTTCATATCTCACACTTCATTCTGCTGCTGAAACCCACCCGGTCGTCTGGCCCTCGACTTTCAACAATAGGCCAACTCCGAGTACAGCGTGGCTTCTACCGGACAGCCATCACCAAGGCAATGTCTATTCTCGACACCCTACTGGCAGACCTAATGGCCCCTGCTCACAGGCTCCAGGAGCTCATGGACATCATTGTGGCATAACACGCCCACCTCTTCACCTTCGACTAGGAGATTCAAGCTGTGCTACACTGTGAGGACCGCGAAGCAGACTTGATCACCGCCAGCAAATACGAAGATCGGGTCATCTGCGCTAGAGGAAGGATTTGACATGCAACCAAGCCGCTGTCGCCAACCCCACCCGCATACATAGACTTCACAACCACTCCACTTAGTGACCCCCTTGCAGGCACATCGCAGCCGGCTGAGACCTTGCCTTCGCCTGGCCTTCCGACACGCACGACGCCGTCTCACCTCGCACTGCCCAAGCTGCACATCCCGAGTTTCTCAGGCGAACGACGCGACTGGCAAGGATTTTGGGACCAGTTGTAAGGCAGTATCTAGAACGATGACTGGATCACAAAAATGGACAGGTTCCAATACTTATTGACATATCTGACTGGGGCAGCGAAGGCAGCCATTCAAGGTATTTGCTTGGCCGAAGCGAACTATGACGTTGCCACTCAGATCCTGTCCGACCACTTCGGTCGTCGCAACATGCTAGTCGATGACCATGTCGACAGTTTGCTCTCAGTCACACCAGTCCGAAGTTCCATAGAAAGGACTCTGTTAAGAAATCTCCATGATGAAGCCACACTCCGCACCAAACGCCCTGGAAGATCTTGAAGTATCTCCAGGCTAGTATGCCACGGTGCTGTGGCGTGTTCTCTGAAAAGCGTTACCTCCAGACCTCAGTGTCCTCTATCGCCAACGGCAAAAGGAAGCCATGCTATCTAGAAACGGCACAGCATCCCAGGAAGGCCAGTCACAAGGGAAAGACCTTGTGAGCTTCATCAAAGTGCAAGTAGAGATAGGGGAGGAAAGCCGTCTCCAGGAACCGAAATCTACCAGCCGGAGGCCTCCGCAGCGAGACTTGCATATCCATCAGCCACTCTTGCCCTTCGCTGCGGCTTTATCAGCAGAACTTCGATCCCCATGCTCGCACCCCTGCGTCCTGTGCAGCTCTCCTGAACACACTGTTCAGGATTGCTCCGAACGTTTTCCTCTGTAAGAGATGGAAAAGAAGCCTCACGCATAAAAGCTATGCTTTTGCTGCGCCAAACACAATCACTTCGCCAATTATTGCCGCGCCGTCGGAACCCTGCAATGCGGCTGATGCACGGCACAACATTTAACTTCGCATGCGACATAAATAACGTAACGAACCACTCACAGAGTACGAACTACCCCTCGACTCCGGCTTCCGGCTTCCCACAACCTGAGCCGCTGCTCGGCAAGTCCATCCTATTTTCTTGAACCAGACGACTAACTCTTGTACTATCCATCACGCGGTACGATGTGCCTTAAGGGCTTGCCCCAGAAACAACAATACGGGGTGTCCAATTACTCTCCCTACATGTCCCTCAAGCCCAATCCTGGTGGCAGGATTTCGAGTTTGTCTTCCATCAACCCCAAGGAAGTAGACGATCTGGACACTGAGCTGCAGCGCCGCTATGAGCTGCACTCAACCAAATATGTGCGCCCCACAACCACTTGGGACATCGTCGAACATCACCAGAAGATGGCGCCTGACTACAGAGACATTCGCTGGATATATTATCGTCACACCGCACAGCTGCAGTACTGCGACATGTGCATCATGTAGAAAACGGGCGGCGACGAGGACTCTCATGAAGCGGGACTCACTGTTACCGGCAGGTTGTCGGGAGACTCCTGCAGTGATGCCACCAAACACGCCGCCATGGCTGAGATTCTCACACCTGTAAATGTTGGCTCGTTGCACGCTGTTGTCCGCGATGCCGTAACAGAGACCGACAATGTGCTACCAGCAACAGCGCACATGGACGAACCTCTGCTTCCCTCGAAAGTGGCCGAGATTCCTGGCCTTGGCGAGGTCGCCACCTGTTGGAACCAGGATGCATCTGTGTGATCGTTGAGGGAGGAAGGAGCTTTGTCCCGGATTTCGAAGTCTTCATGCAGGTCGGATGCATCTGCGAACCAAGCAAATGTGAAAGACTTCCCGACTCCCGAAGTGGGCAAGCAGCAAATGACCGCGCAGCATATACAGAATTTTTGGACGCAACACCAGGAGCAGAGGACGAATATCACTCTGAAGGGGTGCTCAAATTATCAGAAAACCTCTTTAATCTACAAAAGCAAGCGAAGATCAGACTCATCCTACTACAAGTGACTAAAAAAGCGTAAAGTTCCCAGTATAACCTGAAGATGGCAAAAAACGTGACCACGAATTCATCTCGGAACTACAGTGAGTATGATCGACTGCCTCCACAAGACAAGCCACCGCCTCCCCAAGCTTCATCGTCGTTGGCAAAGCACGCCATCATCTCCGTGTAACACTAACCCCTTCACTCTTTTCACATTCCTCTTTCACTCGTTGGCAGCTCGTTCGTTAATGTCTGTCTGAACTTCTGCCGCTGTGCACCTGAACATTACCCCGAGTTTGCAGGCCACAGGAGTGTGCTGCAAATAAATTAGAAAGAAGGGGCGGTGGGTATGAGCACGAGCAGCGGGCGCTAGCCCGCTCAGTTTTTCCGTTCACCTTCGATGCAGCCAGATGATCAGGTCAGGGTCTTTTCTTCGTTCTTCACAGTACCTATCACGCGACCTTTTAAAGGTGTTAACTATAGTCTCTATATTAGCATTGAAAAGCAGCACACTTTTTATATAACTTTTTTAACAAAAAAATGCAGATATGCATTCGTTATCACTGAGCAGAATAGTGGTGTGGCCTTCGCTTGACGTCTGACTAGATGCTCGTGAATGGCAGCATGAATGTTGTTAGCTGAGGGCCTAGTGGCGGCTGCTGATGTGTTAGAAAAGTACGAAGAGCACATGGTGGCTTTAGAGAGTGCCTCCAGCTATGTGTTGCCGCAACCAATCATGGAGGGTACGAGCAGCTGGCTCGAGAGCCTGTAGAGAGATCTCGTGTGACTAGGAACGTTCGGAAAACTTATTCTGCCTGCTCTTTATATTTCAAAATGGTTAGAAAGGTTAATATGAAGGTGGTTAACGAAAGTTCCAGCCACTCCTGGGAAAACAAAACCCTGAACATAATGAGAGGAGGGCTGTTGGCCTCGTCATTGCTTCACAGTATTGCTGGAGGATGTGTACGTACAGTTCAGGAGCTTTTTGGTTAGAAAAATGCTGCTTATAAAATTAACACGCACTTCTAGGATCAACCACTGCAGCTAGACGTACGAAGGGTGACCTATCTATTCGCCGTGAGAAGCTGGTTTGAGGAAAATCGGTTGTCAAGCCCTTTATAGTTTGGAGCAGCATTAGCATTGGTCAGCGATGGTAGAAGTTGAAGACACCAGGTTCACTATGGTATGTTGATGGGGAAAACTGAGCAATTATTTTTTCTCACTGGTGCTGCACTGCGTTGCCTTGATGCATCTGCATTTGCTCAACTTATGGCAAAACCAAACACCTAGAAAGCTGGCCATGCTCAGAATTTTTATTAGGCAGTATCACAATCGTCTGTGAATTTCATTCATTTAGTGTCAGTTTAAAATAAGTGGTTTCCAGAATGGCTTATTCAATCTTTGTTTCACAAACATAATAAAAACATTGTGATATCTGAATAGCCCGCAGGGGCGCGTGCGCAAGTAGGCGCTTGGTGTGTAGCGACACCACGGACCCGAGCTAACGGGGGAGTTTTGACTCCCTCCCACGCCTAGCCGTGCGTGGCTTTGCCGTGTCCGGGGAAAAGGGGATCCTGGGGGTTGAGCCGACGCTGGGTGATTGGACCTTTAAGGCCCCCCCGGCAGAGGCAACATAGCCCTTTGGCCCCAGCTTCACGTAGACGGCACCCCTGGGCTGACCCACCCAGGGGAAATTGGCAGTCGCCTTTTCCTATCTCTTATTGGGTTATAGCAGGGTTGTACGGCTGACGTCTGCAAGCTTTCAGCATCCGCAAACTTGCAGCGTCCCCTCGTTGGGCTCCGTGGTGGGTGGCCGCCAACGCTGCTGAACAACATACAATTAGCATGCACAAAGCATTCCCTTTACTTAGTGATCGTGCCTCCTCAAAGCGGGTACGCACCGAAGATATCAATTTTTTCATCCGGCCAAGACAAATCTTTCCTCATTTCCACGTTATACACTGTGAAAAAACTAACAAGCAAGCCAGAACTGTATCCCCCTTCATAGTGGCTAGACGTTTAACCGAAACTCTCGGTGCCGGGTACAAGGTTTCCAAAATGGCCAGCGGAGATCTACTCCTTGAGATACGTGACAAAGACCAATTCGATAAACTGAACACCCTCACAACGTTTGGAGACACACCCATCAGTATTACGCCACACAGGTCCATGAAGTCATCTCGCGGGGTCGTATCGGACGCAGATTTGCTTGACCTGGCCGAAGTTGAACTTCTGGAAGGATGGAAGAGCCAGAACGTGACAAACGTACAGCGTATTAAGATAAGAAGAGATCAAAAAGAAGTACCAACCAAACTCTTAGTACTGACCTTTGCTTCGAGCGATTTGCCGGAAACCATTCAGACTGGGTATACAAAGACATTCGTGAGGCCATATATTCCCAACTCCCGCCGTTGCTTCCAATGTCAGAGATATGGCCACGGCTCGCAAAGCTGTCGTGGCCGGAAAACTTGTGCTCTGTGTGGAGTTGTGGGCCATGCGTCCGACAACTGCGAAGCACCTGCACACTGTGTGAACTGTGGTGGTAATCATGCCGCGTACTCACGTTCCTGTTCTTTCTGGAAAAAAGAAAAATAGATCATCACTTTAAAGATAAAAGAAAACATTACATTTAAAGAAGCAAGAAAAAGAGTCTCGCCATTTTATAGCCCCACATATGCTGATGCGGCGTGCCAGGGGGCAGTGTCGCACCAGCCCTCGCCACTCCTTCGGCCTGCGCAGAGCGAGCCATTGGCTGTGGTGCCTGCTCCCAAGGCGGCAGTAGTTGAGTCTACTCCGCCTGCTATTGAACAGAGACCAGAGACTCCAGGGTCCTCGGGTCTCAAGGCCTCCCCTCGCCAGGCGAGGCCCAAGCTTCAAAAAACCAGCTCGCATGAGCGGGCATCCAGTGCCTCCGAGGAGGCAATGGATACGGCGGAACCCCTGGTGCCAAAAGAACGGCGCGGCTCTCTGGAGCGCGTCAAGAGAACTGAAAAGCTTATAACAGGGCCTGATAATAGCCCTGTTACTTGAGCTCAACCTTTCAGCTTAAACAAGTCACTCCCTTAACGTACACACAGCACTACTTTACTTCCAATATGGAAACACAAATTATACATTGGAACGTCAGAGGACTGCTTAAGAACCTCGACTACGTACAAGAGCTTTTATACAAACACTCGCCTCAAGTGCTGTGTGTACAGGAAACACACCTAAACTCCTCCAATGCAAATTTTTTACGTGCTTACGTCGTATACCGAAAGGACCGAAATGATGCTGTGGCGTCATCCGGTGGCGTAGCCATTATTATTAACCAAGGAGTAGCGTGTACACATTTACCACTCCAGACATCCCTTGAGGCGGTGGCTGTTCGAGCGGTACTTTTAAACAAACTCGTCACCATCTGCTCTTTGTATGTACCTCCCCACCACCGTCTTGAAAGACGTGAATTTCAGTCTTTAATAGACGAACTGCCCGAACCTTATTTGCTTCTTGGGGACCTAAATGCACTTAGTGGACTGTGGGGTGATTCTCGCTGTGATGCACGAGGTCGTCTCATTGAACAATTTCTCTTCTCTTCCGGTGCCTGTTTGTTGAATAGGAAAGAGCCAACATACTATAACGTTGCCGACAAAACTTACTCGTCTATAGACCTCAGCATCGTATCACCTTCACTCCTACCCCTACTTAAATGGAAAATCATAAATAATCTATATGGAAGTGACCATTTTCCTGTAGTGTTGAGTTCACAAACAATATATGAATGTCCTCTACATGTTCCCAAATGGCTGATAAACAAAGCAGACTGGGAACAGTTCCATAACACCACACGTTTGAGTTGGACAGACATATGTAGGTTAAACATAGATGAAGCTGTGCAGTACTTCACAGCTTTTCTAACTGACGCAGCAGCCAAGTGCATACCGCAAACATCTGGAATGCCCGGCAAACGACACGTCCCATGGTGGAACACAGAGTGTCGTAATGCGCAAAAGGAACAGAACAGGGCATGGAGGTTGCTTCGGAACTCGCCAACAGCCGAAAATATTGACACCTTCAAGAAAATAAAGTCTCAAGGCAGGAGAACGCGTCGGCAGGCCAGAAGAGAAAGCTGGCAGAAGTTTTTGTCAGGGATCAATTCATACACACAGGAGGCTAAAGTCTGGAACATGGTCGGTAGGATAGCAGGAAAACAAGTACACACACTTCCACTCGTAAACACTCAGGGTGATACCTTGGAAGATCAGGCAAACTTCCTCGGTGCACACTTTGAACGGGTATCCAGCTCGTCCCACTATAATGACACTTTCCAAAAATACAGAACAAGAATAGAAAAGCAGAAACTAGAACACAAATCCACTAGATACGAGGCATATAACCAAGCTTTCAGTCTAGCTGAGCTCCGAACATCTCTAAACTCCTGCAGTACTTCTGCCCCAGGTTCTGACCGTGTGCTGTATGAAATGTTAAAAAACCTACCAGCCGAAACACGAAAAACCTTACTTTGTACAATGCTATCTGGTTTTCTGGCACTATCCCTACCTCCTGGAAAGAGGCTATTATTATTCCCATTTTGAAAGAGGGCAAGGACCCTCCTTTAGCTTCAAGTTATAGGCCTATTGCACTTACAAGCTACTTGTGCAAAGTCTTCGAAAAAATGATAAACTGCCGACTTCTACATATCCTTGAAACAAACAATTTGCTCGACCCATTTCAGTGCGGGTTTCGAGAAAGTAGATCCACCACAGACCACCTTGTTCGTATCGAGGCACAGATCAGAGACGCCTTCGTCCATAAACAATATTTTCTCTCTGTGTTCCTCGATATCGAAAAAGCTTATGATACAACATGGCGTTTTGGAATTCTAAGAGACCTGTCCCACCTTGGTGTGCGTGGAAGAATGTTTCATATAATCGAAAGTTACCTGTCAAACCGGACATTCCGTGTCCGTGTGGGCATTGTTCTCTCCCAAACATTTGTCCAGGAAACAGGCGTGCCACAAGGTGGTGTGCTTAGTTGCACACTTTTTATTATCAAAATGAATTCTTTGTCCTTGTCCATTTCCCGCAATATGTTCTATTGTACATATGTCGACGACGTTCAGCTTGGCTTCAAGTCATGCAACTTGGCAATGTGTGAGCGGCAGGTTCAGCTGGGTTTAAACAAGGTCTCCAATTGGGCAGATGAAAACGGATTTCGACTTGACCCACAAAAAAGCACGTGTGTCTTGTTCTCTCGAAAGAGAGGCATGCACTCGAAACCTGACATTCGACTGAACGGGCAACGTCTGTCCGTCCAAGCCGAGCATAAATTCTTAGGCTTAATCTTGGACAACAAGTTGACCTTCGTACCGCACATCAAGTATTTAAAAACAAAATGTTTAAAAGCCGTGAATGTTATAAAAGTGTTGTCACGTACTACTTGGGGTAGTGATAGGCAATGCCTCATGAATCTGTATCGAAGCCTCATTCGCACCCGCTTAGATTATGGGGCCGTTGTTTATCAGTCTGCAACTCAAAGTGCTTTGAAGATGCTGGACCCCGTGCACCATTTGGGCATCCGCCTTTCTACGGGTGCTTTTCGCACCAGCTCCGTAGAAAGCCTTTATGTTGAGTCAAATGAGTGGTCGCTTCATCTGCAGAGAACTTATATGTCCTTTGTTTATTCCCTTAAGGTGAAAGCAGATAAGAAGCACCCCTCATACTCTACTATTAATGATTTGTCGAGCTCGTTTCTGTTTCAAAACAGGCTTTCGATGAGGCAGCCCTTCTCAGTTCGCCTGAAAAGTCTAGCTGAGGAAACTAAGGTCTCACTTGAACACAGTTTAATGGCTCCTGTAGCATATCCGCCACCGTGGCAATGGCAGACTATAGACTGCGATGTGTCCTTTCTAGAAGTTACAAAACATGCGCCTATTGCCCATATCCGAACATACTTCCTGGAACTTCAACACAAATACACACGTCCTGAGTTCTTTACAGATGCCTCCAAGTCCAACTCCTCTGTGTCCTACGCTGCTGTCGGCCCATCCTTTTCGGATGCTGGCCCTCTACATCCAGGCACAAGTATCTTCACAGCGGAAGCTTACGCGATACTTGTGGCAGCTAAACACATCAAACAATTACAAATACAAAAAGCAGTAATTTATACAGACTCCCTCAGTGTGGTAACGGCTCTGCACAGTGTTAAACAACAAAAATACTCGGTCCTTGTCTCACTTTACTCCATTTTGTGCACACTCTACACACTCAAACAACATGTTGTAGTGTGCTGGGTGCCAGGGCACCGTGAGATCCAAGGCAACGTGAGGGCGGATCAGCTCGCTGCATCCGTCCACAAAAGCACTGCTCCTACACCCATATTAATCCCGGCCCTTGATCTTAAGCCGTCTCTCAAACGAAACCTCAGGGACTACTGGCAGAGAAAGTCGGATACACACACAAAACAAACTACACATTATTAAGCCACACCTTGGTCATTGGCTGCCAGTATCAAAATCGCGTCATACAGAGGTAATACTAACGAGACTCAGGATAGGACACACATACACGACACACACATATCTTTTGTCCGGTGGCAATCCACCATTGTGTGACAGATGTGGTGAAGCGTTAACAGTCCTTCACATGTTAATTCAGTGCAAACACTTGGAAACTCTAAGAAAACAGCATTTTCCACTATCCTGCCGACAACATATACCTTTACACCCTGCAATGTTCGTTGGTAGGGAACTGCTCTTTAGTTATAAATCATTGTTAGCGTTTTTAAAAGAAATTCATAACTTTTATATCGTATACCCGGGCATTCCGTAGCACGACCTCTCCAGAGAGGTTTTCGCTGTGGTGGCTACACAACAAAGCACTTGCCTCACGGCCCTTGGACGCAAGGGTATGAACGAGTGAGGCACTTGTGCTAATGCCGTACATGTCCACCATCGTTTTTATTATCACCAACTTTGGTCATCTATTCGCACCACACACACCTTTCACGGCATGGTCATGATTTTATTACTTGTATGTTTTTACCCGCCTTACTGCAAGGAATTTTATGGCCCTTATACAGCCGCTAATCACAATCATTGTCCACATTCCTTGTCCCATGAACTGGCGCTCTTTGGCCATCAAATGGCCCTTGCGCCAAAAAACACCATATATCATCATATCTGAATAACCCGTTACCCATTATGCTTCCATGTAATTTACTGGAATCGATTTTGTACACCAATAAAAGATCTATTGTGGTGATGTAGCTAGCACCACCGCTGTATTTTCCTGTGCAATATTTTAATGCCATGAGCTTTTATGTCCACAGGCTGTTAGTAGTTAGTGACAAATGTGCTGTGGCAGGTCATCAAGAAAATAATTATCTGTTTGCCCAGCTCAATAATAATCATTCCACGGATATCTCTTTGAAAGGACCAAGATGACATTGTGCCTGGTGATGACTGGCAGAACAAACTGAATGATGCCATCCAAAACTGTACAATATTTGTTCCCTTGGTGACTGCGAGATATGGAAACACCACGTACACTAATAAAGAGGTATGTGATCGCGTTAATGTATTTCTTTTTCCTAAATTCCTGCTCATCAGTTAAGTGTCATTTGCTTCTTTCAGATACCTTGTTCAGTGATAAGTCAGCTAAGGTGATCACATTTGGGAGCTTGCAGGTTGACAGCACGAGATATAGTCATCTGCTTATTACATGCTTTCGTTCAATATTGTAGTGATGAAACATCGTTTGCCTTTATCACTGGCAGCCTTCACAAATGTCTGTGTCAGGGCATGCCTCATAGTTGCTGTGATAAAGACAAGTCTACCTGTCTCCAGCGGGATTAGTTTTGTAGCGAGAGCTGCATTGGCCGTATTCCCACCATTTCGGTGCGGCTGGTGGCTGCACCATGAGCTGAGCCGCTGCCTAGCTACCACCGCAGCTGGTAGCGCTGCTCGCCGCGCCATCTGGCATGAAGTCAGAGGAAGAGCCAGTGAAGCTGTGTTGCAAGAGCAGAGAAACTGGCGTTGCATCGTACGTATAGAAGGGGCGGCTAGGTGGGATTTCTTGACAGATATGGAAAGTGAGACTGAGAGACTGAAAGGTGCCAGGCTTCGTCGATGGAACAAAACCAAGACGAGGCAGCGAGCTGAGGAGACAGAATAACAATGAAGCCGAACGCCTCGAGGAGTGTAATCATATAGAGAACGAAGCTGAACAATCAGATTAACCGTACTCTCTCTCGGCACCAGTGTTCAGTTATATTTCATCACTTCAGCCCTTTATCACTTCTCTTGAACTTTTCTTTGATTTATTTTACTTTAAGTGGCATTGCTTGTGATAAGAATGCTTGAATGACTAAATGATTGCTTATTAAGGACATCGATGTTGCTTTGTTTGTGTCATGTTCCCTTTGACCACTCTCAACCGGTGGAGAATGTCATTTCTGCACTTATAGCAGACATCTCTGTAAACTAGTTTGCGATTAATGTTAGTGATGAATTGTTACACCTGAAGGTCATATGAAGCAGTATTTTCTGCTTCATACGGTGCCTGTGATGATTAATTTTTCAAAGTTTATTGTGCGAATGAGATATTTGCCCTTGGCAATTAGGATAGATAAGCTTCTTGAGCTGAGTTACTTTAAGTGGCTGGTTTTACTTAGTTTGACAAATAAATGACATTTCACTGAAGAATTTGTTAATAATTCTTTGGGGCTTTTGTTATATTTCATATTTTAACAACTTTAGCGATGTACCTTTTTTACACATTACATCGAAGCATAGAGTAGAACATCGAAACTGGAGCTTTGATATATTGTTACACATTTTAAAAAATTCATTTATCAAAAGTGGCACTGTTTTTCAGAATCTCATCGCAATTGAATATATTCTGAATAAGCTGCAAAATGTGCAGCCAAGCTATTGACACTTTCCTCTCCATGGAAAAGTAGCACTTCTTAAGTGGGCCATGATTTTTTTTTTTGCAATAACGGAACACGCAGCACACAAAATTTTCTAGTACAAATTGATGAAGTAAATATTTCTCTTTCTATTAGTTTTAGTATCAACAACCATACATACTATTATACTGTGAAAAAAATTATTTGCACAAAAAACTTTTAAGAAAACCTTTTGACACTAACAAAACCATCCTGATACCTTTATGAATATGCAACCTCAAAAGTGTTCAGAATGTCCATGTTTTAAAACAGAGATTCTCATGGTACGTAAACAATTTTCAACCTTCTGTGCTCAACAGAAAGAAATAAGTGACTTTTACAAACCATGCCACAGAAAACCAGAGGATTATTGATGAAACTAAGTGAAGGTCGACAACTGGCTCTCCTGTTGCGAACAATAAAACTTTCTATGTGGTAACGGGCAAGTGATGTGGAAACGTGGAGGATAGAAATTTTCACCTTTCGACTCGCGGATTTTGAGACAAGCACGAAAAAACAGTGAGGTTATTTGGGAATGAAAACATGACACTTGCTGAAGGTCACCTCTTTATGTTTCTGGCTGGGTTGACCAGTTCTTGATATTCATGTTACTGATATCTTGTGCACTGAAGTTTCCTTGTGGGTTACTGATACTGCCAGCATTGAAAATTTTTGTGTAAATGCACAGTCTCTATGCAGTCGCTGCGTGTGGAATTAACACAATGTAGGGAACCATGGCAGCTGACTTGGCAGCCTTTTCGGAATTTCCACTCGGTGAAAAACAAACAAAAAAGCATGAAAAACACCTATAGTAGTATTTCTGTTTACGCACTGGGTGATGCTTGTTGTCTGCTTCAAACCTTAGAAATTTGAGATTAAAATCATCAATAGCAGGCTATTGAATGTGTACAAGCTCTGATTGGAGGATGTTAACGGCTAATTAGGTTAATTTGGATGATCATTCTTATAGTGCACTTTTATTTTAAACTTTTCTTGGATAATGCCCAACTTTTAAGAGTTATTCAGCTCCTTGATTCTGTGCTACTTGTCACAATCTAATTAAAAAAAAATGCTATTCCGGGTATGCTTTGCCAGTATAAAAAAGATTGGTGAAGTGCACATCGTGTCTACAGTGTCGATGTGTTTAAGTCTTTCTTGTAAACCCTTTTTCTAACACTATTTAACATCTGGTCATTCAGGTGAAACTTGCTGACTACATTGGCAAATTTGTCATTCCTGTGAACTTCATGAAGTCTTGGCCTCCTAACCACCTGGCCATTCAGTTCGCTTCTATTCAGTACATTGACTGGAGGAAAGCACACGAGGTGCAACAAGGTACGTTTCCATTTGCTAATTTGTGTTTCCTACTCACTGAACAAGTAGACTCGCTAGATGCTCGATCCTTTATAGAGTAACATGAAAAACTGCACTCTGAAGAATGCTTATGTTTGTCTATTCTTCAGTGCCGTCCTTGTTTCAATCTCATTGTCGCTAGCCAACTAGCCTACTAGTATGTGTTAAGTTGTGTTAAGTGAATGAGTCAGGTTGTTTTTTTTTTGTAATGTAGCACTATTATTTTTTTTTTAAAGTCTAGAAGAAGGGAATCCTTGGATGCTAATGCGCTTCGAAAAGGGGCATCATTAGTGCGAAGTTGCTATTGTCATTTTGCCTCAAATAGGGCTTGTGCCCCGCCGCGGTGGTCTAGTGGCTAAGGTACTCGGCTGCTGACCCGCAGGGCGCGGGTTCGAATCCCGGCTGCGGCGGCTGCATTTCCGATGGAGGCGGAAATGTTGTAGGCCCGTGTACTCAGATTTGGGTGCACGTTAAAGAACCCCAGGTGGTCTAAATTTCCGGAGCCCTCCACTACGGCGTCTCTCATAATCATATGGTGGTTTTGGGACGTTAAACCCCACAAATCAATCAATCAATCAAATAGGGCTTGTCATTATCAGGACTACTGAAATATCATTGAAAGTTAGTATAGTGTAACGAAGTACACTAGGGTGAGAGAAAGGCACTAAAGAGTACTTCTATTTGCGCTCTGTTTATTTCCACTACGTAAGTGTATGTTTTCTGCTGTGGCAGCCCTATCAACTTGCCCAGGTACCCACTCTTCTAATTGAGATATAGTGTAACGAAGTACACTAGGGTGAGAGAAAGGCACTAAAGAGTACTTCTATTTGCGCTCTGTTTATTTCCACTACGTAAGTTTATGTTTTCTGCTGTGGCAGCCCTATCAACTTGCCCAGGTACCCACTCTTCTAATTGAGAAGTGTTGTTCAACTTGTCAGACGTTTTATGCTTGAACAGTGAAGTGATGTCTGAAGCTCACCCTAATAATGGCCACCGAGCAGCTTGTGCTTATTAGCAGACATGTATGGCTTTGTTGTATGTGTCAGTAATGCGTAGCCATTAATGACGACTCTGTGTAGCGCTGGCACCTTGTAAAGGGCTAGCAATGACCCCATGCCCTCTCCATGCTGTCTAGATTAGGCTGCTTTCATTGGCAGTTATCATGCTCAGCTATCACAAAAATTTTCCCGGTGGCTCACAATTCTGGATTATTGGCTAATATTACCTTACATTTAAACACTGCCAGGTGCACGTGAGAGCGACAATGAAGAAGAAGAAGGCATTCGAACATGGGAGAGCCGCTCTGTAGAACGTGTTGCCAATGATATCTATAGCATCCTGAGGCAATGCAAAGAACAAGTGGTATTCAGTAATGCAATCAATGTAAGTCTGCTGCTTCTTTTTCTTTTAATGCGACACCTGAAAGATAATTTGGGAGAAAAAATATGCTTCTGCTATTGGCACATGGTTGCACCAACAGTTACTAAGCGCATTGTGGCAACTCTTACAAAGTCTAAGCGCATTGTGGCAACTCTTGCACCATATGTTCTGGTCAACACTGATTCAGGAGGTGGTTTTTTAACACTGTAACCTTCTAGTAGGAACTATAGAAGGGGAATACATTTCGGGATCTTGAGGCTTGCTTTTAGTGGACACGGCTGTACGAAGCCAAGAGACATTAAGGGGAGATGCGAGTAGAAAAACGCGAGTTTTTTCAAAAAACCGATTTTTTATTTTTGCCTGTTTTGATAAGATTAGTACCTCTACTGTTATTAAATGTAATACAGGCCGAGACTTAACTGGAAAGGCTTTAAAATTGCATCTAAAGAGCACAAGGTGCCTGTTAAAATGTCCAAAGTGTGCAGTCTTCGAGCACCTTGCCGCCGATAATGTGCCGCCGCTCGCCATTGTTGATCACGAGTCAAAGAGTCGAGCCTCACTCTTCAAATAACAACAGTTTCTCTCGTTGATGTAGCGTAAGAAATAATAAAAAGAAGCACTCTTCTGCGCGTTTTTCGAGCGCCGCGACTGGCTTATCACATGGTACGAATCGGGGACCGCCATTGACCGCTGCGCGTCTGCATGTACTGTGAAACCTATTTGCGGGGTCCATGTCTTGTCGAGCAGCGCAGCTGAACAATGCTTTTCTCGTGTAATTATCTCCGCTATGAATGAAAAAAGGCATTGCTCGCAATTGAAAGCCGTTGTGCGGCGGGCTCTGTTGGAATAGGCTACGAGCAGCTGGTCCGATTTGCAGCAGTTGTTGGCTTGCAAAAACCAATGCATCAAAAGTCATTCACACCCCTCTGCCGGAAAATTCGTAATGCGGCAATGGATGACGTCAGCACCAATCTTGAGAGGTCGAAAGAGCTCGCAGTGAGAGAACTTAGCAGGGATGGCATTGCCATTATGTACGACGGTATGTGGCACAAACATGGCTGCAAAATGGCATGACAGTGGACTTAGTTTGGCTTTCGCAGTTCTGTCGAACTTCTTCCTAGCTTGCAGTTGACGCAAGGCTCTGCCAGATGGAGCGGAAGTTTGGCAAGTGTTTTATGGCCCTGTCTGTGAGCGAAATGTCTGTGAGGAGTCGGCTCGAAAAAGCCAAGAGGGACCAACTCATGGTGCTGGCGTATTTTAGCCGCAGTGGCCTTTACAAGAAGGATTGTTCTTTTTGGTGTGCAAATTTCATCTGATTTAATGATATCTTTCATAAATAAAAACTGAATTTTAACTTTAAAGCTCGTTTTTCTCAAAACACAAGTTTTGCCATTTTTTTCAATGTGCCCCTCCTTTTTCGGGCACTTCTAGTGCTCGGATCTGCATGAAATTTTGCCCAAGTTTTTCCCGAAGTATGAAAAATTTAATTATCTAGTTTAAATTTCAATATTTTATTGTATAATAAAAAAATGTATGTATACTTTTACTAGGGTAGGTGAAATATGGACATTTTATGTCTATTATTTTTCACGCTTACTACATATTTTGTATAAGCTTCCTGATTAGTTATTTGCACTCTACACTTTATTTGAAGCATTATGAACTATGAATGGTAAAAAATTACAGAAGTTTAGGAATGAAAAGAGGGGGGGCAAAAGGGTTAAGGTTTTCACTTTGTCATGTTGTAGACCTAGAAGTGTGTAACTTGCGAAAAAACTAACTATATATTTGAAATCAGCATAAAAAGTTCCATAAACAGCTTACGTTTCATTGCTCTAGAGTGAATATTAAAAAAAAGTGTCTTCGAGTAGCATCTCCCGTTAAGGCTAAGGAGAGCACTGAGGGTGTCATATGAATTTTCAAATTAAAGTGTAAATTAAAGATAACGGAAAAAGAAAGTTTAATAAAAAAACAGTTTGCCACCAGTGGACACTTAACCCTTGACCTTTGCTTTACCATCATTGTAAGAGCATCTAAAGCCAAGTGCAAAACTGATCAAGTTCTACGTCAAACAAGTAAACATGCTTTCTATGCATTTGGCTGGTTAGGTTCTCAAACAGGCAGCTAGGGCTCATATTATCTGCTTTAATTTTTTAAAATTCTAAACACTACAATGAAGTTTATTTTAGTCAACATATATAGTTCAGCTTTAACAGTCACAACAGTGATTGTCTTCTGTCAAATGTGTTAGGGAATGCACAGCCCTACTCTATTCACTTTCTTTTTATGATATTGAGACAATACATTTTCTGGATAAGGTTTGCTCACCTCAGCGCACTTCACTATCTTCTGCTTGTTTGGAATTTTGAGTTCCGAATTTCACTGCAGGGTTAGGACACTGCCTGACTTTACATCAAAGCTGGCTTTGTATATTTCTGAGACCTAAAGCTTATAATCCATAGAAGTTTCAAAAATATACAATTACTTAAGAACGTTGAGAGACAGGTGTACAAGTTAATGTGGAAGACAGGAACTTGTGTTTGGCTGAAGCAACTGTATTTCATGCCTTCTCTGAGCCTGGAATAGGAGCAGGCTGTTAATGGCAGGTCAGACAAAACACTAAGTGAATGTACAACACCTTGGCTGGCATAAAAACTATCATGGGTTGGGTGGACCCTTGATAGAAATAATGGAGATACTTAATGTATATTTAAGGTCGACAGGTCAGAATTGGTAAAAAGCTTGCATATATGCCTAATGGAAACCAAAGTTTTGAAGCAGCCATGGTCCTTTTGAAACTTAGGACATGTTCACAATTGGGACACCAGTCAACGAAGGGGAAGCTTCGAAAGATAGCAAATATGTCTCAATGAACTCTGTTGAATCAACGCTTAGAAAAAGTGAACGCAGTCAGGTAGAACTGCCTGTACACAGCGACTGTTCACAGATTACACACAACAGAGGTGCAGCTTTCAAAATGTTGGAGTTTATACAAGCTGGTGCTAACGTGCTTTTTATTCTTGTTTGCAGCCACGGGCCTTCGTTGCACAAGCTGACAGTGCTACGCCATTACTTTGCCCAGATCATCGGCCTTTCATTGTGATAAGTGCACATCCCCAGGACAAAGACTTTGTGAGTACTAGTATGAGTCGTATAAGCAATGTAAAAAAAGGGGTAGGGGGATTTAAGAAAAGATGCTACAGGGTTTCATATGCCAACTGCTGTATAAGAATGTGTCATCTTAAGTTTCTCTTGACGAGTCCTTAACATTTTTTCTTCAAGGATACATGCTTATAGTGGTGAGCAAACAAATATATTTCTAGACAATGCAGCCTCTCTTTTACTTCCTGTATAAAGCTCTACAACAGCCACGCACTTCCCAACTCTCCTGAATTTTTCGCAAGTTGACGAAATTGAGCTAGATGAAATAAACACAAAGTTTCGCTTGCTAGTTATTGATTCTTTCATAATAAGTCTTGTCAGGTTGAATGTATCTCTAAAAGACTTCAAACATGCAAAATCAGTAGGAGTGTTGCTGGGGATAAAAAGAATTTGGCAGATTTCACGTACCTTTGGAATCAACGTTAAGCGCAGCATGCGGAGGGAAGCTGACCGTGTTGTCAGAGGCTCCTTCAAACTTTCATCTGCTGTTACTTTTAACTTTTGTGTTTGCTTCATGGTTCTTCCAAACATCAAACAGCTGGCTTGCTCACTGCCTGGCTCTGGGGTTTTATTTTGGCCAGATATACATGTTTTTTCACATTTACCGCACGCGCTTAGAACATTCTCAGCGCGTCTGGTAATTATGTTTACTTATATGGAGCGCCTGTTTTTTTACCACTCGAGGGGTTGTTTATCGTGCACAGAATTTTTCACGCAGACATGGGGATCATGGAATTTGCTTTTAATCATCATGCAAAACCTGGAAAAATCAAGGAATTTATAAATTTCAAATTGGTAGACACCCTGGGTCCAAAATTCCAGAGCTCATTATTGTGGTGTCCCTCATAATCGTATTGCTACGAGCAAAATAACACAGACAGCCAGGAGTTGACGTCTTGCCCAGAACCAGACCAGAAAGCTGGTTTTGGGACATAAAACCCCAACAGTTATTGTCTCCTTTCTTTTTTCACATCAGTGTGGCCGGCTGCAGTGTCTGCTCGAGCGCAACTGTTACGAGGCCTGGTGTTCATTGGATAGCCTAGCAACGCCGTCGGGTCCGTCGGGTGCTGGGGGTGCATCCAGTCCAAGCAGTGCTGGCACCATCACACCGAGCACGCCCCTGCCCTCTTCAGTGCCAACATTTGGATCCCAGGACAGCCGAGGCACATCCGATTCCCAAAACATGGGACACAGTGCACCGCGCCCGCCCCCGTTGCTTCGAATTCCATCCTTCCAGTTTTCTTGTAGCATGGACACTGTTGGCAAGTGCACCCATTCGTACCCTGTGTTAAGTTGTGCTCCCTTTTTGGGCCTAGTAGCCAATGTTATGAATGCTACCCTAATGATGCTGGTGTAGACTTCAAGCCTGTCTAGTTTTACGAAACAGTTTTTTATCTATGATCTCATTTTCAGGAATAACTGCACTTCATACTGTCATACAGCTGCAGCTTGCATTGCCACATGTGTGATATTTTATTTGCACACATTTCTGCTTCCAGGATGCTCATCTATACATTGGTATAGGTGCATATTGCGAACACCAAGAAGTCAAAATTTCTGAACTCCCCAAATCTTTTTAAAGGGCCAGCAAACAACACCAAGGTCCAAGAATTGTTATAAAAAGAAAAATGTGCGATGTTACTTCGTGAACATGCTGCCGCAGGAATTTGGCGAATATGTGCTATATTAAGGAAGTTACAGAGGCTAGAACATCGCATTCAGTTGGTTTTAAATTTTCGCGCGGCCTGGCCATCCTTCTCCTTCGAAGGGAGGGGAAGGCGTGGTCGTTCGTCGTGACTCCACCCACTTCAGCAATGTGACAAGACGTGAACGATTGACGTCATCAGCGAACTCGATCAGTTGCAACGCACTTCCGCTTGCTGCGATGCCTGGTTGTTTAATGTTTACCCGGTCTGATGCTTCTCCGCAGCCCAGTCACTCGATTCGCAGAAGACTACGATTTGCAGCAAAACTGCGTTCCAAAACCCAGACATGAAGTTGGCTCGATTTTTCTGGAGTTCAATTTTTTTTTTGGGGGGGGGGGGGGGGGGAGCAGACTGTCGTGACAACTGGGAGCAGCAACACAAAAAGCAAATGAGGCACTTAATGGTGTGTGTGCTGATCAACAGGTGGTGCGACAATTTGTTCGTTCACAAGAACTGGGTCAGTGAAGTGTCCCGATTTCGATGCATTGAGTCTATGGGGAGTTTCGCAACTGGTATGATTGAATAGCTCTGTCGTAGTTGTGAGTGAGACAGGAACTATCGTTGACTTCACTACTGTTTGTTGACACCTGGTTGAGACCAATCGACAAGCTGCGTCACGTCGCCGATCGCAGAGTTGTCATCACTGCTCGTGCAAAGAGCATTGGTCAGGCGTAGGAAAGGAGTGCAGGAATCGTTTTTATAAATGGAGGCTCTGCGCAGCACGCAGCTCTGTAATATACAGGAAACGTGATCACTGCGGTCTACTCTACGAATTACCGAGCTTGTTTGGCGGGTGTAAAAAAAAAGTCGGAGCCTGTTGACTGGCCCTTTAAAGTAATGTCATTCTTTTTTTTCGACCCCTTGGTTTTTCCTCGCTTCTTCTCTCTTTCGTGCTCCCTCCTTGACTGTGATGCCACCTGCACTGCTCCAGTGTAGCAGACCGAGTTTCGTAGTGTGAATGCGGGCACAGTAAGGCAGTGTGCTACAGGCATTTGCACTTGCGTTCTGGCTGCTGGCATAGTCATTTGCAACACAGTGGTATTTTTCTCCGGCAGGTTATACAAATTTATTAACTGCCCTTTAGCATATTTGGATAACTATTCTACAATGATAGTGTCTAAACTAACGTAGAGGAGGCTCATGACATGCCTGAAGGTTGTACACTACAATTCAGCTCACAACTTTCGTAAAGAGCGCGTATCACCAGGTCCTGTTGCAAATAGTTGTAAAAGACACATTGGAGGGTGAACGCTAACGTCACAGTATACAGCAAACCTTCTGAAACCTAGACAATGCTCACAGATATTGCAAGGTGAATTTGCAGGTTGTACAGTCGAGCCCGCTTATAACGAACCTGAGCGTGACGCGGCATCCATTCGCTGTATTTCAAAGTTCGTAGTAAATGAAGCACAGCTTTTAAAGAAAGTTGTGAGTGAGAACACAAACGTTTTGCCCCAAAAAAGTCTGTGATGCACATGTTTCGAAGAGAAGGAGCGATAAGGGCGGTGTCCAGTTCATTTAAAACGGCAGGGTGCTCGTTAGCCGAGGCCCGTGGCATAAGCTGCATGAGGCACTGGCACCAAAGTTTCGCCGTTCTCGCAATCCGATTCCTCCAAATCGCTCTCGCCACATACTTCATTCACAATGCGCTAATCCGTGCACAGTTCCGCAGTGTTGGCATCATCATAGGCCGTAAATAAACCATCGCAACAGATGTCCCACCTGCTCTCCCAGGTCGGAGTCGACGACGCACTGCCACAAATCGCCGCTGCAGCTCGGAAGCTTCAGGCTCGGCATCGGACCTGACGTCGACGAAGTCGATCTCGCGAAAACAGTTTCGCGCGCATGTAGTCGTCACTGCCGCCCATGAAATATTCACCATCTCCACAGCTGAATACAGGGACGCCTAAAGCGATAAGTTGGCTGCCAGGTGGTCAACAGCTATGAGCAAGCGCTTGGCGATACGGCACCTAACGCGCGGATTACGCTCAAGCCAAGCGGTCACACTTTCGACATTTCGTTGAGCGGCAGGAAAAAGCATGCTAGTCCTCTCGTTGGCCATCATGACCACACATGCACACCAAGAGCGAGCAAGACACGCACACGCGACACACATGCCAGAACACGTGGAACAGCTCTGGGCCTGTTTCTACTTAGAAAACGAAACTAATTCGAGCCAGCGTGGTGGGCGTCGCGGAGCAGTGGAGACGGGCGAAGGGGTTGTGATCAAGAGAGGAGAGCAGACTTGCGAGAGAAGGGCAAGGAGTTGCGATATAGAAAGGGGAGGATGCAGCGGGAGGGTGACCTTGAAAACCAAAACACACGGGAAGGAGGCAGGATAGCTTGCTTGGAAGATGCGCGAAACTCGCACGTAGAAAAACTTGGAAAGAGAGCCTGCGTGCACAGAAGTCAAAGCATGGCCGCCTGGATTGGTGCGCGCGGCGTTGTTCGAACAATCGGCGGCCGCGGTAAAAAAATCGTTTTGTTGCGCCGGCGGGTTTGCGTGGCCTCACGAACTTCGATATTTCGCGATTCGTTCCGTGCAAATTAAGAGCCGTTTTCCCACTTCCCCATGTGCGTGGAAGGCATGCTGAGCCGAGTGCGAAGTGATCGAGAACAAGTCTTAAACACGAAACGAATTGCAAATTATCAGAGCCGGTGGGGTAGCGTACGCGCGTGCACTAGACGCAGACTATCGAATATGGTTGGTGGCCGACGATGTTGGCGAATGGTCTGGTCACTCCAGGCCGGCGACGCCAGCGACAGTACCAGCAATCAAAAACGGGGTAGATGGCCGACCGGTCTTCGAAAGATCGGTGGCAGTGTGAAAACACGGGCCTCGTCTGGTGATACGGGGTGCTCAGAGTAGTGGGGGGACAAAGGACGAAGGGGTGCGTAACAAAAAGCGGTCGGGGAGAGCGGCAACTAGAGGGTCGCGGAGGCAGGGTCGGTATTTAACAATAGAATGTATGGGCACCTCGCCGATGCCTGATCGGTGATCGAAATTGGTTTCCCGGGAAGTCGGCAGATTGCTGACTCCATTTGCTGTAACCGATCAGCGGTGCTCGGAGACGTTCGTTGTAAGTGCGATTTTGTGCCATTGAACCAATGTATATTTTCACGGTTACGGGATATTGTTCGTTTTAAGTGGGGCCGTTATATGTGGGCTCGACTGTATCAGTTGTGACGCATGAAAAGTGGCAGGAAGAACAAGTGGCAGCCGCTCTAAGTGTTCAGAGGGCGCCCAACAGTTTTAGTGCCTATGTGTGGCAATGTTTGTACCAAGCATGCTCAAATGCACAGCTGGTAGGTGCTGGTGCTATTATGTCTTTAACGCTTCAACACATACAGCAGTGTGTTTTGAGAAATTGCATGCATCTCCAAGGCTCATGGCGTTGTCTAGCGATGATCACGCCACTTATCACGGTCCAGCCTACAGCTTGTGTAACAGCGCACAGTATACTTTTTATCGCAAATTTACCGCTTGACCAGGCTAAAATCTTCATTAGCTGCAAAAGCTAATTATGTAGCAGAAAGAGCTAGAGATTTACAATGTTAATTTGCACCCAAGACTTGCGTTTTATCAAAAGAACTGTGCTCAATTTTAAAATTTATGAAATGAAATTCTTGCTTGTGTTCACATGTACCTGTAAATTTGTTGATCTAAATTTTTAGTGTTAAGTGCACGAAGCATAATCACTACTTTCGAGCTATTTGGTGGGTAGTACACAAAAAGCAGAATGTGTGTAATTGATACGAAGTAAATATGCCGGAGAAGCTGTGTTAGAGGGTCGAAGAGGAACAGCAATGTGCTCAGTGAAATTTCATTTGTTTACAGTGGTGTAGTGTGTAGCTAATAGCGCAAACCTTGGCACATACTGCATTGAGATTTTTACAACTTGACTTGAATCGGAGATATTGTCCGTAATTTCTCCATTCCTATTTGGTGCATTCATATGTCTAAGAACTCTTCACACCTACAGGATGGTCTTGCGAGTAGATATTTTTGCCATTGATAAGTCTGTTGTAGCATATGAAAGCGCAGCACCCATTGGTGATGAAAGCGATCGCATTCTTGCAGTAAAACTTATGTTGCGACCTACGTGCAAGGTGTAGCAACTGCATATACACACGACACTTGCATTCTCTGCCAGTGCGTGGGCATATCTAAAACGAAGATGCCAGTCAAGAGCCATCTCTTGACTCTAAGCAAACGAACTCTGCGCACGGTCCCACGTGACATTAGTTGGTCAAAAGCGATGCGGCGTCAACCTCGGAGAGAGCAGGTGATGGAGAAGAGAGAGGAGGTGTGCCTTCTTCAAAGCGTGTCACTACCTTACGATGTTTCCGACGCTGAAACACGGTGTGTTTTGTAATAATATCATGGTTTTGGGATATTAAACCCCAACATTATTATTATTATTTTTTATTATTATTATATTATTAAGAATGCACTTTGTTATACATTAACGCTGTATGTCAGGAAAACAAAAAATTATTTTTGTTCATGATATCTCAATATTAAGTCAGTACTCCTTTAACATACTCAGGCATAGAACAATACAAGAGTCTCCAGAATTTCGCCTCCATTGACATGTGACCACCCGCACCGCCGCGGTGGTCTAGTGGCTAAGGTACTCGGCTGCTGACCCGCAGGTTGCAAGATCAAATTCCGGCTGCGGCGGCTGCATTTTCGATGGAGGCGGAAATGTAGGCCCGTGGGCTCAGATTTGGGTGCACGTTAAAGAACCCCAGGTGGTCGAAATTTCCGGAGCCCTCCACTACGGCGTCTCTCATAATCATATGGTGGTTTTGGGACGTTAAAAACCCCACATATCAATCAACATGTGACCACCCTGGCTGAGGTCTATCCCACAACAGTTGTGGGGCAAAATAATATAGCAGGTCGTATAAATGCACAGTTCGTTTGGTCAGAAGATTAAAACTAACGTCACTGCACACGTGCGTTCAGACAGCCAAGGTGTCAAGCGCAACATGCATGGCAAGTACGCAGTACTGTTCTCAAACAGTTCGCAACACTTTATTGCCTGCCGCAAACCCAAAACGCTGTACAGCACCTGCTACAAAAGGCGGCGAGAAAGCAAAGGAGGCTTATCCACGCCACAAGTTAAAGTACAAAACACAGGTGCCGCAAGCATGTCTCTGTGGATAAAAAAGTCTCATGCCGACATGCCGCTGAGGGAAACGGGCCCTCGTGACTATGCTGCGGGCTCTCATGATCAGTGACTGCAGGGCCCGATCGCTCGAGCAAGGGCAAACTCCGCTCGTGTTTGCTTTGAGATGTACAGATCGGTGTAGTACGACCACATACGAATACAGCGCACCGCTCTTCAGCTTAGCGATCGGAAAGGGCAGCGAAAGGTAAGCGTTCGCCGTGAACGCAAGGCACCATTGGCGAACTTATCCGGGCGAACTCCAAGAACAAATGAGCCAACGGACGGGAAATTAAAGGTGTCCTAACCTTTCACTGCCCTAAGAGATTCTCTCACTCCCGCATGGCGTGCGTGTGAAACGTATCGTGAGACTCGAAGCGCAGTGCCGCAATTGACATCCGGTATGATCCAGTGCCAGGTGAGAGAGATCGTCACTCCCGCTCTTCTAGCACTGTCGGACCGCGGAAATGACTATGCCATTTCCGCGGTCCGACACTCCCAAGTCATGTTTCTGCCGTTCTCACTCCCAAGTCATGTTTGGGAGTGAGAACGGCAGAAATAGGCGAAAAAGCCTGCGCAATGGAAGGGAGGCTAGCCTCGATTCCCACACCGTTCACCCTTGAAACTCAGCTTTCCTTGATTTGCTGGTATGGCATATCAAAACACTGAAAAATGAAATTGACTGCCATGATTTGTTTAAACGCTATTATGTTCAAAAGCTCGTTTCACAAAATCTTGGTGTCAGCAGCAGCATTTGTGTGGGAATTGTTGGTGTTAAGCGAAAAATCGTGTCCCTGACCGAAAAATTGAGAAGAGTGCATATGAAAGAAATAACCAAAATTTCCACATTTGAGTGAACATTGAACCCAGGTCATCTGTGTGGCAAGTAGGTGGTTTACCACAGAGCCACAATATTTGTTGAAACTGCGCTGAGAAAAAAAAATGCTATACGAATGTCATGTAGGAGAAGGAGCCTCCCTAACGCATTATATATTGCATGGCAGAAGTGTAGCATTGTGCCAGGCATCAAAAGATGTGAATTGTGCAATGAGTGGGTGTTTTAAAGACCCACCCACTCAGACATATTTAATCAGTATCAGCAGCAGAACCATCAACGAAGTGAAAAGCTGCGTAGGTTCACGTGCTGTCCTAAGGACGCATCGTGGGTCCTTTGCTGATTTGCTAAAGGAATTAATATGGTGTAGTGGGCGCTTAACACTGCTTGTAATAGACATTGAATAATACCTTGAAATGGCCAATGTTATGTGTATAGTCGTTCGTTTCCTTACAGCACGGGTAAGGCATGAACTGAAAACCGAACCAGCCTAGCAGTTTCGAAGGCGATGCACACGAGGCTCGGTTACGCTATCACGATCTTCTGTTGGAGGTGAAGTTAAAGTGTCCCCCAACCTTTTTGTGTACCTTTGTTTTCCTTTTGTGCAAAAAGTTAGTACATATGCGACTCCTCAAAAAGAAGCAGGGCAGAACAATATTGAGAGTACAATTCAATTGCTTTTATGTATCGCTGAATACAAAATTTTGATCTCATTGCTGGCAAAATTATTTGATATTGCTGTAAAGTTTAGGCCTTAATAACTTAACCTGCTTGGTATTAGAGTAGTACATACAGAATGTTATAGAATAAGAAGCTCAAACTTGTGCATCATCCTAGGTTTCGTAGAATTTCATGAGCTTTCTCGACAGATGAAAGCTTATACTATTGTTCAAATGCATTGGTTTTGCAAATACTACTTGTTAAAACTGGAATTTTAATAGAACCTATATATTGGTCTTTTTCTTTCAGACAGTGACAGCATGTCAAACAAGGAAAGCAATCGGAAGTATGAGTTTCGGAAACAGGTGTTGCGGGCAGAAGTGGTTATTATTGTGCTCTCGGAAAGCTACCTGGAATCCAAGGCATCCCAACAGCAGGTCACTTATATTTGCTTTTTTTGTGTTTATTAGAACATTCTCTTGGTTTGCTTGCTGTTGTAGCTGTAGCAGTCAAACGAGAGGAGCATGTACAGATAGTGAATTTTAAAGGAGGTTCGCATGGTACAGCTGTATGATTGGTCTTGCCCATAAGTGGTGACATCCGGGATCTGATTGGTCCGACAAATGTGTTATGTGTTTCCATATGGTGTCTTTCTGGTCGAACCACATTGTTGTGTGGTGATAGGTAATGTATGGGCGTGTGTATGATTTTGAAAGCTGCGGACTCTATTCAGAGAAAAAAAGTAATTTTGAATACGGAACGCTAGTACATCATCTTAGCTTTTATTTCAGAGGTATAATGAATAAGGAAAAAAAATTTATTGATTGAGTATTGAGGAAAATGAAGTTTTGTGTTGAAATGAAGAAATGAAGTTTTGTGTTGAAAAATGCGATCTCTGTCATTAGACATAGTGCTCATTCTTGCTCTCGATGAGATCTTTGGATTTGTTCGACTTACCATTATATTCTCTGCGTCTCACCTCCTTTGTTCTTCTACAGGCTTGCTACTGTCTTCTGCGAAAGAAAGTGGTAGTTGTGGGCTGCACCGAGAAAGAGGTGCCAGTATCAATCCAGAAGCGCTTGCAATTCGCAACTATCGTGAACAAAGTGAGTCTGGTGATGGAATTTTCTGCATTCAGTTTATTGATAAGTTTAGGCATATTTTTTACGCATTTAGAAGTAGGAAGGTAAGCAATGTCTCATGTTCTGTCTTCTCTTTTGATGTAGCAGGAATCTGATGACTGGGAGTGCCAGTTGCTAGAAAGAATCAGCAGACTCCTGAAGCAACCTGAAAAACCAGTTTTTGATGCAACTCTGGAAGAAGCGACATATTTGGTATGCTTACGTTGCGATTGCTTTTTTCCCGCGGAGCACAGGCTTCGAAATTTTTGTTTTTGCTTTGGAAATGTTATACAAACCTATTTTTTTATGGCAGAAGTGTTTATATAGTGTCATGGTAGGGTTCTGTTGAAGGGATAGTTGGTACGTGTTGCATTGAAGTAAAAAAACAGCATGAAAACTGTTCCTCCCCCCCCCCCCCCCCCAAAAAAAAGGCACAGAATACGAGCACGCAAATAGCAAGTGAGCACCCCTTTTTGTGCAGCAAGAAAATATATAGAAAGCAAATGTCACAAAAGAAAAGGCATGGCTCGATAACTGCACAAATATAAGGTTAGACAGCAACATCACTTTTGCCTCATATCAGAACAGCATTAACTAACGTGACCGATACACAACCTCTTTTCCAGGAAAAGCTACCGATGGTTCACTGATGCACATGTTTCCCTCGTTTTTGTTTTAAAGACCTTCATAGATATTGTACTGTCTGGCTTTATAGATTTCACTGATTTTTCATGTTACTATAAAGAGGAAAAGCAGAAGGCCTGGTGAAGAGTTAGCTAGCGAAGGCTGGTAAAGGTGTCTGTCTTCTTCTTCTGTACTTCTCAGTGCCCATATGTGATGCTACCTGGGCGTTCGACCTTGTGCTTCGAAATACTTAAGATAAATTGCCTCACTCAAGACACCGGCGCTGTGGCTGTCATTGCAGGAGAAGAAGCTGCTGACAGAGCTGCCACAGTCGGACTACCGGGTCTACGTCACTGGTGGAACCCATCTGACTTGCAAACGTTCTGAGAGCATCTGCTGGTTTGTAGTCGATCCTTCATGTTAATGTTTAATGCTGTCGGGGAAAAAAGGGGGTCACCCAACGTGACGGTAGTGCAGTGTTTTCAACCGAGAACACTCTAAATGCAATATGTCCGGCTTTAAAAAAAAACACCTGGAGAGGATGGAGTGTTTTGAACATACTCGGGGCTCTTGGAAAAAAACATGAAATGCAGTTTGCTTTCCTGTAACCGAGGGGGCTGCATACAGTGTTTCTTTTGTCTTTGGAAGGTGTTACAGTGTACAAGCGTGCCATCGTTCGGCTCAGGGAGCAACATACGTTGCTGAAAGGGACCACACGTTCTCATCTTGCACTAGATTGCCGTGGACATGGATGTGAAGCTGTTGTTTTTGGTTATGGTAATCGAGTAACATGCGAGATTACAGAAGTTGATATAGAAAAAAAGGCAAGGCATGTGTCGGATAACGTTCGTGGAGTGTACTTGACAGCGATTATAATCTGTTACGGAAACATGGTGTCATATCACGAATGAATTTCATGTGCTTGCACAAGTGGCACATTGTGCATAACTAACGGCAATTTTTCTTTTTTGCAGTCTCACTTCTAAATTTTCAGTTTAAGGTCAGAGCTTACCCTGTCTGTTATTTTTACCTGTCTTCGTTTTTCAGCACTGGACAGTGAGTTAATCAGGTCACACATCTTGTGCAGACTTCCGTGCTTTTAAACACTTTCCATGTCTACTGGCCTGGCCACTGCGGCCAGTTGTTCTTTCGCTCACTTTCATTCTTTTTCTTTATTATTTCTTCATAATCAATACAGTGAAGTTAAACTATTTTCTCAGTGCTTTTTTCAGTTTTCCTGACCTCTCAGCTTCATTACATTTACGACTGACAGTAGTTTAGCCCTTCCATTCTTTTTTGATTTTTACCTCTTCTTGCACTTCATTACCAAGTCATACTCATTGTACACTTTATTGATAGTAAAGAAAAATGTGACATTTCTTATATTTACCTTTCCTGTACAGTGCCATTGGACAGGAACTTGCCTCACTGAAGTTTGTCAGCCTCTGCACAAGTGGTTTCTTTGGCGTTGAAGAACAAGTGGCTAGGAGCTTCTGCGAAGAGCGATCCTTGACAGAGAAACCTTTTCATCGAGTCTTTCATGTTGTTCCTGAGAGGGACAAGAAGGTGTGTGTGCCACCTCATGAAAACTTGCTTTTCGCTCTGGACAAATCTATTATCCCATTATTTCAAAGCATGTGCTGCTAGGTCTTATTGTGTTAAAAATTAAGGCTGTTCACTAGAGCTGTGTGCATAGCAATATTTTGGATGTGTAGCAAACTCAAGTATTAAAGTGCGAGTGTGAATCAAATGTAATATTTTCTCATATTTCTGAAATATTTTAAAAACATCGAAGTGAAGTTGTAGAAAAAGAAGAGTTAGAGAGGATTCTGTAGCGTATTTTTATAAGACAGCAGCACGCAAGCGTTTTCTTTATTTTTCTAGGTTGATGCGCTGGTGGCATTGTGCTTCATTGTGGTCTTTTCGAGAATGAGGCAGCTCAGAGGCTGAATTGTATTTCTGCATGTGACTTGGTGCAACCAAAGTCTTGCCAACAACACTTTACATGTGAAGGGCAAAGATGAAATTTCCTCGGCCTCTCCTGCTCGTTCAACATCTGTGGACCAACTAATGTGGAGGAGAACGGTGTCCTCTCTTCAAGTCTGGAGTTCCACATCTACCTTGTAGACGCCAATACATGAGGACATCTGAAACTTTTCATGCTAAAAATCTTTGGCATAGATTTTTTTTTACCTCCTGCCCAAATTTCAAGTTCAAAACAGCATTGAGCCCCTATCTTGGCCACATCTATCATCTCCATGTTCCAAACCAAGGTTTTCTTGAGGCTTGTGCTATGAATTTTGAGGTTCGAAGTGAATGGTGATTTCGGTTGAATAATTTTGAATCGAATTCAAATAGTGTATATATATATATATATATCACACATCATAAAGGAAGGAAGGGCATATTTGTCATGACATAACTAACTTCTGCAATATTTTTGAAGGATTGAAATAGGGCCTGTGTATTTGCTATTTTATTGCATTTAAAAAAAGTGGAAACAACTTTGAACAGTTGCAGGATTTGACTTTCAGTAGAATGTAAGTGAAAGGCTGTAAAATATATCACTTTTTAAAGTTCGTAAACTTGGAACATATGAGTCAGTATAGCAAGCTTTTAAATAAATAAAAAAATGAATTCATGTCAGGGTAATATTACCATTTAACATTGAAGTGGGGCAACGTGGCAGTGCGGATTTGCCTTGGATATTTGTTTTCACAGCTTATCATCACTTCACTGCAGTGAAACCACATTTATAAAGTGGTAACATGCAAATTTATACTATACACCTGAATGTGTGCTTTCACAGCTTAGCATCGCTTTACTGCAGTGAAACTATCTTTACAGTGTGTCACATGCATTTAATTGTTTGTTTTAAAATATTCGAAGTTTTTCATAATTTAACTTTGATTCGAAGCGAATTTGAATACTGTATTATTCGTTCGAATATTCGAAGCTTTTGAACATTCGCACCAACCTAATTTCGTGATAGGAGGCTTTGCCGCAATATGAGTGTGTGAGTAGGAGAAGCATACTAAAAAAATCTTAAGGGTTCACTATCAAGCAGACATTGACTGTACCTGTAGGTTTGAAAAGTGTTGAATAGTTCGATTCCAGTGAAAATTGAATCAAATAGTAAATGCTATGCGAAAAATATTTGAAATTTTGAATATTCGCTCACCCCCACTGTTGACAGAGTTTGGTGGCTGGTGTAAATCTCATGGTACAGACAAAAAAAAAATTGTTCTGCCCTCCATAAGATACCTGGCATAGAAAGATGCAAGACAATGCATTTCTGAAAGTCCACCGTTGCCGAATTCAGAGGTGCCACCTCCTCCCCTCCTCCCTATTCATCCCTGAGATAAAATTTTTCGCTGCAGCACAGGTGTGATGTTGCTACTAGCTAGTTAACTCGCTGGAATATTCAGCAACAAATCTGATGGTTTTGCAAGGCCTAACAAAGACACTGATTTTGTACGTGTATTGTTATATTGAAGTATGTATTCTTCGTATTTTGTTCATGGGCTGGTGTATGCAGTAAATCCCAATCATGGACATGCTGTGCCTTTACTACAGTGAATTTTTATGGTATCTGTCGTTTAGCTTCTCCTAAACAAAGTACAATTTCAATTAATGAATCAGCAATTGATGTTGTTAGATCAAGACTATGTTCAATTGAAGTTCATACTTTTATGCAAAATGTAGCCTTCAAAAACAACGGCAAGAATGTAAGCTTTTAAAGACTACATGTGGCTGTTGGCGGCAAAAAGAAAAAAAGTGGGCATATTGGCAATACTGTACGGCATTGAAATATAATCATCCTTCTCTGCACGCATGTCGCAAGGTTGGAATCCACAAATCGGGGTTGCAAGTGCAAACGCCATTTGAGGCCCAAACTGTCAAGTGGACTTTAGATAGGAAGTGACAAGGGGATGGTACTAGTTTCGACTGTGTGCCAGGAGCCCCATAATACTGCCTCATGGGCCGCAGGTTGCCGACCTCTTGCTTAGAGTACAAGAGTTGGTTTCATTCTCTCCTGCAGTCTTTACGACTAATCATGCTTACTGTTTGACATGCGGCGATAGCAAAAACGTCATATCGGAAGCTGGCGCACGACAGGTGCAACACAGAAAGCGGGACTACGCCATGGAACTGCACTGTGCACAGACAGCAGGGTGATGCGCGCACCGTTGTTCCAGCATGTCATGAATCGGCTGTGTGCTCTCCTCCAAATCCACTGCCAGAGAATATGCCGCTCAGCTTCAACAACCACTCTCTGTTGCACGGCGCGTCATTTCAAAGATGCGATTGCAAAAAAGCACACGCATCTCAACTACATGACAACTGGCTGTAGCAAAAGTTTCAATTTATCACTTCAGTCTTCCTCAGTGGTAGCACTGAAACTTCGCTGAATTGAAATCGCAGATAAGCATGCGTCTTTACGCTGAGGATCAAAGTGCATGGTGTTTAATCAACATAAAGTTGTAAGAAGTGAGGTACTTCATTAAAAAGATGATTTTTTTATATCAAGGTTTAACTGGAATAGCATGCCACTCACATGCTTTTGTGAAGCCGGTATATCAACATGTGGTGCTTATACCTCGGTGCTGTTTTACAGGCCCGTCACATTATTTTGGGGGGTTTCTTTTCTGTGTGTGAAAGTCGCTATATGTCTGTGAAGGTACACAATCTAGAGCTGGCAAATATCTGGGCACACATAGCATATTGTGCGTTTTATGTTTTCATAGGACTGGAGCAAGAAAGCTTATCAAAGACCTAATGGCACGTTCGGTGGCATCACTCATGGCCAAGTGAAAGTCGTCGGGGGCTCCATGGCCGAGAGGGATGCCGTGATTGCCCGTGTGTTCGACGTCTGCATTGTGATAGAAGGTATGGCAGCTTTGACAGATCAGGTCAGACGTGCAGAGATCTGCTAGAGGTGGTGGAAGTATGATGAAAGAGAACAAATTTCGGTCCTTTTGTTAGTATTAGCACAGAACTACAAAGGAAACTAGTGTTGGATTGTAAGGAAGCATTGCAGCTGAAGAAAAAAAAATTGGCCCGTTCCAGGAGTGAGGTTATCTGATTCATGTAGTTGCTCTACCATCTGTTTTGACCTTGAGGCTGGCTTGCTGCTGAGTTTGCTTAAATTATGAGACAAATGTTTTGAGTGCTTATGACTTATGAATAGTCTTTCATCGGCTGTTTACAGTTTTGCAGCAGTAGTGTCCGTTTAAACAACTTGAATGTTTTATAAACATGGTAGTTAAATCAAAACCAAGTTCAGCCTTCATACAAATCGAATTCCAGGTATTTTGCCCATTGATCTTTATCCACAGAAGTGGCAACATGCTGATTATCTTGAATTATTGGGAAGCAAAGATCAGATTTTTTAAACAGCAAGTATTCTGTTTTGCCCACTTAAAAAGTAATCAAAATTAAAATAAAATTACTTAAGTTTTAGGTCTTAATGTTTATAAAAAAACTGGTGGCAAAGTATCATGTAGAATACTGAACTATACTGTATTCAGCCTACAGTTAAAAATACCTCGAAAATTTAGTCAGTACAGTATACGAGCTTATCTCAGTTCAAATAATTGTGGTATCTTTTTTTCAGTTAAATTTTACAGTAATACTACTTTGTTAAAGTGTATGAATATTTGTGATAAAAAGTTGAATTCCAGGCCGGTCTTGAAATTGGGTGCCTTACTATTTGGAAACTGTTGGAATAGTATTCGATTTGGTATGATAACTGTTCTATTTGTATTCCAGTTCCAAATTTCACTATTTGCACACCCCTAGAAAGCATACATATTTACTATATCCCGCTTTTTTTAGTATGTACTGTAAACTTCGTTGTTTTGACGTAGCAAGAGAAATATTCTGTGAGTGTGGGTGTGTAAAAAAGCAGGGCATTAAGTGCAGAGAGTCCATTGGTTTGCCTGGTGTTCATCTTATTTTACAGGTGGTCTTAACACAGCTAGAAGAGTAGCAGAGTTTGTGTGGAATGACAAACCAGTGATCCCAATTGTTTCCACTGGAAGAGCTGCTGCTGGGAATTTCAACCCTGGTGTTGGTGTAGACACTAATGCATTGAATGCGATATGGGAGGTAAGAACTGGTGTTTCTTTTCTTATGTTTTGGGTAATGGCCTGCTTCTTGCACCTGAGTGTATACGTGCGGGACTCGCGCAGTAGTGACGAGGGGTCGTAAGGTGTCAATGAATGTCGCACCACATATCGTATACTTTTGCTCCAAGAATGGTACCCTTGGGAACTAAACTCTGGCATCTATCGTTGCTCCTGGAATATGACGTGAAGGTTGTGTTATATTTAAGCAAATATACCTGTATTCTTTGATTTATATGTGCTCTAAATGGTCCCAGGTAATCAAATTTTTATCTACTCATAACAATAACACGCAATCTACTCATAACAATTTTGGCATGCAAGCTTCAGAATAGTATCTATTTTTTCATGTTTTCACGACTACTAACGATCTGGAATTCTAGTATCATTTGTAGTTACACTCAGTTCAGGGGCTTCTTGTTTGTTATGTTTATTCTTGTAGTTGTTGCATTCAGAAGCTGCCGCGGCTCTCTACCGATTCAGCATAAGTTGGCTTTAAGCTGGAGCCTGTGAAAATGATCACTTCAAAATGAACTGGGGTCGAAAAAAAGCAGAATGCAGTCGCATTGGACTGTTCAGCTGCAATAATAATAAACTCAAATACAAATTTTCTACCCAAACAAATCCACTAAAACATTGTCAGCTTGCTGTGGGATGCATATACAATGCAATATGCAAACTTGAGAATTTATTGTTGTGGTTATGTCATGTCAAGTGTGTTAAAATGTTGCCACTTTTATTAAAAGTGCTTCAGGGAGCTAAGAGGTCTCATACAACTATAAACCTGTCTTGTTTTTACTTTTTTTTTGTTACCAACCCTATGCAGAATCCTCCTCCTGGTGTGGATTGCAACACATGGGCTGTCCTAAAGAACAGTTGCTCAACAGCTGAAGACATTGGAAAAGCTGTGAAAAAAATCATTATCAACCTTCATCGTCACCTAAAGGCCAAAAAACGGCCAACTGAACTTCCAGAGGTTTTGCGAAAAGTCAGTAGGCCGAGCTAGCACGTGTCTTGGTAGTTGCACCCAACAGAGACCACCTACAAAACTTAAGTAATTTGCATCCCATTTTTTTTTAGCAATAGTTTCTTTTTAGGTGCCTTCTTGTTACAAACCAATCAGCGGCACACTGCACTGAAGTGATCATGTAACTTTTTAATGTTTATGCTGGAGCGTGTCATGATAATGGACTTGAGTTGTTATTCCCGAGTGAATGCTTATCATCGCAATTGTGTGTAATGAACTAGTGTCATGAAGAGCTGAGGTAGTTTGCTGTTCACATGTATTATATGCAGGACACAGTGAAACATTTCTGCCATTATGCTCGTTCATTTGTGACCTGCGTGGCCATGCCAAGTGTTTTTTGTTTTTTTTTTGTGGCGTCTTCATATATCTTGTTTTCCACGATTTTATTATTTTGTCATTTTACATGTTTTCACACACGTCCCTCAATTTCCCGAGTTGTAACCAAAGTATTTTACACAGCTGCTGTTTTTACATCTCTTTAGAGCGCATTCCTTTACTTTCTTGTTACGTTGAGAATATCAGTTGTTATTTCGCACATCAAACTTTATATTCATGTTGACTGTGTTATACACTGCAAAGAATATTTCTCGTACGTTTTTATCGTCGGTTATGTTTTAATTTTTTTGCATTTTTTAAACATATTCAGGCTAGTGTTAGAAATGATACTGAAGTGCGCCACAAAACAAATGGTTTCCGAACTCGCGGACCAGTTTTAAATGTCATGCTTTTGTGTACGGCAAGCGCTGGACTGAATTTTGGTGTAAGTACGTCACGGTCGCCACATTTTAATCACCACCTCTATATTGGGGTGCAAATCTGCGTAAATCGGCTCCAAGTAGCGGCCATGTTGGCAACGCTGTACTGTATGCGCGATCAATGTCTGCGCGGCCAGCAACTGGTGTAGTTCGGAGTTTCACTTGACTGCGCACCCTTCCTCGATTAACCCAGGAGTGTGTTTTCTTTGCGCTTCGAAGCTGTTCCGGCCTTCGATGCTTGTTGTTTGAAGGCAGGTTGTTGTGCACCGTTTGTTCTCGCCTCTGTGATCACCCCCCCCCCCCCCTCCCCGTCTATTTCGTGCCGTCAACAACGCAAACAGCCCTTGTGGAAGTCTACGATGGATAGTGACGTTATTCGCGACGGGATTATGATCGACGTTGTCGACTCGAAGTGGCGGGAAGACAAGCTGCCCGATGAAGACATCGCTGTACCGCTCATGGAGCTGCCGGACCCAGAGCCGGACAACAGCAACGTAAACGAAACTCTGAGGGAGCAAGAACAAAAATGGACTGACTTGGCGTTGAACCGCGTGAACGACCAACCTACGTCGACGATGACGAATTAAGGAATCTAGGCGCAAACTGCGTTTCGAGGAAGGATTGCCGTACACGTTTTTATACAAAGGTTTTTGTTAAATTTGCGTTGCGGTCCTCCGGTGCCGTTTTGTATTGGCCTGTCGTGTCTCCTTGCTGTACAAATCCATGTGGAGTGTTTTAGTGCAGCCCGACATCATTCTGTACAATATTTATTGAGCCATATATTTTTTCATGGCATAAAAAAAAAGAATACTGTGTGTGTGTACGTGTGAATTTTTGTCTAGTTGTGAGCGCTCGCGCGTAGAGCGGCGCTGTCGTCGGCGATTTCAAGCAGAAGTTTTTTGGTCGGCAACCAATCGCAGTCGACCAGTCAATTGGCTTGCACGAGAATGGCGGTTGTACTTCACGCAGGATCTCCATGACGGAAGAAAAAGGTCGGAAAAAATTTTCGTGTTCTGCGCGTTACGTTTCTTCGTGCACCGGTGCCAGCTACGAACGATAATGCGCTGCAACACTGATTTACTGCTCAGTGTTTTAGCTGAATGTAACTAGTGATCGACCAAAGGCTAGTGGTGCTCTGTTAGGCTTAAGCGAAGGTGACATCAAAATTTTTTGCGTAATGTATGAAATACAGGCGTCGTTAAATTTGCACGTGGTACATAGTGAAACAGTAGATTGGCCTACTGCAGTGCGTGGAACATTTTTTGGTACGTTACACTGTCGGTAATATGCGTATCTCGATACTGTGCCCTACATATTGAGACTGAGCTTCGGAGTGGAAAGACTTGGAATTGTACGGTATTATGTACTCGTGTCTCACAGCATAACCAGCTTTAAGCCCCTATTGCCCGTGTAAATGTTTGAGGAACTCGGAAAGTGCGCTGTCTTGGTCGCAAAAAGGCTGTGTGCCGTTCATGTTGCGTTTTCTGTATTGGTCCGTTTTAGTAGCTGAGGTGCGCACTTGGCAAGCAAGCAGACGGCGAAGCACGCTCTTTTGTTGTCGTGCGTGGGAATATGCCTTAATTTTCAGAGAGGTTCTGTAAAGTACATTAAAAAGTAATACACTGTTTTGACGTCTGGAAAGTGTCGCGGAGAGATGAGAAAAGCATGAAAGTGGTGGAGGGGTGTAGAATGTCCACACTAATATCACCGCCTCGGGAAGTGCTGACAAATTAAGCTTGCGCCCACGTTTGTGCGTAGAGAGTTTGTGCACATGCCAGGCCAGTTGGTTTGAAAGCAATAAAGACGCTTGTCAGTAATTTTTCAACGGAAGCTCGCGGCGGCGCGTTTCTGAACGCTGCAACATGCGCCCTCTGCGGCTTTTGGAAACGGAAGTTATTGGTTTGTTTGACACTTAGTTTTAAGCACGTTGTACAAAGTAAAGGGCAGTTTCTAGGTTCCTTCATGGTATGTAGAGCTCTCCTAAGAGAACGTTGAATAGCGACTGTTAGCATAGGCAAGCTTCTTTGATTTTCAGCAGGCGAGATTTTTACACATACGCTTGGCCATACTTGTATTGCAGCTTGAAGGGTGGTTTTCACCAGCTTAAAGACATGGCCAAGCTACTTGCCCTCAGACGACTCTGAACGTGCCATTTTATTTAGCAAGACCTGGCAAGCACTGATGGCCTTGCGCGTGCGCTTGTGTGTATGCCTTGCAGCAATGGAGAGCGGCAATCTCTCGCCCCTTGGTGGTTCCGAGGAGCATGATCCGCTCTGCGCCATATGCAACACTGGTTACAAGCAACCTAGATTACTGGCCTGCCTGCACACCTACTGCGAGGCCTGTCTCGAGTCAACGTTAGAAAAGCAGGCTACAACAAACAAAAGTGGTGCTGGGAAACACGAACTTGAGTGCCCCGAATGTGGCCACAAGACAAAAGTAAGTGCTTGCGCGAGTGCACGCACTTAACAGAGGATGTGAATGCTGCTTGCTGTTGCTAGGTGGTGGCTTACTTGTTAACCGCTCTGAGTTTCAAGATGCTCACAAGTAATTAACTGCTTGTCAGTTATATAAACAAGAGATCATTGGAGTATTAGTGAACAAAATGCAGGAAATAGATTGAGCCAGAGAATCAGCCAGTTTAGGTAACGGTACATTATAAAAAGAGACTTGAGTGCTGGACTGTTGTAAACGAATTAAAACTTGCATTCAAGTTCGGTAGTTCCTTAGTGCTGTCCCATATCGGAGGGGATGGCACCGTCTTTCGAACCTGGGAGCATTTTTTCAGCCGAGAGAGTTGTGTAGAGAGACAATGTAGGCAAAACTAATTTGAAATGTACCTTTCTAAAATTCAGAAAGAAACCACTTTATGGAGTCGGATGCTTTTTAAGCCAGAAATAGTGCAAAAATTGAATAATGGTGGCATAACTTCCTTCATCTTCCTGTACCAGCTGGCTGTAATAGATATTTTGATAGTGCCTGCATAGGCCTAGTCAATCTTCTAATGATGTACTATCTTGTGTTGTAACATAGCCATAAGATCAACTCCGCAAGTCTAAGGGGACTTGAAAATCTTCCAGGACCAAAATATGTAAACAAAACGGAACATGTAAAACTGTGTGGCATAATGAGTCACCAAAAACCACACGTACTCAGAGCTGTTTTTCTTGGTGCACTGCTTTTTGTGCTCAGTATGCACCAGCTGGGTTACCTACAATCAGTATTTCATTTAAAAGCTTACTGATATTGCACTGCTGCACTAGCACTCTGGATTACTTTTTCGAGGCAATTGCTGCTTCAATTGGTGTGCACAGCAATTGTCCGCAAGGGCGTAAAAACTCCATGCATTTGTTCTAGTGCACATGCTAGCCATCAAGTCGCAGGTACCTGTGTTTAGCGAGTGACATGTTACAAATCTCAAGTGACGCATATGTATCGAGGTGCAGGCACCTAGCTTGTGAAAGGTAGTAGTTTTATGTCCAAAATTGTGTACGCTTTTCAGATGTCTCTCACACATCAACATCGAAGTCTTAACTCGTAAGTAACTCCCCATTTGACGGGCTGACATTTACTGAATCAGATTCTAATTCAGCAGTCGAGTGGCGATTTGGAAGAATTATAACAACTACACGGGCGAGTGTGTGAAGGAAACTTCGCAGTTGTAACCGTGTTCGCAAAGAAAAACAAGTCTAAACCATTAGTTCTTAGTCTTATCGCCAGCGAGCAGAAGCGGTAATTCTTCCAAATGAGAAATGCAATCACAGCGGCATCGTTAGTGTCAGTCAGTGCCTGCACGGAAATAGGCCTAATTGCATACCTGGGAGAAATAAACGAGTGAGCAAGTTGGCCACTTTTTCAAAGATTCTAAACTGAAAGGCCATCAATCTTGCGTGTGCACCACTTTGGTGACTAAGTAGAGAAAGAGTAAGATGTTGAATTAGCAATTTTAAAGGGGGTGCTCAGGAAATGTGGCTACTCTGTTACTATCCTCCAGAACTGCCCGCGAGCGACGAGAAAGAGAGGAAGTTGTAATGAAGGTACATCAGTGTCTCTTTAAAAAAAAAAAGTGGCGAGTCTCACTTGCTACAGTGGATTGCCTTACCTTTGCGTGGGATGTTTCGTGCTTATGTTTCTGCGCAGAGTGAAATTGGTGGGCAGCCACTGCGTCACATTTTCTTGTGGATAGACAAAACAATTTTTGCTGGTGTTAATAATAAATAATAATAATAAATAATAAATAAATTGAGGACCCTACGTCACACGTAAATAATAATCAGTCTGCCTGGGTAGTTCAGATTTGCTGTTTTTCCTGACCAGATTCTGCTGCGGCGTGCCGCCTTGATTCAAGTTTCGTTTCCTGCACATGGGCACAATCATTTTGATATTGGCATAAAAATTCACTGATGAATAATAATTTGCCTGCAACTTTTGTGATTTCTGAAGAATCAGAATGCCATTAATTGCAATACAACTTCTTATAAACAAAAGCCCCGAAGTCAATAATTGGAAAGTGAAGTAGCAGGTATTTCGTATTTAGTAACTGCAACACCACTTTAGGTGCGACAAAGTATATCCACCTTGATCTATATCCATGTGCAACAATGGCAGCAGCCTGAGAGTCGTAGTCGATATTTTACATTAATGAAAAGAAGTGGGTCTTTGCTGACAATGTAATGTACAAGACAGACAACTATTGTCAGTTTTGAGCACTGTAATGGTTACCAAGGTATGGGAAACACAGCTGAGGACAGCAGCAAGTTAGATAGATTTGCTATGTCAAAAAGATCACTTGAATAAAATGGAATTGGCTCGCACAAGATTCATGGTTTCAAATTGCACAAGAGAGAAGCGAAGAAAACACAGGGACAGTTTGTGTCTCCTGTTCTTGCGTCATTTTTAACCATGAACCCACACCAACCAGCCAAGCTATCAGCGCTACTGATCGTACAAGATTGCTTAATAATAGAGTTTATTGGGAAAGGCCCTCAACCTGTAGTGAACATAAAAAAAACTACAAATGAGGCTGACGATGATAAGGGTAACTAAGACTTCTTAGGCAAACTTCGGCAAAACCCTACAATCCTTTACTTGAAGCAAACTTATTCTCTCTGTGTACTCGCTTACGATGGGGCAATCATTGGCAACCCAAGTTGCACTACATCATTTGCCTGCTGGAAAAGCGTGTGTACTAGTAATGGCTCCACTGGATTTACAGAAGAGCCATTTTCAAAATAGAGGGGGGGGGGGGGGCTTCATTGTCTGACCAACACTAGTTATTTATGTAAGCTGCCATATCTGGCCGATTATTACCGTCAACCGAGCAACACTGAGCGTTCGCTACACTCGGGACAGGACGCGGCCGCATCCAGTGTAGTTCGTTCGCGTTGTATTTTGGTTTGCTAGTGGACGGCTTATCGCAGTTATCGCTGTGGTTTCCCCGCTATAGTGGTGGCACCAACATGAGAACTGTGAATTATCTAATAATACAGTAAAACGTCGATGATTCGCACCTGCTGGGAATGCGGCATGATCATGCACTAAATAGCCGTGCGCGCTTACAAGCACAAATGTACATCTCCTGAAACAGATACAGTAACACAGCAGATGTTGCCGAAAGTACCCACCAGAAAGTCTTTTCTTCGTTCTGCAAAAGTGCAAATTCAATACTAAGCTTGCACTCTCAGAACGATCGTTTTATGGTGCGCAGTGCTGACGCTAAGGAGCATTTCGAAGCTATCACAGGGTGCGGTCTGTCCGGGATATGCAGCGACTGAAATAGCGACAGAACGGACACTGTCAGCTTTCCACGATACATATGTGCGCTTCTCTACCGCCATACTAAGCGACAACTGGCAGTTTCATTGAAACGCGGAGCGGTGGCGTAAGTTCGGATAATATCCTGGTCAGTTGCAAGCAGTGCGGTGCCTACTCTGCCCACGCTGCCGGGCGGCCTGGTTAGTTGCAAGCAGTGCGGTGCCTACTTTGCTCACGCTGCCGGGCGACTCGCGCTCCATTTCGCTCAGATTTGCTGAGTGTCTTGCTCATCCCCGTGCGGAGCACAGATGAGCAGAGTTTTGTGTTTAATTAGTGTCGGAGTAACAAACTTCCATCAAGTGAAGTGTGCCACTATCTATACTCTGTTTCACACATAAAGTGCAACAGCAATAAAGTGCAACAGCAGTTGCAATGCTGTGGTGGCTAGCGAGACTTTTTGCAGTAGGTGCGTTGACGTAAAGAAGTAGTTTGCTGTTTTTACTACGTGAAATATATGTATATTCTTTTATTCCAATCCAAGTAATAAATGAGCATGCGTTGTATCGCAGACACACACACATTTGGGGGTGGTAAATCTGGTAGCTCATTAGTACTGAATGTTTATTACAACCATTGCATTTAACTTTTTACCAGAAATAACTTTCATTGTCGATGACGTTGGACCCTAGAAAGCTGCTCCAAAAATAATTCGCGTTGCTCCAAAACAGACCTTTAGGTGCTCCGAACTTGCTCCAAAACTTTCCTTTTACTGCACCAGAGCTGCTGCGAAACAGCATTATTCCTGCTCCCGGAGCTGCTTTAAAACACTGAAGTCCACTTACACCACTGTGTGGACTAAAGAAGCTGATCATCCTGCAGACGAGTGCATTATGTGCTTGGTAGCAATTGTGTATTGCGGAAATACATGCACAATGGCAACACAACCCATCATCGCTTGAAATACTAGGTGAAGTGTAGCGTCCTCTGTTGTGTGTGCGGGTTCGCCTGTGTATTGAGGTCAGACACAGTGCCATATTTTGAAATATCTATGTGTTTGCACTGAAAGCTGTGCAAAAGTGCATGTACGCAAGTGCAGCTAACTTGAGCCAGAGTGTGCTTATTGCTCGAGATTCAAGCTATATGGCATGCATTACAAGGCGATGGATGATGGGAAAATATGAAGATGACACTGCACTAAATCTCTTTCTTACCGGGAATTTTAAGGTGTGAGGGATGGCGGGGGATGTGTGGTGTGCCACCCTCACACTAGGTTATGTTTGTCTACATTATTCTGAAAACATGATAAGAATTCAGCACTAGCAGATTACCTCACATTTATGGTTCTGAATTGTGAGACGTACATTTTCAAGAGGCACTAATATTGAATAATGTTCAAATTTGCCTTAACCTAAAGAAACTTAAACGGGTACTGACACGAAACTTATCACGTATCGTTTTTTGCGTCGAATGATAAACCAAGCACCCGAGAGAGTAGGTAATGTACCGGTAAGCGTGAGTGCGCCCTAGAAAATTAAATATATCATGCTTTTAATAGCTATTTTATGATCCTACTGTACCCCTGACGTCGCGGCATCGTATGAGCAGCTTCACCAGGCGGTAGTATGTGCACGCCCAAGTTTTCGTGACATATCCTCGTCCATGTGCTGTACTTCTTCGATCGCCTGCTTTGTCTGCTGCAAGTGTGGCAACTGCTGTGGCAGGCGGGCTCGACATTGTAATGGCATCACTTTTAAAGTTTTTAGTCAACAATCCGAAGTCGGTCGGCAACTGCATGCTGCACGTGTACATGTTTGAAGTGAAATGCAGTGAACAAAGTAAAGTCCGCTTAGTTGGCATCCAGTCTCCGCCTCGGCCGCTGCACGGGAAATTGATTCACACTTGTCTCAGCACCATACCAGACGGGAATCAGTGGAACTTGCGCCTATTGACCCCCGTTTAACTGGTGTAAGACTTCACAGGGCAAAGTATTGGTGCTATGACCACCAATTCGCAATCAAATGATTTCTTTGCCCTTTGATGAGTGTAAATCTTGTATTCGCGTGCACGTACACTATTCCAGACTCTGCTAGTTCGCTTCACAGGTATGCTGGATGAAAGTGACCGCACAACTGTGCGGCACGAGCAGACAATCAAGAAGGGGGCGTGCAAGCTGCCATTTTTCGTGCTTTGGTGCTTGACGTCATCACAACTAACCAGACCACTGCGTGAAGTCATTAGGAAGGATTAATACTGTAGCCTATTCTCAAGTTAGTGTCGATATCCGTAGGTGCGCTGCAATCGACTTTCATATCAAAATAAACTAACTTATTAGCATTTACGGAGCGTCACACTTGCTCAGAGCCGTCTCTCTATACAGAAGATTTGTATGGCAGAGTAAACTAGCCTCCGAAAAATGGTGTCTGTACCCCCTTAATAATTGCCAAAGGCTGTTAGTGCAAGGTTTCGTAGTTACGACACTACTGCGTATACTTGGGAAAGCACTGACTGCAGATGTTTCCTACAAGGGCTCTTAGGTGCTGCTATGTTGCCCGCTAAACTGGTGCATGTATGACCCCTCCACCCAGAAAAAGAAAAGGAAGGCACTAGCAAGGCAGCCACGCACCAGTCTTTGCACTCCTGTGTGTGTCTGATTAGAACTTGTGGTGTCTGTAAATAGCGAGCTAGCGCCACGCTCTTGGAGTGAACGGATACAGTAGATGCGGTCGGGGCAAACAAACAACTACATACATTTATTTCACTAATCTATAACAACGATATCGTTCGCCGAATGATATATCAATCGTGATCAACCCACTAAGACATCCTTACACACAATTTCCGTACACTCCGAAACAGACAATAACACGACAAACACACTAACACACCCAAGGCAGCGTCGCCAACGCTCGACTCACCATGTGGGCCTACCGCAGGCAGCCCGCAGTGCCGTCCGTGGCAGACCCACCGCGAGAGACAACCGTCCGTGGCAACCGCCACATGCAGAAGAGCCTCGCTCATCTCTCGGCCGCCACCAAGGCTTGCTTCCGCCAGGGGTCACCGCTGGCGCTACCACTCTACCAACTATGATGATGATAGTGGCGACCACCAGTCGCGTTCACAACGCCACTTACCGCCCGGCTGTTGTAACTCGAAATGCGGCTTTTGGGCGAGACATGTGCTCCACACAGCGCAAACAATTCTACAGGGGGTGTCAGCACCCCCACATCCTTTCAACCTTAATTCAAACCATATTCAGAAAAACAAAGAAATAGCTACACAAGCTCTAACAAAAAAAAATCAAAACACATGTCCCTTAATGTCCGTGCACCACGACACCACCGCTGGTCGACACTGCTGCACTGTCCGGCTCGACTTCACCTCAGTACCGGTCCCGCAACAGCAACGTTGCCGACGGCGCGACAAACCGTCACTAGCGCCGACACATTCCGGTTGCGACCAGCACTCACGAGGGCGCCGGACTGCAGGCAGTTGCGCAGGTCCCAGGCATCTCCATCGCCCGACCTTATCACCGCATTCCTGGCCAGCGGTGCTGACGGTGTGCAGAGGACAACCAGCCGCGGATTTCAACACTCCCGCTGCGTACAATAAAAAGAACAATGGAGCAGGGCTTAGGGAAGGGAGTTTCGGGCATTTCGCCCACGTGGTACGATTGTCAGTACTGCTAGCTAATACATCGGCGGCGTCCGAGACGCCAAACTCAAAAATAAAAGAAAGGTCACTTTCCTAATTCGTGCATCGCAAGGTAAAAAAAAACGTGAGGGAAGCAAAGCGCACTACCTCAACGCCATGATCCGCCTAGTTGTGCCACGTGCGACAGGCGGCTGCGCAGAGCCTTAGGCCTAATGAGTTGCTCGGCAACAACCGGCATCCACCCAGCACCCAGTCTAGGTGCAGAACAGGCAGCCGCGAGGAGACATGCACTCCGTGAGGTGGCCCTATGGCTCGCTGCACACAGCAGCTTACCGAGCGATCGGCGCCCACTGCCCCTGGTGGTGTCACGATGCCCCGGCGTCGAGCAGCAATACAAGACAGCAACGACGCCCGGCTCCCTGAGCCCAAAGAGATAGAAGAAGCTATTTACAGAAAATTGGACCACTCAGGAGGCTTCCGTACTCACTCGCTTCGGGCCTGGCCTACAAACCACGTACTCTAGGCCTTGCTCACCCCAGGATGCAGACCGCATGGCTCTCGTCCCAATTCAACAACGGTTTTGAAAACCAACACCAACAAAAAAAGAACAACACTTGCGAGCAAAAAGAAAAGTCAACCTGCTGACAAATTCAAACGGGTCACAAATACCGATCTCCTCGCTTTCAACAGAGCACACCGCCGACGCTAGCAAAGAAGTCCCCCTAGGCCTACTCTACCCCGGCTCTAACAAAAGCTTGCACCGAACAGCGAAAACTGTCGTCAGATACTCCAAGAGCTTCACGTTGGGCAGCCAGTGTGGGGGTCTCGATGTGGCGGGCGATATGCTACGCCACGCTCTTGGAGTGAACGGACGCAGTTGACACGGTTGGTACAAACCAAAGAACAATACACATTTATTAACTAATTTACACGACGATATCGTCTGCCGAATCGATACATCAATTGTAATTAACACGCTAGGACATCTTTACACAATAACACGATAAACACACATGGCTCAAGGCTGCGTCGACAATGCTTGACTCACCACGTGGGCCTACCGCAGGCGGCCCGCGGTGCCGTTTACGGCAGACACATCACGAGAGACAACCGTCCGCAGCGACCGCCACGCGCAGAAGAGCAACGCTCAACTCTCGCCCGCCACCAAGGCTTGCTTCCTCCAGGGGTCACTGCCGGCGCTACCACTCTGCCAACCATGATGATGATAGTGGCGACCACCGCTGGCGTACACGCCACTTACCGCCCGGCGGTTGTAACACGACATGCGGCTTTTGGGCGAGACAAGGGCGCCACGCAGCGCAAACAACTTTACAGGGGGTGTTAGCAGTCCCACAAACCTTTTTTGTGGGAGTCTTGTAAATAGCGTATGAATCTGTTGACAGTGTGAGGTTAAGTGTGCATGACGATGACCGGTACTGCGTAAAACATAAGGCTCGTGCCCCCCCCCCCCCCCCCTTCTTCCCCATTTTTCACTGTGGCATATAGAGCGAGAACTTATCACCTTAAAGTGGTGCCACATCCTTAAATCAAGGAGGTGCGCTTCCCTTCCTCCCACCCCCGAAAAAAATTTGGCCTTAGCCTGAAAAATTATTTTGCTATAGCATAGCTCAATTTGAGCCTGAGGGAAAGATACAATTGTGAAGAAACAAATGACAAGCAACAGAATGAGTGCTCGTCTTGTTGCCTGTTATTGCCTTATTTGCTGTTGTCTCTTTCCTTCAGGCCTAAACAAAACTGTGCTTTAGCAGAATGAGATTGTATCTCACCAACTTGCCCAATCGGCAATGATGCATGAAACTGTTTTCCAGTTGGCTTTCAACATTATTTCTATCAGTGAAACATTTCAAAGCTATTTTGTTGCAGTTAAATTGTTTTGAAGGGGTCATTGCAACATACAACCTATAATTGCTGCTGTATTTTCAGAACACCAGAAAAATACACAATGAAAGAAACAAATGGAAACTTTTAGTACTATTCCCAAAAGCTGTCACATGGGCTCTTGAGTGCCATAGGCCTGCCCTTATAGTCTCAGAAGATGTCCACAAGTATAGCACCTAGTTACTCCTCCAGTAACATGCTGGGCATGCAATGTTGCTTATAAGGTACCTTTATAAATATGCATGCTTTTCGACTTTTTCCTCTTATTCTGTTTCCAGTTCTTTGTTCTCGCTTCTTTTTCTATTAACTCTTTCTCAAAACCGGCAAGTGTTGCACCCCTTCTGGTGGCAGTTGCCAGCTTTTTATTCTCACTTTTATCTCCATGTGCGAACACCGTAAAATAATAACCTCTCTAGCAGTCTTGCAACCAAAAGGCTGGCCTGGCTTGTAGAGAGTAGTCAGAATAGCTGTGCCCTGTCCTTTACAGATATTGGGTCGAGGTGTTGTGGACAGCTGCCCTCTGGAGCATGTGCTGGTGAATGAGCTGGATCGTGCGGCACTGGAAAGTCTAAGCATGGTGTGCACCTCCTGCAAGGCTAAAGAGACTGCAGTTGCTCGCTGCAACGACTGTGCCTCCTTCTTGTGCAACAACTGTGTTACCGCGCATCGCTACATGCGCTGCTTCGAGAGCCATGCTGTGGTGACCTTTGAAGAGCTGGGAGGCGCATCGGACCCCGAACAGATGGCTCAGGTTCACCGGCCACTGACCTGCGTCACCCACACCAGCGAACTGCTCAAACACTACTGCATGACATGCCAGGCAAGTGTTCTTCTTTTCCTTTCTTTGGCGATGACGTCAGCTTGAACAGGTTTGTGCGCCATAGCGAGAAATGTGAGACACCAACCCTGTTTCAGTGTGCAGAGCAGTGTTGCGGAATGGGTGCCTCCATTCTATTCCAATTCCATTCCGAGAAATTAGGACTTGCCGCAATTTCGTTCCTTTCAATTCCCCAGAATGAAAAAAAAAAAACAGCCCATTCCTACAACCGGTAACAGGTGGACAGGTCGATTCCATTCCTACAATTCTTCAACATAGGAAAGGCGTCTTGATAGCTTTATCGAACTAAGAGTGAATGCACCATAAAGCTTATGTCATTAGATGCATTATGAACTACAGAAGTGGGCAAAACGCATCACCACGGCGGAGGGATAGTGGCTAGGTAACCTGTCTCGTGCAGTACAACTACACTAACAATTTTCATAGGGGCAGTTCTCCTGATACCTATAGTAGTATTTGCATTGTCAGCACACTCTTAGAAAAAAAATTAGTAAACAGTTGGCCACGCAAGTATTTACTTGTTTCGAGTGTATTTTACTTCCTTCGCGGCATCTCATTACTATAGCCGCCAGCAGCTAGTGAAGCTTGAAAGTTGCCGTTACTAACAAGGGAAGCTGTCTTGGTCTTTTTAACTAGGTAACTACTAAGCCACATACAATGCCAGATTTTGTAAACACATTCTTATATCTTGCAGTAATCCCGATACTCCTTGAAAAATTTTAGACCAACCTTAACTTTGTTGATTGCTTTGGAATAGAGAATAGAGATTTTTTGCTAAGTGATGACACACATATATGCAAATAGGAGGGCAAACGATGATGTGTACAAAGCATCCATTATTTTACTAAATTCTGTGGCTGCTGATCGGTACACACTGCTATTCCAAAGTAGGGGCATATATAGCTTTTGTACAGCTGCTACAGTACTTGCCGACTAGGTCATGATATTCTGTGAGCACTCTTTTTTTTTCTCGATTCGATCATGCCTCTATGTATGTTGCTATGATGCATACTTGTTATGGTAATTACATCAAGTGATTAGTTACTATTTGTTTAAGTGGACTATGATACTTTGCTTATGATTCTGTATATACTTTTGTAATAGAAAAATTCTGATGTGGCAATACTCACGCTCATAAAATGTGCATTAACTAATGATTTAATAATATATTAAGCATTTGAGTGAGCACTTAATAGGAGGTTGGTTCTTTTGGGGACAAGTAAATTGTTAATATTTAGTTTGAGAATATGTAGACCTTTTTTGAGGGGTGCATGATTGAACAAATGTTGATGTTTTAATAGAGAGTTTTCGAATAGCTTACGCTAAGTTAGTGGACGTTGCGAGTGTAACATTTGTGTATGGGCACGATACGAGTTTTCTAATAGCGTTTGTCCCCTGCAAATGCTGACTCATGCTCGAGTCACTGCAAAGGGGCCTTGCGAGCAGGACATTTTCTGTTGAGCTATGTGTTAGCAGGAGACCTATGTGTGAGAGAGGAGAGCTCGGCTCTTCGGGTCTCTAAGCTGTCGGCCCCAGTGCCGAATTTGTAATGCCTCTGTATATATGCTGTACATAAACCTTGTTTAACTCACCGTCGTCTCGTCCGCTCGTCTATCAGCTCTGCGCAGAAGCAGTCGCGAGCTGAGAAAGCTACGCTACTTAACGGTATTTTTTTTCCTGGGCGGATCACAAACGCTGATAGCGGTTAACGTTCATGTGCTGTGGTAGCGACCGCAAGGGACAGCGTTTGCGTACGGTATTCGGGAACTCCCTAATATTATTTAAGCTTTCTGTGGCAGCCTAGTGTTCTACTGCTGAGCTATGCCGCTATATTGTTTTAGCTTAGACGCATTAATGCTGCAATGACGACCTAGCGAATCGTCGCATACGGATTCGGGGAGGCGCTGCCTTGGTCACGTGGGATCGCCTGCATTGGCTGGCTACCCGAACCAATGCTGTACAGTTTGTCTTGTACAACAGTTCATCATGTACAAATGTGTGCTGCGCTGACCTACTGATTTTAGCGATAGAGCTTCGAGCAAGGGCGCCCATGTGTGTGGGCGGGGGGGGGGGGGTGCAGTATTGAAAAAAAAAAGAGGGGGGGGGGGGTAATATGAGGTGAGACAGCGCGCAAACTACTATATGGAAGCTTGCAGTAAACACTTGCAATGTGCCAGTGTAAATATGCGTCACAATTTAGAGACAAGTGCTTTTTCGGCTATGCGGTTCGAATCACCAACGGCAGCAGAAGGAAAAACAAAGAAGTGAGGAATGTGGAGACAGCAGGTGACTCGGTTGCCACAGAGGGGGAAGAAAATCTCAAGGCGTAAGGGGGTATGCTGCCACCGTAGTTCCGCATGACTGATGTTATGCCATGACTGATGTTATGCCATAGAGCCGTGATTACGCAAACAATAAAGAAAAAACTTTGAAGCAGCACAGTATGTAAGAACAGAATTTAAATAGGCCCGTTGATAATAAATGTACCTTGCTTGAAATCAACAGAGCCCATTCAAGTGATTATTTTTAAATTCAAGGGTCTCACTTACAAATGTTCAAAGTTACAAATGACGAAAATGTGCTCCATTTTTGGAAAAAGACCTGATTCATTTTGATTCCGGAGTGGCAACTCCCCAACTCGTGTGCAGAGTGTACAAATCGACTGCTTAACGTTAATTGATAAAGTGCAGAAGTCTGCCATCACTTCGCTATAGCGGATGATGCCATAACTAATAGGTTTTGAGCTGGGGTGGCCCTTACATTGTCTGTTTCTATGTAGGATTGACTTGACTTGCCATTCGTTCGTAACACTGACTTTGTGGTGCTCATTGTTTGTGCTTCAAGTCCAGCGTGCATTTAAAAAAGAACGAAAACAGCACATTAGAATGGTACCCTTTAAGTATGTTGCTCATTAATGGGCCCTTTTTTGTATTTCAGTGGCCTAGGTGCTGTCCTATGCATGGATTGCATTGTTGTGCACTACTTTCGGAGCAGTTTTTAACCTTATTTATCTTACTTTTGTGTGTGTGTGTGTGTGTGTGTGTGTGTGTCACTGCTTGGAGAGTTGAGCTTTCATCTGCGTTGTGCAGGTACCTATCTGCAATGAGTGCACGCTAGGCGAGCACAAACCCCCTGAGCACGAATGCGAGCGTGCTTCGGAGGCGGGCACCAAGCAGAGGGAAGAGCTCACTGCATTGCTAACGGAAAGCAAAAACCACCTGCAGTCTTTCGAAGAGTCTCTCGATCTGCTGCAAAATGGTCTCACAGATCTGCAGCAGCAGCGGGACACAGCCAAGACAATAATCCAGGTGTGGAATTATTTGGTAGAGATGAGTTCAGGCAAGGCTGTAATTTTGTTAATGCATAGCTACCCCCACCTGTGACAAGAACATCAGAAGCTGGGGTGTTTAGTTTGTTATTTATGACTGCATGAGTTAAGGAAGGTGTATTAACAAAAGAAAAGGAAAATGGCAGTGGATGTTTTGACAAACCTGCCATAGGTTAGGGTTGAATCCACTCCTTTTCTACTACTACATTAATGCACTGTCATATAGCCACTGCAGCAGGACACCCTATCCTATATTAACCGTTTGTTTAATGAGCTAGATCTAGCACTGTATCGGCTCTGATATTTTCACATCAGCTTGTGTAGATGTATACATGCACAATCCTGTTAAAAAAGCTGGCATTTCAGCTGGCTTAAGGCTGTGCAAAAATGGTTCTGTGCCTCATAAGTTTTGTTCTAATTGCAGGATACCTTTGAGAAGTACAAGTCCTTCCTGGAACAACGTCAAAAACAACTCCTTGAAGAACTGGAGGACTTGCACTCTGAGGAAGAGCTACACATAATGGACTCGCTTCACCTAGCAGAGAAGACTACCATGCACATCGAAGAGGCCTGCAACTTTGGGAAACGTCTGCTGGAAAATGCAAATGATGTTGAGCTCCTGGCTCTCAAAGAGGCAAGTTGTAGCTATGTTTGCTTTTTTTTTAGTGTGTGTAAAAAAATTTGAAGCTAATTATTGCTCAAGAGAGGGGAGGGGGGAAGCTTTATGGAAAATGCAGAAGTATTCCATCAAGTGTAACGTCAACATGGGTTTGCTGTATTCTGTCTTCAAGGGCATGCTCAGATGTGTGTTATAAAAAGCCGTGATGGAAATGTAAATAAATCGGTTCCTGTGGCTGTCTACCATAAAGAAGAATTGCTGTTGCAATACTACACTGTGCTCAAGTGCACACCTGTGAAATGCAGATAATTTTATTAAATTATTTCAACATCACTTTACGTGAGCATTCTTTATGTGCAAAGTCCATTTTGCATTACTAGATTTTAGCCAGATTGTTGCAACGTAGGCTCTGATTGAAACTGTAGCTTGGTAAGCTACAATTTAGCACCTAAGTTGGATTTTTCTGCTGTTAGGTCAGTAGAAATTCAGTGTGACAGTGTTATTCATGCTGTAGAGCTACAGCTGCATCGGCCCCTGTATTTATAACGACTGGCTGTATTGTTGATGTATAGGCATCCGCATGATCTCTTGAGTGTGCGACAGCAGTGTGTTTGGTTTTTTCTCTCCTCTTCATCAAGGTGGTGAGCACGCGCCTGAGAAGCCTCATTGCAGACACCCCAAAACTGGAAGCGCCGGGTGAAATGACCTTCGAGTTCGATGTGGAGAACTTTGAGAAAGTGCTGCCTTCTCTCTGTGGCCAGCTGCGACGGCCTCATATTGCATCTGTACCTTCACCGCCGCCTCCGCCGGCAGCGCAAGCTCCTCTCTCAGCATCGCCAACTCCTTCTTCCTCTCCCGTTGGTTGTCTTGGAGGCAATGCTTCTTCCTCGCCCATCCATTCTGCCTCCTCCTCCATCGGCGGGGGCAACGTGTCTCCACTGCATTCCGCAGCATCGTCACTCGGGAGCGGTGTCAGCAGTGCACCTATGGTTGTCGGGTGTGCCAGCATGTCCCCCATTCACACCAGTGCATCTCTGGCTGCAGTTGCTGGTGGCAGTTTGTCACCACCTCTGCATCATTCTGGAGCACCATCGTTGGAGGATGCTGCAGCAGTTGGAGACCCGTTTGCTGCGCTTTCCGCCGCAGCACCTCTAGAGGTTGGTCTGCTGACGAGTGCAGCAGCACAGTACAACCTAGCGCGGCTGGCAAATATGGCCGAAAGCCCCGAAGACAATGAGTCAACATCGGATGGCACCATCACAATGGCAGACCTGCTGCTGGACACATCACTGAGTGTATCGGCAGCTGAACAGAATGTGCTGAACAACCTGACTGCCCTTGCCAAGCTCGGCTCGGTGTCACTCAATAACGCTGGTATGTCTTCACTTTTTTATGGTCGGTAAACGGTAAACGGGCTCGGAGTTTTTCCTAAAAAATGACATTCCCTAAAAATGGTCAGTCGCACAAAACCGGCGAGCACATTTTGTAAATATTGCAGCGTTGCACGCTGCGCAGGTCCTCCATTTAAAAAAAAAAAAAACAATTCCCGCGCTTCTTTTTTATGCCTGTCGAATCCGCCTTGTAGTCAAAGGTGCAACAGCTATGCTAGTTGCACAAATTTGATACAATTTCTAATTTTTGCACTGAGTTGCACTAAAATTTCTGTTGCATCAACTTCAAGAAATGGAGGCCGCGATGGTCACTGATTGATACAATTTCTAATTTTTGCACTGAGTTGCACTAAAATTTCTGAAAAAATTTCTGTTGCATCAACTTCAAGAAATGGAGGCCGCGATGGTCACTGGCAGTTTAGGCATAATCAACCAATCCATTCCGGACGAGCAGACCTTCACCCTGAACCACGGTGTCAGAAATCTTAGGTGTGACCTTAGGTGAGGTCTTAGGTGACGCAATCCAGCAGATAAAGTGACAGCACTACGCGCCTATCTCGTTCGCTGACCACAGAGGATACCTATTGGTGGTGGGACAACGCAACTTAAAATTTTTAACAAATAGCATTGCTGAAGCCATCAACACTTTACAGTAAATATGAATTTTACCAAGTCAGCAAATGCTGCTACGACATGTTATAAACTAAAGCTGGAAACTTACACCGTGTTTTCCGCATACGAGCAAGCGCAGTGTGCTGCGAACGCCGGTGTTGCCACCGACCAAATCGCTTCCTATAGCAACAGCCTATGAAGCATTTTGTGTCTTGATTAGGCTTGTGCCAATAGTGAATTTTAGGTTCGAAATGAATAGTGACATTGTTCAAATAATTTCTAATCAAATTAGAATACTATATATCAAATATAATTTTAAAAAAAGCCATATTTGTGATGATCCAAGTAACCTGTGCAATAATATATATGTATATATATATATTAAATTAAAACAAGCCCTGTGCAAAAAAAGTTCAAAGGAAGTGAAAGCAACTTTGAATAGTTGCATGATCTGACTTTGGTAAGTAAAATGAAAGTGATAATCTGTAAAATATGTTACATAATGAAATTTACTATACTAGGAGCGTGTAATCCAGTACAACAAGCTTTTAACTTCAAAAATGACGAATCAATGTGCTCCGGACATTTAACCTTGTAATGAGGGCTTCGCAGCAGTGTGAATTTTCTCTGGATAGGTGCTTTCACAGTTTGCCACTGCAGTGAAACCGCCTTCACAGGGGGTTTCATGCAAATACATGCAGACTAATATACACCTCCTCATTCATTTCGAATCCTTCAAAATTTTTAACACTTTGAATTCAGATCAAAGTGACTTAGAACAAAGTAATATTAGTTCGAAAATAGCACAAGCCTAGTCTTCAGATTGTGTCATCCCACCGATAGATATGCAGTGCTGTCAACAAACCAACGTATGTGATTGAACGCGACTTGCGAGCGAGCAAAGAAATTATGCCCTAAATACAATCTCATCATGAAAGATCAAAAAGGGCAACTGTTCCAAAGTTTCTTGGCCTTGTTGTGTCCTGTGCAGAACACTGCATAAGTCACCTTGGCTGATGCCCTGCGGAAAAGCATACCAAGATATAAAGGGGGCTGCTGCACTACTTACGGGACGCTGCACATATTGTTCCTCATTTTACTCTTGCATGTATCTGTTGCATGATTGTAAGCGCTAGTATGATCGCTGACGTCTAAAAAAATGACAAAATCATTTGCAGTTGTGTAAGACATTTTTGCATCTCTAGGAAACAGTAAATAGTACCATACGCCAACGTTTTTTTTTTTCTCTCTTTTTCCAGCTCACTTTTTACTGCGTTATGAATCTCCCAACATTGAATGCCATCAGCTTGGGAAACCGACATTTGAATGTGCAGTCTGTCAAAGAATTCGACAGGCTAATGGTGACTTCATCATTGTTTGCACATTGGTGTTAACTGAGAGAATAAAAATTCAGTATACAGTAGGCACCCATTAAAATGAACTCGAAGGGACCACAGTCATTTGTTGCGTTATCAGAAGTTCAGCTTGAAAGAAGTGCCCCCCCCCCCCCCCCCCCTTAAAGGGGGACGCGGCTTTCAAAAACCGAAAAATCGCGAAAAAAGTCGATTTTTGAAAACCCATATATTTCGATAGTATGTGTCATAAACTACCTTTAGTGTAAATATCGGCGCCTAATTTGCCCTATAAGGGCTTTAAAAAAAAATTATTCGCAAGCCATGGGAGCTGCCAAGCTGCGAGAAATAGTTGAAAATTCCCCAACTTCGTGCACATGCCGCTTCTCCGCCTGTTACCCGAGCATTGCCATCTTGGTTTTGTTTTGTTTGTAAATTCTTGCTCTTTTTCGTTTTCCCCGCCATTAGTGCTAGGCCTGGTGGCATGGTCGAGGCATAACTCGCTTGTGATTGGAGAGCTCACGGGGTGTTTAAAAGCCCCGCTTCTCAAATCCTGAGCTACAATTGGGTGGAACGTGCGCTCCTCGAGAATGAGGGGAAGCAAGTGGCTGCTATCAGCTGCTGCGGGCACGCACATGTTCGACTCGCATCCATGTTGCCGGCTACCACGCGTCTCCTTGTCTGCTTCGACTTCTTTGTTGGAAACGTTCTTCACGTGCTTCTTCGTCTTGGGCTTTTTTTTTTTGCGATCAGTCTAGGCACTGTTGTTCAAACCGTTTTTACGAGACAATAATCGTTTGACGCGGCCTGCCGGTCATTGCACGATTGATGAGTTCTGCGCGTTCTGCCGAACACGCACCTGACGCAGCTTTCCGTGTCGAGAAGGCCTTTCACAAAAATTGTGCGCGTTCTGTTGCGATGGATCGCACCTTCGAGCAGAAATGCAAGACTCTGCTCGCTTACGGAATGCGAAAACGCCATTCACCTAATCCTCGGCGATCGCGAATACCTTCACCAAGTCGTCCGTCAATCGCAGAAAGTGATGCTACTTTGGATTCTCAGTCGTCAAGTGATGCAGTGAGCAACGCAGAGGAGATGCTACGCCAGTGTGTGTCAAGCTCAGAAGACAGCGACGTTGATGCTACCGTACATCGACGTGAGGCCGCACACTCTCCTAACGAGGATCGCGCTGTTCAGTGTGGCGGTGAAACAGGTGACGGCGAAATGATTGACGCGCCGGCAGATGTTGACAAATCCGCAGGGTGAAGCTGCGATTGTGCCCGGCAAGCGTCGTACTGTTCAGGGACACATTCAACCGAGTTTTGTGTCAGCGGAAACCGCAGAAGCTCAGTCGACCAGCGTTCGCGAGTCGCTCGGCGCGATGTTCACTACTAAGCAAAAGTTTGCACTGACTGCGCCGCAAGAACGCGCAACTACGCCGACGCCACAGGAAGAAGAAGAATACGAGAATACGTCATGATGCAGATGGGCATCCTAAACGCGATTATTGGGAATACCCTCTGCCCTGTTTGTCATGAGCAAAGTTTGGTTGTGGATCGGGACACAAGGCATAAACTTGCCGTGAAAATGGTGGTCACATGTTGCTTTTGTGGCTCAGCCAACACCCATTGTACTTCGCCAAGAAAACCAGGTGGTAGAGTTTTCGACGTGAATGTACGGTCTATGCAGGCAATAAGGTGCATCGGTAAAGGGCCTACTGCTCTAAATGACTTCTGGGCAGTGATGAATGTCTCTCACAGAGGGCTGCATTAGAACACCACTTAGAACATTAGAACACCATCAACACCACTTGAAAAAGGTGCCGAAGCCAGCTGCTGAAGAAGCTGCAGAAACAGTTTTCGCAGATGCTGTAGAAGTTGTGAAGAAGACTTATCAGAAAACGGAAGTAAACTTCACTAAAAACATTACCGTGTTCTATGACGGCACATGGCTGACACGCGGACACAAACTCGCACATTGGTGTAGGCTGTGTGATGGAATTTTATACTGGACTTGTGCTTGACTGTACAGTCCTGTCCAACTTCTGCCTCGTGTGCTCACTAGGTGCAGCTGAAAAAGACCCTGCACATCAAGAGTGGAGGAAGATGCATGTTTGTCAAAAAACACAAGACGTAGCTGCAGGAAGCATGGAGGTGGAAGCTGCACTGCAGCTTTTTTTGACGCTCCCTCAGTAAAAATGATCTCCGTTACACGAATATCATCTGTGACGGCGACAGTCGTCGTCACAGATGATACTGCGCGAACAATGTTTAGAAGAGGATGGGCACGGCGCTCTGTTCTCTTGTAAGCAAGTCTAAGAAGGGAGAGAGACACTCGGTGGAAGAGGTGGCCTGATGCAGGACTTGATCAAAAGGCTCACCAGCTATTATGGCCTAGCACTGCGAAGCAACACGGACGTCGAAGACATGAAGAAAGCAGTGATGGCCACCTTTTATCATGTTTTATCGACAGATGCAGAACCTCATCACGAGCTCTGTACTTCCGGTGCCCGCGGTTGGTGTGGTGCAGGCACCGTGTAGCAGTGGGAGAGGGGAAGCCCCAACCTCCACACAAGTATAACCTGCCCAACGAAGTTGTTGAAGCGTTGCGGCCAGTGTACCAACGCCTGTCCGACCCTCAGCTGCTGGCTTGCTGCAGTGGCAACAAGATGCCAAATGCCGCTGAAAGCCTTCACTCGGTGATTTGGTCACTAATTTCTAAGTAGCAGCATGCCTCCCTCTTCACTATGGAAGTAGCAGTCCATGAGGCAGTTATTAGGTACAATGCAGGCAACTTTCAAGCTTACACAAAGATTTGTGCTGCAATGGTTGTGCTACTTGGGGCCTTTACCCTCCTCAGGGCTGCTGAAAAAGATGCTCAGCGAGCAAGGAAATTATCACACGAGCATGAAGTGAAAGGGCAGAAACCCAAAAGGTTGCCTCTACACAAGGACACCAAGGGCTACAGTGCTGGTGCGTTCTAACAAATGCAAATGACTTCGAAAACTTTGATAGCCGTTTTCTCACAAGTGTGTGTTTTGGACATTGTACATTGCTCGTGGAAAGAGTAGCACGGGAATGACTGGACCGATTTAGATTTTTTTTCCTGAACCCCTGAACACTGCTTGTGGGTACAACATTCTTCAATTTCTTTTTTATGGCCCAGTTTTTTTTTCTAGACGACGATTTGTCTATGCCACTGTTTCTGACATTGTGTGTCGGCAGCCATGATGATCTCTAAAAAAAAAAAAGAGAGAGAGCTTGATAAAGAATTCTAAGAGTGTCATACCTTGTAGCCTTCTTTTGAGTGAAGATCAACACCGTTCGCAGCATCCTGGCATGTTTCGTTACAGTGCCTAGGCTTTCCACGAGCAGACTATATAATTGGACCATGTAGCATGATGTAACTTGAGATTTACTCAAGGTATCATGATAAAACTGCATATTTCCTTATTCGAGACTCTTATAAGTATGCATGCCAAATTTCATTGCTGTAGGTCAACAAACAAAAAGTTTTTTTTTAACGCCACCTCCCCCCTTAAAAATACATGTTAGCATGCCAAGTGCACCCAAATATGCTTCTGACAACCCCAAATATAATAAATTAACAGTTGGGTGGAAATAATAAAAATATTTATTGGCTCAACTTGATAGAAACTATGCATTTCAATGGAGTATTTACATGAATTTATTGAGCACACGATTGTGCAGGTTCATAATAAATATGCTTTTGAATGTATTGCTAATACATTTTAACAGTGAATCTCTTAGCGGGCATTTGAACCAGGGAGTGAGGGTAGCGCTGGTTTCGTGCTGTGCCTTTATTGTCAGCTTATCTCACTCCCTTCCTCCGCGTTGCGATTCTCACAGCGTCCTTGCGCCAGGAAGTGCTTTTTTTTTTCTTTTTGCTTTCTTTCCTTCACTTGAACGCCCCAGCAAGACTGCCATGTTCGTTGCACGGAATCGCCAGCATTGTTTGTCATGATGAAAATTATCACTGCGAGAGACCTGTTATTTTTTTTTCTACTTTCTTTTTTTTTTCCCATTGAGTATGGGAAACCAAACAAACGTTCTGATGTTGTGCGGCATTAGCGAGAATTTATTTCAACGGTTAAACGGTTATTTGTACTAACGGGAGTTCATTGTACTGATTTTATTGAAATCGCAGTGATCATGTGCACTGTGCATGATGTTGAATGGTTTGTACGTATTTTTGTTTCCGAATAGCCTTCTTTGTTATGTTGCTCCAAATTCGAGATTTGGTAATAAAAAATTATACCCCCCCCCCCCCCCCCTCGTTACCTGTTTCAAAGCTGGATTTTCGTTCAACAGCCACATTTTGCTGCCCCAAAAATTGTCCATATTCTGTTCCGGCTATTGCATGCATTCCTGTGCGCAGCGATCAAAAATAGTGCATATGCAGCATAACGCATCACTGAGCTTGTTGGTTGGTAATTGCACTACAAGACGGCACTTGGCCATGCGGTGGCGCAGTTTTGGCCATGCAGTCAGCACTTGCGTGCTGCCTTCTGCCGTATTGTAGAGCCCAAGAGTACTGGGACAAGTGGCATTGCCAGAACAAAAGCCTCTGAGAAGAAGAGGCGTTGCAATACTTTACACCAGAGAAGGGGTACCTACACCAGTGGCTCGTACTCCACGCAGTGCACGGTGCCACTATGGCACATGCACACATGGTAGCAGCCCTGTGCGGTCGCAAGAAAAGGCTGCGCCTACTCCTTTGCGCTGGGAAAAAAGGGTAGGAAAGATGAGCAAGAAACTGAAACCAGTCAAAGCGGCTCGTTCCAAACCCTATAACTTCCGCATTACAGCACTGTTTTTGTGGCAGCATGTTTACATTGCGCTTATACGTGCACAATTATTTCTCCATCAGCATATTTGAACCGCAAGGCTGGTTTACTGATCCTTCGAAATGTCCCCTCCTCCTCCTCCCCCTTTTTTCAAGACTCTCTACCTTGTACTTGGGGCCTTATTGACCACTCTTTAATGCTATTGCGAATTGGCACATGCTGTGTTAGCTTAGAGGCGAACGTAATGTACGGTTAAGCTTGAGGGCATTGGTTCGATTCCTGGCCACAGCAGCCACATTTTGAAGGGCAAATCACTACCCATGCAGTGTTGAATGAAAATATGACCTTTCATGCAAAGTATAGTTTTCAACATTCTTTTTTTTACAAGGAAAGTGGTCTAATATCTTTCAAAAGCAAGGTGAGAACCTGAATTAGTATGCCTCCATTTGCGGTGGCCATGTTTCATCTTGTATCATCCTGTGCTAAATTGAGAACCAAGAGTACCTGTTAGCAGTATCATATAATTTATCTCGTCATTATGTACTGGCTAAAGGAAAGTACTGTAAATTTCCTTTATCAACTAACATCTTTGTAATCTTATGTAGCTAGTATAGGTTTAGCTGGTAACTGTGAGCAGCTGCAGGAAAAACTACATGGTTGCTTAAAACTTGTTGCAGCAGTGTCTTTGGTGCAAAGAACTTCCATTTTTGCTAAATACATCTGTTCTGTTTGTTTTCACTGTGAGCTTATTCTATTCCTTCAAGAGTCCAGCATAGCATTTCCTGGGCTTAGGATGACGTAGAGTGACGAAGATGTGAACCCGTGTAAATGGTAGTTGACTCCCCCTCCCCGCCCCCTTCCCCCCCCTCTTGAAAAGTTTCTGGCCGGGTCTTGGTGAGACGTACTATGCAGCAGGGTAAAATAGAATCTGGAGTTATGAAACACTACGACGTGCTTCATAATCTGTTTTTTCCTTCAGGCCAAATCATGTTGAATGGCCAGGTGGTGCCGGGGCTGACTCTGGAGCCAAATCCACAGACGTCTCCTCCTCCCCCTCTGCTCTCCTCTGGGCGGCCAAGCAGCAGCAGCAGCGGAAGCCTCATGGGTTCCCATCAGCAGCTGCTGGACTCTCTGCTCAATGGCTCAGCACTCTCCCCACGCACCTCTTCCCGAGGATCACCCATGCTTGACAGCCTGGTCAATGGCAGCTCCATGTTGGGACAAAGGGTGCCCATCCTGGCAGCTGGCAGTGGCCTCGGTCAGTCTTCTTAGCCACGTTACTCATTACTACCGCGAACCATTGCGCTAAGCTTTGTAATGTGCGCGTCAGGCCCACTTTCAAAGTTGGTGGAAAAAGCAAGGAGGCTTCACCACCCAACAAGCGGGAGTACAGAGCAAAGGGGTCGCGGCAATGCGCAGATAAGAGAAAAGGTCCCTTTATCTCATACTGTGTGCTGTCATCATCGATGACTACTGGGCACGGTCGCTCAGGGGCAAGCAATCTCCTCTGTTTGCGTCAACTTTCGATAAGGGCGGCTCAGCGTAGTAGGACCACATGGGAACACACTGCACCACTCTTTGACCAAGCATGCGAAAGGGACAAGGTTACGTGAGCACTCGCCACTGGCGCAAGGCGCAGTTATTATCTTGTTTTATTTTTAATTCACTTTTTCAAGGACCCCTCTCCTGGCCATGTAAAAAGTTGTAAGCGAATTCCGTCCAATAACTTTTGCTGAAGAGACCATTGTATGCAATTTCTGCGAGGCCCACTGAAAAATGGCAAAAAGGTTATTTCGCGGGCTGCACATGGTTTCACGAAAGTCCTGGAATTTCTTCACATCTGATATTGCTACTACTTCTGTTTCTTGAGCTGTTCATATAGTGAAATATTGGGTGTGAAGCAAGTTAGAATATTGAAGATTGAGTGCTAATCGACTCGAATATTTTTAGAATACCTCCAGGCCAAATTATAGAGTGAAGTTGCAGAGAATTATTAAGCATATCTTAATGAGATAAGAGCATAAAAGCATTCCTTTTGCAGAACTAACTAGAAGCGCTACGCTGAACCGCTTTTGCTGCGCCATACTGCTCCAAAACACATTATTGCGTTTGAACTGCTCCCACGCAGTCCTTTGTGCCTTCATGTGCAGTAATCTGCTACGTGGCGTATTCAAGCGAGCTTCTATCATGATCATGGCCTGTCGCGCTCTGCGGGACGCTGCTGGCGTTGCGAAAAAATTTTGGCAGAAGGGCAGAGCAGTGAATGCCATACAGTGAAACCTTGTTAATACATACCTGTTGGGAATGCGGCTTAGCTATATGCACTAACTGTAGTACACATTAACCACTAAGTACAAATTAGCATCTCCTGACTTGCGCCATTGCCACCAAGAAAGAATTGAGTACAGTGGCATTGCGCATATGGCCTAGTGTGCTCACCAAAAAGCTATTTCTTTCTTTTTGCCTAAGAGCAGGAAAGGTCTTGGCACGACAGTCCAATAGCTTGTGGTGGGGACGCCAAGGAGCATTTCAAACTACTGTGGCGTTCGAGATACGCAGCAACTAACAAAGCCAGAACGGACATAATCGGCTGTTCGCGATACATGGGCACCGTGATCTACTTGCTAAGTGAAAATTGGTAGTGTTTATGGTCACAGGGAGTCATTCGTCACTGGTTAGTAGTTGCGTACATCACTTCAGCTACCCGACGCACAGAATTCTTTTTTTTCTTCAGAATTTGCATATTGTAGCCTGTTGGGTTAACGCAGTGATGATGGGCATTCTGGAAGCGATGCGTGGTCTGTGATCTCTAACAGTCCTTACAGCAGACAGAGGCGCGCTACGGCTGTCGCCTAATAAAAGCATGCAGTGTGGTGGTATGCTTGCAGCAGCGCTGCGGTTGCTGTGCCGTACAAGTTTGCTTAGTGTGACAGCAACAATACAATGACCTTTCTCTGGGCCCGCAATACCCAACCCTGCAATAAATAGTGAGCTGCTCTTGTTTCTGAAAATGCAGAGCGTGCTCGATTATGGTCTCGCACAAAGAGGCGGTAGCGATTGGTGGTCCAACATGTTCAGGTAGTCTCGCGGAAAAATCATATTTTTGGACTCTACAGTTACTGATGCGTAATCTGGCAAATTGTCACGCGTCTTCGATTCAGGGTGCGTGCAAGTCCTTAAAAGTCTGGCTTTTTTTTTTTTTTCCTGTTGATATCCTTGAATTTCCTGAGCAGTGCACTCTCGTCAATATATTGACATTGCGGCCTTCTGAACACGGTGGATCGACGTGCCAGCCTGTCAAGCTCCCCATTTGAAGAGCAGTTATGCAGTGTGGGCGCACGTGGTTCTGTTTTGCAGAACTTTACGTGGGAAAAAAAATTCAGTTTTGTGGCGAGGGCAAAGCAGTGAAAGTGATAGCAACAACGTTACACAAACAACAGCGAGCAACTCGGTACATACAGTGCTTCACTTAGGCACGAAGGACGCACGAAAATAACACGCATGGGATGAACGCTAACAAACTGTCACTGCTCGACGCTTGCAGCATGCTGCTTAAGGGGGGACATGGGTCTTGGGGCTCTCTCATTAATTTTATGAACCAAATGTGACAAACGTTGGCATGCTTACTTAGTTTGTTCTCATGATTCTAAAAATGTAGTGATTTTTTCTGTAACTTCATTGGTAAATAAATAACCAAGATAATTTCTATTGTTCTTACCACAATGGAAAAATAACCACCTGTCAAAAATTTATAAATGACATAGGGATTGACAGTAGAAAGCATGAGCCATACAATATAGGAAGAACGTTTTTGATTGGGGCATTATTTCTTACTTTACACTAAACTTCACAGCTCTGAATGTGGCCATTGTGTGGTCACACAAAAGACTAGTTTAAAGAACTTGCATCAAGATAAATCAAAATGTGCTTCCTATGTTGTATGCTTCAAACATATAGCTTCATGCTGCAAAAAAAAAAAAAAAAAATTCTGCTATCTGTAATGGTTTCCGATATATTGCAGTAATTTTCATGCAGGGTGTCCAAAATTTCCATTTTGAAAAAGAATGAAGAAAAGATAGAATTTTAACATTTTTAACTGTAAAAATGTATGTAGTTAGAATTACATGGCCGTTGACATATAAATGAATGCTAGAAAGCCTAAGGAGTGCAACGCTGCAAGCTGATAGAAAATTGAACGAGTACTTCTCGAATTACAGCACAGTTCATTGCATTGCATTACAGCACAGTTCATTGCATGTAACCAAATACAGAACTTTTTATATTAAAATAAAAAAAATGAAGCTGCCCATTAAAAATAGGCTTCCAGCATTGTTTTCTGTGCACATTTAGCTACATTGTGCAAAAACAATTAGAGCTCTAGCTGTCCTAGGTCCACTTTTACCGAACAAGCAAAAGAAAGTGGTCAAAATCTGTGCTTCAAGAATAATGCTGTTAAAACTTTATTTCGCCGTTCCGAGGGAAAAAAATATCATGGCACACATACTTTTAGTCAGTTAATATGCACCGGGAATGTAATAGGACTGATTGTTTGCACGAGCGTGTAGTTTCTTCTAGTCCTGTAGCAAGTTGTCGCCGTGTGCTCGTCTGCCACGAGGCCGCTTATCAGTTCGGTAACTTTACTGACAGCGACGTGCTACAAATGTGCGTGCGTCATCTGCGATACTTCGAATAACACGGCGATCTTTTCCGGCTTGTCCAGAATGAGTTACCCGTAAAGGTCGCGAACCAAAGTTGCTCCCTCACTCATCAATTTCGAGGCTACGCGAGTGCCGAGGTGCTAGTTTCCTTCTCACGTAAGACTGCCTCATTTTCGAGCGGAGATCGCGACAACGTTGCGAACGCGTCGTTAAAAGCAATCTACCAGTTGCCAGTAGCCTCTATTGCGGAGGCGGCGAGCATTTTCACCGCGAACGGGTTGACTTTCTGTTGTTCGTCGACGCGCGGCGTACTCCACTCTGACTACCCGTTGCGCAGTTCAAGGTCCTTTCGTCCGGCGGGGGGAACCGCGGCACTTCCGTTCCGTCTCTACAAAGATTGATATCTCTTGTAGCTTCACTTCTGTTTTTTACTTGCCGTCCTCTAACTGATGAGGCTGCAAAACACAGCTGTTCTCAGTAACGTTGTCGGCAACCAACGGGCTCGTACGTGAGTTAGGCCTACATCGGTGACTCGGCGACTGCCGTTGACCGCGTCGAGTTCGTTACCCACGTTGTCCTGAGCCATAGCGGGGCTCTTTCTGAAGTTCACAGCAAACGAACGACTGGCACACCCGCTTCAGAAATTACTGTAGCGCGGAACTTCTTTACTGCCGCAGGCACTCAGTAGCACCATGACAAAATGGTGCATGTCAGTGCGCGTCACGATGGTGAAGCAGATGCCGAAAGCGCCCCATGGCCAATCGGATTCCCAGGTTTTGTGACGTGCCCCAAGCAGCCAATCGAATCGCGCGCTAGTGCTTCTCGATGACACGTTTTTGCTAAAAAACCAATGAGCAAGGCGAGCCAGCGGTGGCGGGAAATTGAAGATGAAGAACTACCATTCCAAATGAGACCAAGATGAACACGATAGCTCGTGTGTAACGGCAACAGTTCGGCGCGGAAAAACCGCAATTTTAGCGTCAGTTTGCGCTCACATTCATCTCACAGGGATGTTATAAATTGATGTGCCAGAAATAATGACGCGAAAAGCTAGAAACTTCTCAGGTGCAAAAATAGGTACAGATTCTGAAAATGTCAGCTTCAAAAAGTCGATTTTTTTTAGATTTTTGACCTTCTAAGACCTGTGTCCCCCCGGGACACGGGTCTTTGGAGCCGAAAAATCGCCAAAAAAGCAATTTTTTGTAAACAGCATTTTCAGAAACTACAGGTATTTTTTTACAGGTGTACTGACTTTCATATCTCTCCGATCAATATTTTAGCTGTAATATTAAATTCCTAGCCCGTGCGCGTGCGGAATTCGCGCAGCTCCGGACACCAAAAACCAGTTTTTTATAAATTCGTAACTCCATGTCCACAGCTGCACTCGCAGCCATTTTGGTATCGTTTGAAAGAGCAGTTTTTCGCCTTCAAATTCCCGCCACTGTGGCTTCTGTGCGTTCATTGGTTGCGGAGAAAACAACCATCAAAAAAGAGTAAAAACGCATGCTACGATTGGTTGTTTAGTGCACGTGACCGTTTCTCAGAGCATGATTGGCTGAAGTCGGCTTGTGGCGTCTGCTCTGGCTGCGTTGTGCGCGCTTTGCTGGCCCCCGTCGGCGTTATTCCTGAATTCTGCGATCGACGATGGAGCGGTGTGCGTCGGCGTCTCGAGCGGGAAAGTTCCACTCAGTGCACAGATATCGCCGGAGTTGGCTTGTGGTTGTTCGCGGTTATTGCAGTTATTCGCGGCGAAGCTGCAGGTTCCCTGAGAGATGTTAATCACTGTAAGACTTCCTATTAATTTGAACATACTAAATTCATTCAACCACAAGTGGAAACTTTAGTATCAGAGCCCTGTTTCCGGGAATTTCGACCACCTGCGGTTCTTTATCGGTTATACTTTAAGATCAGAAGTTTGAATCAATGCGTTCGCGCTGTGGGAGAAAGAATATCATTTTAATAAACCTCGTATTTATATTTTACATGTCATAAAACATTCGTTAAACATGGTTCTAGTACCGTAATTAATCTTGCTTAGATAAACGTAAGCACAAGTGTTTGTCTCACTAGGCACGACGAATTAAATGTGGATTTTACCTATTCCTAGGAGCGTTTAGGATGAACATTGTCCTACGGTCTTCCTTGCCTATCAACCATCTTAAACGACGAAGACTTTGATACTTCGTCCTTTCTTCTGCCATTGAGAACTTTCTATGAATCTATTCAAATATTGCAAGAAATGTCACTACAATTGGCTGTCTTGCGCATTTTTTAAATAATTCTTATTACTGTATTGTATCTTTTACTGTGATGTCTCTGTGTACCAGTGTATAGTTTTGATTCCGATTATTTGTGACACTTCATTATTATGTCATGTGTAATAAATTCCTTACAATTATTACCCAACTAGGGCACTGTAGGTATATGCAATTTTAAATAATCAAAATCGTCACATTAGATGCTTCGCCCAGCTTATTCACTTTCCTGAATAGTACATCTCCCGGAATTTCGGTCACTACTTATTGATTTTTGCTTTTCATGTTCATGCCAAGTCATGGTACATATGTATTCCCTCACTCTCTATTTGTGGAGCTTTGTTTCATAACTTTTGTATTCGTACTTGGTGTCATTTTGTACTTGTAAAGTTTATTATTTTTTTATTCTACATGTACGAATGTCTGTCGTGTATTGCTGCTTTGCCAACTTGTGACTTGGTCTGTACTTTATCAATCCCTCGAGCTTTTAGTCCCGTGCTCCTCGACTTATTGAACGAAAAGAAATGAAGTCACTGACCAAAACAACTATATCTAATTTAGGTGAATTAAACTAGGAAATTCTGCACAAGATGCTGGAGGTATAACACAGTGGCCTAATGTGCACCAGAGAGTTGCATGGGATGGCTTATAACCTCGTCGCAGATGTTAAGTCCATTTCTCATTGTCACAGATAGCTGAAATATTATTTCACCATCAACCCTCCCCAAAAAGATATGATCACTGACCTCCGAAATATTATTTCACCATCAACCCTCCCCGAAAAAATGTGATCACTGATCTCAAAAAAATCGCAGTAATTCTGGCAGCTTGCATCTGCTAGCAGACCATAATCGCAGGTATTTGCAGTGTAAAATATTTGCATTGTAAATAATTTTTGCCCCTTTAACCTACACAGGGCCCGCTAGAATTACAACTGTTTATGGAAACGTGAGCCTTGCTTTTCCAGGTACTGCAAACTTAATGCTCCGCGACCTGTACTATTAGCAGAAGCAAATTTTATTTTAGAAACAGAACTGATAAATAGCACTACCGTGTTGCAGGAACAACTTGCTGACAACTACAACTCTACAGACAGAGAGACTCCTCCATTAAGTGATCCGCGTTGCCACCCTTGGGTCTCTTCAAGAGGCTGAGCGGAAGCATTAAGTTTTGTGGACAAGCATAATGCAGCAACGCTAGATCTACTTTTTTTTTTGTCATTGACACCTTCAGGCATTTCAGAGAAACCCAGCGCAAGCACCAATAGGCGAAGTACTTGTAAAGCAGCTACCGCCTGTGAAAAAAAAAATTTCTGCTAGAGGCGCTGATGGCAGCGCCCCTAGCGGCATCGGCACGCCGAATGGCCTTCTCCGGCAAGCGAAAAGCGCCGCGCTCATCACACTTCCCCATTCTAGCCACCCTAGCAATGCTGCAAGCAGATTTCAAATTAAAGAAAAACTAGTGATTCTGCAGATGATGAAAGTTGAGGAGTCATGTCATGGCTATCACATACTTATACCTTCTAAACATACATACATACTTATACCTTCTAAATTTATATGGGCAACAGATTGAAATTCTTTTCTCAGCACTTCGTAATACACAGATTGGGCTTTACGTTAATGAAAAAATTATTGCTTTTGCTGTTCTAGATTGCAAGGTATCAACCCGACAAACTAGTAAAGTCACCAAAAAGCATGTTTTCAGAAAGCTGAGAAAAAGAAATAAAGCTCATTAATTTACATAACTGCACCTGAAAATGCTCAGTATGCACCGGGCATGTAGTCCTTTTGACTATGAGTCCCTGTGTGGCGCTTTTTCAGGGACCGGTGCATGTTCTCTGTTGCTTGTCCGCTTTTTGACTGATGCTGCCGTGCACCGTCAATCCTTTTCAGCCATACGGCTGCGGCTTTGCCAGCTGGGGTTTAGGCTCAGCTCTTTCATAATGTCTTCTGATGCCTTTTTTTGCCTGCATTGAACTTGAGCACTGCTTCTGCCACAGCTGCCTCCACCGTGAATAGCGAAGCATGTCGCTCCTTTGGTGCCAGCGCCCAGATCATTGAATGCAGGCTTTCACTGTTATTTTGGGTTTTCCCTCGCTAGCATCGTTGCAACAGCTTTCTGTCTGACAAGCGCTCATAAATGGGAAGTAAGGCTTGGCAGACGTGGAGGCAGCTTTCGACGATGTTTGGGAATGGGCTCCGCCTTGGCCTTCGCCGCATTTTCTTTGCACCAGGAATTTGGACCAGGTGGGCACAGAGTGTGGCTTGCGACATCATCATTGGACGTGATGTGATGATAAATGGCCATCACTGCTGTGTGCATAGCATCAACATCACCACTGTGTGTCTTCAGAGCCTACCCATAATAATTGGTGAGCTTGGAGATCAGGTCTCCTGTCAAGTGGCCCTTTCCCCCAAGACTCTCAAGGCCAGGGCCTTTGTGCATTGCAATCAAGTTGCACAAAGCAGTGCTCATACGCTTTTAGATATGATTAATGCAGTCCTCTTTTTCCACTGGGATATACCCATAAACCTTATCTTCTTGTAGCGCAAGGTAACTGCGGCTGTCCCCGTCGCAAAGCACCGTGGTGTAGCGCAGGTTGTGCCGCTCAAGTGACCTCCTGAAGAGGATGAGGGCAGCCTCAACCTTCATTTCCCTAGCCTTCTTGTCACTTTTTCTGACACTGGTGATGTTCCTTCCACGCTGTATAAGAAGGGTCACCTTCCTTTGGGCTCGACTCGCATCCAGCACAAAAGTTGCTCAAAACAACGAAGTCAAGCACCAGTCCGCTGAACAATTCTATGACAGTGCCGAGACCGATATACGATGAATGACCGCGAGTCATCCATGACCCATCAGATGACACCGCGATGTTTCCCATGTGGCCTACCTTGAGTTCGGCGTAAAGTTCGCGAACTGACCGCGCGCAGTTGCTTGTCAAATTGCGTGCAGCACGATCGGCCGCGGGTGCCAACCTCGTTTTCACGTAGTGTTGCCACGTTTTTGTGTGAAGACCTCGACGGCTGATGCCCATCAGCGCGATCTGTCTGTTCCCTGTTGCCTGCCTGGCATGCGCAGCCAAAACAGCAAAAGGTTTCATGCGTTCATCGCTACGTACGCACGGCGAGCTCCACAACGACGCAGTCTCCCCACAGGTTGAACACACAAAACGTAACTTCACAGCGAGTCCGAATTCCCGGTCGTCGCGGACAATCTGCAGTTCTCCGTTGCATGACTTGCACTTTGCAAAATGCCAACAAAGCGCTGTTCACTGTGTCCAAATCTGTAATTGTGAACGTGGTTCCATCAGGCGGCTGAGCTGCTTCGTCGACACCGTCAACCACGAATGCGCGTTTCCGCTTCGTCGCTGCAGCGGACGACAACTCCGATAACTTATCTTCAGCTTTAGCTCGCTCCTCTTCCAAGTCAGATTTCTGCCGATAGATAGTTTCTAGACGCACGCGACCGCTGCTCGAAAGCTCTGCGGCTGACAGACTTTGCAGGCTACCTCGAATTTCTCAAGCTGCTGGATCGAGGCTGTTAATTGAAGAGGAAGAGATAAAAAGGTCGCTATTTCCTTTTTTTTGTAATCTTAATTAATGAAGCTATTTAATGAAAAATGGCTTCAAAATTCAGGGCGTCGCTGCCGAACAAGTTTTTCTTCTCTGCTGTGACTGGTGAACAGATCAGACTGCCTTGACTGGCTGTTCGCCTCTGTGTGTGCCATGTGTTTCACATGTGTCACCCAGCTAAATGTGCTGATTCGTAATGGATAAGGGATCGTCAGTGTTATCGTCCACCCCGAGAGCTCCGATGAAGCAGAGAAAGCATGTTACCATGTCGATGGTGAAGAAAGCAGCCATCGTCAAGTTCGTTGAAAGTGGCTGATCGCAGGCAGACGTTAGGAAAGAGTTTCAGATTTCCAAACAGGCTCTTTCGGACTACATGAAAAATAAGCATAAAATTGTAGAGGCAGCTGAAAAGTCTACTGGACGTTGCCAGAAAATTGTAAGCCAAGGCACCTAGCCAGAGCTTGAGGAGGCCCTCACCGCATGGCTGAAATTCAACAGTGGCCAGCAAGGTTCCCGTCTCTGTGGGCCTCCTCAAACAGAAAGTTGAGATGATGGCGCTTCAAATGAACATCGAAGGATTCAAAGGCAGTGATGGATGGCTAAGAAACTTCAAGAAATACATTTGATCCCATTTTCAAGAACTCTGCGGCGAAAGTGCAGCTGTCGAACGTGATGCCGTTTGGAACTACCGCTCTAATGAGCTGCAGTCAAGGAGTACTCGCCAGACGATACCTGTGACGAGGCCAGACTTTTTTTCAAGCTGATGCCAGAAAAGACTCTTGCCTTTGCTAATGAGCCTTGCCATGGTGACAAACAAAGGAGCGAGTTACTGTACTAATCGGTAGCAATATGTTGGGCACAAAAAAACTGCCAATACTTGTCATAGGCAAGTCGAAAGCTCCGAGGTGCTTCAAAGGTGTAAAGTCCCCGCTTTTTTTTTTTTTTTTTTTTTTTTGTTCGAGGCCAACACAAAAGCCTGGGTAACTCAGCACATTTTAGAAAGCTACGTGAGAAGACATAAATTGAAAATTTGGTATAGAAGGCCGCACCATTTTGCTGTTTGAGGACAACTGCGCTGCACATGGGCACATAAACAACTTGAAGGCTGTGCACGTCGAGTTTTTGCCACTGTGCACTACAAGTGTCCTACAACCGATGGACCAGGGTTCATATGCACTCTCAAAGGGAACTATCAGTCACGTTTGCTTTCCCGTGCGGTGGTGTGCATCAATAGCGGAAAAGCATATTTGGCTCATTTGCTTGGAGCACTTTGCAATGTTCACTGTTGCGTGGAAGTCGATGGCATCGAGAACGCTGAGCAACTGGTTGCCACGCAGGATTTCTGTTGAATGTCGAGTCAGCCGCATGGGATGAGGACAGTGTCGTCGACCAGGTGCCTGGAAGCGAGGTGCTCATTGACTACCTTTGCGCTGTAATCATCGAGATCCCCCCAATATCTCGTTTTCAGAGTTTGCGTGTGTTGTCAGCAAGTTGGAACTGTGCACTGGCCTCGCGGATGAGGAAATCGTTCGTCAAGTGCTTGCGTAGTCTGAGAGCGGTGATGACGATGGGGACTTACCTGCAACAGCTCAGCCGACCCAAGCTGAGCTGATGGAAGTGATTGCAACCCTTTCGTCAGCTTACAGGGGCACCACAACTCTAGCCGAAATGCGGGTAGACGTGCTCGTACAGAAATGAAGCATGGTCCAGAAGACGACTAATCACTTTTTCCGCCCTCTATCTCAATAGTAAGCTCTAAATTGAGCATTTCGGGGGCACATTTGCTTTTTGGACTGCCCGATTTTTCAGACATATTTGTGGTGTCTGAGGGTCCGAAAAATTTGTCATCAACTGTACAATGTCGCACCCTTAAGGTGGTGCTACTCCACATATTTGCTTGAGCTTACAGCTGAACATACTTATTGTGGTTAGGCCTTTTGTTGGCGATAAATCACACCAGTGCATTTATCGCTGGTTTCCATTTCGCCTTCGCTCTTTTCCTATGATTATCTGCAAAGGAACTGCTGCAATCATGTGAAAGTTCGTTTTGCATGCCTAAAACCTACATAGGAGTGGTTGAAAGAAAGGAAGACCTTTAGCTCCATGTCGTCCAGGAAATGATACTGTCATCTGAAAATGGAAAAATTTCCAGACTTCAATGACAATCTTGCAAGCGTTCTAAAGCAGCTCTGTGTGTACCGAGTTTGTCAAGTCAACGACTGATGACTTAGCACGCAATTGAGGCATATCCAGACATCGCAAAGCTACGAAAACTAGATCATTGAATGAAAGGAACTTCCAGTGGAATAAATTTCACTTACCATGAAAGTGTATAGGGCGTGTTTTTTTTTTTTTCAATTAAATGCAGTATAAGCAGAGGCGGTGCTTCGCATTTTTACACTGCCCTTGTAGTCTGAGCGCACCTATTTAGCTACTATTTCGTAGAATAGCATCAGGGTGTGAGGATAGTTGTTTAATTTTCCGATTGGTCAAATGAAAATGGCATTTACACTCAACATTTAGAAGTGGTATGATTAGATCTTTAGCACATGGAACCATTCTGTTTATTTTTCGAAAGTTTGAATACCTTATATAATAAAATTTAGTGTGAATCTGATAGGATAACAAACTCTATTAGAAAAATATGTGAAAGTTCGAATGTTCACACGCACTTACTGCTTGCTGCTAATAAAGTAGTTGACAGATTCTGATTAACTGTGTAGATGTTTGCACGAGTCATGGATATTCGAAAGAAAAAAGGAAATGGAAGGAAGGCAATCAAGCATGACTGAACATTTGCTTGGTATCCAAAATGTGTATACCATCCCACTAAGCTAAGGTAATCTTGAATATAGAGGGATCGCACTTCATGATGTGACGGATGGTTTAACAAGACTTGAAGTTCAGGGACATGGTGCATAGAGTTGACTGGAATTTTGAGTGCAAAAACACGCATTCCCAAAATGAGGACAAAACGGGCTCCCGTCCTGTCCTTTCGTATTGTCAATGTGTTATTTTCACACTCGAAATTCCTCGTTGATGCACTTACCGTAAAGGCGCAAAATAGGAACTTCTTTACGGTGGGGATCTTCGATATTCAGACCTCTGGCAGCCAGAGCTAGCCAGAGGGTCAGCCAGCTAGCTCCGGTCGGGACAATAAACATCGTCGTAGTTGCGTGTGTGGAGAAACTGAGACAACCCGAAGCTGCCCGAAGAATGGAAAATCCGAGTGCTGGGATAGCCAACGTAAATGTAAAAAAACGCCACTGTGGTGGCAGCAAACGAAACATTGTGCCACATGCATTTTTTTTTTCTTCTGCATTGTCTGCTTGGAAATTTGCGGCTAGGTTCGCTGAAGGGCTGAAATAATAGCCTCGAGCACACATTTGAGTTGTGACCTCATATGCCCACAAGCAGAACTCGTCCCATCTGCGATCAAAACAGCCAGCGGGCACGAGAACGCCTTAAGAACGATGCAAGGTGAGCTATCGCACCGCTAACTCATCGGTAAAACAAGTTCATGTCTACTTACTTCACTGCACAACACGACACAGTATATCACAAAAGCGATTGTGTCCCAAAAATAACTCGAGAATATACCTGCTCAGCAGTCGCATAGTATATGTCGCAAACATGCGTTGACCAACTTGCGTTTTAGTCTCAACTTTAGACATGTGGTGGTATCGGTACAATGAGTGCGCGTCGTGTCTAAAATTAACTTCCGCATGATGTGTTTTCTACTCGTTTTGGTGGTTGTCTGCACCTCTTTTCTAGTCCTAAGTGATACTCCCAAAATCTATGTAGCTCCACTTCTATTTGAGCTACTATAGGTCATAACCGTACATACTGCACGGCGTTATTACTAACAGGTGAAAAAAAAAAAGACAAAGCTGATGATGAAATAGGCAACGAAAGAATGTATAGCTTTCTGATTTCATCTCCATTTTTTTTTCGCGCATCGTCTTGTAGCGTAACATAATACCCCACCACGTCTGCTGGCCTGCAGATTGGAGTACGCTCGCAAGCCATTCGCGACCAGCGAGCATGACACACTTGAAAACAACTGTCGCTATCGATCAGGGCATTCTATCACCATCGAAGACGGATTAGTCAAGTTTTACTCACACAGTAGTAGTAGTAGTAGTACAAAACTTTATTATATACATAATCCAGACAGGCTTGAACTCCATTGCCCCGAAGAATATACGGGGTGGAGAGCGAAGTCTGTCCGGCCGGGTGGTGCCCCTATTCCAGGGCCCCACTGGCGCGAGCCATCCGTTCAGCTCTTTGGATCAGTCGCAGCTGATCCACTAGGGCTGGGCTAGACAGCAGCGCCTCCCATTCCTCCCACGTGCCAGTGGTGTCGTGCTCTTCGTCGTGCTCTGCACACTCCCACGTAATGTGAAAGAGTGTTGGGGTGGCTCCACACCACGGGCACATATCTCTGTACGCCGTGGGGTAGATCAGGTGAAGAGTGTGCAGATTTATGTAAGTGTTAGTCTGTACTTTTTTTAGCGCTGTTGCCTCCGCAGCGCTGAGCTTGCTGTGAGGACGTGGATACAGCTGCCTATTTTCTCTGTAGTACTTTAAAATTGTTGCGAAGCTAGGGTCCAGGGGTGTAGGGTCATCACTTGCATTGGCTTGAGTGGCTCGGTGATTTGTGAAGCCTCGAGCTGCCTCATCCGCCCGCAGGTTTCCTGTCACACCCTCGTGCCCCGGTGCCCAAGTCACAGCCTGTACGTATTTCACTGTGGGGTCCCATCCTGTCCCAACCAATATACGGAGCGCTTGTGCTCCAATTTTGCCCTTTAGATAGTTTCTGCAAGCTTTTTGCGAATCTGAAATGATTGTTAATGGAGCGTTTCACGTCCATCCCTCTTTTATTGCGAGTGCTATGGCAACTTCTTCTGCTTGTGTTGTCGACGCCTGATCTATTGAAGCGCAGGCTGTAATTTTCCCTCTATGGTCGGTGGCTACACACACATATCTCTTTGCATTGGTCTGATAAGGCGCGGCGTCAGTGAATCTGGCCGTGTTCAAAAATCTTGTCTTTTTGTCTATGTAGTCAGCCCTTGCCTTTCTTCTTCCAGCATGCAGAGTAGGATCCATGTTGCTTGGTATTGGCAATACGGTGTACCATTTTCTGAATTCGCTTGGTACTTCTTTACTCACACAGACATACGACGTAGTGAGCTAGTTCGATCAGTTTTTGCTAAGTGCACAAAAGTAGGTACAGCACCACAAATTACTACTACGAAAAAAATAACTCTAAAGTTGTCCACATGCGAAAATGTACATAACTTTTTAATCATGTGCACAACGCAGTTAGGAGGCAACAGTTCGCCACGTTGTTCACGGAAAGAAGCTTCACTGGAAACGTAACTAAAGCAATAAACAGTAACTTCAAACGCTCGCCCTCACTTGTAATCGTCCCACCTCTCACATCGAAGCGGGCTTTGAAAGATAATGCCATGCGTAATGGCAAGCGAAGGCGCAGTCCAGAAGCGCCAACATTGCAATCCGTCGAGCCCTTGCAAAGATGGCAGCTAGCGCGTATCGTATCTTTTCGGCGTCTGCTAGCCCAAAAATTGTCCAAAGCCTTCCAGAGAGCTTCCACGACTAAGTTATCCTGGACGCTTCTAATAGGTGTGATTGAATATTGGAATTGCAACATTCTAAGAATGTTCAAAACTTAGCCTCTAACTTAGACCTCTAAAAATTTCTCTTGAATGTCTGTAACATATGCTTAAATTCTGTGAAAAACTAGCACTTATGGATTCCCTAGTGGTGTGCTCATAGATATTCTTGTTCGCATGTGTCCTACTTACAGTGTCACCAGCACTACCAGTGCAGTCGGGGTACGTGCCTCCTCCACGCAGTTCCAGCACGAAGTTGAACACGATGCAGATAAGGTACCTGTCACTTGTGTGCGTCCCCCTTTTTTTTATATGCTTGGTTTGCTAACACAGTGCTGCTACATGGAGCATCTTTCATTGACCTAACTGCTTGCTCAGTGTTGATGACACTAACACAGGCAGGGAGACACGCACGTGTTTGTGAAGATTGTGCTACTTTTGCATGAGTAACCTGAAATCAACAGTCCAGCAGTAGAGGGGGAGGGAGGGTGGAGAAGGGTCCCACATTCTTGAGAAGTTTTGTTTTGGAGTGGCTATTGTGAATTATGCCTCAAATTGTAACTAACAGCACATGGTCCTGCTGCAAAGGCACAGCTGAAAGCAGAATTCTGGAATACATGCTTCAGTACAATGCACATTGCTTCATATGAAATCAGTGTAAGAAGCAATCACTCAGTGTTACAAAACTGTGAAATAAAATCACTCTTTTCGAACTAAACTGAACAAGGAGGGGGGGGGGGGGCAAGTTGTCTTGAGTAGTCTTGAGATTTATTTTTTAGTCTTCCCCAGGTAAATTGTAAAATATTTTTATCTTATTTTCTTTTTATTTATCCCAGCCAAAATTCATACTCTGTGCAGGCAGCACTAGCTTTTCATGTCTGTGACGCAGCACACATTCATATCAAACATTCAGCATCAGTGAAAAGCAGCTTGTAACAACCACAACCTAGCACATTTTGGGCTAATGGCCCTACGCTGGGACTACAGATAAATTCATGAGATTCTACTGTGTTGTGCATGCAGAGACAAGTTATGAGAGGGAGTAACATGCATGCATAAGACCGGTTTACACTTGTTCACTGCAGCCCTGGAATTTAACTAGCGCAGGCTGGGATCCCCCTAGGCTAAATCTAATGCCAAGTTTTTTTCATTTTAGGTGCACTGAGCATATGTTATGGCCTTTGCTTCTTCAGTGTAATTGTTGCATGGAATGCGCCAAAGCCTGAAAGGTAATCCTAGACTGGTGGTGTAACGGTGTCCTCCTACATTTTTTCAACTGCAACAGGTGCAAATTTGGCCAATTGGGCCCGAGCAAGGGCCAGTTCAGCTCGCCGCACGGCTTCTGCTTGGGCCTCGAAGAAGAAATTATAGTGGCCGACACCAACAATCATCGCATCCAGGTGTTTGACAAGGCTGGAGAGTTCAAGTATACCTTTGGAATAGCTGGAAAGGAGGAAGGGCAGCTGTGGTATCCACGAAAGGTGCTCTTTTTATATGATACTTGTGACTCCATATCTTTTAGAAAAGGAGGCACTTCATTTCAGAAACTCGGGGTACAGAAGTCTTATATACACTTGTCGCAAAGACGCCTGCGAACGCCGTTTAAGGGGGGACACTACCCCAAAAACTGAACTTTTTATTTTTAAGATATTATAATGAAACTTTCAGGGTATGTTCACTACATTAAAACTAGAAAAACTGCAAAGTTTCATGTTATTTTGTTCAGGGATTCTAGAGTTACTGAGGTCTAACCGAGTCCGGAAGAAATCCCAGGATATACCAGAAGGCTGAAATTATTTGTGGTCATCCCTAGACAGATATTCTAAAGTGCTAAAGAGCCTTTTTTTTTTTTTCAATTTACCCTTCAAGAAAGTTTTATGCAACTTTTGAATTTGTTTACCCTTCAAAAAAGTTTTATGCAACTTTGAATTTGATGTAGCCAGTAGGTATGACATTTATCAAAAATTGTTTAATAATGATTAATGGCACCAATTTTTAATAAAAAAAAGAAGCTTGTTACACCCTGGCAAAATCATCCAGGAGCAGAATAAAAGAAGTGGCAGACAAATCTGATAAGCAGTTCTTGAGAAATCACTTTCTTCAGCACCACAATCAGCTAAAAAAATCTTTCAGCTTTGTTAGAATGAGGTTTTAAATACATTTAAATACATGGGTGTCTATGGGAATTTCAAGAGGAATTACAATTGCTTCGTTGTATCCATTACTTTGTTATATCCCGCTTTGTTAACGAGGTTTTACTGTATGACATTGCTGCCAAACAGTATCATTTACAAGCAACCTAGTGGACAGAATGGCGTGGAGTTAGTGCAGACGAGATAGCATATAGTACGAGGCTTAATTCTGAACAATGTCTTAATGCTGTGCATGACTTTCATATTTCGCTAGTCAACCTATTGGGGATTTCGTCCTTTCAGGTGGCTGTTATCAAGAGCAGTGGAAAGTACGTCATTTGCGATCGAGGGAACGAGCGGTCACGTATGCAGATATTCACCAAGGGTGGCCACTTTATCAAGAAGATTGCAATTCGTTACATTGACATCGTAGCAGGCCTGGCCATCACCGCAGAGAATAAGATAGTCGCTGTGGACAGTGTGTCGCCAACTGTATTTGTCATTTCAGAGGCAGGCGAGCTTTTGCTATGGTTTGACTGCAGCGAGTACATGAGAGAGCCCTCGGACATCGCCATCAGTGGCCGGGAGTACTACATCTGCGATTTCAAGGTGGGCTTTCTATTACCATTTTTGTTGGCACTGTATGGTCACTGCATGGCATATTGGAACTAAGGCAAAGCGCTCGTTCATTTTCTAATTAATTTGTGCCTGCAAATGGGTGTCTTGTTAGAATACTCTAGTTTAGCGTGGCAAAATATTTCCTGTATCAAATCGTTTGAGGTTTTTATTGACATGTCGGTGCTTAGCATTTGCTTGCACAACCAATTTTACTGTTCTTGCATAGTGTTAACATACCATATAAGCTTGTGTTAGGGTTGCACTTAGTAGATGCCAGCTCTATAAATAAGAAGGGGGGGGGGATTTCTACTAAGAACTAAATAAAAAAAAAAAAAGCTAATGCAACCAGCAAATGCGAATTGCCCAAGTCCTTGTAATTCTTATTCTTGTCCTCGAGGACTTGCATGCGGATATGGTTTTGGGAGATGATTACCTCTTGTCTCTAGAAGTTCAGCTCACAATGAATGGCAGCTGAGTAAAGCTCCGATGCTTGACTCCGAGCATTTTCGCGGCTCTGGATGCCCCAGTTGGAAGACCACAATTGCAGATGCCCAGTAAGGAGAGCAGACTCGGTGACTAGCTGGGGGAGGGGGGGGGGGGGAGATTTGCCTACTACACGGCAGTCATTTGCCAGGTGTCCGAGTGCTTCTCTCAATCAATCCATGGCTGCCGAAGACACATTAATAGACAAAATGCCTGTTTTATCGGGATCTCTCTACCACGCCTTGGCCAAAGCTAGCGATTAGCCGCAAGCAACTAAAGTCGACATCAGCCCTTCCGGCCTCCCGACGCACGGTTCTGCTGAAGATCACAGGCAATTCACTATGACTTCGAGACCATCTGAACGCCGTGCTTATCACTGGGAGGCAGTCTGCGTCGACGAGGAATCCGATGAAGATCGATCAGACGGCGATCAGCTCGCACGGAGCAGCGAGGTGGCTCCTTCGTACGCTCCTGGCGTCTTTAGCGTGATGTGCAGCCATTGTGGCGTTAACCCATATGGACGCCGTAGTACAGAATTGCCAAGGAGTATTTTGCTTCCTCGCGACTGCAGAACAGGAGAAGGCAGTGATGGCAGTGCAGAGGTTATTGCGTCAAAGCATGAAGGCCAAGCATCGCAACATGCTCCCCCTGGTAGGCATGTGGTCACTGGCAACCACATAGTCAATGGTGTCCACCAGAGCTATCGTCGCAAGACTATCAAAGCAGGACGCACTGTGGACGTGACAGACCTATGTAAGGCAGCCAATGCCGTCCGCCAGAGGCATTGGTTCTACTTGTGGTGGTTCATGTTCAAGGCCTTTGAATGGTTCCACCTTTGAAGACACGACTACCACCAGGGAAAGGCAGACTTTGGCAGGACTACATGTTCACAGCGTGGCGGAGTGTAATGATGACAAAAGCGGCGTTGGGTACAGGCGCTTGCCAAGATAGCGATGTGAAAAAAGACGAGGGCAGATAAAGAACAGCCGACCTGCATCAAGGGCATTGTTTCTTTGTCTCATTCCTTTACACTATTTATTATGAATGCAGAAGTACCACAAAGAATGGTTGTTATATCAGTGGTTCAATGTGTGTAGACTCGCACTTAGAAACATGCAATGTCTGTCAAGCCGTTCTGTTTTTCTCTCTCTCTGCTCCTTGCACAAGCAAAAACTTATCATGGTTGTCTTTGCTCGCAATTATCATCCTTAAATGGTGGCAGTTGTCGGTTAAAAAGAAAACACTAATTTTGTGTTTTTCATGCATGTCTTACATGTCAGTCAATTCATAATGCTGCTTTGCAAGAAGAATGCCAGTGGCATCGATGCTCCAAGATAAAGAGGTGCCTAGCCGTAAAGACAGTGGTGTGAGTGACGACATGGAATTAGTGCCTGACAGCAGCTCTGGTGTCTTTGCTACGAATGTTGCTTCAGATGACAACGATGCTTTGAAATGTACTACAAAATGAGCATCTATTAATCCCAAAAGCTTTTGTTTCAATCTGCAGTTTTCAGTGTGTTACCTGTATTGCATCAAATAAATAAATAAATACCTCTATGTTTAGTACATTCTAACCTATTACTGAGGCATGTGTTGAGAAAAAACCACCCTCATAAGTGTCTTTTTTTAATTTCTGAGCTATTTTTTATCAGAAATCAATTATGTAATACATCCTTACAATTAAAATTGTGCAGATAAAATTATCACTACTTGAAAGGAGTAGTCGAGTTTGGTATGTTATTTGGCTGTTGAATTGGTGGTTAGAGGGTAATGATAGCTTGATGCTCCTTAAGGGGGGACGCGGCACTTCGGGACCGAAAATCAGCCAAAAAATCGAGTTTTCGCGGACCTTCTTTTCGCGTTCCCGACATCATTGCGCACCTATTTACAAAATTTCATACCCGAATACCATCAACTTTTATCGTTATTCAACTTTAAAAAACCGAAAACGGGCGTCCTGCCCTTTAAATTGAGGGCGAATAGCGCAGGTTTCGGCTCTACAATACGCGGGAACTACGCGCTCGATCGGCGCCATTTTGGTCTTGTTTGAAAGAACACGTTTTCAGCTGTTTTTTTTATTCAGTAAGCAACATTGAGCGTTTCCCCGGCTCGAAAAACGGGGCCTCAAAGACGAAGAGCCGCGCTCACTGCCATTGGCTAAATGGCGCACGTGACTGAAATGGCGCTTTCCGGTTGGCTGGAAGCTCGCGGCTTGCGCCTGCATACGCGACCCGACGCCATTTTGGAAGGGTTACCGCTGTGACGCCTCGAAATCGGCAGAGCACTCTGAAGCTTCTGATCGTATCGTCATGCCTGGAAACGCAAAAAAGTATCGGACCGTGCACGCATTTGGTCGCAGGAAACGCAAAGGTCGTGGGAGAAAGTCTACGAAGTCATCAGAGCCCTTGGTTGACTCCGACGAACGATGTGTCGACGCTCCGCGGCCGTTCAGCGATGGTGCGACCGAGCGCGTTGCCTCCGACGACGATGACGGTGAAGCGAACTCCGGACGACTACGAATCGACGCCAAGGTGGTGACAAACGCCGAAGTTGAAGAAAATCATGCCCGGGAGAAAGCGACGCTCGACCGGCTTTCATCGGCGCCAGCAACTGCACGGAAAATTGACTTTTTCACCGCGAGTTGTAGCGAGGCAACCGCACAGGACTCGGACCACGCTGCTCCTTATCTGCTTATGCATCTAGATATCCTAAACGCGATAATGGGTGCCTTGTGTTGCAAAGCCTGCCACGGACCGGCTACGATCGTCAGAGGGGATCGGGACTACGGACTTGCCGTGAAAGTGCTAGTGCAGTGTGAAAGGTGCGGCGAGATCGCGAATGAATGGACTTCGCCCCGCGCGAACGGCACGAAAACGTGCAATCCGTTTGAAGTAAATCTTCTCGCTTCGAGGGCGATGGTGGCTACCGGCAACGGCCAAACAAAAATGAACGATATTTTCGCAACAATGGGCATCTCACACCGCGGTATGCACCACAAGACGTTTCAGCGGCATTTGAAGAACACGCTGGCACCCGCTGCAACGCGAGCGGCTGAGTCCGCTATGAGCGAATGTGCGGAAAAGGTTAGAACAATTTATGATGACTTGTGCTTCGGCCACCGGGGCAATATTGCCGTTAGCTACGACGGCACGTGGAAGACGCGAGTCCATTCTTCCCACATCGGCGTGGGCACAGTTATCGAATTATTTAGTGGCTACGTGTTGGACTACGTCGTTCTTTCCAACTTTTGCCTAGGCTGCGAGGTGGGCCCAAAGCCTAGTAGTGAGGGCTATCAAGAATGGAAGGCTAACCACAAATGCCAAAAAAATATGAACAGCAAAGCAGGGCAAATGGAAGTGGAGGCGGCTCTAATTCTATTTCAGAGGTCGCTTGAACGCCATGGCCTGCGCTACACAACTATGCTGTCTGATGGAGACTCCAGGACATTTTGCGCCATACAAGACGCCAAGGTGTATGGTTACATTGACGTGCAGAAGGAAGACTGTATTAATCATGTACAGAAACGGATGGGCACCGCATTGAGAAACCTGGTGCAGAAACAAAAGTGCGATGGGAAAAGAGGCCTTGGTGGGAAAGGCAGGCTCACAGGTGAGCTGATCACCAGGCTGAGCACATATTATGGCCGGGCTCTGAAATCGCATGAAGGTGACGTGGGCGAGATGCAAAAGGCTGTGATGGCCACATACCGCCACGTCACCTCCACTGATGAATGCTCGGACCACAGTCTGTGCCCAGCTGGTGAAACTTCATGGTGTCGGCACAATGCCGCAAAAGCAAAGGGTGAGCCCGACCCCAGGCATGCCTACAATCTACCGAAAGACGTGGCAGAGGCATTACTACCGGTTTATACCCGGCTTTCGGAAAGAGCCCTGCTTCAGAGGTGCGAACGCGGCAAAACGCAGAACTCCAACGAGAGCCTACATTCGGTAATCTGGAGTTTGGCCCCCAAGGAGCACCATGCGTCCCTGTTCGCTGTTGAAGCAGCTGTTGCAGAAGCAGTGCTGCGCTTCAACACGGGCAATTTGAATTCTGCAACGGCAATCTTAGGTGAAATGGACATGATTGCGACAAGTACTGGTGCCAGGAGAGCGAGAGAAAAAGACCACCGTCGCAGCATTGTCTCCAACAAGAAAAGAACAGCCTCATTGGAACTCCGGAAGCTAGTGAAGAGGAGGCATGAGCACAGAATGCATTCAGACTATGCTTCTGGTGCGTTTTGAGGTTGTCTTGTTGCATCTTCTGCAATAAAAATGTGTGCCCACGTTTTTTCTCGATTTCTCAAAACGACAATTTTCATGTGCTTCCCATTATGCCGGAGCAATATCTCTTGTTCTATCTGGGTTATCATTACGATTTCTTTTTTGTTTCGAAGATAAATGCAGGGGATGTGTTGTAAAGTAAGTTTTATTGTAATAATTTTTGGAGAAAATTCTCTAAATGGATCTTTTGTTTCAAGTGTAGATGGGGAAATTTTTCATGTCATATTCAACATCCCACAACTTTGCTTCGAAATAGCCCAGAACAATGATTTATACTTTATTGCACACTGTGAACATACCGAATTGGTTCTATAGGTTGCACATCAATATCCAAGTTACAGTTAATTAGCTAATTAGGCCTTAATTGAAAAAGTCGCAGTTCATTATATCTTTAAAACTAATTGTCACAGCAAAAAAAGAATTAGATTTTTGAAATCAGCAGTAAAATCTACATAGGCTCTCCAAATTTGACTGAGGTACTCGCAAAAATAAAAGAGTTTTTGGAAGGTGTAGCATCCCCCCTTAAGTATGAACCAGAGTGCCAAGTCTTAATCATGCAGAATTACTAGTTAACAAGGGCCTCATTATTGTAGTCTTACATTGTACCCCTCCTGAGATGCCATTCCTTCTCTTTTCATCAGGGCCACTGTGTCATAGTGTTCAGTGACGAAGGTCACTTTATCCGCAAGATTGGATGCGATGGGATGACCAACTTCCCCAACGGTATCGACATCAGCGACGCAGGCGACGTGCTCGTGGGGGACAGCCATGGCAATCGTTTTCATGTTGTGGTCTTCTCACGTGAAGGCTTGCTCCTGTCAGAGTTTGAGTGCCCCTACGTGAAAGTGAGCCGCTGCTGTGGCCTCAAGATCACCTCAGAGGGCTATGTGGTCACACTGGCTAAGAACAACCACCATGTGCTTGTGCTCAACACCCTCTACATTGTCTGAAGGGGGTTGGCAAGTGGGGTGTCGTTAGCACCTTGCTGTCGCTGTTGGTCGTGCACACCACTGTCTCTGCCCTACCTCCGAAGCGGCGGGTTTTCAGCTGGCTGTGTTTCTCCCCCACTCAACCTTTACATTTTGTTTTATTTTGTTGCCCCTCATTAGTACCTCTGGCCAGCCTGCCTGACTTTCGCTGTGCGCCCACCCCCTCCTCCCGGCATCCTCCGGCATCCTTTTGATGCACGTGTGTGGGCTCTGTTTGGCCGCACCAGGGAGGAGGCCTGCTCCTGCAAGCATGGCTCTCTGCCTTCATTTGATCATTCGTTATTTGCAACGTGTGCACTGTTCTCCTTCATTTCATCAGGTGCCTTATCCAGTTTTTTTGCTTGTTATGATCACTGCCCCTTTAGTTTGTTGCCATTTTGCACAGCCATGTCATACCTAACTTTACATTTTGATCGGCTGCTTCTCACCTTCCTTCATTTTTCTTCTACGCTTCATTTTTCCTCATAAATTGCGAAGCAGCAGCTCCTTTGGAACTATTCCTGGGCATTGTTACTTTTTTTTTAGAAAAGCTAGACATGAGTGCTGCCTCTAAAGCATGCAAGCAGAGCTGGTTCACCCCTATTTGCCCTACTTCATCAATCATTAATTGTGTTTCTATTTTTAAAGGTTTGTCCGTTTTCTGCAACGTTTTCTCATGAGTTCGCAACTGCCCTGCACTGTTTATCGGCCATTCCACATCATCGTGTCTTTTTCTTTTTTTTAACTACTAAATGTTTCTTCAGTTGCACTCCCGTCTTTCACCTGCCTTCTCTGTGCGTTAACAGCTATAGCTAGGCCCCCAAAGACACGCAATGTAATAAGTTACACATTTAAGCATTCTTTCTTCTGACCGTCTCACAAATCCTCAATGTCCACTGGTGTTTCTATCCACATATGAATAGCAAGAGCGAGTGTTTGAACGATGTCGTATTTTAGTGCATTCACTCCTGCTCTTGTTTTTCCTGGCCACCTACTGTTTTCGCGCACGAGCTTGAGAAGACACACAAATTGCTAACTGTGATATTCTTAAAATGTTTTTTTGCTGTGCAGGTAATGTTGTTAACATTTCACTTTTTTTTCTTTTCAGCTCGTTGAAACAGTTTCTTGTCTGGCCTGTAATCTCATCTTTTAAGGTCCAGTCTTCTTTTTCCATTTTTTACTCGAAGTATTCTGGCCAGTTCTTTGCAAGTGTAAATGAGCATTACAGTCTTGTAAGCTATTCCAGTACAAACGTCTGTTTCTTCTTCTTTTTTTTTTCTTCGGAGATTTTTTTTCCGGTGCGCGTTGCCTTGTTGAGGCGCGACATTCCCTGCCTTAGCTAGGAGCTTGTTTTGTGCTCCTGTTAGTATTCTGGGTAGCCGTCTACTGTCTACTTATACTTAGCATGTGAAAACGGGGGATAAGTAAAGCATGTTTATTTACATGGCTGGTCTCTCAACATTATAGCAGCTATGTACGAGTATGCCAGCACAGGTGGAGCAGTTTAGAAGCTTCATGTGCTCGGCATTCGCGGGTGTTGCATTTCGCAATATTTGCAGTGGTGGTCGTACGCGACCCTGAATCGTGAGCATCCAGCTTTACTGCTGCTTACATGGCCCCCACTCTTTCTCCTCTTGTTATTATTATTTTCTAAAGTGAAAGAGTAATCCGAATAGGGACATATTCTTACTTTTTCTCTGTTTCCATTTTCCTACAATGTCACCAGTCCCCTTGTAATTTCCTGTAACATTTTAAAGCAGTAAACATCGGATACAGATTGGGCCTTTTTCCCACTCCTGCTAGGTATTCTCAGGTTTAACGTCAACTATTTGAAGACATCAACAGTCTTAGAAGGATCATATAAATATATATATATATATAGTATATGTATACACACAACATATATATATATATACCCTTGTGCCTAGTCCTTTTACTATGATTTAGTGGTTTTTATACATATATATATATATAGTATATACATGCATAGCGAACGTGCCATGTGGGTTCACTCCCAGCTATATTCTGAAGCAAAAAAAAGAAAAAAAGACGGTATATGTACCATTACTCGCAGGTGTATCACAAAGCAGTGTTAACAGCTGAAACGGTGTTTAAACACGAACAGCAGCAGCAGCCGCTACCACTGCAGCAGCATTGTCATCGTCATTAGAGGAGATTTGTGACACAATCTTTCTGCTCTTTCTCTGTTTTCTTCACTTTCTCTCGATGTGGGCACTCGTATACTTGCACTGACAACTACTATTTCCACGTCGTCCCACGTTTTCCCCTCTGCACCCTCGAGAGCCAAACGGAAAGTTTTTAAAAATAGGTGAAAAGAAAACTGATGCTCAAGCGGCTCTTGTGTCTTCTCACGCACAGTCCCTCCTTCCGTCATTTCTCACCCTGTTGGCTTTTGCGCTTTCAATGCGGACACTGTTACTGCATTCAGCCTTTGTTGTCTGCATTGGTTGTTTGATTTTAGAACTGTATGTGGGGCAGGTGATTGTGTGACGATTGTCGCAGCTCGCGGAGTCTAGGTCCGATTTGCGGTTCCTCGCGTACGGTAGCACGTTTTAGTAAAGTCTGGCTGCTTCTGCTTTTTTTGAGCCGATGGAGTAATGTGGAGGAGGAGGGTGCATTGCGTAATTTTGCCGGCTTCGGAGGTGGGACTGTCCAGTGGGCTGCACCTTGCAGTACAGAGAGCAAAGGGAGGGGAAATACTTGCAGCCAAAAGTTCCTGTATAATCTTTTTTTTTTTTTGACCATGTGACAAGCTTGTTGTGCTTTATTTTATTTTTTCACCAGAGCATTTGTGGTCACTTCATGTGCTGCATTATTTAGGGTTCATCGACTCTGTGTATGTTTCTTGTGGTTCTTTTTTTGCGTGTGTGTGGGTGAGTGCGTGCACTGTTTGTGCAACGTTTACGAAGTGCGGTGGCTGCATTTGATACCACCTTTTTCTGTTGTTGGCACCAGTGCGTTTGGTTTTTCCTTCGCCTTAAAAAAAAATTATATTAATGTGCTGTAGTCGCAAAGGTTTTGTTGACGAGCAAGCCGAATTTCGCTGCTCACTTTTCATTCCTAGATGCGCACCTTTATTATCTACTGCTTTCGAGACCCGCTTTCCAGGCCAATCACCAGTGTCTCTTCTGTTTAGTCTTTATTTTTGCATTGTGCGATTACTCCGGCCCCGTTCACTTGGCACAGTTAAATACTGCACACACTTTGCCTAGTGTGTACATATTTTCTACGCATACCTCAATTTTACATCATCTTAATTTTGGTATCGTGCAGCTATGCAGCACGCACCTCGAACTGATGAAGCGCAGTTCCCTTTATTATACATTTTTCCTTCCTGCTTTTTGTTTTTCCCGCATGCGGTCATTTGTTGCAAACGAGACGACGTAGATTTCTCCCGATTTCTCGTTTTCTATAGTTTTACAATTAGCTCATCCTCGTGTGTTGTTTCTTTTGCTTGTGTAGTGTGCTGCCTGCAATAATATTTTTGCCTTTGTTTGTTCAGTGTACATCATGAGAAGGAAAAAAAGACAATTTGCCTTTAGAGCCATTTTTTCCCTCAATTTCTTTATTGCCATTTTCTTTTTTTATTAACAGTGCATTTGCATCTCTAGCGTGCCTGATGTTACGTACACACGTATATATATGTGTGTGTACACACACATATACTTATCATGTTATTATTAACGGTGGAGAGTTTGCTGCCACGTGTTTTACTCCCGCGTCACGCATGACGCCGTGCGCTGCGCTGTCACTTTGCGCTCTTGCAAAGTTTTGCGTGCGTGTCTTGCCAGCAATATTGTGAAGGGATGGGTGCAGGCAGCAAGCAGCAGCCAAGTGCGAGCGCTTTTCGCCAACATTCCATGGCAGCCACTTTTTAGGCGCTCTATAATATATATTTTTCTTTGAAGAAACTGCTGAAAGAGGAAATTGCCTTCTTTTACCAGATCTTATACAACCCCGTCTCTTTTGAATAACTTCCCATTCTTGCCTTCACGTTTGTTTTGAGTAGTTCTTTCACTGGCGGAGCTGCTCGATACGAATTGGTGGAGGGGAGAAAAATAAAGTCAACTTCTCCGTTGCCTTTCATTTAAAGACAGTACAATGCTTCTTTCCCAGTAACATGTGGTGGCAAAACCCATAATACATGGTGTTCATTTTTATAAAATAACTTTCTTTTTTTTTTCTCCTCCCTTCTTTTCTTTAAAGAGCCCTTGCCTTTGTCTCTCGTTCTGTGCCTTTCGTGTTTTTCTTTGCAAATTTTTGCAAGGCATCCATGTGTGCATACATTTACATGCATCTAGTCAGAATCTTGAGCACTTGCGTGCTTTTTTTTTTCTTGTGTGAGCTTATTAGAAAAGCGTTGAGAGCTTGAAAAGTGTGCCCTGCTTTCCTTTTGGAAGCTGATCCCTTGGCTTTGCTTGTTTACAATCATTATTTCTATACTATTTCCCTTGTTTGCTCTTTTGTTTGATGTTACTTTTAATTGAGGTATTTTATGCCTATTAAAAAACAAAATTGGCAGTGCCTGCAGTTAGCATGGGAACCTCGCACTGAAAAGTGCTGTTCCAGTGCTTTCGCGATGAGCGTCTTACCTTGCAGGGGGCACCGACTGTTATATCAAGTGTTTAGCATTTCCCTGGGCATTTCTTGCCTTCTTGCAACTGGTGCCCCCAAAAGTTGAAGCATCTCACGCGTGCTTGAAGCAAAGAACATCAGTGCCGTGCTTTATAAGCATCCATTCGTTTAAAAAGGATAGAAATGAGAGAAATTGTCTTGGCAGGTATCAACTTGGAGGAACAAAGTGAAGCATAATAGAACTTCTCACATTTACAGTGATTTCATTCTTCTGCTTTTTGTTTGTTTGAGAGTTGTAAGGTTTTGTCTTTTTGCAATGTGTGTGCATGTGCGGTGATACGTTTTTTTTATTCCGCTTGTTTTACAAATCGCTGTGACAAGACTGTGACACTCATTTTTTATTTCTCATTTGTCGGGGACGAGACGTTTTCCCCAACTGACAAGCCTTTATTTGCACGTAGTCTGCCATTATTATTATTGTACAACATGAATATTATACTATTGTATACTATACATTACCCAATAGTGATTGTTTGCTGGGGAAAGGGCAGTATTTTTCCTATGATATTTTTTTTTTGCAGGGTCCTTAATCATTTGTTTTTATTTTTGTGTCTTTCAGCAAAGATAGTTGTTTGTGAAGTAGATAGAACGTGCCCCTCATCTACTTGATAGGGTTGATGAAACCAGGCCTTCCTTTTTTTTCTTGTCGATACTTTTACAAGCCATACAAAATTTGTTTTAATCTTATTCTTTTGGTCGCATAATCTTTGTTGGCAAGTAGCTTACGGTACATTGCACTGCTTCACAACATTTACTGTTCTTAACCTTTACAAGGCCATCTTGTACTCTCTTGCACCATATCTGCTAGTGCCTTTCTGTTGATATTGAGCAGACTAGCTCATGCAGCTTATCATTTTCCTCACTTGCTGTTCACTGCGATTGCCACGACTCATCAACTATGCACACCATCACTCTTCTATTGGCAGCGTACATCCATTCTATCCCCACTCATCTTGCCATAACATTGGAAAGAAAAAAAAATGTTTTGTAGAAAAGTTTGTATGAATTCCCCTCTCTCCTTGCACATTTTTTTCTTCAGTCCACACGTTATCTATTCACTCTTCATGAGATATATGTATACATTTTTTTTTTCTGTATTCTGTGACACTTGTTTACTGCTTAGGCTGTTTCCGCAGCTTGTACTACCAGACTAGTCCATTTATATTGAGACAGCGTGAAGTGAAGCTTACACAAACTTAGACTGCATGAGTGAGATTTAGGGATAAGAGAGAGAACCGGTAACCACTGTGCTGACCCCCTCCCCGTAATTCCTCTTGTTTTTCATTTTTGTACTGCCTTTTACCTCAGTAGCTCCACACATGCACTCACACCCCTTGTCTGTTGTTAGGTCCTCCTTGTGAAGCAGAAATCAGAAGTGTCGGGTGTCAAGAGTTAACCACGCAGTGAACAAGAGGCCATGTGTGTGTGCGTGTGTATGTGTAGGAAGAGAGCCTATTTTTTTGTGTTATTCTTTTTCCACACTTAATCTATGCAAAGATGTTATTTTGCCTGTGGCATGCGCTTGCAACACTGTTTGGCCGCTGCGGGTTTTGCTGGAAGAGTTCAGTCAGTATTCCAGGGGCCCAGTCTTGCTCGCTGCCTTTGTGGTATCCTTTCCCTCCCCACCATATATATATATTTTTCGACGCCCGTCTTTTGCACTGCGGCATCGCCCGCTTTCATAAGGATGGGCGCCCACCCCCTTTAACACTTGAATAATCCTAGAGCAATAAAGAAGCGTGCTAGATGCTACATACTGAGGCCCCCTTCCTCGGGAGCAGTCACTTTTTCAGGCCATAAAAAACGCGTCGATTTGCAACCGCACAATTGCTGCCACTGCCGTGTCCGGTTTTTCCCACCTCTGCATCCTATTTCACTGGTTCTTGCAATCAGGGACACGTGTTGTCCTGGCATTTGCAATGGGAGAGTCGAGTCTCTTGTAGCTGGCATGCGGCATTGAAGACATAGGCCACCTGGCCATATAGCAGCTGTCTCGTTTGGCCACACTGTAAAAAAAAGAAATTGTGCTGAAATCGGTGTATCTGCGGTTGTTGCCATGATTCTGAGGTACCCTTCATTATGCAGGTGCCATCAACTTGTGTATACGGGACAGTAGCCACTGTTAAAGCTTGCCATCGCAGTCATGCAGTTTGTCGGGCATGTTTAAGGCTTTTCGCAGAGAACTCGGGCACACGGCTCTTGCTGCGTTAAACATAGGGCATGCCTAGCAAGCTCAAAGGCAGCTTGCAGTGCCACCTGGAAATGAATGTACCCAATAATCATGGCCACAAGCCGAGTGCGATGCGACGTAAATGCTCATTTTGGTATAAATTTGTTGCAGTGTGGTGTGATTGCACAGGGTGCGAAAATTTTGGTACCGTCAAAGGTGACCCAGTTGGCAGGCAAGACAAGAGCGTCTGATAAGCTGCTAATGCAGCATGGCAGATTTATTTATTTAGTAGCATGCCGCAGTGAATGCAGATATTGGGGGAGGGGAGACGTGTGACCTCACATTGCTGGCGTTTTCCAGTGCTTCCGGGTGTTAAACGAATATATATATATATATATACATACTATATATACACTTTTTTTTTCTCTCATTCCTTGAATTCACTCAACCCCTACTGCACCACTTCAAGGCGGAGCAGATTCCTTATCGCTTTCTCACACACTCTCATTGTAAAAGCCGAAAGTAGACCAAATTCCTTGGGCCATCCTTGTTGCAAGTGATGTCATGTGGTAGTTTCTCTGAAGTGTTGCGAAAAAATGTCAACAAAAGCTCGAAAAAAAGTTATTTTCTCCCTCTTTTCAATCCCCCCCATGTTTCCGTGGTTTACACTTTTGAGACGTTTAATGTTTATGTATTTTACACGAGCACTGATATATTTATGGTGCTGTTTTACAATGGCAAGAATTTAAAGTGGTAAAAATAACAAAAAAAATAGATGTGCAGTTCACCCAAGCTTGCATACTGCAAGTATGTTACCATGCGGAGCAGGAGAGGACAGGAGGTGATGATAAAAAAAGTCGGAGCAGCCATTTTTTTGCCATCCAAGCTGGATCTTGTTGAGATTTTTGCGCTGGCTTTGTGCCTACATGGCTGTTCATTACATAAGTGGAGGTGATGGAGACGAAAAAACAAGTTGAAGTATATATACATATATATGTTGGTACAAAGCAGTTTTTTCTCGTCTCGTGTGCATGGCTCTTGTGAGCGTTCCATGACACTATTGTCTGGGCATTTGCTGAACCATGCGTCCGAGATGCTCGGTTATATTGCATTTACTTGTACTATTTTTGGAAAGCAGTTAAATGGAAATGATTTGTAACAATGTTTCATGTTGATTCCAATAAAGGCAGTTGCAACCGTTTAGCACTTGTCTTTTTGGGCTGCTCTCACTTATAGTAAGAAGGCTGGAGAGCTTGCTGGCTCTTGTGCATGTTCAAGTTCATTTCCATTGTTAAGTGTGTATTACAATGTGATGCTAGTTCCTGGTCATGGAAATTTTACTATACACTTATTACTAATCCGGTAGCTTCATGTCTCCAACCTGCCAGGTCGTTTATCAGCAACGGTGATTGCCACTTTCTTCTCAACTTTTTGGAGGTACCAAATAACAAAACATATGCCTTCCAACCAGGCATTTTCATTGGTTTTTTTTGTTCATAAGGCATAATCGTGACAGGATAGACTCATTTAATCACTGGCTGGCTCAAGAGAGACGTAGGTAAAGGCAACCCACTTTCTTTGCCCTTAATTTGTGGCCATCAGAAGCGGCGGCCCTAGTGTATGGGGAGAAAGGTATTTTACCATGTTCCTAACAAAGTTTAAAGGGATACTAAAGTCAAATAATTTCTTAGTAACAATATTATCATTAACAGTGCCTTACTTACCAAGAAGTTTTTGTAAATGCACGGAAACACATGCGCCATGAGTAGGACATTCGCAAAATGATCCCTATTATGTCAGAGTTACCACTGACTATTAATTGCTAGTATTCGAACTAGCTGCACTAAAGAACCCTCCGTGCATCAAGAGACGTAATAATATGCTGCGTGTTCGTTTCTGTTTGATTCGTGGAAAAAAGAACCGCCGAACGTCACTGGGGAATGGCGCGAGTGGTTCACAAGTGCAATTTTCGTCTAGTTAAGCTAAGGCTAAACTACAGTTACTGTATATGCTACCTTTAGGTGGCATATACAGTAACTCTAGTAAAACTAGTCAGGTCGTGCCTTCTAGCGGCGCTCAGTTGAACTAGGCACGCCCGCCCACGGCCGGGTTAAACTGCACCTGCGTGCTCCCAACAAGCGCGCCCAGCAAGAGCGCGCGGGTGCAGTCTAGTCTGGCCGTGGCCTGCCATCCGGGGGCTATGGCAGTAGTGGGTGAGACAACTTTATTGTCGATCCGCCTTAAAGGGGGAAGAGGTAGGGGAATTAGCGTGCTCGGACGTCCCTGAGCAGCAACCTACTTGCGTCAAATATTTGGGGGTGCCGCTTTCGGCCGCTGGCGTTCCGGAATGCCAAGCACGTGCTGGACCACGTTTCTTTGGTTACCTGGCTTTTGGCTGCTGATGGTAGCTAGCATTTCTCACGGTTTGCAATAGTCAACTTTGCTACACGCAACGTCCATGGAACTACCGCAAGAGTATGTTTAACGATAGCAAGACCGCGAACCAACGTTGCCGTCAAGTGGTTCCCTGCGCACGCTAGGGAGCTGGACGCGGGCGCGAACCGCAACGAGGAGGCAGATACGAAGACCACGACAGGGAATTGTTCAATAGCCGTGTTGCTGCTGTGGCTCCCGCTACTTTCGATCTGCTGCCACTAGTCTCGGCGGCCGCGCAGTAAAATCGCGCAACGTTGTGCGCGGCAACTCTGACGTGAAATTTTATACTTGAGGCGGTTAATTTGAAATGTGCTAGCGTTGCGGACCACTAACACGTGATTTTTATTTCAATATAAGCACTTCCTTGGCACAAAAGTAGCACTACGAGGCTTCTAAACCGCTATTTCAGCAATCAACTTCGATTTAATAATTGCCTGTAGTGTCCCTTTAGGGAGGTGGTTATGAATTGTCGGAAAGTTTCTAACAACTTTTCCATTTCAATATCCTCATTTATGCCCCAACCCCTTTCATGTTGTCTTTGCTCTTACCCTCGCTTTCCTTTCCCGCTACCTTCCTTGTAAATATGAGTAGGTGCCGTCGGTATATCTAGGGCCCTTGTAGAGACGTCGCGGCGCGTCGGCTCCGCCCACCCATTGCAGGTCGGAGCTCGCTACCGCCCATACTCGAGCGCTAGTGTCTGTGGGAGCTGCAACGCATAGCTAGCCAGCCTAGCATTAGAGTGCACTAGTACACTGTACACAGTTTACTAGTACACTGTAAGTTCCATGCTAAGTACAGTGCACAAGCATGGCGCTTGAGCGAGCATGGGAATTATGAGTAGTACATTGGTTTGCCTAGTCTTCGTTCTATGTGTTCCTTTTGGCTTCGCCTGTCTTGCAGCTGATTTATAACGAAACAACAATCAGCAAACGTTCGGCAGTTACCCTTCACCATCTTCACCTTTTTGGGATCACCATTTCAAATCGGACCACGAAGTTGAAAACAGTTTGTTCTTTCATTCGAAACAAAACCAAAGCACAGCAAAGCGAAGCCAAAAGTGCGTGCGAAGACTAGGCAAATCAATGTCATATCCATAATTCCCATCGCAGCGCCAGGGTCCTCTCTAGTTAATTTTAGGAACCTCTTTGCTACCGATGGTTTTGGGACGTTAAACCCCACATATCAATCAAATGGATCTTTGCTACTGCCCACTATGATCACGTGACAAATGGCGGAGGAGGTGTGAACGGATAGAGTGCCTCGATGCGCGCGCCCCCGCTTAGAGTGGTGTCAGCTTTTGCAAGGGCAGATGCCGCCGCCTCGGCTTCGGCGCCAGCGCGACCGCCATTTTGGCGCCTCCGGCCGGTAGTTCGTGCTTGGCGTGTGAGGTGTTGTTGCGCAGTGTTCATTCCCTTACAGTTTTATGCACCCATCTCCGCATCACCATGCCCGGCTGCTGCGTGCCGCAGTGCTCGAATCACTCGAGAAACGGATGGAAGTTGTACCGGTTTCCAAGAGACCCAAAAAGAAGGCTTCTTTGGACCGTTAAAATCAAACGAGACAAGTGGCAACCGACTAATACGTCGCACGTATGCAGCGTAAGTAAACATTTTTTTTTAGTGCGTCGTATTCTGACTGGTCAGCATTATTTAGGGCGCCGTTGTTTTTTATTTAGGTGCGCAATGTAAACGCAGGACAGCCAAACGTCGTGCAGGGTACTGTGCGGCGTGCTCGTGTTAAAAGATCACGCTTTAAGAAAATGCGTCAAGTACGGGGGCTTCGGAAGCCCCCGTGTCGATAACATTTCATGCTGGTTCAAGGGCCTCGAGTGTGCTACTACATTCATAGGAATTGCGACTAGTTTCAGTGCCCTTGCACGGGAAAGTGTTGCCTTGGCAGCAGCGTTGTGAAATCCTTCCCACCCCCTACCCGAGGCTGTTAATTTCGTGCACTGCGCTTCGCAGCTATTTTGCTCGCGAGACCGGCTGCCGCTGTCGTGACCGTCCGCCTCGCAGCCCGAAGACAGACTTCGTGAAATTGCCGTACTCGCTCGCCAACTCGCCCCGACAGCGTACGCGTCGACCGGGTGCTGGCGGAGTTGAGCTGAACGAAAAGTAGGCAAGAGATGGGGACGCAGGAGGTGTAGTTAAACAGATGAGAATTTAGAAAGTGGAGGAGGGAGAAAATTATATGCAAGGGCAGAAAACGGGGAGTGAGTTCAGGCCGCGTGCCGGCGAGCGAGTACGGAAATCTGACGGCGCCTGACTGCTGCCGAACTTCAAGAGTACGGCACGTAGAGTTCACGTAATTCACATAAGAGGAAATTGGACGTGAAATGCGCGCATATGGCCTCGCAGGGAATTAACATAGGCTCGGGTGCGTGGTAGGGGGATTTCACAACGCTTACGAGGCCTGCCCATGTTTATTCGTGCACGCGTTGGCACTGATCGGTCGAAATTTGAACGCCTCTTGTGAAATCAAGCCGTTTGAACATAAACATGCTGTTCCTGCGAAAAACTCGTAATATTACGAGGCCGGACTTCTGCCCGTCTTGTGTGTATCGTCGTATGTATACTTGGGAATCAGGAACACTTCAGTGACGAACAAAACAAGCGCTGTTACGGAGTGTTGTCATTTTTACCTGACAAATAAATTCGATTGCATTGGGAACTTGGAGGCTTGGGTACAAAGCTTTCGATAGAACGAAATCTGTAACGCTCGCTATAAAATCAGACCTGGTCCTTTGTCGGCACAATAGACTAATATTTTATTCACATGAATTCAGGAATCCTTACAGATTTTCAGTGCGAAAATTGAAAGGGTTATTATAACAGCAGGCTGGGTCTATGATCGCGCTCACTGAAGTGGCTTACGTGAAAGCGCGCGTGAGCTCAATTAGTTTCCTTCTTTTTGTGCTTCAAAGTTGCTGCTAGTTCCTGCTGCGAATCATACTGAATGCATACATGAAATCTTGTTTATTGACAGTGACAGACATTCGTTTTTCTTCTGCCAGTGTGTTAATTTCCAATTCTGGTTTTATTTGCAGGCTCACTTTGAAGAGAACAACTATGAGCAACATCGTGCGGATGGCTGGAAGAAGTTGAAACCAAATGCCGTCCCAACTTTGTTCACATTCAAACGTGAGATTGAACTTTTTTCTTGCATTACATAAAGCAGCACCAGTTGCAAGTACTCTATGTACCTGGGATTTCTACGAAGCTAACACCAAATAGGTCCTCATATGCTGCGTCCAGATTAGTGCATAAATTCTGGAAATGCAGTCACGGACAAAGCTAGGAAATGCGAACACAAAAATGTGAACCAGACCACGCAAAATTGAAAAATACTGCTAATATTAGACGGTCAAATAATGGCACGCTATTAGTGCGTTTGGAAAGCTACATTTCCCAACTTTGTTTTTGTGATTACGTTGCATCACTTTGACTTGCATGTAAAAAAAATTGCGATACTTGAGTGTTGTAATTTATATTTCTTGTTTGCATTTTTTGGTCATGACTGTATATACGTCTGGATTTCAGTGTTTACAGGCATGACCCACTGCACAACAGTTTTCCGCTACTTAGCACACGGTCGTGTACTGCTAGGATGTCAGGTGCAGTGGCTATGTTATTTACAAAGGGGGAAAACGGAAACCATTATGTATACGAGATCCACGATGCACGAGCCCCCACTACAGTGCGCCTCATTACCTGCGTTGCGTTGGCGTGTTAAGCCCTACAATCAAATAATCAATAAACTGCATAGGGAGCGAATGTCAGTTGAGCCCTCCACAACGGCGCACACGTGTAGCTCTGGCATATGAAGCTCCAATTTGAATTAGAGCCATTTATTGTGGGGAGAAATTTTGAGCACAATTTAATTATGGTATTTTAAGACCTTCCGCTATCCCTTGTGGAAAGGGCGGGGGAAGGACAAGTGTCTTCCTCACGTCAATAACTAAGCCGGTATCTGCTGCATGTGTTACATTTGTAAAATTAACAAGCTAGACATGAACTGGCATTGCTTGAATATGTTCATGAATACATACATTTCTGCTTGCAGCACTGCCTAAGGAACGAAAGCCACCAAAAGAAAGAACTGTGCCTGCACCCTCCAGCAACGAGACCAACAAATCTCCTCCTGGTCTGCGTCAATATCCAGCTGCAGTTAAAACTACCCTAGAGACCCCACAAAACCACGCCGTTCCTGAATCTACACGGCAAGGAACATCGTGTTATGGGCACGACACCATGGAAGTTGACGACGCCGTTGTTGAACTGTCAGCGAACACTAGTGATGCAGATTCAAGAGAAGTTAATGCAGCGGCTGGTGAGACATCAAATTCTACTGCAGAATCAGCAGAACTGAAGAAGAAGCTTGCTGACCTTACAAGAAAGTACTCTGAACTTCAGCAACATCATGACACAGCCAAGAACACCATTAGTGGTCTCAAGAAAAAAGTGCAAAAACTCGAGACTGAGGCAACAAATATTTCGCAAAATATGAAATTTCTCAACGACGATCAAGTACGCGCTCTCTCAAGGAGCAGCAGCTTGGGGAACTCTTGGTCTCCGCAAACTGTCAAGCAAGGCCTTCAAATTAAGTTTGCTTGTGGAACAACCGGATATGAAACTTTGAGAAAATGGGATATCCTCTCCCATCCAAAAGAACGCTCGCACGGAGGATTCAAAATTTGAAGTTTCTCCCAGGCGTTCTTCACGAAGTGATAGACGTTATGAAATGCAAAGCCGAGACCATGGAGGATGTAGAAAAGGACTGCGTCCTTTTTTTGGATGAAATGGAGATAGTGCCGGGGTTTGAGCTAGATCGGGCTGAAGACGCACTTCTCGGAGGAATAACTCTTCCTCCGAAGCCTGAAGAGCCTGCGGTTCATGCTCTGGTATTTATGTTGGGCGGACTTAACCAGCGATGGAAGCAGGTGATTGCATATGAATTTACCGGAAGAAACATCGATGGCGGCTTGCTGAAAAACTATGTGTTGGAACTAGTACAGCTGTGCAGTCAAATATATCTGAGAGTTCACGCAATCACATGTGACATGGGCTCGGCAAACCGCGCAATGTGGAGGGAATTCGCCTTTTCCAGTCACAGAGATTCTTCCACGGTGTGCTCCATACCTCATCCGTGCATGGACGGGAAGGAACTTTTTTTCATTGCTGATCCGGCTCACGTCTTGAAGAACCTCAGAGGCCAGCTCTTGAGCTCAGAAGTTTTCACGTTGAGTGAGGCCACAGTTGCCAAACATGGCCTGCCTTCTTCACAAGTCAACTTGGAATATGTTCAGGCTGTGCTCGAAGAAGATTCTAAAAGAGAACTGAAGGTAGCCCCAAACTTATCCGAAATGCACACCAGCGCAGGCCACTTCACCAAAATGAAGGTTAGTGTCGCTGTACAACTTTTTCGGGAAGCTCCCCCAGCTATCAGATTCCTTATAAAGGAAGGAGTTCTTAAACAGGAAGCAGAAACAACAGCTTGGTTCATGGAGCTGATTTCAAAATGGTATGCACTGATGTCTTCGCGGCATCCAACACTGGCCCTGAGTCGGAGAAGTAGGGCTAAGTACTCCGAAGCCCTAGATACATTACACACAGCAATAGAAACCATCAGAACTATGAAAATGGGTGCCACATCCCATTGGAAACCGTCGCAAGCAGGTGTACTCATATCAACTACAGTTGTACTTCGCCTCCAAGACGTTCTGTTAGGAGACGAAGGCTATGAGTTTTTTCTTACGAGCAGGCTCCTGCAGGACTGCTTAGAGAACCTCTTTCTGTGGTGCGGCTTATGAAGCCGGTTCCCAATGCCTACGATCTCAAGTGCGCTCTGAGACTGGTGAGCGTAAGCCAATTTTTGCATACACCGAGGACGACCAGCTACGAGCTTGATGACAGGGAGTACCTGGTGGACCTGCTATCCCAGGGGAAGGAAGCCTGCGTCGAGAAGGAAGCTCAAGAAATCGATGATTCAGAGATTTTGTTCATCGAAGGATTGTCGTCCACAGAATGCAGTATTCTCTTTTACCTAGGAGGATTTATTTTGAAGGGAATTTTGACATCTGTGAAGTGCGCAAAATGCAAAGATGCTCTCCTTGGAACTGCCAACGACGAGCATGCTTCGCTGACAGCACTGAAAGAGTACGTTTCAGATGGAGGCAACCTCATCTACCCCAGCAAGGGAGTTATGAAAGCCTTGATAGACTATGAGGAGCATTTTGCTGCCATAAACTCTTGGTGCACGGACAAAGTAGTCACGATGAAGTCGCCGCTTCGTTCACTCACCGCATACCTAAACAAGGTGCACCGCCGCAGCTTGTGTGTATGCGCGGAGCACGAGGACAGTATATACCGACTGCTCACAGAGAGGTACGCAAGAATAAGGCTGCGCATTCACCTTCGGCAGGTTCCAGTCGGGAGTTGCAATGGACATGCAAGCAAAACATGTGCCGGCGTCAACCTCTCATGAGAAATGGACACGCCAAGATAAGCTGTATGCTTAAAAGGTTTCGGCTCACGTGGGCACGCTTTTGACTCTTGCATTTTTTATTTTTAAACATTTCATTTCGTACTGCATTTGGTTTGTCTTGTATCTGACTTTGATTTTCACTAGTGGGACAACGCAGCATTAAGGCGCACAAATAAATGGCCTGTTCACTGAAATCGTGGGTGTCGTTTCATAAAGGTACACTGGTAAAGCATGTTACTCTCGGGTATGCTGCCTGCACAGTGCATGAAATGGTAAGGCAGGAGAAGGTGGTACCGAATGTCAGATAATGTGTGTGCGTGTGCGTGTGTGTGTGTGTGTGTGTGTTATATACACACACACGCAAGTATATAAAGTACAGCGATTCCTGCCTTTGCTATTCGGCTGATTCACAAAGACCCAAATATTGCATTCCTTTCAGCAAGCGTAGTAATAAAAGTTCATGCGCCCCTCCGTCTTAACGACGACAACGGTTTAACGCGAATCTTTCTGGTGTGGGAGTTCGTGGCTCATTTCATTCAGTCTATGTCAGCCCCTGGCGCATTGTACAAGCACAGGCCACCAGTTTGTATGACGTGCGTTGTTCCATTTAACAATTAGGCAACAACAGCACTAAGAGGTGTCCAAGTTGCACCAAAAAAAAAAAAAAGCTCGCCAACGAGTACTTCTTTCCTACCATACGCGAGCACCGCAAGCGGTAATGCGCTTCGCATGCTGCCCCACTACGGCAGGAGCCGTAATGGCGGCCGTCGTAGCAGACGACGCGGCTGTCCTCACCCTCAGCGGAGCGCGCGGGCATCAAGGCACCCTATGAACGGACGCACCACTGCGCCGAACTTCCAGCAGCGGTAACACAATAAAGGTCCAACAAAGTTGCTAATGTTAAAATTGTAAGTTCAAGGTGGTGGTGTTACCTTTGATATGATAGTGCGCTGGTGGAGTGCAGTGGTGTTACACCAATGAGCCCAAGTTTTCGGAATCATGACTATTTCGTTTGTGACGCACATGAAAGTCCCGTGTCTTTTACTTTCTCCAATTCTGTCTCACTTTATCGTGGTCCTTTAACAAGCCCCACTGAACGCTCCTAAACGAAATAATCTGAATTAGAAAATAGTAACGCGCTTTTGCACTACGATTGATAGTGCGAGTGGGCCCTGGAAGTAATTGTTTTTCCTCCTCTCTTTTTACTCTCTTTTTGCTTCATCTCTACTCCGCGAATCTTACATTAGTGAGCACGGGATGTCCTTCAGCCCATAAGCATGTGCAGGGTACACCTTCAAAAAAAAAGGGGGGGGGGGGAGATGATGGGGGTGTTGCCAAGGTTCATCCCTCTTGCTGCCTCCGTGCGCCCGCCCATGGCCCAGCCAACGTTCTAACTAGAGGCTGCAGCTTTGAATACAAGACCACTTGTGGAAACATTGGCTCCAGCGACGTTCATCAGCTAATGTATCTTATCTCTGCACTTGAAAGAAGGACGTCAGGTGAAATGATTAATGCCTATATATAGGTGCTAACATTTAAAACGGGTCCTTATAAAAAAATGTCTTGTTAACGTTCAATGCGTGCTCGCGTATCTGACGTGGTTCACATCGAAGACCGGAACAAAGGAAGAATCGCCTCAAATCGGCCCTCTAACGATGACTGTTCACTGGATGAGGCGATGCGCCAAGAAATCGGTCTTGATACGCGGGCACTGGCTTCACGTGGGCAGTGACGTGCGCGCGCCGGTGTTTTGTATCGTTGACAGTCGAGGGTAAACGGCGCGGTATGCGCTTCCGTCAGTATAGCGTGATAGCCCGCATCGAGTGGGTGCGTGCGTACGCCTTATCGAAACGGTAGAGCTGATTAACAGGCCTTGGTCGGCAACAAGTGCGGTTGTGTTCGCCGAGTGGCTCAGTGTTGACAGCGATGGCGCCCTTCTATCTGGCCTTTCTGGTGGTTCTCGGTCTGGCCAGCGCTAGCAACGAGGTAAGCTTCGACTGACCACACGCATTTTCAGAACTGCGTCCCCGTCTTTCCGCGGGGCAGAAATGGGGAGTAAACTGTTATTGTAAGGCAAGTGCAACAGTATTCCTTGGCTGCCGTTATCACCTATGTCCAGGCACACTTCACCCGTGACTTCTATTTGTCGCTGAAAATTAACCGCAAATTGTTAGGCGACCGTGTCATAGATCCTTTGAACAAGGACTGGGAAGGTTGTAAAGATATGCGGCATGCCTGGCGTCCCCCTCGTTCGTACGCCTATGTTAATCACGCAGTACTGTGGTCATATATGGCGTGCGCACGGGATTTTGTAGTCAGCTGGGCCATTCCACGTCAAACGTCCCAGTCATTTTGCGACCATCTCAAATGTATTCGAAAAAAAAATCGCGCTGGTTTACTGTATTGAAAACAGTGAGCTGCTACGATATTTCGGACATAAAATAATTTTTGCTCACGTAGCTCCCATCTGAACTTCCTGGAATGTCGCTTGGGTGTTGTTTGTCGAAATATTTATTTTAAAAGTGCCACTCTTCTTTTTATACCAAATTTGGTCTACACGGTAAGTAAAGGTGCTAGTGTAAGGTGTTTGAAGCTCAGTAATATTAGTTCAATTTTACTGGCACATAAGCCTCCAAGAATTCAGCCAAAATGTGTTGTTTGCATTTTTATTGCAATATTGTACTTTGTATGAATATCGAAGTAGTGAATACTAACTCCACAGAAGGTATATTTTGAGGAAAGAATAGTTTTAGACCTCTCAAGCTGCTAAACTTTACGAGATGAAATCGCGAATCTCGCAAAATCGTCCTTTTTTTTTCATATTGAGGCGCAATTTGCACCAAGTGGTGCTCGAATTAAAAATTACCTTTATACCTAAATCAAAAGCGAATAAGCAGTTATAAGCGAATAAGCAATCAAAAGCGAATATGGCAAATCTTAGTACATTTCTTTTTGTTATAAGGCAGAAAATAATTTTTGGACTTTCCCATTGACGCCTATCTTCCCATATGGTCATACGACAGCTGCCGCATTGTAATTCTTCAAACGCCAACAAATCCTTAAACAACAACATTCCCCAAACGCCAACAAATCCCCAAACAACAACATTCCCCAAACGCCAACAAATCCGACGTGGTGCGCGAGCACGGCGCAGGCATCGCCCAACATCGCTAATTGTGCGAGTGGTGAAGGAGCGTCGTTTAGCAGCTCTTGCCTTCTGGTCATGACTTGTTATTGTGTTTGGCAACAGATGACGCACGAAAGTGAACGTGCTTGAGCACTTAGTGCTACAATGCCAAAAACTCTCACCCTGCCCGCCAGAGGCCACTACACTACCTCAGGCGCTGTCCTTGGCAGACAGGAATGCAAAAGCAGTTTCCACCACAAAGACAAGGCTCCAACAGTGGTGGAAGTGGTGACAAAAGTGAACTCCTCTTTGTGCTTTTGATCTTTTTTTTTGTTCTTTTCTTTATATACCTAAGCTGGAACACAACATATATGTGTTCACCCGTTACAAAGGGCAAAGCCACAAATCATCATCCAACTGTCGGTTGATCGTGCTGTATGCAGCCGCTGCAGTGCAGGCAACGAGCTCGCGTGTTACCTCTAACAGCAGACCGACCTGCACGCTTCACGCAACTCGTTCTGGTGATATGCCGCCTTCTGAAGTGTATAGACTTGGGAAAATGCGATAATGCACATACTGCATTAGCAGCAGAACAGCCAGGCCGGAACATAACCTTGTGGGTTGTGAACTGACCGATGTGAATTGAATTCAAAGCGTTGTCTTGAGCAGTTCAGCGCACGAATCCGCGCAAATAACATCACTCTGTCGAACTTCGCTGTCAACTAATTTTGAAACAACCAGGATATCAATTCTGATAGCAGCTTTCTAACGAGCGTAAAAAGCTGTTTCTATTTTATTGCGATGTAACGGGGGCGCTTATGGTTGCCGCACTATCGCTGCAACGATCAGCACGTGCATTGTGCCCACACAGCAGGCGGGAGCTTCTACGAACTGCGCTTTCAACATGGAAAAAAAAACGGTGTTTAGAGGGTACCTGGAGCGGCCGTGTTCTCTTACACCAGTGTTTTGTAGAGTTACATGAGGTCGGATCTGAATATGTTGGCTGGTAGCCTCACTGCGTATAACATTGCAATTTGTCGCTACCACATTCATTGCTTCACCTTTTCGATGAAACTGATTTTGTGCAATAATCCCTGCTACAGTCGTGAACTGCATGCACTTCACAACGGGAGCACGATATACATAGCCACAGAAAAAGCTTCTCGAGACACAGCTATAGGTGTACAGCGGCTACGCACGTTTTGAAGGTTATGTACCGTTTGTCATAAGTTGTTCGCGTTCATCTGGACGTGTGATTACGTTTCATGCGTCAGTTGTGCGCGAGAAATGCGGGACACGTTTCGATTCTTGCCAGTCTTCGTGCGCCCTTCCAATTGGTTGCTATCGCGTCCAATGCTTCGTCTTTGCAGCAAAGCTGTGACTTTTATTTCTTTGTCAAAACTCCTTGTAACTCAGGGGATGAATAAACGGCTCTCATCTTCATTACCTGCTCCAAATTTATTTTAAAATTCACCTGTGATTGATTGATATGTGGGGTTTAACGTCCCAAAACCACCATACGATTATGAGAGACGCCGTAGTGGAGGGCTCCGGAAATTTCGACCACCTGGGGTTCTTTAACGTGCACCCAAATCTGAGCACACGGGCCTACATTTCCGCCTCCATCGGAAATGCAGCCGCCGCAGCCGGGATTCGAACCCGCGACCTGCGGGTCAGCAGCCGAGTACCTTAGCCACTAGACCACCGCGGCGGGGCGAAATTCACCTGTGTTGCAGTATGAGTTTTAAGTTAGATCGAAAGTTGATTTGAGAATTTTCATTACTTAGAGCTATATTTTAATTTTTTTTTCATGTCACTAATCTGCTTCCCCGAGTGTTGTCAACTTGATTTGTGTTAAGTATAAGCCACGGGCGATTAGGACAAATGTTTTTCGGAAAAAAATGAAACATCTTTTACACCCCAGCACTGCGGGAGTATTTCTGCCACGCAACTGTAATAGCCATCGACCTTCCGTGCTTTCCTGGCGTTATCACCGTGATCCCGGCACTTTACCGTCGCGATCGGCTACGAGATATGGCTTTGAGCACGAGCGTGGAAATACATTCGGTTGCTGATAATTCCATTGTGACATACCGCTGCGTATGCATGTCGCATAAATCCGCGCTCGAATTCGCTTGTCCCGTCAAAACAAGCATAAACCGTATCACGGTAAAAGCTGAATGCGAACCGACACGCAAGCGTGCTTCTACTCGGAGACTGACTCATTTGAAGACGTCACGTCCTACTCTGACCCTCTACAACGGGGTCGGCAACCTTTTGAGGGGGAGGGCATAGTTTCATGAAACCTATGTATGGCTGGGGGCCGTACGGCAAAGCAGAAAAAAAAGAGGGGGAGGGGGTCTTTGTGCCCCACCACGGGGGTCTAGTGGCTAAGGTACTCGGCTGCTGACCCGCAGGTCGCGGGTTCGAATCCCGGCTGCGGCGGCTTCATTTCCGCGGTGGAGGCGGAAATGTTGTAGGCCCGTGTGCTCAGATTTGGGTGCACGTTAAAGAACCCCAGGTGGTGGAAATTTCCGGGGCCCTCCACCATAGCGTCTCTCATAATGATATGGTGGTTTTGGGACGTTAAACCCCACATATCAATCAAATCGGGAGGGGGGGGGGGGGTCTTTGCAGGCAAATAGAAAAGTTCGTTGAACTTACAATAGTTGTATTCAAAAGTGGAATAGAAATTATGTATATTTTCAACATGCGTCACAAGGTTGCAATTTGTACATGAAATCAAATATAGAAAAAAACACGCCTTCCAGTTCACAGCCATATCGCAAAAAATGCTGACCGGCAGACTCGGATAGTCATGAACATGTCTATCGCTTAGTCGGCAGGTGTTTGTAGGCTAGTTGGGGAAGGGTGACAAAAGGGGAATCGGACGTTGAGCAGGGGCATACTGCACTGCGGGCCACGTGTTGTCGGGCCCTGCCCTACAGCGCTGTCCTATCTTCTGTGATCACCTACTTAAACAAACAAAAAAAAAAGAAAATCAGAAGTACAATTAATCATGCCCCAGTATAACATAAATCGATTACCAAGATTAACTCCTGCGTCAAAGTTGTTTGCTGTCTCTGATCTTGTTTTGTTACGCTTTCTTTGTTGCAGCATGTCAAGTGTGAACATGGTTTGGTGCCACTTAATAGGTAAGTGCACTATATATATATATCCTTGAGCGGGGAGAAGTTATGCATACTGCATGACCATTTCAAGGCAGCTGGTCATTCATGGCACTTTATTATAAAAGCAAAGACAAAACACTCATGACTAACGTGTTAGCATTAAGTGGCGTTAAGTGTCCGTGCATGTGCATATTCAACTGCGCTCCTATTTTGCCGTCAATCAGTTCCTTCAAACCACTGATATCATCTTTTTTTTTTTTTTTGATACGGAAATACAACAGCGAGAAGGTTAACAGTCAGCCAAGCGTTTTTCTCAGCCCGCTGCCGTATGGAAAATCACATGTTTGTACCGGAAATCTTTTTGGTCGTATATATGGTGAAACCAATCAAAATCAATATACTCTTACTGTGTATGTGTTAGCGTCTCGGGACACCCTGAATTGGCTCATCCTGAATTCTGAAAGTTTATATATATATATATATATATATATATATATATATATATATATATATATATATATATATATATATATATATATATAATGTGTGTGAGAGTGTGCGGCATGTTATGAGTCAATTTATTGCTTCACGTTTTTTCTTATTCTTGTTTTTTTAATTGATGTTTACGCTTTCTCGCTAAATGAAAACAAAACAAAGACGTTACAGCTGACGCTCAAGCAGGCACATGCATGAACCGGAAAATTGGGCTATCTTATCCGTATACTGCAGTTCCCTCGTGCCGTCCTTCGTCATAAACCTGGATTTGCCCCCAAGCGAAAGATGGATCGAAGTCGCAAAAGCCAAGAAAGCCGAGGTAATCCTTTCGAACAGCATACACTCATTCTAAGAATATATATGTATTTTTTCTTCGTCCTCAGAACGTCTCAGAGATCAAATCATATAGGACAGAGCGCATATATACCCTGCACTAATATATACTGAAAGTAATTTCTTCTAGAATATTTGCCATACGAACCAGCCTAAGTAGCCACTCTTTTCCATACACTCATGGTGCGGTCGTTCAAGAGCGAAACATCGGAGGTGATGAGTAACTCGAGTCCGCACATACGTTTATATGCTCGAAATTCGTAGAAAGAGTAGGCCTACGCTGTCCGCGCTGTGGTCATCCGGGGTGCACACTGTAACACATGCTGTGGCAGTCTCACGACTTGCGAGGGGGACTCGGGGTCTCCCTCGACGGAAGAAGACGGGCTCCAGCTCAACACAAGCTTCGCAAAGGACCAACAGCTCAGGGCTATTCAGAGAACCCGCGAATTTGCCGAGAGCCTGAACCTCCCGGTGCCATTGTGGGTGCAGCCCGCAGACGGTACCTACTGAAGGGGAATTCACGTCTTCTCAAGACCAAATAAAGTCCTTTGATGACTTTGTGACACGGTCTTATTTACTGATAACGAAGCGCTATTTGCAGTTCAGTGCATTGAACTTTTAGTGATACAGCTTTCTGGTGCTACCAATTAAATACTTACTTGGTTTAACAGTGGTGTAGTCAGACCCCTGTCTACGCCCCTGTGGTCAAAGTATGTCGTGAAGCAGAAGTCTCAAGATATGACCCGAGGACCGCCCGTAATAAGGTTCAGCAGCCATCACTGTCAAACTCGCGTGTCAGATATTTTGGGTTGCACGAAATCGCAGAAAACGTTGGTTTTCGATAGCGGCTGCTCTTATCGAATGTGTATAGTTTCGAACTCCTTCTGGAGTAGAATGAAAATGTTTGAATGGTTTAGAGCGAAAAAATGTCTTGCTGGTGTAATAGTACTAGTGAAAAGCCCAATTTCGTTTACTGTATTGTATGAAGTGTGCCTGGCTATTTGTTCCACTTTCCTGCTAGCGTTGTTGACCACCTTCCTTCTGGCAAAAAGTGGGACACACTGAGGGGGAAGAGATTTCCCAATACATACCCGTGTAAACGAAAACCCATACATTACTGTGAGGTGCCCGGACATGGAACACCATTATGAATATGAGCATGTGAAAATTTGACAACTCAGAAGATTGCCGCTCACAGAATAGCCGTGGCTTAGTTTCCACACGTTACTGCACGATTAAGAGCTTGGGTAGTATTGAACACCACCTGTTTTACTTCCTTGAAATCTTATTTTCTTGACGCGACATAGGATGGGACTGTCTACAGCTAATGCATCCTCGTAAAGGTAGGTCATGTGCAGTTGAACTCGAGGCGCTGCAGAACAATAACAAAGTGTGAAATGTGGAAAAATTAACCAATATTTTCGTATTTCTAAACAGCCTTCAGTCGGAGGCAGTCTCGTGAGCATTAGGTTGAGTGGTGACCCTATACTTCGTTGTGCGTAATGCATCTCCTGAAGAATTTAACGAGTAAAAGGCACGACAGTGGTTATGATTGTCAACTGTTCTCCCGAAGGTCGCGGGTTCGATCCCGGCAGCTGCGGCCGCATTTTCAAAGAGGCGGAATGGTAGAGGTCAATGTATTGTGCGATGGCAGTGTGCGTCAGAGAACATCAGATGGTCAAACTTTGTGTAGCCTGTCGAGGATCCCAGCACTGTACTCCAGCTGTTGCGGATCTCAGCACTGTTTACCAGTTGTCGCTTCGAATCCCAGCGCTGATCACCAGTTGTTGTGGACCGGGGTCTACCCGGTCTTTTGTGGTAGCGTGGTGCAACTTCGGGTGGAGGAAACAAACGCTGACATGATGAGGATACGAAAAACAAACAGGTTTATGGCTCTATTTACACTTATTTACAGCATAGCTTAGGAGTTCACAAACCATGAACTTGGTGGTTGAACCGTTACGTGGTTCAGAACGACGTCCAGCACTATGCGGCGTCGTTTTAAGCCATGTCGGGCTCCTCCTCCTTGAGTGGAACACCAATCACACACACACACACAACAGGCGAGGGGTGCGAGCATGCACCACCCACGTGAACGTCCAATATTGAGTCGTGATCGCTGCACTGCAAGGTGGCGTCAGCGGGGCTCTTCCTCGTCATGTCCGTGCCGCTGGTCGAGGGGTCCCAAACTCCTGACAGCATACATCAAAGGGTCCGCCGATCTGTTCGCTCAATTAGCGGGACGATTTGCAATGGCCGCCGCGGTCTCTTCCGAGGAAGTTGCTGTATTTGCTGTCCTCTCTCGAACGGCTTACGGTGTCGTGGTGACATGACGTCTCACCCTCCGGCTAGCAGGGACAATACCTGGCGGGCATAGGCAGCCGGCCGGTCGGCTACTTGTTTGAGGATTAAAAGAGCGCCGCTACCCCGTCAGCTCTGGCGCCGGTCATAACAAGCCCTCCACCACGGCATCTCTCATAATCATATCATTGTTTTGGGATGTAAAACACCAGATAATCTTACGAATTTGAATGTGATTCGGAATGAGTTGGTAAGCGTACTTGTACTGGTGTGCAGGAATAAATTGCGAAATTGCTATTGTCATCCACTATTTTGGATGTGTATTGCGAACTGTCTAACTAGACGAGACCACAAATTACGTTCAGAGAACTCTTCGCAGAACGTAATTTGTGGTATCACACTAGTGGTTTCACAAGGGTGCCAAGTTTTGAGCAAGCTGTCACTGGTCAGTTTTCGACCGTGCTGAAATAAGTGAAAACTTTATTCAGGATGCCTGGCGGTAGTGGGCGCGGTGGGGCTGATCGAAAATATTTCGGCGACATGACACTATAAGGCGGTTCTCAGAGACCGCGAAGTTTCCCGCTATAGTACGTTTAAAGCACATAATTTAAATTTAATTACAATCGTTGCCATTTCAGGTGTACAAAATGCACGAGGCGTTGAAGAATCTGACTGAGGACATTCTGGGAGAGAGAGTTCTGAAACTGATTGACTCGGCCATGGTATTGAAACCTCACCGCAATCACACAACTGAGTTAATACTACAAATAAGCGTTCAATTTGTTTCTTTTTCCTATTCAGCCAAAACTTCTCAACACTCTTCCCTGGGAATTCACCGAGGAGATGAAGTCCCTCTCGGAAATATCAGGTCTTCCCTTAGGTAAGCTTAATTGGCACAGTCGGCCGTCATTTCTTGTTATAACCATGATCATAGGGATATTGAAAAACCACTAACATTTTTTTTACATTTGTTCAAAGGCGAAGTTGTGCTGTACAACGTGTTCTACGAATTCTTCACTGTATGCACTTCAATTGTGGCTCAGGATTCGAATGGTAAGTTTAGGTTTATTTTTTTTCTTTGCCAGACGCGCTGTAAAGCTGATGTTACAAGGTTACACTTGTGGTATATAGTGAACGCCAGCAGTGGTGCTTATCAGTTCAAAATGCTATCAGACTGATTGAGTGAAACAACTTTACTAGGTCCACAATAGACGCGAGTTAACTCAACGTCACCTGGCTAGGCCCACTCGGGGACGGCCAGGTGAACCCTCGCCGCCCTCTTTTGGGGCCCTCTAGATGGCCAGATATTAAGAGGTCAGTTCATGGGCCTTAATGAGCTCGTTAACATTTTTTTTCTTTTCACACATACCGAAAATTATTGCCTAGATATGGATATACGGTACTACCTCATAGCAGGCCCGTGGTTAGGGGGATGTCTTTAGGGCACCCCCCCCCCCCCCCCACCTCCGCAATTTTGGTGGAGGGTTTTACCGAAAACAATTAAAACAGATGTTTTTTTCTGAAATAAACTTCAGTATTGGCCTTCCCCTCCCCCGCTCGGAAAAATGTATGTATATGTGCTAATGCGTAATGAACAATGCCGATAGATAGCATGCAAAAAGTAGGGCTTAAGAAAAAAATAACTGGTCACGCCACTGTCATGGATCCGCTTCTCACCCTAATTTCAACACTCGGAGTAGTGAAATCTGCGATCGTTTGCTTAGCTTAGCAATAGCTTGGGAATCTGTGAATGAACAAAAAAAGAAACAAAAGACAGAAGAAATATTGGCATTGAGCGCACCTTGAGTGCAAGCTTTGAAGAAATATTTTTCGACATTGCAGTGATGTCAGCTGTAGATATAGTTACGGTGTGTTATAGAAGAAAAAGAAAACAGATGTCTTTCTTTTTTTTACTTCTGGCGCACAAATACAGATACAAGCTCTAAATAGAAATTCTAGGTGTATGGATTCGACATCGTGCAGGCGTATCGGCTGCATACTAAATTGCTGCTAGCGTAAGCGGTGATGTGTGCTCCTGACTGCTTATAAATATTGTGAGACAGTGAGAGGTCGTCCATGTGATGAAGGCGTAAAGCTAACTTTTTGTATGCCTGTTTTCTACTTGCAAACCATGTTTGCAAGCAAATTTTTGTTACGTCTATTTTTCCTCTTTTTAGGTGAGATATACCACGCGCGGAACATGGATTTCGGGCTATTTCTTGGGCGAGTATACCTTATTCAAGGACATCGGAAATGACTGCTTTGAGGTCCCTCTATAGGTCTCCGCACCGTGAAGTTAATGCCAGGAGTTTTGAACGCTTTCGTATACTTATTTTTGCAGATGGGACCCGCAAAACCACACGTGGGCCATGACCGAAATATTGAGGCCGACTGTCATTAAACTCGATTTTCAGAGGTCCCAAAAGACGGTGTTCAAGGCCGTCACCTTCGCGGGATACTTGGGTGTCTTGACCGGCGTGAAGCAGGTATACGAAGTGTGCACTTAAACAAAGGGAACGATTTCAGCGTTATTTTTTTTTTTGCATGCCACGATTCAAGATTTTTCATTCGCTACGTACCGTGGCAATCGCATTTTGGTGGAGGCGACACGCTAGAAGCCTATGTACACTTATTCAGGGCTGTAACTATATAGTGACAATTCAGGTGGATCTCACACTATCCGAAACTCTTTCTTGCTTTAAAGTTTCTGGAATTTTCGAACTATCTACATACATGGCTTCACATCGAGCATCAGTAGCCAAAGGTAGCCGTTCTGTGCATAAACCCTTTTCGAGAAAAAACAATCCTCGGTACGACATTTATTCATATGCACGTTGTAGTAGCAACGAAACTGAGAGCAATGTAAAAAGGAAAGACAGACTAGAACGTGGCTTTTTTATCTACAGACACTTAGGCTATTTATTTAGCCGCATGCATATGAACTAACAGACAGTTGCCAACAGATATCCTTCAGTGATGGGCGTCTGGTGTATTTTCCACGAACTGTCCTCCTCGACGGCATGCCTGATAATCATATCGCCATTTTGGCACGTAGAACTGTAACTTGTTCGGCTTATGCCATGATAGGAATTTGTCAAAGAACCCCAGGTGGTCGAAATTTCCGGAGCCCTTCACTACGGCGTCTCTCATAATCATGTGGTGGTTTTGGGACGTTAAACCCCACATATCAATCATCACAGGAATTTGTCTGCCGCGGTGGTTTGGCGGTTACGGTGACGCTTACTCGAAGGTCGCGGGTTCGACCCCGTTCGCGGTGGTCGCATTTCGATGCAGGTGGAACATTAGAGGCCCTATGTACTATGCGACGTCTGCGCATGTTAAATAACACAAGGTACTTGATATTTCATGTACCTACTACTACGGCGTGCCTCGAAACCATATCTAGGTTTTGGCTAGTAAAACTTCAGACGTTATTATTCTTAAGTACAGGAGTTTGAGGTATAGTCCATATGTGTCCCTTTATTCTGCGTTTGCAGGGAGCGTTCTCCATGACAGTCAACGAACGGTTCAACCTGAATGGAGGATTTATTGGTGAGTTTCGCTAATTATATCGTCGAATGAGTCAGAATGCTGCATGTCCCAACGGCGTTGTTGCTTCGTGTTGAGCGTCGTGAAGTTGTAAGTATGCCTCGTACGTGTTGCAGATGTGCGTTTCTTTTTTTTTTTTTTCGGAGGAGGCTCGAGGTATGCCTCTGGGATGTGGATTGCCGATAGCACCGATTCCGCGTATGGTTAGGGTCAATAATAGTAATGATGATAATATAGTACTTACTTACTCTTATTGATTCTTGTCGAAGCAGTGTCCCTTTTACAAAGTAGTGTTCTGTGCGCAGGTAATTCGAAGCTTGCGTTCACTTTTGACAAAGCCAGTGATTCTCAAATTGTCAGCCTGCAGCAGACGGGCAGTATTCATCTATAGATGCATAGTTGGACGACTGTTTATCACTGATGTATACTACATTTCTCTATTTTTGCGCGGAACAAGTGTATGACGTGCAGTGGACGACCGGCGTACTATAAGAAATTGCGCGTGGGCGTCCATTACAGGGTTGCTCGAATGGATTCTCGGTGACCATAGCCAGCATTGGGTGGGCTTCCTCACCAGACAGCTCATGCAGAACGAGACCAGCTACGAGGCGGCCAAGACGATGCTTTCCACTACCAAGCTAATTGCCCCTGTCTACTTCATCCTAGCAGGCACCCAACCAGGCGAGGTATGAGTGATCTTTGGTCGACTGCCGTCGTACTGATTGTGTAGGCTTCTTGGCAGATATTTAGAAGCGTAAAGTGATGAGCCAGTTGGTTCATGCATGAAGCGAAGAAAAAAAAAACACTACAGAAATCAAATCAACGCGTGGGACAAAACCAGCGACTTGTTGTTAAGGCGTACCCTCTGTTTTGCCCCGTGCCTTGATTTTCGTAGTTTTCATTTTTGAAAGCGCAGTGGTTCTAGCTTGGCGTAAAATGACCTGTAGTGGCCCAGAAATTATCCACAGCAAGAACGGCATGAGCCACAAAAACTGGACGAATCTCGCCACTCACCGCTGGTCCTATAAAAAAGGAACAGATGAGCGGCAAACACTAAGATTTCTAGACAGCCGTCACGAGTAACAGAGAGAAGCAGTGATAAACCGTCGGGATTCACCCCACCCGTCTCTTTACCTCTGTATGGTGTTTACCTTGCTAATACAAGCTAATTTCATGGATGACCAACTCTTGCGTTATACTATATCGCTTATGCACTGGCAGTCGACGCTCGAGCGTTCAGGTTAGAAAAAAATGGACGGCTTTACTTGGCTGCCAGCATAACCTTGTGTCGTCACTACACAAAGAAGTGGAGCCGTACATCCGAATGCTGCGCTAGACGTTCCAGCGAGGACATGTATTCACGCGTACATATTTATTGTCGGCAGGGCGCCATCATCACGCGTGACAGGAACAGCCACGAGGCGGACGTGTACACGCTGGCGGACGCGACAGACAAGTGGTTCGTTCTGCAGACCAACTACGACCACTGGAAGGCCCCGCCATCCTACGACGACCGACGTGGTCCTGGTATGCACTGCATGAGGAACCTTACCCAACAGGTGCGTACGTGAATGCACGCGCTCGCAGGGGGTTGGGGAGCATCCGCCAAACAGGCCGACAGCAGGGGTGCGGGCTGCTGAAGGGGTGGGGAGGAAAGGGGCAACACGGTGTTGCAACACGGACAGCAGCTCTGGAACTCTACAAGATATCGTGCGCGTGAAGCATATGCCTTGTTCTGAAAGAACAAGAAAAATAATTCGCGCGGTCCCTGATTCACCCTCCCAAGATGACGCAAAGGCGAAAGCCATCTTTTTTTCTCCTTCTCAGTCGATTCTGTTGGTCTCCTGCCCCGAAAGCTGTCCGCACTGAGCGTGGTTTTTTACTTCCTCCGTGATCTGAGGCATTGCGAGCTTGCTGCACCTGAACCGTCCACAAAATCTTCTATATATGGCTAATCGACATCACGTAATCAGATTATCGCGTGATGGTACGTTGAGTGACGTCATCATGACGTTAGTTTGGTCTGTGACGTCACGATTGCATCATATGGCAGCGTACATCTTTTTTTTTTTTTACCATTGGAGTCAATACCACAGGTGTTGACTTCAACGTTCATTGGTCGTGCTCGATTAGGACACCTATAGGCGTTCGCCTTAATAACAGGAGCACCTCCACGGGAAAGGAGAGGTGCAGGTGCTTGCGATGCCTTTTGTAGAGATGGAAAGGTGTTCGTAATGTTCGTATGCTCCATGCGAGCGAAAACGCGACCTCATACGATCGTAGAAAAGACTCTATGTATTGAATAACTTTATTCTGTGTCTGTCGCCGTGGCTCATTGGCTAGCGTGCTCGGCTGCTGACCCCGAAGCCGCTACCACTGCATTTTGACGGGGGCCAAATGCTATGGAGCCGTGTAGAGTTCACTGTCAGTGCACGTTAAAGAAGCTCAAATGGTCGAAATTAACCGAAGCCCCCCGCTTCAGCGCCCCTCATGGCATTGTCTAGCTGTCACAAGCAGCTGACGAATCGACCGACTTGGTTCTGATATGAGCAGCGAATTTGAGGGTGCATCATATCCACAGCAGTTCTCAGGTATGACAGCGTTCACAAGAATTTCCATTCTTTTCCGCAGGGCCTTGGTTTCAGTGGCCTCTTCGACGTCTTGGGCACAAAGCCGGTGATCAATATGGTAAGAATGCCACTTTTCCTCGTGCCTTGTGTTGACGTCCCACATGTGCGCTCTGGTCACTGATACCCTAAACTGTCGATTTCATTTCAGCTGACCGTGTACGCCGCGCTGATGCGTCCGTCAACGGGCGAACTGGACGCGTACCTTCAGTCCTGCGAGCCCCCGTGCGCTCCGTGGTAGCGATGCCGCACGACACACTGAAAAAGATGGAGAGGAAGGGGGGAGGTGTTCTTCAGCTGATCCGATGATTTTTCACCAACTGACCGATTGATTGTCTCTGTAAATACTCTCGTTTGTGTTGCAATTAAAGAAATATAAAAAAGGATCATTGAAGCAATGCACATGGTCTTTATTTTTAATTTTTATGCTCTGGGCTCTTAGTACACGTGCAGAATAAGTAAACATCACCGCCATGGTGGTACAGTGATTACGCTGCTCGGATCCTGATACGAAAGTTGTGTGTTCGACCCCGGGAGCGGTGGTCACATTTAGATGGAGACGAAATGCCATTGGGGTCCGTGTGCTGCGATTCAGGTGGTCGAAATTTGCGCAGCTCTCCACTGCGGCGTACCTCATAAGCATACCATGGTTCTGGCAGACGAAGCCCCAGATGTTATCATTGGAACAATTTATTATCCTATAAATGTCGCAAACAGTCTTATAAACGTAGAATAGATCCATTTCCAAGAGGCGTTAAATACGGAGCAAGCAAAAATAGGTTGGGGGGGGGGGGGGCAAACCGCAACACGATTGAAAAGTACACGATTGTGTACCCCAATAATTCCCAAGTTGACTGTATAAAATATCTGGGTGTATTGTGCGATCAGAAACGGAGCTGGCGTGATCACATTGAACATATTGAAATTATAAGGCTACACACGCTGTTGAGGTGATAGGTTGGCTTGGTCTGCTGTTCAGGCCTTCGCAGTGATACGCTGATCATGGTTTACTGCATGTATGTTCGTCCGATTCTTAAATTCGTATGTGTACTATTCTCTGGTGGACCAGCATACAAAATACCCCCCCCCCCCCCCACCGATTCTTTCAGAGCGGGAAGGTCTTGGAGGTTGTTTAGGTGTGCCAAAATTCACAACCAACAACGTTTTGTGTCAAGAAGCTCGGATACCCACTCTTGCTTGCAGATTTCGTATTTTAACAGTTAAAACCTATTTAAAATTTTCTGAATCCACTTTAAAAATGCGGAAGTTCGTATTCTTTGCCGAGCCCGGTATCTTTTTCAATGAGCACTGGTCCCGTGTACATAAACCCCAAGCGCTGTTTGTTCAAACACTTCTAGATGCTTTAAATGCAAATATATTCAAGGTCATACGATCTGACAACCCAATCGGCCAGGTGCGAATTTGACAATATCTTTCCAACGAATGCTAAACACTTGCCCTCTAAGTATTTGATTGGCTTACTAGAACACCTCTCTCAATTAGGTACTAATATAGTAATTGCAACGGATGCATCTATGAGTGTCGATAAAGGTGTGGGTATTTTTTCTCTTTCATTATTCTGGTATTTTTTATTACGCCCCCCATATTATACACCCATATTTGAAGCAGAATTAACGGCCGTTATACTAGCTCTTCGAAAACTTCTTGCGACTTATTCGACAGCTGTGATGGTGACTGACTCGTTATCCCAGTGTTCATATTTATCATCGTCGTCCGCATCAGCAGTACTAGATACATTAAATCGTTAATCCCAGCAAACATTCCTCTAGTGCGAATTATATGGGTGCCAGGCCATCGTAATATGCTTATAAATGAGATTGCGGACTCACTCGCGCGAGCATCTCATGATTTTCCGATTGTGCCAATCGTGCTTCATCCAGCTTATGTAACAGCAGCGAGGTTCAGAAAACTTTCCCTTCTTGAGAGCTCGTCAAAGATTACGATACCGAATCCAGATTTCTCGCACCTGCACTTCGCATGGAATAATAAATGGTGTCTCATGCGTAAACTGGAAGTTTCCATAACAAAATTACGTTGCCGTGTACCACCTCTTAATTTCTACTTAAACAGGTCTGGTCTGGTGCCATCCCCTCTGTGATCAAGCTGTAATGAACCTGAAAATATAAACCATTTTCTTCTCAGATGCGACCGTTTTAAAAATAAATAAAAAAATTGTTTCAAGATTTTATTTAAAAAATTAGGAATTTCACACACTACTCCGAATATTTTGTCTGTAATCAACAAAACTAACTCCATAATCATGAGTTGCAATTCGTCCCCTTAGTTACTCAGCAATGCAATGTCATCGGCAAAGCGCAGCTTACTAAGGTACTCTCCATTAACTCTCATCCCTAACTTTTCCCATTCTAGGCTTATGAAAACCTCCTGTAAGCACGTGGTAAACAGCATTGGGGAGATTGTGTCTCCCTGCCTTACAGCCTTTTTGATTGGTATTCTGTTGCTTTCCTTATGAAGCACTATGGTAGCAGTTAATCCCCTGTAGATTTTTTCCAGGATGTTTATATATACTTCATCGACGCCCTGATTCCGCAGTGTCTGCATGACGGCTGATATTTCTACTGAATCAAATGCCTTCTCGTAATCTACGAAGGTATAGTGTCTGCATGACGGCTGATATTTCTACTGAATCAAATACCTTCTCGTAATCTACGAAGGCTATAGCCTTCGCAGATTACGAGAAGGCATTTGATTCAGTAGAAATATCAGCCGTCATGCAGACACTGCGGAATCAGGGCGCCGATGAAGTACATATAAACATCCTGGAAGAAATCTACAGGGGATTAACTGCTACCACAGTGCTTCATAAGGAAAGCAACAGAATACCATATATATGTATAGTGGTTGGTTATATTCTGCGCCTTTCTCTATTTCCTGATTGATAGTATGATTGATAGTATTTAACACTTAGTATTGAACTATTACACTGTAATGCCTTAACTTTCAGAAGAATTTCATATAACGATTGCACCTCAGTTATTAAAAAAATCTATTATATCTTTTCTTTCATTTTTTCTTTCACATTGTGCCAAAATAATCCCGTCAAGTCGAAACAAAGTAATCATATTTCCCTAGCCTGGATAATATTAAGGTATTAACTTACATTAACCACCGGCTTCTTGGCCAATCCCCCTTAGTGGGTAAGAGCCACAACAAAGGATCAAGCAAGCAAGCCAGCAAGCAAGCGCAGTGCGGGTAGGCCATGACAAGGCAACGTAAGAAATATCAGCCAATGCGCGGTCTCTTGGAGGTCGCTTAATGGAAACACGGGGTGTCTTCTTAAAGAGCTTGCTTGCGAGGGCTCGCTGGTAGTATTTCTTCCATAGGCGTTGTGCTTTTGACGGCTGCTGCACTGTTGAAATCCCACTTTTTTTGGAGGGGGTGAATAATTTGAAATTTTTTTTGTAGCGAATTTATTATCTTCTGACTCGAATGAAATAGTGCACGTGTGAGGTGTTGAATATTTCACGGATGCTTTTCGGATAATCAGCACCGGCGGGAAAACTCCTGGGGAAGGAGACGTTTGAACAGCGAGGGATAATTTATCTTCCTTTAGTTATTGAAATACTAAGGCAACCACAGCTTTTATGGGATTATCGACGCTGTGTGTATCACCGGAAGAAAACGTTTTTTATTAAAGCGCAGTGTCTTTGGGAAGTGCCCTTTTTCACTGTCATCAATGCCATCATCATAAGATTCCAATTGATTATTCATACAACATTAATTTTTATACCTATTTTATTTGGTGGGGATTACGATGTACCACGTTGAATACTGGTCTTAGAAATATCTTGAAGGCTCTGTAGTCGCTGTTTGTACGAACTTCCCTCAGCTCACATGAGTGCGAAATTTTTCTTTTTTTTTTAATAGTAAGTCAGCGTTGGACAACACAAGGAACGAAAAGAAAATATGTTAACTGCTCCTGTGCGAAAGCGAATAAAAAGTTCAATCTAAATTATTTATTCCCTTTTGAGGTGACCAGTGCTCCGCTGCAGTGAGGCTAAACAAATATATCGCCATTACAGGGGAACCACACGTCACCTTCCCGCGCCATTAAAACGATTCTGTGTATTTTTAGCTCCTTCTTTATCTTTTTGTGGCCCCATATCATAGACGTACACAACACGATTTCAGTAATCGAACTCGAAGTGGTCGAAATTAAGCCGGAGTACCCCACAGCGGTGCTCCTCATAATTGTGTCGTACTTTGTGGCACGTAAAAGAAACTACAGGAATTATCATTTCACTCAGCTTTCATCAACACAACTCAACATCAAAGAAGTTTTGTTTCAGTTTGTGCTTGGAGATGTTAAAAAAATGGCACAGTCATGTTTTTTTAGGTTCTCAGTGACAGCATCTATGCCGGCTTGTCCTGCAACATCTTCACAAGTCATCTGTCAGTGGGTGGGGGTAGGGGGGGGGGAAGTGGGTCATGGAGCTTAGCTCTCTACTCTACCCCCGAAATTTTTACATTTTGTATGTTTAGAAGGCTACATGTTTGCACGTGCTGCTACAACACGATTAACAGTACGTATCAGCGCCAGCGATCAGAGCAAACGATGAGAGGGGACATATGTTATCTCATGTTCACTTATTTGCTGACGATAGCGTAATTTACGGTGAAATAATCAGTACTGACGATTCTAATGCTTTTCAATCAGACCTATACCTTATAAGTGATTGGTGTAATACCTGGCGAATGCAACTAAATATTAACAAATGTAAAATATTGATTTGATTTGTGGGGTTTAACGTCCCAAAACCACCATATGATTATGAGAGACGCCGTAGTGGAGGGCTCCGGAAATTTTGACCACCTGGGGTTCTTTAACGTGCACCCAAATCTGAGCACACAGGCCCACAACATTTACGTCTACATCGGAAATGCAGCCGCCGAAGCGGGGATTCGATCCCGCGACCTGCGAGTCAGCAGTCGAGTACCTTAGCCACTAGACCACCGCGGCGGGGCAAATGTAAAATATTACGTGTTCATAAAAATTCTACCACCCTTCCGTTCTACCATATCAATGAAATCCGCTTAGATCCTGTGAATTCATATAAATACTTAGACGTTCATATCACTTCAAACCTAACCTGGTCTCTTCATATTGAATACATAACCAGTAGAGCTAACAGCACGCTTGGCTACTTACGTCACAAATTTTCTAACGTCCCGTCATCCTTGAAATCACTACTTTATCAGTCATTAGTGCGCCCAAAACTAGAATACGCCACAGCAGTGGGGGACCCACACGACGAAAACCTCATCTTCTCTCTAGAACTCATTCAAAACAATTCAGTTTGTTTCATTTATTCCAATTATAACCGCAATTTCAGCATACCTTCAATGAAAGCTAACCTATGTCTTCCATCACTAGCATCACGCAGAAAAATAGCTCGCTTGACTCTGTTTCATAAGATATACCATCACCCATTTCTTCATAATAACTTCATTTCACAGCCACATTATACTTATCACACTGTGTAGACCATCGCTTAAAAAGTCGGAACTCAAGCAGGAAACACAAACACCTTTAATAATTCATTTTTCCCTAGAACATCTCGACAATGGAACCACCTTTCCAATGACATAGTCACCATCATTGATAATAGACTTTTTCGAAAGGCCATAGCTAACATTGTTTAACTTGGAATTCATGGCACTTAACTATTGTTGTAAAGTTGTATAAACAGGAATTTATGCCATGTTACTTTGTTTGTTTTTAATATTATTGCAAAGCATTTCCTAGCTACATTGTATGTACTGCTATTTCTAGTCGTTTGTTTTATTGCACTGTTGTATTAAGTTCTTGTTCTGTTATTTACTACCAGAGTTTGTATAACTTTCCGTTCACCACTCCCCTCTGTAATGCCCTCGGGCCTTGAGCGTACAATAAATAAATAAACAAATAAATAAATAAATAAATATGAATGGACACAGAGCGTTCGGTCCTTTCTTATCGTTTGCTCTGGTATGCAGATTTAATCTTGTATGTCTAAATATACGAGTACAATACAAACGCGCGCACGGATATAAATAGAGGGTGGACGGGGGTCGGACCACCTTCACGCCACCCCCAAAAAGCTAGTCTGGCTACGCCCTTGCAAATCTTCCTATCATCCCACTGACTCACTGACCCACGTAAATAAATGATGGTAAGAGCGATCATTCGCTGATCGAATATAAGGCGACCCGAATAAAGTAAAAGCGAAAATCTGAATTGATAATTTCCGGGCGGGAAGAAAGAGGTTGGTGCGGATGAACTTTGTTATTGACGTATGTGGATCGTGCATTGCGCAAACTGTGTTTTGCATCTAAGGAATGCGCCCGGCGCTGCCGTAACTTCCTTATCCTTGCGCAGCGCGTGGTGCTCGCGTTGCAGAGAGTTGAGCAAGCGAGTCGCATCGGGCTGAGTCAGAGAGGGCGCCTGACTCGCCGCGTCCACTTCCCTCAGCTGTTTCGTGTTTCGAGACTCGCTTGCGCGTCATTCGAGCTCGGAGCTCGTCCAAGGCCCATTCGCACTTGCCGAGCCTCCTGAAGGTAAGTTTGGCTCATTTAGCCGATTTAGCGCTATGTCTCAGCGCTTGCATTTCGACGGCATGATAGTTGATTCAGAAAGTACGGTTAAATAATAGAACGAGCAGTTGTGAATGTGCACAGTGACGTCTGACCGGCAATGTCTGCCGTCAATTTTTTTTTTTCTATTTCTGGTGACGCTTAAGAACTCTCAACCCACGCTGTACATTTACAATCATAGGCTTGGGTAGAATTTTTCACTAAGGGAAGCTTGACCGCAAGCCCTCCACGTTTTTCCGTTGGTCGATTCCGAAAGAAAGCACTTGTCGCATTAGACGCAAAAATGAAACGGTCGGCGACGTTCTGCATGTAAGTGTTTACATAACGTCCCGAACTTTTTGCTGGTAATAGTGGCAAAGTAAAGAGACCTTTCAATACAACAACCCGGGTGTCCTCGGCCGCCAACGTAGTAAAAAAAAAAAAAAAAAAAAAAAACTTGCTTGGTCATAACCCTTAATTAAAAAAATGGGGCAGTTCAACCCCCCCCCCCCTCCTTGTGTACCCGACTTTGTTCAAAGTTTAGCTGATCAATTATTGAGAACGACGGGATCGACATTTTACCGTCCACGCTACGTTCACACAGAACACCTACTAGTTTCATCTAATGCAAGTGCGTGCATATCATGCATCTCGCACCAAGATTGTTTTATGTTGTGATATGGCGTTGTAAATGTCGTAGTGTTTACAGCATAAATAAAAAAAAGCTGCCTATAAGGTATGAATATTTTTGCTGCCATTCGAAAAGGTATTGCAAGCGCCTACGATGTTTGAGGCGCTTACGTGCTGTGTTTGACGTAGTTTCAATACTGTGCAAGCAACAATGGCAGAGCAATGATTTGTTTTGTTTTTTTTGCATCGTGTCGTCGTCGCCGCTTCTCAGCTTTGCCGGCTGGCTTGTCAGCTGCTTCGTTCATAGAAGATGGCTTCTCAGGTACGCATACTTCTGAATATCAAGTGCAACATTCGTAATTTCGTCGCGTGAAGACTATGTTGTTCCATCGGCGAGTTCGGTGAGGTGCCGGTCTTTCACGCGCCTGCTTGCACGTTCCGCAACCGCCTGTTTCGAATGGCCTTTCGGAATTTGCGTCCGATTAATGGTGCCGCTTATGTGTATGTAGATATCATCGCTTGCCCATCGTTGGAACCCCCGAGCCCAATTTCATTTACGCGTGCTGTTTAAATAATAGCTACTGATGGGCATATGTAGTCGACACTCCGTATTTCTTGCGTATGATTTCTTCTTCGACTGTGACCGGCGGTATGCGCCTGGTGTAACTGTACATACACTCGCCGCTATGTGGCTGCGGTTGCCCCCGCTCTGGTCTTTTTGTTTGCTACGCCCGCGCTGCGCCAGTAGTCGGCGTGCGGCGTCTGCTCGCGGAATTTCCAAATTTCCGCTACGTCACCATTCGTCACAAACTCCGCGATTTCGTTTTTTTTTCCCTTTTCCCGTGTAGGTGCACGAATTTAAAGTGGAAATGACCTGCGAGGGTTGCTCTGGCGCCGTGCAGCGAGTCCTCGGGAAGTTGCAAGGTAAACACGTGCATTAATTATACCATAAGAAAAAAAAAAGAAGAAAAGTAGATCCGGTAAATGGCGTGCTTCACTTTCGGGCCAAACGAAAGCTTCTAAACCATCGCCTTGAATTTATATCCGCAGGCCAAGGCGTGAACAAGGTTGACGTCGATTTGAAGGATCAGAGGGTGTACGTAGATTCGTCGCTGACTTCTGAGGAGCTTCTCGGAGTTCTGAAGAAAGCTGGCAAGACATGCTCCTACGTAGGTGTGAAGAAGTAGGCGGTGCCACGCTGGTACCGTCGAGTGTTGGCCAATGATCGACAGGTTGAACAGCCCAATTTGCATACATGAGCATTTGTTAACTGTGTGTTCGTGTTGCTACGTCATGATGTGTTAAAGCGCTATCTTTCGGTTACCTTTCGGGTATTATACCTATAACGACTTGTCCAGCGGTGTATATGAACTCCTGTTTGAACTGATTATTCTGTTGTGTATTAGTGTTTCCCTTGTAGTGTAGACCTTCACGCACTACAATAAACATACTAGCGGTGTATTTCACATGTTTACCAGTATATTATTTTGCAATCGAATGCCTCTTATTTTGCACTCCCGAATGACGCGCCGATATGCTCCTTTTACGCTGGCAGTATACTTGCGTGGACATATTTGCGAATGTTGAGTTTGCTATCTACGATCCAAGTTAGCACATTTATCTGCTCAAGCTCTCGGTTCGGACTATCTGCGAAAATTTACTGTACGGTGCTGTCAGATGCGCGTAGTATATACTGTCGATTTCTATACCTCTCAAACGAAGTACACCCGGCCCTCGTGCCGAGAGCAGCAAATGTCGTGGCGTCGAAATGGTGAATGTGCGACCTCGATTCATAACAACGACGTTTCGGTATTGAATGAAGGTCGAGACCTATTATTTTCTTTCGCTCATAGCATGTATTCAAACAAACCGAAAACGAGCATCGCCTTGGAGCCGAGCACTTTATAAGGGCTCAGCTAACACGAAACTACATGCGTGATCGTCATCTTGCTCAGTAATCATAGCTGTAACTGTGTAAAATTGGCAGTAAAACCAATATCATAGCAACGTTTATTGGTCCGCACCTGTACGAGCTGGGTCTGAGCCTCGGGGGGTATTTGGTGTTATACCAGGTAACTTATTCCGGTGCATTGTCGAAAAGCTCTTTTATCACGACGATGACCCCTAGGATATTATCCTCTCATTACTCGTCTATATGCTACGTACTACAACAAATAACTCTTCAGTTTTTGGCGATACATTGATGTACAGCTGTTGGTAGAAGCTTATCTTCGTAGAGACATGCAGCTTAACAAGGGCCCGCTGCTACCTTCGTGCTAGACAGCAGTGGCAACAATCAGCAGTACAGTAACTTGAATAGCATATGCAACAAAGCAAACACATGACTACTACTACTACTACTACTACTACTACTACTACTACTACTACTACACTTATTTATTCCTCCTGACAAATACTCGCCGTGGCCAGATTTAAAACTGTCTGCAAAAGGCCGTGGTAGCCCCATGTGTTCAAAGGGTTTCCTTGCTGGTTCAGTAATGGTGTGTGTGAATACCGGCCACTGCCACAAAAATCTAAATTGTAATGTGGAGGGAAGAGGGATGGTATAATCGCCATGCTGAGTATGGCTCAGAATGTTGGCATTGGACAAAGTTAGCTAATGAAATGTGCTTTAAGATGTCGCGAACCAATTATTGTTGGCGAAATGGTAGGTGACCATTTAGTTTTCAACTTTAGAACCAGCGCTAATTGTGTACATGTTCAGAAAGCATGACATTTCACAAACGTGCAGGGTTTACACGTCTTCCTGTTCTAATTAACCTAACAAGTGCAACATACGATTGCTATCCTGAGGTGTACATAACCGGCGCCATGCAGTATCGTGAGAAATGACCGCATGCCCGTACGGTTTTAATGAAGGAGACGGAAACGATGCAGTGGTTGGGATTGAGCACAATATTCGTGAGTTCTGCAGCGGCGGGAGCCATACGTTTTCTGAGCCGCGGAGCGCGCAACCAGTGGGCCGCCGATGCCTGTTGATGCCAGCGTAACTCAACACGATCCAAACTGAATTTCACTTCGCGCCGCAGCATGCGTGAGCTGTTCCTCGGTGTACCGCGCCCGCGCTATGTAAGCACGCTACACGCGTCAGTTTTCAGCTCTAGATGAGTTTACATGTCCGTGCATGCCCTAAAAACTGCAGCGCTGAAAATATTCACGTAATTTCTGGACGACACAGAGTGACACAGACAAATTAAGCGTATAGGGAACGAAACGCCAATATGCCTGCACGCTCGGTAATCGCGGTTCAACGCAGCCAACCAAGGAACACAATCGAAGAAATGAACTGCAGGAAATGCTCATCTGTCACGACGAGACTGAAACCGAAACAAGTTTATCGGAGACTACTTTGGTGCAGTAACAGAGAACAGTTAGCCTCCCGCCCCCGGAGCTTTCCCTTCATGGCCACCGAAAGTTGTCCCCGAGTATAATAATAATGATAGTAATAATAAAATAATAATAAGATGTCGCTGAAAGTGTTGTTAAGTTTTTAAACTGTGTTTCGCATGTTTCGTGCTGCAAACCCTTTTCAAAATTTTAATGTTAGCTTTCCTGCCCTGCAATATGAACAACTAGTGGTGGCTAGTCACTTACCGCAAACAGCCTGTTCAAGCCCGGTTTGCTTACGCAATGACGTAGACAATGTAGAGTCGACTGTCTTGATATAAACACTCATAACAGATAAGCCCCACCACGTTCAATTAGGACCGCGTCTCCGCTTAAGCACTACAGGTGCTGCCACGACTTAAGCAAATGTGCAGCAAAAAGCGCACTTGCGGATTACGTAAAGGGTCTTCGGGTTTGTGTACAATGCAGCGATGTCTCGCCAGTTTTCACGTGTTTGTTTAACAGGGTAAGATTAACTGATATGTGGGGTTTAACGTCCTAAAACCGCCATGTGATTATGAGAGACGCCGTAGTGGAGGGCTCCGGAAATTTCGACCACCTGGGGTTCTTTAACGTGCACCCAAATCTGATTACACGGACCTACAACATTTCCGCCTCCATCGGAAATGCAGCCGCCGCAGCCGGGATTCGATCTTGCGACCTGCGGGTCAGTAGCCGAGTGCCTTAGCCACTAAACCACCGCGGTGGGGCTAGTTGGGTAGAATATTAAGACAATTTATATTTCGGGTTGGTTGTTTTTTTTTGGTGTTTTTTATTTTGAAGATTTATTTGTTTTGCGTATTAAGCAACGTTGTATTTGACTATAGTAGGGAGAGGACATGCAAAAAAAAAAAGATGTATTTTCTTTAGCCTCGCCACCTTGATTTAAGGAGGGGCAACCCCTTAAAATGGCCATTTCTCGCTCTCTATGCCATGGCCAAAAAAATTTGGAGGGAGGAGCACGTGCCCGGTGTGCCATCCCCTGGCTACGCCCCTGGTTCGTTCCAAATCATAGTGTCTGAAAAATGTGACTCAGCAATTTTTGTACGATTTACTAGCTCAATTTTAGTACCACTGTACATAGGATTCAGATGTTTGTTTATAAGCTTATCTTTAGGTCGAACAAGTACCGCCTTTGTTTTTTGTTGTATCTGTGTTTAAAACATGACCAGAACTTTAGTTTCACACGAATCTTGTGCATTCCTTCCTGAAGTGTTACACTGTCTTCAGTCGAAACAAAGCGTTAGTCACTTCAATTTTCTCCATCAACATGTGATGTTTTTAACCATTTTACGTACGGCATTGGCTTTCGCTGAGCGTTATTAGGACGAAGTGTACTAAAAGCGAAAACAGTCGAGAATTCTTGTAATGTCAGATTTGAAAAAAAAAAACAAAAAATAAATTCCATCGTGCTTTGATAGCTAACATTGGGCCTTGCGTTGGTATATCGCAGGAGGTTAGCTCGCGATGGGGTACGCCGCCCGATTAAGGACACTTGTTTTTGCATACTGTTATCTCTGGTTTAGGTTGTGATATCGTCCTCGTGATCTCGCTGATAAAGGGGATACCGTTCGTAATTCTTTTTTCGGCAGCTAGTGCCCTCTTGTCAAGTGTGTTTGTCGTGGAGGTCACGGACCCTTATTCACAAGCAAATCATGTCCTTATCTTTCTCGTTTGTCTTGTCGTCTTGGTGCCGTTAACGTGTCTGATGAACCAGTTAAGCCTGTATGCACAAAGAAATATTGTGGTCGACTTTTGCTCTGCCTTCAGCGCTTCTGTCTTCGTGATTCGAAACCCCAAAGCGATGAGCAAAACAGCAGTGTAAAGCTAACATGCAAATACTTAAAATAGAAATATATCGGGTTTTACGTCCCAAAACCACGATGTGAATACGAGAGGCGTCATCGTGGGGGCTCCGTAAATTTTGACCACCTGGGGTTCTTTAACGTGCACCCAAATCTGAATAGACGGGCCTACAACATTTCCGCCTCCATCGAAAATACAGCCGCCGCAGCCGGGGTTTGATGCCGCGACCTGCGGGTCAGCAGCCGAGTACCTTAGCCACTAGACCACCGTAGCGGGGCATCCATAGAAAAGGTCCATATGTATAGTGCAGAACCTTGAACAGTGGCACACCCCCACGCTGAGGGATTGGCTGAGAACCGGGTAGTTAAAAGTTCTTAATACATTAAGTTAAATTAAGCGTTAAGGTGACAGACAGGTACTACTCCAGCCTTTTGAAAGGCGATACCAAAATTCGTTCTTCCTAGCGCAAGTGCCACAACAATTCGGGAAGCCCCACTACTCGCCACTGGTCTATTAAATTTGAGGGCACAGGGGTGGTAAGCAGCATTTGAGATTTCTGTACGGTCGTAGCACATAGTTGAGGTGGTAAATAAACCGTCAGTTAGTATTCACCCAGGGATAAATACCGGGGCTGCACATTTCAACTTTGCTTGTCGGCAGGAGCATCAATATCACCTCGGCTTGAGGGCCGCATGCAGTCACAAAGTACCAATCCCCCGATGGGCTGGGATACTAACAAAACATTAGCGTAGCTTAGGTTTACTGGAGGCGCAAGGCGAAAGATACAGCGAAGCTAATGGACAACTTAGTATTGTTGGATATTACCGTGTTGCTCAGTTTTGCAAATTTTCTCTTTATTGGTTTGTTCTAGTTCTTTCCCTTTTTGTTTTTGTGTGTCTTTTACAGCAAAGCTTCTGTCGTCGAGATTTACCTGTGTCTTCAAGAACTTTTTTCAGGTGCGGTCCGAAATCGGCATTTGTCGCCTGTGTGTTCCCTCGTTAATGTTTACTGGGCCAGTGTGGTTAGTACTAGAATTTGCCCAAGTTTTTTGGCACATTCTCAGCAGAGCTGTTATGGTCGAGCAGTTAAAAAGATAAAAACCGATGAAATGACCAGACAGATAGTAGGAGAGGAAAAGAGAGAAAGAGAAAAACGAAGAAAAAATAACACCATCTCCCGGTAAAGGAAACCATGCGTAGATGCGAAGCAGTGGGAGCGAACGCTTACACTGGCGGTGTTGACGCTGTCGCACATCGCGGCGTTGTGCAGGATAGAAGCCTGGGGAGGCAGAAAGCACGCAGTGATGGACCGGTGTTTCCTTTTCCTACTAGACCGTTCCAATCGCTGCTTATGGGCAATGGGAGATGGAAGACTCCTATTAGATACGAAGACCCGCAGTCCGCTTTTAGTGAAAGCGCACACTGCGACTTTTTATTGTTCCAAAACGCACAGGAGAAACTTCCCACCGACACTACCTGAGATCGAGTGCCTGTATATACGGGGTGGCCAGTGAACGGCTCTACAGCGTGAGCAGTCGGTTCTTGCAATCACGAAATTTGCTAGTAGACACCGACTGCGTTGGCGTTGCGGTACTAGAGAAAGCGGGAGGGTAGTAGAGGACAGAGGGGGAGGGGACGCACATGCGCAATGGGGTTGTAAACGTTGCTGGGAGAGATTCCTCGAGAAGAAAGAAGGGGGAGTGGTGGTGGTTGTGGTTGTAAGGGAGAGGAAAAAGGCACCTGATTTCTGTCTGCCTGAGCGGCGACACGGCGCAGTGCCTTATAGGGGTGGGGTGGGGGGATGAGGGATAAAAAGAATAGAAGGAAATAGATGAAGAAATAGAGAGGCAAGCGACGGAAAACAGAAGGAGATAGGAAAGTGGGGATCCGGTCGAAGCAGTCCAAGGGCGGGGCACCACAATGCGAGAGCTGCACGGTGGCAGGAAACCGCGGAGGGCGAACCAGTCGGCGGGAGCTACGCTGTTGTCGGAGATCACGAGGGCACGACCGTCCAGCTTGAAATCCTCTGAGTGAGCGTAGCCTACGCTGCCTGCATCGGGGTTGCGAGGCGAGGGGGGGGGGGACGCAGGAGAGGAGACAGGGAAAGGAAGGCGCATGCGCTGTAAGGGCGGTCACGCCGCACACCTGATTGAGCTCGACCATGAGACGATTCGCTTGTAATGGGGCCCTGAAACACTTTTCCAAGTAACCATGGAATGCACTCCCTGGAGGAGTTTATTGCCTCTCGAATTAAACGGCGCAAAAAATTTTAAAATCCGTCCAGTGCGAGTGGAGTTACCAAGATTAGTCGCATGCTGCGATCGCATTCTCTCTTCTCTCGTCCTAATGAAAGCGTTGGAAGCTGAGCAGGGAGGGATGGCAGGCGCAAAGAAAAACGTCACGTGCGCCTCGTGACCGTGCGCACTCTTTCTTTTTTTTTTCTTCGAACGCGCGGCTTTCTCAGTGTGGTCGTGCGCGCAGGCGTGGACAAGTCGTGGCCTCCCGCGGCAATATCTGTAACGAGCGAGCGCGCCATGTTCAAATCAGCCAATTGCTGATAGATGGGCTTACTACGCATAATTTTTAGGCTTATTCCGCGATTTGTCGAGAGAAAAAAAAAAGCAATTTTTAGCTGACTGATAATTTTTTGTGAATTCCTGGCCGCGTGCTGCGCTATAATATTTGGCTCGCGTGTTTTCGGGAGCCTCTACTACCGATCGGCCGCGCTTTCTGACCATGCTCAAAAAGTGTTGCAGGGCCCCTTTAAAGGTAAAAAGAATAAGAAACAAATAGAGAAAGTTATAGAAATACACATACTTAAAGGTAAAGTTGAGAACAAGCGTAGTATAGCAAGGAGTGGAAAGTAGACAGCTAGGAGAGTGAAAGTATAGCCATAGTCATCCAATTGAGGGACGTCCTCTGGGCTATGGTACTTTACGCTAAAACTGAGCTGAGCTATGGCAAAGCGAGGTGTCCACCAGCTATGGTGTGACGCAGTCTTGCGTGACCTTGTGCAAGCTGCTCTGGTTTTTGTAATTTCTAGTTGTTTTATCTGTTTTTTTCTCTTAGCCGGTCGTTTTTTATCTTACTTTTTTATTGATGTCTCTATCTCGCTTCCATCTCCTTCTCTGCTCTATTTATTTCTCTTTCTGCATTTCTTTATATTCGGCGTTTTGATCGCTCAGCTCCTTCTTTCCCTCCACGTCACCCTCACAACTGCCCTCACCTTTACTCCCCTACCCAACTCCTTGCCATACAGTACTATAAATGCAATGCTATGCTATGCCAGCGTGCCTGATTAGTCATACGGTAAGACGGTCGCCGTCGGATTGCGTACGGAAGGTGTAATATCGTCTCGCGAAGAAATTTTGTCCGTCCCACTCTCGGCCAAGTGTAAAAGAAGCGCATGAGTGGCGCCACCTATGGACAAATGCATATCTGCGCTTGTGTTTAGAACATGCCTTCTACCCAACCGCATACGCCAGTTCTTGCCCGTGGTGTGGAGGACAGTCAACCCTTGCTCACATTACATAGGAATGTAAATTAAGGCCACACAAAATTAACGCACCTGAGATTCCGTCACGAATCTCAGCAGCGAGAGACCTTGCTCGCGAGGAAAAGCAGGCCCAAGTGGCGCTCCTGAACCAGGCGCGGCGGGCTGCTGACGACAGTGGCGATCTGTATTAGGGGCCACACCCACCAGCTTCTAACCTTTGTTCCTGTTTGTTTTTTCTCTTTATTAAACGTTTCCCCATTCTATTCCTCCCTATGATTTCTCCTTGTCTGTCTTTGTTATCTCTTACTTTGATTGATTTATTGATTAAAACTTTATTTTGGTCCTGAAAAGACGCAGGGTAGACCCCGCGCCACCCGGCTAATCACACGTAGGGACCGTCAAGCCGAGCTAGGCGGCCCGTTGACGGGCACTCTGGACGGCCAGGGTTTGATCCCTAAGATCGCGGGGCTGCGTAAGAGCGCAGCTTTCTCTCAGTTTTTTATCACTGTCATGTCGATCAGAGCTATTGCATCCTGCGTTGGAGAAATCAGCGCACGTGTCGTGGGAGCGAAGTAGATGACAAAGAAGATGAAAAGAGCGCGTTCTGGTTCAGGCTGATCATAGTTGCCTGTTTCCGATAGGGAGATGGCGGGATGCGGGGGCGCGTTCGAACCAAATGACAGCAGGTCTCTACCACGTCTCACAAATGGGTCATTCTTGAAGGGGACTTTGCCAACTGAATAGGGTTCGTCATGAAGAACGAAAAAATTCAACCAGCTCCGCTTGGCGGGCACTGCTTGCAAGAGAGGAGCTTGTGACGCGCAGTGGGGTTGAGGGGAACGGGAACGAAGTGGCTTGAAGTTCCTAAACAAGGTGGGAAGGAGTGAAAGCCGCGACTAAGAACAGCTTCGATGTTAGCATGCTGGAGGTCAGTCACGTATGGTACGAAGACAGTCATACACGAACAGTGGCGCAAACGGCCAGCATGTATGAGGCCTCTGATACATACGCAGTGCGTGTGCGGGCATTTTTTTATGACGCCTTTTTGTCAAGAACGAATGTCATGGCTTCGATCTGCATAGTACGTGTTTCCACCAGCACGACAGCGCGTCGATATTCTTAAAGGTCGCATCGCTAGCCCAACACGAGCAGCGAAGAAACGGTGCGGTTACGCGGTCAGTGTGTAGCACGAGTCCGCGTCTCCGAGCGTATACACACTCGTGTTTGTCGAAGTGCTCGGCTTCCCGCAATCGACTGATACACTTTCTCCCTTCAAGATTAGCGAAGGTGGGCCACCGTCTCGCCGGTAGCATGAGGTTGACACTTGGAATTTCAGCTTTATCGCCTGATAACTGCCGATAAAGAACTCCGTTTCCTGTGCCATAGGCAGGCACCGTGCCCGAAAAATGCGGCTTCAATATGCGACCCGATGTATTGAGCAAGTGTAAGATCTTTCGAGTGGTTGGCGCTTTCCTCGGGTCGTTATTCTTGAGAGATATCTGTGCACGCAATGAAACATTAATAATACATCTTCTTGGAGACGTTAGCCTGACTGACTGCCTGTACAAAGGCGAAGGTGTTTACTATTTTTTGTGTTCTTTTGCTTATTGCGGAACGTGTTATGAACTGAGACAAAAGAAAGAGTGCATTTACATAGCAATACTTATCAGCGCTGGCTTTCAGACAATAATGTTTCATTTGAGATGCCCGGGATTCGCAACTGTCTGATCGAGGATATTATCAACGAATTGCTTGCACTGCCTTAACGTATAGGATGCACGCTGCGTTGACATTTAATACATCGTGTGGTATTCTCCCAAGGTCTTCTCACAACAGGCTTGAGCAATCGAATACACGAACGAAAATTTCCCGCCGTTTATGAGAGAACTAATGCATTAAAGCTCTTTTTGTGCAGTCGAAGATGAATATATTTTTGGTTCACAGCGGTATATATGTTCTTGGCTGCTACAAGTTAGCAGTTATTATTCTCAACATTTTTTCATGCAGGCCCGTGGAGTGAAGACATGTAGTGATAGAAAAGTGAAGGGTCAACTACCAGTGTTGTAGATACGATTTACAGGTTATCCTTCAAATCGGTAAACAACTCGGAAGTTCTGATTTGAGAATTAACTAGCTCAGCTTCATGCCCTCACACATATACAATGTAGAACATGTAATACGATTGTTATGCTGGCGCAATTTCCGATTCCACGTGGCGCCATGCGACTACATCTTCAAGCTTTGCTTGGCCACGACTTGATTTTACATGCGCGTATACAAAGGGCACGAGTATATAATATATTCGACTGCTGTGGAATGCGAATAGCTTGCATATTAATGGGCCTGTGCCTCGCAGTGATCCGAGGCCCGTTCACGGTCCTCGTAGATGTATTTCAGGCCCGAGGCGTAGTAGAGGAGCACCAGGTTGAGACCCTTGAGCCTCTGCTCGCACTGTTCGAACGCGGGCCTCAGCTCCTGGCGCGTTGCCTCATCTGGGGCGCTCGCGATCTGCGACTCGAGTTTGTCTCTGCGCTTGCGCTCCGCTTCAAAGGTGATCTTCACCCGCTGGTACTGCGTATATAGGCGAGGTAAAAAAAAAAAAAGAAAGCATGCCATCGTTAAGCTGCTGGTACGGTCCATATAGTAATGCAACACAAAATGTAGATGGCCAGTATCACAAAGGCTGCCCGAAGAGAGGTTTGGTTCAACGAGAGATAATGTAGGGCCAGAATCTCAAGGTATTATGAATGACTGTAAAACCCCAAAAAGAGATATTGCGCTGTTTTTCGCATCCCGAGAAGGCAATCTGAACTCAGCCTTGCAAGGGAAGGAGTAAAAAAAAGAAATGTTAGGTTATCTACGTTCCAAAGCCACGATAAAATTATTAGGCATGTCGTAGTGGTAGGCTTCGGAAACTTTGACCACCTGACGTTCTTTAACATGCACCTAAATCTTAGTGCACGGGGCCGTAGCGTTCTGCCTCCATCAAAATGTGACCATGCTGCGGCCGGGAGATTTCGATACCGTGACCTTCGGGTCAGCATTCAAGCACCATGACCTCTGCACTACCACGTCGGGTACAGGGAAAGGATCAACGGAATAAGAAAATACAAGATATAGTGGGGTTAGATTTGAACCAACGTGTGTCGTCCGCCCGCATGTTTTGAGTATTTTGCCCATAAACGTATGCGACCTCCAACGACAAGGCAACGAAGGCTAACTCAACTCGGGAGGTGTCGATCAAGAAAGCACAATAAACCATGAACATTGCAATCAGATATGGAAGGGCTATAGTGTTGCATAAAGAAAACGTCGTTGATTCCCCTTTTCAGGAATCGGTATAACACGAAAGTAAAACGTGTCTTCGCAGAGGCAGTTGATCATTCGTTGTGCATTGTTTCACAACAAGAGCGGAGAAATGAATGCTGCCGTAACAAATTGCAATGTCACGCGAAGAACGGCAAGCAGCTAGAAACTTGCAGCGCACACCTCATGTAGAAAGCACGCACGAAAGGAGCATACAGAGGACGAACGTGGATAGGTAGCTGTCGCAGTTCGACACTTAAAGCATGCTGCTCAAACTAAAGAAAGACGTACGAAACGAGCACACAAGTGTACACCTAGGTGAGCGCATACAACGGTCACAATTCTACTTTTTCGTGAATGAGCAGCGCACTCCTTTCGTAAACGCGGCCGTGGCAGCGAGCGAAGTGACGCTCGCGCTCTCTTTACCTACTGTAATTTCAAAGCAAGCTTGCGGTGGAAGTACAAGAGGCACAGAGCGCCCCAATCCCGAGATAAGCGCGAGGTACCTGGTTCAACGCCCCACTGCGGAATTTTTACTTCTCGTTATTTTTTTGTAATCTGTTTGTAAACATTTTACAATGCCATATCCGTGATGGAAATACGCCACGGAGCCGTGATGGACCTCGACATGAAACACTTGCTCGTTAAAAAAAAATGCCATCTTTATCAAGCACTGTGTCACTGCGGATATTGAATCTCAGTTTGCCGCTTTACTGCGCAATTCCGTAGACAAGAAAGTCGTAAAACTAGCCCACTTTTATTGGCACCGTTTAGACAGGGCTATGTATTGGCATGGAAAACTTCCTGCTTATGAGTACTGACCACGTCACTATAGCAGGCGTGGCGAATCAAGCGAAACGCCGGCAGCCTTTACACCGCGACACGCGAAACCAAACGGAGTGTATGCACCACACGTGATTCTTCTGATAATCAATAAAGTTGTTTACCAGCCTACATATCAGCCTTGCGAGCGTGCTAGCTCTGACGGGGGGGGAGGATCAATGCGAGTGACTTAGGAGAATAGTGACTTATGGAAAGGAGGGTAGGGCTTACTGGTCGGCTGTACCCTCGGTAAAAGGATCACTTGCTACGTGACGCCACCTGGCAAAGAGTGTTCTACACACGCCATCATGGCTACGAACGGCGATGACCAACGCATCCAGGATTGCATGCACGTAGACACCCGATAAAGTGGACGAAGATACGACAGCCGGCGCAGCTTATCAGGCAAGTGATCCGCAGGTTGCAGTTTCTGGGTGAGCTTGAGACTTTGCGCGTGGAAAACTGGACACGGAAAGAAAAAAGCTGCAGGTTTGTCCCTGCCGGCAGCAAGTTGTCTCTTTGTGCACTCTACCTTCGTCACGTATATATCGCAATTACTTCAATGCTTCTGCAGCAGTACAATTAACTATAACTTCATTCTGTCGCTTTCTTTATGAAGGACTATGGCGACTGTGGATCCACTGCAAATAGGCTTCGTCGATGCCCCGATTCCGCAGTGCCTGCACGACTGCCGATATCTCGACCGAATCAAACGCCTCCTCCTGATCTATGAAGGCTATGTGTATAGGAGCTTGCTGTATTCCACGCATTTCTCTATCACCTGATTGATAGTATGAATATGGTCTGTTTTTCAATAGCCTGTATGAAATTCTGATTGGTCCATCGTTGATTGAACTCGAATGCCACCTTACTTCTATTAGCGTTTATTTTGTAAATAGCTTGAAGACAACGAACAGTAAACTGATCGGCGAGTTTATCGTGTGGTTCCGTCACCACACGATATCACCATGTTGTTGCAAGTAGCCTAAATTTGGGACTTAATCATGAGGTCAGTTGGTGTCGTCATCACAAGACGTATGTGCTTGGTCAAAAGAGAGCACTGCAAAATTACGCGGGGTGCCGAAACTTTACAATTTCTTCGATGCCGGAGGACACGTTGCGCGCGGTAAGCTCTCGGGTGATGCGGCGAATCAACACAATCTCAAAACGAAGATTTTTTTCGCCTTCCAGTGGCCTTAGGCAAAGACAATTGGGGGAACGTGTGACTTTCGCTGAAAGTTGTTACAATGTCGAACCGATTAGAGTGGTACTGATGGCGCGATAGGCCGCGTCGAATCGAAATGTCGCCACAGATCTCGGGTATATGCATGAACCAAATGACCCATGTGCCACAATAGGGCACAAAAAATGCCGTTTCTTACGACGTTTCTGACGCGCTCCAGGCGCGCATGAGGTTCCAGGTCGCGGTGAATGTGTTTTGCCGAGGTGACAGCCTTGGAGAAGACCTGTATGCCGAACCCGCGCTGCGTCAGGTTACTCAGCACATCGTCCAGCCGGCTGGCGTTGTCCGTCATCTCGAGCTGCTTGAAGAAGTCCTCGTCGTACTGGGAAACGCAAGTGCGTGCGCGAACGCGTTAGGTGAGCGTAGTAAGGAAGTACGACGAGCACCTAACCTAGCCTGGCCTATAATGCGAAGCATGTACGCAACAAACGGAGTGAGAGAAACAGTTTTTGAGTCTGCATAAAGAAAACATTAATGACACAATAAATTGAACAAATAATCTACAGTGATGTACTAATGAGACTTACCTGCATATTAAACTGTAGTTTAGGCTAAACGTTGACTAGAGCATCAATTAATTTAAGGATAGTACACTTCGTATGAAGCCTACGCGCGTTAATTCTCACAAAAGCAATTCTGTCTAATGTTTGTGCACAGTGGCCTATTTTGTTGGTCGTCCGCAATTAATTATAATGAAATACATTAGCGCATATGTTTTTTTATGTACTACTCTGCTTCTACTTCATCCAAATGCAGATCTTCGTCTGTTACGACCAGAAGCTGGTGGCGTACGTGAACTTTTTTATACATCATTGCATGATTCTCAAATGGGGGACTTAGCGCCTTCTCCTGATTTTGGCTGTTTCTTCGCATGACATCATTGAAATGCGGCAAAGTCCTGACTTTTTCGTTGTTCATGAGATGGTCATTAAGTATTTATTGCAGCTTTCTACGAAATTTGCACGCGAGCATACTTTGCACAGTTTTATTGACTCGTTGAGGATATACGTTTCTTAACCAGAAATTTAGTTGCTCGCACCTATTGACATATTTCAAGTTGTACAGGGGCTGTCTGGGAAGTAGCAGGACGAGATTTTAATATATATATATATATATATATATATATATATATATATATATATATATATATATATATATATATATATATATATATATATATATATATATATATATATATATTTATATATAAACTGTGGCAGATTAACTTCTTAGTGTTCAAGATATGACCCTTCTGCACCAATACAGCGTTTTCTGTGGCTCTGCAAATCGCCGAAGCTCCTTGTACACCCTCGTTACGGCCTCATGCATTGCCTTTTATGGCCATTTGAATCGGGGGAAGAGAAAGATGTTTAACCTGTAGGGTGGCTGGGTAAGCAGTGTAAGACTGTGTTTGGCCAGGAAGTTCGTGACAGCAAAGGCGGTGTGGCGTGGCCTGATGGAGCCTCTATGAGCCAGCGATTTCGCACAAACGATTCGCAAACCCAAGGTTCTTACCGCATTGTCGCGCGCAACAGTTTCTGCCAAGTTTAATTGTTTTGATATTATCCGCTCACAAAATCAGCGGTCAGAGTTCAAGAGATTTCAAACTTTCGTTTAAGTTTCGCCACATTTAGACGTTGACGCTCGTCACGGCCGTTTGTCATCTTCAACTTTCTCTCTTCTGTTCCGAAACAACTTGGGTGACTCGAAAACATTTGATACATCGAGTGCATCTCTCCCACAAGCAGTCTTGTCTCACGCGCAGTTTTACCCAGTTTGAAGGGAAACAGCTGTAACGTTGCTCTAACAAGCGGTTGATTACGGAGAGGACAAGGCACCTTGAAAGAGGTTCACCTTTAACTCGATGTACGTATACGCTCCATGAAGGCTTGCAGAACACTGACGACTGGTCTACAGGTAGCTAAGATTCCCCGCCATCAAACCAGTGCAGAAACATCCTCCTCCTTTGCCACGTTTAGTCGAAAAAAAAAATCAATTTGACTATTTCCTGGACAAACCCCGTATATCTGATGATACGTTAATTTTAACATGATTATCAGAGGCAATCAGTGACTTCAATTCCCACCAACGTCGGTGCCTATAGTAATGCATACTACGCCGGACAATGTGAAAACTAGTCTACTGCCCTCGGTACTTTCTCGCTGTCCGCGTACAGCAGGAACGGCGTTGTGGCCTCTATGCAATCTGTATGCTCACCGTTGGCGCAGGCTGCTCCGCCTGTGTCTTTTCCTTGGCGCTGTCCGGCTGGGCTGGCATTGCGGCCTTGACTTGGTTCGCCAGCATTCGCATCTCCTGTTCCTCCTGCGTGTGCATGGCGCAGCGAGCATGTGAATCGCCTGGTCACGCGAGCTGACACACAGAATATGCGCTGCTTGGAGCAGCGATCTTTGAACGGCCACTGCGGTTCAGGCCGAACGGAGGACCACGATGACGTGCGGCAGCCAGTCTTTACCGGCCACGGTCTTTACCGCCTGTGGTCATTAGTCATCAGCTGTGACGTTACCAAACACACAGCCCCTGTGTTGGCTGCACCGATTGGTGATTAAAGCAGCCAAGATTGAGAAAAAATAATATCTGGAATTTTCCGTGTTAAGATGCAGAAATTCGTAGAAAGCTCCGGAAATTTTGACCATTTGGGGCTCTTTGACGTGCACCGACGTCACACAGTGCGTGGTACTCTAGCATTTCGCCCACATCGACATGCGCTCGCCGCTGCCGGCCAGGATCGAACCCGCAACCTTTGGGTCAGCAGCAGAGTAACACGGAGGCGGACGATTGTGTATATGAGACTCGCGTAAAATGTAACCTTAAATAAGGGGCCAGAAAAAATATGTTCTACCTAACGGAAGTTTTGTTTACAGAGAGATTAACTGAAGTAGAGATTAATTAATTAATTAATTAATTAATTAATTAATTATATATTTCCAGTACATCTTAGGTTCCAATTTGGAACATTGTGTGAGGGGGGTCATACACCATAATTTAAACAGCACAGAGCGTGACTTCGTGAATAAACAAACAGGTAAGTTCTACAAAGTGAATACTAAATACAAATATTCTCTATGCACTGAACATACTGGATTAGTAGTAATAAGGCTGAAAGTGACCGACGAAATGCGCACTGAACTGAGTGCGACTATATGTGCGAACCACGCGAATCAAACAAGACCTAGAGTTCTAGTATATAGCAAATCAATCACATTATAGAGGTGGCAGTTCTATTTTAGAAGATATTCCGATAAAGAAATTTCCGTTTACGGTGAGCTACTGCACATATGTATGCTCTAAACATGCGGGTTCCAGAGCAAGAGAGTTTGGTCTACAATCATGTAGGTACGAAGATCATGTACAGAGTGCTCAAGGAAAAGCTCAGGAAAATAAAACAAAGTAGTCTTAACGCACGAGCGTTCACTCACCTTCGATGTGCTTTCAGGGACGCCTGGAATTGCGAGTAAAAGAATTTTGTGCATGTGCAACGTTTACTGAATAAACAACGGCAACAACAAAAGAAATATACTTCCTACTGAAACGTTCCGTATATGCGATGTCCGATGATTTCGTATGTTTCCGTAAGAATCTTACGGAAATATATGAAAAATATATGGAAAATATATGGGAACATATGTATTCTGTACGGAAACATATGGAATTATTAGACTCGCATACGGAACGTTTCAGTATACGCTTGAGTTTCGTTTTCAAAAGTAAAATACGGTAGCGTAATCGGAACTCGCACACATCGTCTTCTCAATAGCTATAGCTTGGTTTCGGTTCTCAGTGCATGCATCAACCCTGCCGTAAGGAAACTAACGACCATGCAGGAAACATTGACCGTTTCAAAGTTCATGCTAGAATGCCCGATTTAAGCTCAGTTAATTGCCCACAATGTAAGTACTATTTTAGAGAATCAATGAAGGGGCCTATACGCAGCTGTTAACTTTGTTGTTGTTTTTTTGCTGATGATGATGGTTAGATACGTCTCGGCGCTTTGTGATGGGTCGGCTTTTAAAACACGCACTCGTTGCACAATTCACATGTTTTGACGCCTGGCACAATTCTACCGTTTCCGGCACGCAGTATTATTACGTGCGTTAAGAAGACTCTTTCCCCCACATGGCATCCGTTTCTTTTTTTGGTACGCAGTTTTAGGGAACAGCGTGTATCTGTTGTCACCGTTTTCCTCGTAGACGGGCCCGGCTTCGGTGCTCGCTCGCACAACGTTTGGATCATTTTTTCATTTGTATCTTTCTCGATTTTGCGATCACAGACCAGATGATTTTTCGCTCTCAACCAATGACACCGACACGGAGACCGACACCAACACCGGAACTTCTGCGAAACGAGCTCTTTAACGCTATCGGGTTAAAGTCGTTGCGAAGAATGTCACTCACCTGCTGCAGGCTCTGCGTCTTCCTCGGGCCACATTTTCCTGAAGTTTTAAAGAGGTTCTCAGTATGATGGAATCGGGGGGGAATAAAAGATTGAAGAATTTCGTTACAGATTCAATGTAAAACTTTGACAGAGACGCTGCATACTTGCATTGCTGAATGCAAGGAAAACACAAGTCTTTCGTGTGCTCCACTTACTGCTTGCATAAGGTCATCTGCGTGGTCTTTTCGAGGCACTTGTTGTGGATGATCATCCGGCAGATTTTGCAACGCATGCCCCTGTTGAGCCAGATCTGATGACGTATAAGGTCACGAAGAAAAAAAAAAGAGCGAAAAGAGCAATTAGCCGTCACTGCAAAGTGCGTTGCTTTTGAGCACAGCCGTCGTGCATCGGGTTCTGCAAGCCATACAGAAATCGAGTATGGAGTGTCTATAGAAAGAACTTGAAGTGAAGAACTTGAATCATCGCGATGGTTACACGACGAGATTGTGACGTTTCGGAATCAGCATATACTCTATATGTCAGCACAATATTTGCGCCCCACAGGAATTACAATCAATCAATCAATCAATCAATCAATCAATCAATCAATCAATCAATCAATCAATCAATCAATCAATCAATCAATCAATCAATCAGTCAATCAATCAAACGACTGGATTGTACTGGACTAGTGTAAGATAGACTAGTCTAGTCTAGTCTAGTCCGGACTGGACTGGACTGGCTAAGCTTTATGATTGCAACTAGACTAACGCCAAGAAGAACGCTCAAGCAACAGAGGTGCAACCAGGGCTTGGTTTGTTAAAACATTGATGACCTATATGGCCGTAGGTCGGCGAGAAAAGCTTAGCTCACTAGGACTCACTATAAAAATTTATTTTACGCCTAAGGCTCATTCCAATTCACTGACTTTTTTTTTCAACCAGACTTGCTTGGACTCACTCACCGAAATTTTCTCAACAAGTCGAACTCAGAATCACGACCCGATCTGAGTCTGAGGCAGCCGATTCATGAGTGTGTTAGCGTACCAAGAGATTTTTTTTTAATTTTGCTGGTGCGAACGCTTTCGAACGCCAACTTGTAACGTAAATGGTGCTCTAAAGTTGCCTTTTGATGGTTCCCTGGAAATCGAGTTCGGGCGTGTTTGTGCAGATCAATCTGAGAAACGGAAACGCATCACTCGGACTTACAGGGAATACCAGTTTTTTTTATTGGTGCAAGTATGCCCTACGGCATAAGTTAAATAAAAAGAATGAGGTCAGTTTTGTGTAGAAATGTCAGGAGCGGTTGATCAAATATCAGTTGTCGCAATCCAAAAGGAAATTGTTGTATCATGGCTTCCACGAAGGCCCCTCTGGACGAGAAGAATCATTAAATAAAAAGACGAAGACGCCAACCATAACACATACACACAAAATGTAATATGACGTATGGGCACCCAGAACGGCAGCCTTGTTCACAATTTGAACAAGGCTCCTGTTCTGGATGCCGAAACGTCATAATGCAGTTCTTTTTCTGTCGTGATCGGCGTCTTCTTTTTATTCAAGTAAAATATTTGAAAAGACGCCACTTACACGAGGTATTTAAAGGCGCCTTCGATGCCTCATTGAACACGAAATCATGACGAGATAACGTCATCATGATGTCACTAATGCCAAAACACGTGACGTCACAATGATGACACATCATTACCCCATCACATGTCATGATAGTTTGGTCGAAGGTGATCTGATTACGGAGGCATTGCAAAACTAGGTGAGGTGCCTTCGATTTTGAAGGCTTTCTAAGTGAATGCATAAGAGAAACTGGTGAGTTTTTTTATCAAGAACTTTTCGTGAAGAGTTTGCGGGGCACGTCAAGGCGTCACCGCCTTCATGACTTACGACTGTGTTCAATAAATGCCGAGGTGATGTAGGCGCGTTGAAATAGTATATAGGCGCGAGTATAAACGTGACGTGAACTGGCATAAGGCTGACGAAAAAGAACACGACACGCTTCTTAAATCGCCTTTTTAAAAAGGCCTTTAGGATGTGGTAGGACCATCTCTCAACCATTGTTTTGTGCGGTTTAATTTTCTCCTACTCTGAAATTTTGCTGTAGAGGCTGCTTGCACAGTCATGAAAAAATCGAAAGCAAACAAGCAATCGCACCACCGAACAGCTTTTCCATGCGGTAACTCGAGAAAATACCGTCTCGCACCGTTGATTGCGTTGTTTCCAGAGAAAGCTTATGCCTCACAATGAGCGTGCAATTAGCAGAAATTATGCTATCGCGCCAGCTAAGGAAAACAAACAAGAAAGAGTGCGCATTGGTTAGCTCCAGTTTCCCCGTACTCGAATTGTGCACGACTGTACCAACGCCTCTGTACAGTACCCGCTGGAGAGACGGTGCTGGTGCGCCGTCAGTGGCGAGTGAAAATTTTCGCGACTGCAGCACCTGGTGGACAGTGTCTACGTAACATGGAAGGCACGTACCCTGGTATTGCAGAACTTGCAAGTCGTTGCCTTCTTAAGTATGACTTCCTCGAAATCGTGATGCAAGGACTTCGAGCAGGGTGGACTCGAGGGGCTGCTCGCAGACGAAAGGATATGGATGTTGTCAGTGGGCAGTTTTAAAGCACTTGGAAGAATGTGTTTCCTTATGGGAGCGTCGAATTTGATAAGTACATAAACTAATGCATCAAATTTCAGGTGTATTTGAAGGAAGTCACAGATAGCAAACGTGTAGCAATTTCTGAGTTCAGAAACAAAGTGGAAGAAGTAAGGCTATCAGTTCCATTCGCTTAGCCTCTCACTCATCGTAACTCAACAAAACGCTGGCGTAACACAAAGCGACTTTATTATTGTACGTCGCAACTAAGTAGTGGGAATCGAGCACGTACGCAGGTATGATCTGTCTGCTGATCACTGTCAAAATAAGGTGCTCGACAACGCCTGCTCACCTAAAGAACGCAGTTACCAGAGCCACGCAGCCGGAATCTCTCGGCTCCGGCAACCCCCAACTCCCCCACGCCTCCCCCCAATGAGCCTCCGTGAGACGTGTGACGGTGGGCACGTTTCGTCTCCGCTTAAGCGGAGATCATCAGTGACCTCACACGCTTTCGCTAAAACATATGACGCGTGGGGCTATGTTATCACCGCTGCAATTTATACGGAACATCATGGCGACTCCAACGGCAAAAACTATCACAGTTATTTTTCGCGTTGTGCCTAAAATGTTACTGTGAACGAGACTGCAAATCTACCAACTTTCTGCATCTAGCAATTGCTTGTTACGCAATAATTAAACTCATTAAGTTTCATGCATTATCCTGTTGCTCACCGCATTTCGTCCACGGCAGAGACGACGGGTCCGGCAAGCTCATCCTCCTTGTGCTCCTTGCGCTCGAAGCTGAGCTGGGCGCCCTTGACCTTGTACTCGCCCTTGAACAGGAATCGAAGCGTGATGTCGCCGTAGCAGTGACGCGGGTCGAATCCCGACAGGGTCGCGTACTTGTGAAAATCCCTGCGCAGTGCGCGAAACTTACCTGTATGGAAGCTCGTAAACTTTGTAGGGGCCGACGAAATATTTATTATAACAAAGTTTGAAATGGGTACCCTAGCGCTTGGTCTAAGCGCTTGTTGAAGCAAACACTGCTGCGCAATCTCTGTGCAATCGCTGTGTTATTGATATTATTGCCGATTTAAGATACACTAAGACTACTAAACTAGATTTGATTAGCATCTCCTTCTTTTAACAGTTATTTAAGGTTACTTAGTTGCTAATTCTGACAGAAAACGAAGATCAAGGACATTCTTTTTTTCCCTTTAATTTGGGGAAGTTGTGGGATTCTAAGTGTCATTGAAGTTCTTCTTTGGGCTTATTTAGAGTACAATTCTGTCCACGACTTCGCGCATTGTGCGTAATGTCATCTATATATGTTTCTGATATTGAATGAAAGAAATACACTGAGATGTGACAGCACTGACTTATATCCGGTTAATCCGTTCGCTAAGTATAATTGCACTAAAAATTAACGGAAAGACGCAGCGGGTCATGGTTGCTTACTTGGGAACCTTAGTGAAGTGGGGACAGAGGAGTTTGACGACTTCACCGTGGTAGCCTTCAGTGGTTTTCAGGCACTCCTCGAGCACGTGGGACACGGGGATGGCGGTCTGTGTGCAAAATATTATTGAGTGGGAAACCCGTAGTACGCCCATAAAAAGTTGCTGGCGTTGTAAAAGGGCTTTGATCTCGGATATCTAACCGAATGTATCTCGCGTGTCTGTGTTTGCGCACAATGAAAGGTTCCCATCAGATCAAAAGTGCCTAGGTACAAGGTTTTTATTTTCGCTTTAAGTCTTGCATACGTTATGTCTAGTGCTAAGCAGTGTAACACGCCAACGAATGTAATTTTTCAGTTCACATTAGTCGTTTTGTGGTGGCAGTGGGAATGATCGCATACTGCCTTGCGTTAAACCTTTCGACGGCTTACTACTATTTGTATCATCGTCTTTCGGGCGTTGCCGCACAGTGTACTCTGAAGATCGCGATCTGTTCGCAAAAGAATAGGGGCAGACTCACGTATCCAAGCATGGTGTCAATGCGGGGCTTCTTCACACCCTGCAGGCTGATGATCTGGCCTTTGCTCCAGACGCCCACGTTGATGAAGCGGTAGTGATTCTTGACCTCGAAACTGAACGACTCCAGGAACACAGGTTCCTGTGTGTGGGATAATTCGGGTGCGCTTTAACTATTGTTAACACTGCAAAGACAGCGCGGTCGTGAATTTGAGGGAAAATGCCCCTCCTTCCCCTCCGTTGCAAAGAAAGTTTGAACCACTTCACTCGGTGAAGGCGGACGACTAGCGAAGCTGATGAGAACACTCCCTCATCTTCTTCTGTCAGCTTCCTTCGTTGGTGCGCGGCTGCTCGGGCATCCTCATAAAGTTGTCCTCTCTGTGTTGTCAGGCCTTTACACTCGGGTGACGCAGCGAAACGCGCACAACAGGTGCGCCGCGCTCCACCTAGTTTTCTGCACAGCCTCCGGGATCGGCCCACAGGCTCAAACGATTGCAATGCCTTCGGAACCGACCCGCCTTTGACCGATCGACTATGTCAAACAGAGACATCTTCGCGTGATATCATGACGTCGTCATAATGACGCCATAAATCGCAGCACTGTAGCGTCATGACGTCGCGCTATTCTTCCTCGGAGGTGCATATGTGTTTTCATTGTGTTGGTAGATGCGTCGAGGTTTTTTAAAAATGAACCAAAGGGGACTCTGGCACTGCAATCGTTCAGCCACCATGGGAGTGATGGTATGGTACACAAATTCGCCTAATCTTCGTGCTTGGTGCTTCAAACTCACTTGTAGCTTTGTTTATTGTGTTTTGGTTTTGTTTCGAACAAAATAATTAAACACGAACTTCGTGAGTCAATTTGAATTGGCGAGCCTAAAAAAAGGTCACAATTGTGAAGCGTAAATGCTAAACCTCTGCCGAACTTCGCCTTGCAGCACAGAAGATTCAGGCCACATGGAGACAAACGGGGCCGAAAGTACGAAGATTCGGCAAATTTATGCACTAGCCATCATTCCCACGCTGACTGAAGAGCCATGCGTTGCAGCTCCCGTACACATTATGGCACTAGATTACCCTCTAATGTATTTATGAGACGCCACAATTCAAGCACAGACCTGAACTTACCCGGTTGGAGAGAACGTAGGTGGTTCGTTTTATTGGGAAGCCCTTGTTCTTGGCTCTGATGAGAATCGCCGCGCTGTCACCTCTCTTCTCCGGACGCTCGCTGCTGTCTGCGTCGTTACGCACAATATGAAAGAAAAAAATGAGACCGGCATATTAAATTAAACGTATGCCACAGCCAGCGTTATGCTACTTGTAGCTCAGGTGTTGCGGTAAAATCACATTATCATTTAACTATCTGCATAGAAAATTCAGGTGGTCGATTGACTGCTTGATATGGGTATTCGGAATAGCATAGGAAAATATAGCAGAGAAAGCCACTTAGGGGAAGTGCTGCATTCTGTGGTGTACGGGAAGTGATCATCTCATCGGGAGACCATCCTAGTATTTCATACTTAAGCACTTCAAAATAGTTGCGATGAGTTTACCCAAAAACTGTTTTTTTTCCTGCTGTGTAAGAACGTAGTTAGGTCATCTTTTTCTTCCTTGTTTTAAAGGCTTACCGTAACGAGTTATTAATCAGTTAAGAAGTTCTAACCTTTCGAGAAAAAAAGTTAGGTTTTGCTAGGTAGTACATGACCGCCTCAAAACTTGTTGATCTACCCTGTGTGCGGCAGAGGTTTGAATATGGCAACAGTTTACGTACTTGAAGACAAAACTATTAAGGAGTTATGAGTTACTTTACCGGCTTCACTTTCGTTTAAGTGCAGAATTTTGCATCACATTCCCGCTTCAGAAGTGGGAACACGACAGTCCCGACCACTGGGGCCCGGCATTCTCGACAAATGGGTGATGCACTATGGCCGGAAATTATGAATGACCTCAAGGTTTGCTAGCTGAAAAAATATAACTGCTTCGCATTAGATACAAAAACACAAAAACCATTGTTGTGGGTGAAATGTGCTTTAGGAGAAGTGAATTACTGTGTGCACGGGAACTGTGTGGGGCCCTATGGCATAGCCAGAAAGTTTTGTCGTAGTCTGTCCAGCTTCTGTAGCACCCCCCTCTTCTATCTCACTCTCATGATTTCAACTGAATACCAGCTACTTCCTTTGATCTCTGCGGTCTCCCAGTTCCAATGACATGTTTAACATTTCCCGCTTCATCACACTAAGCGCAGTACTTAATTTTTTTCTTACGTTTCCTAATCCTCTCTGGCAGAGTTGCACGTAACGCGTTTCAAGTGTTCAAATACTTGTAATCAATTACATTTGCATGTAGTTTTGTAATATAATATAATAGAATAATTTTTCGGAACTGCAACGTTCTGGGAAATTGAATTACATGTTCTTGGACTGAATTACCGGTGACAAATTACTTTTGATTTCAAAATAAAATTAGGGCCCGTGTTCTACGACTGTTCTCGTCCCGAAAAATATGCGACCGCTCTGTAGAGACGGGGCGCCCTGCAGAGCATATATTTTTAACCCCTTTTCCTTGGCCTTACCGGCAATGCCTTGCCCCAGCGCCAGAAATAGCGAAGTGCAACGCTTCTTAGAGGGCGTGGATACTAGCATCGGAACTATGCGTAATTATGAGCTGGTGTTATACTACGTCATAATACCGCCTTTCCCTCCAGCGCATGCATTGAGAAGAGTGTTCAGTGCAGTAGATGACGTCTAGAAAACGTGGAATAATCAGCGACTGCAACTTTGAAAAGCCACTCCTGTTGAAAGTTAACGTTTAACGCCGTATCACAGAATCCACACAATTAAATTTCTGTAATTACTCTGTTACTCTTCTGATGCCATAACTGACCACGGTAATCAATTACATTTTAAAAGGGAGTAATTGTAGTTGTAGTTTCTTACTTGTTATGTGTACTGTGTACAAGTCTACTTTCTGCCCCATATGTATAGCAGTACAGGTGTAAATGCCGGACTTCACCGACAGCTCAGGCAACCCGAGGCAAATTCCAACGATTTGGTCTGCCCTATGTGTCGCCAACTTTGGAGTTCCCGCGGGATCTCCGTACCTCGCCTGGTATACGCTTGATGACGCCACAGCTGCAATACCGCACGCAGCACTATGATGATAGAGCAGAGCGCGGATGTTTTTGTAGTTGTATGTAAACTCGTACCACCACGAACTTGTGCGCAATGCGCCACAAGCATGAATTGCTTGTAGTGATTACATTTTACCGCAATTTTAAGTATCGTTTGAATTAATTGCTTCAAGGAGGTAAACCGATCCTGACAATTCATTTTTCTTTTGCTCTAATGAATCATAAAATTATATACCTCAAATTTTCGCGCCAGATTTCAAGCTAAGCGCTGTGAAAGTTTACGAAATAGCACCCACCTATAAATTACTTTTCGCGAAAGAGCACGTACCTGCATTTGGCGATTTTTTCCTACTAGACTTTCAGGTGTCTGATATTTGGGCTACGTCATACTAAATCTAACTATGGCTGTAATCGATTACGCTAGAGGAACATTTCAATGTCTTTTGAGAGGCTGTAATTCTAATCAGTTACTTTTTATAGAGTAGTAATAGTACCCGTAATCGGTTTCTTTTTCTTTTTTTTTTTCAGTAACGTGTACAAATCTGACTTAGACTGATAGAGCAGCATAGCCGAATAACACTGCTTACCGCTGAGTCTGTAGTTATAGCTTCAGCAATGCGGTGTAGATGGATATTTCTGCGAGTACCATTTAGTTTCGAATTTTTTGCTTTCATATTTCTTCATATTGCGTGGCCGAGAGTTATTCAGAAACTTGATGTCCAGAAATAAAGAGGAGGGGCTTGTTATGAACCGGTCGCCTGCCTTACGTCACGATATGTAGCATTTGACGCACTTATGCCATTACCCAAATGCCCTATAATGCAGGCACGTGATTGCCAAGGGCACGCACTTACTGAGGTCGGTAGTCTTGCTACTTATCTTGGTTTTGTCTTCCTGAGTCAGCGTGTGGTCAACCTGCGCAGGTCCGTACCAAGAGTATTCGTTTTATCGCGGAATGATGTTCTTTCGGTGGGGAGGTAACATTTCATTTTTTTTAAATTTATAACCTCGTCTCTATCAAAAGTTTTAAAGCGACTCCATCGTTTTGCCGAGCACGTTTGCAAAACTCCAGCCACACGCCTGATGATTAGACGCTCATGAACGAAAGAAGCACGTTATTTTGTAGTGTCTGTGCCACTGTTTTGATATGCAGATAGGCTACACAGTGACCTCGTTCAATGATGCGGAATTGGACGAGGGAATGTCTTTGCCATACCTAACATTCGTTAGAGCGGCCCTGAAACACTTTTCAAAGTAGCCATCGAATGGCTGCATCAAAGGTATTTATCGCCTCACGAACCAGTCGCCACAGAATTAAAAGAGTTTTTGCACGCTTTAAGCGCTTTCTCAAGCTCTCGTCCCGACGAGCATGCAGAAAACTATAGCAGGGAGGGATGGCACGGGAGAAGGAAGTGACGTCACGTGACCGTCATGACCTTGAGCGCTTCTTTAAATTTCTTTTTCACCGAATGCGCAGCTTAATTTCAGTGTGATCGTGAGCGCCCGCATCGGCACGTCGTGGCCTCTCACGGTGGCTGCGGTAACTATGCTGCTTACGAAGTTCAAATCAGCCAATGACCGTAAATTTGGGTATGTGGCATGGTTCGTTGAAAGACGAGGGAACGGTCTAGCTCACTAAGAATTCTTCGTAAATTACGGTCCCTCTGTTGCGTTATTATGTTTTACTCCCGTGCTTTCAGTAGCCATCACTGCCAATCGATGGCGTTTTCTAACCACGCTGAACAAGTGTTGCAAGGCCCCATCAAGCGCCGGTACTCAAAACAGAGAATGTTCGCTAAACGCTGATTTTTCGACTGGAGCGTGAACGCTGTGGAGAAACGGTGAGCAGGTATAGCGAGTCGGATAAAGTAAAATGCAGTAGCGATCTAGTACTATTTTGTGGCACTATGCTGGATCTCTTATTTGTGCTGCGTGGCACTAAATGACAATATGTATATAGCCGCACAACGTGAATGAACTGAGACACTGCACAAGTTGGGTTTCTCATGTCTCACGAATCACCTACAATGCGTCACATACTGCTCTGATGCAAAAGCGACACTTCGCAGCAGAATTGAGGATGCGACTCCTAAACGGTTATGCTCTGCAGCTGAACTCAAGTCGGGGGTTTGATCTCAGGATGCGCTGGTGACAGTTTAATGAAAAAAAAAAAAGAAATCGTCGGTAACCGATCTTCAGCCTTGCCGAAATCATTTGAGAATCCTACTCTGTTACGCTCCTATAGTAAACCTATACATGTTATTTCGCTGCGTTAAGTATAGGTTGTTTTTCAATGGTGTATTCGCGGCATGGTGATTAGCGTTAATAACACATTGCAGTTGCACTTAAAGAATTAACAAATAAAGAAACAAAAACAAGTAAAAGAACGTCCAGAGTCCAGTAATAAAGAACGCACGTATTCTGACGATCCTGAGATGCTGAGCGCCCTCTGCTTGTCCCACTTGAATTCCTGCTTTCTCTCGACGTTCATGATGAACCTGAAATGAGCGTTCAGTTCGTCAGTGTTCGCAAAAACGAAGAAGCCTGCGCACCCCCCCCCCCCCCCCCTCACACACACGCACATGCACGAACTTAGGAGAAACATGTGGTTTCACATCTCATGAGATTTTGTTAAGATATACCCTCTCGCGAAGTACACAGAGGCAAGAGATAATTGGATACATGCTGGATGCTTGCCAGTTTTCCGCTGCGTAAGTACATGCAACAAACTGACGACCACCCGACGTCGCCTAATAGGCACTCACAGCTCTCCGGCTTTGGAAAGGACCTTGGCGGCTTGCTTGCAGTCCACTATTCGGATTCCATCGATGCTGGCAATCAGGTCGCCCTGAAAGCCGGGATAGTAGAAAAGTCAGTTTATTCACGCAAAATTCACGTTTTTGAGATACTAATAATTATGCAATACATAGATAGCATCAATCGAACGCTGGAATGAACTTTTTGTTAAATAATTCAACATTTCTAGCGGCAATTATCGATATATACAGTGCTGGTATTTGTTGCCACATCCTGCAAGTTAAGCTGCCCCAATAAAAAGTGATTACGTTGTTTCCATCTGACATTGACATGCCGCATTGCCTAACACATTCTTACACTAGAAATTACCGCAAGAATGTTAGATTCCTTGTAATACGAAAGATGCATCTTGCATATACTCTTAAAGGCGTTTTCAACAATATTGCACTGCAGTAAACTTGCAATTTCGCTCCATGCTTCAAGATACGACTAGTCTAAGCTTCAAACTACGTGATCCTAGTTATAGCGTGAGAACATAATGACGACACAGAGACAAGAAGAACACGAAGTCCTTCTTGTCTCTGTGTCGTCGTTCTGTACTCGCGCTAGAACTATCGTCGTGTCATACCAACTAGCCCAAGCTGCCACACTTCTACGTGATCCTGTTGCAGTCGTTAGACTTTCTCTGGCACTCTCGTCTGCACATGATCTGTAATTGATTATTCCATGTCCAACTTCATTAACAGAGTGAACCCGAAGTGGGCAGGGTGTTCTTACCACCTGAAGCCCCCCGGCGGCGAGCGGAGAATTGCGAGAGAGGCTCTCGACGTAGACGACTTCGCGGCGTCTCCCTTCCACCGTTTTCTGATATGCAAAGCAAGAAGAATACGCCAGGGCACCCGCTATACGGCGTTGCGTCTGAGATGATGACACGACGTAACAGTTGCGCAGTAATAGCACTGCATGTGAACTCGTACAGGGCACTTTTTCTGTGCAGCTTACTGTTATACTTATTTTCGAGAAAAAAAAACATTCAATGAACGGCACGTAAGATTAATGCATAGCTGCACTGAAAGCACATCTACAGCGCCCTGGAAATGTAAAAATAGTAAGACATGACACATTATCCTTCTTTGCCGAGATCTTGAGGATTCAAGTCCTCCCCTTTTCCCCACACGCACACGATATTTCTACACTTTGTATGTAGGTACTACATACGCGTACACATACACAAATGCGCAAGAACACCGAAAGCTTGGTCGGATATTCCTTCACTCCCCCCTGAAATAGAAAAATGTGTGTCTGCACTGCTGGTGATTAAGCTTTCATTCTTGAATATGCTTGCAGTGGCAAGAGTCATGGCCAAAGTGGCACACACCACAGCCATGCTATGTGCTGCCAGTGTGCTGAATGGCTCTTAGCGTAAGACTGCGCCTTTGTTCTGAAAGGTTCAGGCACTACGCGCACCGCGTCGATGACGCCAAAACTACGGGGACATTCATTGCGAGTTTTCAAAATGGACGCACACACCAGAAAATGAGATTTTTTTCGGATGTGCAGTTTAGACATTGCAATGTATATGCGGTGATGATATGTTTCAAGGGTTCGTACGTTCCTGAACTCGACTCCGAGCGCTGTGCCGACCGGCTTGAGCAGCTCCAGGGAAATGCTCTGCCACGGCGTTCCCAGCACTTCGTCCATGTCGATCCACTCGAACTCGTCTGTGGCAAAGATAGATGAATGACTCGCTTTGTGAAAAGCCTATAGCTGATGCTTGTGAACATGCGTTATTGACGTGCACCCTTGCAATCTTGTATACGTGAAGCATGAGCGTCGACTTCACGATACGGTATAGTTTCTAATAAGGCTGAGAAGCAACGAGATCAGGAATACGACGATCAGCGTCACACTGGCTTTCTGGACACAAGGCCACACTAATAAGGCTTATAGTGCTCACACACGCCTCTTAGCAAACAGCGTAGCAGACGGCGCTCACGCAAAAGCATATGCGTGCGCATGGTTGGGGGAGGGGGAGGAGGGGTGGCCAGTTTTCCTGGTCACGTGAGAGGGTGGTGGGCAATGCGACGAACCTTCGCCCCCCCCCCCCCCCCCCCCGCGAGGACCTTGCCATGCTTATTCGCATCAAGTACGCTCGCACTCCTTGCTCATCATATGAGAAATCGCGCTACTATAGATAGCTTGCCCGTGAGGTCATGGCCGCAGCTGCATAACGTACTGGTTCGTGAACATGGCGACCTTGATGACGTAAAGGCAGCATAACCGCATTGCACTTGATATGCTTCAGTATGACAACAGCGTTAGTAACAAAAGAGCCTGGGGATGTGAGGCACTGATAACATTAAAGCGACGTCACAAATCTCGTGTCCTACACGCCGTGCCCCAACATGGCGCTTACAAGGAAGTCAGTGTGAGCCATCTATTAGGCGCTTCAATGTCCAGGGCTTAACGCTCGCATGATATTAATCATTGGAAGAGCGGACACTACCGACCTGTGGCAAGGACTTTAGACAAAACAACCTTTGTACAATATAAAATTGGGAATTCTTTAGAAATTAGTAGCTGTGGCATGCGAAGGACTTTATGGGGCCAGGATATGAGGGAGTAAAAAAAAATAACGACTCGAGCAGTTATATTGCGAATAAAGAAGCAACGAGAGTATACAGATGGAAAGAAAAAAAAAGGGGGGGGGGTTGTGGCCAATAAATTTGTAGTGATAAAATATACTATAACCTTTCACTTGTGAAGAAAATAAATTGCAAATGAAAATGCAAGAACTATATCTTTATCAATTTTGGATGAGAATACATACAAATTATGTTGTTGAACATTTTAAAGCACATCCCAGAAACGACACGGACACACCAGTATGAACACAGGATGCGCTGTAGTAGGAACATGACAAGCAGCACACTGATGTGGTGTGATTTATGTTCTTCTCGTGTTCGTGTAATTTTTTTGTCATGTTTTTCAACATCTTCAGGAACCGTTACCAACTAGCTATATTATCGATTGTTGTACAGTACACAATGTAGTTCAGGCACAACGGATAAAAAAATAAAATGTGGTATATGTATGTATGTATGTATGTATGTATGTATGTATGTATGTATGTATTGTATGTATGTATGTATTGATGGTATGTATGTATGTATGTATGTATTGTATGTATGTATGTATGTATGTATGTATGTATGTATGTATGTATGTATGTATGTATGTATGTATGTATGTATGTATGTATGTATGTATGTATGTATGTATGTATGTATGTATTATGTATGTATGTATGTATGTAGTATGTATGTATGTATGTATGTATGTATGTATGTATGTATGTATGTATGTATGTATGTATGTATGTATGTATGTATGTATCAGCATCAGAAGTATTCAGCCTAATTATGTTGATAATAGTGTATCAGTAAGTGAAGAACAGGTTTCCAGAAGATTATGTTATGCAATAGCTAACGATGTTTGATGCTACTGAGGTGTTTTCTTCGCATGTTGCCGCCTATGTATTTTGGCTGTATGCCTTCGTTTATTCTTTTCATGATTATATTCTGTGGCAGAAAGCAGGTGAGTGTGAGGTCGGTTAGGCTGGGACGATCGCGAAATTGTGTGACGGATGCATTAGCTCACCTATATCACTGACAAAAGAACTTATCTTCTTGGCGGCTGCATTTTTCCAACTCTTACCTGTTGTTCAATTCATAGTACACGCACATGCAGGTTTTATTGCGTCCATGTACACGTCTGCGTAATGTATACTGCGCCAGTATAAGAACAGTTTCAGTGGTACAGCAATTTATCCTGAAAGATCGCGCTTACCGGCATTGCTGCCCCCCCCCCCCGTTTTTTGGTGTAGTTGTTCTTAAGTTATGGATTATCAGCTCTCCCAAAATTTTGTTCTCATTGATGTATCTTTCCTGGCATACTTTTTATAACTATAAGGAATGCAGAATTACGAGAACAGAACACAAACAAAATAAAAAAAAAGATTAACGAGCGTTTCATGTTCTCCTCACCCAGGGAGATCATGCAGTACAGCTGGAAGGAGCCTTCGCAGAGCACCAGCCTGGAGCACTCCACGACCGTTATCTCGAGGGTGCCGTTCTGGCTCAGCTTCTCGTGGTGCGTGGACAAAACGCGCAGTTCGGGGATCAGGAAGAACGGCTTGATCGCTATCGAGTAAGTCGGCAGGTTGAACTTGGCCCGCAGCTTGCGTCGCACCTGGGAGCGATTTCACGGACGCTCTCGTTTTCCCTCCCGCGATTTATCGGTGGTCAAAATGTTACGTGTACGTTTTCATCAGATTCTAACTCGATTACTTAGCAGAAGAACGTATTCTGAATAGGAGCCACATATGCTTTTGAGAAGAGAAACCGTAGAGTTCGAACGCCATAATTGGTTGACAATCGATATACTACGTGCAATTTTAGGGGATAAGAGAAGGTGTTAGCCAACCACATGCTGCAGCGAGATATGTAATCTCGAACGCCATGAGCAGTGATAGATAGTACTTACAAACAAAAAAGCTTGTTTACTACGACAGAGATTAAGGCTTGATGTCTGTATGAAGGTGCAAAGTAGGTTGAAGTTCGAACGGAGATAGTAGGTTGAACTTCGAATTTGCAGGTGCTTTCAGGACAGTGACCAGGACCATAGCCAAAAAAAAAAAAACCCCTCGAGAGGAAGTTAGTTCAACCACCTTTTATCTAGGTTTGTGCGTCTGTATGTGTGCGTGTATATATACAAGTGCAAAATTTTGAAGTAATTAGAGTGGGTGTGTTAAACTCCTCCCCCTTTTCTGGCTACTCCAATGACTCGGCTTTATTAGGCCACGAGAACATAGAACTAAAAATTAGTGAAATTCATGACTGCGATCAATATATAGTTTTTACGCTCAGGGAACTTTTGTTATGAACTCTCGAAAGCATGCTGTCACGGATGACAACGTACAGGGGAAAAAAAGCGGTGTTATGTTCGTAAGGTGCAGTAATTGCTTCTGCGGAACGTGGAGAACTATACAAAAGTAGGTTCCTGTTTCAAAGAGCTGAAATTTTGGATTAGGTATAATGAACACACATTGACGTGTGCAGGTTTACTCATTAGGTGGGGTCAAATTTCAACGTGGTGTGCACCTCCCCCTTCCCCTTCCTCTTCCACCACGTTGGTTGAGCCCGCAACAAAAGGAGTAGTTGTGGTGTCGTCGCCTGAAAGGCAGTTACCACGTCACATGACCCCACTCTTCTTTCATTTCATTTCAAAAATCTAATCCCCCTCCTTCCCTTCTTGAGAGAGGTAATTAAACAAAAGGAGCTCTGCAGTGGATGCAGAAATAAAACAACAATCAAGAGGTGACGTGCCTCTCACAGAGGCTGCTGTCATTTTTCCGTGGTTTTCCCTGTGTAAGATAGGGAGCAAGCAGATTCTCTTTGTAGCATATCAGCAGCCGATGGTCGCCTTTATCATAAAAAAACAAACAAAAACAACACGCGTATTCATAACCTCGCACATTAAAGAATAACGTGAAAGGTTTGATTGTGTGAAGGTATCGGCCAAAATTAGCATTCTTCACCGTCCATTAAATTGCAACATTTTTTAGCCGGCAACCTCTCAAACCGGAGGGCCAAATTGCACGAAGCGGACAAGACTGAGTGCAGCATGGTAAATCACGGAGAGGGAGTGCTTCGTAAGCAAAAAAAAAAAAGGAAACTGGTGAATCGACATTAAGGCACAAGACAACCCAAGAATGGCTTCATTTTGGCTAAATTTTAGCTAAGTCTCAAGATGGGGGCCCAATGTCAAGTGACAGCAATGTTTCTTAGGAAGTGATGTCGTACCCTACTTGAGGTCTTAAATGTCATGTTGGCCTTAAAATAGGAAGCAACAAGGGCAAAGGGGTGGTTTCTGGAATCAGACCGGAGGCCGCATGGTTGCTGGCTTCTTTCGAATATCAAGAAATTGGGGGGGGGGGGTCCTTATGGTTACGCCTATGCGAACGCATTGAAGTGAGTGAAATAAAGCGAAAATGGGCCACTTTGCGGGAAGGCTTTTGTTTTCGCGAACGTGCATTTACTTACCAGTCCAACTACTGCTCTCGCTAGCTGCGGATAATTTTGGCCCTGAAGCGACGACTCGACTGTTAGGGAGACTTTCGGCTCCTGCAGTATTCAGGAAAAAAGAATGCACGTGTTTTATATAACTAGAATGAAATTGGAAAAGTTAGAGTTCTAAGACCGTATACTTACAAGACAATGTTTTACGCAATTCTTAAAAGTAAATTTTAACTCTACCCTGACGCTTGCGGCCAGGCTCATTCAGCTTCGCGAGTTTCGCTCCTGGTACATGTCTTCAACCCCGTGGAAGAACCGTGTTGTGTGCCGTAGAAACATATGACAAGTTTTATAGTTTGCTGCAGGAGAGCACGCGATGACTGCTGCAGTGCATCCCGCGAGATGTAAGCTGAGGCCGGTTAACGAACGTATTCGTTTGTCAGCGCCCATTGTAATTGGCTAGAGGATTTCGTTAACGATATGATCATGATCGGCCAATTTTTTTTCCCACGCAGGGACAATTATAGCATGAGCCGTTTTTGTGAATATGGGCCTTGACGTTTTCTAAGAAGCAGCTTCGCGGGCTCACAGAAAAGTACATACGTTTTCAGGCTAATATTGGAGATGATCATTGCTCGTCAAGTAAAGCAGGACGTGAAATATTTCATGTACAAGTAGTCAAAAAATAAATAAATAAATAAATAAGTAAATAAATAAATCACGAAATACTGGTGTGGTGTTTAGGGCTAATTAACTTTGAAAGAAACGTTTATTAGAGAGCCGTTACGGATTTTAACAGAGTAGTAAGAGGTCCCTTAACGACAGAACTGGTTAATTCTCGCTACCTGCCCTGACACCAAAGCAGCTATACACGTGCGCTGCTACTCCTCTGAATCATGTTCTGCACTCTACATGACTCATCTCGGGGAAAATACTCTCAAATAAAACTATCAAAAATAAGTTTTTGGCAATTTTTTTTTCTTTCAGTAGGGGCGTAGACATTGTGGGACGGCCCTGTAATCAATAATTTGCCAGAGTTTTACGCCTGGAAACCACAATAAAATTATAAGCGATGCAGTATGGTGGGAGGCCCCAGAAGATTTGGACGATCTTATGTGCCTAACATGCACCTAATAACCCATGTGCAGAGGAAACCTCCTTGTCCTTCCTGTTTCAATCCTCCTCCTCCAGCACTTTGCCTCCAAAGATGCGCGGCTGGCGCCGCCAGGATTCGATCCCGTGACTTTCAAGTCTGCAGTCGAGCAGCATAACCATTAAGCTACCGTGTCAGGTGTGCCCACCAATCAGAATCAATCTGGGGTTATTCTGGCGTAGAGAGCGTTTACACGTGGGCTTTCTGGTATCATATATAGTGGTCGTCGGCCAACCAGCAACCGACCTCGTAACAGGCGAAGGACCAGTGGGTGTACGGCTTCCGGGAAAACTGCAGGCGACCCTTGAGTGCCAAGTGTTGAACCTTGATGACCACGGAGGCCAGTGCTCCCATGTTGAGCTCAGCGTCGACGCCGATGGTGAGGCCACCCGGGTACTCGATGTTGCAGAACACATCGAGCTCCTGCCGAGACGCGCAAGCCGCGAATGCGTCAGCACATTACACGCAAAAAGGCTTGCGGGGTTTCTTGTGCATTCGCCTCTAAGAATACTCGAAAACTAAAGGCATGTGTTTATTTATCGCCGAATAAGTCCTCCTCCACTCCTACTACAGCTTAGTGTAGCTAACGCTGTTTTACACTGCCTCCAAGTTCAGAGGCATTGCAACCGTTCTGCACCTTACTTGGTTCTGCGTTGCCTCCGTGATCTGCTAGCCTTTCACCATATGACGATGTATTGTAATGACGCCATAATTTGATGGCGCTTATGTTACGTCATAATAACGCCATGATGCAACAAACTTCGGTGAACTATGACGTAATGATGGCGATATAAGGTGACCACCGTCCCATGATGATGATTTACGCATCACATGTGTTGACGCCGATTTCGCGGTACGCCGATGGTCAGTTTTCACTTGGATAAAGCATGTAAGACATTCGCCTGCATAAGGCACTTCGATTTTCTTTCCTGCAAGGCATTAGCAGCAGCTGGGACCCACGCTGAAAACGTTACTTGCCAACGTAGCACGCAACTTCGGAGATAAAATATAACCGCTCAGTTCCGCTCGTATACGCCATCGACGTGAAAAGGGTGAGATTAATGAACCCGCTGACAGTAGGACTTATGATGACGGAAGCGCCAACCGAAGCACGGTGATTAGTTGTGGAAGGAATGGAAAAACAGCGCGTCTGGCGTTCACGCACACTCGATGCTATCATCATCATCATCATCATCATCATCATCATCATCATCATCATCATCATCATCCTGACTACGTCCACTGAAGGACAAAGGCCTCTCCCATGTCCCGCCAGTTAACTTGGTCCTGTGCTTGCTGCTGCCAATTTATACCCGCAAACTTCTTAATCTCATCTGCCCACCTAACCTTCTGTCTCCCCCTAACCCGCTTCCCTTCTCTGGGAATCCAGTTAGTTCCCCTAATGACCAGCGGTTATCCTGTCTACGCGCTACATGCCCGGCCCATGTCCATTCGATGCTATACTACTTGCTTTTTCAGTGGGCAACACCGTGGGAAGTTCTATCATGAAGTGTTATCCAATGTACCGAAATATTTTATTGCGGAGACAGCTGTGCGAACGTACGCGTACGCGTGCTCGATATTGACGAAGCTGGCGCTCTCTCGCTTATGCGAGAAACACGTCGTCGTGAGAATGATGTATAGGTATAGGGCAGTTGTGAGGTTTGAAAATTGTTTTTCATTTCCTGCACGCGCACGCGCTAGAAATCAAAAATAACATTACAAATAACGCCATCGTGTGCTTTCCTTGGCTTCGTTACATGCAGTATTCTTATGGCTGTGTCTAACAAGAACGGGTCCCTATTTTCATACAGCTTTTTTAGTTGATTTACCATTATAAAATGTTGGTGTATTCTAGATATTCTCGGTCAGGTGTTAAAACTTTTTATTGCATGGGCCCAAGACAAACGAGTGCACATTCGCCGACGTCTAAAGAGTCTCCTCGCTAGAGCGTGAGAAACTCTTCGCATACTATTCCACGGTTGCTATCGTACTCTCCAACGTATTATGTGTGGTCCCCTGAAAATTTTCATTCAAAAAGTAATTTTTTGAATTCATAACTAAAAACTTCATATTTGTCTATGACCTATAAAGCGGCCCTGCAACACATTTTCATGGTGGTCAGAAAGAGCTGCCAATCGCTATGCTAGACTCCTAAGGACGTGTGAGCTAACCAGACGTTATAGCGAATCACGCAGCATGGAAGTGAGAATTTTAAAATTCAGCTAGAAATCATTCTCTTCATTCTACAAATGGTGTTTGTTACTCAAATGCATGGCCATTGGCCAATTTGAGCATCACGAGCCGCATAGTTATCGAGACCGCCGCAGAAGGCCGCCACCAGCCAGTGCGTTCGCTCGCGATCCCACTGAAAGTAAGCGGTGCGTTATAAAAAGAAAAAGAAAGGAAGAGAAAGAGCGCAAGGTCATGATGCGCGCGTGACGTAACTTCTTTCCCCCTTGCCATCCCTCCCAGCTTGGCTTCCAGCGAGCTCGTCGTGACTGAAGAGAAAGCAAGTACAGCGTGCAACAAATCTCTCTAAATTCGTTCATACTTGAACTTTTTGCGATGGTCAATCCGGGAGGCAATAAACTACTTTAATAAAGTCAACCGTTGACTACTTGAAGAAGTGTGGCAGGGTTCCTAACGCTGACGAAGCAAAAATAAACCGAGAAGCGACATTTGAAGACCATGGAATCAGGTTGTATCTCCTCTCGCCGTTGCCAGCGTTTCTTTTCACAAGCCTTCTGCAATCGGCAAAAATAAGCTTTTATCTTTTGCCTGCGTTGGTGTTACCAAACTCGATGTAGCAGCCTCTGATTGAACGACAAACGAACTGTCATGCAGGCTACGCGTGCACTACACCTTTGGTGCGACCATAGGTTAATATCGTTATTCAATTGCTAAATAACACGTGCGTTGAGTGTAAAGTGCGCGCTTACCTCGATTGTCTTCCATATCTCGTGCAGAGTGACGCTTTCGACCGCTATCTTGTTGACGCTCACAAAATCATTGCCGAAGTCAATCTCTCTTATCTGAAAGTGCACAACAGAGAACGTGCGTGATTTAATGAGTTTACTTTCTTGCACTGTCACCTTCGTCCTTACTTGAAGTTTGTTTAAGACCTTACTGGCTGGACCACGAAGAACCGCACGAAACGCCTTGTTTATTTTCGAGAAAAAGACTCTGCAAAAGGAAGACGAGGAGGTAAAAGACAGAGAACAAGCGTGAGAACTGTGCAATTGTTGCATCTGTTCGCGCAATATGGGGTAGCTAAACAACTTTTGAAAATACAAAGAACGGCCGCGTTATTAGGCAGTTTCTTTAATGGGGTGCGCGAACATAGCGTTCGCTGGGTACGCACGCTATTTTCATCTCCTAAATGGCCAGTCAACAGGCTCCGACTTCTTTTTTTTTTTTACACCCCGCAAAAAAAGCTCGGCGATTCGTAGAGTAGGCCACAGTAATCAAGGTTTACAAATATCACAGCGCTGCCAAAGCCTCCATAAAAAAAAAACAATTCCCGCGCTTCTTTCCTACGCCTGACCAATCCTATTCTCCCGCACAGTGACGCAAAGTCGCCGGTAGGTGACTTTACGTAGCACGCAGCTCGTCGATTGCTCTAAACCAGTCATGACGACAGGCTACGATTTGCCTTCCCTGTGAGAGAGAAGGGTGACGCGGCCGTAGGAAAATTCAAAAGCAGCTGAAAACGATGTTCTAACCCCTGTAACTTCATTAATATAGTGCGTACTCGGAAAATTCTTCAGGTGCCATGTTCACAAAGCAAAAGTGCACATGGGTGCACGTTAAAGAACCCCAGGTGGTCGAAATTTCCGGAGCCCTCCACTACGGCGTTTCTCATAAGGTGGTTTTGGGACGTAAAACCCCACAAATCAAATGCACATATTTCTTTTTGCAAAACTTTTTGAACCTCGCGATTGTTTACGGGCCCTTTAACGGAGGCGTCTGTGGTCATAATGTACGAGGCATCCGCAGTGGCTATAGATAAAACACTATATAATCTGGATCTCTCTACTTGCTCCTTGCGTTTCCTGCCTTTACGGCACAATTCGTGACGCCAGCAGTCTGTTCTCGTAACGTCCGGAGGACACGATCTCTCTATTCGTCAATATATCTCTGAGATCCAGAGTTAATTTAGGGTCATGGGCTTTTTCTTTCTAAACTTTCAGAAGTGTTTTTCTTAGTTCAAATGTGAAATGTGTGCCGTATATTTTCTGTATTTGATTTTACTTTGCCGCAGCATGTTGTCAAATATATTGAGAATTGCGATTCCAGAGACCGTTTTTTATGGCATACTGAAATATTTTTTTCGTGTTCTTGTAATCTTTACTAACACAAATTAATGCTTAAGTACGCGGTAACACGCGCTAAAGCTCGTATAAAAATTTACCCACTTCCTGAGTGTCTGCCGTAAAAGTCGCTCGCACTCATTCCCGGCATTTGCAACGATCCTAGAGAGACGAGATGCGCGGTGCCTTTTAACCATATCCGCTAAATGGCAGCGCGGGTCCCAGCATAGCAGGTGAAAAGAGCATCCAATTAGGAGGCAAGCGCTTCGAAAGCCGTTGCGAGCTGTGTTCTATTGTTCAATATATTAGACAAATCTCCCATTGCTAGGTGTGAGGAGGATATACGATGCTTATTCGCTTGTTAGCTACATGTTTCTTATTCGGCGTTGCCATGCACTCAATGCAATCGCACGCACGTTTTGCCTTGTGTCGCATCAAGTGCGCGGTCACCCGATTTCAAGTCGTTTCGCGCGGTCACGACTGCGCAAGTGGAGATAACGGCATTTCGCTAAAATTGTGAAATCATGATAGACTCCATGCCTAACAGTGCTACTATTATCAACTCCTTTCATAAACAAATAAGTGACGAAGAAAAGGTACGAGGGGTAATGAAGGTGAGAAATAATGCCACTCTCTCGTCTTTGTACACGGAGTTGTTTAGCGGCCATTTATTGGGTGGCTAGAAAGACGTTTAATTGCTCTTTTCCACAGTTTGCATTCTGAGGCTCCTTTTAAGCCAGACAGTTTCCACGTGCAAGCTTCCTGAGTAATTCCTGCTCGTGATGCAAATTCCAAGAGGTTGAACCCTGCCTTCAAGCCCCAAGTACGGGCGTACGTGATTGAACGGCATAAATCCCATTGACCCATCTCCAATTCAATATAAGGTTGCAACTTTGCATAGCCCTTGTTTCGTATTGTAAAGGAACGCTGTTATATTGACTGGTTTCTTGTGGTAGCTATATATATGTCCTGCATGCACAAACACTGGCTGACATATCGACCCACAAACATTTGCATAAAATGTGTGTGTTTGTGTGCGTTTGAATGAGGGCTAATCGGAAAATCGAGCGGAGTGCCACTGAGCCGAAGCAGTCACTTTGCGACCAAAGTGGATATCACCTTGCGATTAACTTAGTCGCGCGATCAGTTGTAGTCGCAGGTGTGAGCGAGCCTCAGAGTAAAAAGAGCTTCCAATTAGGAGGCAAGCGCTTCGAAAGTCGTTGCGAGCTGTGTTCTATTGTTCAATATATTGGACAAATCTCCCATTGCAAGGTCTTAGGAGGATATAGGATGGTTACGATAGGAGGATACGATAGGAGGATATACGATGGATATACGATGTACGATACAAAGGCGAAACGACGAATGGACTTATAGCTAAAGTGGTTGCTTGGGAAGTCGTGCTCATTTGCCTGGTCTTCCCTATTTCGCCCTGTTTCCCTCCAAGAATGGACCTGAATTGATAAATTGTACCCTGAGAATCCTTATGTCGTCAATTTCACCATTATGTGCTGCTTAATACGGGAGAAAATGAAAGCCAAAGTTGCATATCGCGTAAAAATCTCCTCACGTGACGTCACAAACGTGAAATGGTATGCTTCGTATTATGGCGACAATGGCTGAATAAGGTCACCGGAAACTTTTCTATGGCTCCCTCGCACTTTACCAATTGGCGACTATACAAGCGTAGGTGTGTAGACGCGGACAAGTTCTCTGATGTCACGGTGTTCGATGCTAGAATTTTCGACGTGGCAGCGCCACCCAAATTGTATTTTCGAGCGTTTTCGCTCGTATAAATTGCCTACTCACAATAAAGTGGTGCTTTCTGCATTTTGAATTCGCAATTCACTAATGCGTGAAAAATAGTTTTCATCTTTGGTGTTCCTTTAAGACAAACGTCAGTGATTCGCTTTTTATAGAGATAACCGTCGTATCACTTACCGACGGATCAGAGCGGATTCCTTCCACTCCCTGAATAGAAACTGGGAAGCCAGGTTGGCCACGAGCAATGTGTCGCGCTCTTTCTTCCAATCTTCGTTCGTGATGGCCTTGAGAAGTTTCTGCGTCGAGGAAAATCCGCCCTCTGATGTTGTTCTTTGTCAACGCGTACTAAATACGGAGTTGACAAGTTTCGATCACTTTTATTATCTCGTCCGTATTTCGATATACATTAAATGAGTGTACTTGCTATACAGGAAGTGGCACTGAATGGGAGGTGCACCTGAATGGATTCTCAGAGCAGGCGCACGCACGAGGAGAAGATGGAACGTTACGTGGGGTGATGAGATTGAGAAGTTCGCAGGTATACGAGGCAGCAAAAGTACAAGACCGGGTTGATTGGCAGATAATGGGAGAAGCCTTTGCCCTGCAGTGGGCGTAATCGGGCTGATGATGATGACGATGATGATGACGATGGGTTCTTATACCATAAACCGGTGCTTACTTTAGGAGTTCATACCTGCACTGCATTGTCAGTTTCGTTTTACTACACAATAATAATAGTATTAACTGCTGAAGAGCTAACGAAACAGACCTGAAAGTTGGGCACTGCGAGATAGGTACTACGGTGACGTGACATGATGATGCGCATGTGACATGAGTGATGGTGATGTCTAGAAAAAAACGTGCTGAAAAATAACCGAAAAAAACACAAAAGTTCAAAAGTGATTACTCTGAGGACAGTTGGTACTATATAACGACACAACACGTACGCGTTCGTTTCGTGTTCCTTTCGTTTCCGCTTCGTCTCTGTGTGCTCCTCCGCAGCGCACAATTAAATTATGAGCTAACACGTTGATGATCACCTGAGGTATGGTTGCAGGCGCGTACTTCCTGCCGACCTTCTCGCGGTGCAGCGCGGGCAACGTGATGACCCGAAACATGAGGTAGACCTGCAGCAGAATCACGAACATGGCGCCCGCCACAAAGGAGGCGCCGAAAGCGGCGGCCAGGACCATCATCTCGACCGAGTTTGTCAACGGCAACCTGCACGCAGTTGCTGACGTCAGAAACATCTTTCTTTATGTGTTAGCAATAGAAGCACATACAAGTATAGAAGTGTGCCCGACAGATTGTTTTGTGGCAGGGCTTGTACAACAAAATGTCTCTGAATGGAATAACGGCTAGGTGAGCGAGTTGTGTTGGGTTCATATTGACGTATTACGGTAGCGGTGTAACGAATAGAAAGGACAAGATGAAGACAGGACATGCGCTGTACTCACAAGTCACTTGCGAGCCCAGAGCATGACCTGTCTTCATCTTGTCCTTTGTATTCGTTACAGAGCTGCCGTGATACATCTGCCTGTCTTCAAGAGATATCTATGTGGTGTTCCTGTGATTACAGATCCTGGTTCCGTATTCACGAGGTGGTCATAAGCTATCATTTTTCTCAAGGTAATTGGACGAATTTGTAACGAACGAAAAGCTCTGCGGATTTTGGTCGAGATATGTTTTTGACTCTGTCGGCTGAGAAACTGTAATGCCGCGGGGAATATTCCTATTCACATTTTTCCACTATTAACAAAAACCATGATAAACAGGACCAGACTCAGTGCTGGTACCTCACAATCAACCTCGGCACTGCCAACTGCACCCTCCCTCGCCTCCCGTATATAGACGCTAGCATGGCGCGCAACGTTGGTGCAGGTATAGGTGCAGGCATAAAGGTAAGCTAAATTAAGATAATGGGACAGTGTACGACCAATTGATCGCCTTTTTTTTCATAGACCTCCCTAATTACATTCCCTCTGCACCGTTCCACTGTCATTTAGCAATATGTATGAAGGCCTAACTCAATGTATTTTCATGTTGCCGTAACTGAATGAGTAATGCTGCTGCACATGGCCCCGCCGTGGTGGTCATTGGCTAGGGTACTTGGCTGCAGACCCACAGGTGGCGGGATTGAATCCCGGCAGTGGCGGCTGCATTTTCGATGGAGGCGAAAATGCTGTAGGCCCGTGTGCTCAGATTTGGGTGCACGCTGAAGAACTCCAGGTGGTCTAAATTTCCGGAGCCCTTCACTACGCCATCTCTCATAATCATATGGTGGTTTTGGGACGTTAAACTTCACGTATCAATCAATCAATCAATCAATCAATCAATCAATCAATCAATCAATCAATCAATCAATCAATCAATCAATCAATCAATCAATCAATCAATCAATCAATCAATCAATCAATCAATCAATCAACCAACCAACCAATCAATCAATCAATCAATGCTGGACATGTGATGTCATTAAGCTTTGCTTTCCCATTAAATGTGTTAAAGATCGCATCCAGTGTGCAGAGACCAACACTTAAACCATTGCGTAACCAACGGAAGGTAAACAGCGGCTGTCGTCCTCTCCAGAGTAATAGCGGCAGTTGCATTACTTACGCTGTTGTGCGCCTTGGACGAAGATACACGATTCGAAAACATGCAAAGCGGACGCAAACCGTTCGATGTTAATTCGGGCGAAGGTCATCAGATGGACGATGGAACCAAAGCACGAGACGGGCGATGAGGAAGAAGCTGGTGTTCCTTCTCATATGGCTCGTACCCGCACTGGGGGATTGGCCAGTAATTTTTCATGTAAAAATGTAAATATTTGGAATATTAACTAAAGATTAGACATAGAAAAAAGACATATAAAAGAAAGAGTGTGACGTCGAACTTCTTGTTTTAAACATTCTAAAGACACAGCTCATATTTACAGTGAATTGTAGACTGGAGAACTGTGCGTGTAAGATATCAAACAGAACTATTACGGCTCATGTGGCAAAGACTGAAAGAACAAAAAAAGGAACGCGAAATTTAATGTGAAGCTCAGGAAAAAAAAATCGACACATGCCCGCGAACGGGTGCCGTATTACACTCTTCAGGTGGTGTCTTTTTGGAATAGCTTTGATCGCAAATGGACACTCGTTCTCTCCTTGTGTGTTGTCCATTTGCGCTCGAATCTATTCGAGTATGAACAAATGTGCCCAACAAAGCATTTTATGGCATATATTTAAGGCGAATGCCTTAGATGCCTCATCAAAAGAGAAAAGTGATTGTCGGCATCGGCGTCTTTCGACGCACGTCAACACGACTGATGCAAAAACTCATCATCATGGGATCACACCTTCATGTGACGTCGCATGCCTTCACTATGGCGACACATAACGTAAAGAAGCCACCTGCTGACATCATCACATAACGTCTTTGTTTAATAATAACAGATAATATAACTAGGTAAAACCTAATATAACAGATAACTTGATAACAAGGGCGGGGTGACCATGAAGGCACTGCAATGCGAAATCAGGTGAAGTACAGGCTGCTTTCGTGGTAGAAAACAACAACAACAACACCAACAACAACAACAACAAAAACAACAACAACAATAACAACAATAACAACAACAACAACAACAACAACAACGATGACGACGACGACGAGTAGTCAGGCGAATGCATAGCAGACCCTGTTATTTTTATTTTGCGCTAATCTAGGTACGACTGATCGACGTGTGAAGCTCGGCTTTAATGACATGAACACAAACCGGACAGCGTAAGATTAATAAAAGTATTTCATTCTTAAGCTTCAACATCTACGGAGTTTATATCGGGAAGTTGCCGATATGAACTTCGTCGGAAACTTTTTGCATCGTGGAACCAATACTGGGCGCCGTTGGCCGGCTCGGTGACACCGTGATTGTATTAGACGCGCGCTGCTATAGTGTGCGACCTGTTCGTCGGCTCTGTCGCCCATCTGCAGGGGGAAGCGTCCCGCCTATTTTCGTCCCATGTCACGTCGCGACAGGTTGAACGCGATACGCTTTCTGCGCGATCGACCCAAGTGCAGAAAAAGACCGTGACAGGTTGTTCCGCTATCTAAGAGCGGATCCACGTCAAGCAGTACGGTGGACATTATTAGATCCCCGGCGGTCTAGCATCGTCCGCTCGGACGAAATGTGGTGCAAGTGTTGCACGTACGTTTTTATTTTAAGCACAGCGGTAGTGGTTCAGCGAGTTCACTGAACCGAGGCTTAAAAACACAAGCTCCGGAAAGGACAGACGAGACCAAAGAATTGAGGGAAGTGTTTTCTTGGTTTGGGAGCGCGGTGTTCTATGGTGGTCTTCCATGCGCGGTACAGTGTCCCGTTAGTTCCATCTGGAGGCGCAGACACGCACACACAAACAAACACACACACAAGCACGCACACTCACATGCACACACTCTCTCACACACTCACTCACTCACTCTGGCCAATGTCGTTTATCTTAGGGACTTTGGAGCACAGGGCTTACACCGGGCTTTTGAGACATCACATGACAGTGTAACGAATACTAAACAATGAAATAAACTAATAAATATATTAAACAGACTGGTTGGATACGAGCAATGGTTGAATAATACTGCAGCCTGCAGTCATCGCTTCGCCAGTTTTGCATACTTTCCTTATGCAAAGCTGCAGCACATGCTCTCACAGTAGCAAGAAGTGATGGGGAAATAAATACACACTTAGCAAGAACAAGTAGCTGAAAGTATAGCGAAAATGATTTACTCGATGAAATGTGCACACATTCACTTGCGGAAATGTAAATGTTGGTAACGCCGGCTGTTGCTCCACTCTCTTTCCATCTGTGCGTTCACCTATACGTTGCCATTGCGCTGTTACTTTCTTCGTTTCTTAAAGGCGAGCTAAGCCTGCTGAATTATGTGTGAATGACGATGGCGACAGTTTGTGTACATGGCTTGTGCACTTGCAACAGTCGTATAATGAACTGTAATCTGCGTTCTCACCCTATCGCCCTGCTCCGCCGTGGTGGTCTGGTGGCTAAGGTACTCGGCGGCTGACCCGCAGGTCACGGGATTGAATTCCGGTGGTGACGGCTGCATTTTCGATTGAGGCGAAAATGCTGTAGGCCCACGTGCATGTTAAAGAACCCCAGGTGGTCAAAATTTCCGGAGTCCTCCACTACGGCGTCTCCCATAATCATACGGCGGTTTTGTTACGTTGAACCCCGCATATCAATCATCACCCAATCGCCTTTTGACACTTCTCGAAGCACATGGTTACGACAGTTGCCGATAAAGTGCTGACCATTAAACGAGCCGTACTTTGCTCTCCGGTCATTGGTGCCACAGATGATTGCCGGCGGGTTGGTAGCAACTTTTGCAGTCGACCGGCGCAGTGTATGCAGCGTCCGTCGCCTCTGCGCGTGCCCTGTTATATAAATGGTCTGTAGTATTTCTTCAATGCAAGTCAGAACAGGCTCTGGCCAGAATTACCGGTACGCCGCCCTGTTTGCTCGACCCGATATGAAGACTGCGCTGCATGATTTCCTTACGGACAGTTAACGCCGCGAACGACAACAATCACAACAAAAATAACAAGCATGCATGGGAACGAGACGCATACACATGGTGCAAACGCTACACCATGTCACTACTATCTGTCCCCTACTTATATGTTCATCGTCCTCTCGTTGTTTTTATGGCACTGTTAACTGGCCACATGCATCACGGACTAGCTCTGGCAGCCACCTCACTTACTTCCATACCATATCGTACATCACGGAATGACGCGGACTGTTTTGACATCGCAAACAAGGAGTAATAACAGATTAAAAAAATGGCCACGGCTTAGCTCGGCTACAGGCCTGGTTATGCTAACAAAAGCTTGTTTGCTTGTTTATGCTTGTTTACCCTCGAAGCCGAAGCACAGTTTGCAGACCGAACGACATGGCTAGTTAAATATTAAGTACTGCACTACCGACTTCCGGCCGTGGCATTTTCGATGCAGGCAAAAATGCTTGAGGTCCGTGTACTTATTAGATTTTACGCAGCCCCCCACTACCGCTTCTCTCATAATTATACAGTGGTTTTGGGCTGTGGAAACTAAACAATTATTATTGGAGCGTTCCGTACTGCGTGCACTCACTAACGTCATTTCGTGGGCTTCCGAAGCCATTGCCGAAGTCGAACCCAAGGCGTGCATTGCCGCGTGCATTGCTGTCGTCTTGCTGCATCCTACCGACGTTTAGTTCTCCGCAGTTCTAGTTCTACGCTCCTTTCAGCCTGCCACTTCGCGCTCTCGTTCTGGCGTTTTTGCTTCAACTCATTAGCACGCCAAACGACATCCGCAGGATGTTCCAGCGCAGCTTGCCGCCGTCCCCTCTGCAACTGCATGAACAGCTTCGGCACAAATGAGCCAGCGTCCATGGCGTCCACGCGTCCTCCTTTCAGTGCATGACCATGGCGAAAAGGCTGGATTCCCCTGGTCCGGCGTGGCAGAGAGAGGGCGGCGAGTCACGAGGTAATTACGTAAACACTGCTGGCGAGGCTGTGGAGGTGAGGCAGTGGCAAGGAGGTTAGCGGTAATCATCAGGGGCGTAGGCAGAATTTTTTTTCAGGGGAGGGAGGGGACCTTTTGATTTCGGAGGGGGTGGGGAACCTCCTGGATTTTGTCATTTACCCCTCTGTACGCAATAGTGAAAAAAAAAAAAGAAACCATGCAGCAGCGGCTGTGGTAGAGCGCGGTCTTGCCACCTGGTATCCGTTCTTCGCGTCAAGGCCCGACCGACATACGCGGCAAAGCTCTCTCTGCTCTAGGCCACTGAAGTTTTCGCTTTAGATGCTTGACAGCAACCCTAGTGCTTGAATTATTATGGGACTGAGCAAGTAAGTGAGTGAGTGAGTAAGTGAGTGAGTGAGAACCACTTTATTATGGTCCAGTGCAGGCGCTGAGGTTGCCACGCGTCATCCGGCTACTCCCACGTGAAGACCGGCACGTCTAGCCTGACGGCCCTGTCGCGGGCACACTGGACGGCCAGGATTTGGTCCTGAAGTTCTGGGCTGTGCAGAAGCGCATCCCACTCGGGTGTGCAATAAGTCGGTCCAAGCGACCCGCACTCCCAGAGCATGTGTGCTAATGTAGCGGTCTGCCCGCAAGCGGTGCAGGCGGCATCGGGGAATTTGTGAGCGTAAATTGCATTTTCGTATGCTAACGACAGGTACGAATGGGCTTGAAGTAAGCACAACGAGACGGCATGGTGGCACGCTGACGCTCGCACGCCGGTGTTCATGCGCTCTGGTGCATTCCTTGGTTTACCTTTGTGTTCCGTCACGCAGCCGAAGCGTATTTCAGAGGCCACGTGGAAATAAATGAGTGGTTGTGATCTACTCTGTCAGACGCCGCGACGATATCATCTGTTCCAAAGTCTCTAAAGACAACTAAAGTAGCACCAACCACGCCCCTTCGCCTCTGCCTCCTCTCTCAACAGCTGCAGCAGCGTCCCTAGAGTCTCTAGCAAGAAACTACGGACGCAGGCATACCCTATCCCGTCGCACAGGAAAGGATAAGCTGGTGTCGCCGTGGAAGCAAAAGAAAACACGCGACCGAGGACAGACAAGATGGCGCTTGCACTACCAAGGCTACCAAGCACGGGGGAGAGGAGGAGCCTGCACACTGACACGAATGACACTGCTTTAGTTATTTCTAGGGACCCTAAGCTGTTCTCTAGCAGAGCTTCTGACCTGTTAATGACCGCAATGAATAAAAGTTCATTAATTATGCTGACAGCTACAGTTGGCCTACATCTTAGGTAAACTTATGTTCGGGATCATATGTTCAAAATACTACTTTTCAACCAGAACCATCAATTTCGTGCCGGTTATCTTTTTTTTTTTCGAACAAACTTTATGAATATTAAGAAAACCGGAAGTAAGAGCTCGACCGGAAGTGCTTGAATAAAAAGCAACAGTGGCACTTCTTGCTCGCGCCCCTCATAGGAATAGCGGTGCAGGCCTTGTCTAAAAAAGGGCGTTATCTTTAGGTGCTTGCGCACCAAGGACAAGGCGAGAATCACGGCGTTTTTTTTTTTTAATGGCTGTGGCGTCGCGAGTTTGATGCCAGCCACGGAGGCTGCATTCCGATAGGGTTAAACAAAAAAAAAAAAAAAACGTGGCTCATCCATTCGTCATAGGAATCGGTATAGCATGAAAGGGAAACGTATCTTCAGGGAAGCTGTTCATTGTTTATCGATATTTGAGAGCTATAGTACAATGACTATTGGTATTTGATGTGCTCACGTTGACGCACATCTTCATCTTTACGATTAACGTCCACGACCATTATTCAACCCTTGTGGTAGCTGAAGTTGTTACCTGGAAATAGCATATGGGGAGTGTCATGCCTATACAGATAGCATCAACACGCACATAATAAAAACTGGCACTCAATATGAACCTATTCGGAGCGTCGTCATTTGAGGCGAGAAACGCCAATGTGTGCGCTTTCCAGTAATGGGTAATGCACGCCTTTGTGCTGCACACGCTCTACGCTTCGGGAACGTGAGAGGCAGAGGTACGCTTGCGTACCTGAACGCGTTCACATGCGTAGAAATTTTTTCGCTTTGAACAAGCGTCACGAGTTGGATCGAAGACCTTGCGTAAAACTTGGACGACGCTTGAGCTCGAACAGATAAGAACAGCGCAAAAGTTTTGACAGAGCAGAACACGATGATGGTGCGACCACAGGGCTCTTCTCGTCCCTCTTAATCCTGCGTCCTGTCAAAAATTTTCGGTTGTTTTTTTTTCTGTTTTTCTAGCTTTTTCTTTTCCAACCGTTAGTGTGCATTTTACCAACGTCATATCCGTGACAGAAATACCGTCGGTGAAGTCTAGTTGAAGCCTGGCAGAAAGCACTCTCGCGTTAAAATAATGGCGCACTTAGGTTAGATACGCGTTAATTAACCCTAAGTATCCCTATAGCACATGATCTTTCACAATTTCTTCGTGGTTTATTATTTAAAGCTTGAGGGTGTAACTTTTCATTTAATGTACGCAATGTCTGCAACGCCTAAATGTTAAGTAACCCCATACGTGGGTGAATATCTGGTGGGTACGTATCAGAATGTCAAATGACGTTTCACGCACCTCTTACACACAAGGTTACGTAAAATAATATGCGTAAAGTGGTGCATATTAACCTAGTGTATAAGCAAGGCCAACGAATCTAGACAAAGAACTTCTCTTATATTTGGTGACATTCAAGCATGCCTACCGCTAAAACACAATTGCAAGAATAAATCGGGAGGGAAACTTTCCGCATGTATATTACGCTCAATGTCGATGTTATAGCCGCTTTTACTTTCGCAAGCAGTGACAATACGATGCTATATACAATATTGGGTGTCAAGCAAGAAGAGTCAATTCCCAAGACAGAAAAAAAGTATGAATTTTCTTTATTGCTGAACCGTTCCACTGAGCACGTCATAGCCGCGTCACAGTCTGCTAAGAATCGTCCACTGTGGAACAAAATAAGAAAACTATAAACACGTGTGATGTAAAAAGCAAACCAATTTATGGCTGTACCGTTCCTATCAACGTGGGATCGGAATAGATCGTTTACATTTCGAGAGAAGCACCGTGCGACGGCCGTGCAATAAATCTCTATCAAACGCGAGATTTTGGATGGAGCTCGCAGAAAAAAATATAAAAACGCACACACCCAAAAAGGACGAGCGATAAACCATGTAATCGGTCCCCTCCCGTTCTCGATTAACGGCTCACCTTGACAGGTCTCCAACAGCAGGTGCATTAGAAAAATTTGTCGCGAGCAGCGGCTCGAATGGTTCTTGTTCTTATAGCGAAATGAAAGTTTAATTCATCGCGCTGTTTTCTCTTTGTTGCGGGGACTTAACAACGCAGCCTTCGACGAGGTACGGACAAAGATGAAAAACTTCGTGGCGAACGCTAAGTCGCAGAGCTTTGTGCGTGTATAGTTCTAGAAGAGTCAGCTTTATTTGTCAAAAAAAAAAAAAAAACAGAAAAGCGGGAAGCTCAGGTGCAGACTCGGAGAGAATAAGTCCTTTCGCACCGGTCTTTGCCTGTCAAGTATTTAAACGACAATTACCGAGTGGGGATTTTCATCTGCACGAAACGGAAGATTCGCACATGCTTCTCATTCACGTTTTTTGTCCCTTTGTTTTAACCTACAAATGAAACTGCCCAGCCAAACGAGTCGTTTCCTAGCTTCGGAAACTCGTGCTCTTATACTTGTTATTTTTGCCATTTTTGAATTCCATATTTATAGTTGAGCGTTTTATATAGGCTGGTATTATTCCCTCCCGTTTTTTCGTGCTCGCTGTTCGCCGAGACCGACTTTTGAAGCTCGTCTCGAATGTCAAGTTTTTACGTTCGGGTCAGAAAAATGAAGGTATAATGCTGATGTAAGGCATGTACGCAATCTACGTGTAGATTTTACTGCCTGTGATGAACGTTGTTCGACTCATCTGACCTTTTACGTTCCGGGCATGTCCTGGGCAAGCATTCAAGAATATACCCCACGCTCGAATTTTTTTTTTTGTGAAGGACGAGTTCAGCCACAGCTTATGCATGCTGGACATGTTATTAGCAAATCCGGCTGGCTAATGGCGAAGGAAGATAACGATATATAGAGAAGCGAGTGACGTCACGCCAACACGCCTTGTGTTTCAGACCAGCCCCTTTCTACACGGTTACTGTAGCTTGTAGGGGGTTTCTAGGCTGCTCGGCCCAGAATCCCGCAGAGATGACGTGGAGCCCGACCAGGAAGCTTCTTTATTGACCGGAATCCGGGCCGCGAGCGCCCTCTGCCAGCGGCTGCCACGTGCCACTCCGCGCACACCCGATCATCGTACTCCTCTTCTACCTCCGATCAGCGCGCTCGTGGTGGCCGCTCCCATAAGCTTCATTGAGATACAATTTAAAGTCATATGATCCCTATGGAACTGCCCAAGAGGACTCGCAGGCAATGGTTTTTTTTTTCTCTCAGTCGATTGTATTGGCCCCTCTGTTCATGGTGGGCGAAGTTGGCTGCATGGAGGTGGTCCACCCCGACTAAACTGCCGCGTGGTTAGGGGATCTGAGAGAAGTGTCTCTGGTAGGCAACACTGGCTGCAGTCAATGACCCTGGTTGCCTTGCGGAAGTCGGTCTGAGCCACGCTGGGACGTCATGGGGGCTGTCAAACATGCACTTCGTGACCGGCTTTGGCTGTGTCGCGAAGGCAGGAGAGGACGCAGCAGAGTCCCTATGCTCTTCATCATCGCAGTGCAAGTATATATAGTTTGCCGTACGACTAGACAGACTTATAGTACAGCCATGTAATTTCCCTGTTGAGCCGGGATTCCGAGTAAGGCCGAAATTCGATCCGGTGACCTTCGGGTGAGCAGACGAGCCCCATAACCACTCAACCACAGCAGTGGTTCCCAGGTAGCCACGTTACAACAGATGTCTGCTGGACTATCGGCTGACGTCATGCAAATTACAGTGGAAGAGGAAGCAATAGTTCCTTTCCATGTCCTTCTGTCTCTATTTAAAAAGAGCCCACTTTCACGCTTTAATTAGTGGAACTGGTATGGGAATATGTTGGGCTTGACAAGCATGCAACTATTATTGATGACGATTCTTCGCCGTTCAACTGGGGAGCAGGTAAATATGTACAAGTGCGACATATGGCTGTAGCCTAATTAGCAAGCGCAATGCTCACAACACAAATGAACTAGAAAAGAAAGAAAGAGAGAGAAATAGGGAGGAAAGGCGGTGAGGATAAGCAAGCTTGAACTAGAAAAAGGTACGTATAGCACGGCCGGCGGCTGAAAACATTACAGAAGATTTCAGCTATCTGGAGTAACTTTTTTATTTTCTGCTGCTGCATTTCGAGTTGAAAAAAAAATGCAGAAACAACGTGCCAAGCTCTGCAAAAGAGCCTGCAGTGGACCGCCTTTAGCAGAATTTTACTCTCGTTGCATTTTTAGACGTATAGACTGAGTTAGGTCCCGTAAACGACCTTCAAATTTCACCCGTCCTGGTTCCTTTACTGACCGGCTCTCCACTCGTTAAATACTTGCCTTGATAATATCTTATCCGAGCCGGGCTAACGGGCGTCCAATGAGTTACTTTAAAGGGGATTAATATGAAACGAGAAAACAATTCGCCTCAACAGCATAAGTGAAGTGAAAAGTCGCAACGTCCTTGCACGAAAAACGGGGCTAGACGGGGGAGGGTGAGTTTGCGGAGTTATAAAAGAGGCACGTGTCCATTAAAAAGTAGGCAGAGCCCGTATCATTCCAAGAGGCAGTGAACGGTGGCCCAAACGACCGTTTATGCGGCTGCTCGATCGATCTTTAATTCGAGCTCAAATAAAATCTGATAGTGGTCCGACGGCAGCACGCTTCTTTTGTTCGGAGCTTCTGACCACGCCGTGATGACGGATCAATAGGCACAGATGTGCTCGGCGGGATGTCACGAAACAAAAGCAGCCGAGAGTCTCTCAAGCATGCTTCCCTGACTGCATATTATATTGGGCTAAACCTCCCCCTCCCTCTCCCACGTTTATAGCCCCCGCCCTTTTTCTTACAGCTTCCCATCTGTCCCCCCTCAATCCCCTACCCCTGTCGCTGTCCAATCGGTGATAGGGCCGCGCAAGCCGCGTTAATGAGCAAAGATTCGAGCTAAATGACAGTATAGCTTCAACAGAATCAATGAAAAGATATTTCATTAACTAGGGTAACGTATTTGTATAAAGCCGGTGAATGATTAACATCTTAGGTCACGGCTGTACCATGCCATTCAGAGCTTCTTGCAGTAGTAATCATTGAAGAAAAAGATAGATATGTCGGGTTTAACATCCAAAAACCAGACAATTATGAGAGACGGGCTCCGGAGATTTCTACCACCTGGGGTTCTTTAACGTGCACCCAAATCTGAGCACACAGGCCTACAGAATTTTCACCCCCATAGAAAATCCAGCCACCGCACCTGAGATTCGATCCCGCTACTTGCGGGTCAGCAGCCGAGTATCTTTGCCACTAGACCACCGCGGCGGAAAAAAGAAGATATGGCCCCGCTTTTTGCTTCTTTTTGCGTGATTCTGGTTGTGGGAGGGTCGCCTCTTACTGCCATGATGCATCGGGTTGCAGGCCTACCATGCATAAGCTGCTGCGGCCGATTTCGTTTCTAACGGCGGGTGTTGTACATAAAGTTGCCAAAAGACGCATACTTTAAGTGTGACAGATTTTTCACACTGAGCTGTAACAATAACGTTAAAAGTTTGAAATTAAGGCCATAATTAGTACGCGTTTCCTCAAGACCGCCTCCTCAGGGCCAGCGCTGGAGGATGATGGACAGCTATCATCAACCGAATAAAATTGGCGGTTAAGCAAACGTACACCTCTTTTTAACACACATTGTTCTGTGCCGGACCTTCAATTCCTGGCATTTAGCCCACTCTTTACAGTTGGTAGCCCGTTGACTGATGATAGTAAGCTGACCATCAGCTGTCAACGCACCAGTAAACTAGCACGAATGTGTCCGCTGGAAGTGTGGCAGTTTGGGCAAGTTGGTATGACATGACGATACTTATAGCGCGAGAGCAGAACGACGACACTTGTCTCTTTGTTGTTGTTCTGTTCTCGCGCTATAACTATCGTCGTGTCCCCTGGCCCTCGGTGCTTACCGTAGCAGGCACCGAAGACAGCACCATGGTGACAGTGACTTTGGCGATCCAGCGGTGCATTGATGTCAAACGGAATATCAATGTAAACCTGCCGTGAGGCCCATGAAGTATGTAAGCCACGGACTTGCAAAGCCTGTTCGCCTTGCCCACGAGTGTGTCTATTAACAAGCACCTACATATAAACTTGAGGGTGTTCTTGCACTTCGTTCTTATTGAAATTCAGCTGCCGTCACTAGGAATCGAACCTACCACTCTGTGCTTAGCAGAGCAGTTCCAAAGCCACTGAGCCATTAACCACAGCCGATCGGGAATATTATATGAGAGAGAATGCGAGACAGGGTCCTGGATGAGTATTTCTTGCTTACTGTTTTAAAGTTTCAGCTCCAGAAGAGATATGTAGTCTTCACAGATGATATCTCTAAGCTATCAAGTTATAGGGGCACTGCAATACTTTTCTAAGTAAACATCACACGCATCATTAAACAAATTTAAGGTCAAAATTCTTACAATCCGTCAAGTACACAAGCAGAGTTGCTGAGGTTTGTGGCAGGCTGTAACTGTTTTCTCTCTTCTCTCGTCACGACAAGCGCGCTGAAGTTATTCATTTATTTATTTGATTTGCACACACATGATTGATTGATTGTAGGGGTTTAACTTATCCCAACCACCATGTGATTATGAGAGACCACGCACTGGAAGGCTCCGGCAATACCGGCTACCCGGGGTTCTTTAACGTCCACCGAAATCTAAGCACACCGGCCTCAAGCATATTCGCCTCCATCGAAAATGTGGTCGCCGCCGCCGGGATTCCATCCTGCGACCTACGGGTCAGCAGCCGAGTGCCTTAACTCTTAGACCACCGTGGTGGGTGATTTGCATGCACCAGTATATACACAAGAACATGAAGAAAAGAGGGACAGAGCAAGCTGGCATCTGTCACCCAGAGGGGCACAAGGGCTGCTATACTCTTTCGAGAGGAGGGAAGAGATACAGGAAAGGAGGAGAGAAAGAGGAAAAAATGAGGGAAATAAAGAAAGAATGATGAAGACGTAGACAAGCGTAACACACACACAAAAAAGACGGCTATAAACGGGTAGCCAGGCCCGTAAGGTCCATAAAAACCAATAGAGCTCGATGGGCCTGGTTGCGTCGAGAAACACAACTTCTCGGAAAGAAGTAATCGTCTGCGGTCGCGCACTTGAATCCTGCTACGTCGCAAATGCGGAATAGTGCAGTATAAGATGCTCATGTGTTTTACAAGAGCCACAAGCTGCGACCGCTAAGCAACGTTAAGCCGACCGTTAAACAACGCATAACGTTAAGCAAAGAGAAATGACACGGAGGAAAGAAGTTACGTCATGCGCGCGTCATGACATTGAGTATAATTCTTTTTTAAACACAATATCTTGGGGACCTTCGACGGAAAAATTTGGTCTGTCTGTCTGTACATTTGTCTGTCTGCCCTAACGACACCTCAAACGGCGCCTAACGGCCGACCCCACCCGCGGCGCCCACCAATATTGCTCAAGATTGAGCGTTCATACTTGTGTGATTGTCACTAAAAAACAATCATTGCGCATATCTGAGGCACCATAACAACACGTCGATGTTTTGTATGTGTGCCTTTATACTAGAGAAAACACACAAAAGTAGCTCCAAGGACCATAGCGTTTATCACGCTGCGCTGACAGTGCAACGCGATCCTCAAAGAGGCAAGCGTTTCCAACGCTTTGCTAAGACGACGTGGTGTTGGCACCTGCCCATCGCTTTGCTTTCTACACCTTATCACCTCCGAGACAGGCGCGCATCTTTCTCCGCGGGCGCGCACGCCTTCGTTTTCGAAGATAACTGCGGGATGGCGCTCGACTCTAACGTGCCTCGATGCGCTCGTTCGCCTCCGCTACACGCTCGAGGCTATCTAACGCAGCGTCTACACAATACTATTCACCGATTTTCTTGCGCACAACATCAAATAAACGTTTTGTTCACTCTCTCCAGACGCAAGACTATCGTCTTTCGACGACATTTCCAGAGTAACATGCAGATTTGGGGCCATTTTTTTTTGAACGCCGGACTTGTTTTCAGTGTGATAGCGAGCGAGAGCGTGGACATGTGGCTGTCTCCTGCGGTCGCCTCAGCAATTGTACAGCTAGTGGCATGGCCCCCGAATTTAGCCCGTGGCGCACCGCCAGTTAGCCTCGGAGACTACGCTAGTTGTGTTCAAACCAGCCCTTGGTCGGGAATCTGGATGTATGGCATGGTAGTGTGGCAATATGACGTCACTTGTAGAAATTAGAGGCAACTATTTCTAGCTGATTTTGAAAATTAATTCTAAATTACAGGCCGTGTGCTGCGCTGCAGTGTCGCCGGTTCTGCTGCAAGCGCGTCGAATACCGAATATATATATATATATATATATATATATATATATATATATATATATATATATATATATATATATATATATATAGATATATATATATATATATATATATATATATATATATATATATATATATATATATATTGTAGCGAAGCCTCCGAACTATGAAATGGGTCGAACTCTTGCGTACCTTCTAGTGGGGCTACCCAACAAGGACGCCGCTCGCGCTGAGAGCCCGTGCTTTGCTGTGACTGTCGCCATTGCATATTCTCGCTCGTTGCCGGCTAATAAACGCCTTAACAATTTGGTGGAGGTGCTGCGATCCCTGTCTATGCCTTTGGAGCTACGATCACGTACCCTGCCATCTACTATGTACCAAGACGCTTCTCAGCAAACGCCTCCTCCAATGCCACCCCCCTTGTCCTGGTGTCCCCAGAATCCGCGATCCACCCATCTTCACTGGCGCTGATGGCACTGACGTGGAGGACTGGCTCGCCATTTACGACCGCGTGAGCGTCCCCAACAAATGGGACGAGGACGGCAAGCTGACAAACTTGGTGTTTTACCTTGCCGGTGTCGCCAGTTTGTGGTACAACAACCACGCGTCCGATTTTGCCACCTGGTCCGATTTCAAGACCGCAATCGTCAACGTCTTCGGCCGCCCTGCTGTTCGCAAGCTGCAAGCCGAGCAGCGCTTGCGTGAACGTGCTCAGGAGGCTGGTGAGTCATTCACCAGCTATATTGAAGATGTCCTGGACCTATGCAACAAATCCAATCACACCATGTCCGAGTCTGACAAGATCCGAAACATCATGAAAGGCATCGACGATGATGCCTTCACGATGCTGCTCGCCAAAAACCCCGGCACGGTGGCTGAGGTCATCACACTGTGCCAGAGCTACGAGGAGCTCCGCCGGCAGCGTTCGATGACCCGACGCTCCCCACCACGAGCTGCAACGCTTGCTGGCTTGGAGGCCAGTTGTGACCAAGTGGCGTTGATGGCAGAACTGAAGTCCTTTATCCGTGAGGAAATCGCGCGTCAGTTCTCCCTCCTGCCCTTTTCCCACCAACCTGCTGTTCAACAATCGGCTACTACCCTTCTCCCTCCCATCCGCCGAGCGATTGAACAGGAAATAGCGGAGGTAATGCCTGCTTACCACCCCCAACAGCCTCCGGCTCCTGCGTCCCTGAGTTACGCGCAAGTGGTCGCCAGGCCACCCCAAGTCGTTCAAGCACCCGCCCCTCTGACCTACGCTGAAGCTGCTGCACGACCTCCGTCCGTTGCAGCGGGTATGCCCGCTACGTATGTTGACGTAACCCCTCAGCCTCAGCTTCAGTCCACCATGCAGCCACAGTTCCGTCCATCAGCCCTTGCGACATGGGTGAGACCTACCCCGGTGAACAGATGGCGCACACCCGACAACCGGCCCATCTGCTTTGCCTGCGGTTACGCCGGTCACGTGGCCCGTTATTGCCATCGCGTACAGCCGGCTCAAATTTCTTCACCTGTTGCTGGCCAACTCAGCCGTCCTTATCGCGAAGAACTGCCGTCTATGCCCCCTCGATCTCGCCCAGGTCCATCTCGAAGATCACCGTCTCCACGACGCCGTTCCCTGTCTCCCATGCGGCCAAGTGCGGCATCTCATGAGCGGGAAAACTAGTCGTCGCAGTCCCTGAGGCAAGGACTGCGACGCTATCGCAATGTGAAAGCCCTCAGAGCAGCCCCTCGAATGTCATTGACGTGCTTGTGGACGGTGTTTGTGCATCGGCTCTTATTGACACTGGAGCTGCCGTATCAGTTATGGACGAAAAACTCTGCCGCTTGCTTCGAAAAGTGACGACGCCACTTTCTGGGTTATCCCTTCGTACTGCGAGTTTGCACCGGATTCATCCTACAGCAGGGTGCACAGCTCGCGTTGTCATCCAGGACGTTCTGTATGTCGCCCAGTTCATCGTCATTCAGGCATGCTCTCATGACGTCATCCTGGGATGGGACTTTCTCTCCCGCCATGACGCCGTCATCCATTGTGCCGCTGCCGAAATTGAGCTCTCACCCTTCTCGCATTTGACGCCAGAAGACAGTCCCCCGACACTGAGCAAGATTCTAACGAGAGACGATACAACAGTGCCTCCAAACTCGACGACGGCTGTGTCTGTCTACTGCGCTGGTCTCTCCGACACCATTGGACTTGTTTCGCCATCTTACCGCGCTTGCAGCAGGAAAGGGTTGCTAGTACCTTTCGCGACCGTGCAGGTCAACCAGGGCAACACTGCTATTTTTGTAAGCAACCCGTTCCCGTACGCTGTTACCTTGCTTCGAGGGGCATGTCTCGGCAGAGTGGAACCAGTCGACGACGCACAAGTCCTGGACGTACCCGATGACACGCGCGCTCCCAGGTCGTGTACCATCAATGCTGTTTCCACTTCTGATTCGTCGTCTGCTGATGTATTTGGCCCCTCCATCGCTGACAACCTTACGGCTGTACAGCGTTCCCAACTTCTGGACCTGTTACAAGAATATCGTTCTTCTTTCGATGTCGGGCGAAGTTCTCTCGGTCGGACGTCCGTTGTTACGCATCGCATCGACACTGGTGACCATCCACCTTTACGGCAACGTCCATATCGCGTGTCGCCTGCTGAACGTCGAGTAATTAATGATCAGGTTGACGATATGCTCCGACGCGACGTTATTCGGCCCTCCGACAGTCCATAGGCGTCTCCTGTTGTTCTTGTTGCGAAGAAAGACGGTTCTGTGCGGTTCTGTGTAGACTACAGACGGCTCAATAAGATCACTCGCAAGGATGTTTATCCACTGCCACGCATCGATGACGCGATTGACAGCCTTCATGGAGCCGATTTTTTTTCTTCTCTCGATCTGCGCTCGGGGTACTGGCAAGTACCCATGGCTGACGACGCTCGACCAAAGACCGCCTTCGTCACGCCAGACGGCTTGTACGAGTTTAACGTCATGCCGTTTGGTCTATGTAATGCACCTGCGACCTTTGAGCGCATGATGGACACCATTCTGCGCAACTTGAAATGGTACACGTGCTTGTGTTACCTCGACGATGTCATTGTCTTTGCTCCGGATTTCTCCAGGCATCTCCAACGTCTGAAAGAAGTTTTCGCACGTGTGAGCAATGCCGGCTTACAACTAAATCTGAAAAAGTGCCGCTTTGCAGCACGGCAACTCACCATACTGGGGTACGTCGTGTCCAAAGACGGCATTCTTCCTGATCCTGCCAAGCTTCAGGCCGTGGCCGAATTCCCCAAACCTGCATCTGTCAAAGAACTGCGTAGTTTCGTGGGCCTGTGCTCATACTTCCGACGCTTCATACGAAATTTCGCCACGATCATATCACCGCTGACGAAGCTCCTTGGAAGCAACGGGCCCTTCAATTCGTGGTCATCCGAGTGCGACGACGCGTTCGCGAAGCTCCGCCATTTGTTGACGTCGCCTCCCATTCTACGCCACTACGACCCTACAGCCCCAACGGAGGTGCACACGGACGCCAGCGGAGTAGGCCTCGGCGCTGTCCTGGCGCAGCGAAAACCCGGATTTCCTGAATATGTCGTAGCATATGCAAGCCGTACGCTCACGAGAGCCGAGAAAAACTACACCGTCACGGAGAAAGAGTGCCTGGCGATCGTCTGGGCTCTTACAAAGTTTCGACCTTATTTGTATGGTCGCCCATTCGATGTCGTCACCGACCATCATGCACTATGCTGGCTTTCATCATTGAAGGATCCCTCAGGCCGTCTCGCCCGTTGGGCTCTTCGCTTACAAGACTACGATATCCGCGTGCTGTACCGCAACGGACGCCAGCATGCTGACGCCGACGCCCTCTCGCGCTCCCCTCTGCCTGAAGGTGATGTGCTCTGCTCAGTATCCTCGGCTGCTGTTTCTGCCATTGATGTTGACATCATCGCTACCGAACAGCGAAAGGATAATTGGATCGGCCCGCTCATCGACATGCTTTCTGACCCATCCGCAACGCCATCCACGCGTGCATTGCGTCGTCAAGCTCGCCATTTCGCCATTCGTGACGGCCTCCTACACCGACGCAATTACGACGCCGACGGCCGGCAGTGGTTACTCGTGATACCCCGCAGTCTGCGGTCAGAGATATGTGAATCATTCCATTCTGATCCGCAATGCGCGCACTCTGGGGTATTCAAAACCTACCATCGCATTCGACAACGCTACTTCTGGCGCGGGATGTACCGCTATGTGCAGCAGTTCGTTCGCTCTTGCCTCACTTGCCAACGCCGTAAACCGTCAGCCCACATGTCGCACGCCAGTCTACAACCGTTACCTTGCCCTGACCGTCCCTTTGGGCGCGTAGGTATCGATTTGTATGGACCACTTCCTCTGACGTCGGCTGGTAACCGCTGGGCCATCGTTGCCGTTGACCATTTAACGCGATACGCCGAAACCGCCGCTCTCCCTGCGGCTGCTGCGGGCGATGTTGCGTCCTTCCTGGTGCATCGATTTATGCTGCGCCACGGACCACCCCAAGAGCTTCTCAGCGATCGAGGCCGTGTCTTCTTGTCGGAAGTTGTCGAAGCCATTCTGACGGAGTGCCATTCTGTCCACCGCAAAACTACTGCTTACCACCCACAGACGAATGGCCTCACCGAACGCTTTAACCGCACCCTCGGCGACATGCTTTCTATGTACGTCGCTGCCAACCACACTAATTGGGATAATATACTGCCCTTCGTCACCTACGCCTACAACACCGCCCCTCAGAGCACGACTGGTTTTTCACCTTTCTACTTGCTGTACGGAAGGCACCCGTCGCACACCATGGACACGATACTCCCGTACACGCCGGATCCATCTGAGTGTACACCTATTTCCGAGACAGCCAGGCTTGCTGAAGAGTGTCGCGAGCTTGCCAAGACTTTTACGACGCAAGATCAAGAGCGGCAGAAGAGTATCCGTGATGGCTCCACCACTTCTGAGCCCATGTTCCTTCCTGGTGCGCTTGTATGGCTCTCGACCCCAACCTCTGCCGCTGGCCCCTCTTCCAAACTACGTCCCAAATACGAAGGCCCCTACCGTGTCATCGAGCGCACCTCACCCGTCAACTATCTGATCGAACCCGTTGAACAATCTTCGGACATGCGCCGCCGTGGGCGAGACATCGTCAACGTGGAGCGCCTGAAGGCTTATTATGACCCGCTAATAATAACAAGCTGTTAGGTCGCCAGGCGGCTCCCTCTTCGACCCCGGGGTAATTGTAGCGAAGCCTCCGAACTATGAAATGGGTCGAACTCTTGCGTACCTTCTAGTGGGGCTACCCAACAAGGACGCCGCTCGCGCTGAGAGCCCGTGCTTTGCTGTGACTGTCGCCATTGCATATTCTCGCTCGTTGCCGGCTAATAAACGCCTTAACAATATATATATATATATATATATATATATATATATATATATATATATATATATATATTGATACAAAACAGCCGCTAAACACGGCTGCATGAAAGAGGAGGACGAAGTCAGTTTTTGTTGGATGCTGGTCTGGCGCCATTTTGCGCGTCGAGTTCTGTGCGCTGTAATTAGATCATTAAACAAGTTACTCGTAACATTATTGGTGGAGGTGGACGACCCCCGTACCTCGATGGAAACGCGCAGCGGTCGCACCATCGGCGACCTTTCGACTGCTTCGACTGCTGGTACTTCTTCTACACCGCCCTCATCAGTCCATGCTACCACCTACGTCACACTCCCGCACCTCCGGAATCCCGGCACTTTCTCCGGTGATTGTACGATCGATCTTGACACTTGGTTGAACCGGTACGAGCGCGTCAGAGCTACTCGCTGCTGGAATCTCACGGTCATGCTCGACAACGTGCTTTTCTACTTGGACCGCACTCCCCGAACATGGTTTGAAAGTCACGAAGCCGACATTATGAGCTGGGATCTCTTCAAAAAAAGATCCGCGACCTGTTTGGCGATTTATCTGGTCGTCAGCTCACTGCAAAAAAGGCTCTTGCCACACGGGCCCAGCCTTCTACCGAATCGTATGTCTCCTACATTCTTGACGTCCTGGCCCTTTGTTCCAAGGCCGACCAGTCCATGTCAGGAGACGAAAAGGTTAACCACGTCTTGAAAGGCATTGCCGACGATGCTTTCAACCTGCTGGTTTTTAACAACGTCTCGAGCATCGACACCATCCTTAAAAAATGCCGACGTCTCGAACAAGCTAAAGCCCGCCGTGTAGCCCAAAACATCGTGCGCCTTCCGAACACAGCGGCCACTTATTCGTGTGACGACGCCTTCCACCAGGCCCCTCTATGTGACAACCTCACACGCATCATTCGTCGAGAGGTCGAGGCAGCACAACCGGTAGCCACGCCACTACCGACGCCTGCGCCTTCCCCGACCACGATTTCTTTCATACAAGCCGTCGTTCGTCAAGAGCTATCAAATGTCTGCCTACATCCTGTTCCTGCCGTATACTCTGCTGCGCCTTCTTTTCGCCCCCCTTCTGCTCCTCGCATACAACGCAATCCGTCCGAATGGCGTACCGTTGATGACAGGCCCATATGTTTCAACTGTCGACGCGTTGGTCATATCGCACGTCACTGCCGCAGCCGCTGGGCTCCACCGTCCCAATATGCACCTCAGTATCACACCACTTCTGCTCGCCAGTAGTCCCCATCACTTTCTCCATCAACGCCGACCACATTTTCCGCTCCTACAGCACCTCTGAGCAGACCTCGCTACGACCGGTCACCGTCCCCTGCTCGTCGTCAGTCCCGGTCGCCCCCACAACGCCGTGCTGCCTCCCCGACCTATTCGCAGCATCTCCGACCGGAAAAATAGGCCGTGCAACTTCTGGAGGTGGAGCTGCGTTGACGACCTTCGTAAGAAATCCTCGATTAACGCTAACAACGAACCGGAACCTTTTGGACGTTACTGTCGACAATGTTCGTGTCAGTGCATTGATAAATACTGGCGCGCATGTGTCCATTATGAGTACTAACCTTCGCCGCCGACTTAGAAAAGTTGTCACGCCCGCCCTCAACCGAGCTGTACGAGTCGCCGATCGAGGAACTGCCGCAATTCTTGGCATGTGCTCTGCGCGAGTGTCTATTGGGGAGAGAAGCACTTCTTTTCGCCGTTATCGAACATTGCCCTCATGAACTCATTCACGGTATGGATTTTCTAGCCACGCACTCTGCCCTCATAGACTGTTCCGCTGGCTCTCTACATCTCGATTTACCCCTCTTTTCCGACCCGCCTAGCCCACCGCAAACCAGCCTCTGCTGCATTGATTTCACGCGCCTCCCTCCTAACTATGTCACACATGTCGACTTATCCTCCACGCGGCCAGTACCTGATGGTGATTACATGGTGGCCCCGATTCCTGCAGTGATGCTTACGCATGGGGTTGCTGTGCCGCATATGATTCTGACAATTAAGAGAAACCGCACCTTCCTTCCACTGGTCAACTTTTCACTCACCACCCAAGTTCTGCCACAGGGTATCTCCCTGGCCAAAATTACTGCTCTCCAAGATGACCACGTCGAGCCCTTCAGAGTTGACGATTGCTGCAGCTCAGTCAGTGGTTCCACTTCATCACGTTCTTGGGGCGCCGACATCGAGCGAATGGTGTCATCGGACCTCACGTCTGAGCAAGCTGCAGCGCTTTGCCACGTTCTTGAGGGCTATCGTAGCATTTTCGACTTTGCCAGCAACTCTTTAGGCCAAACGACCATTGTCACCCATCGCATAAATACTGGTCATGCAAACCCCATTCACCGACGCCCCTACCGTGTGTCTGCGTCAGAGCGTGCAATATTACAACTTGAAGTCGGCAAAATGCTTGCGAAAAACATTATCGAGTCTTCATGCAGCCCCTGGGCTTCTCCAGTCGTCCTTGTTAAAAAGAAAGATGGAACATGGCGCTTTTGTGTCGATTACCGTCACCTTAACAAAATTACCAAAAAAAGACGTTTATCCTTTACCTCGCATCGACGACACCCTCGACTGCCTGTACGGTGCCACTTATTTTTCAACTATTGACCTTCGGGCAGATAGCCATCGACGAGGTGGACCGCGAGAAGACCGCATTCGTCACTCCTGATTGTCTTTATCAGTTTAAGGTGATGCCCTTTGGACTCTGCAATGCACCAGCCACATTTGAAAGAATGATGGACTCATTGCTCCAAGGGTTGAAATGGTCCACCTGCTTGTGTTACCTTGACGATGTTATTGTCTTTTCGCCCACATTCGACTCGCATCTTGATCGTTTGTCAGCTATTCTGGACGTTTTTCGTCGAGCCGGACTCCAGCTTAACGCCTCCAAGTGCCGCTTCGCTCGTCGTCAAGTTTCCATGCTCGGTCACCTTTTCGACGCCCAAGGCGTGCGTCCAGACCCAGAGAAAATTCGCGCAGTCACGAACTTTCCCGTTCCGAAGACCACAAAGGATGTCCGCAGTTTTGTGGGGCTGTGTTCATATTTCAGACATTGTGTTAAGGACTTTGCGACCATTGCACGCCCCCTCACAGACCTCTTGAAGAAAGACGCCTCGTTTACCTGGGGCCATGACCAAGCGTCATCGCTTTCGCAACTTACGACATTGCTTACAACGCCACCAATCTTGGCTCACTTTGATCCATTAGCCCCAACCGAGGTTCACACGGATGCCAGTGGACACGGCATAGGAGCTGTGCTATTGCAGCAACAACGCGGACACGACCGTGTTATAGCCTACGCAAGTCGACTGCTATCTCCAGCCGAGCGCAACTATTCCATCACGGAGCGCGAGTGCCTCGCCCTTGTATGGGCAGTCGCCAAGTTTCGCCCATACCTGTACGGGCGCTCATTCCGTGTTGTCACGGATCATCACGCGCTCTGCTGGCTAGCCTCCCTGAAGGACCCCACGGGACGTCTCGCTCGTTCGGCTCTACGCCTTCAAGAGTACACGTTCTCTGTAATGTACAAAACAGGGCGATTACATCAGGATGCGGATTGTTTATCCCGCTACCCTGTTGACGAAGCAACTGATACTGACGCTATCACGGACGTTTTTTTCCGTGTCGCAGCTGTTGAACATTGGCGAAGAGCAACGTCGGGATGCTTCTTTACGAGCCATCATTGACAAACTGGAGTCAACGCCTCGCGACCCGTCCCTACGAATGTTTTTGGTGAAAGACGGGATCCTATATCGCCGAAACCTTGATTCCCTCGGATCACACTTACTTCCTGTCATCCCAGCGCACCTGCGTTCCACTGTCCTGCATCAACTTCATGACACTCCCATGACGGGCCATTTGGGCGTTTCTCGCACGTACGATCGGGTACGACGTCGGTTTTTTTTGGCCTGGACTTGCCCGCTCTGTTCGACGCTATGTCGCCGCTTGTGAGCCCTGTCAGCGTCGCAAAACGCCGTCTGCCCTCCCAGCCGGCTACCTTCAGCCGATCGACGTTCCCAACGAGCCTTTCTTTCAAGTTGGTCTCGACCTGTTGGGCCCTTTTCCACTCTCCACAGCTGGAAATAAATGGATTGCTGTTGCCACGGACTACGCGACGCGGTACGCAATCACACGAGCACTCCCGACCAGCTGCGCTACCGACGTTGCGGACTTTCTGCTGTACGACATAATATTAGTGCACGGCGCTCCCCGTCAACTTCCCACCGACCGTGGCCGCACGTTCTTATCAGCTGTCGTTCATGAAATCCTGAGGTCTTGCCATACCAAGCACAAATTTACTACTTCGTACCATCCCCAGTCAAATGGCCTCACGGAGCGCCTTAACGGGACCATAACCGATATGCTTGCCAAATACGTTGCGCCAGACCACCATGATTGGGACATTCATTTGCCGTATGTGACGTTCGCCTACAATTAATCTCGTCACAACACTGCCGGATATTCACCCTTCTATCTACTATATGGCCGGGACCCAACTTTACCTTTAGACACGTTACTACCTGCGGCCACTTAATATGCTAAGGAAGCCATTACCCGCGCCGTCCACGTGTGCCAAGTCACCCGTAACCGTCTACAGGCTTCACAGGCGCGCCAACAACAGCTCTACAATTCTCACCATAGGGACGTGCACTTTTCTCGGTGTTCTCTCGTGCTCCTCTGGTCACCTACTCGGCGTGTGGGACTTTCTGAAAAACTGTTGTCGCCCTAGTAGGCATTGGACCATTCCGTATCGTTCGCCAAGTGACAGACGTCACGTGCGAGATTGTTCCAACTGATCCCACAAAGTCATCGTCAGCTCCGAGCGACACCGTTCACGTGGCTCGGCTAAAGCCCTATTACCCCCCTTCGACATCATCTGCGTAAATTTAGCACCGGGACGGTGCTTTTAGCGCCGGGGGTTATGATACAAAACAGCCGCTAAACACGGCTGCATGAAAGAGGAGGACGAAGTCAGTTTTCGTTGGATGCTGGTCTGGCACCATCTTGCTCGTCGAGTCCTGTGTGCTGTAAATAGATCATTAAACAGGTTACTCGTAACATTATATATATATATATATATATATATATATATATATATATATATATATATATATATATATATAGCATATATATATATATATATATATATATATATATATATATATATATATATATATATATATATATATATATATATATATATATATATATATATATATATATATATATGCTTGATGTATTAGCTAAATGTATTTGTATCCACTCGTACAAGGGGCCATCTAATGGGCCGGCAGTTTTCTCTAAAGAAAGTAAGAAGTGCAGGTTCTTTGAGGTGAGCGTCATATTATTAGCTGTCGCTTCGAAATTGAATAATCGGAGACTGAGTGGAAGAAAGGAGGAGCGGAAAGATGCTATTATAAAAACTAAATTACATCAAATCATAAATTGGAACCTTTTACCTAATTTATTATCTATGACTTTGATTCTGAAGTAAGTTAGACGGCTGATAGTGACTAGCGCACATTGTCTTTATAGATGCATCCGCGAGAATGAAGAATGTGTCAAAAAAAATTCTCCACAAATCTTCTAAACGGCTCTCAAGTATGCTTTACCAATAACGTATATACAAGTGACAACTTCCAGCTGTGTTAACAATGTTCATAGATATGAAATGATATAAAATTTTCTTTTTACCCGGCGTTTGGGCTCTCGTAACTACTTAAGTTTCTCTTTTATGTTCAGAGATTCAACTGTACAACTTAGTATACAGAGTTTTTGTCTCATTTTTTTGTCTCTACTTTCAGTTTTAAGTATTCGTAATGATCAGCTAACGTGTGGATTAATGATGAAGTTCTTTGAAGTGGCCTGCTAGCCACAGATGACTTCAAAGAAGAAAAGAACAAAACATAATTCGTGAAGGAATAAATGAGCTAACTAATCGATCACTGCGCAGAGGTCTTGAGGTCTCTGCTCTTTATTGCGCTTGCTGCAAAAGAAAAAGAAAAGTGTCGAGCATTGCAAAAGTAATCTTCGGAAGACCTTTCATTTCAGAGTATCGCGAGCCGCTCGTCAGTCTGTTAATGTATCCTCAGTCCGTAATCTGGAAATAATTTTAACAACGTCGCACCGACCCGCATGCCAGACCCCCACTTTTCCTTCACTTTAGAAATATACAAGTTCGCGAGATGGCCGTGATGACTATGGCGTCACTTCTCTCGGTTATCCATGTAACTCTCTCAGTTCGCAAAGTAGAGTCCATCGCAAGACAGCACGTTTCGTCCACCTTATTTGCACGAGAACGTGCGAGGGTAACGGCGTTGTAACAGGTGTGCCGGTCACGTTCAGGGCTGGGCCACCCGACGAGTTGCTAGCCTCAAAATGTTTCGCTGGCTTCCCACCAACACAATGAAAAGAAAACTACGGACAGGCGATGTCACTGGCAGCTGTGTTTTAGGGTACCAGTGAGTGCGCTTGTTGCAGGTTATACAGTATGTAATTATGCTAGATTTCGTACCTACTGACCTTTGTATATATAGTTTTCCAACGCAAACACGTTTTTTTTTAATTTAAAATAAAGCCTCAGGTTCAGAATGGAGGCCGAAAGAATAGGCAGACGTCCATGATGCTTGAATTATTGAGCCTTGTAGTGAAATGGTAGTAATTGTCGGTTGTTTACTTCGCATTATATCAAGGAAAGGGAACTGAAGCTTACTGCAGAGTAGCTATCAATCTATCTGATGATACACCTGATTGATTGATATATTGATTGATTGATATGTAGAGTTTAACGTCCCAAAACCACCACATGATTATGAGAGACGCCGTAGTGGAGGGCTCCGGAAATTTCGACCACCTGGTGTTCTTTAACGTGCACCCAAATGTGAGCACACAGACCTACAACATTTACGTCTACATCGGAAATGCAGCCGCCGAAGCGGGGATTCGATCCCGCGACCTGCTGATGATACACCTGAGCAACGGTAAGCAACGAGAAAGAATTCAAGGGTAATAAAACACGATGTGATCATGCTAGGCAGTTGCTGATTCGACCAAGAAAAAAAAACACGTGCCACGCAGACCTATTAAAAAAAATCCCTATTTAGCGTTTTTCGAGTGACATCGACATGAAAGGTAGCGTCTCGAGAGTCAGCGAAAAAAAAAAAAACGTTCCAAGGTAATGAACGGCCGACCTGTCGTATTTAGGAACGAATTCTTAGAGCGCCTGCTCGACCAACCAACGCAGTTGAGCGTTCATCACGGAGTTGCTGTGTCTGATTAAGCGGCCTATCATTTTTCTCCCCATTTATGTCCACGAGAATAAGAGTAAGCGAAACTGCAATGCGAGTAGAAAAAAATAGACTAGAAGATACCACAGCTGTCCACCTCAAAAGAGGAAATGAATCGAATGAAAAGTTATCAATGTGAGAACAATGTTAACGGGGCATGCGCTCGAGCTCATTCTCGTAGCTTAACGTATAATTCACTCCTGAATGAAGAACACATTCGTAACAGAAGAGGGTGCATGGCTGAGTCTATAAGGTAAGTATAAAAAGAATATGGTTTCCTGTGTAAAACATTCATTCATTCCTTCCTTTTTTTTTTATTCGGGAGCGTCCCAGCCAAAAACATGACAGAAATATAAAGCCTTCTTGGTTGCCTGGTGGCTGCAACCTTCTGATCTTAAGCACAAGGTTGCGTATTCGACATACGCATTCTGACGAAGGTGAAGTAATCATTGCAAAGTAGTGTGCGGACTGAGATTTTCGGGCGTCCCAAGAATATCTGGCCTTTTTGTGGATTAGTGAGGTCTCTAGGTTTTTACGAAGTTTCTATATTACACTTGTGATAGCCAGAAACAGAGAGCCCTGACTAGTATGTGAAGCAGCCATGAGCCGACTTAAAGTACTGTAAAAACGTGCTCTGTGTTCATCACCATAGACGTTCATGGTTGCGCACACAGCCGCTTTGTGGGCGCTCACTTCCGCTGCACTCATGCTCACATCTTCATTCATGCTCACGCTGTGTGTGCGTGCGTGTGTGTGAGAGAGAGAGAGAGAGAGAGAGAGGGGAGAGGAGTAAGCGCGTTTATTATAGACGATAGCGCAGTGCTGCTAGTGGTTTCCACTCATACCAGAGCACCCACCGGAGTGAAGTGAGCGCTATACCGTGGAGCCATCTGGTGGGCGCTCCCAGTACTAGCGTGGCTACAACGAAGGACAAAGGAAAAGCCCGACCATAATCTGCTTCGCATCTAAAAAAAATTAAGGACACGAGGTCGGTATGAATGGAACGCTATGTGCAGGTCTTCTTTTTGCATGAATGGATTGTGGCCGTGTACAGGGGAGAGGCGTGCTTGTGGGAGTCATCCGACTAACTCGACTACTGCAACGAGGCGCTGTGCCATTAAGTGATTGCCGAAAGAGTGTGAGAAGAACAGACCATGGCTGGTACCGTTCCGGGGCATGGACGGACGGATGGATATGAGTATGAGTCATGGAATGCTTGAAACACACACACACATACTGCATATATATATATATATATATATATATATATATATATATATATATATATATATATATATATATATATATATATATATATATATATATGTTGTTAAGGCGTTTACTAGCCGGCAACGAGCGAGAATATATAATGGCGACAGTCACAGCCAAGCACGGGCTCTCAGCACGAGCGGCGTCCATGTTGGGTAGCCCCACTAGAAGGTACTCAAGAGTTCGACCCATTTCAGCGTTCGGAGGCTTCGCTACAATTACCCCGGGGTCGAAGAGGGAGCCGCCTGGCGACCTAACAGCTCGTTACTATGAGCGGGTCATAATAAGCCTTCAGGCGCTCCACGTTGACGATGTCTCGTCCACGGCGGCGCATGTCCGAAGATTGTTCAACGGGTTCGATCAGATAGTTGACGGGTGAGGTGCGCTCGATGACACGGTAGGGGCCTTCGTATTTGGGACGTAGCTTGGAAGAGAGGCCAGCTGCAGATGTCGGGATCGAGAGCCATACAAGCGCACCAGGAAGGAACGTGGGCTCAGAAGTGGTGGAGCCATCACGAATACTCTTCTGCCGCTCTTGCTCTTGCGTTGTAAAAGTCTTGGCAAGCTCGCGACACTCTTGAGCAAGCCTGGCTGACTCGGAAATCGGTGTACACTCAGATGGATCCGGCGTGTACGGGAGTATCGTGTCCATGGTGTGCGACGGGTGCCTTCCGTACAGCAAGTAGAAAGGTGAAAAACCAGTCGTGCTCTGAGGGGCGGTGTTGTAGGCGTAGGTGACGAAGGGCAGTATATTATCCCAATTAGTGTGGTTGGCAGCGACGTACATAGAAAGCATGTCGCCGAGGGTGCGGTTAAAGCGTTCGGTGAGGCCATTCGTCTGTGGGTGGTAAGCAGTAGTTTTGCGGTGGACAGAATGGCACTCCGTCAGAATGGCTTCGACGACTTCCGACAAGAAGACACGGCCTCGATCACTGAGAAGCTCTTGGGGTGGTCCGCGGCGCAGTATAAATCGATGCAGCAGGAAGGACGCAACATCGCGCGCAGTAGCCGCAGGGAGAGCGGCGGTTTCGGCGTATCGCGTTAAATGATCAACGGCAACGATGGCCCAGCGGTTACCAGCCGACGTCAGAGGAAGTGGTCCATACAAATCGATACCTACGCGCCCAAAAGGACGGTCAGGGCAAGGTAACGGTTGCAGACCGGCGTGCGACATGTGGGCTGACGGTTTACGGCGTTGGCAAGTGAGGCAAGAGCGAACGAACTGCTGCACATAGCGGTACATGCCGCGCCAAAAGTAGCGTTGTCGAATGCGATGGTAGGTCTTGAATACCCCAGAGTGCGCGCATTGCGGATCTGAATGGAAGGATTCACATATTTCTGACCGCAGACAGTGGGGTATCACGAGTAACCACTGCCGGCCGTTGGCGTCGTAATTGCGTCGGTGTAGAAGGCCGTCACGGATGGTGAAATGGCGAGCTTGACGACGCAAGGCACGCGTGGATGGCGTTGCAGATGGATCAGAGAGCATGTCGATGAGCGTGCCGATCCAATTATCCTTTCGCTGTTCGGTAGCGATGATGTCAACATTAATGGCAGAAACAGCAGCCGTGGATACTGAGCAGAGCACATCACCTTCAGGCAGAGGGGAGCGCGAGAGGGCGTCGGCGTCAGCATGCTGGCGTCCGTTGCGGTACAGCACGCGGATGTCGTAGTCTTGTAAGCGAAGAGCCCAACGGGCGAGACGGCCTGAGGGATCCTTCAATGATGAAAGCCAGCATAGTGCATGATGGTCGGTGACGACATCGAATGGGCGGCCATACAAATAAGGTCGAAACTTTGTAAGAGCCCAGACGATCGCCAGGCACTCTTTCTCCGTGACGGTGTGGTTTTTCTCGGCTCTCGTGAGCGTACGGCTTGCATATGCTACGACATATTCAGGGAATCCGGGTTTTCGCTGCGCCAGGACAGCACCGAGGCCTACACCGCTGGCGTCTGTGTGCACCTCCGTTGGGGCTGTAGGGTCGTAGTGGCGTAGAATGGGAGGCGACGTCAAGAAATGGCGGAGCTTCGCGAACGCGTCGTCGCACTCGGATGACCATGAATTGAAGGGCCCGTTACTTCCAAGGAGCTTCGTCAGCGGTGATATGATCGTGGCAAAATTTCGTATGAAGCGTCGGAAGTATGAGCACAGGCCCACGAAACTACGCAGTTCTTTGACAGATGCAGGTTTGGGGAATTCGGCCACGGCCTGAAGCTTGGCAGGATCAGGAAGAATGCCGTCTTTGGACACGACGTACCCCAGTATGGTGAGTTGCCGTGCTGCAAAGCGGCACTTTTTCAGATTTAGTTGCAAGCCGGCATTGCTCACACGTGCTAAAACTTCTTTCAGACGTTGGAGATGCGTGGAGAAATCCGGAGCAAAGACAATGACATCGTCGAGGTAACACAAGCACGTGTACCATTTCAAGTTGCGCAGAACGGTGTCCATCATGCGCTCAAAGGTCGCAGGTGCATTACATAGACCAAACGGCATGACGTTGAACTCGTACAAGCCGTCTGGCGTGATGAAGGCGGTCTTTGGTCGAGCGTCGTCAGCCAAGGGTACTTGCCAGTACCCCGAGCGCAGATCGAGAGAAGAAAAAAAATCGGCTCCATGAAGGCTGTCAGTCGCGTCATCGATGCGTGGCAGTGGATAAACATCCTTGCGAGTGATCTTATTGAGCCGTCTGTAGTCCACACAGAACCGCACAGAACCGTCTTTCTTCGCAACAAGAACAACAGGAGACGCCCATGGACTGTCCGAGGGCCGAATAACATCGCGTCGGAGCATATCGTCAACCTGATCATTAATTACTCGACGTTCAGCAGGCGACACGCGATATGGACGTTGCCGTAAAGGTGGATGGGCACCAGTGTCGATGCGATGCGTAACAACGGACGTGCGACCGAGAGAACTTCGCCCGACGTCGAAAGAAGAACGATATTCTTGCAACAGGTCCAGAAGTTGGGAGCGCTGTACGGCCGTAAGGTTGTCAGCGATGGAGGGGCCAAATACATCTGCAGATGACGAATCAGAAGTGGAAACAGCATTGATGGTACACGACCTGGGACCGCGCGTGTCATCGGGTACGTCCAGGACTTGTGCGTCGTCGACTGGTTCCACTCTGCCGAGACATTCCCCTCGAAGCAAGGTAACAGCATACGGGGACGGGTTGGTTACAAAAATAGCAGTGTTGCCCTGGTTGACCTGCACGGTCGCGAAAGGTACTAGCAACCCTCTCCTGGTGCAAGCGCGGTCAGATGGCGAAACAAGTCCAATGGTGTCGGAGAGACCAGCGCAGTAGACAGACACAGCCGTCGTCGAGTTTGGAGGCACTGTTGTATCGTCTTTCGTTAAAATCTTGCTCAGTGCCGGGGGACTGTCTTCTGGCGTCAAATGCGAGAAGGGTGAGAGCTCAATTTCGGCGGCGGCACAATGGATGACGGCGTCATGGCGGGAGAGAAAGTCCCATCCCAGGATGACGTCATGAGAGCATGCCTGAATGACGATGAACTGGGCGACATACAGAACGTCCTGGATGACAACACGAGCTGTGCACCCTGCTGTAGGATAAATGCGGTGCAAACTTGCAGTACGGAGGGATAACCCAGAAAGTGGCGTCGTCACTTTTCGAAGTAAGCGGCAGAGTTTTTCGTCCATAACTGATACGGCAGCTCCAGTGTCAATAAGCGCCGATGCACAAACACCGTCCACAAACACGTCAATGACATTCGAGGGGCTGCTCTGAGGGCTTTCACATTGCGATAGCGTCGCAGTCCTTGCCTCGGGGACTGCGACGACTAGTTTTCCCGCTCATGAGCTGCCGCACTTGGCCGCATGGGGGACAGGGAACGACGTCGTGGAGACGGCGATCGTCGAGATGGACCTGGGCGAGATCGAGGTGGCATAGACGGCGGTTCTTCGCGATAAGGACGGCTGAGTTGGCCAGCAACAGGTGAAGAAAGCGGAGCCGGCTGTACGCGATGGCAATAACGGGCCACGTGACCGGCGTAACCGCACGCAAAGCAGATGGGCCGGTTGTCGGGTGTGCGCCATCTGTTCACCGGGGTAGGTCTCACCCACGTCGCAAGGGCTGAGGGACGGAACGGTGGCTGCATGGTGGACTGAAGCTGAGGCTGAGGGGTTACGTCAACATACATAGCGGGCACACCCGCTGCAAAGGACGGAGGTCGAGCGGCAGCTTCGGCGTAAGTCAGAGGGGCGGTTGCTGGAACGACTTGGGGCGGCCTGGCGACCACTTGCGCGTAGCTCAGGGGCGCAGGAGCCGGAGGCTGTGGGGGGTGGTACGCAGGCATTACCTCCGCTATTTCCTGTTCAATCGCTCGACGGATGGGAGGGAGAAGGGTAGTAGGCGATTGTTGAACAGTCGGTTGGTGGGCGAAGGGCAGGAGCGAGAACTGACGTGCGATTTCCTCACGGATGAAGGACTTTAGTTCTGCCATCAACGCCACTTGGTCACAACTGGCCTCCAAGCCAGCAAGCGTTGCAGCTCGTGGTGGGGAGCGTCGGGTCATCGAACGCTGCCGGCGGAGCTCCTCGTAGCTCTGGCACAGTGTGATGACCTCAGCCACTGTGCCGGGGTTTTTGGTGAGCAGCATCGTGAAGGCATCATCGTCAATGCCTTTCATGATGTTCCGGATCTTGTCAGACTCGGACATGGTGGGATTAGATTTGTTGGATAGGTCCAGGACGTCTTCAATATAGCTCGTGAATGACTCACCAGCCTCCTGAGCACGTTCACGCAAGCGCTGCTCGGCTTGCAGCTTGCGAACAGCAGGGCGGCCGAAGACGTTGATGATTGCGGTCTTGAAATCGGACCAGGTGGCGAAATCGGACGCGTGGTTGTTATACCACAAACTGGCAACACCCGTAAGGTAGAATACCAAGTTGGTCAGCTTGCCGTCCTCGTCCCATTTGTTGGGGACGCTCACGCGCTCGTAAATAGCGAGCCAGTCCTCCACGTCAGTGCCATCAGCGCCAGTGAAGATGGGTGGATCGCGGATTCTGGGGACACCGGGACAAGGGGGTGGCATCGGAGGAGGCGTTTGCTGAGAAGCGTCGTGGTACATAGTAGATGGCAGGGTACGTGATCGTAGCTCCAAAGGCATAGACAGGGATCGCAGCACTCTCCACCAAATTGTTAAGGCGTTTACTTGCCGGCAACGAGCGAGAATATATAATGGCGACAGTCACAGCCAAGCACGGGCTCTCAGCACGAGCGGCGTCCATGTTGGGTAGCCCCACTAGAAGGTACTCAAGAGTTCGACCCATTTCAGCGTTCGGAGGCTTCGCTACAATATATATATATATATATATATTGTGCTGCATTCAACCTGCAGAGGAGAGCTCGCGCAGCCAGAAAGGAAGACGAAGCTCTTGCCCGGTCCTCTTTACGAGCGCCTTTCATTTTAATTAAAGTGAGCTCTTCTATATCGGACTCCTGCTGTGTCTGCGTCGTGACACTGGTGGAGGCGCTGGGTACATGTCCAGGACACCTTCCAATAGCCCGGGATCTAGTCCACAAAGACTTCCGCTCGTCGAAACACCCGTTCACCGCGCCAGCCGCCGCCTGTTAGGCCTGAGCCCAGAGTTCGGTCCTTGGATGGAAAACATGACCACGCCCGGAAGCAGTTGCCCCACCATGACGAGCCGAAGCACGACACAGGTGACTGTTTTCACCCCTAAAATTTCTGTGGACTTCCATGGCAACACATATGAGGACGCCGATGACTGGCTTGAGGATTTCGAGGGCACAGCCAACGTTAACAGGTGGAACGCCGCACAGAAGTCGGGGTACGTGTATTTCCCTCTTCAAGACGGGGCTCGCACATGGTTCAAGAATCGCGTGTGGTCAACGAGAAGCACGCGGTGCACGAGCACCGAACGCGATCGCTACGTGGCTCATCAGAGATCGGCTCAACGTCGAGTGGCAGAATCCTTTTCGCTAAGATTTGGTTTGCTTTTCATTCCTCGTATTTCTTGTCAGTTTCTCTCAACTGAAACGTTGTTGCAGCCCTTTGGAGGTCAGGCAAGTCAGAACATTCTGATGTCTTTCTCATCACCCGGCCAAGGGCACTCCCCTTGGCTGGCCTCACTACCGGTCAGGGATTGGCCGCTCGATACCTTGCTACACAGTGGAGATAGCTACGTCCCTGTGGCTCTGCTTCCTACAAATGGGGTTTCCATTCCAATAAAGAATCCGAAGGTGATACAAGTGGAGCTTCAGAGAGCCTCGTCGCTTTTCCAGAAGATTACTGAGGTCCGCCAGTTCGGCCGAGGGGGTATCCTGTGCTGCTCTGCAGACCAGGATTGCGTCAGAGAACTTCTGAATTGCTCTGAATTTGCTGCACAGCCGGTGAGCCCGTTTATTACAGCTCATTTTGCATGTACGAAGGGCATAGTTCGTGGGGTGGATACGAGTCTGGCACCTCAAGAAATTCTTGACTTATTTGCTGTAGCTGGGGCAGGTTCAGCCTATCGATGCACCCGAACGACTGATAAAACAAAATTGCCTACTGAATCAGTTATAGTAACTTTTGCAGGAAGAGTCAGACCAACAGAAATTAAGGCATGACCACTAATCTACAAAGTAGAACCACTTTCCCCGAAACCTTTGCAGTGCTAAAAATGTTGGCGATTCGACCACAGCATGAAAGGATGCAGATCACAAACTAGATGTCGTCTGTGCGGAGAGAGTCATGACAGCTGCGATTGCAAATCTGATGACCAGAAGTGCCGCTTGTGTAATGGAGTGCACCCTGCAGACTCTGCTGGATGTGGCGCAAAAGAAAGAGAAATGGGTGTTCTAGAAATCATATAACGCAGGCGTTGCTCTGGGAAGGAGGCGGTAGCAGAAATGCATGAAAGATCGAAAGGTTACGCAGACATAACATCCCGGCACACAGCGGCAATGGATGCATCGCTCGCAAAGTCGATAACTGAGGCTATTGAAAAGTCTACTGAAAAGGCAATGCAGCGTCTGGCAGCTACTCTTTTTGAAGCCTTGGCTGATATGTTAACACAACAGCTGACACAAATCATTGGTACAGTATCTGTGCAAAATTGGGATTCGCACGCTCTGTTCATTTCAAGGGGTACAGAGGAGGAAAATCAGACAGTCAATCATAGATCTATCTCTCCGAAAGCAGGACCTCCAAAAAATAGAGTTCAGGCTGAGTCAGAACCTGTGACAGATGATTCAGGAGACTTTACAGATATGGACACAGAATCTCTAAGAACTTTGAAATGTAACAGATCTCCCCCTTCTAAAAAGTCTTTTCAGAACCCAAAATCCAACAAATACTTGCCAAAGAAAGACTTCTTTGAAAACCTTTCAAAAAATCATTTCCTGAAAAAAGATATTCTGGATCAGGCAGTTTCTTCTGCCGGTATAGCATCAAAATAGGTTCCATAAAAATTCTGCAGTGGAACTGCCGGTCTATTTGGTCGGCAACTACAGATATACAATATTTTTCTTCGCAGATTTCTCCCGACATAATTGCCATTCAGGAAACCTGGCTTGCTAACGGAAAAAAAATTTTACATGAAAAATTATCGATTAATCCGGCTGGATCGGCCGAGTAGAGGTGGCGGTCTGGCTTTCTTAATATCAACTAAATTTAGTCACAGAGCCAAGATATAGTATCAGTGTATGGATATGAATTACGAAATTCTGGTGCTAGACATAACACTACCAGACTGCTCGCCTTTCTCTTTTGCAAATGTATACTTTCCTGCAGGAGTTCAAGACACGAGATGCCTCGATATTATGGTAGCTTCATGCAGAAAAGAAATAGTCCTGTGTGGTGATTTCAATTCACACCATGTGTCTTGGGGCTTCAAATCTGATGTATGCGGAAGACGTTTGTGGGAATGGACGCTTGATAATAACTTTTCCTGCTTGAACTCACACGTTGCTACATTTGTAAGAGGTAACTCTAAATCGACTATCGATTTAACATTTTCCAGCTCCACTTTAAGCATATCCTCGTGGAATATATTAGATTGTGCTACAAACAGCGACCACCTTCTCATTACGTTTGAAATTAAGTTCCCGATGTTTAGTTTGGCAGGGAAAATTGGCTCATTCGTAAATTATGCTAAATTACAAAAAGACTTAAAATCTACGTTAACTTTTCGCGAGGAAATGCAGGAAGACCTTAGGGCTATGAGTCTATGTGCGGTGTTGAAACGATCATTAAAAAATTCAACGTTTACTGTAAACTCGAACACAGCGGGATCTTTTAGCCCGTGGTGGAATCTAGAATGTGTCAGGGAGTATAGAAAGCGAAAAGCGGCTTGGAAAACGCTGTTAATTAACCAATGCCCAAAAAATTGGAATGATTATGAATTCATGGCCGCCGATTTTAAGCGTCTAGGGTGCAAATCAAAAGAAGACTATGATATGAATAAATTTAATTATCTGTCTAAGTCTAAAAATAAGAAAATACTTTTCAGGTTTTTACGCGCGAGAAAAATGATTCCACAGACAGAAAGCAGTCATTCCACCGTTATGTCTCCTCGTGAACTCTCTGATTTCTTGGAAAACATTGCTAAAGGCTTGCAAACCAGGTTTACGACAATTATGCCAAAGTCCATGGTTATATTAAGGGTGGATTGTGATTTCCAGGAGGTATCTTTAGCTGAACTGGCGGATGTGATAAAGAGCTTACCGCCCGCTGCTCCCGGACCTGATGGGGTGACCTCTACAATGATTAAAGTGCTATACGAAATATCCCCACATGAAATCCGTAATATAGTTAATTATTCACTGAAAAATTCTTGGATTCTGGCAGATTGGAAGCTTTATAAAATAATTCCCATACTTAAGAAACAGGGAATGGAGTTTACTCTGGATAACATAAGGCCTATTTCATTGACATCTAACCTGGTCAAGCTTATAGAGAGAGTCTTAAATGCCCGTATAATAAACTACATCAATGAACATACAATACTAAACCCCAGACAAACTGGCTTTAGATCGGGATACTCCATTTGGTGTGCACATATGGATTTGGAAAGTCGCATACAGCTGGCTCGGCATCGCCGCGAATACTGTGCACTAGTCACTCTAGACTTAGCTAAAGCGTACGACAAAGTGGAATATCCTATCCTAATCCAGCAGATGCAAGACTATCGCTTTCCAATATATGTAACAGCATAGATTACAGAGTTTGTGAAAGACAGAGAATTTTATTGCTTCTTGGATGGATGCTCTTCTAAAAAATATAAGCAAACACGAGGTGTACCTCAGGGCTCAGTATTATCCCCGGTGTTATTCAACATAATAATAAGTTCCATTCCAACTCATCAGGATATCCAAATTTACGTATATGCAGATGATATTGCTTTCTTCGCAACAAACAGTGACCTGCACTCATTGTATCAGTCATTACAGAATTACATGAACATGCTAGAAGGATGGCTTGACAATATCCATATGTCAATGAACGTCAAAAAAAGTGCGCTTCTGTCATTCTATTTTAAGGATCGTGTCAACATTTCCCTGATGTATCGTACTGAGCTCACTCCCCAGGTCGATTTCCTGAAATACCTAGGCATCGTATATAATAGGACGCTAAATTGGAAAAGCCATATAGAGGAGGTTGGCTGTAAAGCGTCACGTGCCTTGGGGTGGTTACGCAAATTGGGAAACAGAAAAATAGGATTGCCTAGGAGTACATTGATAATGATTTACAAGATGTATGTGCGGCCTATTATGAAATTCGGGTGTGTATTATTTTCAGGCAGCGGGCTTACAAGATGAGACAATTAATATTATTAGAAAGAGAAGCTTTGCGCTTGTCTCTTGGACTCCCCAAATTAGTGGCAAATAATGTTTTGTATGTGAAAGCGCGCCTTCCACCTTTGTTAACTCGGTTTAGAATACTTACAGTTCAAACTTTCTTAAAAATATATAATTCGCATCTGCGACAAGCTCCATACGTTTTTATTCAAGAACCAACCGCATTCTTTGGAACACAATGGTCTAGACTACACTCCCCTCAGATTAGGTTCGTCTAAGCGTTGCTAGAGCCTCTCAATGTAAATATTTATCAGATTGGCATAACGAAGAGGCCTAATTCAAAACTTGAAATTAAGTTTGATGATATTTCCCCCTCTAATGCGAAACAACTGCCCCTTCAATATTTAAATACTCGGTTAAAAGATTACTTGACTCATCTGTCCCTAAACAACATTATTGCGATGGATGCATCCGTATTGAACGAAAAGGCTGGAATAAGCATCTTCTGTACTTCTCTAGACTGGTATTTCTCAGTTCGATTATCAGACTACACGCCTATATTCATCGCTGAATCATTTGCTATAATTCTAGCGCTTCGTAAACTTCCTGCAAGCGAATCAGAAGCGGTCATACTTACCGATTCTCTCTCAGTATGCACTGTACTATCTACAGCAAGAAATTTGACATTATTGAGTATGATTAGCAGTTTATTACCAAGAAACATGAAAAAATTTCACTTGCTATGGATACCTGGCCACTGCGGGATTTATGCAAATGAGATGACAGACTCGTTAGCCAAAGCATCTTTAAGCGGACCACTTTTACCTATTTTACCTGATTTCGCCTATGTAACAGCACTCAGATATTGAAATGCTTGTTTGCACAAAGAAATAGAAAAATTATCATTGGATAAAGTCAGAGACTTCGTACATCTAAGATATTGCTGGAACAAACAGTGGTGTGTATCTCGGCAGTTAGAAATTACAATCACCAGATTACGATGCAGAATTCCGCATCTGAATTACTACCTACATAAAGCTGGACTAACAGCATCTCCGTTGTGTCTCTTTTGCAAGGAATCAAAATCAATAGATCATTTCTTTTTATCTTGTCAACGTTATGCTTATCAAAGAAAAAGATACCTGGTCGAACCAATTGAGAAGCTAGGTTTAAAAATAAACGTGGAACTAATTTTATCTTTCGGAGGGATTACATTAGGTTATAGCCACAGGGAGGTTTTCTCTGCTGTGTGCGAGTACATAAGAGCAACAAAAAGAGATTACCCTGTTAGCCTATTATTATCTACGGCTACGAGACTACCTGAATGCCTGACCTAGCACACTTTATGATCCTGCCGCCCGGTTCTTGGCCGATTCCCCTTTGTGGGCGAGTGCCAGCAAAGCCGAGGGTTCATCATCATCATCATCATGTTTTGGGACGTTAAACCCCACAAATCAATCAATCACAAATCAATCATCATCATCATTTTAATTAAAGTGAGCTCTACTATATCGGACTCTTGCTGTGTCTGCGTCGTGACACTGGTGGAGGCGCTGGGTACATGTCCAGCACACCTTCCAATAGCCTGGGATCTAGTCCACAAAGACTTCCGCTCGTCGAAACACCCGTTCACCGCGCCAGCCGCCGCCTGTTAGGCCTGAGCCCAGAGTTCGGTCCTTGGACGGAAAACATGACCACGCCCGGAAGCAGTTGCCCCACCATGACGAGCCGAAGCACGACACAGGTGACTGTTTTCACCTCTAAAATTCCTGTGGACTTCCATGGCAACACATATGAGGACGCCGATGACTGGCTTGAGGAGTTCGAGGGCACAGCCAACATTAACGGGTGGAACGCCGCACAGAAGTTGGGGTACGTGTATTTCCCTCTTCAAGACGGGGCTCGCACATGGTTCACGAATCGCGTGTGGTCAACGTGGGACGAGTTCCGGCGGAAGTTTCCGGACACCTTCTCAAACACCGAAAGGCGGGAGCATGCACAACGACTCCTCGAATCACGGATTCAAAAGCCCAATGAGTCTGTTGCTATGTTTGTTGAGGACATGGCTCGCCTCTTTCACCGAGCCGATCCCGATATGTCCGAGAACAGAAAGATCAGCCACCTCATGCGCGGTGTTAAAGAGCAGCTGTTTGCTGGTCTCGTGCGGAACCCACCTTCAAACGTCGACGAATTTTCGAAGGAGGCGACCACCATCGAACGCGCACTACAGCTACGCTACCGCCAGTACGACCGCCCAAATAACAGCGGACAAATCAGCGCAACCGCCGTGACCACTGTGACACCTAACGAGCGTTCTTTACGTGACTTGATACGCGAAATTGTGCAAGAAGAGGTGAGGAAGCTCGCCGCCACACCGAATGACTGCGCGATTGCGTCGGTCACAGAAGTTGTTCGCCAAGAAATAAGGCAAGCGCTTTCACTTCCCGAGCCGAACACTGAAATAGTTAGGCCAACATATGCGGATATTCTCCGTCGACAGCTAGATCTAACGTGCCGCCACCTCAGCAGTACCACCAGCAACAGCCGCCGACAGTGCCTTGGTACTACAGAGAAACGTCGACGCCGATGCGACCCCCACTCCGCAAAACCGACATATGGCGTAGCCCTGACTACAGGCCCCTGTGCTTCCATTATGGGGAAGCAGGCCACATCGTGCGGTATTGTCCGCATCGCGTTGCCGGGTATCAAGGATTTCCGTCCACTACCCCTCGGCGCTATTTCGACGGACGACGCAACGGTGATACGAGCACGACGATCCCGCGGGACGTTTCTCCTGGGTTCCGGTCACGCTCGCCCTCCCCTGGTCATTTCCCCAATCTAACAGAGGTAGCACCACGGACATGGTGAGAAGAAGATCTCCCAGTCCACGCCGGGGAAACTAAAAGCAGCGACCTTAGCGGGGGGGGGGGAGGTTGCGAATTGCCGAAGAGTTGAAAATCCCCCATTTTCGCCGCACGAAGTGCCGCACATTTCGAATGAACCGACGAAAGACGAGATTGTCACCGCCGACATTACACTTTCAATTGACGGTCACAACGTGACCGCACTGGTCGACACTGGTGCGGACTTTTCAATAATGAGTGCGAATCTGGCCGACAAACTCAAGAAGGTAAAAATGGAATGGACGGGGCCGCAAATTAGAGGAGCCGGAGGCCAGCTGCTGACGCCTACCGGAAAGTTCACCGCACGAATCAAGATCGGGGATTCATCATTCGTCGCAACCTTCGTTATTCTTTCTGAGTGTTGTAAACAAGCCATCTTGGGTATGGATTTCTTGCGGGAGTACGGTGCCATCATAAATATACCGGACGGTGTACTGACCTTCTCAGCGGACCATAGCGCAGCACAAGCCCATGCGCGTGATTGACGACGTGACCATGCCACCATTGTCATGCCGCCTCGTCTCTGTGACGTGTAACACGCAGCATACTGGAGAAGGTGTCGCGGAACAAATATCGACGCTTTTACTCTCTCGAGGAATCGCTATTGCCAGAAGTCTCGTCACTGTAGTGTCTGGGCAAGCAGAGGTCCTGTTGACAAACTTCAGCAACGAGCGTCGACACATTACAGAGGGTACCACAGTTGCATACTTCGAAGAAATTGTAGAATTCCGCGAGTGCTTCGCAGTACAACAGGCAGAGACGCCGGCCGCTTCAACACCACTGCCTGTCAGCGTGAGCACAGATTTATCGCCAGCGCAGAGGCAGAGTCTTCTAGATATTCTCGGCCAGTTTGAAGATTGTTTTAGGGGCGAAGCTCCTTAGGGCGTGGGCTGTGCGTCCCCTGTATGTAGCCACCTCTAGTTTAGTTCTTGCAGTGTTCACTAGATGGCGGTACCGTCCCCTGTATGTAGCCACCTCTAGTTTAGTTCTTGCAGTGTTCACTAGATGGCGGAACCGTCTCCTGTATGTAGCCACCTCTCGTTTAGTTCTTGTAGTGTTTACTAGATGGTGGTACTTCTAGCTGATAATGAAAAGATGCAAGATGTTATAAACTAGAAAGCGGTACTTGTAGTTGATGAAAGACGCGAGATCTCATAAAATAGGAATGATGTCACATATGGCGTGTGTCATTGGTTGAAGGCAATCGTTCGATTTAGTGCGGCGACGTACGCTAGGGGGAGCGATGTAATAAAATCGAGTGGGCAAAATGTACAGAGGATTCATGGTTTACCAGGTTTACCTCCGGAGATTCGCCCACTCATCATCATTCACTTCGTGGATATGGCGGCACTTTTTCATCGACCTCGAGGGTAAATCAAACGCCACTGACAAAGCACCGAATTATAACGGAAGAGACGGCAAGACCAATTCGACAAAACCCATACCGCGTGGCACCGAAAGAACGCGAAGCGATTCAAGAACAAGTCCAGAAAATGCTCAATGATGATATCATTCAGTCGCCAAAAAGCCCTTGGGCATCACCGGTAGTGCTAGTTAAGAAGAAAGACGGCAGCTTACGCTTCTGTGTGGACTACCGCAAGCTGAACCGCGTGACAAAGAAAGACGTATACCCACTATCGCGTATTGACGATTCACTTGACAGGCTGAGGCATTCACGCTTCTTCTCGTCGATGGACCTGAAAAGTGGTTATTGGCAAATCGAGGTCGATCAGCGGGACGGAGAAAAGACTGCTTTTGTTACGCCTGACGGGCTTTACGAGTTTAAAGTCTTGCCCTTCGGATTGTGCTCAGCCCCAGCAACATTTCAGAGACTGAGGGATACCGTCCTATCAGGCCTTAAGTGGCAGACGTGTCTGGTATACCTCGACGACGTCATTGTTTTCTCACCAACATTCGAGGAACATCTAAGACGGCTGCTAATAGTATTTCGAGCAATACGGTCCGCTGGCTTAACGCTGGAACCTGAGAAATGTCATTTCGGTTTCAAGGAACTCCAATTCTTAGGACATGTGGCGAGTCACGAAGGTGTTCGTCCGGACCCCGACAAGATCGACGCTGTCCAAAAATTTCCGGCGCCAACAGACAAGAAGGCCGTAAGACGTTTTCTTGGCCTTTGCGCCTACTACCGCAGGTTTATCACCAATTTCTCGCACATAGCGTCGCCCTTAACACGCACAACGAGAGACGATGTTCCATTTTTATGGGGCGAAGAGGAACAAGCAGCATTTGACGGTCTACGACAGCGCCTGAAGACACCACCTGTGCTTGCTCACTTTGACGAGGACGCTCCAACCATGATCCACACTGATGCCAGCAACGTAGGTTTAGGCGCTGTACTCGTCTAGTGGCAAGACTCAGCCGAGAGAGTGATTGCATATGCAAGTAGGACGCTTTCCTGTGCCGAGTGTCATTATTCAACAACGGAAAAGGAATGTCTAGCTGTAGTATGAGCAGTTCTGAAATTTCGCCCATACCTCTACGGCCGTCCCTTCCACGTAGTCAGCGACCACCACTCCCTTTGCTGGCTGACCAACTTGAAGGACCCATCCGGTCGGATAGCGCGCTGGAGCTTATGCCTACAAGAATTCGATGTGACGGTCGTCTATAAGTCGGGGCGGCAGCAATCCGATGCTGATTGCTTATTAAGGTCGCCTATAAAGCAAGACGATGTCTCAGAAGATGATGACATGGCATATTTAGGAGTGGTCGACACAGTCACCATTTCGTCTAAGCAGAAAGAAGACAGTGAGTTGCTTTCTCTTATTAATTTTCTTAACGGCCAGTCTACAAGCGTTCCCAAGATATTTGCAAGGAGCCTGCCATCATTCTGCTTGGGCAGTGGTGTCCTATACAAGAAGAACTTTGCCCCCAGCGGAAATGCCCACTTACTGGTCGTCCCGACATCCATTCGCGATGAGATCCTGAGCGCTTGCCACGATGAGCCAACCTGCGGCCACCTCGGATAAACGCGCACATTGGCCAGAATCTAACAGAAGTACTACTGGCCGAAGCTTCCAGGCACTGTAAAGCATTACGTCTGCACGTGCTTCGATTGTCAACGACGAAAATCGACACCTTTAAAACCAGCCGGATTGTTGCAACCAGTTCAAGTGCCCACCATGCCTTTTGCATAAATCGGAATGGATCTCCTTGGACCATTTCGGACTTCGCATACTGGAAACAAGTGGGTAATTGTCGCTACGGACTATCTTACTCGCTACGCAGAAACAAAGGCTTTATCGAGTGGAACCGCAGTAGAAGCGGCACGATTTTTCATTGAAAATATCGTTCTGAGGCATGGTGCTCCTAGAATTATAATAACGGACAGAGGTACCGCTTTCACGGCCATGCTCCTCAAGTCAGTGCTTGAGTTGAGTGGAACAGCGCATCGAAAAACTACCTCCTACCACCCACAAACCAACGGCTTAACAGAACGCCTCAGCAAGACAATTGCTGATATGCTCAGTATGTACATCGACGTGGATCATAAAAATTGGGACGACGTTCTACCATACGTGACGTTTGCCTATAATACGGCGCAGCAGGAAACTACACGGAGCACGCCGTTTAGTCTTCTTTATGGCCGTGAAGTGACGACAGTGCTTGATGCCATGTTGCTGCACAACTGCGACGATACAGACATGGATGTTCAAGCCTTTACCCAACGAGCTGAAGAGGCACGGCAGCTAGCACGCGTGCGAATCGCCCGACAGCAGAGTTACGACGCACAACGTTATAACCTGCGACACCGATACGTCACTTAGCAACCAGGCGAGAAAGTGTGGGTCTGGAGCCCTATTCGCCGACGCGGCCTTTCTGAAAAGTTACTGAAGAAGTACTTTGGTCCCTACAATGTTGTACGGCGCCTAAGTGACGTGAATTAGGAGGTCATCCCTGGCAGTTTCTCGCGAGCTCAAAAATCTGAAATCGTACACGTTGTGTGGATGAAGCCATATTGCAGTGAGCCAGTTGCGTAATACGTCAACTACATACACCGCGTATCTGTAGCCGAGCATCGGGTCGATGCTCTTCCTGGAGGGAGGCAAATGCCGCATTCAACCTGCAGAGGAGAGCTCGCGCAGCCAAAAAGGAAGACGAAGCTCTTGCCTGGTCCTCTTTATGAGTGCCTTTCATTTTAATTAAAGTGAGCTCTTCTATATCGGACTCCTGCTGTGTCTGCATCGTGACAACATATATATATATATATATATATATATATATATATATATATATATATATATATATATATATATATATATATATATATATATATATATATATATATATACATATATATGTATATATATATATATATATATATATATATATATATATATATATATATATATATATATATATATATATATATATCTTGATTGATATGCAGGGTTTACCGTCCAAAAACCATATATATTTTTCATTGTTTAATAACCAATCAAGAAAACCCAACGTAAACGAACCATCTCTCACAAGTTTGACAGTTGTGGTGCCTCTCTACGGACGAAATCTCACTTTCGACATTTGGTGCACCTCTGGGCAACAGAAAGGGTCATCCAGGCCACTCGCGATGCCACGAGCATGCGACGGGCTATAGGCAGCTATAATAACGACACCCGCGGGATGCCGCGGAACGACCAGTGAATCCGACTCCTTCCGAAACGGAAGAGGAAGAGGAAGAAGCTGCATTGGCCGCTGTCGTCGCTTACTAGGCAAGTAGTGTGTACACGCTGGTCCCGGAAGCTCTGGCCGCCAGAGAGCCGGATGGGAAGAAAATAGGTCGCCCTTGACGTGTGCAGCAGCCATACAAGTGCATGCATATGATGCTGTTGCTTCTTAAGTGGGAAGCACTTTAGGGACCCGGGTTGGGTCTATTCATGCATCTGATGTGCTATATGATCACGCTCGCAATAAAGCGCTCAATACAGGCCACGTAAAAGCTAGAGACGCTCAAACCGGATTAAAATGAACGAAGAAGGTCTAAAATAATATAATTGGAAAAAATAAGCAGTAAGTAATCGCAATAATTAAGTTTAAATAATTAAAAAACGCTTCGAACGCATGTGATTGCGTTTGCCGCGCAAGAAAGAACGCCATCGTTTTGACAAAAGCACAACAGGTGCTCGCACGTGCACTTTTTCCGCGCTTGGTCGCTTGATTTGACAGGGTAAACAACCTGACGGAACTGGCTGCAGAAGACGCGTATCCCAACTGCCGTATACGAGCAGGAAGTCGATAAAGCACATAAAAAAGCACTGCGCGTGTCGCACACCGAGCTTTTGAATCTCTTCAACGATATTCTACTCGTGCGAGGGAAACCTATGCGTGATCACCTCAAACGTCAACGCCAATGTTGGTGTGTAAACAAACAGAAGTGGGAACTGTACGAACGGGAATCACTGTGTGTGTGTGCGTGTGTGCGTGTGTGTGCGTGCGTGTGCGTGTGTGCGTGCGTGCGTGTGTGTGCGTGTGTGTGTGTGCGTGTGTGTGTGTGTGTGCGTGTGTGTGTGTGTGTGTGTGTGTGTGTTTACGTATTCTGGTGGTTTTGCAACGCGTTCATATGACCTTGTCGGCGTAGTCGAGGCACCTGCGTGTGATTCCATGATGCCTTCGGAAGGTGCGAATGATTGTCGCGCATAGGACAGAATGACCAACCAAAACTGTTGAGGCACAGAAAGTGAGTAAAGCCCCGATGTGATAACCACCGTAATCTCTCGCAGTTACTTCCCACTGGGCATGAATGGTTTGGGCCCACACGTAACGGTGGCAAGAGCTGCACTTCGGAATTCTATCCCTTGGAAGTGAGCCCCCAAGCTTGCTGCGCGCACTGTACATGTATGTTTTATGTTAACGCGCTCACCGACTGCAAAGCCTCGACTTAGTTCCGGGGGGCGTTTTTCTCGTTGAGTGGTCTTTGGCTACTGCATGGCTCAACCGTCCTTTTAATTTCTCGTGCATGCCGCCGACAGCTATCCACAAATCAGTCTTTTCACACCTGGGGGCGTGGACGGTAGAGAAGAGGGCCGAAATGCAATGGAAGCGGGTGTCGCAGTGGTGCCTGTTCGGTGCCTTCATGCAACGGTTGCGTTTGGCCAGGCATCTGTTTAACAGGTCAGTTATCTCCGTTTGCTATCGGTCTATAATTCTCATTACCTTTCGTTACAACGGCCACCGCACCAATAACGACTGCGATGCAATAAACAATGCACGTACATCCAGCGACACATTCTCGTCGAACCCACCCTTACCCCTACTACTTCGATTTAAATTGTTCTCATTTGTGTACAGCATGGCACAGCTCTTGCCAAGTGTGAAGAAGGGACTTGAATCTTGGACATTATTTCATATACTCAAATTGAAATTTGAATCAGCACTCATTAAACGCCAACGTATTGTTCCTCTCGTTATGCGCTTTTCTCTACATGAAACACGTCGGCATGGCTGGTAATTTCTATTTGAATATAACTGGGATGACGCTTGAGCTTCGCCTTCAAGAACGCGATAGCGTAATCGGGCTCCACATGTGTCACCTCATCATGTTGCCAGCGTCACTTCAGTCTGAACAACCCTATTTTTTCGCGCACAGTCAACAACGCCGACACCAGTATTTCGGTCATGCTAGCTCTTCAACGCTATATATCGTGTTAATATCTGAAGTGCATGACGTATTCTGACTGCACATTTAAATACTTATGTACAAAGTGCCATATGTGTTACACTGTAATAGACGAGCACTAAAGTTGCATTTACACGTATACGTCTTGTGGGCGCTAAAAAGTTTGTCTGGGATCATTTCCTCACACTCTTTCTACGTATACATATAACCTGCCAGCGTGGATGTTTGTAAATTTGTAAATGTATACGTAGCGAAAAATGAACACAAAATTTCTCACTTTTTTTTGGGGGGGGGGGAGGGGCCTCGAGATTATCCAGCATTATGTTTTGATCAAAAAATTAAATTTAACGTTAATAGACAGTTATAGTTTAGCGTTAGCGTGATAGCGTAGGTTAAGGAAACGGCGCTATCGTGCAGCAAACGTTCGTTGTAGGCAGCGTCTTATAGTTTAGCGAAATAGCACTTACGTGGTTTACGTGCCCCCAACTTAGGGTTCCTCGATGCGCGCGCGCTCCCCCTTGCAGGGTGGAGACAACAGCGTCGTCTGCTACGGCGTCCGCCATTAGGATGCCCTCTCCGCAGGCCACCTATAGCCACGATAGGCAGCCAACGGGCGTCGCGCGGCTGCATGTAGAGTTCGTTGTGTCAAAACGAGTGGTACTCAAACAACATGACAAAAATACAAAGTTTTCGCATCGGGAGTGTCAAGGTCTCAGATTTCTATTCTCTAATCTTTATTTTTAAAGCGACATTAGCAGCTGGAGTTGTTCGCAGCAGAATACTACCGCCCACGCCAGCCAAGTTAACATCTTCAGTTAGCATCTTCTTGGGCTAGTCGGTAACTATTTATACTGGTTAAAGATGCGCAATTCTTGGCTGCGATTCTTGATTTGCTGTTTGTTGCATACCAGCTATGTCGTTGACATGTTGTTCTTGAATTTCTGTCGCTGAGGTATCAGAAGCATGGGGTTGACTGTGCAGAGAACAACTTTCTTCTGCGGCTGCAGGCGTCCCTTGTGGTAAAAACCTTTCTTTTGGTGGCTTCCTGTGCTTAGGCATCGCTAAAAAAAAAACACACATATGTTGCATATCAGCTGGCAGATTCTTTTATCATTATGAACGAACATGCTCTGAGCGTCGCTACGCATAGAAATAAAAATAAACAAAGTGCGAAGTTGTCATTATCCTGCTTCTGGATGGCAGGTGCGGTTAATTCACCTCTCGATAAAAATGGAGGAAACGAGCGATTTCATTGACCGAAGGTATTAAGAGCGTTTTTCTGTAATGTGCATTTTTTCTGTTTTTAAAGAAACACCTGGTTAGACCCTCCATGTGACTCTTAAGAAGGCCGGCAATAACAGTGCTAAACGTGGAACTGACTAAGATTGGAACAAGGAACAAAATTAGGAAGCAAACTCGCAAACTTCCGTTAACGCGAAAATAAGTGGATTCCTACCTCTGAACGAAAAGATTGTTGGCAGAGCATTCGGCTTCAATTTTTTCCAGCCGTCCGCACGGTTCTGCTCAAATGCGGTTTCTTCGAAATGTCCCTGCAGCGCGGAAACACGCGATGATCAGGTCTCAAAGATCTTCACAAAAACCTTCTAAGCAGACCACAACAGCCAACACTTTCAGGGACATGCGTAAAGAGTGATAAGGGAATTTTAGGGGCTGTTGTAGTTGGAGTTAATAATAAAGAAGGGAAAATTGTCAATTTCTTTCCGAAAAAACAGGGACAGTGAGAAAATATTCTTTGATAATGAACTGACGGGATGCGTGCTTTCAATGTGATGTTACAAAAACAAATTGTTGAAGGCGCCGGTAGCAACAAGCGACAACGTAGGCGCACATCTCTGCGCAATTGCAGCTTGTGTACAACAAGCGATCAAGAACAACGCATTTTGTGCTATCCAAAATGAACAATACGCATGTACATAGCATGCAAATGAACGAGTATTGCACCCGGTGCACTGGTGATAGCGATTAAGCCCGATCGGGGTCAGATTTCTGAACAGTCATTGGCGTCCTTCTGCACCAAAAGCCTTTCACATGAGTAACCAACAAGCCCACGTTGCAACCCTCATCGACTACAGTCCTTCTGCAGCTTGCGTATAAGGGAGTCAATCACATCAGGCTCGATCGCGATCAAAAATGCTGAAATGGCATAACTTACGCTGCACAAACACGAACGGTCCGTGGGTTGCCACTTGTCGCGCTTGATCTTTACCAGCCACAGGAGTCGCCTTTTCGGATCTTTCGGAAATCTGAACATCCTATAGCCATTTCGCGAGTGGTTTGTGCACTGTGGCACGCACACCCGGGCATTTTGCCCGAGAAAACGCTATAAAACGCCGCGCACCTGTCTCACACAAACCAGACGCGACGGGGCTAGCACACTCTAGCGAGGCGGGGGGGAGCCGAATGGCGGCCGCCGATCGGAAGGCGGCATTCACCCCCTCACAGAATGACTCCACCCTCCAAGGCGGCGGAGGGGAGAACGCGCATCGAGGAACCCTACCCCAACTGGGATGGTGGCGCCACATATTAGATAGTTAATAAGTTAAACAGTGAAAATGAAAAGAAAACGAGAATGTTTGCCTATGCCACCGCGCGAAGAATCGTTAGAAGTTTATTTTTGTGATAATAAAAGTATATAAATATGAACCACGTACAAAACGCGAAAGCATCTACGTTGCCGATCTGTTTAGACTGATCTTGTAGTTAGGCCGATAAGCGCGTTCGAAATGAAAAGCTATCTCAAAAACTACGGCAACTTATCCGTAATACTCAGTCATCGGAGCTAACTGAAGGCAAGCGAAGCCACTTTGAACAGTCGTTTGCTGCGAACAAGGTGAATCTTTCAACAACTACGCCAAAATCACTTCGAAGCGGGCGTCCGAGAGCGCCGCCATGTTTACGTAGACTACGTGCACCTACGCTACCTTAAATCTGAAAAATACCGCGCGTACGGTAAGCGGTACGCGTAACGTACCGAGATTTCGGAACGAGGAACGAGCTTTCGTTCCTTTTTTCGCAGGAACGTGTACAACACTGCTTGGCACCTGAATGGTTAGACACATGGTAGCAATTAAAGGGATACACTAAACGAGAACGCTTCCTGTAAAAATCACTTGGTTGGGTGTGAACCGGCGCAACGTCTTGCGCCTGATTGCCCTCTATAGGTGTAGGGCTTGGAAACACTATAACCTCGGGCCCTATAGTTTAAAGCCGCGGTCGTTACTCGACATCTTGGGTGACCGAAACGCCACGCAGCTTGTTTTTATGCTTTATTTTCGCTACAGCGTCGTTCGGCGTGGCAAATGAGCCATTAAGCGTTGCCCGGCATTTTCTATTCATCACGCAGCGTGTGGCCTCCCCTCTTCAACGTCTTGGTTATTGCTCCGTCTCGTGCCCATAAATTGTCCCTCTATGCAGACCAAAGTTTCGAGGCGATCAATCAAGCTGCCCTCTGACCGAAGCTCACTTTGTTGACGCCAATATATGCCCGCATACACCGCTCGACCAAAGTGGCCAGAAGAGACGCTTTGAGTCGCTGGTGTTGGGTTTAAGTACGACAAATAAGAAAAAAAGTTAAAGAACTCTATCTAATTACGACACGCTTTATATTAAAAACATAGAGGGGACAATACGAAATGAAAATGGCGTAACGGAGTTTGTTGCAGCCTCCGTAACAAAAGCAGAGCTTGATGAAGTGCCTAAAGTTCGGCGCTTTATGCTGCCTATACTGCCGTCCCGCGAGGAACTTTTTGCTTGTGCTGTGTAAAGTTCTCCGAACGCTGACCGAAAAAAAAAACGGCGCCGAAGCCAAAAGGCTCCAAATTACGCTCAGCATATTTTTTTATTTTTATATAAAAGATGAAGTGTCGTGCCGCAGAAGTTGAGAAAATATTGTTATATAATCAATATATGCCTCCAAACAGCTGCCTCTAAATAATCGAGAGAAATCTCTCTCTCTCTCTCTCTCTCTCTTTCTTTATTGACCACCATATCCCCTCAGCGGTTTTAACGAAGTGAGGTCTCAAGTTTCGACAGGATATGGTATCATTTATGATAGTGCAATCCCGAAAAAAACGTCATTTTCAGGTGGACGATTGGGCGAGTTGGTGATTCATGATCGACGTATGTAACTGCGCGGTAGTAAACACGGACGACAAGAAGATACAAGGACAAGCGCAGACTATCAACTGAAGGTTTATTTTTCACAAACCACATATATATGACTGAAACAGAAACAGAAAACACGAAAATCTACAAAAAATGATGACTTAGTACTTAACAATCGACAAAACGTGAACGTTTGAGAAAAGCAGATTCAAGGACCATGTGCGCCACTTGCCAGATACCGTAGCTCTTTATCTAAAAGAGCTAACGACGGTTTGCTGACGCAGTGTTCTGGTTCCCGTGCCATTTTTTCCGCTTCGACAATCATACGGGTATGATCGTCTTTGTGCCTGAACATTACGACCATGCTTTCGAACTGCGCAAGGCAGCCACACCTACTGACGTGCTGAGCTAAAAAACCTTCATTGCCAGTGCGCACATTGCGTGCGTGCTCGCGCAGGCGCTCATTTAGGCATCTCCCAGTCTGCCCGATGTAACACGCACCACAAGATAGCGGAATTCTATAAACTACATTCATGTCACATCTGACAAACTGGGTTTTATGCCTGACAGTGCAAGCTTGTTTGGGCCTATTGTTTACACATGTCATTTTGGCTAGCTGAGAGAGCTTGTAAGGTGCCGAAAAAACGACCTTTACGCCCATGCGCTGTCCGAGCTTTTTTATCTTGTGAGATAGCTGGTGCTTGTAAGGGATTACCGCGACTTTGTCACGTTTGCTTTTGTCTCTGTCATTAGTGCTCTCTCTGCTTCTGGGCTTTTTCTTCTTTTTTATTGTTTCTGCCACAGAAATGAGAAGCGAATCCGGGTAGCCAGCTTCTTTCAGACGCTCAACTTGATTTGCGCAGTTCGAAAGCACGGTCGTAATGTTCAGGCACAAAGACGATCATACCCGTATGATTGTCGAAGCGGAAAAAATGGCACGGGAACCAGAACACTGCGTCAGCAAACCGTCGTTAGCTCTTTTAGATAAAGAGCTACGGTATCTGGCAAGTGGCGCACATGGTCCTTGAATCTCCTTTTCTCAAACGTTCACGTTTTGTCGATTGTTAAGTACTAAGTCATCATTTTTTGTAGATTTTCGTGTTTTCTGTTTCTGTTTCAGTCATATATATGTGGTTTGTGAAAAATAAACCTTCAGTTGATAGTCTGCGCTTGTCCTTGTATCTTCTTGTCGTCCGTGTTTACTACCGCGCAGTTACATACGTCGGTCATTTTCAGGACATCGGAAGCCGAGTTTCTATATATATATATATATATATATATATATATATATATATATATATATATATATATATATATATATATATATATATATATAAGGGGAAGAAGTGTATACTTAAGGGCTCGTTTTTTACATTCCATAGGTTTAATAACTTCCCCTGTACATTCCTTGGCATTACTGTCTGTTTTATTTCATTATATATATATATATATATATATATATATATATATATATATATATATATATATATATATATATAAATATATATATATACATATATATATATATATATATATATATATATATATATAGAGAGAGAGAGAGAGAGAGAGAGAGAGAGAGCTGGCCGCTGAGGGGTATCGATATACTAGATAAGACTTAAACGGGAAAGTGACAAGAATCTTTTAAAAAACGACAGTATCAATTCCGCCCCCCCCCCCCCGTCTTTTTTTCAGGCAGTTGTATACATTTATAGAGCTAAGCTTGTTCTTCCGCGGTAATACATTGAACTTGGGTGAACACACGCCCTCGCATTGTTGTCGTTTGTCTTCAAACTGTGTGAAATAATCTCATTTGCTTAGAAGCAGTGATAGCTTAGAGGGATGCGCAGTGATAGCGCAGCGATGGCGTAGAGGTGGAACATTAGCCTCGCATACAAGATTTTCGTGGTTCAAATCTCGGTGCCGAACGATTCCAAGCCGCATTTAAAAGTATATATGTGTGTGATGATCGAATCCCATAAAAAAGAAAGACCTGGGGTGCGGCCTCGCTGGCGACCAGAGCCGGTATTGTCCTCCCTCATCAGAGCAGGATTGGCCACCCTGGTCAGTAGTTGGCCACTATCTCATACATTAATACACCTCCCACATAACTACAGCGTACTACAGCTCACGTCACGCAGTTTTGGAGCGGGTGCACCAGTACTGCCGGGGATGACTGCCGGCTGTTACACGGAAAGGTTACTGTCTAATTGGTCTCATGTGCTAGCGACTGATATGGCTCACAGCGTTGCAATTTAAGGTATACCCTGGCCGAGTTTCAGCAGTTTCGTGTGGCTTACGGTGAGAAGTTCTTCGCAAGTGCGAGAAGCAATGACTTCACACGGCGCACAGCTGGCGCACTGAAGATCTGGAAGAATCTCGAATGACATGTCCTTATATTAGTGTCCTGCCGCGTCCCTTGCGTGAGATCGCTCGCTCGCTAGTCCGTCCCTCTGTGGTCGTCCGTCCGTCTCTCCACCCATATGTGGTCGTCTATACGGCCGTTCCTTCATAGCTCACGCTACTTATATCCTGGCATAGCCGAGCTAAGCCACTGCTAATAAGTTTAAAGGCGCGCGATACACACCAGACGTGATGTAACTGGGTGTATACCTTGTGTGCCGGTGTTGTACCTACCTATTCGACATACCAGGGATTATCATCGCTCATGCACATTGGCTACTACTGGAAAATGAAGTGTAATAATAAAATCTGAATAAGATATCCGTGCAGCAGGCCCGTGAAGTGGTGACTGGGCAATGCCTATAGACGTCCCGACGTGGGACACCTGAGACCACGTGATCAAACTGCAGGTACTAAATACGAGCTTTTACTAATCAAGCTGTGTTCGCGGGGGACGAGTTGCTGTTACGTGGGATTTCCGAAGGTTCGGCTCAGCTTGAATATGTGCTTTCGTTCACCGTCACTCTCAATTGTGTTTAGAACCAATTGTTATGTGATAGAGTGAAGCAAAAATACAGCTTTCATTTTCTTTATAGTCGTGATGGCGTAATGAGAAAAAACATCAAGTTCCAGAGGTGTCTTGATGATGTAGTTTCTTTTTTTATGTGAATAAGAGAAACCACGAATGTTTCCTTGTGCTAACGACAAAAAGCAGATCCCTAATTATTGGTAATTGGTTGTATCGTTAAAGATAATCATAGCAAAATCAGGTCGCGCTGATTTGTTTATGCTGCCCCTTTCTGCTGCTTTTGAACGAGCTATGGGTAATGGAGAACATTCAGAGCAGTGCCGAAACGATTTACTCAAACTTGAAAAAAAAAAAAACCACTAAAAGCAAATGTGAAGAGAGAAATTCTTTAAATAAGCAAAAAAAGCCACGCTGTAGCACAAAATGCAAAGACAAAGAAAAACTATTTTTGATCGAGAAAAGTAGCGTGTTTCCTTCGAAACAGGCGTAGCTGTAACCGTGCCTGAAAAATTAAGTTGCCGTTTTTTGCGAATGAAAGGCTGAGCTCTAAATAACATTTATCAGGGCTGAAGTCATAAGAAAATGCAGGGAGATAAAAGGGACAAGTGCGATAACAAGGTCAAGGGTCATAGAACAAGGGAGAGAATGTAGCAAGGACAGGAAAAAGTCAACCTCAACAACAACAACAACAACAACAACAACAACAACAACAACAACAACAACAACAACAACAACAACAACAACAACAACAACAACAACAACAACAACAACAACAACAAAACAGAACAGTATGCGAATGTAGCAAGGACAGGAAAAAGTCAACCTCAACAACAACAACAACAACAACAAAACAGAACAGTATGCAAGGATGTACAAATGTTGTCACTGTGTGAACAAACACTAAAAAGAACTCTGATGTAATATTTTTCGTACCTTGCTTCGGTCGCAATTCGCAAATGCAATGTGGTCCTCCATGAAGGGTTGACTGCCAAAGCCGCATCTTATTGCGATAGTAAATATATGGACACTCTCAGCTGACTTTTGCCGTCACCGTCATTGGCCAGATATGTATAACTATATGTATATTTATAAAAGGCTCAAAGAAAGTAAATCTCGAAAATTCCAAGACACCCACCGGAGATTTGAACCAGCGACCTCTTACTCTTCAGCGCGCTGCATTAACTAAGTAAACCACGCCGCTCATACTGTTCATCACACCAACGGCGAGCTATTTATACACACCATTTGCCACTGGCTTTCTTTCAGTGGACTTGAACAATCTTCCACAAAGCATGTGCTTAAATTTGTTTTGACAAGCCATACATAATTTCCCTAAACAATGATGTGTCTGATGAATTGATCAATAGAGGGGTGGGCTCACTGAAGTGCATAGAGTTGCATGAAATCCAAAATGTCTCTGGCTCCACTTTTGCTCTCAAGCAACAAGAAAAATTGCTCGCATCAAGTCCACGACTATTAGGGAAGTCGCTGGTTCTGTCATGCCCGCGAATTCGGTTCCCATCGAAACGCGTACAGTCACTATCACTTTAGACAGATGAACTCAATTTGCTGTCCTAGATAAGTTGTGGTGACGCTTGCGCCATTAAAACATCGCACGGCTTTGTCGTCGCAACAGTGCACATCTAACCAGGAATCTTCAGGTCTGATGTCATGACCTTCTTGCACAGCTTCCGTGTGGTGTGCCTACGGGATGTGCCAGTGTTAGTCACTAGAGACTTCAACGGTAATGTACTTGGACGTGAAAACCAGTGGCTTGTCACATTTCTTAAAGTCGAACTTGGACTTCGCCTCCTGTCCGACGTCATGCAGTCAAATATTCACAACACCTGTTTAGATACTGTGGTTACTACATTACTGTAAGGTCAAGCAGAATCGACCATGATCACCTTATTTTGAATGGTTTCTAAATCTCCTAGCCTTACTGCGTATAACAGTCCGATGTGTTGTTATCCCATTCATTGCTTTGGCGTTGGGCCGAAACAGTGACTTTTTTTTTTAACTTTCTGGCTAATTGCCGCAATGTATCGTTTTGTTCTCGCAGCGATGCCCGCATGATCTCATTTGAGGCCCTTATGTTCTCGCTGGAGTTCCCGGTTGTCTTGTTTTAAATACCCATGTGCGCTCGTACAAGCTTCCTTGTAATTGCGTGGCCCAAGGTCACTCGAAGACCACCAATAATAGAGGCTGAAGCATTTGATGCTTATTTGGTTCGACTACGTTCTCCGAGTACGGAGAAAGGGCGAAGTAGAAAATAGAAGTAGACAAAAGACGCCCAGTAACAGTAGATAACGCTCAAGATCACTGTGGAGCAATGAAGTAAGAGTTGGTACCATTCAGTGCTAAGCATCTCAGCAGCACATTATTCGCCTTCTGTTGCGATGGCTTATGTTGTCGGGATTGAAGAACTCTTCAAGCGCAAATCAATGTTCAAGCGAAATCAATGACCGAGAAAATGTTAACGAATGAGCTTCGTGCACTCTGAGTACGTAGATACCGTTAGTGTAATTTTTGAACGGCACTTTGAACGTAATTGAAAACTATACCTTACTAAACGCGCCGTACTATTTCTCATAAACATGTAAATACGAATGTTTTGCGAGGTGCATGTAAACATTTATATCGTTTCTTCTATTTCAGAGAGAACGTTGCCTCGTTGTTTGCAATTAGCCATTGCAGAACTGTTGGAAGACATCACCATCGTTCTTGGCCATGTAAGATTTCTTGACGGGCTTCGGGGAGACTTTACTTGGCTAGACATTGACTTCTGCCACATTTTAAGATCTCCCTCACGTTGTCCTGAGTAACAGCAAGGCTATCAGAATTTCGTGACATTAACACACCTAACATACCACGCATAATCCTAAAAACTGCTTACGTTACACACTGCTTTTTTTCCAAAACTAAACATATTCGCGAAATTACTATCACTACATTCACAAAAACATCTTTCTCTGACAAAGAAATTTAGCCCCACAAACCCCTGGCCAATATGGTGGCCTGTGGAGGCAAGTAGACGATCGGTCATAGTTTGGGCCCTTGTCATATAGCTTCATTAGGTGAAGGCGACAGCTTAGCAAGCAGAACGATAGGTAGTCGAATGTAGGAGATCATCCGTCATGTGTGCACAGATAGACTGATCTTCACTCCAGCAGCGCAGCAGGGACCAGCATCGTTCATCACACACACACACACACACACACACACACACACACAACACACACACACACACACACACACACACACACACACACACACACACACACACACACACACACCACACACACACACACACACACACACACACACACACACACACACACACACACACACACACACACACACACCACACACACACACACACACACACACACACACACACACACACTTGCGCGCGCGCGCGTGCGTGTGTGTCTGTCTGTCTGTCTGTCTCTCTCTCTCTCTCTCTCTCTGTGTGTGTGTGTGTGTGTGTGTGTGTGTGGCGTATAAGCCACGGCACGTCTCTCTCTCACACACACATGGTGTTCCCTAACTTAGTTTTAAGTTTCCCACAGAGTTTAGCATTAATAGTTAGCATATTGCGCACTGCTTAAAAGACGAACACTTGAAAGGAAGAACTAGACGGACACAAGCGCAACCCTTATAGAACTTTAGCAGTCCGGTGATGTCTAGCGCGGCGCTAACGAGCGAGGCTGGCTCCTGCGTTGTGGACGTCTCAAGCACGCCTTGAACATCGACACTGATGGCAACGCATTTCGTCGACATGCCCCAAATGAATCACAGTGGAAAACTTTACAGCGCTATAGCAGCTCGAATGTCGTGAATGTGGGCGTGTCTTTACTATCGCACATGTGGCGATTCCAGTTGGTGTATTCGTTGGACGATACTGATGGGACTATGACTGTATTTTGTCAGAAAAGATAGGGGTGTTTTTGTGCCGGTTTGTACTGGTTTTTGCCAGAAATGTTTGCTATTTGGTGTCCTTTGACGTGATCTGAGATCGCACAGTACACGGATTTCTACCATTGCACCTCTATCCAAACATGACCACCGGAATCGAACCCGCAACCTTCTTTCGGGTCGGCAGCCGAGCACCTCAACCACTGATCCACAGCGGCGGACTATTTTCATTTCAGGGTTACTGCCTTGAAATAACTATGCCGTGTTCTGGAATTAAACACCTGAGAGAGGAACCAGAGTGATTGTTTTTAAAACCAAGTTCTACTACTCTGTAACTCTATCATTGTGCAAGCACACAGAACGTCTTTCAGCGCTATGCATTAGAATGCTCATTTACTTGTGAAGAAGTCTACCGCGATAGTGTAGCAGTTACGATGCCCGACCGCTAACCCGAAGGTCACGGGTTCGAACCCTACCGCGGCGGTCGCGTTTCGATGGAAGCGAAGTGCTAGAACCCCGTGCACAGTGTGGTGTACTGATGAGCACTAATGGATAAAACAAGAGCTGAAGGCGAGCTAGACTTGTGGTTGAACGAGTCAGTCTTGACTTAACCACGCACTGCACAGTGGAGCCCTTTCGCACCGCGGAGCTCCGTCCTGGGCAGACAACAAAACGCCTCCCACTCAGTGCAGCTGTCAAAGAATTCAAAGTATTCCATGCTTATTGCATGCAGTGCAAATGTGCCTTCGTTGCTTGCCCAAGAATGATTCTTGCTCCCCGAGGCAGGCACCGGACATGATTCCCGACTTTCTTGTGTGCACACATTGGAATGAAGAGTGATGACCGCTCAATGGTAGCGATGCTTCCCCGCGTGGCTGGGTTAGCTCTGCGACACGAAGCGGCTGTCAGCTTCCATTTTGCGGGCCACCATAATCCCCCCAAAGTGGTCCTGGCGGCTGCCTTTGTAGCTTGAACGAACGAGATTTTTGGCGAGTCACAGAGCATGTGTTTCTCGGTGACGGCACATGCAGCTCGTATCGGTAGGAACAAATTTAAAATAAAAAATGTCACGATCAAGAAAAATTGATATGAACGCTAGTAGAATAGCATAAATGAATGTTTCCGTTACGGTTGGCGAATGTTGCCACTGTTGTATACTTACACAAATGCAAGCGATATTGCGTAAGCCTATGTGAAAGGGTGAATTGGGCAGTCACTTCTTTGCCCCTTCTTTCATATGTTTAATACAAAAAGGCTATTTTTTTTTCAGGCGCAATAAAGAAACGATAAAACAGGGATGTACTGTTGGCCGCGTCTGTCGTTTCTGTATCATGGAGATAAAAACTATGCGAGAAACAATCTAAAGTCTAAAGAAAGCATCCAGCGTGGTAATGCAGGGGTTACAGTAATTGGCTGCTGGAACGAAGGTCACGGGTTCGATTCCGGCTACGGCGGTCACATTTCGATAGAGGCAAGTGCTAGAGGCCCGTGTGATGCCAATGCATGACACCAAATGGTCGAAATGTTCCGAGCCTTCCACTACGACGTCCTCACATAATCGTATCTTTGTTTTATTAAGCGCCTATAAAAACTGAGTAAACACCAATTTATTCATTTATTTACGGTAGAACCAGGGTTGCCGTTGGTGGCTACTTTGCGATAAATTGGCTACTTTGTGTCACGTTCGGTGACGAAAATGTCCAGTTGGCGCCATGGACATTTACTGGCTACTTTGAGATTTCTGGTTTTACTTACTTGATATACTCTTACTTATACATCAGTAATAAATAATCTGTTCATAATACCACTCCTGTCCCATTTGACTACAAATTCAGCGGCAGTAGTGAATGACATAGGTGCTTTGGCTACATTTGGATTGAGTTCTTCTGCCTTTTAAATGCGAAGTATTTCGTAGCAAACCTCAGCGACTTTAAGCGTATCTATCTATCTATCTATCTATCTATCTATCTATCTATCTATCTATCTATCTATATCTATCTATCTATCTATCTATCTATCTATCTATCATCTATCTATCTATCTATCTATCTATCTATCTATCTATCTATCTATCTATCTATCTATCTATCTATCTATCTATCTATCTTCTATCTATCTATCTATCTATCTATCTATCTATCTATCTATCTATCTATCTATCTATCTATCTATCTATCTATCTATCTATCTATCTATCTATCTATCTATCTATCTATCTATCTATCTATCTATCTATCTATCTATCTATCTATCTATCTATCTATCTATCTATCTACTATCTATCTATCTATCTATCTCTATCTATCTATCTATCTATCTATCTATCTATCTATCTATCTATCTATCTATCTATCTATTATCTATCTATCTATCTATCTTCTATCTATCTACTATCTATCTATCTATCTATCTATCTATCTATCTATCTATCTATCTATCTATCTATCTATCTATCTATCTATCTATCTATCTATCTATCTATCTATCTATCTATCTATCTATCTATCTATCTATCTATCTACTATCTATCTATCTATCTATCTCTATCTATCTATCTATCTATCTATCTATCTATCTATCTATCTATCTATCTATCTATCTATTATCTATCTATCTATCTATCTATCTATCTATCTACTATCTATCTATCTATCTATCTATCTATCTATCTATCTATCTATCTATCTATCTATCTATCTATCTATCTATCTATCTATCTATCTATCTATCTATCTATCTATCTATCTATCTATCTATCTATCTATCTATCTATCTATCTATCTATCTATCTATCTATCTATCTATCTATCTATCTATCTATCTATCTATCTTCTATCTATCTATCTTCTATCTAGCCGCACGCTTACGTTCGGGTGCTCTCGAGGGCACCCCCTTAACTTCGCGTGAATCAAAATTACCATGGAAGTGTACGATGGTTTGACGAACATGACGTGCTAGCCAAGACATGAATAATGCCACAATCCCGTCGCATACGTCGTCAAACACTTCCCGCCAGAGAGTGCCTCATACCCAAGGGCGGGTATCTGCCACTCCTATGTGGCTATGTGCAGCGGGTGATTGACACTTAGTATATACTCAGGAACGACGAGAACACACGCGGGGAATTTTAACGTGCGGGCGTTGAGAAATACCCGACATAGGTAACGCCGACCCACCGAATGCAAAGAATAATTGCCAGGGTCACATATCAAATCGAACCCAAGCATTCTGCGTGACAGTGAAGCATCTTATGACAGGGCTACGCCATGTCTCGGAACTTCTTTTCAAATAGACGCTAATATTCGTAAAACGCCAATAGTGTTTGCAGTGCTGCCTACCCAATTTTATAAACATTACATATGTACTCTTTCGATACAGCTGTCACGTCGGGTTAACGTCAATTGTGATTAGTTGCCATGCGCTCAAGTTGATTTATGTAGCAGTGTCCGAGGCCAGCATCCTCGCGAGCATCAGCGCTTAATCAGCTTCTGGTGTTGCTAATGCGCATGGTCCAGTTAGAATCGTTGCGCAGGTGCAAACAACTGGTTATATAAACATCTGCAACTCTTCGATATTTGTCTGTGAGTGCAACATTTGTACATTTATTAGCGTCATTTTATGGCGTGTTGCCCAATAAGAAAAAATTGCAACACGGTAACCTATATCCGCATGCTTCGCATAACGTCGATTCCCAGGTACGTGGGATCTTCCGAATTTTTAATTCCACCCAACGTTAACCTTGGGTAAAACGACAACAAACCAAAAAGCTATTCGACTGTGAAATGTCATTGAAGGTAAACCTGGGTGATTTGGTTTCTGGTCTGATTCTGCGAAGAGCATGAACTGCTGGTTGTCTCTCTTTTTCGTCTGGGAGAGTAGTTGTTAGTGATTATAAATAAAAAAAATCAACCCAACAGGGACTGGAACACAGTGGACAAAACTGCACAATATATCATTCAGCAATAAAGCATAAGAATAATTTGTTAGTCAAGTTGTTAAGTTTAGGGCACAATATACCTGATAAGTCAACATCTTTAACGAACAATACCGGTAACACTCTTACCTTGAAAAATGTCTGCGTAAGCCACGAAGGACACAAAATGCGAAAGAAGTGTGATGATGACGCTGTTTTGAACTTACCGCAGCAGTCCACTGTGACGTCATGCAAAAGCATACTAGTGAATCTATCACGTTTATCCTACGCAAACACCAGGTCTGATGTTTGTATTTGCGTATTTTGTACGCAAATAAAAAAAATAATATTCAATATGACCGCGAAAATAATAAAAAGCATTGAACGAATGCTTTATCAGGGGCAACTAACATGGTGTTTCTATTTATTGTGGCTATAGCACCAGATAATTCGATCGTATGATTAGTGGTACCACAAGCAAAGTGCGTAAAGAAACTTGCAAAGTTTGCTAATTTCTAGCCAAGCTACCAATTCATTATCGCATACAGTTCGGCAACAGCAGGAACGCCTCAGTCCGTTCTGTTCAAGGAAAGGAAACTGTCACGTTGGCGAAGCAGTTTAAATATTCATAAGCTCCTGAAAAAAAAAAAGTGTCCGGAAATTAATGAATGGTCGCATCAAAGGGACACTAAAGTAAAATAACTATTTACGTCTGAGGGAAAGCTTAATGTATCACGACATCTGAAACGGCAATATTATCAACAACAGTGCCCTACTTACCAATAAATTAAATAAAATGCACAACAACACAAGTGCCACAGTAGGACATTTTCAAAACGATCCCGAGGACATCAGACGGACCGCCTACAATTAATCACTAGCGATCGATCTAACTGCACTAAATAAAGAACGTTCCGTGCATTAAGAGACGCAATAAAATGCTGCTTGTTTGTTTCTGTTTGATTCATATAAAAAGAACCGCCGGACGTTACTATAGGGGATGGTGCTACTGGTTCAAAAATGCAATATTCACGTGGTTACACGGGACATGTGGGGCCATCTAGCGGTGCGCAGTTTAAACAAAAGCGTCTGCAGTCTCGGAGCCAATGGCGGGAAATTGATCAATGGCCGTTGCTGCTGCTGTGGCTCCCGCTGCTTTCGGTCTGCTGCTACTAGCGCAAACGGGCAACGTTGTGCTCGGAAACAGTGACGTGAGATGGTCCGGTCGGTCCGCTTCTTTAGGCGGGTAATTTGAAGCGCGCCAACGCAATGCGGGACACTAAAACGTGATTTTATTTCAAAGTAAGCCCTTCCTTGACACAAAAGCAACACTACGAGGTTTCTGGACCGCTATTTCAACAACCAACGTCGACATAATAGCTGACTTTAGTTCCCTTCAAGTGCGAGTTTACTTTAAGCGGAAATGTTATAAAGTGGTTCTACACCATAAAAAATTCACGCAGGTATCAAAACTTAAGGAATTGAACGGAGTGAACAGACATAGTAATGACTGCGTCACTCATCGAAATAAGCAACGTCGTAATTGATGTATTGTTGGTGTACACCTTAAATGTTCAATTATTTTTTTATTTTGGAAACAGTGGACAAAAGATATAAAAAGACAACAAAAAAAAAAAAACCGCCGCAGCGACGTTCTGACGACTCGCCCGAGAATCGAAGTAGCACTGAACATTACGATGCCCACCTTTTCGAATCAAGTCTTATCAGCTCGTGCATTTATCGCAATGGATAAGTGCTGTTTCGTGATGTGCATTGCATTTAAAAAGTTCGACTTTTCAAAATGTGTGCATTATTTTATTACAAGACAAATGCAAAGAAAGATAGAAAACTTGATGACGCATGCGAGCAGTTTTATTATTTTTGTAGGGCTTGTAGCAAGGTAGATGATATAGCGTATAGTCCGTTTTTTCTCACTTATTGCTTCTGGTAATGATCATGCAGAAGAGCGTGCAGGAACGAAATTAAAGAAGTAAAAACAAGGTATGCGTCTCAACAAGGTATGCGTCTCAAACAAGCATGCGTCTCAATGTGGCTTGGTCTGTGGCCTTGTTAAACGGCATTGAAGCAGTGAAGAGGCTCTGTGATGTAAAAACACAGCCATCGTTTTCAGGAGACGAGGAGGAGAAGAAGAAAAAAGGAAGAGTGAAATAAACAATGAAAGAAAGAAGTGTGGCAGTTTGGGCTTGTTGGTATGACATGATGATAGTTGTAGTACGAGAATAGAATGACGACAAAGGGACTAGAAGGACACGAAGTAAGGAAGAAAAAAAAGGAGCACAGAAAAAAAGAAAGAAAGAGAGAGAGAAAGAAAGCAAGAAAGAAAGAAAGGAAGAAAGAAAGAAAGAAAGGAAGGAAAAACGCTTTTAGCCGCGCCATTTATCACTGGTAGAAGAAAGTTTGAACAAATACTTGCTGCAGAGTGCCACTTCCAGCACAGCGCATTAACAAATTGCCCACGATTTCCAGTGTCATTTAACGCTAGATCTCAGTGTGAACGAAAGCTTCTCGAGGAAAACACCAAAACTGCATTGCGATCTCTCAACGGGCGTGCTAGAGTGCAAAACGCATCAACGAAAAGATTCGTGCGAGCGCGCGTGCGTGTATTTTGCGTTACGGCACAAACGTCTTTTACTTTTTTTTATCCTCTCTCCAAGGGCGCCCACTCCGCGCACGAAGAAGAAACAACTCTTGTGTCCGGGCGCGCGCGCCGGGCCATCCTGACGGCAGCGCGCGCGTTTTCTGGCGTCGTCGTCTGCTTTTAGCGCGAAAACGCGCCGCTCGGAGGCGCTGCGCGCATGCGCCCCTCCCGGACCGGCCTCGCGCCGTTTTTCGGAGCGGCCGAGCAAGTGGCATCTCAAACCGCCTGCGAGCGGTGCTTCACCGAACACGTCGATCGGCGCTTCTCTCTCCTCAAGCATGTAGTGAGCGGCGGCAACTCCGTTCAGCGCGCGGACTTTTTTGAGTTTGGTTCTTTTCGTTAGGTCCCTCGTTTGTTGGTGAGATAGAGTGAGATACTCCTCTTTTATTATTTTTTTCTCCCGTCAGATATCCTCCACGAGAACTGCTCACAAGTCCAATCATCTTTCCCAGCAGCTCCTCGCTAGCGTTCGGGTTCTTCCAATCACCGGGAGAACACCTGAATTTATTGCCACGCAGCAGCGCGAGTCAACTCGCTCGTGCGGTATTGAGAAAAGTGAAAAAAAAAAGAGGGGCCCTCTTTCAACACCGTGGGGACTTCGTCGAAGGCTACCACTGGACCCAGGAGATCTTTCGGGAATCTTTCCCAGTGGACAAGAAGGCTGCACCGTTGACTGACGCGCCTCGCGGGGTGCTCTGTAGCGTCGTCTTCACCGCTTCGCCTGTGTTCATCCGAGCGTCCCGCTTTCCTGCGCGACGCCGCTTCCCGTCATCGCGGGGAATGTCGTGACTTGACGCGCCGCTCCTCACCTTCACTTCGGCACCACTCGGCGTCGACTACGCATGGTTGCCGTACTTGAGTTATGCCCTTCGACGAGGACGCTACCGCTGCTTGGGAGCCCTGACACGCCACGAACGTCGTCCCGACTTCAAAGACCTCCCGAAAGCACCCAGCGCACGCGTTTCTCGAGTGACCATCGCCTCCCCCCCTCAGCGAATGTGAGACGCGGCTTAACCCCGAAGTTACTCTGTGAATTGTGAACCGGTGCTTTGTTTTTAGATTTCGGGGAGTGGGAGTGTCTTTTGTGCGCCAGAAAGGAGGTGGGGGCCCAGGTCTTTGGCCCCCCCGGGAGTGTTGTCTGTGTGGAATGCAACCTCGCGTCGTCGTTGTGTTTTGAGCGCCGTCTTATCGTCGCACATCCTCGCTGTGCCGGCGCACGATAAGCGGAGCAGGTGAAGACAGCTTTCCAGGTCGCAGGAAAAGAAAATGGGCTGCACGGGCACCAAACAGGGCAGCGAGTGCGATGCGGTCGAGAAGGTTGAGGCCATGGGCAACGCCGAAAGGGGTGAGTGTGTTTTCCCGCTCCGATTCCTCATTGTTTGCGCGAGGGAGTAAGTAGTGCCTCCGGATTCTGTCAGAAATTAGATCTCCATATCAATGAGAAAGCAGTTCTGTTTCTTCTTTTTTATGCTATGATTGTTTCATTATGTGAGTACTTGGTTAAGAGGCGCAAACTTTCCTAAAAACTGCTACTTTTTGTACTTATTCCGCAAGAACAAAATAAAAGTTTAAGAGGTATAAATTGCCTCAGCATTCTTCGTTATTTCTCAAACTTCCTCCAGTGGCCATGGCCTACAAAAGTTTAAAAATGTTGAAAACTCCTCTGTTTTCAATAGTCTATCACCACGGAAACTGCCAATGTGTTGTACGTTTACGAGTTCGGGAGCTCAGCAATAACAACTATTTGAAAGAAACGAAAAATCGATAACAACAATGGTACATAGAATATAGCGACAATAGCTTGCGCCCACTGATGGACAGCAATGTAAATAAATGCGTCGCTATTGAGACAGCAGTTCACTTCTTTCATTGTCGCAATAGTTGGTGCTGACGTGTTGTGATTTTACTAAGATGGCAGGCTTTCAGCTTTAGCGAAATAGTAAACAAACAAAGAAAAACTTGCACAAATTTAGTCGTTCTGCTTCTGGCGCATCCATCGAAGCAGAAAATAAGCGGGGAAAATTAAGTTCGTTTCTATAGTTGTCCGTTCTCTTTTTTTCTCTCTCTCGTTGAGTGGCGTTAAGTCGAATGCCTATATTTCTGTTGGAAGTTACGTGGCTGTTAGAAATATTGCAGCTACGCTGCGCTTCGATTAAAACGCATGCAACAAGAAGAACGACCTTCTTTGAGAACACATCCCAAAAACTTCCTAATGTCACAAGCCTAAGCAGTGGACGCCACCACCACTTCCGAATGACCTTTTTGAACGAATACGTTACGCTACTATACTGTAGTATAAAACACGCTTAGCAAAACTGTGGAAGAATTGGCGAATCGTAATCAGTTTACAAGAAAAGAAATCATAAGGCAGCAGATAAAGAAAGCCTCACTTTCTTTAAAGAGGTTTGCTTACCCTTCACGATTTATATAGTGCCACTATCAATGCCCATTTATTCAACTTACAGTAAGTAAACCAAATTCTAAAGCAGTTTTAAATCGCTACAATGAGCAACTGAGGCGCCGCCCCCTCCCTTCCCCCACCCCTTTCCCCTAACTACTCAATGGCACATAAGCAGTTGACATCTGTACATACAAGGGCATCAGCAGAACTTTTTAACGGGGGTTCAATTCGCAGGGCGGGGAGTAAGACCCAGCACAATAATCGTTTCATTCACTACTGGGCCGCGACCAGTAAGATTACTCAATTGCATTTAACGTGCTAAGTTGGCTAGCTATGCTGAAGGCAGTTTAAGACGAGTATGCGGTACGTTTAAGTGAGCGAAACAAGATTATTTTTGATCCGGCATAAATGAGGAAGAGGTGGGAGAATGAAAGCAAGACTCTAGTGGGCTCGGACGTCCCAGAGCAGCAACCAAAAAGACATGGTCCAGCACGCACTTGGCATCCTGGAACGCCAGCGGCCGAAAGCGGCACCCTTACGGGTTTGATTTGGTACACGTTTAAAAGAATGCGTCAAGTGCGCGTTAAGTGTGTGTTAAGTTAGTGTTCGAATGGTACGTTAGCGCACGCTAGTCAAACTGTGTAGCTTATTGCTTCAGGGAGGGGAAGAGGGCAGCCACACCCACCCTTCCTCCTACGGACGCCATGTGTATTCCTCGTGGTGCTACATAATGGTTGAAGAGTTGCGTCGTGCAGTGTGAATGACAATTTTGCGAATGATGAATATATAAATTGACTATGCGTCCTAACTGTTAATCTGTATCATGAAGAAACGGTGTAACGTGGTTTTTGTTTGTGTAGAGTATATTAGGGATGGGATTCGGTGAGACCATACTGGGCTATCACCCTTGCCGTTTTCTATCTTTTTGACTACCGAAGGAACAGTGATACCAAATACGCCTGCAAACTTAAAGAATAAAATTATATGCATTCTACGTTTCTCGACTTTATCAACTCACATAACTATGTACAAAAAATGGGCAAACATTCGCTTAGCAGCCAGAAGTGGCGGCGTTCGTGAGTCTTATGTAAAGCCGTCTTTACGCAGCACTTCTTCCCGTATCCGTCGTCGTCATCCTTGATTACTCTTTCATTTATCCTCGTGTAGAGCAGACTAAAGCCCCAACCAATTTCTTTGTTGTTCCCTGATATGTTCTCTCTATCTTCTGGGCCTGTTCTAGAAATTTGTTCATAAGAGCACTTACAACCTGATGTACAAATAGCCAAGACCAAAATCACGCAGTCTGAAGAGACAAAGGAACGAGTGCTTGAACTTTATCTCCGACATCAGATGTTTTCGTTCTCGGCTACAGTTCATTAGAATATCAAACAAAATACTTATTATTTTCGTAGTTTTCAACAATTTGTAGTTTTACTGGGGGGGGGGGGGGCTAAGCCAGCCTCTCTACGCGAAGGTGACAGCTCAGGTTTACTCGGAGATTACGTTAACGGCGGAGTGATTTCGAACGAGGCTTGGGCGGCACGTTGCTCTCGAGGAGTTTTCTTTCTTTCTTTTTTTTTTAAATCTTCATATGCTTATTCAGTCCCCACTGCAACGGCGACACGAAGCGCGACGAACTTGGCACGGGATTACGTTTCCATAGAGATGCAAATTTCGCAACGAGAGTGGCACGAGCAATGCTTAGGTGCACGGCAGTCAGAAGATCATTACACTTTCGGGGATAAACAGTAAGAAGTAAAACGCGCTGCAAGCTTTGTTATGGCATACATGGCGCGTAAACACTGAAGGAAGCTTCACGCAGTAAATAATAAAGCAGTATAAATAACACTATAAACGCAGTTACAAAACTAAATGCAGATCTACAGTCAGGCGAGCAACTTCTCTGTACCAGAGGTAGCTTCTGTTCTGTTCAAGCTGGTTTGCTGCGGAGACGTTGAGGTTTATATCCCCTCGGTTTTTCGTTTCCGGAGTACTTCAAGGCACGACATCATACTTAATTTAACCAGTTTGATTACGTGGTACCTCCTTCTGGTTGGAGTCCGGCGCTCGCTTTTAACCATTCTATTGGCGAGGCGGCAAAAAAGGCAAGTGCAACAGTATTCCGCTCGGACTCACAGAACGACGTTAGAATACAAATCGCCTTTCAATACTGGCACCGCCACGCTGGACCTTTCGGGGTGACTGTCTGAATATGCGCTGCACTTCACCGCCGCTCTCCATCCTCCACCAATGAGTCCTCGTCATTTTGATCTTTTGCACCAGATCATCGTAAGAATAAATAAATTGTGTCTAAGTAGATAAACGTACTTCCTGCAAGTGCTAGCTCGTAGATAGATAGATAGATAGATAGATAGATAGATAGATAGATAGATAGATAGATAGATAGATAGATAGATAGATAGATCGCTCACGTGATATACGCTTTCGGAGGTACAATGCTTGTGCACATTCTACGTATCACGTAAGTCCTGTGTGTTATTTAGCCTTCCCTAGGCTATTCAACATTTTTGATCGATTTCATGCTGGAGTGATATAATAATAATAATAATAATAATAATAATAATAATAATAATAATAATAATAATAATAATAATAATAATAATAATAATAATAATAATAATAATAATAATAATAATAATAATAATAATAATAATAATAATAATAATAATAATAATAATAATAATAATAAAACACCTTTCTGCCCCGTTGCTGTTCCTCTTCTTTCTCTGCGAGGTGGCTGGCGTTTTTGCCACACGGAATACCATAAGAAGTAAAATAGGGACTTACGCTCGCACGATCATTAACGGGAGATTTACGATGCAGACAGTTTACCTGAGTGACCTACCACGCCAGTGCTTTTACTATACAGCGTCCCGGCACTGCAACACATCGCGCAGCCGACTGCACAAAAAAAAAAAAAGAGTGTAGAGAACAAGTGTGGAACTGCGAACCCGCACGAGCGAGCGAAACAAAACGATCGGTGGAAATCCAGTCGTATACGAAGCGGACGTTTTGTAATATACGACTCGCCCAACGCGAGCACGACCACGTGTCGCGACTTGGCCCGCCCAACCAGTTTTCTTACGAAATGGGTCACTTCGCGGCGCGAGTCGTGTATAACGGGCTGGACGGTGCGCTAGCTGCCCCGCAACGGAGACGGCAGTGGTGGTTCACAGCAGCAGATTCCTTGGTCCTGCCGCGCTGACCGCTCGTGTGCGCTGGAAGGGAGAGGGGGTTGGCTGACCATTACAGCACCTTTTGGCCGCCGTTTCGTGAGCGATGATGTCTCCCGCGCGCGCTCGCTTCGATACCATCTGGCAATTACTGCGTCTGCGCAACTCGGCCCCAGAAGCCTTCAAGAGCGCCTTCATTAAGAACGTCGTCGACGTCGTCGTCCGATTGCGCAGTCGCGGCTGCATATACGCAAGAACGCAAGAAGACGGCCGTTTTTAATCACTCCCCCTGCTAACGAATACACGCGCATACGCACGCCCGTCTATCGCCGATCCCCGCGCGCTTATATGAACTTAATGTGGCCCCGTGGATGAAAAGATAAGAGCAGCCTCGTTCCAGCCCCATCGATAAAGACGTGCACGAGTCTTTCTTAACTTTAAACGCCGTGGTCGTCGGTCCCCGGCGGGAGCTATATCTTCGCGCACTGTGCGAAAGATGAATTTTCGTGAGGATATATAGGCGCCAGCGAACAAACTGAAAAAAGCATTCGACGACGTTGGCCGGGATTAAATCAAGAAGGTTTATTGGTGTCGACGAAGACATTCATTCGTTCTGCTTCTGGCGTGGATGTGTGTGTTAGGTGTACTGCATTCAGCCTTTTTGAGTGATTTGCTCCGTGGAGCGTTAAATCTTTTCGAGGCTGCAGTGTTGGCAGCCTATACGCGAGCTAATGCTGGAAATGTTGTTATTACGCGAATCCACCCTATGCGTGGAGTGGTCGATGCTCCATTAGCTTTTCTAGTCTGTGCTGTGACCGGCTGTGAAGAGCAACAATTGTCTACATGTGCATTACTTCTATATCTATATCCTTCTATAGCCTTCGTTTGTTTCTATTCCACCACTTGTGAAATAGTAAACAGAATATATATAATGTTGACCTATCAACCTTATTTTTTCTTTCTATCTCTATCTCTCTACTCTTTTTGGTATCTACCGCACTTCAGAGGTGGCGCCTATAGATGAGGCAACACCAAGAAGGTGACTTGCCGTTGCAATAATCACAATCATCATTTAGACAGCTTTTGCAAGAATAAAGTCAGCCTGCAGACAGTGACACCTGTCCTTCTTCCTTTCGTCCTGACTGGAAAGTACTCTGCGAAACTTTCGCCACTTGCACTGACGCGAATGAGTTCAGCAAAAAAAAAAAAAAAGCTCATCGTCATCACAACGTGCGCGAAAGGGGGCGCTGCTGACTGTTGCGAAGCGGTGCAGTGCCTACGCCAACGTGAAGAGCTATGTACATGTACAAACATCTATGCACGCCCTTACGCAACTCAACGCAGAACAGCACTAAGAACTAAAGCACAAGCGCGGTTAAAGGTACAGGGATGAATGCGGGGTAACGTTCAGATCACCTGTGCCTGCTGCGGATGCTTGAGAGTATTGTCTCTTCGAGCAGAAGCGAAAAGGAAAAAAAAAGGGGAGTATGCCTTCTCTGCTTAGGAGCGCGTGCTTGTCTGCCGCTTTGAACGGAAATGTAGATGTTGGTGCTCGGTAACGCAGTCGTTTGGTTCGGTTAACAATACATGACTTTCAACTTCTAGCGCGAAAAGAACCGGTCTGGGCTGACTGTCAAGCTCAAGGGCAAACTCAGAACAAGGGCAAACTCAGAACTATAGCACTACGTGCGCTAATCGACCCCACGAAGGTACCATTATTGGAATTTCTAAGTTCTTTCCTCGTCACTGCAAAGCACTGCTCCGCTCCTGACGTGGTGGACGTGGGTTCGATGCCTGCCGCGGCGCTCGCGTTGGAACGGAGGTAAAATGTTTGCGCCCGTGTGCTGTGCGTGGTCAATACACGTTGAAGAACTCCTAGTGGTCGAAATTTTCGGAGCTTTCGGTGATATGGCGCATTTAATACCAGAAATGACTGAAATCGACGTTGCCAGGAAGACGTTGAGTTAAGTGCGACGTTTCGTAGCTTATTCGTCACATGGTTTTCAAGGACTGAAAATGTGCATGCATTCTCAGACCTGGCGACGTATTCACTTCTTTATAACTTTTATGTTATCTTGTGTAAGTGTGAACATCTCTTTAATATTGACGTTACCTTCTCCTGTCTTCTGTAGCTCGTTTAGTTTCCGACAGCGGGCACTGTTCTTAATGTCGTTTTACAAACTATGTTGGATTTCATAGGAAACATGGTTCCATCCTGTCTTCTTCTCGAAGTGAAGCTTGTGTTCAGAATAAATTGTGAACTTTTTAGAGCGCTATAAGCACTCTATACTAAATGGGGGAGCCATAAGCTGTCCCGGTTAATGCCAGGAACACGTTTGTTTAGAACAAATGTTCGACGATTTAGAGTACGATGTACTCTGCTATGGGAGAGCTTTGAGCTGTCCCGTTTTTAATGACCGCATGTTTGAGGTTGGAAATCGAAAGAAGTGGACACGTTTTTGTCTTTGTTGTGTGTTTAGAAAAAGTGGTTAACAATTTAGAGTACTTGGTACTCTACTATGGGAGAGCTTTAGCTGTTTAGAAAAAGTTTATTTACAATATATACAAAAAACAACAACAACAGAGGTTTCATAACATTCCAGTAATAGGGCACATACACTTCGGCACATCTATGTATCACGACAAACATCACTACGTTGCAGAGAAGACAACATCGCTCTAATATACTTGACAATGTTGGCATACTTGTACACAAGAACTCATGCGATATCATGATACAATGAATGGTATAATGATACAATAGATGCAATGAAACACAATTGGTTACAAACGAAAGCATAAATAACTACTCAAGTGGCGATGGTTACCACCACGTCGGTCGAAAAATGAGTTTTGCCCTTTCGTGTTCAACATTGACGAGAGGGCACGACCAATGCCGCAGAAACTCGTGCTCCCCGAGGAAGAAAAGCTTCTCAGAGAAGAACGCGAGGATCTCTCGTCTCGTTCGGCCCAGTATCGACCACAAAGCACGCCGGCGGCAGTTCGCAGCCACGGCCTCGCATTGGTTTCGCCAAAGGCTGAACAGTCCCGCAACTGTTGAAAAAGCCCGGGAAGCACCCGCGAGGGGATCGGCCGTTGGATACGAATGTTCGCACACCCTGTTCCCGAAAACCAGCGTGGACCGCATGCCAAAAAAGGCGGGAGACCACACATTCAGTTATCACATGTCGATTGGTCTCGACCATGACGCTATTGGGGCAAGTGGAAGTGCGAACCACCTGCCATCGCTGCAACCGATCTCGAGTGGGAAGCAAGACCCAGCCCAACCATCAGATAAAGTCCCGGAGATGTCCTGGCAACACTGCTGCAGTTATTGCTTTCCAAGGGCGGTTAATTATAGATTAACAATTCTAGAACATCAAGGGCCGTAGCAGGGCGGCCATTGTGTCCACCACTTTAGAATCGGCCACCTCTATCTCTAGGCACGTAGCTTCCAAACATCGCTGAAATGCCAGAAGTGCTCGATACAAAGATACCGTAGCTAATGGCGGTTTTGTTTCACATGGACCGCGAACGGTCCGCGATTTTAGCTCTGCGACTAGAGCGGTGAGTTCTTGCCACCGCTCATTGTGAGAGACACGAATGTAATGTAATATACGTGCATTATGACATCATGAAGTTACCGTGAATGGTTACGAAGGGCTTGCTTGTTTTGTCATTTAAGAACACTTTCCACTCTGAATTCATTTTAAAATGCACAGCATCGGCCATTACCAAAACAAACACGTCGACTCTATTTCGACGGCTTGACCGGACCAGCCCTATTTCGACGGGTCCCGACCAAAAATCGCTCCCGCCGCTGCGATCAGAGCGAAAATTTCCAACATTGGAAGCTCGCCGCGGACCGCTGCGGTGGGAGCGAACTGCCCTTTTTTTTTCGCTGCGAGCGAATTCGCAGCCTGAAAATCGCTACTTTTTGTGTCATGTGAAACGGCCTTAAAGCGGCACCCGTTCGTCCCTCGTAGTAGTCGTAGTCGTAGTGTGTAACCAGTCTTACGTTTTGACCTGCAAGGTGGTGCCGGTGGGAGATTTCCCCTCTGCGTTGTTGAACAATAAAAAAAATCGCAGCGTGCCCGTTACCTAAAGGCCCAATTCTCCTGTGTATCATTCCCCATTAGCAGCCATTGTCATGTACATTGAGCACTATCGGACAAGAAAGGGTTGCTACGTTATACTCGCTGGGCGAAACTTCCTTGGTTTTAGAAAGGTTTAGCGAGCGTTGAGCCGCAGTGCCATGAATACAGTGAACTAGTATATACCATGAACTCGAGGTGGTTAAAGGTGGGAAGTAGACTCGAAGCGCAAGCCGTAAAAAAGCGTGCGTGTGCCACCTCTCGTTTAGTCCTTGTGATGTCCGCTGGATGGCGGTGCTTCTGTAGGATGAATATATGATGAAAACATGCGAGATGGTGGTACTTGGAGTGTTGAATAGATCGACGAACGGACACACAGACAGATGCATGGACGGACGCACAGATGGACGTGTGGACGCACGAACAGACGCACGCATGGACGGGCGGATGGACGGTCACACAGACGGACGCATGGACGGACGAAAGCAAGAACAAATGGACGGATGGATGCTTCGTCCCACTCTCCATCATTAACTCCGTGGATATACTGCCATTTTTTTTTCTTTTTTTCGCTGTAGGCTGTTGGAGTTGGTTGTCTTTTTAAACATATGTATTGATTTTGCTTTGGGTCGAGTCTTTTTGCGCGAAGTAAGTTTTCGCTGTGGAATGCCGCTGCAGGCTTAACGTTCATCCGAACTCCTAATGTTTCGTCAGAGGTAATGGAAATGGCGTTCCATCTAGGCAGCGCACAAACACGTGGGAAATTAAGCTTCGCGTGTAGCAGACTAGACATAGCTTCCTACAATAGGCTGTAAGCTCGATGGAATAGCTAATCAGCCCTAAACTTTGAGGTCGGCCTTAGACCGTACCTATCAACTTGATGCAGTCAGTCTAGTTTGGTATAGTATGATTAGCCGTGCCGAGCCTTTTGCGTAACTATAATCAAGGATTAAAAAAAAGAGTGGTTGATTGTAAATGAATGAAACCAGGGGCACATATAGTTTGCCGTCATGTGGACTTTTTACATAGATTATGAACTAAGATTAATTATACAAAAATTTTAGTCATCTTGAAGTTATGTCGCAATGAACCTGCATGTGAGTGCTGTATAGCACAATGGTGCACGAGTGCAACCACACTATGTTATTTCACATTTCGCGGGCTTCCTTTAAACAACGAAAACATACCTCTGCGCAGCATACTCGCGTTGCCAAAAAAAAAAATAATAGGTCGTTTTGAAATGCCCTCTACAATACAATGAGGCACCCTCGGCATTTAAGTGGCATAAGAAGTTTTGCAAAATCGATGTTAGTTTTTAAACAATTAAGCTAATATGAATATACTGTAACGATTGCCTCATGGTTACCAACAATATGTATTTGGCGTCATTCACTTGCGGTTAGCTTCCTGTTTTTTGTGTTTTCTTAAATTTGAAATTATATGTAGTTACGTGAAACACCCGGCATAGTTGGCGTATCTGCACGCTCATAGCAAAAACAAAACACACACAAAATGCCTGTGTAATTGATTGATTGATATGTGGGGTTTAACGTCCCAAAACCACTATATGATTATGAGAGACGCCGTAGTGGAGGGCTCCGGAAATTTAGACCACCTGGGGTTCTTTAACGTGCACCCAAATCTGAGCACACGGGCCTACAACATTTCCGCCTCCATCGGAAATGCAGCCGCCGCAGCCGGGATTCGAACCCGCGCCCTGCGGGTCAGCAGACGAGTACCTTAGCCACTAGACCACCGCGGCGGGGCAAATACCCGTGTATACTCAAATCCTTGAGTGAATTGTCTTTGTCTTTAAAAGTGTCATTTGCACATCTTCGTTCTGTCGGTCGATTCGCAAGTGTCAGCGAAAACCGACCGTTTGTAGCGAGGCTGTGATTGCGTATATCTGAATGCAACCACTGCTTCTTGGGCCTGATAGGCCGTGGAGGGACGCAGGTGCGTTCGTAACCAGCTGTTGCGAACCGGGAAGTGGGAAGTGTCAGCCCTGTGTCAGAGTGACTCGTGATTTGATAAGCATCGAAGGCTTAACAAAACAGCTGGCGTTTGGACAACGAACGTGAAGTCCTTTCTGACAGCTGTGACACGGGATAATAATTTTTTTCTCTCCTTGTGTCGTGTAACAACTCCCTTTTTTTAAAGTGTTTTTTTTTATAGCTGACTATACCCGTAAATCCCGCGTGCTATTCAGGAAGCAAGAAAATGTTTGAAACTCACAACAGACACCGCACAAATTATAACACGTCACAAGCGTTGAAAGAACGTCACTGTTGGTAAGCGTGCACCTACAGAACATTCTAATAGTTCAGTGCTGTCACATGGTTACAACGAAATCATGCTACGGAACTGTTATGAAATATGGAGCGCACTAAAATTTGTCACGTAGACCTAGTAGATGGTGAGGAAGACATGCAAGTAACATCAAAACTTCTCTATAAGGTCAGTTAATTGGACTTAAGTCGTTATAAGAATGAACTGGGCACTGAGAAGTGGCAAAGCCATATAAATCTGCTTACTTGAGGCACTATAGTACTGTTCACGGATGACGGTACAGGAAGGAAGGAAGGAAAACAAGAGAGAAGTCAGGAATGTTAACCAGGCACATGCCCGATAGGCTCTCCGACGCTAGGGTAATAGGAAATGGGAGTGCAAAGATGAGAGGGAAAAAAAAGGGGTAGAGGAAGTGGTCATTAAATGGGCTGACGCGTATGCAGCGGGGATACCAAGTCAAGGGCATTCACATAAGCCTCTGGTCCTCAGAAACCACAAGGGGGCTTTGACTGCCTTGTGAGCCGACGAAAGACGAGGACGGCGCTCCAGCAGCTTCTAGACAGAGATGGAAAAGAATACTAAAAAATTCATGAGCTGTCAACCACTGCTTACTTGGGGGAAGGAACACATTAGAATGGAGCATTTCGATCGAAGAGTATACTGTTTCAGTTCAACACGCGATCGAAATTTCAGAGCACGCGGTATGTTTAGCACTACCCGTGGAGTTTTGTTTTCTAACCTGATTCACTGGGAGTCAGCTGGTGTATGCAACAAACAAGCCTGCTTCGGTTGTAAGCCATGGCATATATATATAGTGAGCGTCGAGCCCCAATGTGTCACCTAATTTCATTTCTTGCGCGATCTCGACGCAAAAAGCAACGTGTTTGGCTGACACTGCTATAGTGTCACGGAGCGCTGGCGAGCAAAGTCTGGCTGGGTGGCGCAATATTACCTCTAGGGTTTTTACTTCCAAAAAACCACGCTGCTACTACAAGGAAAGCTGCAGTGCAGGCCTCGACAATTTTCTGCCACCTATGGGATTTTATTACAGTGCACCTTAGTAAGTACACGGACCAGTGGCACTTCGCCTCCATCGAAATGTGGCCTCCACTACTCGGATTCGATCACGTGACCTTCGTGCCAGAAGTAAAGTACGATAACCATGGCAGCAGGTGTTCGCGTGATTTAATGCTCCCTGTTAAGTTTTTCTTCATCAATGATTTTAAATACCACACCAGCAGCAGCAACAACAACTGTAGCGACGGCGATGACATAAACGGTCATAGCAACATAACAACGACAACCATAACGTAAGTAACGTTCTAAATTTTGTCTTTTCGACAAAAAAAAAAATATGAGATCATTCGTGCGCTCGCAAGGAAATGAGAGGCAATTTCGAAGAGTGACTGGTCACGAACATTTATATAAAGATAGCGAGACGCCACTCGGCCCTGTTTGCTGGCAAATGCAAACAGCGCCGATGCAAACAGGCGCTCTTGAAGGAGTTAAGCAAACATGGTGGTGCGTATGCAGACATTTTAGGTAAGCTTGCGTGAAAGAAAAAGTGACTGGAATGACGGCACACTGCGTGGTCTCTGTACTCTAGCCTCTGAGCACAAAGCATCGGTATGGAAACACATACGTAACAGCGCCTGCGCGCTCCGGCAGAGTAAACGAGATGGTGCGTTCTGACGGGTATTCTGATCAAATAATAATAATAATAATAATAATAATAATAATAATAATAATAATAATAATAATAATAATAATAATAATAATAATAATAATAATAATAATAATAATAATAATAATAATAATAACAATAATAATAATAATAATAAGACATTGGCAGATCCCACTATCTCACTATTTTTCTTATTTTTTTTCTGCTAACTTGATATTGGTATTTCAAATCAAAATTAAGTTACAAAAAAAATTGTAGGAATGACGCAATGCTGAAAGTTTAGGGCAAATTCACCCTATAATCGGCCAATCCCCTTCTTTGGGTACGAGCCATTTGCACAGGGAAACAACAACAACAACAACAACATCTCACGTACTGTGGGAATCGATGATGTATGCGAAGCACGAACGAGGAAGGTTGATATGTCATCTTAAAATGAGCACTACGTTACAAGGTGGACGTAAATTATGCCATACACGACTTCCACGCAATGATTATCATGTTTGGATGTGTCTTTACTTTCGTCGTCTGCTCACGTCATGTAATACCAAATTTTGTTGACGCAGAGCTAGTGAAACGGCTGCGAACATGCTATGAGGGTAGCATGTAGGTATATGTTTTACATGACACCCATATCATGATTATCACTTTTAGAAGTGTCACTTACGTTGGTCGTTTATTCACGTTACGTGATACCGAATTTGGTATATATGGAGCTATTTAAACGGCCGTGAGCACGCTATAACCGTAGCATGTAATGATGTTTCACATGACACGCATATTATGACTGTCATATTAAGACGTGTAGTTACCTTCGTCGTCAGTTCACGTCACGTGATACCAAATTTTGTATATGTGGAACTAGCAAAATGGCTGTGAGCGCGCTATGAGTGTAGCATGCAGTCATGTTTTACATGACACGCATGTCATGATTATCATGTTTGGACGTGTCATTTACCTTCGTCGTTTATTCACGTCACGTAATACCAAACTTGGTAAAAGTGAAGCTAGCGAAAGGGCCGCGACTGCATAATGAGCGTGGTAAGTTGTCATGTTTTTACATGACATCAATGTCATGATTATCATGTTTGCACCAGTCATGTGCATTCGTCATTCATTGACGTCACGTAACACCAAATTCGGTATATGTGAAGTTAGCAAAACAGCCGTGAGCGCATCATGAGCGTGGCATGTAGTCATGTTCTTGAGTGACACGCATGTGATGATTATCATGTTTTCACCGGTCATATACCTTCATCATCCATTTACGTCCCGTAATACCAAATTCGGCATATGTGAAGCTAGCTAAACGACCGCGAGGTCACCATGGGCGCAGCGCGTAGTTATGACTAGTCATAACATGAAAATCATGACATGCATGTCATGATTTTCCCGTTAAGGTCTATCACCTATGTTCGCTATGCAGTCATGTCATACTATACCAGTTTTGCAAAATGTCATGTGAACGAAATCGCCGCAAGAGCAGCAAGATCATGGAATGTAAAGCGTGACATTCATGACATACTTGTCATTATTTTCATGTTATGACTAGTCAGTTATGCTCGTCATATAGTCATCTAATGCCATACCAAATTTTGGTATCGATATCTCTATCCTGACGGCCAGGAGAGCTAAATGTCGTAGGCTGCTAGATAGATAGATAGATAGATAGATGGATGGATGGATAGATAGATAGATAGATGACGTCACCTTGATGACGTCACCAATGACGTCAGCATGACGTCGCTATAACGTGTCGTTTTATGACGACGTCACATCATCGCTTGGACAAATGTTGGCTTCTTCCTTTTGCTTTTGTGTACGTGTGCTGTCTTAAGATAAAGAACCACATGAAGAAAACCTTCGCTTTCGAGACATTTTAGGCGAATACATGAGGGATACTTTGTGTGTGTAGGTTGTGTCTAAAGACTCGTGCTGTTCAGGGTGACGACAATCTTTGGCACGCGTACTTTGCAACCGCCTTTCAGCGGTCAGTCAAACACGTCTACACTGATGGGATCGCTATTGCGTACTCGTCACGACGTGCTCGCACTTGCTGTCGGCCTAATGACTCGCTAATATGTCGTGCCCTTTTTTCACCTTCTCGGTCAGCTCGACACGATAAGGCGGCCACGAAGGAACAAGCCCGGGAGCACCACCAGTTTCTCCGCAGCGAATCGCAAATTGCCGCCACCCGTCCGTCCGGAATGCACGACTATAGGCCGACTGCTCTTCGCTGCAATGCCGCTCTGCTGTCGTAGATCCGGAATAATTGCGAGCGCGTAATTCAGCGCCGCTGGATCCCCGGAAGCTCGCCTTGCTCACCCTGACACCACGTGACACGAAAATTTTTATGAGTTGCCCGCGCTGTCATGACTTCCCTGCCGCCGCCACGTGCAGCGCATGACACGTATACATTCGGCACTGCCTCCGCGCGGCGATGTATCTGTCTCTCACGAAAGTTCGAGAGGCTAACTTAGCGCGTAGTTCGCGCATTGTACACACACGCGTCTTCGCATTTGCATAATTTTCCTATACTCGCCCTGTGCACGGTAGGTCATTACAGATGCGAACTCGGGATGGAGCAGCAAACGACGTGCAAATATCATCGCCCCTTGTGTGCACGGAAACGCCCTCCCAGTGCTCGTGTCAATCGTGTCCTTCTCGTCTCTGTGTCGTGGTTTTGTTCTCGCGCTATAACTATCGTCATGCAAGCCTCGTGTCGGCGTAACTCTCCGATACGGCCGAAAAAAAAAAGAAAAGAAGAAGCGTCGATTGAGTTAGTGATGGCCAGTGGTCCCGTAAGTATAAAGGGTTGTGCGACTACACGCAATCTTTGGGAAAAAGAGAAGTAGAGGACAGCGATACCACGTGCAGAAGTGCCGACTATGTCGGCCAGCGATTTAGGCGGCCTCATCTATCATCATTTGCGAGCTGCGACCGCGCCAAATCGGCCGTGCGCCCCTAATCACTGACCACGAAAATCGTCCGGCTCGCCCGCTTCGTGACGAAGGCGGATACGCTCTCTCTCCCTCTCTTCACCCGGACAACACGCACCAAGTCGATCCATGGGCATCGTGCGCGTGTGTACGCAAGTATAAATAAGCGGCCGTCTCCATCATTTGCGCGCAAATCCGGCTTAAGTGACGCCCAGTTCCGTGCAGCGCCATCGCCGTGCTGTACCGAGTGCCTGCCGATCATGCGCTCTTCTTCTACGTGTGCCGTTTCGTAGTAGCAGTGTTGTCGAAATGAAAGCTGCAGGAGCGTGGTACGGAGCTACGAGGCGGCCATCCGTGGACTGCGGGGGAGACAGAGTAGCCGGAGCTCTAAACGGCGTGGGTTCCCGTGGAGCTGACGAGCATACCTCAGTGCATGAGTGCGCTTTTGATTGGCCTGCGTCAGCCGCAGCTTCTACTGAACCATCGCGCAACTGCAAACACGAGCACATACAAGCTGCTGCATGCGTATTAAACGGTGATTCAGTGAATACAGACGTATAAGGTATGGTTGAGTATACTACGCTGGTTGATTTGCGGCAGCGGTGGTCGCATTTGTTTGGAGTTAGCGAGTACCTAATTGAACCCCGTCAAGGTGGTCTAGTGGCTAAGGTACTAACTAGGCTGCTGAACCGCAGGTCGCGGGATCGAATCTCGGCTGTGGTGGCTGCATTTTCGGTGGAGGTGAAAATGCTGTAGGCCCGTGGGCTCAGATTTGGGCGCATGTTAAAGCCCGGGTGGTCGAAATTTTCGGATTCCTCCACTACGGCGTCTCTCATAATCATATGGTGGTTTTGGGACGGTAGACCCTACAAATAAATAAATCAATCAATTAATCAATCAATTAGTACCTAATTGAGATTAAGTCTGAGGACTCCTTGTTCAGTACTTGAACTTCCATGTAGTATCAGTGTTACATTGAGACTTTAAGTATCGTCGATTATCAAATCGCAGTGAAGCGATAATTCCCAGTGAAACGCCAACGGCGAAAAACGCAATGCAAGGTCACGGAAAGCCACCCGAGTTAAGATTCTGAAAAGTGAGGCATATAATACGCCCGCAGCTTATACATGGCTTATACGCATGTAAACTCATTCTTTTCATGAAAATCAAATAAAATGAAGCTCGACGTAGGATGTCGAACAAGATAGGAAAGTTCGCGACCGAGATATCGAGGTGGGCAAGGCAGGATTTGTGCTTTGCGGTGGACTCTGTTTCTTCAGCGAGCCATTTTTTTTTTTTCAATCTATGATTTTGATCACTTTATTACGGATCACGTCTGCTTCGTGAAACTTGTACGCCATTCCTTCGCTCCCTTTTCTCATTATAGACGCACCGCAATTTCAGGTCTTTGCAGTGGCTTTCACTTCACTTGATTTGAATAATTTCGCATACCGAAGTGATCATGTGTGTGGTTTACCACTATGACGTCCCGTTCCCCCCCCCCCCTTTTTTTTTCGTTATATGATATTCAGGAGATGTTTGCACTTCTGCAAAGCACCGGCCACTCCTTCGTGCAAGTTTGAAAAACATGGCGGCAAAAAAAAATCCTGAAAATTCTCGACGATGTGGGATCGTTACCAGCCGCAGGGCCTGGCCGAATTTCAGAAGAATGAAATGCGATAAGCGCATAAATCTTCCAGTATTCAAATGTATGTAGCCTCAAAGAAAAAGGCATGTGGGCGAAACTAATCCTCATGGATTGCAATTTTAAGTGACATATAGCATAAGTATTCTTGTGTAATACAACGCGTATGCATATTGCTACGCATGCGCCCTTTATTTTTGTCACCCCCGAAAACGTTCTATACACACTCGTATATTTTTTATTACAATAAAGCTTACACTGTAATTACTTTTGGGTATAGGTGTATTATATGTGTGCTGCGAGAGATATCTTGAATATTAATTGAAACAATGTCTCGTATAGAATTTGTTACGTACCGGGCTATCAAGATGGCCGCCAGGCTGTATAGTGAAGGCCAGCTAGCAGTGTAGGAAATTGAAGCATTCTATTGTATAAGCATTGTTGCATGCATTGCTGCTGCTTTCGCCGGAATCTTTAGCGATAACGTCATTGACGCTACGACTAAGACGCTTCTCCGTGTGTAAGCATGCTACGAGTCTTGCGTTGTCACGTGGTCAAGTGACTGTACAGCCACCGTATGACTTCTAAGAAGCCGAACTAGCTCACAGCAGCTGTAGATAACAGTTCGCGCGACTGCCTTTGCTGGAGTACGAGAAGCGCAAATACCCATTCCTACGAGGCGGGGCCTCGCGTATACACTTCGTTCTCTCCGCATCCTTCGGCAGAGTGTTCACTCGCTATTTGCGTTGTGCGCGTGCACCGGAAGCATTTTACTCGTCTCGAGATAAACGCGCATTCCAGATAGCGCGGGCACCGCGACTAAAAAGCCCTGATCGGTCGGTGTAAGCGCGCGCGTTCCACCGCGTCCGATAATCGCCGCCGCATCTGCACTTTCGAGGCCAATTTACTACAGCGGCCAATTTATGACGGTCATATAGTATATGATGGAAGCCTCGTACGTTAAACGAGCATTGCCCGCTCGCCAAAGCATCGGCCAAGTGTTTACACTAATTCCGACATCGTGGGCGTTTTATGAACCCGTGCTACGCTGACGATCGTCTCGTGTCGGCCCGGCGCGTAGGTGCGCGCATGCCTGTGTCTAGAGGCAAACTCGCGCCGTGATAAATTATTCCTCTTTGATGGTGCTAGCAGATAAAGTAAGAACATCGACCGAGAGGAAATACGATGTTGTTAGCGGTATATAATTTCGGGGGACTATCTCTGGCGCCGCCGTTCGGTGTGCAAAGTGTATTACGGGCAGCCTACACTGCCGTTGCCTCCAAATTGGAGTAGTCTTCCGTGAGCATACCTAACTGACTGTCCATTGAGGGTGTGTAAACCCATGTCATCGTTACGTAGACTTTCGTTGCAGGATAACCAGCATTAAAGGCTTTGCGATTGCAGATCGACTAGCTCGATGAAACTGCTCGCCGTTAATTGGGGCCAAACGTGTAATTCCAGAGCGCATCTTATTTGTTTTATCGAATTAAAGGAATACACTACTTTGGATTGTATCTTAAGGTATTTCGCGCGTTGTAATTGATGTATGCCGACGAGTGATGGTCGCTTTAGCAGGGCGACGCTATTTAGGCCGATGTATACAAGCGCCTCCAATTGGGAGGCACTATAGGGGGCCACGCTGAGCGAGCATTTATATAGTTTGAAAGCGTTTAAGCTCTTGAACTGTCTTATCTAAGCAATATTTCTTCCCTCGCGTTGCACGCTATAAACACAGTGCTTTGGCACCACCGCAAGACGCCCAACGCCGACCTCAAATTATCGTAATAAAATAAAAAGCTGTACACGGCGGAAACTTGGTTTCTTTCAACTTGTTTTTTTTTTAAATTCACAGTCTCTCACTCGAATGGCCCATTAGTCCGGTTTTGCGTGGGAAGCATGAGGCAGCGCTTGAAATTCGCGAAGAGGAGGCTACGTCGTCGTAAAGCTTCCAGGGTTGCCTGAAGGATATGTCTTCCTGCTGCTACGCATTAAGGGTCCGGGTTTATTTCCCAGACTGGGCAGCCACAATATGCGAAGACGCCGTGTACTTAGATTGAAGTGCACGTTAAATGGTATCACGTTGTTAAAAGCAATTGATATGTGGAGTTTAACATCCTAAAACAACCATATGATTATGAGAGATGCCGTAGTGGAGGTCTCCGGAAATTTCAACCACTTGGGGTTATTTAACGTGCACGCAAATCTGAGCACACGGGCCTACAGCATTTTCGCCTCCATCGAAAATGCAGCCGCCGCTGCCGGGATTCGATCCCGCGTCCTGCGGGTCAGCAGCCGAGACGTTGCTGAAAGTAAGCTATAGGTTCCACAACGGCGTGCCTCGACATCATATTGTTGCATTGGAGCATAAAACTGTACAACTTCTAAATCTTTAAAAGTATTTGCCATAAAATAAATAACGAACCTTCAAGCACTATAAGACAACAACCACGTAGTCAGGCTGAAGCGAGGAAATTTAGTGGCATAGGATGCAGTCAGCTGATGGAGCCTGCGAGTCAGCTTAATACAACATGGTAGTGGCAATGATGATAACCTGATGTATAAATGATGATCACTAAAAACAACTGAGAGAGAAAGAGAGAGAGAGAGATAGAAGTGGAGAGGAAAGGCCGGGAGGTTAACCAAGCGTTGGATTGGTTGCTACTCTGTTCTGGGGGAGGAGAAAGGGGGAATAATAGAAATGAAATAGATAAAGAAAAAAGTAAGAAAGATATGGACAAGTAGTCAGCTTGAGTCTACGCAGCATGGTCTCGAGATGTTCGTCCGCAAGCGCTCGCGAAGTTCGATGGTCCTCAAGGGATACTAGAGAGCTTGAGAGCTTTCGTGGCCTTGTGCGTATGCGCGACTGTTGGCCAAAGTCCCAGGATCTTCTTTTCTGTAAGTGGTCTTAAATGTAGGTGACGGAGCTTGGCTTCCATATAGCCTCTCGGTGAGTCTGGTATGATGGGCATTTGCATAGAATGTGCTCAAGCATCTCCTAGTGTTGCATGCCGCACTGGCGGGAAGCGTGTGCAGCACACAGAGACACCGTGCGATGGTAACCAACTACTGCTGGCATCATTACGCCCATGTAACAAGAGGTCAGGGATGCCAACAAGAAAACGAAAATGAATTCATAGATAAAAGTGGAATAGAGCGATAGGACGTGAGCAAATAAGTTTAAATGAAGGGAAGAAATAAAGTGAAGTGAAAAGAAATCTAGGCAAGTTAGAACGTATTCATGATGAAAAACAAGGCAATTTTCTGAAAGCAAGCAGGATGGGCGCTGACTCGCAACTAAGTTCCATCGCATACTAGACGGAACAACGTGAAGTGGCACAAAAATCAGCAGAATAAAAAAAAAAGTATGCGACAAAAAAAAAAAAGCACGTGATTACATTGCTCCTTTCATAATAATCTTCCGCTCGGATAGCGCTGTCGAAATCTGGGCTGTGCATCCTTGGCTTATTCCTTGCGATCCTCACTGCCTCAACAACTAGCCTCCTGAATTCGTTGAATTCATGGATTCGGTATCGCATTCGAGTCTTCCAGATACGTGGTATACTAACCAAGTTTCTTAGCTTACTTGCAGTCGTTTAAGTGTGGGTAGTGTTGGGTGGCGCGAGCGCAGCTGCGCAAAGGGAAGCAAGGGTCTACGTATAGCACGTCGGCGGTGCTGTTTTTCTTACCAGCTGTCAACGCGAACAGAAGCGCTGCTCGATTCGCCGAAGCCACTCGCCATGAATTTCAATGATGGACACGCCAGCAGCTGCGCTATGGCCACCGCTGGCGCGAGTGTTCTTCGTGCGGGTGTTGTGGTGTTCGCGCGAAAACGCGCGGGTGAGTCTTACACGCGTCACCGGAACTGCTAGCTGTATGCATGTGACTGGATTCCGGCAGAACCGCGTGCGCGGACAAAAAGTGCATAGAACAACAAAAGATTAGGCTGACTGATTAATTCGACTAATCTAATGTTTTTCGTATCGAAAAAAAAGGACATTGCATAAAAGTAAAGATTAATGTGTACAATTACGCCCACATGGCAGGTCGTTTGTATACAGATGGTTTTCACTGACGCCGCTGAAATAGCCGCGTTGGAGCACCAGCATGGCGGGACACAAACTTGTGGATGTCTCTTTTCTCCCCTTCATCCCTTTCCCAGTGCAGGGTAGCAAACCAGATGTGCGTCTGGTTAACCTCTCTGCCTTTCTTTGCATCTTTATCTCTCTCTCTCTCTCTCTCTTGTGGTGTCACGTTAGTGTTATCAGTACATCCCATGCTGGTTCTTAAGTTATCCATATTTCCAGAGACCCGATAACGTTTAAGCGACGTCGTTATTGCACAGAACTATGTTAATCGCTGCGTGATTTATACCGCCTTGACGTCATCTAAGCCGCCATGTATGAGCCCTACTTAAACAGGATATGAAGAAAGATTACCTTACTTTAACCCGACATGAAAAGGAGCCTTTCGTGGTAGATGGAGTGTGCCCGGACTGTACACAATTGCCATCAAAAAAGGCCACGTGACACTACAGTAAAGATGAAGCGCCTGTTATCCGATGTCTTGTCCATGATCAAATCAATCAAAAGTATTCTTGACATGGTTTTCAACGTAACAATGGTGCAAGTTACTCTTTCAGATTAAGTAACTGACGCGACCGAGTTACTGAGTTCGACAATTGCCGGCGTGTGTTGCAAGCGTCCGCCAACAACCAACGACATCCTACTTTACACGCAGCACCACTTGCGTAAAGCAAGTCCGGTCATTCGCAAAACACAGTTGTTCGAATTCCGCAGTTGGTGTTATTCCGAGTGCTATCGCTTGGCACTCCAGATACTTCGACGATTCGCTTTCTTTTACGTGTTTCGCTCCGTTTCGTTGCCACGTTTCGAAGCAAGTCGGTCTCTTATCGCGCGCTCCATGCACATAGTTTGCTCAGTTTTTCTTTTCCTTTTGTTCTCGGCACAAGAGCGTGCAGTGTACACGTAGAATTGCGCTTGTCTAGTGGTGGAGCTCCAGGCTTTGGACACTGTTGTCTGCAGCTGTTACCTCAAGTTAGCGACAAGCTTACGTTCAAGCTTAAATTATAGCACAAGGACTTATCATGCAGTACAACTCAGTTACGTATCCCTACGGCGTTGGTCTTTGCACATTTCTGCAGAAAATAGCAGCTGGAGAGGCTGGCTGGGCGCTCTAGACAAGTCTGATTTTGTCCTTCCCTACAGTACGAGCCCGGATGTTGCAAAAGAGAGTGGCTTGTTTTCATGCTACGGCGACGGTGCTATCGAATGTGCTGTGCAGTACCGCGAACTCGGTAACGCTTGTCTTCACGCTTTGTTCAAAATGAGCGATTGGGAGAAAGAGCAAAAACAAGGTACATAGATGTATAGGGAAGCAGACGCGAGGTAGATAGAATGGTTAGTCTGGGCTGAAGCGTCTGTCTTCGATTCCAGCTAACTAGAAGCAACGTAATGATATATGGTGTTGTTTTACGCGGCGACACCACAATACGATTATAAGGTTTGTCGTATAGAGTGAAGGGCTCCAGAAATTTTGACAATCTCGTGTACTTTAACGTGCGCTAGCACCGCATTGTACACGGATCTTTGGCATTTCATCTCCGTCGATATGCAACCGCCATGGTCAGTATCGAACTAGTGACTTTTCGATCAGCAGTCGAGCACATTTAAATTATGTACCGCCGATGCGGTTGTGCAATGTGGAGGAGACGTTCAGGCTGAGCAATCGTCGAGCCCGGCATTCCAGATTAACCCAACCTGTAAGCATCATGTTTACAACCTATACAACCATAACTGCCATACAGCCTGCTAGCTTCAAACTTTCGCGACACCACCGGTTTTACACCGCTGGTTTTCCAATAATCTCTGTCGTATACTGTTCACATTGTACGTAACACAAAAAAAAAAAAAACATTCGACAGATCTCACCTACCTGGGAATCGACGTTATGCGAAGCATGCGGAGGGAAGGTGACCGTGTTGCAATTTTTTTGATTGAGCGACACGTCATGACATGACTCTAAATATATGTACAAATGTTGCACGCACAGACATATGTTGAAAAGTTGCACATGTGTATATAACTAGTTATTTGCACTTGCGCGACGATGCCAACTGGAACATGCATATTAGCAACACCAGGAGCTGATATGAAGCGCTGGCGCTTGCGAGGATGCTGGCCGTGGACACTGCTAAATAAAATCAACTTCAGCGCATGGCAACTAACCACGATTCACGTTAACTCGACGTGACGGCTGTATCAAAGGAGTACGCGTGTAATGCTTATAAAATTGGGTAGGCAGCACTGCAACCACATTTGACGTTTGACGAATATTAGCGTCTATTTGAAAAAAGTAGTTCCGAGACCTGGCAAAGCTCTGTGGTAAAACGCTTCATTGCCACGCAGAATGCTTGGGCTCGATTCCAGCTGGGACTTTTACACTTATTCTTTGCATTCGTCTGGTCGATGCTACCGATGTCGGTGATTTCTTAACGCACGCGCATTAAAATTGCCCTCGAGTGTTCTCGTCGTTTCTGTGTGGATACTAAGTGTCAATCACTTGTGGCACATACCCTCATACCAGCGGCAGATACCCGCCCGTGGGTATGTGCCACTGTCTGGCGGGAAGTGTTTGATGACGTACGGGTTGGGATTGTGACATTATTCATGTCTTGACCAGTGCGTCACATTCGTCAAAACATCTTACCCTCCCATGCTAATATCGGTTCACGCCAAGTTAAGGGGGTGACCACGAGACACCGAAACGTAAGCGGATAGATAGATAGAGAGATAGATAGATAGAGAGATGGATAGATAGATGGATAGATAGATAGATAGATAGATAGATAGATAGATAGATAGATAGATAGATAGATAGATAGATAGATAGATAGATAGATAGATAGATAGATAGATAGATAGATAGATAGATAGATAGATAGATAGATAGATAGATAGATGCCTGTTAACATGGCGGGCCCGTTGGGCAGGATTCCACTGTGATTCAGATGCACGACCTGCAAGAATGTACTTTCGAGAGTGCATGGCGAAATTTGCGGAACTTACGAAAACACAGGAGTCTGTTCCTGAGTGGTTGTCGAGGGTTTAACCCCTGACAGCTTTCAAGGAATTTTAACACTAGTGCCGATTCAGTAGGACTGCCACCACTTTTTTTTGCAACCTTTACGGCATTGTTCACGTACATAGTGCCTAGAAACAGTCAATAAAGTAATCAAAAAACATTTCGGTGGCTCAGTGGTTAACGCCTGGCATTCACTAAGCGGAGGTCCCACGTTCGATTCCGCGCACCTGATTCTTTTTTTCTGGGATTTTCTTTCTTTCTTGCATTTTCATGTATATAGATACGTATACATATACGGTGCATGACATCGACGCCGAAGTCAACGCCGGCGGCGAAATCCAACCTAAAGTGTCCATAATGCGAAAGTAAACACTCCTGTTGCTCGGTTTTTGAACGGAGCGCCGTCGGTGGTGGGCCTCAAGCGGCGCGGTTTAGAAAGGCGCGAGGGATTGACGCCCTCCGACTTCCTTCCTGGCGTCGCGTTGTTCGGAGCGGAGGAACGCGAGCCACCGAGTCAGGCATGCATGCAGTGCGGAGGCGCGTGTGGACATGCGTGCCTCCAGGGTTGCTTGGCGAAAGACAATGACAGAAAAAACAAAACAAAACGGGTGAATAACGCGAGAAAGAGGCTAGGTGAGAGAGGGCTGGGGTGAAGTACGGGCTTACACAAAACAGCGTACAGGTTTGCGGTGATGAACAATGGCGGCCGATAGTCGTGTATAGCGTCAGCAAAGCGAGCCTGTCGCCTCTAGCCGGGCCGAGTCCTCAAACTGTCAGGCGACGTCGAAACTGTCCGGCAACCTGTGTGGTATGCGCGGAGCCCGGATGCGCGCCTTCCCTTTCGCGTCTCTCTTGACGTCGTATCGCGGCTGCTGAACTGAACGAGTATGCTGTTGGGAAACAAGTGTTACGGGCGAGGTGCTCGTGTGGTCTCGGTCGTTTTTTTCTCGATTGCCACGGCTGCCGTAAAGAAAGAAAACGGCTTGCGCACAAGTCGTCAAGCTAAACGGATCTTCCTTCGAAGCCTCACCCCCCCTCACCCCCCCCCCCCGGGGGGGCCCGATAAGGACGCGACCCGGCTGTGTGCGCGCCAATAAAATGGCGAACGCGGAAGAGTCCCTAGCCGCCGTATAAGCGGCGAGAAGTGTCGACAGTCGGAGGAGTGGCTTGCCAAGCCCGTCAACGACTGCCTGCCTGCTCGCCTACGCTATATAATACATCGCCGGCACAATTTGGGCTCGTCTCTATCAATCGGCAGTATTTGCGGGAGAAACTGTTTGTCGACGCGGGGTGGCACTCCCGAAGTGCGGGACACTTCTCGCCGAGAGGTCCTCTTCTGCGACGAGGCTTCGTTTTCTCTTCATCTTCCGTCGGCCCAGAAAGGCGCCCACTCTCCTTCGCTTCCTAACCCTCTTTCCTTCTCCCACATAGCACGAATATTGGTAAACAAGGGACCCGAATGAGCTAAAGAAAGACGGGTCAAAGCGGAAGGTCCGAAGAATGCACCGTCATACGGTTTCTCTTCATGAAGAGAGGTTGAAGAAGGAGGGCAGAACAAAGTGACGAACCACTCAAAGAAAACGAATAACGACGAATGAGGCGGCGGGGTAAAAGCTCTTTGCTGTCGAGAGTGAATGGCGGCAGCGTCTGTGTTTGCGTGAGGTTGGGAGAGCGTCGAAAGTGAAATAAATCGGCCGAATGTAAGAAGCATGCCGCCGAAATGCGCATCTGCTTCGTAAAACGGGTCACGGATACTTGGTATTGCTTTTATGACGCAGCCGAGTGTTGCCGGAGCAGTGAATGGAGCGACAGCGTCGCTTAATTTCTTTGCTTAACGTTTTCATATCAATTTCACCTCCCGGGCACGCATAAAGCCCTAGAGAACGATGAAACAAAACTGCACTTTTCCGGCTGACAACGGTCAAGCTTTCAAGAGAGTTTGGTGCCCACATGTTTCTTTTTTTTCCGAGTGACACTTTCGCATGGGCAGTTGAAATATTTATGCGTTCTGAACTTAGTGTGTCGTAAAACGTACCGACCGCCAAACTTCAAGAAGCCATTTTCGATATTTACCCTTAACGTCACAGACCACACCTGGACCAATACGCCGGAGAACCTGGGCAACGATCACTTCATACGTACCGAACTACCCAACGCATCAGCCCCACCCCGTAAATTCACGCTGACGGACTACTCACAAAAGATATTAACCACATGGGGGAAACCGGCCAGGTACCAAACAATGGCGCATGGCCACGGTAATCCTTCTCTCAAAGCCACGTAAGCCACTCAACTTCGACAATCTACGCCCCATCTCCCTAATCTCATGTATAGGAAAAGCAGCTGAACATATCATCCTAAATCGTGTATCGAGTTACATATAAGGTGCACGAAATCTTTCTATTCAACATGGTCCGGCTCCGTCCGCACCTATCAACACAACACGTCCTGCTATTACCAAAGGAACAAATCTTACGACTCAAAAACGGGAGATGTCCGTGGCATACTCACCCTAGACCTCACTGAAGTATTCGACCGCGTCTCCCACCGCTTTATATTGGGACCCATTGCCAGCCTCGGTCTCGATGAAAATTCCAGACATACAATAGTTCGTTCCTAAAAGATCGAAAAGCCCAGCTACAAATATCGCAACTTACTTCCGATACTGACACATTAGGTTCCAAAGGGACAACACAAGGGGCAGTCCTTTCTCCCCTCCTTTTTAACCTAGTAATGAAAGAACTGTCTGACAAACTCCTCGACATCACTAAATAAATCATGCTATATACGCAGATGGCATCACCATCTGGTGTCCAGGAGGCTCTTTGGCGGAGTTAGAGCAAGCCTTTTAAACCGCTCTCGATACCACAGAAGCCTACCTCAAAAACACTGGAGTGCGACTGTCGCCCACGAAATCAGAGTTGCTACTATATCGGCCATCTCGCCAAGGCGTTCGTAATTTAACGCCCTTATATGAACTACCCATAGCGCTACACGCCAAAGACGGGCAACGAATACCCCGCGTAAACTCCACAAGCATTCTCGGCCTCCTAGTCGAGGCCACGGCTGACATGCACGAACAATAACACACATCACAGCTAAAATCAAAAATATGCTCCGACTCATTCAGTGAGTCTCGGGTCGCAGACGAGGCCTTGGAGAGGCCAACCTTCTGCGCATATACCACGCGTCCCTGATGAGCCACGTCACTTACGTAGCCTCTGCCCACAACTGGACGAAGGTCGAGAAGACGAAACTAAACGTACTCATGCAGAAAAGCATTAAAAAATCTTTGGTTTACCTCAAAACAAGAGTACTTCCCGTCTCCACCAACTAGGCATGCAGAACGGCATCGCTGAAGTGATCATGGCCCAGACCACGGTCCAAGTGATCCGCCTCTCCTCAGGACTAAACTCGGCAGCCGACTTCTAAGCGAGGTCAGCATATCCCCACATACCAACCTTAAACGCGGAGTAACTCTCCCCATAGCTGTCACAGAGTAGCCCCATTTCCGCGAAATGTTCACCCGCAGAACAACAAGACGCCTGGCCCACGCTCGCATGATCCTCGACCGCACCGCCGCGAATCGCAACTCTACCGTGTTCGTCGATGCGGCGCAATACTGTAACTCCTCCACCTTCGCACTCGTGGTAGTAGATGGCGACGAAGTCCCACGCTCAGCCGCCTCGGTTAGGCTATAGCAACAAGCGCCACCGCCGAACATGTCCTTTAGCGATGATCGTCTCTTCACACACACACACACCAATGTCTTCACAGACTCTCAGCTGCCATTCGGGCTTACGAAACCACCAACATCGCCCGAAAAGCAGTCCGCATTTAACAAACACGCAAATACGCGGGCTCGAACTACCTCTCTTGGTTACCTATCCCCCATGGGGCAAAAACGTCCACCCACTGCAACCCAACCTCAACGAAATGGCTCATGATCGAGCGGGAGAACTGACCCGCCGCGACGATCAATCAGCCACCGAAGAGCTTGTCCCAGACGTACAGTTAAGGGCTCCCCGCCGCGTAACACGCTAGGCGGGGAGCCCTATCGTAGCGCTAGTGGCGGCCAGCCGGCTAATGAAAAAGATGACGCGCCCTGGTGGCTCGTGCCACGCAGAGCCTACAATGTTCGTGGGCGTCTAGCTGGCTGGACGCCATGGTCACTGCTCTACTTCGGCAGCTCGTTTCCTCCTGCACGTCTCGTCCTTTCATTTAACCTGCGATGATGGCACGTCTACATCGGACGCCATCACGTCGCCTACAACCCCTTACTCACCTTCCACGAAATTACCTTCCACTACCGAAACGACAGAAGCCGATACCTTTTACCGCATGAAAAGCTCGAACGCGCGCAAGAGGTAGCCTCTCGCATGTTACAAACCAGATCTTTCCCATCACGAGGCCGACTACGCCATTACCACTCGGACATGAATTCACAATGCCCGGAAGTGTATACTGTTCACTCGAACACATGCTGTGGCAATGTCCCGCGTTACGTCAGGGACTTCTCACCAGTAAGTCCGACTGGAAAGAGACACTCAGGGCCCCAATCTCCGAAACATCCTAAAGGCAGTCCAAAAGTGTCCATGAACTGGCGGAACGCCACCACTTTCCCGCCTCGACTCGGGCTTCGCCTACAGTAACGGCTACTGGGATGTCCCTCGTGAACACCCTGGTGACTTAAGCTTCTCATGACTCTTTAACAAAGTTCTTGACTGACTGACTGATCTCCAAAACGACCGGCATGGACAACTGAGATCTCCTTGCCCAGAAACGGAATTAGTACCTTGCACGAATCCTATGGACGAGTTTTCAGAGCTCCCTGCAATGCCAATATAGTCATAATTAAGGCTCTTATCATATGTTCCTCAATTTTATGTATTGGGAATATACTTTTTAAGACGAAAGTTTTTTTTTATGCTAGGTTCCACCAAGATTTCGGTAACGTATTTCCGTCACTGAAATGACGTCGTAAAAATAGGCATGATCAGCAGATTCAGAAAAGAGTTTCGTCAGCGGGAGTCAAACCCATGACCTCTGGGTGTGCTACAATAGATGCCGAGTAGTCACTGCGCCATGGTCATATAATTTATGCGCCTTAAAAATACGCCTTTTATATCTACCACTGTACTCTCACCGCATTCTTGGTAAAGTGCAGTAATGCGTCATGACCGTGGCAACCGTGATTAGTTCTTTCAACGAGTCGTTTCTATACCCCGCGACAACTTTCTGTGGCAGCACAGCCAAGGCTACGGAGCCGAAGCACGCTTGTCTTACTGCGCCACAGCATGTAGTCCCTCAACGAAAACGTTTGTATATTGTTCTGGGTAACTAAGATTTTATTATTCGTCACTTACATTTTTCGCGGATTTATTTTTTAATTAGTGAATAAAAACGTTGCGCAGTAGAAAAAATTTCGTTTCACGCTCTCTCAGGTTTTTTTGGGTTTTTTTGGCTTCCGTCGCCTTTTTACCTCACCGCATTCCTCACTGTAAAAGATGGCGTCCGCCGGTTACAGCTCGTCAACGTCGCTTACGGAGGAAACACCGCCGCGTGCCGCGAGTCCACCAGCTGCGCAGCCGTACCAGGCGTTGTCAAATCAAAAGCTGTCCGTACAGGCCAAGAAGGTGGCGTACAACGTTTACGCGCAAGTAAGGAAAAGCGACCCGCAGCTGTCTGTGAGAGCCGCATGTCGGAAAGTCAGCGAGCTCACTGGTGTTAGCGAGCGCAGTGTCTTCCGGATTAAGCTCGACGTTAACAGTGGAACCCTGAAGTCACCGAAGCGCCGACATGAACATGCCTAAAATGAGCGTGCGAACGATGCAAAGGCTGCTTAACGATATCGGCTTTTCCTTTCGCAAACGGAAGAGAAACTGTGAGCTTTTGGAAAGAGACGACATCATCACGTGGCGACGGTGGTACCTGCGTACCATCCGACAACTTCGTGCTCAAAACGGTACGCGCAGGATGAGTTGTGTAACCATTACATGAATAATTGAATGTATCATTCACCCAGCAACCTGGGTCCACGCGTCAGTAAATCACGTCACAATATTATTAAAAATTGCTCTCGAGTTCCCAAAGATGCGACTGGCGTTTCCTGCAGCGAAACGCGAGCAAACGCGAGCCGACGCGGACTGCGAGACGCGGACTGCGCTGGTGAAATCGAAACCGAAACACCCGTCGAAGCGGTCGGACTACTTGGCGCAGTAGCACATGTGCATAGGCTCCGCCCACGTAGCCTTGGCCGTGCTGCCACAGAAAGTTGTCGCCGGGTTATAAGCCTTTGTCCCATTCGGTGCGTCTCGCAATTTCGTCAATGCCTAAACAAAACCCCACGTGACCACCTTCTTCCAAACGTCAGTGTCATTTGTAGCATCTATACATACTAAACATAGCTCCACAACAAGGATATCTAGCGACCACAACAAGAAGGTTAAAAAAAAGAAAAGTCTGCTAGAGTGGAATAGTGAAGCCAGCTTTGGCCTTGAAATGTCTCGAAACATGCTCTTGTCTGGTGGTGGCCACTTATAAATCAAGTGGCTTTTATTTGTTAGCTTAAAAACTACGTTGATTATAAATTAAAAGATAGTTGTTTCCGATAAATTTACACATTGAGACGAGTACTGGTGACTCAATCTCTAATACAATTTGCCTCAAATTCAGGGCACACTAAAGAAAACTGGTAACATAAAGACGCACTTTGGGCCCTATATACACGTAAGGCGTTCGTGATATACATTACTTCTTCAAGTTTTAACATTCGATCGTCGATGGTCGCTATCGAGCACTTTCGAGATGGCTTGAGTATCAATCACGGGACGGCTTTAAGCTCTCCCATAGTAGGGTACCTTGTGCTCTAAATCGTCACCCCCTCTTTCAATCCCCCCCCCCCCCCCGGTCAGATTTCAAGAGTTCTGCGTAGCCTTCACGTTGTAAGGCCCGCCGCCCAAGGGACGGCTTTCTGCTCTCCCATAGTAAAGTACATCGTACTCTAAATCGTTAACAACTCTCTCTACACACTCAACAAGAGGCCAACGGGACGGCTTTACGCTCTCCCATAGTAGAGTACCTAGTACTCTAAATCGTTAACTACTTTTTCTAAACACGTACACTAAAAGGTACTGTTCGAGGTATAGCGCATCCAAGACGGGACAGAGAAGAAAACACAGAACACATACGCGGCGCTACATGAATAACCAACATGAATAACCAACAAGCCCGCCGTGCAAACTAAAAGGTACTTTCACTGCGAATCCGCACATCGGACCACGAGCCGAAATTCCGATTAAGTTTTACAGAGCTGCCAGTGGCTTAAAACGAATGGTGGAATCAATAGCTTTATGCAGTCTGGAAGATGTTTCATCGCAGGAAATAAGCGAAATGGTGACTAGTAGCACTCTGAGCAAAGAGAAAGAAACAGCATCCTGCACGAAAAAATGGAAACGATGGCGTTGCAATCGCGTACCTAACCAGGCGCGCAGTAGCGTACCTAACCTTGTGCGCGAACCAGGTGCACCGAGCACTGAAACATGCTCTGTTTCAGTGCTCGGTGGCGAGGGGTGTCTGGCACATGGTACAACGATTCTTTGCCTTTCGCACGGCGCGCATGGGAACAGAACGTGCGCTGTTCTTTACAGTGAGCTTGTACGTACTCTGGCGGCGACGCTGCTTAGCAGAAGTATGGCACAAGCCGCCTAGAGGCGCCTATCCCGCACTACAGAAAATACGGCTCATTGTGTGGAATTACCTGGATCAGCAGCTGGAAACGCACGGCGAAGAGGCTTTCCTTCGACGATGGCACACACGTTTCTTCAAAGTGAGAGAGGAACAGCTGAAGTTTCCAGTTCCGTACTAGCCATGCGCACACTCTAGTACGCATGCATAAGTGTTATCCTGTTAAATGTGATTAACTTGATTCTTTTTAATTTTCCTTTGACTTGTAACATTCGGATACCCAGTTATCGATTAGATTTTGCTGCTAATTTATAAGATGTATACACTGTCTTTACTTGTTTTCGATGTTTGGTTTGTTTGTGTACAAGTTAAGTGTACAAAAAAATTACCTTTCTCAATCATGGAACTTGGTCTTCGGGTTGCTTTTCACTGCTTTCCCGTGGTTGAGTACAAAGTACTCGGAATCGTTATACACTCTTAAATGCGAAGCATTCCTTAGCGAACTTCGGCGACATTGAGCGTATCTATCTATCTATCTATCTATCTATCTATCTATCTATCTATCTATCTATCTATCTATCTATCTATCTATCTATCTATCTATCTATCTATCTATCTATCTATCTATCTATCTATCTATCTATCTATCTATCTATCTATCTATCTATCTATCTATCTATCTATCTATCTATCTATCTATCTATCTATCTACCTATCTATCTATCTATCTATCTATCTATCTATCTATCTATCTATCTATCTATCTATCTATCTATCTATCTATCTATCTATCTATCTATCTATCTATCTATCTATCTATCTGTCTATCTATCTATCTATCTATCTATCTATCTATATATCTATCTATCTATCTATCTATCTATCTATCTATCTATCTATCTATCTATCTATCTATCTATCTATCTATCTATCTATCTATCTATCTATCTAGCCGCCAACGACTTATAGATCTCCTGGCCGTTTCGATAATGGTGTCGATACCAAACTTGGTATGGCATAACATGACTGTATGAAGAACATATTTGACTAGTCATAACATGAAAATCATGACACGTATGTCATGAATATCATGATTTACATTTCAAGGTCCTGCAGCTCTTGTGGTGGTTTCGTTCGCATGGCATGTTGCAAAATTGGTATGGTATGACATGATCGCATGGCAAACACAAGCGACAGAACCTAACACAAAAATCATGACATGCGTATTATGTAACAACATGACTACATGCCATGCTCATGATGCGCTCGCGGCCGTTTCACTAGCGGCACATACACCAAATTTGGTATTACGTCACGCCAATGCATGACGAAGGTATGTGACTGGTGCATACATGTTAAATCATGAGATGCATGTCTTGTGAGAATATGACTACATGCCACAGTCAAGGCGCCAATACATTTCGACGTGACGCGGTGTGCCTGCTCGCCGGCGTTCCTGTCGTCGCGTCACGCCGGCGTTGCCACACCAGGCGCCGGTCCAGCAGGCGCGCGCCGCACTGCGTTGCTTTGACGCATGCGCGTTTCAGCGCGTCCGGCGTCCCTCCGTCACGAGAAGAGGGGGACGCAGTGTTGTCTGGGTAACGCAGTGGCACGAAATGCAGCATGTCGTGTTTCGCGCCGGTTGCCGTCGGGCCGCGCCGACGTACGCTGGTCGCACCTGGCGTCAGCGTTCTCACGTTTTGCTAACGTAGCGTCACTGTGCCCAGCGTGTGCGTTCGTCAGCGCTACATCGGAGTATATCGGGCCCTTCATGATGCGCTCGCGGCCGTTTCGCTAGCTCCACATATACCAAATTTGGTGTTACGTGACGTCAATGGATGACGAAATATATGACTGGTGCAAACACGATAATGCTGGCACGCGTGTTATGTACAACATGACAACACACCACGCTCATAGCGTGCTAGCGGCGTTTCGCTAGCTCCACATATACTAAATTTTGATCACGTGACGTGAATAGATGACGAAGGTAAGTGACACATTCAAACAAGATAATCATGACACAGAAGTCATGTACGGCATCGTTTACCCCCCCCCCCCTCGTAACGTTGTGCTGATTTTAAACTGACATATACCCACTTCTCATTCGTGCTTCGCATATCATCGATTCCCAGTGTACGTGGGATCTGCCCATTTTTTTGCTTAAAGCTCGCATGTCGTCAAACCACCGCCTCATGAAATGTGAGGCCCACGGGATGGCTTTTTGCTCTCCCATAATACTGTACTGTTGTGATCGGCCCCCGTGTCTTGGCAACGCTTGGATGCGTGGAAGAATTTTGACTTTACCCTGCTTCCTGAGGGCCCAGAATGTGGCAGCATAGCGAATTCTCTAGGTCCGGCGGCTCACCTCAAACCCGGTGGGCCCACACGGCCGACGGATTACCTGGAAAAGGCTGTTTTGCTGTCGGGGCTGCCTAGATAGACTGGTCCCCTCTGCGTTGTTGGAGTCGTCGGAATGCACCTGACAATGAAGCGGAGTGCCTTTTGAGTGTTAATTTCCTGTGCACCATGTTCTGCCCGGCAGCAATGCCTGCTTGATGAATCATGCTTGAGCCTTGCCAAACCGGACGGGTCGACACTGTGCGTGAGTTCAAGGCCAACGCACCATGCCAGATGTGCCGTGCTATCACCTAGCATTTTGTGTGTACTTCCATATCTCTGTCAGACGATCGGTGCGTGCCTTTCCCCCCTTTTCTGGGAGGGGTTTCGGACTTTGCCTCTTCGTGAGCGCAGTGAAAGACGACGATCCCATTAGAGGATCCTTGAAACCATTGTCTTCCCTCGCAGGGAACCTTGGGAAGACGGAGGGTATAAAACGTGAGCGCAGAGACGCTCGGGGGTGCTTTTCCTTTTTGCAGTGTATCACGCTACCTAACCATATAAATACTGTTACAAACGTTTCAGTTTTCAACTCCGCCTCGGTTCGTCTTCACCCTGACGCTTGGATCGCTCCGAGTCCCGACGAAGTACTCCAAGTCGCAACAGTACCAAGTACTCTGAATCGTTAACAACTCTTTCTAAACACATTCGCATAGCGGTCTCATAAGGTGTGAGGCCCATGGGGTGGCTTTGAGCGCTCCCACTCCGACGTACCGTGTGCTCTAAATTGTTAACCACTTTTAAAGACAATAGTCTTTCTTGGGGACCTTCGACGCAAAAATTTTCGTCTGTCTGTCTGTCTGTCTGTCTGTCTGTCTGTCTGTCTGTCTGTCTGTCTGTCTGTCTGTCAGTCTGTACATTTGTCTGCTTGTCTACTCCTAACAGCAATGGATACTTGAAACGGCTGACCCCATCCGCAACGCCCACCAATGTTGCTTAAGGTTTAGCGTTAATACTTGTGCAATTGCCAATTAAAAAGCAATTATTGCGCATATCTGGTGTACCGTAACAACGCGTATATAATCTGCGTGTGCGTCTTTTACTAGAAAAGGCATATATAATTAATTTTAAGAACCGTAGCGCTTATCCATGCAACGCATGCACGAAAAGGCGAGTGTTTCCGACGCTTTGTTAAGACGAGACGGTTGGGGCACCTAACCATCGCCTTGCGTTCTACACGTTATCACCTCTGAGACGGGCGCGCACACCCGTCTCAGAGCCACGCGCTTCGTTTTCCAAGAAAACTGCCAGATGGCGCTGATCTCTGACGTGTGACGTGACTTGACGCACTCGTTCGCATCCGCTGCACGCTCAAGGAGACGCAGCGTCTCCAGAATACCATTCACAGATTTTCTTGCGCAGAACATCAAATAAATGTTTTGTTCACTCTCTCCACATGCAAGACATTATTCTGCAAATTTCGTCTTTCGACGAAATTTGCAGATTAACATGTAGATACGGGGCCATTTTTTTTCTAAATACACAGTACTGTGAATTACAACGTGTCAACGTTCTATTGTTTGTACGTACCACTTAAGTGATTTTGTTACACCAGACAGCTGTATCCTCCTGCAGTGATATTACTCGTGTGCAATAAACTTCCCCGTTTTAATCGTACAACTTCTTCTGAAAACAGTCACGACCATAGTACGATAGCAGCCGCGATCTTTCGGTGGGCCCGGCTTCACTTCTGGGCAATAATTGTCACTCCAGCCTCTGTAAACCTCTTGAACGCGCCTGTTTCGCCTGGATGTAGCTCCGTGTTACCCACTTACGCTCTCTCCAAGGATATATAATCACCGCCGGCCAAAGGGAAGACACGACTAGCGTTGCGTTTCCCTCTGGTAGGGCAGCGTTGTTCAATAACTCTGACATACCGTGGTTAGGCAACCTTAGCCGAAATTTGGCGTCCAATCGGTCACGCTCTTCTGGCTGTCACATCGCTTTCTCTGGTTCCGCTCTCACCGTTAACTACTACAGCTACCACAACCATCTATGATCACAAGGATTTGTTCAAGCAATAATGATTGACTTTAGTCGTCGGGATGTAGATGTATGACTAAGCGTCAACGCGGATGCATCCACGTTAAGTGTTGTTGTAGCTGCCATGCACTAATAGACATTGCGCAAGTTCACTGGTATCAATGTGCAGCAAACATTAAAGTTCTGCTGTAAGGACACTTTTGCTTTCGCGTTTTACCGATTCCTATGACGGAGGAATCAACCATATTTTTTTTTCCAAATGCTGGCAGCCCTTGCTGCATGAAATTAATGCTCACTTTATGCCATCTAAAGGCGCCAGCATCTCCTAAGCATTGGGTATTGAAAGGTGGAGGTCATGGCGTGTGACGTGTAATTCTTGCAAAGCGTGTGGTGGTGTCGGAAATGCTGCAGAGGAGTGCGCGCGGCCTGATTACCTTTTTAAAGCTAGCTTGGATTATGCACTTAGGCGTGTGAATATGGCACCAAATATCTTGTTTTGCTTTTTTTTGTTCCTATTGCTCGTGTGTAACCCTTGTTTTCTAGGGACGAAGCTCCTTAAGGCGTGCGTCGGTTGTCACCTGTATGCATGCGCGTATGTAGTAACCGCCTCACAGCATATCTACGGAGTGAATGATGATAAGTGGGCGAAGCTTCGGGGGTGCTTTATCGGCAAACCGTGAATCATCCGCGCCGCGTCTGTTTGTCGTCTGTCTGTATGTCTCTTTAACGCACAGGTGGACGCACGGATTGGCAGATGGATGCATTGATGGACGGACGCATGGGCGGACAAACGGAAACGCGGACGGGCTGAAGGTCGCTTAGCCCCACTCATTATTATTCACTCCATGGAGATGCTGTGATTTTTTTCTCCATATCTATCTATCTATCTATCTACTATCTATCTATCTATCTATCATCTATCTATCTATCTATCTATCTATCTATCTATCTTATCTATCTATCTATCTATCTATCTATCTATCTATCTATCTATCTATCTATCATCTATCTATCTATCTATCTCTATCTATCTAATCTATCTATCTATCTATCTATCTATCTATCTATCTATCTATTATTTTTCATTAGTTCATTCTAAGACCTCACTGATAGTAGTCGCAGTATAGGGAGGACACACGCAATACACATGCATTACACCTACTGCGGCAAGCTTTTCTCTGCTGCCGAAGGCTACCAGCGCGCATTCGATCGACTTGTAGTGGGTTGTGCCACGTGTACATTTAAGTGCGTTTAAGTGTGTTTTTACTACAGGTATTGAGTTCCTTCATGTCAGTCATGCGCTAAACCTGTTCAACAACACGTGAAGATGGGGCCCTGCAACAAACATGGCTATGGTTGCGGCCGCTGAAATTTTCGCGTTGTCACGTGCGCAATTATACAAGTGCCCGGAACGGTCACCTTGGCAGAGAGAGAACCCGTTCACGCGGTTCCAGGTGCCGGAGACGTAATACGCATCTCGAATTGTAATGAGCGTGTCATGCAGCTGTAAGCAGAGCTATGCGGCATGCGTCCTTCCTTATATTGCGGAGTAGTTTCATGCGAAGCTACAGATGAAGACGTGCTCGTGCATACCATTACAGGGTGTATGCTATACAGCGCCTAAATAGTGGTCTTTATTGTCTTACGCTATAAGAACGCCGTCCGCGCTGCAGTACCGTCAGGGCCTGCACTCTAAAAATAATAAAATAATAAATACAGTGCTACTATTTCCAGCAATGTGGCCTACGAGATGGCGGGCACGTCAAGCAACTGCCATCGCGGAGGCCATGTCAGTGATTTTCGACTATATGACTTCCTTTAAAGAGACGCCAATTCCCCTTTAGTTTCCAGGACTGTTCATTGCGAGCATATGAACTTCTAAAATGAGTTTTTGTGTCACTTTGAAGGGAGCCCATACGTGGCAAGTTACAACTCACAAAAAACAGCAAACATACATTTTTTTAGATTGTGCGTATTGTGCAGAGTTCTTATTTATTTATTTATTTATTTATTCATTTATTTATTTATTTATGTTGTTGTTGAACTTTCATACAGTTATTCATTTGTGTTTGTAAGATCACTAAGTGCTACAGGAACCGCTTCGTTTCACTTCATGCTTGTGATGTGCTGCAGGGTAACGAAAAAGAAACTGAAGACGACACAGAGTGATAGCCAAGCTCTGTTCATGTATCGTGCTGCTTTAATATCACTCCGATTAGTTCACTGTATTGTTTGATTATGTGTTAAACCTAATAGTAAATCCATGCGACCAGCACACAAATGAACGTTCAGAAAGGAACCATTTCTCGGGCGCGGGCGATGCTCTCTGTTATTTCTCTTCTTGCAGGCTTGCCAATATTGTTGTCGACATAATAGCTTGAACGATATAATCGCCAATATGTGCAGTTCATTCGTCGTAGACAGAGCATAAATTATTTTTGCTTTATGTGCCACCCTGCTGTCTCGTATATTATTGTCTGTAGGCTATTCTGCGTGAATGTATATTGAAAAGCTCGGTCCTGTACAGCATTTCGTGCAGTGACCGCGAAGGACCTGGGCTTCATAGCGCATGTTGTACTTTCGTCAACTGAAGCGGCGAGGTCGATAGACGCATTATTTTTGCAAAGCTTGCTTAGTGTGTTGATCACACAGCTTTGCTCGCAGTCTGTTCCATCTCTTGACAGAAAAAAAGAAAAACTAAGTGAGAGTTGCTTGGAAGGGGCAGAGTCTGTCAATTGTGAAAAGAGAAGTTCAGTGAGTGGCAGCAACAAAGAAATAAACGGTTTTATTGATACCTTGCGCAGAGTACACAGAAATGATGCTTGCGTTTGCATGGTGTTCTCAGAAATAAAGGGTTGATGGGGATCAAGAAAATAATAAAATGCTTGAGGGAATTCATGAGTAGCACTTGGCCCGGACAGGGCACCTCGCCATGTTCGTATAAGGATCACTTCCTTCAATACCCTTTTTCTCCTTCCTTTTTACTTTTCCTTCTCTTGCTTCAATACCCCTTTTCACTTTCCCACAAGCTGGCGAAATGTATCCAACCAGAGGCTATCCTGGCTAATATCCCTGTCTTCCTACTTTCCTTTCCCATTGTTCCATTCCTCCGAGGAATGGCTGGAGATTTGTGGTTGGTATGCTTGAAGGCGCCTACCATAATTGTTCTCCTCCAAATATATTGAGGGCTCCCTCCCCACGTCCTCGCATTTAATAATGTCAATGCACCAGGTAAGCCTTCATCATTCCAGCTGTACGACTCCAGCCTGTCGGTCGCTGCACAAATATGTATACTATTACCTGTCACTCCTGGCAGGCGTACGAAAAGGACAACCACGCAATACGTGATGGAAGGCTTACATGTCGCTGTGCACATCTTTTGACCAGACCGGCCGCAAACTACAGAGCACTCAAGCATACTGCGACCCACAGTCCCGCAGAGCTTACGCATTATCTCAGCCAGCAGGCAATGCTAATTAATGAAGGCCTACGCTTTCTTTTCTTTTATTTATACTCTGTTCTCTCGTCGCTGGCTCCCCATGGCGCACCCATCAAAGAAAGCTGAAGGCTAAGCGGAGGTGCGCCACCAGCAGGTATTTCACCGCGAAGCGGCGGCTCGGTGCGAACGATAGTGGGCGTCTCACGATGAGGCACTCTCTCGTCGCCAACGACGCCGGAACGATACAAGGAGCACTTCTTCAGCCAAGGACAACGCGCAAGCCACGCCGCTGCAGCGGCTATGGACTCGCTCTCAGGGGCCGCGCAAGTCGATTCTTCCGCGCACGTCTCGTTGCCATCATCGTTCGCGCGGCCCCGTTCATTTTTGTCTTCGGTTTGTTTACTTCCATTCCAACCTTTACCGCCCTCTGCTCGACTGTAGCAGGCCGCCGTCGCTTGGAAGTTGCTGCAGCAGTCTACGAGCCACGCTCATTCGGAAGAATGGGAGGGTGGTTGGAAGCTGGGAGAGACTATGGGGAAAGAGAGCGGAGAGGGGACGAAGGAGAGAGGAGTGGGACACATTTATTGCCGTATAAAGATGTCGGCTCCCTCGACGCTGGGAGCATACCAGGAGCCCTTCGGTCCGATAGCACCACTGATGCGTGACTTCATTAACTGAGGAAACAACCGAAAAAAGAAAAGTGGGCGCAACAGAGTTTGTCGGGGTCAGGAAGCATGAGCGTGGACCAAGGATGCTGTGTCTTTTCACATTAGGCGATGTGTGTAGGTGGCGAGCCGCCGCAGTGCGTTGAGTGTGGTCGACATGCCTGTCTGACTCCTTGCGTGCTTCGTCTGCTTCACCGACGGGGTTGGGTGTCAAGGAAGCGAGTGACCTCTGCAAAACGGCTAGAATGAGATATAATGGCATTGACGCCATTTTCATCTCGAATAGCGTGTACTTACAAGGCCAAATAGCAGTGGTGAATCCCTGCTCCAAGTCTATTTGTGCAGCACGCATCAGCATTCGGTATTATAGAGGGACATTTGATTTAGACAGTGCGACAGTTTCTTGCAAGTGGTGCAAGGCTTCCGTGCGTGCAAGTGCCACGTAGCCACCGACATGTAGACACCTCTGACAAACAAAAAAATCTAAAGAATTTGTAACACTTTGAGAGTTTAAGCGCGTCAGTGTCAACCATGTGGTAAGCTGCGAAACGGCGGTTTCGGGAAGCGAAGATGCAATTGCGCATTCGGAAGGCCTTCCCCACAGTTTGCTTTAATTCAACTCTCGTGCGTTGTGCACAGACTTCTGAACTCCTTCTGCGTATTTCCCCTTGCACTGAATACACGATGGTTCATATAATTTTGAAGGGACAGTAATAACACATGCCTTCAATCGCCCCCTTCAGTCGGCCTGAGAATGCACGGAACCACGCGGAGAAGCACCGAATAATCGAAAAGAAGAGAACAAGAAGTTGATCTACAAGTTGAGGATCCCAACAACACCACCGGTGATGTCCAATATCTCGAAAAAGGCCCGCATAACGTTTTTTCGCCATAATCTGGTTCACTTCTCCTCTAAATGCTTAGCGTCCCGATGCCGAGAACTCTGAGAATAGGCGTGGCATCACCTGTAGGAATTCAGCAGCGAGCGACCATCCGGCTTACGGTACAAGACAAAAATGTTCCAGTGGGATGATAAAACACGAGCGATGCGAACATCGTAAGCCTGCTCAGGTAAAAGTCAATCCCTATGAACGCTGAAATTCATGAGAATGCAATCGATGCGCAGCCGCTCCCAGGGCATCAAGTGCTTCCATCATCCTTGGTTCGCAGGAGCAGCAAAAATAGAAATAACTGTTGGGAAGCAAGTCCGCATACATTCCTGGTTGGCACTCCTACCATAACGCGAAGCGGCATGAGGAACTTTTCTATTTGGGCATGCGAGGGGTCCGGTAACTACGCTCCCGAGATGCTATGCCGTATAGTGCTCCTTTTTTTTCCTTTTTTTGCACCAATGCGTTGGGGAGGGACTCGCGTTCTACCACGTACATATATAGTGCACTATTGCAAGGCAAGCAAGCAGAGGCGACTTGGACTGTATTCAGTGGAGCAGTGGCCGGACGTTGCAGTATTAAGAGTCCCCGTACTGTATTAGACTATAGCACGGTGTGAAAGGAACGGCGTTCGACCCACTTAGGCTTTCCCGACCACTCACAGACCGCCAAGAGGCTGGCGTTCCTCGCCCGCCTCAACACTTTCGTGCCACCGTCGCCTGTCCGAGTGTTTCTCCACCCTCAGCAGACACCCGGCTCAAGAGAGAGCCTTCCTCGACGAAAGAGGAGCGTTTGTTTTGTTCGCGAGCGTATCCATTGATTTGGGCCTTCGAGCGAACAGCCGCATGGAAAAAGACCTTGTTTCGACTTAGCCAGTGAGAGGTGGGTCCCGACGCCGCAGCCGTTGCAAGGGCGACACAATCCTTTCAATAGTGTCGAGGACAATGGGATTCGATTGCTACAGTCACGGCTGTCACTCTTCGTCTAGAGGAAAGATGTAAAGACATCGAGTTCAGCAATGTATAAGCTCGAAGCGCCGTAGCAGGAGCATTAGGAGGAGGAGTAGTTTAGCAAAGGCAACCGCAAAACCAAAAGAGACACAGAAAGAGATAACGTGAACCGAAATGTTCATTCAATGTAAGACCGCAGAACTTAGTTGATCAGAAATTCGTGCGCACCGTAAAACAACAACAAAATAACGCGATAAAAAAGCGAAGGTCAACCTTCAATAAGAGTGTACACGGGATGATTAATAACAGCTGAAGACCACAGAAGAGCCGAGCATTTGGAATCACGTGAAAGGAAAACGAGTTCATTCTGGGTAACTGAAATGTTGTCTCTCGTGCGGTTTTGCGTTTACCTTCTGCTGGCCATCAATAACTTAGTGACTTACATGAACACTCGTAGGGTACGAGGATAGCAGCTAGCTGATTTTTGAAGCCTACAGGAACAGTTAAAAAGAGTCAAGTCTAGCTCTAGGGACGGCTTACTGCGCTCCCATAGTTGAGTACCAAGTACTCGAAATCGTTAACCTTTTTTTTTTTTTCTAAACAGAGGTAAAGAAAGTAGGCAGGCGTCAAAGAAACCTGGCGCAGACGAGTTTCTGCGGGCCTGGTTCTCATACAAAGAAAATAATTCAATCCGGTGGTAGTGAGATGACCGGGCGTATAAATGGGTCACGGTTATACCGCTTAGCACGAAAATAAGGTGAACGACCAGTTCAGTGAGAAATAATCGGTGCGAATTCTTGAATGTCGCATATTTCGTCCACATACGTTTTTGTCACCATGCAGTGATTGGAACAGCCGTTAGCCAGAACATGCTGCGTGCACACTTTGTTTCAACCATTGTGTTCATGTACGCTCGGTAAACATCGCAGGCTCTTCGTGGAAATGAGAAACATAATGCTTTTTTTCTTTCTGTTACGGGCGCTGGGTTTGCAAATACAAAAACTTTTTTGCCAGGGTCTGCCTTTGTTTTGACTAGGCAAACAACCACGTCCTATCAGAGAATTTGATCGCGTCGGCCCTTGACCTGTCAACCAGCCCGTGCGAATGCACGCATTTGGTTGCTCGACTTCAAGGACGATTTTAGAGTTAAAGTACGTGATGGTGAGAGTTTTCAGTGTTCGGCTGCTGACCCAATGGTCGCGGGTTGGATCATGGCCGTGGCGGTGGCATTTCGTCGATGGCGGTGAAGTGCCAGGCACCCGTGCAGTGTGCGATGTTTTATCACGTTGAAGAACACTAGAAAGTCGAAATTTCCGGAGCCCTCTACCTCGGTATGCCTCGTAATCGTATTGCGGTACTGACGGGTATATAGCTCCAGATATTATTAGCGTGGAATGAGAAAGCAGTTTCATCGTAATGCGTCGAACGACAGGCGAAAAAGTGGGATAAAAAAAACAACGAGTGCTTCCATGGACTCTTTTAGCGCCTGGTTCTTGTACAGTATAGTGAACGAAGGAGTGCGTGAGACCGCGAAATCACTCACGTATACTTTACTAAAAAGAAAATTCCTTCGTATTCTACTTTTCGTTTCACAATTCTCGTGAAGAACAGCACAAATGTGATGACCCTCAACTAAAGGTAATATTTAGAGTACGGCGTCTACTCACCAAACATAGGAAGTTAGGCTTTCTTCTGGACCTTTATTGTTATTTTTATTTTATACTCTTACAGAAGTGTGAAATGGTAGCAGGCGGCATCAACTACAAGGTACTTCGATTTTTGTTTGAATAAAAAATTCTGGCATTTATGAGTGATTCCCATGATACACTATATATACATTTACTTATAATTCGCGTCCATAGAGTGATGTTTCGCCGAATATGTGGGAGCTCAGGCAGTTTAATTTAAATGTATAGCTGTTTCATGGTTGTACGCCCCCAATTAGCGACAGCGTATACCATATTTCAGCTGGGAGATGACCATCTTCATGCCATGGTGGGGCTCGATATTGCACTCCACTCACGCCAATTCTTCGTGACACGGATCTCAATAGGAAGGAAGGAAGGAAAATAGGAGGAAAAGAACGGCAGGGAGGATAACCAGCCTACAGGCAGCCGGTTTGCTACCCGGCGCATGGGAGGGGGATGGAGGAAATGAAAGATAGATCTCAATAAAATTGCAAATAACTTGCGTGCATGCGCACGTCGTGCGCGTATGTGCGCGCGTACGTCTCTTGGTTTTTTCTCTTCCTCCCTCCTTCCTTTTTTTTCTTCAACGCTTGCCATTCCTCAAGGCGATAGCAGCGTGCTAAGCCTGCCACTTGTCCCAGAAAGCATTTATCTTCATTAATAGTTTTGAAGTGGCTCTACAATGATACTCTGTACCCTACCTCTGAAGAAACCGCGAAATATAAATGAAAGTCAAACCATAAAGCATTCACATTTTCTCAATTAAAGTATGCGTTTGGCTGTGTGCGCGTTCACTAATTATCTGAAGCTTTCAGGTCGGCTGCGTGGTAAGTTCCTAATGAAGTATCTTGCGTGCCATTCAGTTCAGGCAAGATAAAGGCGACCGAAGGCGTTTTCAAACCGATGTCACGCCTCACGCAAAATATGCAGCACGGCAGCGCGCCAGATGTCAGGCAAAAATGCTTGGAGACTATTTCGCCCGCTCATAGACTCAACGCTGACCCGCACCGATGCTCAGAAACACTTACAAAGGGCAATCCATAGCTTTCAAGGTAATGTAACCCAGCTGGCGCACAAATTAAGGGACCAATATCTTTGCTCCACACAGGACCCGCGTGGATCGGCGCACTCCTACGCGGGTGCAGAGAACGTGACTCTGGACCGCCCATTCGATCTTTTCGCACTTCGGAAAGCCCTGATTAAAATGAAACGTGGCACCGCTCCGGGTCGGGACAAAATTACCGTGAAAATGTTAGCTCACCTTCCCGACGCGGCTTATTAGATTAGCATCATTAGATTATTTTAACTCGATTTGGTCAAGGGAAGTGCCACTCCCCATAAAGTGGAAGACTGCCCTAGTCACCCTCATACCGAAACCTGGAAAGGCCGTGAACACAGACAACCTTCGCCCCATTTCTCTCACATCATGTACGGGCAAACTGATGGAAACGATGGTGCGGGATCGTTTGTCTGATTTCATGGAAAACAAACATGCTTTCTTAGATTCGATGCAAGGGTTTCGCCCGTACAGAAACGCGAAAGACATTCTCCTTCAACTTAATCGGGATATCCTAGACCCTGTTGAATGCCCTCACAACGACAAGGTTGTACTCGCCTTGGACTTGAAGGGGGCGTTTGACAATGTAACTCATGAGGTAATTTTAACACACCTTTCACAAAGTGGCTGTGGCTTGAGAGCATTCGAATACATTCGGTAGTTTTTAACCGACAGAAAATACTACATTCGTATACAGGACGAGGAACACGGCCCTTTCCCCCTAGGAACTAGAGGTACACCACAAGGTACGGGGCTGTCTCCTTTATTATTCAATCTGGCCATGATGCACCTGCCGGCTCAGCTGGCTGATGTTCCCGGTATACAGCATGCGTTGTATGCGGATGGCATCACCATCTGGGCCACGCAGGGTGCACTCGGAGATATTGAGGAAAACCTACAGCAATCCGCTAGCATAGTCGACCGCTATGCCCACCAGTGTGGCCTTCAGTGCTCGCCATCCAAATCAGAATTCGTGCACATACGCCCCTCACCCAAGTGCACAGCCGAAATTGAACTGTCACTGGAGACAGGTGCAATCTCTGAACAAAAGAAGTCCTGGTACTGGGGCTCTTTATTAACCAAAACTGACGGCCAGACACCACGTTGGCCGAACTCCGGAAGGTGGGTGACCAGCTGGGCCGCATGGTCCACCGGGTCTCTAATAAACGCGGGGGGCTACGGTGCAGAGATGCCTTGCGGCTGGCGCATGCATTTGTAACCAGTAGAATCTTGTATTCTACACCGTACCTCCACCTGCGGAAGTAAGACGAGGATGTACTTAAAGTCATCCTTCGCAAAATTGTAAAACGAGCCCTCGATCTCCCCGTGAACACCTCTAACCAGCTCCTTCTAGGCCTGGGTATTGTGAATGCGTTTCGGGAGCTTCGAGAGGCCCACCTCACAAATCAGTACACTCGACTTTCACAGACGGTAGCGGGGCGCCGCCTATTAGCCCGCCTACACATACAACACATTCACATCACGGAAGACCGCGTTCAACTCCCATTTGAGTAGAGATGCGCCCTCCACGTGCGTCGTCTTCCAAACAATATGACAAAAGAAGACCACAATGGCCGGCGCCTGGCGCGGGCGGAAGCCCTGGCCTGCTATTATGGACCAAAACCCGACGTGTTCTACGTGGACGCCTCCGGCCCACACCCTGGGGGCTGGTACACGGCCGCTGTCGTACACGAGAACCAAACTGGTAATGGGCTCACGTTTCGAGCCCGGGACATAACCCATGCGGAGGAAGTCGTCATTGCATTAGACGCTTGTCACCTTAGGTCGCAAATCATAATCTCCGACTCTCGAGGGGCCTGTCGAAACATCGTGGACGACCGTGTCGCATCAGGGCCTGCCGCTTATTGCAACGTTCGGACTATCAGGGAATCCCTGCACCCCGCCGTATAGTCTGGGCTCCTGCTCACATGGGAATCGAAGGGAATCAGGCAGCCGACGCCGCCACCCGCGCGCTCTCTCACCGGGCATTTTCACTCACCTCACCGATCAGGACGACCTTGAATTCAATCCGGTGTGTTCGTTCCACGAAATTGTGGACTATTACCAATTCGATCACAGCCTTCATCCACGCCCATACAAAGGGCTAAATAAAGCGGAGGAGCGGCTTTTACTCCGACTCTTCATGAACACTAGTATTCTGTGCCCGGCAGCCCTCAAACATTTCAATCCGCCTTTTCTGGCAGCTGCTCACACTGTGGGGAGGCGTCTTCGGACATCTACCACATGGTGTGGGCCTGCCCGTGCAACCCTGCTGTACCCCCTATACCCAACCCTACCCGGAAGAAGTGGGAGAAGACCCTGCTTGGCTGCGAGGGTGATTCTTAAAAGAGAAAGGAAGAGAAAAGTGAGCCCCGTAACTGTTTGCTTCAGTGAGCGACACCTCAACAGTAGCTCACAAGGGATGGGGGTGAGGAGGCATAAAAGGGGTAGGAGTAAAGGTGTAGAATAGACGAAGAGACGTGAGGTGGTAAGCCAGAAGGAGCGACAACAAACTGAGGGGATAGGAGAGATAGGAAAGATGGAAACACGGTCACAGGAGTCCGAGGACGGGGCACCACTTGCGAGAGCTCTTGTCGGCGTCAGTAGATGGCGTAGAGCAAGTCCAGTCGGTCAGAGCTACACTGTCGTCGAAGGTCGTCGGCGTCAGGAGATGACGTAGGGCGAGTCCAGTCGGCCAGAGCTACGCTGACGCCGGAGATCGCGAGGGCACAACCGGTCGGAACGGAATCCAGCAAGCGAGTCTGTGCTGCTTGGCTGCTCTGACCTTCAGGCCCAAAGGGCCTTGGTTCGACGAGCCCAGGCAGCAGCCGACGCCAATTGGGTCCCGTAGTAGTGATCCCCACCTACTCGTTGTGGATGCCGTCCTCTTATGAGGCGGTTGCTGCATATTTCCTGTTTTTTTTTTAAATAAATGTTATTACCACCACCACCACCACCACCACCACCACCACCACCACGACCACCACCACCACCACGCAAAATGGTGGAATTCACGAACGCATGCGTCCGCGACGCAGTGAGAAATTTCGAAAACTTTCGGTAACGGAAGTATCAATGCTCTGGCGCTTTGGGCGTCGATATTCCCGCAGGGCATCTTTGGGATTGTTTAACTTCGGCTTTTGGATGCGGAACGTTTCAACTAACTCCACAATTAACACGGTTCGTTGGCACTGTTGCTAATGAGGAGCGTTGTTGACTGATAACTTTATGAACGATGCAATATCCAATATGTCTTATTAGAACACGTTGCAACCCTACTTTTTTCTTCAGTCAGATTTCAAGTCAGTAATCCTCGATGTAACTGAGCGGAAAGCCATATCTGGGCAGAAGGAAACAGGGTAACTGCACGAAGGCGGCTGGTTAATTACCCTACACGATGGGACAGCGGGGAATGGGAATGGAAATATAGGAGAGAAAATGAGAGAGGGGGATGTGTGGTGAATTCGCGCAGGCGCGCAGGAATGAATCCACAACTTAGTTTATGGCGTTAATATATATAGTCCAGTAGCCCTCAAGAAGCATATTTCTCAACCTTTTAAGTTCTACAGGTCCGCACTGAACGCCCTGAGTACGCTGCAGGTTACCTCTGAAATGTTTGCGCTCCTCCCTTCTATTATACACCTTTTTATCCCTTATCTATCTATCGCCGAAACAGAACGTAGACTTACCTCCCACTATTATCCCCTATAGTTATGCACACTTTATCTTTCTATGTCCGGTTCAGTTCAGTAAAGCATCGAACGAGCGATGCTTTACGCATGTAGGCATGGGGCAACATTCATTCTAAGAAGAAAAAAAGTATTTATTGAGTTCTAAACTGCCACATATAAAACTTTAAAAAGACGCGTTAATCCTCTTTTGGAGATGCCTGCAACCCCCGATTTCTGAAGAGAGCATTGTAATCTCCAAAGGGAGTTGGTTATGGTTGATGGTGCTTACCGTCCCAAAACCGTGATATTATTATGAGAGACGCCGTATAAAGAGGGGGCTTAGAAAATTTCTTCCACCCAGGGTTCTTTAGCGTACACCTAAATCTAAGCACACGGTCCTGGTGCATCTCCTCGCCCATCGAAAATTCGATCCCGCAACAAGCGGGTCAGCAATCTAGCATCATCAGACCACTGCGGCGGGTTCTCCAAAAAGAAATCACCTCTCTCTTTAAACAGATTTAGGTATATATGCTGCAAGTAATTATTCAAAGAAAAAAATCGGAGGACTCTCTTCTCTTCTTAGAGTGTTGTTTTAACGAAACTTCGTTGATTTTCCTTGCGTACGCAGGATGTGACGCTGACATAATAAACGAACTAATTGGCCTGATTCATAATAGAAGCGAAACAACAGCGCAAACAACTGTTATCCTCCCTGAAACTCATTAAAAGAACTATGTCGCTTTCTCAACAACAATTGATGCGTCACCGAACAGCGGTTGTACATTAATTTGAGCCAGCGCCCAGTTATATGTAACGGGCCCGCACATCTCAGCACACTCGAGGGAGTTGGGTGACGCCTGCCGCATTTCAATGGCGCCATCAGTATGCGAGTCCCGAGGCCTGTTCCGGAACTCCGTTTCGAAACTTAGCGCTTTCTTTGCTTTCTGCCCGTTTCGAATATTTCAATTTAAAAAAAGATCACCTGTTTTTTTACAAATTTACGCCTACGCGCTAAGCGCTCGGCGCTTTAATTTCTGGGTTAAACGTATCTGTTGGGAAACTTTCAACTCCTGGCTCGTCACGCGTAAAGACGACGCGATAGCGGACATTTTGATGCGCTCCTCTCCAAAATCACGGCTTGTGCTCACCGAAAGTGGTTTTTGCGGTGTCGAGTCGAGTGTGTGACCCATTTGCGACCACACTTCCGAAGTTTCGCAATTGAAGTCAGACGTACTCTTTCTCGACCTGACCTATTTGTTGCATGTGCAACGTCGGTGCGACGGTTGCCAGCAAACGATCGTCGACAAACCGCCAGGTTCATGCCTTTCATAGATTAAATCCGACTCATTATGAAAAAACAAAACAAATTAGAAACAATTGATACGAGAATCGTAACCCTGCTACTTTACAGTCGGCGCTGTGTTGGTGCTCGTATTTCTGTTTTTATATTCCGAAATAATGTTACGCAGCGTCGTTTGAAACTAGCCAAGACTGATATGTTTCCAACACCGCTTTTTTTTTAATTCTAAGTGGAAACATCTGTGACCTGGTTTTCACTCGCTGTCTTCCTCGGTATCGTTCGAATGGTGTTAGGACAGTGTGGCGAAAAATCTGTACAGATTTCAGGTTTTATTTTCACAGCGTCAACCCAGGAATGCATAGATGTGTATTTTTTTAGACGGACCGCTTATGGCAAGAGTCTGGTTTTCAAAATATTTACAGGGTGTGGGGAGTCGCATGACATGACAAGAACGTTACTGGAGTCCTGAGAGACTGATATTTAGGGGAGCCAGAGGCCCCCTCCCCTACCCACTTAGAAGAGTCACACTTGAAATCTTTTTTTAACGCCGCAGTTTGTTTATCATCATAATTTTGGTAAGTTAACCTCCTTGCCCTTTCTAATTAGATTCGGCTCGCTCACTTAGATGAATCACACTTGAAATCTTTTTTAATGCCGCAGTTTGTTTATCGTCATAATTTTGGTAAGGCTAACCTCCTTGCCCTTTCTAAGTGGATTTGGCTCGCTCACTCTTAAAGCAACGGTACGTGAACTTGTATTTGCTTTCCTTTCTCGCGCAATGCGTTAGACTAAAAACGGGAACAAATCTGCACTTTACTAACAACAAGAAAAAAAAAGAAAGCCAGAAACTAAACCTTACCAGGAAGGAAAGTAAACGAATGCGTATAACGTATACTCACGAATACTTGCAGGCAATCGCATGGACAATCACACGGCTGCATTTATGTATTTTTCTTTCCTCCTCATCGCCTTTCATTCTTACTTTTGTATCGATTTTATCGATCTACTAGCCAAGAAAGCCCGGAATGTCTCTTCACTCTCCACGCTGTTCATTCGCTCGAGTTCACACAGTTCTTCACTTCTGCACTTGGCTCTCAGCAAATTAAGCCACCTTCCCGAATTAGTCGCCGAGATCGCCAAGGCTGTCATCATTATTCATGAACTTTAGAAAGTGCTAGTTGACGACTGCATGGGGGCGAAGGAGCTTCCTCATCGGTGCTCAGCTGGTCTTTGTCTCTTTGTGTAATGTGTGTTTCCGTGTGTTTGTGTGTGTGTGCGCGTGGGTTTTCGTGTTTGGTGGTGTGTGTTTCCGTGTGAGCCCGTTTGTATTAGCATTTGTTTTGAGCGAACTTTCCACGCACTGCAACAATACGGAACAGCAAACGATAGTGCGTGCTAGTATCGGCTAGTAAAATTCGTTCGATTGATTGATTGATTGATTGATTGATTGATTGATATGTGGGGTTTAACGTCCCAAAACCACCATATGATTATGAGAGACGCCGTAGTCGAGGGCTCCGGAAATTTAGACCACCTGGGGTTCTTTTACGTGCACCCAAATCTGAGCACACGGGCCTACAACATTTCCGCCTCCATCAAAAATGCAGCCGCCGCAGCCGGGATTCGAACCCGCGCCCTGCGGGTCAGCAGCCGAGTACCTTAGCCACTAGACCACCGCGGCGGGGCAAAATTCGTTCGAGTGTAAGGGCGTACGTGTGGAGTAAAAAAAAAAAAAAGGAAGGATGTTGGTGGAGGAGACGTTCAAGGGATGCACTCGCAGGCAACACGGTAATCTCGACGCTTTAAAGGCAATATATCAGCTTGCCCGGCTAGGCGGGCCGTAATTCTCAGTTTTCGCCACGGATCGCAGTTTTTCTCTTATCGTCCGCACCTATCCCGTATACGTTGGATGTAATGGGCCTTCTGACAGCAAAATGACAGGGCGCCTTTGCTCCTTCCCGCGGTACTCGCAAAACTTCAGCAAGCGTAGGCCTCGGATAAGCGTGCCATATAACGAACTCCTGTTGAGAGTGTAATAACTGGACTTCACAAAATGCTTGCCGTAAGGGTTTCTTTATTAGTTTTTTATTCACTTGTCGTATATTCTAAAAAAACCAAAAGAGCTTTCTAATATACACTTTTTACAGACCTGGAACGTACTCAATTTTCACGCCCTGTTCAATAGCTAGATCCAGTATCGCAGAGTCGATAAGTTTATAATTTTACCATACGACTACACAACACATTTATCTATTTTCATGACAGATACTTGCGAAGCATTAGTGAGAAGTAATAGCTCTTTCCCTTATTTTGGCGATTTATTTCGTGACGTTCGTTGAATGGGATTTGCTTTGAAGGTTATATTATTTTAGCCTCTCTGCGACGTGTAATATAAAACGGTCTGGTGTCCTATATAAGAAGTCCAACCGTTATGTGACATGTCATACTTCTATCGCAATTTAAAATTACCCCCCGAAAAACTCCCACGCTTTCGTTCGTGGACGCGTGTAATTTCTTTCATCGCCTTATTATTTTGTTTAACGTCTTACTATTTCAAGTTATAACCATCATTCAACGTTCGGTAGCAGATGGTACGCTTTTATTCTTTAATTTGATCTTCGCAACCTCCGCGTTATTGGTCTTGAAAATCATTACGTTTGATATCTGCCGAATGTCGAGCGTCGGCTCATTTCGGTGGTAGTGGTGATCTGTTTCTCGCGTTTCAATTCTTTCTGCTTTTGAATTACTGCTTGCCGTTTTTTTTTCTGGAAGACAGATCGTTCCTACTGCTTTGTATATTCCACGTCTTTCGTTGCGATATTCGGTTCAGGCAGGCTCTTCAATAAACGCAGAACTAATGGTTTTCTACAACGCAATAACCTTAAGCGGCCCGTAATAGTCTGGTAAAGAGTTTCTTTCAGTGGTCTCCTAATAGCACACTGATAGCTGCTGAAAAATACAAACAAAAATTTAGCGAGATCAAATTATTGTAATCCTGGAGTCTGAAAAAAATACAAAATAATAAACGAAATGTAAGCGTTTCGTAGGCAACCAAGAGAACTATCTGGGATATGCATGGGTGCCAGAGAGATAATAGTTTACTTACGTTAATGCGAAGCAAAAGTACGTAAATAGTGAACATCGGTTCTGAGCACTGAAGTAGAAGAATAAGCAATATTCCTATATAGCAGCTCACTTGGTTTCTTTCAGTCTGCACCTCCGCAGGAGTCAAAAATAACGCAGACAGCAAGTGTGCCGACGATATCACATACGCGTGTTATTTATACAGTCAACAAAGATCAACACAATAAACTAAAAGCAACAGCTACTGAAGTGAGTCGACGAACAAAAAAGAGGGCTAAATGCACTTTTAGTCCAGCTATTTAGTATTTCTCGCTGCCCCGCCACGATGCTATAGTGGCTGAGGTACCCGGTGCTGCTGACTCACAGGTCGCGGGATCACATCCCGGCTGCGGTGGCTGCATTTTAAATGGAGGTGAAATCTGTTGGTCCGCGTGCTCAGATATGGGTGCACGTTAAAGAACCACAGGCGGTCGAAATTTTCGGATCCCTCCACTACGGCGTCTCTCATAATCATGAGACGTTAAGCCTCGCATATCAATAAGTATTTTTTCGTTAAATTATGGACCGGCTACTCTGGACACCGGGTTGCAGGAGAATAGCTCCACAAGTTCGGTACTTCTTCTTTCGATGGGAATCTTGTACTACGTCACACCTGGTTCTAGCCATTGCTATCTGGAAACACATCTCTTCCGGCATTGGCCTCGACGACATACCGTGGTGCCACCTATACTTGATAACGTCACTCATAGGATGCCGAGTTGACTTTGTCTGCTAGAACACTGCATTTTTTGCGCTTTTGCTGTGAACACCGTATGTTCTTCCCTTTGTTTTGAAGCTCAGCTCAGTGTTCTGAAGCTAAAAAAAGCGGTAAGACCTCATAATACGGGCAAGCAAACTACGAATCGGTGCCCCCGGTGGCATTCTCGTGTCTAATTCGCATCGTAAAATTGCGACTAAGAACTGGTGCAGCCATGGGGGACGATGCAAGTGGTGTCTCGAAAGCAAAGCTGCCGAATTTCACAACTACGATTCCTATCTGTGACGTCAAAACGACCGCAGTGCTAACCTCTCTAACGGAGGGCCTCGCGGCCAATATGCCTATTCTCTTTAGCAGACAAAATCAGACCAAAATATGTGCAGAAAAGGGACGATAAATAGCTACCCGGAAGCCATTGGAGAGGTAAGTCTAAAGGCCGAACTAAAGGATTGCAAATTTACGAAGACGCAGTTGGACTATTGATCATTATCGTTTCAACTCACTTACCCAAATATTAAAAAAAAAGGCAAGAAACACTTCGAAGTGGAGAAACTCGCGACCAGCGAATATGCCGCCCTAACTTGCTACAGCATCGATCGCAAGCATGATTACATCCTCTTTAGGTTACGGTTTATGTTCTAAACACCAAAAAAGTAAAAAAAAAAAGCTTTGCTTAGGCTTTTTATCTATAGCGAATGCAAATCACGTAAACTTAACCGAGCTATATACTGTTGGAAAGCAGAAGAAAACTTCGAGTATCGTAAGCCTTTCCACTTCAGCGACCGCATATTTCTTTCCTCGCTTATTCGTTCACAAGGACACGTACGATGGATATTGCATAATGAACGCGACACAAGCTGGAGCTGTCGTTTCATATGTTCGCCGCTCCGTCCCTGTCACTGCAAGCTGTCGCAGTATAACGAAAAGTGCTTCAGCATAACGAAACCCTACAGCGTATTTTATCTGTTTCTTGGTGTATAGGCGCAAAAATAGAAAAAAAAAGTTGAAGCGTTAGAATAGGAATTTGTTCTATCTGAAGCTCACTAAAAGAAAAAAGAAGGCTTCGCGTGGGAGTCTTTGACATGCTCTCTCTCGAGCACTGCCGTCTGTGCATCTTTCTAAGAGAAAACGGGAGTAAATAGTAACACCCACATACACGGATATTCTTACAGTACACACCTGGATTATCATTTTACTCCCTATGTACCTTATTGAGAGCTTCGTCAATGCAGGCAGATGGGTATTTTATTGTTTCCATTTAACAACATTTTCGGGGAAATCAGGGTTGTTTGACTAAAGTCCTTCTGAGCATTCCAACAGGTCTGAACCGGTTCTTTTGTACTCGTGTGAAAGGGTCCTTATTTTTTGTTTTATTTAAAGTCAGGAGTTATTTAGTGGAATTTAGAAAATTTTAGATTGCCGCTTTGTTTTATTTTTTTCTTGTGGTCGTAAGTTTGAGTGAAAGATTATTTCATGTTTAAGAGGTCTCGTATCTCATATACACATGGGTGGGCGCTGATTTTGCTACATAAATTCTTCATGGCCTGCATAAAGAAAAAAAGAAAGAAAAAATATTGAAACACGTTTTGCACTAGGCATAATGATAAACGGTCAACTTAATTCGGAAATGCTGGGTTCCCCGTTCCATGCATGCTAATTATTTCACGTTTCCCGCGTGAAAGATGCTGACATTTCTGCAAAGGGCGGCCTTGAGTGAGAGCATATGCCACGCAAGGCTTCACGTCCGCAATCGCGCACGTCCCGCTCGACTATCTCTTTATTACCCTCTTCATGCAAACCTTATCTTTCGCGCTTTTTGTGCGTCGTAAAGGCGGCTCGAAACAAGGGACCGCCACCGCCATAGTTTACCACAGCCAGCCAGCTATGTACGACACCTATGGTCCTTCGAGCGACAGGTTGCAGCAGCTACTCAGGCTGGGCTCGGCTTTCTCTGGAGTTCTGAGAACTATAACTACGGCCATATAGTTGTTATCACAAAATGCAAGAGTCGCGCACATATGGCGAGACAGCTGTCGTCTTTTGACCAGTATACGACAGCACGTCCCGTCGCTTCTGCCAGGGTTTGTTGAATCGCAAAGAATAGAAATGTGTGTTGCCTCGCCGCGGTGGTCTAGCGGCTAAAGTACTCGGCTGCTGACCCGCAGGTCGCGGGATCGAATCCCGGCTGCGGCGGCTGCATTATTGATGGAGGTGAAAATTCTGTGGGCACGCGTGCTCAGATTCGTGTGCACGTGAAAGAACCTCAGAAGGTCAAAATTTCCGGAGCCCTCCACTACGGCGTTTATCGTTATCATATGGTGGTTTTGGCACGTTAGACCCGACATATTAATCAAGAATGAAAATGTTTCCATCATGCACCAGACTGAGTGAGACGGTACAGCATGACTATACCGTAAAGGACTATATGGCTGTATGGAGGAAAACAAAGTGAATTTCTCAATATAGAAATAGTCTTGCCTCGGTTTTGGTTCTAACTTTCCGCTATACAATCAGGTGGGGGATAACGACAATCTCTTTAGAAAATATTGCACCAACTTGGCGGCTTTTGCATAACGTTTTATTTTTCATATATACATGACTACACGGCAATTATCGAAGCGGTGGATTTTACTTCCTTACTCAGACTGAGGCGTCATTGGTTACGAATGTGTGTGACAGAGGGTGAGGGGGGTTTATGTTGGTAGAACACTGAATAACTATCAACAATGTCATTGGCTTTGAGGCTTGCTTGTAGGAGGGCAAACGAGGAACTTCGATGATAAGACTACAGCGCGTCACGCAGGTAAAACACTGACGTTATCGGAACCACGTCGGGAACGCGACAAAAGTCGCGAGTTGTTGAGGTTTTTGGGAGAAGAAAGATTTCGAAACGGTGTTAACACAACCTAACGCACACCCTATTTTTTCAACTTTCTTTGAATGTTATAGAAAAACAAAGTTTTCCCGGTTCTAGTCCAGAAGCTCTAGTTCTGGGCTTTGTGTGTATACCCAAGTTGATAAAACTATACAGAGTTAAGGCAGAAAGTCTTCAAGAACAGTTCGAACACTGCATTCGGAGCCGATATCTAATCGATGCAGCCGTTCGCCCGCAGGGTAAGACGTGACCGGGCGTTCAGCTCTTTAAGTGGGAAACACACCAACCACCATCAGTACCGCTTGTCGTTTCCGGTAGAGACAAACCAACTTTACTACCCCTTTTTCTACCTTCTATAAAAATAAAGAATGATAAAAAAATGAAAAATAAAATAAAGAAGCCTAAGTCACAGTGCCACGCTCTATGGCACAGGTGCGCACAAGACAGCGAATACTACATGAAGTTCGCCTGGGGCGCGTTGCCTCTTTTGATATCGCTCAAAATGTCTGCTTGCTCTCCTCTCTTATCTTTCTCGGTATCGTTTACTTTTTTTTTCGTTTATGCTCACTGTACACCTTAACCGCCGGCGCTTCCGCTAACATGAAGATTTCTGCTCCACTGCGGGACACAACTACCGCGAAGGAAAAAGAAAAAAAAAACTTCGAAAAAATTTTCGTAGGTGCACGTGCTTACGGGCTGCTTGCCTTGAGGGCATTGAAGACGAAGTGCTTCGCGTGCGTCTTTGTGTGTGCCTTTGAAAGCAAGGAAAAACTGAAAGAAAAAAAAAAGTAGCCAATGGGTGGGAGAACCTGAGAGACGTCAGCCCGCAAAATAGTGTGTTTGAACTTCAACGTGAGCTTCGCTCTGACTAACGCGCACAGTGTATAGTTAGTGCATGGTGTGTTTTTAGTAAGTGCGAAGCTTTAGTTGGTTAACTGAATGGTTGCGGCATCGTTTTACGAAAATGTAAAAAAACGTGGCAGTGTGAGGCTGCCGAGCAATCGGTTGTATACCAATTGTCAATAGTTTCGCGCGTTTTGTGCGTCCACCGGCTATAAATAGTTAGCATTAGTTACCGTATAGACAAGCTGTGGTGGCTGCGCTACGTTTTCGCGTCCTCCCCAGAAATTAGAGTAGGTTTATTAGTGCCCTCAGCACTGTTGTGTTTCTCGAAGGTGTTTCTGGTATTCTTGTAGAACTTGAGGAAAGTCTCCAATTGGGAGTGTAGTGCGAGGACGTATAATAGTGGCTAGTTGCATTTGAGTGCGTCCCATTTCGTCCGGAAGCGATTAGCAGGCAGGACCCCTTCATTATATTTCTCAGGAAGCGTTACTACATCCAAACTATGTTGTGAATGACCAAGTCAGGTGTTAGAAAGAACAAACCTCCCTTTCCTCGCTTCAGGTTGACAATGCCTTTCTTGTTTTCGTGTTCTCTAGGTTTTTCTTGACGTTCTAACTCGTCATTTTTCGTGGGGTTAGGAAGTTCGGGCATACTGTTGGTACGACAAATACAAACTCAGCGGAATGGTATGTAGATTCAATTGTACTAAATTTTTATTGTCCCCTGAAATTATCAACGAGAAGAATTTTTCATGGTCGAATATAATCACCAGTTATGGTGATTCATCTTTCGTTATGTTTTTTTTTTCAAATGGCGTCTTTTCCTACAGAGTTTTCCAACAACCAACTCTGTGTACGCATAGATCCAGGAGGTATAGTTGCCTGGTGCACTTGGCTGGTGTACCTCGAAGTGCCTGTTCCTTAGTAATATGCACTCCTGCTGATCTGTCATACCATAAACGTTTACTCGAAATATGTCTATTCCTGCGTTCATCCTTGACTTCAAGTATATGCACTCCCATGATTCTCCGGAGCTGCAGGCAACCTTTCAATCAAAGAGGGGGAGGGGAGCAGCAGACATAGTAGGAACACATAATAGCCCGTGTGTCGTGCCTGCGTCCACGCGCATGTGTGTTTTCGTTTTCCGACAATGTTATTTCTTTTCCGGACATCGTTTCGCAACGAAGGACAGGATACAGCCCGAAAACGTTACGACAAAATAACGCCGTAGGTGAGTGAGAGTATAAGAAAAAAAATCTGCATGCACCATCTTTTTTTTTCAGTCCTACTTCTCAGATTTATTATAGCGACAGGAGCGACTATAGTCTCGTGTGGCTGTGGCCGCGGTAGAACGTACACTAATGACGTACATGCGAGACCGGAAAGAAACGTCGTCCACAGGTGCTTTTCCGCTTCGTCTCGACAAGCATGCTTGAGAGCGAACGGGTTCCTGTGACACAGTAAGGCAGAAAATACTCAAATGCGAAAGGAACAATACCGAAACACAAGAACGGCAATGACGGGTAACGGTACGAGGTTGGAAACACGTGCGCAGCTCCGAGGGCGACTCGCCGCGCGGTCTCTTGTGAGAACCGTTTGAGCGCATTCGTACTTGCATATTCGCGGATAACGAGGTCTATTGATAAGAAGCGCGAAATTTGCGCGATATCACGTACTGCATCGTGCCACTCCCGCGTCGCTATAGATTGAAGATGTGTGCCACTTCGCGGGTGTACATTGACGGATTCTTCGACTGGGTATATAGCGTTAAAAAAAAGTGTTCCCTACATTAATTGCTACGCGCAAGGCAAGCATTCGTTATTAACTGTTGGGGTTTTACTTACCAAAACTTTTTTGGAGCACTCCATTACGGCGTCTCTCCCCATAATCATTTCGTGGTTTTGGGACGTTAAACCTCGCATATCAATTCATGCACACAAAGAAACAGCGCTGCTCTGCGATCTCGAAGCGGGTATGCAAACTTCATGCCCTGACGTTAGCGTGTTTGTTTAGTTTATCAGAGAAATGTTAAAACAGGGGCACACAGTCCTTGAAGAAGTAACAAAAAAAAAACGGACTGAAAAGACAAAGTGACAAGGTAGTTTGAACTGCAGTTTTTACAAAGAAAAGGGCCGGGGGAACTTAATACTGTGCAACAACTAATTTAACATTGTACATATGTGGAGTCAAAAGAACTCGTCATCTATTGGAGCTGTGCAAGTGAGCCGGCTAATTCAATCTATAGAGAAAGAAAAACAGAAGGAAATGAGAAAGAAAGAACCTTGCATGTGAATAGGGAAAGCCGAGTCTAAAAGCCATTCTCCGCAATAGCAGCCTCCACAAAAATAAAAAAAGTAGATAGAGAGAGAGAGAGATAGAGAGAGTCGTTTTAATGCCCGAAGCCAAATTAATTCAGAAAGGGTGGTACATTCGCTTTTATTCCACATTCCGTCTCTTTTTAAGGAACTGTACAGCTTGCTCGCTCAATACTTTCCGGGCACGGACATGTAACGGGCGTTTGATGACGCAGCTAAAGGATCCCGCACACCAGAAGCAGATCTGGCCGAAAAGATGCCCTGTTGTCGGTCTATGTTTAAATTAACTACAGACTATAAAGGCTTAATAAAATAGAAAGCATAATACTGCGAAGGAAGGATTTTAATACAAGTATATAGTATTCACAGAGACGCTGCATGGCTGCAGGAGAACAAAAAAAAAAAAGAAGTTGGCAGCATATATAGACGAAATAATCAAACGTTGCCACGTTCTTATGTGTAGACAATTGAAAAATAACATTAAAGCAGACGCCACGACAGTCACCCCAAGTTGTCAGAAAAATAGCCCGCGTCTTCGATCACAGCCTTTGGTTTCCATGTGGACCTGAATCTATGATTCACGACGTTTTGTGCAGACATTTCTTAGGAGAAAACACGTGTTTCCAACTGGAGGAATAATTTACGACGTTGCACACTGTATTGTGGACGTAGATAATTCGAATCTATGTTGTTGATAGTCTGGAGTTTTTGCTGCACGAAGCGGGTACAACGTGGCACATTGCAGTGGTGTTACCAGGCACGTATTGTCATCCGCGTCAAATCAATAAGCCTTATAAAAATTCAACAAAATGCAAATTCAGCAAATCAGTCTACGGCCACTAAGTGCTTAAAAAGCCTTTCCACACTCTTGTTTCACAAACCTTTAGGCAAGGTACAGGGAAAATAAATCCAGTGAAATGAAAGCAAAGCTAGCTGAAGAAGCGTGCGCTATTATGATGAACCATGAACCAGTGGTAAACACAAAAATTTACGCACCACAAAATCTAGGAACATGTTCAGTTTAACGGCGGTTTTGCTTGTTAACGTAGTCAGTGCACATGAAGAAGCCGGGAACACTACGTTGTTAACGCCTGCGCTAACAATCTGAATGTCAGGCAGTATGTGTTCTGAGGCTATCGGAGATACCCTTTAATTCCCGCAATCTCCTGCGATTGACTGTAAGTATGAGACTGAATAGCAGACATGTATACATACGTCGATTAAGCTATAGCGCATACTAAGGCCGCTTTTTGGCAGTTATTTATTGACTAAATTACACATTCACTGTGAAATAAGGGAAATCGTCACAACAGAAACATACGCATAATTTTTACCGCTCGTTTATAATCATTTAATGCACATGCATTAACCATACGTGTAAAGAGAGCATTTTCACTATTTAACCCAACGTATATATAATGCTGTGACGTCTGCATGCGATACAGATTCGAACCGTGCTCTCGATTGCACGTGAATGCTCCGAATTCAAGACGATACATTTGGCAGCTCTTTATAGTCATTTTTCTTTTATAACTGTAATTAATGCGATGCACAGGAAGAGGATACGACTGTATACGTAGTTTTGCTTTCAATTTCAAGTACGAGCTAAAAAACTCCTCCCACTCAAAGCATTGCAAAACAAGGAACGGGCTATTAGAGTAGAAAAGACGGCGATTGTTGTTGCCACCTTCGGAACACGTATTTCGTGCAGCAGCTTGAGAGTCAAGAGTTAGCGTTTCCCGCAGGAACAAAGCTATAAAACGACATTGCGCGTGCAAATAATCAATAATCTCCGACACGTTCTCGAAACGTTTGCATTGCGGGCTGCATATTGCCCTGCGCTTTCATGCATCACGAGGCAACGCATTCGGGTCACATTCAACGCGCGATAGATGAGCACCACAGTCGAACTCCACCCTTAATTCTCGACTGCTTTGCATGCAACTCGATGCGGCAATTTTAGTTATGTAATTTCATGTCCTATCAACCAGGGAAAACAACGTGGTTTGTGGTAGTTGTGTCGGTATGTCGCGAAGAGTCCTATAGTAAACAAACATCGACAGTCGCGCATGTTCGTAAAAGTTTATGCGACGTTTTTAGAAGTTCGTAGCAGGGGGTGTAGCCAAGCCGTGAATTGACGGCTTGAATTTCATTGAGTTGAAACGAGGAGAGAAGCGAACAAAGACTTGAATGTCGATCAGAAAAATAGGACGTCATTCGCTTGTTCGCATTCAAATATAAAGAACCATTGTTAGATGTGAACTCACAGAGAAAATAACCGCTGCATCCAATAACCAACCTTCAAGAAATAAGTAAGAATGTCGAAAAATATATGCAGCTCATCACTGTGAGCATTAGTGAAACATAAAAAAGTAACATGCGCTTCCACAGTGTAAAAGAGTTGTTTGTATAAGCAGCAGCAGTTTGCATTTACGCGAATCACGCATGTCGCTGTTTGCTTAAAGATAAAATGCCATTTTCTTCAGCGGCAGCTTCATTTGTGGTACCCGTTGGCGTAGTGTAAAGAAAGGGGGAGTCAAATCTACCTCACTCAAAATTTTCAATTTTGCGTGCGTATAAGCAAACGCCCGAACATAGGGGTTCTGTAAAACCCCGCAGCACAAAATTTCTGGCCAAGCCCGTGGCAGTAGCCCAGTGAGCGCTCTTCAAAACAACCCTGGAAGGAGCAAGCTATGCTAGGTTCTGCATGTAATGAGAATGACAAAACTAAGCAGTGCATGAGGTGTGTCGACGTTCTAAAACAACGGTACATGAAATATACCAGTTTCTTTTTTTTTTCAACATCATTTATGCACGATCTTGAGTGATAACTTATGATATAAAAGTTCTTCCGAAGTAAAGTCGACGTTTATTTACGTTTTATTTAATTATGGATGGATGGATCGTACAGTGATATAATAACAGGTGTACGGGTATTACGTGTGAAGGGTACAATATGAATATGAAGTACGCCGTAGTGCAGGCACTACGAAATAATTTCAACCACCTGGGGCTGATTGACGCGCATCTAGATCCAAGTACGTCGGAGTTTCCGCATTTCAGCGCCATTGAAACGCTGCCGCCGTAGCCTACAATCTGACCCGCGTACTCGGGATTAGGAGCGCGACAGGCCACCTCGAATGGCTGGCTCGATCGCAATAAAGGATTTGTACGACCAAAAGTATAGCTGAAAAGTAAAACGTTGACTTCTTTTTCTGAACAGATATTTACTAGCATATTTGTTTGTTAATTTTTTTATTGTTTAATAATTGATGTAGTTTAACGTTCCGAAACTAAGATATAGCCATGATAGACGCCGTTGTGGAGGGCTCCGAAAGTTTCGACCACCTGGTCTTCTATGAAGTGCACCGAGATCTAAGTACATGGGTCTCAAACATTTTCGCCTCCACCGAAAATGCATTCGCCACGGCCGAAATTCGAGCCTGCAAACTTCGGATTAGCACCAGAGCACCATGGCTGCTATACAACCATGGCGGGCATAGTTTGTTTGTTGATCGTGCATAAAGATGGCTGGTTCACCCGTATAGTTAAATGTGAAACACTTACGAAGTTAGTTGAAAACTAAATGGATGACCTCTGTTTTTGTTCTGACAACTATACTACAGCGCATGGCAAGCTCCCGAGTGGGCAGGTATCGTAAAGCCTTTGTTCAGCCTGTGCAGGTTAAATTTACTTACTACAAAAAAAAAATACTAGACAAAATTCGTCGGGTCTGCATGGAGACGCCTACGTCCTCGTTTACAACGTGCAGTGCCACCAGCTCTGTACTTTTGAGTCAACGTGCGCCAAGTTCTGTCCCTTCTATATGTGGTGGCTATACGCTCTCATAAACTAAGAGAGAGAGAGAGAGGAAGAGAAGAGAGAGGAGAGGAGAGAGGAGACGAGAGAAGAGAGAGAGAGAGAGAGGAGGAAGAGAGAGAGTGAGAGAGAGAGAGAGAGAGGAGAGAGAGATAGAGGAAGAGAGAGAGAGAGAGAGAGAGAGAGAGGAGAGAGAAGAGAGGGAGAGAGAGAGACAAACACGCAGACAGTGAAAGAACTTCCAGTTTGAGTAGAAGTTCGTGTGGAAGGATCCCTCCTGAGGAGAAGCCAGGCGACGCGAGCCTGTTGTTGTGCAGAAACGGCTCTTTTAAAGATTCGGTGGTCGCTGCGGTGGGGCTGTGGAGGCTTTTACGGCAAGCCCTTAACCTTTACGGCGGATGGTCTTGCGCGTCGCCTAACTAAGTGCGCTCCGTGCCGCTCACCTCCGGTGTTTATACGAGTGTTAGCCTGCAACGACCGCGCTGACGCCACCAAGGCGGCTCCCCGACGCTGTCGTTTGGTTCTGAGTGAAAGCGGATATATGCAGCGCCTTCCGCAGCCCTGCCTACGACCTTACCCACATGCTTGGCTTACCTCCTGTTCTTTCTTTTCTTCAAAGTTCAACCTTGCTTGGCCGCGTGACTTAACTTATTTACGCTTAACGCTGTGACACTGGGTGGCCAAAGATCGTCGCATGTCTTGACCTTTGGATATGAGCAGCTGGTTCTTTGGTTCCTCACGTCAGTGCCTGTTCGTTCCTTTTCTCCTTATTTTCTTCACTACCGAGTAAACTTAAAACGACAGCCACATAAGAAAACATGCATCCATGACGTATTTTAAGGAAATTGTGGTTCTTTGGGCTAGTTGGTCTCCTATTTTTTATTTGAAAAAAAAAATATGGCTTTGTCCTTCGAATCGTCCTATACAAGGGCATGCGCATGTGGCCTCTGGGTGGATGAGGCACCATGTGAGTTTTGCTGAATGAAAGCAACGTGACTTGGTATATCAAGGACAAAACTTCAGTAGATGCCTGGTCAAAAGCTATAATTGGCTGTTGGCGTCGACCGTTGTTCGGCATTGACGGTCTCCAAACGAATGGTGCCAAAAGTCATTACGGGACCACGCCACCGCGAAGTCATGGATTTCCAACATTTGTGACGCTACTATGGCGTCGTATGACGACTTCATCACACTATATCGTCGCTGAGTGAAGCGTGGGCCTATCTATCTTCGAGGCAATGTGAAACAACGTGAGGTACAAAAAACTTGCAATATGTTTGAGGCACTTCGGAAGCACGTTAGCTGCAGACAACTTTTTCTAAAGAAGAGGATCCCTGCATCGCCTGGGAAGGAGCAGAGGGAAAATAAGACGGCTCTCACCCTCGAGAACCTTGAAAACGCGTTTTCAGCACAGAAATTTGCAAAGCTACGATGTTTTCGATGCCTATACAGTCCTCCCTGTGGACAGTCTCGTCATTCCGGGAACTTTTATTCCAGTTCCACGAATTTCAATGAAGCCTTAATAGAGAGTGCTATCTTGCTACATTTGCTCTGCAGCGCGAGTACAACGCATCGATGTAGGTCACATCGAGACGCTGGCCACACATGTTGACAGTAGGAAGAGGTAATGAGTCTAATAGCGGAAACACAATTAATTTATTACGTAGCTACCATAACACAATTAATTCACTACATTGACATAGTGGCCGTATTAGCAAAAGGCTTCAGAATGCAATAGACAGACTTCACAATCTTCCTTTGCTAAAGCAAAAGGTCTTGCTACACTGGCCGAGGCCTTCCTCAGCGTAGGCGGCATTGTAAGTGTAGCTGCGTTTTCTTTTTACAGGCAACCAGTGTTTAATTGGTGACGTAACCAGTGACAGGCTTTAAGCATTGATGTAATATCATTTCCTTTCTTTTTCTTCGGTAGTTAGTCTATATTCCCTTTCATTCTTCTTTTCGTAGCGCAGGATAGCCAACCGCTATAAGAAATGGCTAACATTGTTGTACTTCAATCTGTTTGTTCCTGCTCCTCAGGCCGACATAACGAGACCAGAGGATGCTGTGCTAGGAACGAAAAAAAAAAGTAAATATCTGCCTGGTTTCGCCAATGAAAAAGGATCACATCTCATTAATCATATGTACGCGCGTTCACTCCTTGACTGCAGTTTCAGTGAATACTGCGAGGTTTTTTGCTTGAGGAGCAGTTTCCAAATGACGCCCCTTTTATAGTAGACGTTAAAGGCGTCTGACATACGAACACACAACGTAGAGGGAGAGAGTGGTGGGGGCGGTGATGAGTCGCATTCAATTATACCGCTTCTGCAGCACTGTGAGCCACATTTAGAAATAGCCAAGGTTTTCTGCGTAACGGCAGGAACAAAGGTTGGAAACAGGCTCGCAGTATTCAGCATAAAGGGTAAACATCCGTAGGACTGCATAGTACTCGAGTAGAACTGAAGGTTTCGTTTACGCCCCGCCGCGGTGGTCTAGTGGCTAAGGTACTCGGCTGCTGACCCGCAGGTCGCGGGATCGAATCCCGGCTGCGGCGGCTGCATTTCCGATGGAGGCGGAAATGTTGTAGGCCCGTGTGCTTAAATTTGGGTGCACGTTACAGAACCTCAGGTGGTCGAAACTTCCGGAACCCTCCACTATGGCGTCTCTCACAATCATATGGTGGTTTTGGGACGATAGACCCCACATATCAATCAATCAAGGTTCCATTTACGAACGAACGTTTAATTTTCGCCCAGTAATCAACACAACGCGCCGCGTCAAAGGTATCGGACGCCCGTCGACATCTTTCCCTGCTATTTTACGGCTTCATTCACAACGTTGAGCGTCGGGCGTGGATTCAATTACGTCCGCTGAATTTCGATTTCGAAACGCCACTTTTCCGCACGCCCAAAGCGTCGAATGAACAGCGGCGGGCGCGGGCGCTAAAGAAAGCGTATCCGCTTTGGACATTCGCTTCGTGGACGCGAATGCTGCACCATTTAGTTCGCTCAAAAAAAAATAACAGAAGTAAGAAAAAAAAAACGACTCGTGAAGCAGCTCGCGTCTCGTGTTTTCGAAGTTGTGCGAATGGCTTTCGGCGAGTGCGCTGTTCCAGATTACCGGTTATACGAGGTGCACCAACCATTGTTACGTCACCCCGCCAGTTCTCTTCGTTGATGCGCTTTGAGAATTGCACATTTGCAAAAGTAAAAAAAAAAGCGAAGCTTTCACTAAGCCGCGCAAGGCTTGAAACAGTTTGATTTGTGGGGTTTAACGTCCCAAAACCACCATATGATTATACAGTTTAACTGTATAATTATGAAGACCAGTCTGGTTGCTTCTAGGCTGCTGCTAGGCCTTATCTAAGTGGTGCAGGTTGTGTCTTAGTTGCCTCTAAGTCGTCCCTAAACTTTAGTTATGTGATGCTAAGTTCTTTCAAGTTGTTTCTACAATTGTTCTCAGCTCAGAGAGGTACGTGTTATAGCCACCCCGCCGCGGTGCTCTAGTGGCTAAGGTACTCGGCTGCTGACCCACAGGTCGTGGGTTCAAATCCTGGCTGCGGCGGCTGCATTTACGATGAAGGTGGAAATGTTAGAGGCCCGTGTACTCAGATTTGGGTGCACGTTAAAGAACCCCAGGTGGTCAAAATTTCCGGAGCCCTCCACTACGGCGTCTCTCATAATCAAATGGTGGTTTTGGGACGTTAAACCCCTTAAAACAATCAATCTATAGCCACAAACAGTCACAGACATGACACGGGTGTTCAAACTGCAGACACAGAACCACGTGCTGAAACCAAGCGCACATCTTGTAGATTTACAGGGGGGGGGGGGATAATTCTTAAATGAAAAGAAGATAAAAGTGAGCTCCGTAATTGTATCTCAGGAAGGGACACCTCAACAGTAGCTCACGAGGGATGGGGGTAAGGAGGGATTAAAAGGATAGGTATACGAATGAAAGGTATAGAGACAGAGAGATGAGACGGACAGGATGAGAGAGAGGTGCAGGGACAGCCACATACGGAAGTAAGGAGAAGATAGGAAAGATGGACATGGTCGCAGAAGTCCGAGGACGGGGCACCACTCAGCGAGAGCTCTTGTCGGCGTCAGGAGATGGTGTAGGGCGAGCCCAGTCGGCCAGAGCTGCGCTGTCGTCGGAGATCGCGGGGGCACAACCGGTCGGCACGAAATCCAGTGAGCGAGTGTAGATCTACGGGCGCCGCGTAGTTGACGTAGAACTTTCATCGCTTCGTGGTCTTCCCGCAGTAACCGCTGGCTTTGCCGTTCCCTCGTAGTCTCCCGTTTTATGTATACTCGGGGAGGTGGGTCTTCCTTTCAGAAATGAATAGCGCTAAATCGTACAAGGCGAAGAAGACACACACAGGCACAGGACAGGTGGTGGTACACTGGCAACTCGGGGTCCTCCGCTCGCGTTCGTTGCTTCGCAGCCACTTGTTGCTCTACCTGTTGCCTTCTTCAGCGGTCAGTAGTGGGATATACCCAATTTCTCCAGTACACAACCGTTTACGATGATTATAGTTTTCTGGTGGGCTGCATGGCACCACATACTCGTTAAAATGACGATAGCTGTCCGTAATTGACTCACAATAGACAATTTGCTGAACGGCTTAGATGTCTAAAGCTTTTTTGTGCAGTTCAGCCCTTTGCACGTTGGTGTGATACCAGGATATCTTTGTAGCGTTTCGTGCGCCGCTCTTCTCAGTGTTTTCTTTTCGTATTCATATTCGTTCTTGCGTGCTCTAGATTGTTGCAATCGAGAAGTAGTACTGACTGAGTGAGTTGGTGCATGATAAAATGATATTACTTTAGCGCAGCTCAGTTTGGGCCGCAGTCGTAACTACTAGTTGGCACGGGAAATTATTGAGGCGAACGCTATCGCAAAATGTGCGAAGCTGTGTGTGAGTACGCCATCTATATAGCCTTATCTCAAAAAGAGCTCATTTTTCCGAAGGGCTTGCTGTGAAGCATTGATATAGAATTGTTAATTTGAAATCAGATCACAACTAGGTTTCCTTGATAGTGTGTGATAGTGTGCTGTGCCACACGTGTACGGTTTTGTCATGTGTGTGGCGTCACGTGGAATGAGCTATAATGAGTTCTAAGGGTTCGCAATAAACGAAATTTGGAAGTTAGCGCTCACACTGTCGCCTGTCTTTCCCCTTCTTGACTGCATAGTATATTTTCTTTACGCTCGAACTGAGCTGCATGAGCTAAAGCAATATCATTTTATGTTGCAATCGCCTTACACAATGAAAGCTTTTCCAACTGAATAGTGGGGAGAATGACAGTTGCCCTATTCTGCAGTCGGTGAGTTTTGTTATCCTAAGCACGGAACAGGCGATATTTTCGAGCGTGCTTACTCGCTATTCGTTTTTTTTAAAGTTTTATTCACTCGTGACCTTGACTTCATTATATTGACTTTCAGAAGTCGCACTTAATGGTAGCCTGCTGGCTGAGCGCGACAGTGCAACGTCTCTTCGTGCGTAGTAGCCTTGCATCAGCTATAGGGACGCGCAACGTCCATGCCTCAGGTCGCAAGAGTGTTCGTCGAGCACCGCGTCTTTCCGTGACACGACATCGTTGTCGCCAACGCGACCTTTATCTGGCTTCCTTCCCGAAGAGCAGCGTGCGTGGTTCCATTTGGCCCGTCTATTCTTTGGTGGTGCCCCTACCGCGACGCAACTCATTTTCGATCGCGAGAAAGAAAAACGCGCATCGATTACTCTTCGGGTTCGCTGCCACTGTCTCCTTGGCGATCGAGTATTCATTAGCAAATCTTGACTGGCGCCCGCGAGGCGAGCTATAGGCGCCGAATTGACCACCTCACGCGACCCGCTGGCACTCTTGTCTTCTCCGTATGTGCTTACTTGTGTCAGCCCGTTTCCGTGTGGCGCCCGAAGAGTCGATGGCACGCTCAACCTCGGACGTAACGCTGGAAACGTTATGTGACGGCAAGATGCCTGCCCAAAAGTGTCATTTCAGCTGTGACTCGTAGTTCCTTGTGCACGACAAGTTGTGATAATGCGAACGCCTAGCAAAAGCTGACCTTAAGCTTTATCATACGCACTAACTTAACATTGCGTGGTACGTCAATTATAACTGTTATAACTTACTTCTACACAATTATGGAGCCTAACCTTTAACATTAACGTCCTTTCGATCGCACGAGCTCCTAAATATTTTTTTATTTGGCATTTCTCTGAAGTGCACTTGGGAAATTTCCGCTATTCCATTACTACTGTAGTTGATTTAAGCTTATGCTTCAGGGTAGAACGCATAATTATCCCGCGTTCTTTTGCTTTTCACTCTGGTGCACACACACGCGCACCCGTGTGCATGCTGACTTGCAGTTTTGGTTCATTATTTCTAACAAGCAAGCATACCGGCAGAAGTGAGTCGCTGAGCACCCAGTTACCATTACTATGAAAAACGGAGTGGTTAGGCGTTGATTTAGATGGCAACACAAGCAAAAAAAAAAAAAAAACACTGGAAGACGAGGGCTATATCATTGGTGACGATATGGCACTGACAGGACTTGACCTTCCGTTTCTGACGTGGCATTAGCCAGACAAGTAGCAACACCCTGTACCAGACGTATAAATAAAGTTCTCTTCATCCATCTATTTGATCGACAAAACTGATGTCGCCTTCTCGTCTTTCCATTCAGTTTTCTACGCATTGCGCTCGTATCGCCGCGTCCAATCTGAAAAGGAAATACTTGTTTAGTCATAAAATCTGTGGGAGAATTCGACAGCCACATAATACTTCAAGTTGACGGCCTTCCCTCTGTGGGCTCTCTTTGTTCGCTCTATGAATAAGCTCCGGTCGCGTGATGAAATCGAAATGCAGCGAGCGTCATGCGCTGACCCGAATTTGATATGCACGTCAATGCTCTGAAGCTGCAGCCGCTGAAAAATATGTGTACCGAGTGTACATCCTCCGTATGGACATGTAGCTGCATGGGAGGGCGCATTTGACGATGGTCGTAACGCAACTGGGTCCTATATGCACGAGTCGCCTGCTTGCGATCGAAATGCCATCTGCAGGCGTGCCCTAGGGCGAAGTGGGTTCAATTTAAAAGCGCCCAAGCAAAACATTGTACTCGTCTCCCGCTTCACCCCCCCTCTTTTTTTTTCTACTTCATTGACCTCGATCACATGTGTCTGTTCTGAGATGACGATACGCTCATTAACTGTTAAAAATCTCTTTTTCAGGCTTCATGTGTTTTGTTTCTAATTTATTAGGACTGTTACTCTGAGAAAGTGCCTCGATCGTATAGAAGAAGAAAGGGGGGGGGGGGCGGTGTTACGAAGCATAAAAGGAACGTCATGGATTTAACCAGGACTAAGTAGGTGTACGTGTATGTGTACGTTTGCGGGCGTTTGTATGTGCTATATGCATCCGTGTGGCCCCGTCGCTGCGCTCTAGTGGCTAAGGTACTCGTCTGCTGACCCGCAGGTCGCGGGAACGAATCCCGGCTGCGGCTGCTGCATTTCCGATGGAGGCAGAAATGTTGTAGGCCCGTGTGCTCAGATTAGGGTGCACGTTAAAGAACCCCAGGTGGTTGAAATTTCCGGAGCCCTGCACTACGGCGTTTCTCACAATCATATGATGGTTTTGGGACGTCAAACCCCACAAGTCAATCAATCAATTGTGCATGCGTATGTTTGTTAGCTCGTCAAATTGAGAACGATTGCACCTTTCACGCTTGAGAGATTTATAATTAGGAGTTTTCGAATAGCGTACGCTAAGTTAGCGGGCTTTGCGGTCGCGTGCTATTTCCGTCATTTAGCGGGAGCCCGCAGACGGGTAGCGTACGACGCATGCGCAGTGACGCAAAACGCCAACGCGAAGACTTGTGTACGCTAATTCTAAAACTCCCTTATAACGTTCGGGAAGCTTGCGTGCGTGTAGCGTTAGCGTTCATCACGCAGCGGGAGCCCGCAAGAAGTGAGCGTACGACGCATGCACAACGAGAACACAAATCTTTGCGTTGGACTGTTCTAAAACTGTATCCGCTGCGGTAGCGTGGCGGCTATGTCGTTTCGTGCTTCTGGTCTCGTGGTAGCGGGTTTGAGTAATATATGCAGCCAGACACGCACCGCCGCATTCTGGTCGATCAGCCGCCTGTCTTGCGGGTCGACCGTCGTTGCACCCGAAACGACACCGGTCGACGTGCCTCAGAAAGGCGGGGTTCGGCCGCGTAGGAGTGAGTATATGAGCCGCCGTCAACTGCACCCTCCTCTTCGCGTCAAGGACCGACGAGTCTTGGGAAACGGCTCCTGCGAAGGCTTCGTTCAACGTGGGCTACTTTGCCACGCAACCTCCATCAAGTTTGTTGGTACTCGCGCTCACTTTCTTTTGCCTAATCTTCACACTTACGTGCAACCCGACGACAAACCCTTGGGGATTTGATGAAAGCATTTACATGGTGTGCATATGGCTTAGGGAAGATGACGCCATGGACGAGACAATTCATGAACGATGAACAGGAAAAAAAATCACAGCAGATCCACGAGGTGAATGATGACGAGTGGGGTGAAGCGGACGGATGGACGAATGAGTAGACGCACAGACGGACGGGTGCACGGATGGACGGACGCACGGAAGCATGGACGGACTGACAAACACTTCGTCCCCGTCATCATCAGTCACTCCATGGATATGCTGTGGCACCGTTTTGATTGACGTGCAATGAAATGCAACTGGCTACTACCACTATACGATGACACGGCACATACGACCCACAGCGCAAGGGGCTTCGCCCCTAAAATCTGGCTTCTGCATTAGCCCTCATGAGATTTAAACCTATAAGTGAGTCTACTCAGTTGGCGTTCATGATTGCATTACACTTAGCATTACAGTGAATGAAAAAAAGAGGAAAAATGAAAGAGGCGGAGGAGGGATGAAGGAGGAAGAACCGGGAGGTTAGCCATTTCTGACAGAAACGAGAGAACCAACGGAGATAACAAATGTGGTGATTGATTGATATATGGGGTTTAACGTCCCAAAACCACTATATGAGTATGAGAGACACGTAAGTGGAGGGCTCCGGAAATTTCGACAACCTGGGGTTCTTTAACGTGCGCCCAAATCTGAGCACACGGGCCTACAACATTTCCGCCTCCTTCGGAAATGCAGCCGCCGCAGCCGGGATTCGATCCCGCGATCTGCGGGTGAGCAGCCGAGTACCTTAGCTACTAGACCACCGTGGCGGGGCAAGAAATGTGGTGAGCCATATAATACGTCTTCTTTTCTCACTTTTTTTTTTGTCCTTTGTGGCGTCTTCGGTTAACGAATGAACCCGCAAGAAACAACACAATAAAATTCAACGTCACATTCCGACGATGAATCACGAGGCCGACGAGCTACGTCGCACGCGTCATTGATAACAAATAATAGTTCCAAAACGAATAAACTTCCTCGACGTTACCATCTGTGCTCCACTAAACATAATCGTGTTTTTTTTTATTAGCTCGTTACCCCGTTGTGCTGAAATGGGCTCAGGCAGTGGAAAATTGGGCCAAGGTCATTGTGAATATGCAGAGTGAGCTGGTGCTTGCGAGATAAAAGGCTCTTCCTTCTAATGTATGTCACAATTTGAACCATATTACCCTTTTGGAAAAGATACTGTTTCTTTTAATATGAGCCGCAGTTTCAACCGTGATGCTAGTTTTACAAAACGAATCTCTCTCTTTTAATGTAAGTCACAGTTTGTATCGTAACATTCGCAATAAAGTTGTGTTCTCTCTGTATCGTAACATTCAATTAATAATGGCGAAAAAAAAAGGCTGTGTGAAAAATACCAGGCTTCAGACATCCTTTCCACATGCTGCTTCGCTCCCCTTTGCCTCGCTAGCGCTGTGTGCTCTCTAGCAGGATGATCAGGCAGCCGTCCCCAGCCGCAGACAATGACGACACAGCGCATTAGGAACGGCGCGCCGCCAGAACCCCGTAGCGGCAGATCCACTGCTTTTCGCATGGGCCAGCCTGCGTAATAGTTGGGCGCCTCAATGGCAGTAGCCGCACAAGTGTCTCCTCTACTGCTCAGCGCCAACTAAGAAAAAAACAATAAAACAGGCAAACGTTACACTGTATGACACACAGTCGCGAAGCCCGCACGAATCATTGACCACCGCTAAACCTTGCGCAATCTTTACGCAGTCCGCGTTCATCCTGGCGGGTTTACTGGCCTCGAAACTTTAAAGAAAGTTTCGACCGGCTGTTTCCCAAACACCGAGTTGGTGAACTTCGCTAGTTCTAAAACGAGTTCTGTTCTTATATTTTTCTTCTTGATATTATATTTATTTTTATTTTCTAAACTTTACGACAGACGGAAAAATTAAAGGAAGGACGTGAGTCGCAGCAAAGTCAGTCCACATCGCACTGATGCCCTTATACGGAAGTTCCGCTTTCGTGCACCACAATTGACTCGGGAAAGAGATGTAAGCTTACCGAATGAATACCGAACAATGGAGCATGGAGTCTCCGAGAATGTTCGGAAGTCGTGCAGTTGTCGAGGCTGACGTCACCTGAACGTTTCGTACTTTTCGCTTTAATATTTTTTTCTCGCTGCATGTCAAAGCTCCTGAATATGCAAAGTCGGTCTACGAAAAGAGCCCTGATGCTTACCCGATGACATGGCATTATACTTGAGGGGGCTTTAGGCTGGCAATTTATTCTTCATTTAAGCCACATATGGGCAGTAAGGGAGGAGAGTGGGGGGTAACTGTCGACACTATTACTCTTGCCGCGCACAATACAGCGACAATGCTGCACACGCTGGCCTGGGCACCCAATACTGAAGGCGCGTCGCCGAAGCGAGGCGAGAAGGGCGGCGGACATTTAAAAATTGTTCTAAGTGTCGAACGTGGTCGTGCTCAAAAGGAGCGGGGCAGAAAGGCTGCGCCAAACACAAAAGAATGCCGAGGCCGCTTTTAAATTGAAGTTGCCGATCTCGCGAGGTTTCGGGCGCGGCGCGCTTAATATGCGTGCGACGCCTATGCGACCCGAGTCACTGCATCTGTATGACAAAAGCAGGTGGATGCTGCATTTGGTTTTTGTATTCGACATTCTTTGCCTGAAATGTTCGGGACTATCCGTATACCTAGCGCGCCAATATCATGTCGTGTGTGCATTACTCGCAAAGCCGTTGCCACTCTCTTGCCCTCCGGCGTTTACGCTGCCTCCACCTATCCCCTTTGCAAAATAAAGGCCACCTGTTGCCCCGCGGTTTGATAAGCTGGCCTGTCAGGTCTGCGGCTTGCCTTAATTAGCTTCGCTCGACGTACATGCTTGTAGTTTTGACCTATGAAAGCAAGACAGTCATGCGCGGCTCCTCGCACAAAACAAGGCATGAACTACTGTTCTAGCGTTCCACTGTTTCTTTTTCTTCCCTTCTTTCTGGTTTGATTGGGTACACCACACTAATTTTGCTTTTTTTTCTTTGGTGTTTTTTTCGATGCGATGTATTTATATCAAGTGCCCGAAAGAGCATTATTGGCTGTCCCAAGAAAGCAATAAAGAACACAATACATACATTTTTGTTTGCACCATGTCTCGCGAGTGACGCAAGTAAACGGAGGGACGCCGCTGACTGCTTCATGAGCAGGGACCGCGTCACAATGCATAGGTATGTCGCCAGTACCGCCTGAATGTTATACCACATCAATAAAGATCATTGTAGTTGACTAACATTGCGTTAATTGCGTATTCAACCACTGGGCAGGCTTACTGAAGAAACACTTCCTAGGAACTTCCTCATCCCTATAGCATGCCAATCCTTATAAACTGTTTAAAACCTCTGTCTTTCCTTTCTATCCTGCTCCTTCCTTCCTTCCTTCCTTGCTAGGAAGAAAGGAAGGGACGGCACTACAGGGAGCTTGATCAGTTCTCCGACCGGCTGGCTACCTTGTGCTGGGGAGGTAGGACAAGGAAAAAAAGACAATCGTCTTTCACCCTTTCGGCCCTGGAATTTTTTCATCACACCTACAATTTTTTCAACGTAATATTCCGCTTCTTTACACGATAAGTAAGTGTTATTCATTGAAAAAAATATGCGTGGTTAGCTTAATGTAAAGTTTGGAACCATGTCCTCAAGTGAAGACATCAGGGCCCAATGGGCGCAGTGGAGGCAGAAGCGATTCTTAGTGTAATGATTTATTTTCATCAGAAACATCACTGAAATCAGTCGACGGCTTCTCAAAAGCTTCCCGCGCCATGATGTTTCTTTACACGCCTGTTCCTCATCCGACTCATCTGACGCTTCTCGCGTTTCTAGGACGCAGTCATCGCTCCCAGCCTCTTGCTTGTTTGTATGTTTGTTTGTTTGTTTGTTTGTTTGTTTGTTTGTTTGTTTGTTTGTTTGTTTCCCTGGACTCATGGCTCACACTCACTCAGGGGGATGGGCCAAGAAAGCGTAGTGCATTTTTTCTGTGAGCATTATAACTATGTGCAAAAATGAATTTGTATTATAATATGACTAATGTAAAGAAAACCACATAAAAAGGGAGCAAACGAAAAAAAAGTGGAAAAGTCAATTAGACAAATTTTGAGATTTTAGTTGTTTTGATTACCATTCAGCTGCGTTTACTTCACCTCACAATTTAGATGTTTTAATTTTTTAGATACTAAATAATAATTATTCATAAATGAAGTAATCGTCTTCCTCATCTTATCTATCCCCGTCGTGTGATAGGTTGTCATTGTCCAACTGGGCGAACATTTGATCCGCGTACTCGAGCGGCACTAGTCGGAGCGTACGGGCTCTCGTCGCCGAGCAGAAAAACTGAGGTGTCATTCCAGCACCTGAAAAATAGACAAAAACAGCTGTACAGCCATGAGACGCCACACCATCACCACCGAAACGTGGCAACCACCGAGCCCTCATGTACTCAAATGAGGACAGATGTTCTTATACCCGCGATCTCTAGAATACACATTTCCTGAGAATGCCTGCAGTAATTATATGTTTTATACGGAGTTAAAAACATTCTGTTAAATTTCTATTGCGACATGAACCGCGACTTACGAGTAAAAAAAAAATATCAATATGCGCACTTACTTGGCCCAGCGTCTACTTTGTCGTCTTCAATCTTTGTTGTTCGTCACTGCTTCTCTTATGAACGCGACAGTGCGAGAACTGATGTCAATGCCATTGGGGATGCTTTGCGGGCTACACAAGTTAGGTTTTAGTTTCTCTCTTTTTCTTTAATGGCATTTAAAAATGTCAACACCTTTTTTGTTCCTGTCCTCGTTTGAGGACGCCAGGGCCCAAAGGGTTAAAACAAAAGGAGATGTCGCAAAAGCAAGGGTCGCAAAAGCAAGGAAAGACGAGGGGAAAAAGAGTATTGGGAAAATGAAAGGAGAATGTGACTTCTTAGTGTCAGTTCTATAAGACAGGTTGTCCGAATTGTGACAATACTTTCAAAGCCATCTGTAAGTAGGACAGTCTCTGGCGAACCCATCATATGTACTGGACAAGCTGGCTGCCTGTGCCTACGCCGAGTTTACTTGTATCCAAACTGTCTAGCTGTTGCCAAATAAGCACGTCGCAAATGAAGGCAATGCTCTGGGGGCACGGCGGCGGAGATTACTTTATAGCGAGGCGAGGCGAGAGAAAACAAACACGCCGGTCAGCGTGCTCAGCACGCTTACCCTCTCAGGCACATACACATGCACGCATGCACGCCGTACACACAGAAGCACGTATGTTTACAGCCGGCAAACTGTCGCTGCTATCGTGCGAAGTCACGCAGCGGGGTCGCCCCGCAGTTGACACACGAGTGAGTTAATGAACGCCGAGACCGACTGCTCCCGACACGTCGTCCATTTTGCCCGTCTCGGAGATCGATGCCTCGACATTGACGAACGGTTCACCGAGCAGGACCTACTCCATCACGTTACTGCGGAATGTCTCTTTTCCCGCCGATGCGTGAGTATATACTGGATTTTTTAAAGCATATGCCGCCTTGAATATACTGTTACAACGACAGAAACAAAGGCATCGCGGCGAATCGGTTGCGGGGATTGTATTTCGATGTGGTAAAATGAGAGAGAACTCGCCTACGCACATTTATGCGCGCGTAAACGACATGGCAAGGTCGTCATCCGGTTAGACTTATATTACAGTGTATTAATACGCCCACGTCCACGACGACGCACCTTCCATCAATCAGCAGGTTAGAAGGTTCGCGTAAGGAGGACGTCGAAGTAAGACGAAGACGTCGCCGTAACGGGGGGATCGCTTGTCAAATGGAGTGTCAGCCTAATGTATTACGTGCGAACTCTTTTGCGCGCTGTATGGGGTGCCCCTGAATGTCGCATCTGTGTGTGTACTGCGTGCGACAAAAGTTATAATAAATATCCAAACAGGGGCCATCCTTACTCTCGAAAAACTGTTATACTATAGTATTAATGGTAAATATATCGATACTGTGCGATCATTTTGTTGAACGTGTCATTAGCGCAGGCAGTCTACCACTGGCGAAAACGCTTACAAGAAAAAAATCACAGCATATCGATGGTGTGAATGATGATGAGTGGAGCGAAGCGTCCGTCTGTCCGTGCGTTCATCAGTCCATCTGTCCGTCTGTGCTTCCATCCATGCTTCCGTCCGTCCGTACGTGTGCCTGTTTGGCGACGAGCACGAACCACCACGGCCCTCCGCATCTGCCGCTACACTTCGTCCATACCCCACCAATGATCCGACACGTACGGCGACGATCCAGGAGACACTCGTTCCCCGCGCACCCAGGCACAGCCTGCGCAGCAGCCAGTCGGAGAGTAGCAGTACTGCGCCATCTAGATATGCTCACTGAATTGCAGTTTCTATGTAGTTCTATAAGATAGCGCCATCTATTATACTGTTCGGGAGATACTGATGGTTACGTCTGACGCGGGCAAGGTTTACTAAGAGGAGCTTCGCTCCTCGAAGAAACGGTTAACACAAGTCACGGTTCTTTACCGATGTGAAGTTGTACACGTGTGACCTTACATGATAGATATTAAGGTAAGAACAACGCGACGGACGTTTCCCGTGCTAGCGTGACGAAACACAAAGATCCGCACGCGAGGACCACTTTTTGTTTATTTTCGGAGTGTCTGGAACATTGTGACAAAAGCAGCGTTGCCAAGACACGAGTCGCGAAACGCCAAGAGCTGTATCTGTCTCGTGTTCATACGGGCGCAGGGACGCTAAGCCGGCGATTGCGTCACCGTCTGTCCCGCTTGAGTGCTTCGTTGGATGGCAGGCGGCGAAGCGAGGAGAATTTGTCGCGAAAACATGCCGACCATTTCGTAGCGTCCTCAAAAAAGTTAAACGCAGGCGCCTTAAACACAGAAAGCGTACAAGAACTCTAGCGGTGACCTTTACAAGAAGCACTCTGATTCTTGCAGAAGCTATTGAACTCAGCGTATATATAGTACATGTGCACGGGTGCTTGCATATTCACGGCGCATGTGTACCACCCATCTCCAGCGCGCACCCACGTAAGCAACAACAAAAAATTTTCAATTTTGCACGCACATATATACATACACACTAAATGGGTAACTCCTCCCTAGAAAAAGTTCTTCTAAGCAGATGCTTGCTCTACCATGGGTGAAAGCAGAAAAGGGGAGAGAAGAGGAGGTAATACATGTTGTTGGGCAAGTTGGTTAATAGATTTTGAAGACATGTTTATACCGCACGAGGAAGACAACACGTTAGACACATAGAACGGTCACACAACGATCACAGATTGACAAGAGAAGAAATTGTTGAAAAAATAGCTGCCCCCCCCCCCATGCCCCTCGTGACCCCACCTTTGCGCGACACCTACGCATGTGCGTGTCATAGTTGGAGCCGCTAATATTTTAGTTTTGCAATACTCGACCTTTGAACGTTGCGGGTCATCAGCTTATGGCTGCCGATTGCGTGAGTTACACTTATTTCACTCTTACTAAGGGCCCACTTTCTTCGGCTTCATTGTGACACAGAAATCTTGGCAGTTTTCCGAGACTCACTCACGAAACGCTATCGAGCTGGAAGAACGAAATGGCCTACTAGCACACGGTCACGTTTAATGGGGCGCGGCGTGGCCATTGAACCACGAGTTCCTGGGACAGCGTAACTGTGCATCCTTAGCCAGTCTTCCCTCGCAATAAAAATGACATCTGTATACTGCATATATTTGTGAAATTATGCGGATCGTCAGGAGCTGACTATCATGCATCCATTTTAAGACATATCGAATGGCTCGAGTTTTTTTTTAATAAGCATTTAATCGCTGCCAAGTGCAAAGATCTGTAAGTTTATTCGTTAGAATGAGTTAGACGAACCAAAATAATCAACCAAATTTTTAGGTAAATGCTGAAAGACTGACTTGTTGGGTGGAACGTTTAGTACGTAGAAAATTGTCAAAAGTATTCCAGAAAATCTTGATTTCCGCCATATCTTTCCTCGCACCGCGCTTTAAGCATACTTTGTTAACTGAAAAGAAAGGAAGCAAGAAAGAGAGAGGGATTAAAAAGAAAAAAAGAAAAAAAAAGAAAGGACGACTCCACAATTCAATTCGGCGTCACGTCCCGAGCGTCTCAAGCGATAAACTGAGTAAAATTAAGAAACCTTGGATTAAGGGGCATCTTATTCAGCTTATCAAAAAGCGCAAGAGGGCTTTTTCCCGATACTGCCAAAAAAAATCCCCTGAAAATTTTAATAAAATGAAAGATTTGACATCACTTTATAAAATGGAACTGAAAGAAACCAAGAAAAAGTATTTTAAGAGTCTGGCCGCTGACTTTTCTAATAAGAAAAGGTTTTGGAAATATATGAGACGATGTGGTACTGAGAAGGTTAGCCCACCAACCTACGTTACGGTGGCGAGATTGTAATTGAGGATCGAGATAAAGCCACACTTTTTAACGACTTCTTTAAATCGGTCTTCCGCCCACCTACACAAGTGATTGTCACGAATAAAAAGAACAATATTTGCCTATGGGTGAGATAGAGCTTTCATTCAATGGCATAATGAAGTTGTTACAGCGCATTGACGAAGGTAAAGCAACTGGCCCTGATGGCATATCACCAAGAGTTTTAAAACTTTGCTCTGAGGCAGTGGCTCGTTACCTTTATGTTATCTATAAAAAATCACTCGATGAAGGCAAGCTTCCTGATGATTGGAAAATAGCTAATGTTGTGCCAGTTTTCAAAAGTGGTTCTAAATCAGACGTATCAAATTACAGACCAATTTCTTTGACGCCGATTTGTTGTAAAGTACTTGAACATGTTCTTTGTTCTGCTTTAATGAATCACCTGACTTCAATTAAATTTTTTTAATCCTAAACAACACGGATTTAGACAGGGTTTTTCATGCACAACCCAATTAATTGAATTCTATCATGATATAGCATCAGTTTTAGATAATCGAGGACAGATTGATTGTTTATTTTTAGACTTCAGAAAGGCTTTCGATACGGTATCACACTCTATTCTGATTCAAAAACTGCAGAACTTGAACATTCATCAAACCATTTGCCGTTGGATTGCGGACTATTTAACTTCAAGAAAACAAAAGGTTGTGCTTGGTGGATCTTGTTCGTGTTTAGCTTCGGTGACATCAGGGGTACCTCAGGGTTCCGTACTCGGTCCGCTTCTCTTCCTTGTGTTTATTAATGATATTTCGGATACAATTAGGTGTCGTATCAGAATGTTTGCTGACGACTGTGTGTTGTATACTGAATTGACCGACCAAACGGATTCCACCCAGCTTCAGGATGACCTTAATCACGTGGAGGCATGGTGTAAAATAATGACATGGTATTAAACACGAATAAATGTGTTCACGTCAGTTTCACCAAAAAGGTTAATAGATTTACAAATCAGTACATATTAAACAATGAAGTTATTAGGTATGAACACAAATATAAGTATTTGGGTGTCACGCTTTCTGAGGATGGGGGATGGTCTGAGCACATTGGCAATGTTGTAAGTAGAGCGGGAAAAGCCCTAGGCTTTTTACAAAGAAATCTTAAACATGTAACCAAGGAGGTTAAACAGGCCGCATATTATGCCTATGTGAGACCAATACTAGAATACGCCTGTCCTGTGTGGGATCCGTTTAACAAAATACATATTCATGAATTAGAGCGCATTCAGTCGATGGCAGCAAGATTTGTTCTGGGAAAATATGGCCGAACTGAAAGCTCCCGTTGTATGAAAAGAGAACTTAATTGGCAATACTTACAAGATCGAAGACGTAATCTAAGATTAAAACTATTTTATTCGATATATAACAATAAAACGGGCATTAATGCTTCAGATTATTTAAAAAAAGCGTATTATCAATCCTCCCGTCATGATCACAAATTTAAAGTACGGCCATACAACCCCAGAACGGATCTTTTTAAGCATTCTTTTTTTCCGCAATCCATTGTTGAATGGAACACGTTACCAGCCGATGTAGTTGGCCGCAAGACTGCGGATTCATTTTATGAGGCTCTGTGCCCCCCGCAATAATGCCTAAGTGGCGCTGCGGGTTTTGTTTCAAATAAAAAAAAAAAAAAAAAAAAAAAAAGAAACAAAGAAGAAAGAGCTTTTATTTTAATAATAGCACTTATTTAAGTGTCATTCGAAGGTGCCTCACCTTTTGATGGAGTTATCTGTGATAGGAAGTGGAATTTCCTCTGCTTTTTACGCTCAACGGAGAAGGTAGTGGCAAGAATGCAGTGGTCACTCCCTAGATCTACAGCAAGGTTCATTCACTGGGCCTTCTCGATGTTCCTTACAAATGTAAGGTCCAGGGTGGAATCCCTGCAGCAAGATGTACCAAGCCTTGTTGGTAGGCTGGGGTCTGTGATTAGGGTGAGATCAAGTTCACTGGCCCTTTGCCAAAGTCGATTTCCTTTCCCAGTGTTGTACTTGTAACCCCATGTATGATGAGGGGCGTTGAAATCACCTGCTATGATGAGTGGACATTCCCAGGTGATATTAACAACTTTCTTTAGAACCATCTTGAACCCTTGCTTTTAGTCCTTTGGACTGCTGTATATATTAAGAATGAAAATGCTCTGACGGTTGCTGGTACCTGGCACGATCTCTACCATGACGTGTTCCAAACGGCCTGCTTCTATCTTGAGGTCGTGGGTTACGTGCGTTAATTTGTTGCATACGAAGGGGCAGACTCCCCTCCCTTCAGTTTCCCCTATCACAGGCCGGAATCCAGGCAACGTTGCTTGCGGTGAAAGGGTCTCTTGTAATAATATAATATGAGGCTTTTCTTGGCTGCTCCTGATATACTGCTGTAGGGTTGCCTTCTTTTTAAGGTAACCTCTACAGTTCCATTGCCAGATACGAAATGCTTCACGTAGCGCTGCCATCATGGTTATTACATGGGCGGCCAGAGCCTGATGCTGCACCTGTCGACAGGTTTGGTACCACTAGTATTGGTGGCCAAAGGGGCGAGTTTGGTGCATGAGGAGGCCTTGCTGTGTTGTGCAGATATGCTTCGATCTTTGTAATGCGCAAAGTCATATGCTCTTCCAGTGCCGCCACGCTTGAATGTAGCCTACCCATCTGCTCGCTAAGATTGGCTACTACTTTGCTGAGCGTGTCAAAGACCTCTTTCATATCTGACATGGTCGTTTGGTTGGCTTCCACGTGTTCTACCATGACTGCCCTCTTTTTTCTGGTTCTCGAGTCCCCCACGTTTTCAGCCACAAGGACAAGAACTGGCTGAGGCATTGGCTGTGAAGACTGCGCGCTGGTTAGCTAGTGAGAAGAATTTTTATTTCCTTTAACTCAGCTGATAGCCTCTCATTCGAATTTGTAAGTTTCGCGTTTTCTTGCTCTAGCTGTGCGATTCTATCATGCTCTGGCAGCTTACCTGTCATCACCTCTGCCACGCCGTTGCGCACTCGCTCAGCCCAGCTGCCTTTCGATGTAACTGCAGGCATCCTCCCCGGGTCTGAAGCCGTGATCTCGAACTGAACGCCAGGCAGCTGGCTATTCGGGTGCCGCCCAGGCTGATCCCGACCCTGATGGTGACCTTGAGAACTCGAGCACCCCCGTAATTGGGAGCGGGCCTTGGGTCTAGAGCCTCTTCTGGAACGCGACCTCCCCCTGGAGTGGGGTTGCTTTTCCTGTTCTTGTGTAGTCTGGATGCTCTGGGTCCCGTAGGCTGGAATAAGCTGCTTGTCGTTGATGTCTGGACTCGATGTGATTGACGCGTCCAGGGCTTCTGCGGCTGCTCGCGATCTTTTCCAACGTCTGCGTCTGACGACGTATGGCACTAAGAACCTGTTCTTGCACTCATTGTATGCCGTGGGATGGTGACCGTCGCACAGCCTGCATCTTGGATTGCACTGGTGCAGGCTATCCGGGTTCTTGATCTCGCAGCCTCTGCAGATTGTTTCAGCTGGGTTCGGACAGACGTCAGACTGATGTCCCAGCTTTCCACAGACGTAACAAATATCGATGTTCTTGTGGTAAAGGGAGCACTGCAAAAGTGAAGGTCCATATCTCACAAATCTGGGCACATTGTGTCCTTCGAACGCTATGATGATTGTCCCGGTGTCCTTGATTCTCTTGGCCTGCAGCGCGAGCGGGTTGTTCGCGTTCACAATCTTTCGGGTCAAAATGTCCCGAGTATCGCTTACGGGGATCCCGCGAATCACTCCTTTACAAGTATCGTGGGTGCCGTGGCGTACGCGCTAACCTCGAAAACTTTGCCTCAAATGTCAATTTGCTTGACCTTGAGGTATCTTGAAGCTCTGTCTTGGTCCGGAGTGCTCGCCACCATAATGTTCTGCTGCAAGTTGGAACATATGATGTCCTGCGTGGCCTCCTTCTCTTTGACGCCAGCCGCCAGTACTATCGCGTCTGCCCAACACCACCTAGACTATTCTGTAGTCTAGGTGGTGTTGGTCTGCCACGGCTCCAGTGCCAATTCTCGAGATATTTAATCCTCGACGTGGTCGTAGCACAATTTTGCTAAGTCCTTGGGTATTGGCGGCATGCGTCCAGCTCGCACGATTGTATGCTTGGTATCATACCTACTACGACTGGCTCGAGCGTCTCCCGCAACGCCAGCCTTGGTCGAACCCTTGGCAGCAGGAACGCTAACCGCGGCTTGCTTATTCCTTGAGCGTCTCGTTTCGGCTTCCTTCCAACCCATGCCTTCCGTGCAATCCTCTGGAGAGATGCCCTCTCCATCTACTTGGTATTCCATTCTCAGTTGCAGGTCCTGGAACGCGCAGAGCGTTAAGTCACGTTGGCGCCGGGTCGGCGCATCGGCGACAATCGCCTCCTTGGTTGTTAGGCTTAAATCTCCTGGTGGCGGCACCTAGAGCGTCTCCCACCGATCATTGCACTTGCACAGCGTTATAGCGATTTTCTGTCATCATTTTGTAGAGACGAATTTCTACTTGCGTTGGCCTTTTTGCAACAAAACTAAGGTGATAACATGCTGGTTGATAGACATTTCTAAGATCTATCAAACAGGTCATTCAAGTTACATTTTATATATTGCGCTAAATTTCAAATTCCGAGTAAGAATACAGCGCAATAGACCTTTCCCGAGTTACTGAGTCTTGAAGCATCGACTACAACCTTTTGTTTAGAAAACAAATATGGTGCGCTGGATTTTTATCTGTACAAGACAAAAAGAAAATTTTAAAGCTTATTTCAATTTTTTTTTCACCTTCGCGTTCTTTAATGGCATAAGCGACGCCCCATCTACGTTGTCTCTACAATCGGGTGATCCAGAGCAGACTGACGAGAAAAATAATAACAGAATCACTCAAAAGAAACTCACAGGGATGTTTTCTCTGCTGTGTGCGAGTACATAAGGGCAACAAAGAGATTACCCTGTTAGCCTATTGTGTTATTTACGGCTACGAGACTACCTGAATGCCTGACTTAGCACACTTGATGACCCTGCTGCCCGGTTCTTGGCCGATCCCCCTTTGTGGGCGAGTGCCAGCAAAGCTGAAGTTTCATCATCATCATCATCATCATCATCATCATCATCATCATCATCATATGTTACATGGGTCTCTGATCTACAAGCCTGGCTTGGAAAGACTTCTAGACAGCACGTTGCGCAATAAGGCAAGTGACGAAACCCACATTCACTCCTAGTAAACGTGTTATAGGAGCCTGAAAAGGGATAACTAATGTAATTATTGCAAACACAATACCATTCATGTTGGAACGCCAGCAGTTGCCGAAGTGGACGCAAAAGAGCACGTGCATGCGTCTTCTCTCTCTCTCTCTTTGTTCTCTCTCTGCCCCCTTCCCCTCTTTCATGATATAAGTTTCAAGCCGTCAATAAACGCCGTCTTCTGCCTGGTGACACCGACTAGTTCATGTCTGTGGCGGCGTCTCTGCCGCCAACGTAACAGTGACGACGAGTATGCGACCCACCGAAAGCGCTTATGCCGACGCTAGCCTGGCGTCGCTGGCCCTTCAGCGCTGACTATACGACAGGAGCTCTGCAAGGGAGACGGCCGCTAGGGGGCCAACGTGAGCGGATGCCTGCAACGTCGGCTCCGGCAAACGGTACGTGCTACTCTTTACCAACCTTTCCTGCGGTCACTAGCCTGTTCGAACAGCGACATAAGGGTCTGAGGAAGACAGAGACGACGCCCATTCCGGGCAAGCTCCGACGTTCTGTGTGCAACAATTAGTGAACCGAGACGCTGAGCATCCGAGCTAAGCCTCTCTGAGACTCCGCTCCTTCGTCGACACTGGCAGCAACGCCTCCCGTTATTATGGAAGTAACGGTTGAGGGCCACACCATCTCCGCTGAAGAGCTCCAGGCAGGCAATTGGACACCAGTTCTCTACAAAGCCTATGCGTCTCGACCAGCCTGTTCACAGAAACCACTTTCGCAACCCAACGCTACCGTCAAGGAGACCAACCCGAACGCCATGCGCGTCGAAGCAGCTGCAACTGGAAGAGGCAAGACGCCAACCCACCTACCACCTGCTACCAAGGAGACGCGCATCATTGTAAAACGCAGCAAGCAACTGCCGCCACTCCCACTGAACGCTATTCGCGTCGTTGTTCGTCCGCGAGGTCAACTGCGACTCCTAGATGTCCCAACGCCTCGACTCATGAAGGCAGTGCAGGCCGCACTTCAAACCACTCTGCCCGATGATTTCTGCCTGCGCATACACCCCACTAATAATACATTCACGGCAGCTACAACACACTCCGCCGCAGCCGAGCTCCTAAAGACGCTGACTTCACTCACCATTGGTGGCCATGCTTACCCCTGCATGGCTTACGTGGCACCCCCACCAGGAGCTACAAGAGGGGTCATCTCAAACGCCTTTGACGACGAGACGCCAACCCAGCTGTACGAAGACCTGGTCAAACGGAATCCTGAATACTCTATACTCGCAGCCCGACGAATGGGGAAGACGCACTCCATTCTCATCACCTTCGACGCCAATGAGGTGCCACATTCCATTAAATACATGGGAGCCATTCACCGCTGTACTCCATACCGCGGAAGTCCGGATGCTTGTACGAACTGCAGACTACCGGGCCATCGTCACGACGTATGCCCAAGCCCCAAGACTAATCTTTGCCCACGCTGTGGCAGCCAACACTCACCCCAGGAACCTCCTTGCACGCCTAAGTGCATTCTGTGCGAGGGCCCTCATCTTACCGGCACTGGTTCATGCAAAGGACGCAACCTTCACCAGCCACGCAAAACGACAAAGCAACCTCAAACGCAGCGACAAGAACCGGTTCCACACGGGGACAACTTCCCCCAGTTGTCAGCGGGACCCACTCAGCCCAGCCAACTCAGCCAACCCAAGCAAGCCTGGACCGAGCCGCTTAAACAAGATTGGGGCCCTCCCCGTTCGCCCTGCAAGAACGCACTATCATCAACAGTGACTTCCAGTCTGCAAGACGCTCTGGCCAAGTCTCGGGAGGAGGCAGCGGCAGCCAAAGCAGAAGCTCAAGCAGCCCGAGCTGAAGCCGCTGCCCTTCGAGAACACATCGCGAAGCTGGAGACCCAGATAAGTACTCTCGCCACAAGCCATGCCACTCCACCTACCCCAACTCCTACTACATCCCAAACTCCTGCGCACAACCCACCCAACACCTCTAGCATGTCTTTCCCACCCAGCCATGTCAACGCGACATCCTGCTCTGATTCGCTTGAGTTAGATATCGACACGGCATTTCCTCGGCACACAAATCAGGACATTACCCCGCGTCCCTCAACACACAGCTCACTAGCCGATATTCCAACCATGCTTGAGTCTTTTACTGCTCGTTTTGAGGCAAAATTGCAGGAAGGTATCACCAGCATCAATCAGGAATGCACAACGCTCCAAGATGCGGTAATCCGTGTAACAACAGACAATGCAGCACTTAATCATCGTCTTGATGCTTTAGCTCAAACATTAACTGACCGCTACAACAATCTTGAATCACAGCTCAATTTGTTCGCAACATGCCTTGCAAAACGGGATCTCACCCCAAGTAAACGCAAGAAGCCCAAAGCAACTGAAGGGCAAGACAATCCACTCCCTGACGTCACTAACGACTCCCAACCTTGCGCGGCGGCTACGCCCCTTCTCAATTCTCATGATGGCAGCTCTAAACCGTAATCTGACACTCTGGCAGTGGAACTGCCGAGGTTTTGGCCAGAAGCGTCATGTTGTCCACCAACTGCTATCTTGCGCTGCGGGACCCGATATCCTTGCCCTACAAGAACCCTCCAACCCCCTAACCTTACCCGGCTATACTTCTATTACACCCACATCCCCTACACCCTCTCGGGTGGCGTTTCTAATTAATCGCTCAATCACCACCATCTCCCACTGTTTAGCAGTCCAAGACATTGATCACCTCTTAATTGAGCTTGTGCCGCAACATGCCAGAGCTAAAAGCCTCTTCATCCTGAATGTATACAGCAGCCCTAAGTGCTTACAGGGCAACTTCCAGCGCCTCTTTACGCTCGCGAAACGCATAGCCAATAAGTGCCCCCTACTCGTCGTGGGAGATTTCAATGCCCCACATACAGCCTGGGGTTATCCGCGCGACACACCAAAAGGACGTCGGGTGTGGTTAGCAGCGCAGCAAGCCGGCCTCTCACTGCTCACCGATTCTGCCTTTCCGACACGCATAGGGAATAGTGTCTGCAAGGACACTACACCAGATCTCTCGTTCGCACATCGCCTCCCTCATGCCACATGGTGCAACACACAAGAGAATTTGGGTAGTGACCATTACATTATCGAAATTCTCTTAAATATGCAACTACCCCGCAGGGTTCTCAGAGGTTCCACTTTTACCAACTGGGATTTTTTCCGCACTTATAGGGCAACACGCACCCACGCCTCTATCACGGACATCACTGAATGGTCAGAACAACTCCGGAGTGATGTCCGATCCGCAACTCGTCTAGTACGAGAGGACTGCCCAAGCGACACAGTTGACTCTCGTCTCCTACATTTATGGGACGCTAAAACAAGCCTAGAACGACGCTGGCAAAGCCAGCGTTGGAACCGAACTCTTAGACGTCGCCTGGCCCGCCTGAGCAAAGAGATAGAGACCCATGCAGCCACTCTTTCGCGACAGAACTGGGAATCGCTTTGCAACAAATTAGATGGCAATATGAGTATGCCTCAGACTTGGAATTTGTTCCGACACTTAATTGACCCAACTCAGTCAAAGACTACCCAAAGACACAACCTCACCAAACTCCTACATACTTGCGATAAACCTCCACCAGAACTACTACAGGAACTTCGAAATCAGTACTTCCCAACATACCCTGCCGTATTGTATCCCGATTATACAGGTCCTCCTAATGAGCTCCTCGACCAACCCATTACAGTAGCCGAAGTTCAAGCCGAACTACAGAAACTAAACACTTCCTCAGCCCCCGGTCCGGACAATATTCACAACAAAGCACTCCGTAATCTCGACGACCAATCAATTGCCGAGCTTACTGAATACTTTAATGAGTGCTGGCTAAGGGGCATCCTCCCACCACAATGGAAAGAGGCCAAGGTTGTCTTTATACCCAAACCTGGGAAACCTCTCCTTACGTCTAACCTCAGGCCCATATCCCTCACTTCTTGTGTCGGCAAACTCATGGAGCACGTACTCCAAACCAGGCTCTGCCAGTACCTAGAAGGCAAGAATCTCTTGCCTGCTTGCATGTTTGGATTTCGCCCTGGACTTTCCACACAGGACGTTTTCCTACAACTAAAACATCACATTCTTGACTCTCAAACCTGCGATACCAGAGCTATCTTAGGAGTAGATCTAACAAAGGCATTTGACAACGTTGCGCACTCAGCTATTCTAGAGAACCTTATAACCCTGGGAGTCGGCGTAAAGATGTACAACTACGTCCGCGACTTCCTCAGCCACCGCACAGCAACACTTACCTTTGGCGATCACAGCCTGCCAGGCATCACGCTTGGAGCCCGTGGTACGTCCCAGGGAGCAGTCCTCTCACCTATTCTTTTTAACATAGCACTTCTACATCTGCCCCAAAAACTGGGTCAGATCCCCGACATCCACTTCAGCTTCTATGCCGACGACATCACCGTCTGGGCAAACCGTGGTAGTGACGCCGAAATAGAAGAACACTTACAGTTGGCACTAACCACCATCGACACATATGTTCGAGAACGTGGCCTTACCTGCTCCCCTTCCAAATCAGAGCTCTTTCTTTACCGACCGAAGCAGCATGCTTCAGCCATTCCCCCTATCTCTCTCACGCTAGGTGCCCACCCCATCCCACTTGTCTCAAAAATTCGGGTGCTAGGGCTAGTACTCTACTCACATGGCGCACATGGAGAAGTCATCAGGACTCTCCAAACACATGCTCAGCAGACCATTCGGCTGATTCGTCGCATAGCGAACCGTCGGGCTGGCCTACGCGAGCGAAACACGCTTCGCCTCACCCAGGCTTACATCGTCAGCCGCACCACGTATGCCCTCCCATACCTACCTCTCCGACAAAAAGAGAGAGACCGCATTAACGCGCTTCTACGAAGTTGCACAAAAACAGCTCTACGCCTTCCCCCAAGCACATCCAATGACAGACTCTTCAAACTTGGTGTACATAATACATTTGAGGAACTCGCTGAAGCCACCTTTACGGCACAAATATGTCGTCTGTCTAATTCGGTGAGTGGCCGCGCTCTTTTGACCCAATTAGACCTATCCCCAATAACAGAATCACCTGGAAGGGTCCCTCTTTCTTCTAACCTCCGCTCTCACCTAAACGTACCGCCCATTCCCAAGAACATGCATCCTGTGCGCGACGAGAAACGCAGAAAGGCAAGGGCCCGGGCCCTCCAGAGACAATATGGCGAGGACCAGAATGTAGTCTACGTTGACGCAGCGGAATATGCGTCAAGATCCCGCATGGCCCTTGCGGTGGCTGACAATCAGGCAAATCTCCTAACTTCTTGCTCAATTGTCACAAATTCCTCCACAGAGGCAGAAGAGGCAGCCATCGCGCTTGCTCTCATCTCCACACCTGCCACCACTATCATTAGCGACTCGAAATCAGCTATTCTTAACTACGCCAATGGCCTGATATCATGTAGCGCTGCTCGCTTGCTACGCTTCTGGCAGCCTCAGTGCTCCACAACCCTGATCTGGACGCCAGCACATGCCGGCCTCCTTGGCAACGAGGAGGCTCATTCTCTAGCCCGAGGTCTCACATTCCGGGCAGGAGAAATGGAGCCCCCTCCACAGGTCGAGGAGCGCTTGCTCTCTTTTCGTGATATTCTATCGTATTACCGGAACAACGAAGAATATACGCACCCCCAGCCCCATCCCTAAACATAGCGCAGGCCACACATTGGCGACGCCTACAAACTCGAACTGCTCCATACCCCGTATTACTAAACGCCCGTTACCCAGACCATTTCCCCTCTTCATGCAAACTTTGCGACAAACCAGGAGACTTCCTCCACATCCTCCTCACATGTCCCACCTTCCCACATCCCCCACCTCCGGCTGTGGCAGTGTCATACTGGGAGACCATCATGACCAGCACTTCTGCGTTCGATCAGCGCCGGATCATCTCGTGCGCCATGAAGAGGATCGCACTTCAAGGGCTTTCCTTTGCTTTGTAAGGGTGCCTCCTCACTGCGAGGGTGCACCCACGTGCCATGAGGGGGCTCGGCCCCCACGCTACACAGTGGCAATAAATGTTTCTACCACCAGGAGCTCTGCAACGCTGACTCAGCGTGGAACCCAGTGACTACCTTGGCACACAGGCTCCCGGAGTTTGACCAGGAAACAGATAAGTGGAATGCTTATCTTGTAAAAGTTGAAGCATACTTCGAAGCCAAGCAAGTTACCGACGAAGTCAAGAAGAGGACATTGCTGGTCGCTGCATTGGAGTCAAAGACGAGAGAAGTCCTATGCGAAAGAGTGGCGCCGCGTCTGCCAAACGCTCTCAGCTACAGGGAAGTGGTAGCAACGCTGAATGACTTTTATGCCCCAACGCCTGATAAGATTTCGGAGAGCTTCAAGTCTTTTCACCGTAAGCAAGAGGAAGGGGAGTCAGTGAAAGCGTTCATTGTTGAAATTAGAAAGATTGCCCAACACTGCAAGTGTTCGAGACTTCACCCGTGACAACACAGGATGCATCATTTTTCTTACTCTTCTTCTCCCGGTGAGACCGCAGCTCATCCGCGAGCTCCTTGATGCGCATATGCATATTTGATGTTGATTTTTTCTCCCGCACGGAATTCGAAATAGAGGCGACAGTCCACGGAACCGATCAGACAACAGGTAGTGCAAGTTCGTCTGGTTCAGCAACTCCTTAATTTTTTGTAGAATCAACGAACGATCCCGCTCGGTGATGTGAGGTATACAGAAATCCAGGAACAAGGCTTTCCTCGTTCTTCGTGCAAAGCCCAAGGCCGTGTGCTTCATTTCCCGATCGCACTACATCCAAGACATCTTTGAAAACGGGGAACGCACGATGGTTGTTGCAACGCTTATTGATCGATTTTTCCACCATTGCATTAATCTCGGCATAACAGCTGCCTTCATAGTGGAACTTCTCTTCTCGCTCACGGCCCGTGCTAGCACGCCTCTGTTCCAAATTGCTTTCTTTCCAATTGGGAATTGCTTTCTTTCCAATTGTTCCAATTGGGAATTGCTTTCTTTACGCAGGAAAAAACGGCGTTTGAAGTTTTTCTTTTCTGTTTTTCATGGGCGGACTGGGATTGACCGTCATAACTATTTCAGTGAACCCAGCTACATATCTAGTCGACATGACCACCGACGCAAAGTGAAAGAGTATCGAGCAAGAACGACCATGTTTTATAATTCCTTTTTTGTGATGACCATTAGAGATTGGAACCAGCTGCAAGACGAGCAAGTGTGCTGTATAAACGAAGAATTGTTTTATTCTAGTCTGTAACCCCCCTGCTGTAACGCCTTTTTGAGCAAAGCGGGGTACTCACTGAATAAAGAATAAAGAATAAAAAAATGTAGTGCGATCGGGAAATGAAGCACACGGCCTTGGGCTTTGCACGAAGAACGAGGAAAGCCTTGTTCCTGGATTTCTGTATACCTCACGTCACCGAGCGGGATCGTTCGTTGATTCTACAAAAAATTAAGGAGTTGCTGAACCAGACGAACTTGCACTACCTGGTGTCTGATCGGTTCCGTGGACTGTCGCCTCTATTTCGAATTCCGTGCGGGAGAAAAAATCAACATCAAATATGCATATGCGCATCAAGGAGCTCGCGGATGAGCTGCGGTCTCACCGGGAGAAGAAGAGTAAGAAAAATGATGCATCCTGTGTTGTCACGGGTGAAGTCTCGAACACTTGCAGTGTTGGGCAATCTTTCTAATTTCAACAATGAACGCTTTCACTGACTCCCCTTCCTCTTGCTTACGGTGAAAAGACTTGAAGCTCTCCGAAATCTTATCAGGCGTTGGGGCATAAAAGTCATTCAGCGTTGCTACCACTTCCCTGTAGCTGAGAGCGTTTGGCAGACGCGGCGCCTCTCTTTCGCATAGGACTTCTCTCGTCTTTAACTCCAACGAAGCGACCAGCTATGTCCTCTTCTTGACTTCGTCGGTAACTTGCTTTGCTTCAAAATATGCTTCAACTTTTACAAGATAGGCATTCCATTTATCTGTTTCCTGGTCGAACTCCGGGAGCCTGTGTGCCATGATCGTCACTGGGTTCCACGCTCAGTCATGGTTGCAGAGCTCCTGTCGTATAGCGAGCGCTGAAGGGCCAGCTACGCCGGGCCAGCGTCGGCATAAGCGCTTTCGGTGGGTCGCATAAACTCGTCGTCACTGTTACGTTGGCGGCAGAGACGCCGCCACAGACATGAACCAGTCGGTGTCACCAGGCAGAAGACGGCGTTTATTGACGGATTGAAACTTATATCATGAAAGAGGGGAAGGGGGCGGAGAGAGAACAAAGAGAGAGAAAGAAGACGCATGCACGTGCTCTTCTGCGTCCACTTCGGCAACTGCTGGCGTTGCAACATAAATGCTATTGCGTTTGCAATAATTACATTAGTTATCCCTTTTCAGGCTCCTATAACACGTTTACTAGGAGTGAATGTGGGTTTTGTCACTTGCCTTATTGCGCAACGTGCTGTCTAGAAGTCTTTCCAAGCCAGGCTTGTAGATCAGAGACCCATGTTACTTTTTTTTGAGTGATTTTTGAGTTTCTTTTGAGTGATTCTGTTATTCTTTTTCTCGTCAGTCTGCTCTGGATCACCCGATTGTAGAGACAACGTAGATGAGGCGTCGTTTATGCCATTAAAGAACGCGAATGTGCAAAAAAATTGAAATAAGCTTTAAAGTTTTCTTTTTGTCTTGTACAGATAAAAATCCAGCGCACCATATTTTTTTCTAAACAAAAGGTTGTAGTCGATGCTTCAAAACTCAGTAACTCGGGAGTGGTCTATTGCGCTGTATTCTTACTCGGGATTTGAAATTTAACGCTGTATATATAATGTAACTTGAATGACCTGTTTGATAGATCTTAGAAATGTCTATCAACCGACATGTGATCGCCTTAGTTTTGTTGCAAAAAGGCCAACGGTAGTAGAAATTAGTCTCTGCAAAATGATGACTGAAAATCGCAATAACGCTGAGCAAGTGCAATGATCGGTGGGAGACGCTCTAGGTGCCGACCAGTGCGGACGCGCAAAGATCGTCTCCTGCTTTCAAGAATGCTTTCCTGTGGTATTCACGAATTTGTCGCCGAGTTTTCAGCCCCATCGTGTGCCTAAGTTCTCCAGAAATCAGCAGATTCTACCTTTGTGGAGGTGAGTGGACTTTTAAACCGTTTTTGGGACACTTTTACACGGCAACGCCACCAGGGGATTTAAGCCTAACAACCAAGGAGGCGATTATCGCCGATGCGCCGACCCAGCGCCAACGTGACTCAACGCTCTGCGCGCTCCAAGACCTGCAACTGAGAATGGAATACCAAGTAGATGGAGAGGGCATCTCTCCAGAGGATTGCATGGAAGACATGGGTTGGAAGGAACCCGAAACGAGGCGCTCAAGGAATAAGCAAGCCGCGGTTAGCGTTCCTGCTGCCAAGGGTTCGACCAAGGCTGGCGTTGCGGGAGACGCTCGAGCCAGTCGTAGTAGGTATGATGCCAAGCATACAATCGTGCGAGCTAGACGCATTCCGCCAATACCCAAGGACTTCAGCAAAATTGTGCTACGACCATGTGGAGGAATAAATATCTCGAGAATTGGCACTGGAGCCGTGGCAGACGCGATAATACTGGCGGCCGGCGTCAAAGAGGAGGAGGCCATGCAGGACATCATATGTTCCAATTTGCAGCAGAACATTATGGTGGTGAGCACTCCGAACCAAGACAGAGCTTCAAGATACCTCAAGGTTAAGCAAATTGACATTGGAGGCAAAGTTTTCGGGGTGAGCGTGTACGCCACGGCACCCCACGATATTGTAATGGAGTGATTCGCGGGATCCCCGTAAGCGATACTCAGGACATTTTGACCCGAAAGAGTGTGAACGCGAACCCGCTCGCGCTGCAGGCCAAGAGAATTAAGGACACCGGTACAATCATCATATCGTTTGAAGGACACAATGTGCCCAGATTTGTGAGATATGGACCTTCACTTTTGCAGTGCTCCCTTTACCGCAAAAACATCGATATTTGTTACGTCTGTGGAAAGCTGTGACATCGGTCTGACGTCTGTCTAAACCCAGCTGAAGCCATCTGCAGAGGCTGCGAGATCAAGAACCCGGATAGCCTGCACCAGTTCAATCCAAGATGCAGGCTGTGCGACGGTCACCATCCCACGGCATACAAGGAGTGCAAGAACAGGTTCTTAGTGCCATATGTCGTCAGACGCAGACGTTGGGAAAGATGGCGAACTGCCGCAGAAGCCCGAGACGCATCAATCACATCGAGTCCAGACGTCAACCACAAGCAGCTTATTTCAGCCTACGGGACCAAGAGCATCCAGACTACACAAGAACAGGAAAGGCGGCCCCAATCCAGGGGGAGATCGCGTTCCAGAAGAGGTTCTAGACCCAAGGCCCGCTCCCAATTACGGGGGTGCTCGAGTTCTCAAGGTCACCATCAGGGTCGGGATCAGCCTGGGCGGCACCCGAATGGCCAGCTGCCTGGCGTTCAGTTCGAGATCATGGCTTCACATCCGGGGAGGAAGCCGGCAGTTACATCGAAAGGCAGCTGGGCTGAGAGAGGGCGCAACGGCGTGGCAGAGGTGATGACAGGTAAGCTGCCAGAGCATGATAGAATTGCACAGCTAGAGCAAGAAAACTCGAGACTTACAAAATCGAATGAGAGGCTATCAGCTGAGTTAAAGGAAATAAAAATTCTTCTCACTAGCTAACCAGCGCGCAATCTTCACAGCCAATGCCTCAGCCAGTTCATGTCCCTGTGGCTGAAAACGTGGGGGACTCGAGAACCACAAAAAAGAGGGCAGTCATGGCAGAACACGTGGAAGCCAACGAAACGGCCATGTCAGATATGAAAGAGGTCTTTGACACGCTCAGCAAAGTAGTAGCCAATCTTAGCGAGCAGATGGGTAGGCTACAATCAAGCGTGGCGGCACTGGAAGAGCATATGACTTTGCGCATTAAAAGGTCGAAGCATATCTGCACAACAGAGCAAGGCCTCCTCATGCACCAAACTCGCCCCTTTGGCCACCAATACTAGTGGTACCAAACCTGTCTACAGGTGCAGCATCAGGCTCTGGTCGCCCATGTAATAACCATGATGGCAGCGCTACGTGAAGCATTTCGTATCTGGCAATGGAACTGTAGAGGTTACCTTAAAAAGAAGGCAATCCTACAGCAGTATATCAGGAGCAGCCAAGAAAAGCCTCATATTATATTATTACAAAAGACCCTTTCACCGTAAGCAACGTTGCCAGGATTCCGGCCTGTAATAGGGGAAACTGAAGGGAGGGGAGTGTGCACCTTCGTATGCAACAAACTAACGCACGTAACCCACGACCTCAAGATAGAAGCAGGGTGGTTGGAACACGTCATGGTAGAGATCGTGCCAGGTACCAGCAACTGTCAGAGCATTTTCATTCTTAATATATACAGCAGTCCAAAGGAACAAAAGCAATGGTTCAAGACGGTTCTAAAGAAAGCTGTTAATATCGCCGGGAAATGCCCACTTGTCATAGCAGGTGATTTCAACGCCCCTCACCATATATGGGGTTAGAAGTAAAACACTGGGAAAGGAAATCGACTTTGTCAAAGTGCCAGTGAACTTGATCTCACCCTAATCACAGACCCCAACCTACCAACAAGGCTTGGTACATCCTGCTGCCGGGATTCCACCCCGGACCTTACATTTGTAAGGAACATCAAGAAGACCCAGTGGATGAACCTTGCTGTAGACCTAGGGAGTGACCACTGCATGCTTGCCACTACCTTCACCGTGGAGCGTAAAAAGCAGAGAGAATTCCACTTCACAGACTGGGATAAGTTCAGGAAGATAAGGATTGAAAGAGAACGCCACAGACAAGGCTTGCAGCAGTGAGTCAAACAGATTAAAGATGACATCAAATCCGTCTCCTCCACCATTACCACAGATTTTCCGGTTGAAAGAATGGCTAGCCGGCTCGCTCATCTTCTTGAGGCAAAGCAAGCACTACTCAACCGTTGGAAGGGTCAGCGCCTGAACCGAAGACTGAGGAAAAAGATAGCTGAGGTAAACAGATCAGTCGAGGAATATTGTCGCGCACTATCCAGGCAGCAATGGGACGAAATCTGCAACACCGTTGATGGTCAGATGCGCAATGGCAAGACATGGAATATGTTAAAGCATCTTCTCAACGAAAACACCACCAAAACAAATCAAAAGCATGTTATCGCTCGAATTTCGCATAAAGAGATTGGGCGCACTACAGAACATCAAGTTGTGCAGCGGCTCGTGCATAAGTACCTCCCACTCAAAAGAGGATTGGCATCACCAAGTAGACAGTACCAGGGCAGGCCCAATCCAGGTCTTGAGGTCGACTTTAACATCGAGGAGATCAGAAGAGCTTTGCATGATCTCAACGGCAGGTCGGCCCCTGGCCCGGACGGTATATCAAACAAGGCCCTCGGTAACCTTGATGACGATTCAATTGAAACCCTGAAGGATATGATCAATGCAGCATGGAAAGAAGGCAGGGTGCCAGAGCAGTGGAAGCTGGCCAGCACGATCCTTATTCCTAAGCCAGGAAAGCCCCCTAACTTGGACAACATGAGGCCAATATCCTTGACATCATGTATCGGCAAGGTTGCAGAACATGCCATACTGCACAGGATAAACAAGTACTTGGAAGATAACGACATATATACACACAATATGGTTGGATTCAGGGCAGGGCTATTCACACAAGATGCATTGAAGCTTATCAAACACCAGGTCATCGACAACAAAGCCAGAGACGTGAGAGCCATTCTGTGCCTAGATCTAGAAAAAGCGTTTGACAACATCCTCCACTCATTCATACTCGAAGCAATTTCCAAGCTTGGTCTGGGGAAAGCATTCTATGACTACGTATGGTCCTTTCTTACAGATAGGAAAGCCGTGATGAAGATTGCAGATATTGAGACCGCAGCAATAGAACTAGAAGCGAGGGGCACGACGCAAGGGGTAGTGATTTCAGCAATGCGGTTCAACATTGCCATGATTGAACTGTCAAAGAAATTATCGAGCGTTGAAGGATTGAAGCACAGCATCTACGCAGATGACATTACCATCTGGTGCACAGGTGGAAGCGAGGGGCAGATTGAGAGCGCCCTGCAAGAGCGATTGACACCGTAGAAGAGTACCTTCGTCCTTCTTGGCTCAAGTGCTCCTCGAGTAAGTCAGATCTTTTACTGTATCGGACTGCATGCCGGGGATCGAAGCCCAGGGGATGGAAGTCGTTAAACCAGATAGACATCCACCTCCGTACAAATCAAGGGGATGCCATCCAGAGGGTCGACTCCATCAAAGTCCTGGGCATGCTGATAGAGTCTAGCGGCGCCAACAGCAAATCTATAGCCAAGTTAACTTGGAAAACAGACAGCGCGGTGCACCTCATACACGCAGTGGCCAACAAAAGAAATGGGATCAAGAAAGACAACCTCATCAGGTTGATGCATGCGTTTGTTCTAAGCCACTTCACGTACGAGGCAGCAATGCACAACTGGTCAAGAGCAGAGTCCGGGACACTGAATGTGCTCCTCAGGAAAGTTATCAAGAAGGTCCTTGGCCTACCCTTACATACCAGCACCGAGCGTCTGCAGGAGCTTGGCATTCACAACGTGCTCGAAGAAATAGCAGAAGCCCAATAGAGAGCACAGTTTGCAAGGTTATCTACAACAAGGTCGGGGAGAATGATCCTGCAGGACCTGGGCCAACACCCAAAGGCAATCAGACGCAATTACAATGATATCCCCGACAACATCAGGGAGAACATCACGGTGTCTCCTATACCAAGAAACATGCATCCAGAACACAACGTCGGAAGAAGAGTTGCGAGGGCCAGGACTATACTTCGTGAAGTCTCAAACGAGGAACGAGGGGTCGTATTTCTTGACGCTGCTTCCTACGCCAACGGGAAAGCGTTTGTGGCAGTGGTGGTCGATCGGGCTGGCCATGTCGTCAACTCAGCGACGGTCAGGACGAAAGACCCAATCATTGCGGAACAGGTGGCCATCGCCTTAACACTCAAGATGGATAACATTGAAGTCGTCTACAGTGATTCCATGGCAGCACTACGGGCGTTCGCCAAGGGGACGGTCTCTGAACAAATGCTGAGAATACTGCAAGGCAAGAACATAACGCATCATCTTCTGAGTTGGTTCCCAGCTCACCTTGGGCAAATCAACGATTCCCCTCCCAATCTCAATGAAACAGCACACGAGGCGGCGCGAGAACTCTCCAACCGCGCCTCCACGGGGATGCGTTCTACCGGTGAAGGGGATAACCGGGTAATTCTTACAACATTTAACGAGCTCACTAAACATTTCTACCTGTCTAGAAGGATTTTCCCTCCACCTCACAAAAATTCTAACCTGGCCCCAAGCACTTACATTAAGGCTTTTGCAAACGCGGATGTACGCTACTTTGAAAATGTTACACATCATGTACCCTGACCTATACCCAAGTAATCTTTGTGCACATTGTGGGGAAATAGCTTCAGTAGAACACATGCTCTGGCAGTGCACCAAATTCGCTCATATATCGAACATCACATCTGCCAGATGGGAGGCGGCAATCCGCAGCTCATCTTTGGCAGATCAGCTCTGGGCTGTCCACCAAGCCCGCGAGGCGGCTGAGGAGGTTGGCATCTCAGTCCCCACGTGGGAGCTGCCCGCAACACAGTGATCTGTGTTTAGGAGGACCAAATAAAAGTTTATCCAATCCAATCCAATCTGTGATAGGAGACACAATTATTCATACCGTTAGACGTATTATTGGCAAACGTGGCCGACGAATAAACAGCAAACGTTCACTTGTGAACACTTCCCATTCATTTCCGTTCACTGAATCTTCGTAAAGTTGTGCTACTGGTGGTAACTTTGTATCTCCGCCCTTCCTTTTTTCCCCCTTAAAATTATGTCTAACAAAGAAAACGAACCCACTAAGTTTACACTTGTTCTTCTTATTGTATGTTTAGTACATTTTACAGTCGATCTTTTAACTGCCAGGAATGTACAAGAACGTCAAAGTGGAGGCTAGGAGGTACACTGAAACAAGATCGCGAGATGTTCATTAAGTAATGTAAAGGCAGGGCGACATTGTATACGACCAACCGACCGCATGTATAACCAACCATTGGGGCATCACGGAAAGGGGTGGTGCTCCCTCCGGTCGTGACAGCGCTCTCCTATGTCGAAAGAAATGGGGTGCCGTTCTTTCCGAATGTGCCGTCACTCCAACCGAGAGGTGGCCACCCTGATAGACACCAGGCATTGGCCAACGTATACACGCGTCTATCCTTCCCTATAGACACGTTGGAACGAGAGTGAGTGTCACTCGACTTCCGTGGGAAGAAGCCAGCTACTGCCGAGCGGTTCCTTTGCGTTGAGTATGCCCGGTGGCGAGCCAATATACTCCACCACACTTGCGACACTACGCCCTCGCCTTTCGACGCCTCGCCTATAGCCTCGGGGGACAAGCTGTCTCCGGTGCTCGCAGGCCTGCAAAGCTTTCAGGTTGACAGCGTCTTGTGTACTTCTCCTGCTTTCACATCGCGCGAGAAAACATCCCTATTTCTGCATTGTTTTCATTTTGAATGCGTATTTATCAGAGGCCAACAGTGCGTTTCTTGCGAATGCGGTGTAAATTGGATGCGCGCGCGTTTCGGTAAGAGTATCCCGCTAACACCGGAGTGACTCTGGGACTGCGAAATTTTTCAACGAAGCTCGACCATCGGAAAAAAAAAAATAATAATACGCGTGAAGGTCAGGACGGATATAAAAATTGCGTAGTTGCATGGTTGGTATACATCTGTAACAACGTACACTTACAACTGATTGGTTTTCCGACTCTGGCGTGGCAGTGCGCACTTTGTTTTCATCCGTAGATTTTGATGCAACCGTTTGCTTTCTTTAGATAAGGCTAAAATAGATCGAAGTAAAGTATCATCAAGATCAGTGTCTCCTAAGCTCTTTATTCTTGCAAGCAGGGGAGGGGGGGGAGGGGTCGACACAGACAAAAGTAAAGGCTGGGAAAAGGAAAGATTAAGCGGAAGCACAGGCAGGAGGTTAGGCATGGAGGTAAGAGCTGGTTTGCTGCCCTGCGCCGAGAAAGAGGTAAGCGGGTGAAAAGACAAAAGAAGAGAAGCGAAGGAGAAGAAAAGCGTGAGCAGGGAATGGGCGAACACATGTAACAATGTCCACTGCCCAATAAGAAACAGTCGGCCAGCTCAATAGTCTTAAAAAAGCGCAGCGCTGCTGTTACGACCCGTATTGCTCATGGCGGTCGATGCCGTGGTCTCAATAATCTTTATTCGGTGAGTGCCCGGTCGTCCAGACGTTCTAAAGTGGTGCGCGAAGTACAGAGCACTAAAAATCTTGGTAGCTTAGGGGTTTTTTTTACGCCTGGCTGATTAGCAAATATTCATCACCTTATAAGGCAACAGACGGCCTCTTATGTGATCTTCCGCTATCGACGTTGTCTTTCTTTCTTTCTTTCTTTCTTTCTTTCTTTCTTTCTTTCTTTCTTTCTTTCTTTCTTTCTTTCTTTCTTTCTTTCTTTCTTTCTTTCTTTCTAACGTATTCATACCACTTGATGGTTGGGCAGTTTCTATGCGGATACGGTCTTCAGGCAGCTCGAACATTGCAACTCAAGCGCGATAAAGCTGACGTTAACGACGAAGCGTAAAATAATAAACATCAGCCAAACGGATCAGTAAGCAGAAAGTAATCTGGGCTTGTGCAAACCACAGAAATAATAAAGAAGAAAGAAAAAGCCAGCGCGAACGCTAAAATTGATTTGCGCATCGAATGCTCACAAATAAACAGCAATGCTGAACTGCGTTTCTGCCCGGCATGCCTGTTGTTGAGGTCTTTCGTTAGCGTTAATCTTTGTCGAGCTAATACCAGCGTCCTATTGAGCATATCAAGTAGGCCATTTTTTGTTTGGCATTTAACATGCCAATTTTTCGCTTGAAAAATATCCCAAATGTTTGATTGATTTGTGTGGTTTAACGTCCCGAAACCACCATAGGATTATGAGAAACGCCGTACTGGAGAGCTCCGGAAATTTAGACCACACGGGGTTCTTTAACGTGCACCCACATAAGCACACGGGCCTACGGCATTTTCGCCTCCATCGAAAATGCAGCCACAGCAGCCGAGATTCGATCCTGTGATTTGCGAGTCAGCAGCCGAGTACCTTAGCCACTAAACCACTGCGGTGGGGCTATTTCAAATGTTTAAAACTTGTATTACTGCGCTTTAAATATTGAAATTGTTGCTTGATTGAAGCAAATGCAGATGCGTTGCCAGCAAGAGGCTGCTTAAAGTCCGTGTTGTAAGACAGCACAGCCATCCGAAAATTGTTTCTCTATATAGGTATCGTAGTGTTCGTCTTTGACGGTCTGTGCGCTGCGTACATGTATCTTATATATATAGTTCAAGTTTTGATGATAAAGACGCCTTTGAATGAAAAAAACAACAAGAAAAATGCATTCCACTGCTGTGGATTGAACGACTAACTAACACTAATGAGTGCATTAATAAATAAAGTAGCATACACGAATGCTCAGGATCACTTGTATGTCGTGATACATTCTCGAAATCATAAAAGCGTTGATAAGAAACTTGCGTGTTTAAAAACAATCAAAAGATGTCTCACCCATCGTGGTTGTGTAATGGTTATGGTGCTCAACAATTGACACTAAAGGTCGCGGGGTCGAATGCCGGCCGTGGTTGCCACATTTCGATGGAGGCGAAGGGCCTCCATTAAACTTCCGTTAAAAGGGAGAGAAATAATAAGGTTAAACGAAAGGTGTGGAAGCAACCAGAACTGAGCCCGGCAATCTACCCTACACCGGAGAAAGGGGGAGAGAATGAGAGGTATAGTATAGGAAAGATGATTGATATGTCGGGTTTAACGTCCCAAAACCACCATATAATTATATGAGAGACGCCGTAGTGGAGGGCTCCGGAAATTTCGACCACCTGGGGTTCTTTAACGTGCACCCAGATATGAGCACACGGGCCTACAACATTTCCGCCTCCATTGGAAATGCAGTCGCCACTGCCGGGATTATAGTATAGGAAAGATAAGGCACTGTTGCAGCCACCGTCGTATACAGTTCTGCGTGTGGTATCACAGACTGTGAAAGTCTGGTATCTTTCAGAGAACGCAGCAGCACTTCCGTTGCCTTTCGGAACTTTTATGGGAAGTCCCATTAGGAATGTTTTCTCAACAGTGAAAGCGTTTCCAGAGGATTAGAGCAGTACGGAGATTAACCTTCTCACTTGCGAAGATGCTGAATAGTTTAATCGACTGCATAGCCGCTGCAGTATAGGCGCGTGTAGCCATCTCGTTTTCGGTGTACTATGAACAACCCGTGTAAAAGCGTGTGAAGTGGAGCTCGTTAATTGGTACATATTCATAACCTAGAGAAAAAAAAAAAAGAAACGCCGTGTAACAACCAGAATGAGAAAGAACAGCGTTATCCTTATTTGATCTTTCTCGTCCTTGTTACCGGGGCGTATACCCACAAATATTTTCTTTTTTTTTTTTGGCGGGGGGGGGGGGGGGCATCTGCTTAATTTAGGAGATGGCACCCCCTTTAATTGGTCATTTTTCGATCTCTATGAGATGGCAAAAAAAAAATAACTTTGGTGGGAGGTGCTCCTGCCCTGTTGCCCCGCGCTGTTATGTTTTTTTTTTACTATGAAAAAACCCTAAATTATCCAAATTTCCGAGGACCCCCCTACCTATCCCCAGCTACTCTTATAATAATATCGTAGTTTTGGGACGTGTACAACCAGGACTGCTATTATGAGGAACACATCATAGTGCGCAAATGGGAAAGCACACAGTCCTAACACAAAAGAGAAACAAAACGGATTAGCCCGGCTTCCAGACACGCACACCATCGCGTTCGCGCAAGCCTCTTTCAAACTGATGCCCGCGCGGACACACCGATGTGTAGGACTCCGGGTCGGGGCCGTGTGTCTGTGTCCGGCGGCAGCACATCGGGCTTGCGGAAAGATAGCGCACGCTCACGTCCGCTTAAAGCGGCGAGGACCGCAGGGCAACGCCTATGGCGGCCTCGGCCGGCGTCCCGAGGGATCCATTGCGGGCGCAATCTGGGTCACCCCGATCCTGTGCGGCACTCCTCGTTGCCACCACCGCAGCCGTCTTCTGCGTGCCGGCCCGGTTAACGAGCCCGTGATGTCTTCTCTTCGCCGGAGGCTTTCGTAAAAAAAAAACCGCGATTAGGCAGCTTGCGACACGATGGCCCGCGGGCCAAGCAGAGCCCACGCTGGGAAACTTTGCGACCGACGTCCCGGTGCCCGCCGATTGCCCCGAAGTCAAGTCTTTGGCGGGCACGACGCGTTCTTTTACGCGCGAAATAATTCGGTGGAATCTGGCCGCCGGCGGAGTACAGAACACAGTAGACAGGTCGACGCCGCAAGCTTGAGATGTGTTGAGACAACTAGATCGGTGTCAGGTTTCGTGATGTCGAGGAGAGCGTCCTGGCGCTATATCATCCCATGTTTTCATACCTCAGTAATTACGCATCAACAACAACGAATTGATGATTTGAGAATCGCTTGCTCTAATGCTGAGCCTACCTTTCTCGTTTACTCACCTGAATTCTAAACAACAGCATTAACTACATCTACGACATCATAGAGGATGAATCTTGGTCAATGTATCATAAAGGGGGTGAAACCAGGTCAAGCCAAGTCGTCGTTCTATTGAATTTGACTTCTTTTGTACGTTGCGCATTGCACCTGATTCATCACGTTTTGTGGTAATGGAAGTAATAGTATACCGGTCGTAACTGCATATAATTGGATGGTTTAGAGGCGGTATGATAAAGGGTGACATTTCAATCCGAAGTACTTACCCTGAAGACAATGTTCCGTTTCTTCTTTCGTTCATGCATGTTGTACGTGCTAGATACTACACTAGCTTGCGTCATCACACTGTATAATAAAGGACACATTGCGCTTCGTTCGCGTGGTGCATATACGCACATCGTTTGGAGTTTTTTAGAGCTCACTGCATGCCGCTCTGCGCGGCAACGTCATGCATGTGTGTGCGTGTGCGCTTGCCCTCTCGTTCTTCCTTTCTTTGTTCTTCTTTCAATCTCCCCCATCCCTTCTTTCTGCGCAGGGTAGCACACCGGTTAAGCCAAATTGTTCAACATTCCTGCTTTTCCTCTCTCTCGTTTTCCTTCCTTCCTTTTAAATTTCACTAAACATAAATGAGAGAAAAAAAGAAAGAGATGCAGACTTTTCTTCTAAGCAGACGTGTTTTGAGAGATAAGTAACTTTATTTTCTTCTATAGCAGTGGCCGGTAGCCTACTTCTTACTTATGGGTAATTGCCACTCACTGAGGGCGTTTCTTATTCAGAAATAGGCTTTTCCGCGACACCCTAAACTTCCCAAAAGTGCAAATCATATACTCTATAGCATCCAACTGCAAGCCGCAATCAGTGTCGCGCGCTTTGGGTATTTGTTAACGTATGCGTTGCGGTAACAAAAAGTGTGAGCGGGAATGGAAATAATTGAACAACAATGCACTGAGTGCCTGCCGATCTTGCGCACACATACCTGAATCATGCGTCTTTCGCCATTACAACCCACGCAGCCGCATTAGAGTGGGTTCGCGCCAACTATAGCAAATGCGTGGCGCAGGCGCTGACACACCCTTATAACTGCGTTCTAGTGTCTCGGGGCACTTGCGTATACCTTTCCCACGATGCGTTGCATACATTAAATTGAAAAGCAGCTAAGTGCTAGACGCTACAATCCATCGTATATATGAAAAATCGCGCTATTCTGAAGATGGCGGAACTGTCAAGTTTTCCATTCCGTCCTTCTCGGGGAGTGCCAGTGTCACATCTCACCTGTTCACTTCCTTCTTCGTACTGTAGTGAGTAGCCAACCGAAACACTTGAGGTAATAGTGGTGCCACAACTTCCGTGCGTTGTTTCCTTCTCTCCTCCCCACACAGACTCGTTAACTGCAACGAAGCAATGCAATAACACTGCGGAATCTTCCAATGTAGATATAACAGCGATTTATGGCCAAATACTCCACGTGTCGCCTATGACCCACCCAACATGAGCGCAGTTTACGGAAGGCAAAAAGGTGGCGCGGGTGCTCTCGAATTCCCGCTGCCGCGAAACGAAACTTCGGAATGCAGCTGATGTAGGCGTGGTGGCAGGAATTCGCGTAGCTCGTGGCACGCTGTGGGCCATGCCGAGACCACTGCGCATAGCTGCATACCCCATTAGCGGCCCGTCACGTCCGCGTTTCTGGGCTCTCGATCGTGCCGAGCCATTCGCGCGTGTAGCAGGCGCTGCATCGCTGTGCACTGCTGCTGCGACGCGTGTGTAAACAGCTTGCGTGCTCAAGCTGACGGGTCTTGCCCTGGATTTTCGAGGAGGCCCTTATCAAGGCTAAACTCTTAGAGATGCCGCAATAAGTGCGAAAGTCGACCGTTGACGGTGACATGAGTGATGCAAAGAGTCATGTTCGGACGTCACCATGTGGCGTCATGATGATGTCTTTGGTCAACAGAACTTGTGACCTCACATAAGGTGACACCGAATGATGACGTCATTACACAGCATTGTATATCTTCGTCGGAAGTGGGCTGATCAGCTCGCTCACTGTCACTGAATGTGGTACAGCCGTGGAGCAGGTATTGGCACTTTATAGTCGCTCTCAAATTCTGTCAACAGCAACAAATAAGGGTGGGTCTTGCAAAGTTTTTCTCAGTTTGAGTGATGGGAACATTTGGCGGCAGATGGGTTTACAAATAAGGTGACACAACGCAAGACCAAAAAAAAAAAGTACGAATGTCGTTAAGTGTTGTATAACGTACTTCCAAGGCTGACCTCAGAGCAAATTTCGTGACAATTCGCACAACAGCATAGTGTAACTGTACTGCGCTGGTCCCTGTTTCTCTATCGTATTTATTTGTCCTTGTGTGTGTGCGCTAAAGCTTCAGTATGCAACAAAACCAACTAGCCCGTCTTTTCGTATTACTACAGTATAGTGTGACTTATAAACCTTATCAAACAAAAGAAATTTCGCATCACGAGGGGGTGAATATAGGTCCTATGAGATCTATAATGTCGACTTTGGAATCGATGACTAGTAAGTGTTTGTATTTGGTTTATATTGTCCCGTTTTTTAAACATTGTATTGACTGCGCAGGGTTTTTTTTTTTTTGCCACTGTGTAGCAGGTCTCGTGATATGGTTTGGACGCCGGTACATCGGACGACAACAAGGCTCGGCCTTAAGGGGCTTCGCCCCTAAGAAGTACAGACAGAGATGTACATTAAGTGATCATGAAGCAGTGACTGGTTGGTCTCGATCTTGAACATTAAGGACATTGAAATTGAAGAGAATAACGGTAAAGTGTGCGACCAATATTATCCTGCCCCTGGCATTGTCATGTTATTAACACTGCGTCAAAGGCTGCAAGGACAAATGTGTGAGCGTTGTTGTAGAAGTCAAGTGTCTTGCATAGCTTTTTTTCAGATAGTCAGTATAGCAGTTACTTATTATAGAGACTATAAATGAGCACTCGTTGGCAGTTATGTAGGCGCCCTAAATTTATTCCTCGTGTTATTCCTCGTGTAATGGTTGGAACACGAGGTAAGCACCTTTGTCATTTCTCTTTGCATGTTTCAAGCATTGCGCCAGGAATCAGATGTTTAGCAAGCTTAGGCACCAACTCGACCTAGAACAACTTTAACTCCCTCTAGGGGTTTAAATGCAGAATATAATCCGAAAAGAAGATTGAGCACAGCAGTATTATCACTTTTCCCCTCCTCCCCTTCTGTCATTGGTTACAGCTATCTTTTCTCGCATCCTTTGCAAGAGACGCCGGGCAATGACGCGAATCTCTTCTGCGTCCCAATTTTAACTGTGGAGGTAGGCGAGCGGTGCAACCTCGCCGCACACAATAGGCTCGTTTGGAGCGAACGGCCCTGCTTTTTCAATGACGTTGATGAGGTAGGGGTGAACGCCGGATCCAAGACGCACCGGTCAGAAACGAAACAGCCGCCGGCGTGCACGCGCATCTGGCGGGGAATAAATGATCCTTCGTGACCGAGTCACTGACGAGATGCTGCAATGCCACAGACCTCTCTCATGGGAGCCAAACTCTGCCAAGTCACTCACTCGCTGTCTGTTCGTAAGCGCGCGAATGAGCTTCGCGTCTTGCATTTCATCTACGGTGCTGTCGAAATTTCCTGCCATCATCTGACGCGATCGCCTCCGAAGCGCGCCTAAGGGAGCACTCTAATACCCGCTTTCTTTCTTTCTTTCTTTCTTTCTTCCTTTCTTTCTTTCTTTCTTTCTTTCTTTCTTTCTTTCTTTCTTTCTTTCTTTCCTTCTTTCTTTCGTCCTTTCTTTTTTCTTTCTTTCTTTCTCTCTTTCTTTGTTTCTTTCTTTCTTTCCTTCTTTCTTTCTTTTTTTTCTTAACGTGGAGCATGAGAAGCGTCTAATACCAACCGCTGGCTGCCTTCTCGACGTAAGTGTCTGGCCTTCGACTCAACTCGAATCGAATTTCGAAGTTTCGGGCACCGAGAAGGCGTCCGTCCCCAGGAGGGTCATCCAGTACCTACGAAAGGAGAGGCACGGCCGATTCGGTGGCGCTTTTCGACACTCCACGGTAGGCGTTCGCGTCTTCCGATGGTCTATCCAGACGAAGAAGAAGAAAAAAAAAAGCACCATGGAACACTTACCTTTTACGAACGGTTGCATACGTAACAATGTCTCCACGTTTGCTTTCACAGTTTTGTCCTTTTTTAGCAGACGACAAATGAGATAGGCTCTCAAAAGCCCCTTTTTAGAGAATGGCCTCACTCTGAGACGTTGCAAAACGCTGCTTTGTGTGCAGGGAGCTCCACCGCCTGTCAGGGACTTATGCAGTGGAGGCAGTTTAAAAACGAGCTCCAATAACGGCGAGTCTTCGACGAACCACTTGCGTGAAGTGAAGCTCAGATAGAAAGTCGGAGGAACTGATGAAGCATTCACAAATTGCAGTGGGCTCTTTTGTGCATTGAAACTTCTTAGCCCCTTTTGTAGTTCTTTTCTATCAACGTATTTGGGAGGAAGGCTTCAGCCTTTGCTGGCGCCGGGTTAGTGCTCTTCTCTGACAAGCTTTTCTTTTTTCTATTAGTAGCGTCCTTTCCAAGCGCAACACTCCAGAAATGAAAACCGTGCGGATGAATATTCGCAGTTGCAGGGTTCATATACTACAGTATGAATGTTCATCCGAATAGAAACAAACGTTCGTGCAGCGGGAAATTAACGCATTCCAGAAATGCCCACACAGCTGAAGTCTTCGCGAATTCTAGTTGTTCTTCAGCACTTGCAAGGAAACTGTTTACATTGTCATGATTTAGTGTTGAAGTGGCCGCTTCATTCACTGCGCAAGGTTGTCATAGACATATAGGGAGAGAGAGAGAGAGAAAAGAATCTCGGGCAAACTTGGCTTTGCTATTTTGCTGTTACCGCACAGACGTGAAATGTTAAAATGGAGTTTCGAAGGTGCTTTTGTTTGCTTTGTGATTAGTTTAACAGTTCATTGACTGACCGAGCTGATGAATTGATATCGGTAACTAAGTCTGATCGATCGACTTGTCCACTTGTAAATGGAAAGTTCAATCGATCACTGTTTGACTGATGGTTTGTTTTAATGACTGCATAGTTGATCGACTACTGGGTTGCCCCCTCATTAACAAAAGAGCTTCTAATATTACGTACGGCAGTTATTTAAGTAGAATAGCTACTTAAGGTAACTTTGGTCAACCTTCTTTTTTGTTTTTGTGCACATCCTTATTTTTGTCAGAACTTTAATGCTGTCAGACGCATGCGGCTTGATGATGCCATGGTGAGATGCCACAATCAATCACGCTGTATTATCAATTTTCATCAAAGGCTGACGTGAGTCTTTATAACTTAAGCAATTTCTATTTCTTCCTTCGTATCACCATTCTCTCTTGCATTCAATGCTCGGGAGTAAAATCGAACGCTCGTTTCGTTGACCTCCATGAACGCCTTAGATAACTTTCTCTCTAAGCACTCATTGTCAATATGAAGTCGTTATGACATAGCCAAGGTTGGTTGCGAAACTTTATTGTGGTCCTGCAAGGCGCGCGTCAGCGCGCAGTGGGCGAAGGATCTTCTGATTTTTAAGAACACTTATATGATCATGATTGATCACAATTACACCGAGGCTGCTACGCGGGAACTCGTGGCAGCTTGTCTATTTATTCTGTTCAGACACACCTACTACATCACTTTCATTGATTCTTACCTCGATAACTCACAATGATTCACATATTCATGACACAACCCTGGTTTACGTACGAAAATTCTTATTTAAATATATGCTTCAGAAATACTTTCACCGTAGCCAGTGTGGGCTAGCACATTGTTGTTCTCGTTGTTATATATCTACAAATATTGTGCCATTTGTATGCTCATGAGAATTGTGAGAAATGAGAAACGTAAGAAGTAATACAAAAGAGAAACAAATGAAATCAAGTACATTGCGACAAACGCTACTCCATTTAAATGCAGTGGCTCATACCCTGTCATGAAATAGAGTAATCACACGAATGCCTTCTCACATTTTTTAGTTTGCACGAAAATTTCCGAGTGCGCGATTCCGTCTCGTAATTGCTCATGACAAAGTCAGGCTATTGCGTAAATTTAGGTCTTTTAACCGCATTTCTTTTGTTAAGAAGGTGACACCAATGTTTTCTTCGCAAACAAGTTAGCACCAGTCCCGTGTTCTGCTAATGAGTAGCCAATACAATAAAGAATTGCTTAGTCGAAAGGCGCACCTTTCAGAGTAAGACAGGTCAGTTATGGTGACATGTCGCGTGCATTGGCGTCATGAGTCTATAACCATCACTCCAAACCTTCTTCTGCTGTCTTGTTATACTCCCTGTGTAAACGTGGAACAAAGACCGGTCTGCCCAGCCATGCATAACATCTTTTTAAGGTCCTTTGGTTGTCTATTTGTCCGTCAGAATAGCGTGCGCGTGTTTTCGCGGGAGTAGACTATATAGTCATGAAGAAAAGAATGAGCTCAACCTGTGTACTGCAAGACGCTGACCAAGGAAACCTGCGCACGTTCAAGCACTCGTGCACACAAAAGCGTTCGTATAAGCAAATAAGTGTATAAAGAAGGAAAAAAATGACAGCCCCGACAGAACGAACCGGCGACAGGGCTAAATCTCATTACGCCATGCAACTCGCTTGCTTTTCCTTTTCCTCTCTCAACTTCTTTTTTGCCTATATACTGCGTTATCTCCTAAGGAATGCACTGACCAGGTCACTCCCCGTCTCAGTGAGCTTCCATCAGTTGGCTGCTTGCTTTTTTATGTTTATATACGACGACTGTCTTCTGTCGTTCATCGATTTATCAGTTTCTTGGCGAGTTTCTCCACGGCTGCGACCTCTGGGGATCTGGTCAGGTGAATCGTTGGACTTGGTGCAGTGTTGGGCCCCGGAAGAGGGCTGGGAAAGGACGCGTCCAGACGTTCTTGTTCTTGGCACACAATGCTTCAGCCTCTGCGTATCAAATCACGGTGACTCGACTTGTTCGGTTGCTTAAGCCGTCGACCTCGATTTGTTCCTGGTTGCACCCCGTTTTACCGATGAATCGGTTTTGTTTGCAGACTTCCCATTTCCTTTATTACTTAACAAAGCGCGTCTTGATGACCAATGCTCTTCAAATGCTGTGGTCACTCCGAATTTTCGTTTGTATATCTAGCCCAGTTGTGATTTCCTGAAAGACCACCTTTGTAATACGGCTAAGCTTGCCAATACGCCTACAGCTGTGAATGTCCTGAGTGTCCAAAATTAATTCATATATGCAGTTTGATTGTTACAACGACATATGAACAACGAGCTACAAGACTTTTTTTTCGCGTTTTTTTTTAAATCTGCGCATATTTTACGTACTTTGAGACAGTTCGTGTTTGCTAGCGTACCAGGAACGTGATCTTCAGGAACGCTGATTCTTGGCCATGTTATTGATATTGTTTACTATATGAATAGTCAGACATGCTGATGATGTCATGTGATTGTTTTATATGTCGTTTCTCTGCACTGATGTTTCAAGCCAGATATTCTCGAGAGAACAAGACAAAATGTGTCATTTCTTTTTTGCGTTTTTATTAAGGCGCTGCGAACAGCTACAAGACCACTTCGATTGTAAAACAACGCGCCAGCAGCGCAGAGTAATCTCAGCGCTACGGATTTCTTCGGACGGAAAGGTGTGTATATGAACTCCCGTTGGCGTTTTTCGGGCATCTGACGAGCATCCTTTTCAGGACGACGCGCTGAGCTTGAGAACGCCTGCCTGATTCTCGGGGGAAATCACGCAACATGTATTCCCGCGTGGGCCTCAGTGGCAGGGCCAGCTCATCATGTGGAACCAACCTCGGACATCCGCCCGAGAAGCCACAGGTGTCTTGGGCAGCCTCCATCATTTCCGTCATTGCGGCATAGAACAATGTGCAGTGTCTCACTCGGCAACAGAAGGGACAGTTCTGCCAACGCAACAAGTGTTTTAGTAGAAGAAAGAAAGGAAGAAAGAAAGGAAGAAAGAAGGAAAGACAGAAAGAAAGAAGGAAGGAATGAAGGAAGGAAAAAAAGAAAGAAAGAAAGAAGTTGTAGTCGATGTTAATCCTTGGCTTAGATGTCTGGTAGTGGCACTCGCACGTACTGGCCTTCGTGAGCACTGGTGTGTTCCTCGAGTTGCTTTTTCGTCCGCTTTAGTTTCTTTACATTCATATCGAAATTTCTATACTGCCAATAAAGACCATGGCTCGTATTCACAAACCGACCTCGGCCTTACCTCACCTTTTCCTTAACTTCCAGTACTCCCTACATGCGTTATAAAGGCACAAAAATGGTAACAAGGTGAAAGATAACGACAAGAGTGGTTCATGAATACTGGTCCAATTTGTTTATCATCCGCAATAAAAGTTTAAAACCGATGAGAAAAACTTGAGGAAAGCTTGAGGCTTGTTTGTGAATACGGGCCTAAAACTAATATTCCTATACTTTCCTTGGCTTCACTGTACGTTGGTATCGTTAGGTTGTACATAAGCAAGTGTGCGAACTCTTGATGAGTCCCCCTCTCTTCGTTGGGTGTTTTGTCGCGCTGCGTGCTTAAGCGCTATCTCAGAGGACACGCAGAAGGAAGCGCGTAGTTGAGGTCTGCTCCGCCAGGTGCTGCAGCGATCCCAGTATATTTGTTTAGTTAACTATATTTAATTATTCTGACGCTTTATTGGCCCTTATGCTAAGTTAACTTGTTACTACATCTTATGTGTTCAATGTAACTCTCGAACCGGAAGCACCAATTTTGTACCAGTTTTAATTTTAATTTTTAAGGCAACTGCTTGGTTGAATGAGTGACTGAATGATTGATTGATGGATAGATTGACTGACTGACTGATTAATTGATCGATTTATTGAGTCGGTGAGGAAGCCAACTTTAACAATGATAGGCCGTTATCAGTACCCTCGAATGAATTTTCACCACGTGAAGATCTTTATAACGTGCGCACAAAAAGGCTCAGAACAATAAAACGTTTTTCAAGAATGTGGTTGCCTATAAGTATACCGTGACGCCGAGCTCAGGAGAAAATAAGGCAAGACGGCGGACGAGCTATATAAAGAGAAGCGCGAAGCAGCGCCTTATAGCCATAGTATAATTACTGCAGGTCGAGACGCGGCAAACAGTGGTGGGGCGGTGGTAGTGGTTACAAGATGAAGGCGCCTAATTTTTGCATCCCGGTTGGGAGCACGGTGCAGCGCCTGCAGACATGGTCGGGGCACTATGCGAATGGCGGTTACATATATCAAAACTATAGTTTCTACCCTTTCTGGTCGCGTATGGTTAAAGTTTCATTCAACAAAGGGCCTTGTATCCTACGTTGATCGCCACAGGCAAGACCAGTGTCGGCATCGGGCTCATTGCTGCATGCAGCATTGTTCCGTTCAAGCTGCGCCAATGCAGATCCGCCAGAGGCGCCTTACCAAACAATAGAGGCCGCTCGGGGCGTTTCAGCCAAAGAATAACCGAGCGCGCGCGTACGCAGCCGCAGCATCAGCGAAATGAATGCCGCAGAGTCGAGACGGGGAATCGCGACATTTCCGCGTTCATTCTGCTTTCGCATTACCGCCAACACATGTGCGAGACGTGTTCCTGACGCCCTCATTCTCGAGGTTCCAACGTGATTCCTGTTTTTTTTTCTTTTTTATTACCCCGTTTTTTTCTCTGTGCATGACACCGAAGACGTCCCTCACGCTTCTTTTAAAGTTTTCAAATTGCCCCGAAGAAATAACGAGTTTCGAAACTGCCAATGCGAATAAATAGATTAGTGGTCGATTTTTTTGCCTCGAACGAACTCGCGCGCGCACCGGCACCGGCTCTGGGGCTTGAAATTCCCCCCCCCCCTCTTTTTTTTTCTTTCTACCGCAAACATTTGCACACGGTCCCGTACACGTAATTCTCGCCCCGCTTCCGCCGCATTCGCAGAAAATTAACCTCGGAGTTTTCGGGGCCGGGGTATTCTTTCGTTTTGTTTGGGACGGAAATAAACGTGCTGGGTGCGAGAAAACTATGGTGTTTTTTTTCTTTCCTTCTTTCTTTCTTACTTACTTACTTTCTTCCTTTCTTTCCTTCTTTCTTTCTTTGTTTCTTTCTTTCTTTTTTTCTTGTTCCAGGTGAAACGGACAAAGTCTTGTAATAAGCTCTGTCATGTATGGCCCACGGTAAAAAAAGAGTTAGAAAAACATGTTATTGTTGTAACGTGAAGCCCCAAACATTTCTTTTGTTTTGTTCACGCTTCCGCAATCATTCTAAGCACGTACCCGAAACACTTAATTCTTAAGCAAACATTCCCGGACACTTCCTCTTTTGTTCTCCCACAATGCTTGCTCACCTTCTTGAACCGCAGCAGTGGATGTGTAATGCGCGTGGGAGTTCAGCGGCTCATACGCATGCTTGAATGGTTTCGCTATTATCGACGCTCCATAGCGGGGCCTCATAATTTTACGTTGCTGACTGGCGCGAGTGGTATACGCGAGCGTGTTTTGCGTCCTGCTTGCTTATAACTTAGCTCGTGCGTTTCATTAATATCTGTCATGCCTTCGTACTTCCAATTAAGAACTCGGGAGATGTTGTGGCAACGTTTCGCGAACTGGATTTTTAACCCTGCGTTTCTCCAGTGTGCAAAAGAGCCTCTAAGATAATTAATGCGTCCTCGTATCGAGAGTAATGAAATAGTTTGTCTCCGTTTTTAATGAGAGACGGCGGCAGAAGCGTTAGATGTTGTTATGGCAAAGAAGAGCCATAAAGCAGGAAGTTCTGACTGGGAAAGCTTTTCCCGTTTTTATGAGTATCTAGATGAGGAAGTCGTAAGGATGACTCATGGGAAGTTCTGACTGATGCACCGTATGAGGTACACGGCTATGATGACGGTCATAGCTTTCCTGTTCTTAGGTGAAGTTTTGTTCCGCGAGAAACTAAAATCTTTCTAAGGGCTAAAATGAGCACGAAAGCTCAATTCCCGAACAGCTCTGCGCTCGTCAGTGATGCTTTGTCAGTGGTCGGATAAACAGTACATGACAATATCAACATTGATTTAATGCGGAAACACCATTTGCGCTGACGTCAATGTGACGATGAGGATACTACTTTTTACAACAACAACAACAACAACAACAACAACAACAACAACAACAACAACAACAACAACAACAACAACAACAACAACAACAACAACAACAACAACAACAACAATAACAACAATAATAATAATAATAATAATAATAATAATAATAATGATAATAATAATGTTGTGACTCTCTAAGCTCACATTAACATGGACGTTCACCTGAGCTAAGGTGCAAGGTTAGTGAAGCCAGCAGCGATAAATACTAGGCTTGTTAGAGTAGAGCGCCAGTTGGAACCTAGAGATTCATTTCCAGTGATTATTTAGTTCGCATGTATTACCTAGCCAGCTATCAGAACGTCACTGCTCAAGCAGATTTTTTTATTTAGTGAGGAATATGAACATGCGTCCAACTCTTCTTGCACCTCTGCTTTTATCTAGGCACGATGCCCCAGCTATATGTGGCCGAATTTTTAAAAAATATACCGATGCACGCTATGACGACGCGCCCAAATGCACATTGTTTTCTATATGCTGTGGTATGTTATACTGAATTCAAGTGTCCTTCTTAATTGAATAATTAGGTATATTTATTCAGCTAACTTTAGACCTGACTAAGCTGCATGGACAAAATATTGCAATGAAAAATTAGTAGATCAGTTTGCAAAACGTCCATTTGGCTAATCTCTTACTGTCTGCGCATTACTGACTACTTTCCTGCTTGTTACAGGCTACCTCGAAATAGAGAACCCACGTGATAGCCCCGCTTGGGCGCCTATGTGTGCCTGGATTCCTGCGTGCCCTATAGCGTTCCGCTTCTAAACGATATGCTTCTATCGTTGAAGTTCATAACAACAATAAGCAGCAGCAGCGGTTATCACTTGTGTTGCCGCTTGCAAAATGCGTTCGTCGAACATAGTTACACTGCCGAGGCAGATACCCGGTTAAATGCTATGGTATAGTTTTTACGTGGAAGGTTATGGGGAGTACTGCAATACAGCGCGCAAGCGGGCATATAAGGGGGGGGGGGGGGGGGGGGTCTTTTTTTATTTTTTTTTCTATTTCGCGGGCTTTGTAGCAAATAGATAAAACATCAATAATTATTACATATGAAGTTATAAACTGTCTAATTGGATGCTTGGTAAGTTGATCTACAACTTTCTTACTGGGATTTTGCCCAGTTTCATTTGTGAGCTAATTAAACATGTTAATTAGACAATAATTAAACACAAAAATATATTGCAACATACTCCTGATAATAGTCAGCAACCTGAATGTCATCGTGTAGTCATATAGCGGATTATGATATGTATAACGTTTGACTAGAGATAGCTGGAGCAGCACGTATATACCGCCGCAGACCAGACCGACGGGAGCACCCTCCCATGCAAAGGTAACGTTGAGCGCACTGTTAACACCTCTTTTTTTTTTAAATAAACAATTTTAGCCTTAAGTTTGCTCGCATTCCAACTGCAATCAGATAATATATGCTGAAAGCATACTTAGGCAGCACAGAGGCACTTTCGCTTTACAAAATGAGCTGCCGTATCTTCTCGTTCGCCAAATGCGCTGAATTGATTGCTGCCTCGCGCAGCTCACAGCGTACGCCGGCTTGGTGAAAGCACGCGTAGGAAAGAAAAATACAAAGTGAAAAAGAGGGCAAAAAAAAGCGAGAAACAAGAATGGACGGCTTTAGGTTTGCGATACAAACTGGGCGTGGTTGTTTATCCCAGTGCAGCCATACCACGTACAGTTTTCTGCGCTGCTGCTGACGCGAGTTTCGCAAGTTTTGTCGCGGAGGGCATCGTTTCCACGGTACCGGTTATAGAGAAGGGGCGGGGGGGGGGGGATTAACCTTTTGCTGTTTAATTAACGTATCGTCGTCAACAAAGTTATTCTTATTAGTCAGTGGGCCCCGCCGTGGTGGTCTTGTGGCTAAGGTACTCGGCTACTGACCCGCAGGTCGCGGGTTCGGATCCCGGCTGCGGCGGCTGCATTTCCGATGGAGGCGGAAATGTTGTAGGTCCATGTGCTCAGGTTTGGGCGCACGTTAAAGAACCCCAGGTGGTCAAAATTTCCGGAGCCCTCCACTACGGCGTCTCTCATAATCATATGGTGGTTTTGGGACGTTAAACCCCACATATCTATCATTATTAGTCAGCGGTTATCGATTATGGCACAACTGTAGCGTGGAACTTGTCAATGAATGTTTTCCGTGGAACAAGTAAGCATGAAGCCCGTTACGGGTGAATTGCTGTGCTTGATAAGGTCTTCGTTTTCTACCCTCTCAGACGTGTGGGTGAAATCGGCGCTGGCATGGAGATGTTCTACGAGGCACGTTCATACAAAATCCCGCAATACCAGTGAAACGGGTTATCGTGCGCGCACGGAAACTTGCAACTTATATGAGCGAATTATTCACTGCGGATACGCGTACATTTACCTACTTCTAGCGCACGAACACATAGTTGTCCGTACTAATAACGGGTACTTTCAAAGCAATCAAGACTTATCATGAATGAGTACACGGGAGTTCAGGTGCTTGTGTTTCTGGCATCACCGCACTTTTTCGTGTAAATGTAATACGTGCCCATGAGACTGGTCTTGGAGTTACATTCAGTAGTGTTGATCAACTCGTCTTCGTGAACCTCAAATATGGAGCGTTTCATGTATGCGAGATGACCTCCAATAGGTGCGCAATTTTACGCGTTGGCTGTGCACGAAGCGTGTTAATTACGAGTGATGGGGACAGCAGGACCAGGCCCACGTTTGACTTTCAAAGCAACTTATACGCTCAGCGGGCTAGCTCGGTATAACCTCACAGCCCTTGTCCCCATTCGTTCCGTCTAGCGCATACACTGCGCCTGTTAACGTATTCAATCACCAGAACTAGGACGGTGAGAAGGAATGAAGCACTTCGCGTGTCAGAAGAAAGGCGTGCTCGTAACAGGCGCACTCCTATCGCGAAGAGCGGTGCGACGAAGCGGGTTGAGTGCCTCTGTTTCCTTCTCCACCCGAGCCTCGAGAGGGACAGGCAGGAAAAGCAACACGAGACGCCTCTACAAAGCGGCGCGCCTAGCGGTCCTCCGGGACCCCCGTGGTCAGCGGACGTGTTGATCTTGGCGCTGTGTGTTTGCCTGCGTGTGCCGCGCTCTTCCCCTTTTCCGCGGCACCCAAGCCGACCAAAACAAACAGACTCTCTCGCCCAGTTGGACTCCTCCAGTTCCGCGTATACCGCATCGGTTGCGCGTCGGGTTTCGCGTCGTTTACGGCGATCCGGACGCGCATGGCTTCCCAGCATGCTGCGCTCGCGCTCCTGTGCAGCGAGACTCGGCGAGCCAATCGCGAGCGAGCGGAGCGTAAAGAGCGCGGGTCCTTTTATCGTTGTCCCTTGAGGAAAGCGCTGGGCAGGGAGACGAACCCTGGATGTGCGATTTATTCCGAGTCCTCTTGTCGATACTGCTCCATGTTTTATGCGGCTTCCCGCCGATTTCAATGTTTATTTTTGGTATTCTTATTTGGACGCTGCAAAAACGTCTGTCCGTGTTCGAGTGCGGCAGCGCACGCGCTGTTTAGCCACTCTACAGCAGTAGGGTTTCACCACTTCTAAAAAAAAAAACTGTTTATAGAGAATCAATCAAGTAGTGAACTAATTTGCACCGTTCCAATAAAATCCTCAATGGTGTTCTTCGTACACCCAATGACAATAGACCAGCTGTCGTGACTCCTTATGTGCAACGAAGTTTCGTTAACAGTATACTTAGACGCAGAGGAGGCGAATTAGGTGTATTAACGGACGAGTTACGGTTTTGTCAGGTTTCATTTGCATGTCATCCTTCATTTCAGCTGAGAAGAAATATTTATTTAAATCATTCACCTCTATTCGCATGTCGAAAGAAGACCAGTCCGATAGCACTTCAGTACGCACCAAAAAAGAGTGGCTGAATGTCTGTGACGCTTCACATATACGACTGCGCCTCTTCTTATGATAGCGTTTGTTTTCGGCTGGTGCTACGTCGAAACCATAGAATTGTCTCACGTTTGAGCAGATCTTAAATGCAGCAATCGTTCGAGCGCATATCCGAAAGCGTACCCGTATTAGGACAAAGTGAAAGCACTCTGATAACACGTGTGAAAAATTGATACTTCAAGACGGCTACGACCAATTTCGCCGCACAAAGGACCGTACATTCGACCAGTTTCCTAAATGTGGCCATTCGAATACTCTAATTGCACACAGACGCTTGAATTTATGGATTTCAAACGCTACATTAACGTATCCCAAATGTGGTGAATAAGTGGAAATTAACTTGATAATCTACGAACATTGTCTAAAACTGATATGTTTAATTGGATGTGCTGGTTGTGTTTTTCATGAATGCCGGGTGATTTTTGTTATGGTTACTTTTTTCATTCGTTCGTACGTTGCTTTTGTTGTGAATAGTATTGTATGTATTTCTGACTTACTATTTTATTATTTGCTGTCATGGGCAACATGCGCGTTTCTTTCTATATTGTCGCTTTTTGCTGTCTGAAATGTTTTTGTAATTTCGTAACTTTGATTTTTTTTCTGGGTGAAGGGGCGAGTTAGCTGTCACATGGAGCTTTTTTCCCTTCACACCAAACCACGTATACAATCTGTTTTGTCACGTAGTTAAACAAATAAAATCAACGGAAATCAACTAAAAAAGCTAAGTAGTCTGTACAAGAGTGAATGATATCGTCAGCTTAGCAGTGTACGCATTGCTAGATGACAGTAACTAATACATGTTGAACCGTAGTTCATAGTAGTGTGCGAATACTAGAATGCTTCGATTAGCAAATCGAAGAGCGTTTGATTCGATCCGAATACCGAATCGAATGAGGCCTATTCGAAATACGGAGCATTTTTTTAATATTTTACGGATAATCAGCAACGATGAAAAGTGCTCGAACGAATGCGACGTTAGAACAGTGAGGGTCAGTTTTCCTTCTTTTCATCATACAAAATCTCAGACGCTTGCAGCCCGTGTACTTATGAGACTATCGATAAAATATTAATCCCAAGATGAAGGTGTTTGGTCATCAATCTTCTATCTTTCCTATGACATTCATGAGTATGTTGACTCATAAAACTTTGCCAATGTTTACGCATCAGTTTTTTTTCAATGCTTATGACAAAATACCACATGGAATGTACTGTAGTAGCCACTGTTATATTTTAGCCTGCAGTTACCAAATATTTCAAACGTTCTTGTTACTGCTGGGTAAGAGGTTACCTCAGTTGAAATAACTGTAGCTTTTCTGTCTGTTAGAATAGTAATGATCATTTGTTAAGACTCGTAATTATTTGTTTCAAACAAAGCTTTGCAGAATTATTGGGTTGTCTTGAAAATTGTTACATTACCATCTAGGGCTGCTTTGAAAACACTTATTCAAAAACTATTTGAACAGTGTTCTTTTAGCATTCGTATTTGATTCGGTGTAGTGACCATTCGGTTCCTGTTCAATTCGGTTGCAGAATTCACCGTTCACACACCTCTAGCAGTTTCATTTAATGCAGCGGCATAATTTCAGGGCAACCCATGACTGACGTCGTCCCGTTGTGTGGCTGATAAATAGAATTACAGTCTACATAACATGTGTGCCGCGATAAAGGCGCTGCTACCGAGATGTTTTCGTATATCATTAATGAACTGATGCTGTGAGGCTTGAGGCCAAAGATTGGTCTCTTATATTTAAGTATTCAGGTCTATTATTCCATCTCAAATCAAACAAAGGAACCCGTCTCATTGAATAGGTGCTCCGCGTTATTCAGTTTTGCGTCAAGCGTGTCGACTGCAGGCATACAAAATGATTTGACGACAGAGAGCAGCTGAGCAGCGGCGTTGTGTAGGTAGTCATGTGATGCAGGGTAGGACAAGTCTAGTTTACAGTTTAATTTGATTAGACGCACCTTCATTGCATGACTTTACTCTCCTCTCCGCGAACCACAGCTTTCAAAAAAATTTTGTTTATAGTTACAAAATTTCGCAGCGTAGCAGAACAGAAAGGCTTTTGTGGTTTCCGACCTGCAAGATAGAACCATGCTCAGCAAATGTAACAATGCTCAGCAGCAGGGGTGATGGTGCCCGACACTCTTTCCTGATTATCCTGTCGCTCTTTTGCCTACACTGGCGTGCCAATCTGATCTGGTTTGGCCCACTCCTGCGTCCTAATTAGCCGACGATCGACACAAGGGACGTGCCAGGGACTCTCCAGAGGTTATCTGTCAATCAGCGCCGGGTACAGCCGACCAAATGTGGCGCCGACGGATCAATACAGAGCAAGCGGCTGAACGGCATCCCTGGCGCTACGAAAGGAAGCCCTATCGCAGAAGGAGCAGGATCCCGGAACACTCTCGTGGGAAGCCCGCGAGAAGAGGGTCGGAGGTGGAAGGAGACGACCGTGGTTTAGCGGACGACACGCAGGCCGCAGCGTGTGTCGACGGCAGCGCAGGGGCTACCGCGGCGCTCCTATTTGCTCGCCACTTGCGAACGCTAAGCGGGGGAGCTTTCCGGGCAGCACGCGAGAATGAAGGAAATGCGGGATCGCCAGAGCACTTGTATGCACGCATCCAATCAGACGTGTCGGACATGCCGTGGCCTGCTGCCTCTCCATACTGCAGCAACCCTTGCCACCAAGTTTTAACGGAGAGTGCACCGCCCTATATGTCCAGTGTGCCAGTATGACTGAACGATATATGTTTCACTGATTCATTGTTAAACTGAAGCATGTTCGTTTCATCTGGTTGTCTTCGATTATGTCTACAGAACTTCTGCATGCACACCCTCCCAGAAACCTTAGCGTGACGCCAAATAATCCAGAAAAAGCTATATTCTAGCTTTGTCTGGGAACATGGATCTGCTGAAATGCTCCAGCCTGTAGTACTTCTTCCGAACTACGGAGTTACCCGCTGGATTAGAAGCGTCGTGAACCAACAGAGCAGCAATTCGCATTTCCAGTGGAACCTGCGTCTCGTAAACGTTTGCTGCTGGGTGTATACTTCAATGTATTGAAGTATTAGGCTCATACAGAGAGAGAGAGAGAGAGAGAGAGAGAGAAAAAAAGGTCGGGAGGTTAACCAGATATTGGCCTCTAGTTTGCTACCCTGCATTCATAACTTTTTTTAACCGCCAGCAGTCCCAAGTATACCCGCGGTGAGTTCACATTCGGCGAAAAGTGTGCTACTGCCGTAATGCATTGCATTCAGCTACACGCAACAGTAAGCACCTGTCACATTCCCATTTAATCTGTGATAATTCAAGCGTAGGACACTTTGATGGTCCCCTCAAAATGTACGTAGTGCGCGGCCAATTCTTAGCGACGCTTTGCGGTAAATGCGGGCAGTCATCGGCAAGCTGAACTCGAATGCTCCGCAGCGCGACCTGGGCTGGTCTGACTGATGCCAGCCACCAAGTGCTGGGCGGTGTTGCCGAAATAACACTCCGGTTAATTGGTTAGTATGCCGGCATGTATCGGTAGCATTTCGGTCACACAACCCAAAGCTACGCGGCGCTGGCGTCAATTACACCGTCTCGTTAAGCTAAGCTGCTGAGCGTTCGTGTTAAGAGGGAGCAAGAGAGTAATGGTAAAAGAAAGCCAGAAAAGTCAACCAGGGCTGTACCTGGTGGACTACCCTGCACTGGGGAAGGAGGAATAAATGTTAACTTCCTGATAACTGTACATGGTGTTTCGTGTGTTCCGGGCTTTCAGCTGTAAAGCGGTCAATTATCACACGAGCCTCTTTGAATGAGGGTTATATGGGCACAAGCATGCGCGGGCCGGTTATTATGTATTAGTTCATACAGGTAAGTTCATTTCCATAGGGGCTGCTGTGTTCCGGCTTTTGTGCTATCTAACAGCGTATGCAGTCATCTAGAAGGTGTGCGTTATGCGTATTCGGAGCAAGTCAGTCGTCTTTTTCGTGATTTGCTGATAAGAGGACGCAGGAGGTTCGTTGTGGGTATCTCTAATGAGCAGTCTTTCGTTACTAGCACCGTCCTTTGTTTCTTTTATTTTTCCTTGCAGAATAGGCTGGGGCTGCATCCCTTACTTTCTGCTGCAGTTAAAAGCCGGCGCTAAGCACCAGCCCGCGTCTGGCTTCACTGTTGCTTTGTCCCATGGGACCGTCCCTCGGTAAAAGGGACGTTCTGTGCAAGTCAGGCCTTCGGTCTTTTTCGTTTGTTTTTGCACTCCCGTCTGTAGACGAGAGGTCTCAGTGAGTGTTCAAGAAAACGCAGTCATGTGCGGAGTATACCACCTGTGAACCACGGTAGAGTTAATTGCTTCCTGCGCACGCGGTCCTGCCAGTGACAGCTGGTGCGTGGCTGCAACTAACGACGATTCATCTGGTTGGCACTCAACGCAATCCGAGTCGACGTTTCTTCGTCGTCCAGAGCCACATGTAGATAGGTTCTCCGCGAGAAAGCATTGAGGTCTCCTGTTTTATTACTTTTTGTGCGTTCCTAACTCAACTCTCTAATGACTCATTCATACGAGTCCAGCTGAAATTTGCGCGTCGCTGAACGGTGTCTCTCGCATTAATATGCCTACAGAAAAAGTAGTTCTCGCAGAATATTATGCGCTTTATGAATGGAAACACGTGACCACGTTCTTGTATAGTGTGATTGCAATCGATGCTGGTGCCAGACTTATTCGATCAATGGAATATTGGGTCAAGAAAGCCACTCACTTTCTCTAATTGTGCTTTCGTATGTCGTGGAAGCTTGAGTAACACCTCGAGAAGAACAAAAGCAAGCTAAGATTATTTTTCATTTTTCTCTGCTGACATCTGCCGGTTTGGTAAGGGCCGGGACAACCAGTGTCGCCGGAACGAAAGCCTCCAAGATCAAGAAGTGTTTCACGACTTCCCGGAAAGGGCGCATGCGCGATGGTGTCGTGAAAAGGGTGGACTGTAATGTACTTTCCATAGTCACTCGGTGAATATGGCACCGTGAAAGCCTCCCAAGGGGTTACAGTTTCATTCCAGGTTGAAGCCGTCGCATTTCTACCTCAGTTTATCACAAGCGTCTCACCTTTCTCTTTCTCTATCTCAATGTTTTTTTTTGTTTTTTTCTGTATTTCAGCGGCGGTCGAGTAAAAAAATGAGTATAAATTGATTTAGGTTCATGTTTAAAGCGTCATCCTCAAAGTTAATCTGTATCTCTCTGCTTCTGCGACCCTCCTAACGAAACGCTCAGTTTCATGGATGGCTGGATAGATTGATGAAAGAGCTTCATTAATATCCAATAGATCGCTCTAGTGTTTTTGTCCGAGGTGAGCCGCTCCCATGTTGGGACCGAAAAACCTAGCCTTACAGCCTCCTCGCTGGCTCGTTTCACTGCTCACAATAGTTCCTCTAATGTAGAACTTCGTAGAGATGCGTCCCACCATTCTTCAGTATTTTCCTTGTCGATGCGTAACGCGGAGCAACGCCAGAGCATATGAGCGAGATCTATGGTGTAGTGGTAGTTATCGCGTGTTATAGGAAGAGAGAACTCCGGATAGGGTAAGGGTTAGGGTAAGTTCTTGTTTGTAGTAGCCCTAACGTAATGGCCTGATTTCTGTTTATATTACGGTGTGGAGGGGTAAGAACCTGCGCCCTAGGTAGAAGCGTTTGGTTAGCTCGCTGTACTAAAGGAGCTGATCCATGCATTCTGACACCTCAGCATCTTGTGACTACATGGTTGACAAGTCCTCGTATACAGCATTGTGGACAGATTCGTTGAGGTTCGCGGGAGCACCGTTTATTTCTCCCATGTGACCAGGAAACCAAGCAGCCGTGTGTGGTTAGTTTGCTTTTCCCTTGAGCATTGCCAAAGCCTGTCTCGAGATTGCAGTTTCATGCCCATTTTTTCTTTTTTTCAGAACGGACTAGCCAGAAACAGATATCTATCAGCTAACACTTCACATTTACTTCCTAAAACACGTCGTTCCGGAATAATTGTGTTTTGAACTTTGGCGTAAAGCACGCATTCTCGCTTCGTTTATTGAAAGGGCTCACTGCAGGTGCCTTATTCATTTGACTAAGATTGCTCGAAGTCGAAAGCCTTCGTCTTCTGTTTCTTAAATTGTCTGTAAAACAGAAGTAAAAGCAAATCGCCAACTAAATGATAACTACGGCAGGCTACCTTGTGTTGTCGAATAAAAAATTAGCGAGAAACTGCGCGGTTGTCGTAATCAACCTCTTGACAAAATTGCCGACGCCACCGACGGTCATTTCTCGCGTTTCATGTGTCATTTATAAGGTTTTTCGCTCACATAACACACGCCTCCCATCTACCACAAAAGATATAGCTTTTTCCGTAACTCTGTTTCGTTCGCTACGCATGTTCGAGCCCAGCCGTATGGAACTGCATAACGGAAGCACTCTCGTGGACGCGATGATGTCGAAACGGAGCGTGGATTTTATTGCTATACGGCGAAGCCGACGGGACAGGCGGAACGCGCGAATATCAGCGTTGCGCGAATGACAGGGATGTGACAGGCGCGCTTGACGGGCTGCCGGGTAACTACATACGTGACAAAAGCCGGAACCTCGCAACGAGGAACGAGCGACAAGGAGAGAACGACAGCTGCTATTTCGACGTGTCCTCCTATACCTAGCGCCTCTTTAGCGTACACTACCGAAACTGGTCGCAGCTGTCACATAGATTCGCTCAAAAACATGGATGTCGCAGACGGGCTTTTGTGTAAGACTGAACGATTTGGTATGTTTAGGGAAGCGCGAACATTTCATCATTACACACTCAGATAGTAAACAAGAGTAACTTCTTCCTTTTTTTCTCATTTTTTGGCCGGTGATGCGACTTTTCTTATTGTGTGAAATTGCATTTATTTATTTTTTAAACTTGTATTTCTGAATACGTGTTTTCCATGGTTTTACTTTTTTTTCGCACATGTGTACCTGCGATGTACAGGTGGCTGTGCGCCTCTGTCAAGTTGCTTGTTTCATGCGACTTCTGCCCGCAGTCTCCTTCATCTTTGATGGTAATAAACAAGTGATAAATAATATTATTGAACAATGAAAAAAGTTCCTGAAGCGCAGGCCATACATTTATAAACAGATTTTGAGGCAAGAACATGACCTCTCTTTAATGACACGTTTGCGAATTTAAGCATTAGGCTACACCATTCATCAGTCAACTCTCGTTGCTGAAAACATTGTAAAAAGGCAGAGAAGCTTCTTTAACAGGCACGCTGAGTTTGTCGATGGTAGTCGGTATGCTCTTAGGTCAGTACCTAAGAATATCGTTAGACGTAGGTGATTAAGGTGTTATCTCAGGTGAAAAAAAATCATAATTACTTGCACGGCATGACTACAAATTCAACCAGTCTGCGTTTCGCGAACACCGATGAAACAGCGAAGCTGGCTGGCGTCATCTGAGACACCTATGACAAGGGAGAAGTGCGTCATCCATTACACGTGCCGCTGTTCCCCACTCTGACCTCGTGCTGTACCCATACGGTTCCGCAGCATCGCTGCATGGTATCGGAATAGTTGTGAAAGTGCACATAGCGATGCGTACTATAGCACACACGAGGTCTCTTTTCAAGCGAAACATAACGCGCTTATTACAGCTGAGTAAGCCTACCCTTGCACCAAACAACACGTGATCGACAAGATAGATCAGCCGTAAGCCGTGAGCGCGATTCGCTGCCCATCAGGCGTATACACGGCCGACGTCGTTGCGAACCGCGCCGCCTGTGGAAAATGCGAGTCGGCGAGTTTTTGCCGACGCTGCGTCGCGACGAATGGCGTTTCCGGATTGTTTAAACGAGGTCGCAGGTGTGTGACTCATTCAGTCTTCTTCACTGAATGAGTTTGTAGAGCAAGCATGTTGAAGAGAGAGCGCGGGCGACAGCAACGGGGATAAAAATGAAATTATAAAAGAAGTTTATTGGTAGACTGGTTTGCGGCCCTATGTACATGAAAGGAGAGAGGCGCTAAGCTTTAGTGTATAACTGAAGAGGCTAGCCAAGTAAGATTTTCGTCATTCGCCGAGTATCAAAAAAAAAATTGGTACACAGATGAGAGAGAGAGATAGAGGGAGATTAAAATGAGGGAAAGGCAGGGTGGTTAACCAGAAATTGGAGCACGCGGTTTGCTACCCTGCACTAAGGGAAGGGAGAATGGGGAATAAAGATGGGAAAGAAAGCGAAGAGCTAAATAGACGTGCGAAAGAGAAAAAAAAAGTTAGCTGGGGTGTTTAAGCGCTTTAGGAGTGGTTATAAGCGAAGTCGATACCTTATCATTCAGTAATACCTATATAGGCCCGTATTCACAAACCAACCTCATACTTTCCTTGAGTTTTCCTTATCGGTTTTAGACCTTTATTGCGCATTATAAACAAATTGGACCGATATACATGAACCAGTCCTGTCCTTATCTTTTTCCTTGTTACCACTTTGCTGTATTTATAATGCATGTAGAGGGTACAGAAAGTACAGGAAAACGTGACGTAAGGCCGACGTTGGTTTGTGAATACGGGCCTTAGTGCAAAACACCGACAAGAAACAAGGGAACGAAGACACAACGTGTCTTTGTTCCAACAATCTCAACTCCCTACGCTTAAGATTTATCACCCGGTCCACTAACGCAATTCCGCAGATGAAGTTTATAAGAGTTCTATTTATAACCTTGTATTTTGGTACCACGTCGCGTTGTGTTAGGCATATATAAAGACGTAAGTTATTGTGTGTCTGAGTATTTAACGGAAACATCTGTGTATACAGCTTGGACATCGTACAAGACCATGTTGGATCTGAAAATATTACGCTTCACAGCTGGTCATAGTGTAAAATAGCTATGTTCTCCGACACTTCGGTCGCACTGCGACATTAGCTGTATACCCAAAAGCGTGTTCGCGTATATGGTTTATGCGAACGTTTGAAACCCCCAACGTACAACAATGAATGGCTCTTTGTGCTTGACTCGCAGGCAGCCTTTGAGCGACCTATCGGTGGTTAGGAGATAAGACCACATTTTCTCAAGCCTTTTTAATTACACCGATAAAACGCTCGTTGGTCACTGGCAGCACGGGCTGCAGCAGCAGAAAGGCTAAATGCTTTCAAACTATATCAGTTAAGTTTTCTGTTATCTGACCGCGCCCCGCTGTGACCTCATTAAGTATATATTACGCACAGTAGCATACCCGGTGCTTTCGTTAGGACCGACTTCAGTGACAAATAGAACGAAGAGCTCGAAGACTTTCATTTAGCCATCAGTTGCTACTTATCATTCGGCTGTTTCACTGCTGCAAGCAAGAAACTTTTGCCGTGTCGGCCGGTGGTCGATTAGATAAAACTGAGTCGTGGCGTGTGCAAAGCGGGAATGGCGAACGCGTTTCCAGTCCCCCGTTTGCTTTGAATCAGGGAGCCCATTTAAACGGAAAAGCAGATGCCAGCTGGAACATGTATGCGCTAGTCTGCAACAACTGCGAGTGAATAACGCGATAGAGGTGAGTAAAGAACCAAGAAAACGAGTCGAGAAATTCAACTGTGATACGATCGTTCGTCTGTGGTAGCCGTATCTCAACAAAAGAAAGAAAGAAAGAAAGAAAGAAGGAAGGAAAGAAAGAAAGAAAGAAAGAAAGAAGAAAGAAAGAAAGAAAGAAAGAAAGAAAGAAAGAAAGAAAGAAAGAAAGAAAGAAAGAAAGCTGAGACTTCTTTCGGACTCACAGCGAGCCCTCCGCTCGGTTAGTCTTGCCGCGCGATGTTCGAGCGCTTCGGGCGCAATGCGAATGCACGGCCTGTGCACTCGGCCATATCTGAATTTCGACCAGACAGAAAAAAAAAATACGAGACAGAAAACAAAATCAAAGCTGAAATCGGAAATTCGCGTCGGAGCAGCCCTCACCTATTATACAGTATGCCTCTTGGTTTATTCGCAGCAGTAGTCGAGTGCCATTGCGAAGGAAAAATATTGGTGCCAACAGACTCGTGAAATCAAGTGCTGGAAAACTATGTATATACGGGAATCTGCTTGGACACGCGAGTATCTTTTCATATGAGGCATTTGAGAGTGTGCGATCGGCCTGCAACGGCTGGGCCATCTCGTGCCCGGCAGTGTATGGTGTCTGTCGTAGGGTATGGAATGAAGCCTCGTTATGGCGTGGCTTCCTTCGGAACAACTTATAATGGCACATCATTCAGTTTTTCTTTGCTATTTTCATTCTTGTTGAGAGTCAGTTTGAACACGAAGTGCTGACTAAATTTATCTCTTCGTTCGTTCATTCATTCATTCATTCATTCATTCATTCATTCATTCATTCATTCATTCATTCATTCATTCATTCAATAATAATCACCGAAAATTCCATGATCGATTCGAGCAGTAAACAAGGAAGAGATTATTTATTTTATTTATTTATTCATAATACCCCTAAAGGCCCTCGTGAGAGGGTATTACATAGGGGGGGTTACATGAGCAAACTTACAAACAATAAACGTCAAAAACGAAAAAAAGGCCAAAAAATTCAAATTAAATACAGACTAAGGTTGAGATATATGTTATAACAAGATATATGTGTCACAACTCAATAATAAATGAATTCAAGAAGTCACGAGAAGATCACCTTGCCATGATTACCTTACTATTCGCTGATGGCGTACGTGTTGAGTGGAGCATTTTGCATAGAATCTGCGAATGTGAAGACATTTTTTGTTTAGCGCTCTACATAGATATCAATTTTAATGATATGTTCGTAAATTGTAGCCTGGTTTGTCGCCTGGCTTTCGACTTGGCGTCACATATAGAATACGGAGTATCAAAAATAACATTGGGGGTTTCAAGTGGAAAGGTGTGCTAAGTGAAATGCTTTATTTGCCAGACTGCGTAGTGCATATTTTTTTTTTTGGCAAACAGTGTCATTGGCAGCTGCATTTAGGAGAAACCATTTTTTTAACTGACTCAAATAGTACTACGACCGTAGCAATCGCAAGTACTGTCGGCTATTACTTATGATAACTATGATAACAGGAAAGACGAGCAGTGAATATGAAAGAAACAAAACAAATTAGGACAAACAACTAGACAATGATCTGTGGATCTCCACGGCTATGATGAGAAGTTCTTGGTGTTGTACTTTAGTCATCGCGGAATAACTATAAGACTCAACAAAGTAAGAATACGGACAGTAGAAAAAAAAGCACACCGCGCTGAACTTCTTTCTACCCCGGATGACGTGCTTCGTTTTCATTGGCAGTGCCCTATCATTCATACGCTTTTGACTTGTACTCGCTAAAGAAAAAAAGAAGAGGCGAAAACTTGACCTCACTTATACTATCGACAGATTAGAGACTACAAGCTATCGCTCTGGTACTGCCATTATACCGTACCGGCCTGTTTACTCTTTCCAGAGTTGATCTATTATAAGGAATATATAAAAAATGAGACGTCTGCTTGTAGTTGCAAGATGTACGAGCCTCGGCAGATGAGTTTCCTCTCTGGCATTAGATTCTTAGCAAGTTGGTTTCGCCGAGTTGTCCACGCTTGGAACGTTTTACTTTTCTGATCACCCTCTCGTCTTCCTATATACGCGGTAGAACTACCTGCGTAGAAGACAGCTGGCATGGAGGAGTCAGGCAAGCTTGACGTTATCTCGACGGTGTACAGTTGGACAAATAGACCATGCTACCGGGATGATAACAAACAGAGAGACCGACAGGAAGGGCTAGGCACCGTAACTGAAGCGTGCAATCAGGCAGAAAGACGATGAGATGCTATGGTTCACGGAGATTTGGCGCCAATCAATCTGATTCGGCAAAGGTAAACGTAACGATGTGAGGCATCAAAAATAAGATACCGCGGTAACACGAAAACACGAGAAAGGTCTTCGCAATCAGGATCGAAGACGGCGAACCGAGTAGCATGAATTGGTGATGGCAGTATCTACACAGTTTCCTATTTCCGTCTCTCGCTTTTTGCGTCCATTTATCTGCACGGCGCGCACCGACCGAGTCTTGATCTTAACAGGATTGCGTGCCTGTACGACTTCTTTCTTCCCTTTCGGATCTATGCGAATACAACACTCTCTTTGTCTGTGCAGTGGTAGCTGCGTCGAGCGCATATGAGGTGGGTTCCAGGAGACTCACGGTGCAGGGCTGTCTGGTTTGTGATTCGTATACCGATTTCGTTGCAATCAGAATATTTTAGCAGTTATATAGGCGGCTGCTTCTGCTACTGGTTGTTTGCTGTTGCTACTGCACCTCGTTTTGCTGCCAAAAGAGATGGTTTCTTGTAGTCTTGTAGCTGCAATTCCGTGGCAGACGCGCAAAAGATGCGCAAACTGTTGTCCTTCTGCCTGGACCGACTGTTGGCTTCAGCGAGGCAGAACGGACACGCCACAATGCTGTCACGACCCGTTCTCACCCAGTTTCCCCTCGCTGCGAGTTTTATCGAGACATCGTTTTCCGTTTCTCGGTGGTCTATAATACTTATATTCTCGGTCTCCGGTTCGCGTTTTCCATTGCGTCCATCCCGAGTCGCGAAAGAGAATGTAGTGTGGCCTTTCTTTCTCGGTCACGGTTGATGCAATAAATACAATCGGCGCTGCTGGTGCCTTCCGGAATCGAGTTGCGACGTCAAGTCGCATCAGCGTCTTCATAGAACTTCCGGTGAGAAGTGCAGTCAAAAAGTTCAGATCACAACCCGCATACGGGTAGTGTCCAACAGTGAGTCGTATTTAATCTTGGACGACTGTAACCGGAGTACCATCGCTTCTGTCATCAACAAACGTTTATTTTAAAAAATACGGGAATAATTACGCCGTATTCAACGCAATATACTCCCATGAGTCCATAGCATAGTCAGGGAAGAGTTAGTAGTAGGAAACGCCTCCTCCGTTCCATCCCTCTTGATATTTTTTTTTTAGTTTTTCAAAGACTCACTAGCAAACACACGCATGAACCACCCTTAACCCACTGCGTTAAGACTGGTTACCTCAGTCCCTCTCTTTCAAAAAAAAATCTCACAACTTTCTCTTCTACGACGGACTGGCAATCTTGGCTTCGCCAACGCTCTCATAAATCACTTTTCATTCCTAGTTAGGATTGTGTAATCTTCAACATGCTCGTGCAGCCAGGACGACTAGGATCTGCACGACCTTCAATCGTGTCTGCCTGCCTGAGGTACACTACACACATGAACAGTGCCTGCAGCTAAAGCTCTGATTGTACTTGATTCAATGAATATTCTCGCTTGGCAATGTAATAAGCTCATGGTCAGAAACAATTGAATATGACAGCAAATTTCGGCTCTTTTTTGAAGACGCCAACATTTGCGACTATTATCGACTAGACTGCGTCTTACGTAGGCCTTGCACTTCGCCATAGAACCAAAATATACGCTGAAGTTGTTACAGCGAATACACTCAATGAACGAGTTTTATAAGCAAAACTTTATTTCTCTTTATTTATTTATTTATTTATACTGTTTGTGAAATCAAAAAAAAGTATAGCCATTGCCAATGAGCGATGACAACTCATCCTCTATTAGGTTTCATTTCAATGAATACTTCAATACAAACTATTTATCTAAATAGAAGTGTTTACCTTATTCGGGCCGAATAAAACAGAACGTACTCTATATACTCGAGAAGAAAAGCACACACGGAAGAAATGTTAGATATGGAATAAGCGACGTAAGTGCCAACTGAAAGAATTGGCTGCACATAGATGCGTGCGTAGAATTTTCGCGGTGGGCAATGTCTCACCGCTATCCCACGCCGTCTGATTTTTCGAGCCCCCCCCCCCCTCCACCCCAAAAAAACAGCAAGCCTCATAATGTATGAAAAAATATGAAAGTTGAACGAACAAACAACGGCTGAATTGAAGTGAACTCCTCTTTCTCTGGGTAAATGCGGGAAGGACGAAGTTACTAAAACGAAACATCAGTGGACCTCAGCTGGCACTATATCACCAAAACCCTGCATGGCTTTAACCACGCACATCAAACAACGACGACACTAGTTAAGACTGATTAGAATGGCCGTCACCATGTTGAATGCCTTGCGAAGCGTCGCCATGTTGAATGCCTAAAAGTTTCTGACACCCTAATTAATTCTTGTCGCTTTGGTGTTCTTGGATCATATCATGAGCTTTCCCAATCGTTGTCTACGAGGAGTGACTACCCGTTTAACATTGCAACTTTCTTTTCATTCGCACTGACATGTTCAGATATAGATTTCCCCCTTCAGCAATATGGAAGCCTGTAATCCACTGCCCGGGGGTGTTCCCTACGACTTCAAGAATTTCTGGAAGCCTGTTTATGAATATTCATTTGTTGTTGTTGTTTTCTTCTTTTCCCACTTCTGCAATAGCCTTATTGAGGCTGCGGAATGCAAACATATTAAATAATAATAAAGACTTGGCGGCCACCGTGATATGATTGAAAGTGACGCCTGACGACCCCTCTCTCTCTCTCTCCGTGCAAACTCTTACCTGATTACACGCCTTTTTTTGTCTCAACGTGTTATTATGAGGCTGCCGCTGAACTGGCATTAGGCTTTTTTTTTCTTACACAAAGATCGGGCCGCTGTACTTCCGAGTGCTGACCACGGCTGCGAAACACAGGAATATACTCGGCATGCCAGGAAAGCCGGGAAGCGTTGTTACGAAACTCAAGTGCCTTCCGTTGTAGCTGCGGAATACAGTAGAAGTAAGTGGGACGGGTGGACAGGCAACGAGACAGGATTGCGATAGAGAAGTAAGATATATATAGCAGGAAAGAAAAGCATCTGACTCGCGAAATGTGGAGCGGCAGAGTGCACCCATGCAGTGACTTCCCTGCTTGAAAGTCCCCGCTGTCATTTCCGATTTCGTTGGGCCAAAAAAGTAGTGGCCGCAGGACGCCGACGACGACCTCTACAGCGACCCTTTTTTACCATCTGCTTAATTTTACATTTTCAGAGATGGCGTCATAAACTCAGAACATTGGCTCTGACAGCGCTGTGCCTTCCCAAATAAAAAAATGCGGTTATACTTGTACCGCGTCTACACACTCACTATTGTGTCATATAAGCTATAGGAAGCTCGCTTCACTAAATCATTCTTAAGTCTCGCTTGCGCTTCCCATTTTTTGGGGTGTCAGTTTTTATATGCTCTATGGAACACAGCTTGTAAGCGGTACATGGCCTGTACAACTCTATTCCATACAGCTAATCTTAACTAAATTACTAGGTACAGTACTGAAAGCACGTTGATGACACCCTAAACGCTTCAGTGCATCGTTTCTTGCAAAAGCTGCAAATGATCTAGGAGAGTTCGCTCGGAGGTGCTCACGTAAGATGATTGCTCCATCTGCGATGTTTTCTCTCCGAAGACATCTCGAAGATCTGTACTCCTTCTGTGATGTCCTCTAACTGTCATCTATATTTACTTTTCTATTTATTTTAAAACCTTCTTACTTCCTTCCTCATGAACCACTGCTGAGGTGTCCTCCTCTGGAAGACACCTCGTTGCGGCGTACACTTTTCTCTTCATTTTCACATTTATTCATAATCAGCTTCCCCCCTCCCCTTACCCCAAATAATCCACACATTTATTGCATTTGACATGCGTTATAGGTAATGTTCCGACACACACACACACACACACACACACACACACACACACACACACACACACACACACACACACGCACGCACACGCACACGCACACGCACACACACACACACGCACACACACGCACGCGCACACGCACACGCACGCACACGCACACGCACACGCACGCACACGCACACGCACACACATGCACACACATTTCAATAAATACTTTTCGAAGAGAACATGTGCAGTGACTGAATAGCGAGGGAAGTGCATAAGTAGTGCAAATTGTTTGTACAAGACTAGTGATGGTAATTGAGCACAAGAAAATACAGTAATAATAAGGGCAAACCAAGTACGCAACTTCAATTCAACAGTGTCTCAACCCGCTCAGATGCGGATGGAGAAGAATCGAGCGTTACAAACTACATTCGCCGAGTACAATCGACGGGAAGAAGGTCTATGGCGAAGAAGGTGAGTAAACTTTTGCCACACACAGCAGGTATTCTCTTCCACTGAGTAATTGGGGTCGGGCTTTCTTAGTTGGGAATTTCGATAATGCACTCGCATCTCGCATAGCAACTCGTGAACTATTCTATCCGGAACTCACGAGTGCTTTGATTCTCTCTGCACAAACATTTCTCTTTTATATTGCAAGTAGGCGCAAGAAAGGGGTAGCGCCTCCTACGGGCATTTGCTATTGTTTTAACGCACTCTTCTTTGGGAAGAATTTCGAAGCAATAATCTTCAGAGTTGGTCTTTTTTTTCCTTTATATTTGCCAATGTAAGAACTCCTAAACGACAGTGATACTTTTGGCTCTCTTTTTTCTTTTCTTGTTTTTTGATGAGACCGACATTAAGGGCAACGTTTGAGCTAAGGCCAACGCAAGAACTACTCAGAATATTCACAACTTTGCGCCACCAATATAAGCGATGCATCATGGCGCAAGGGGTGTTGTCACTCGCTTGGGGACTCAGAATTGCAGATTGGTATACTGTACAGCCCAGGCGTGAGAGCACTGGCTTCTCTTATACGGTGATATGCAAATGAACTCGCCTACGCTGTGTGCTGCTCTTCGCCGTACTGTCGACGCAGATAGGAGTGCGCATTCTACCTTCGAACTTGGCACATGTCATCTTGCAGACGCTAACAGCCATATTATTCAGAGCATTTACACGTGCGGCTATATTTCTGTAGAGTAGATAATCCTACTGGGAATGCAGAGCAAAATGTGAACAATGCCGATCGAGCGCAACTACGCGGAAGGCTTCTCGCGGTTGTCGATAAGAGAGCCCTCATATAGCCACAGTCATTCTGAAAGCCTGTCTCCTTGCTCCCCATGCATTTATCTTCTCCTAGCTCATTTTCGAGTGCCTGTTTTGATGCACTATCTAGACATGACCACGCAGAAAATAACCTCCCTATCTCCTCTGTACAAGTTCGCCCCACGCAAGCCAATAGAAAGCGATACGCATTACGGGGCATCGAGGTAAAGCCAGTAAAGCCGTGCGGGCTTCATGGTAACGCGTACTCTAGAAGGCACTGCTATATCTTTCTTTCTTTCTTTCTTTCTTTCTTTCTTTCTTTCTTTCTTTCTTTCTTTCTTTCTTTCTTTCTTTCTTTCTTTCTTTCTTTCTTTCTTTCTTTCTTTCTTTCTTTCTTTCTTTCTTTCTTTCTTTCTTTCTTTCTTTCTTTGTTGCTGACTACCTGGGCGTTTTGTGTCGCGGCACACCGAAGCGTGTCACGCCGCCACGACAGGTCTTTCGTAGCACGTCTGAGGGTTGCACAAACCCGTTATCGGGGCGGACCGTTCCGCAGAATGCGAGGCACGCGCTCAGACCACTCACTCTCGGCTGCGTAACTTTCTCTCGGGTCGGAGAGGCGCCCGCCATACAGCTTAGCCAGCTTATGCGGCCCTATTCGTCCGTCACGTCTGTCTCGTGTTCCGAGTTTTACCGGCAGGTAGAGGTGCGGGTGGGTAGTTGATCTGCCTCTGTTTCTAGCGCTAAGCCTTCTTTATTGTCACGCTGAGCAACAAGCATTTGCTGACACGAAGGAAGTTCCTCTGTCAGCAGTACACTCGGCTCAAAAAGGTGGTCCGTAGTTTACCACAGTGGTGGTTTGCGTACGGGACCTCGCCGTGTCACTCTGTTTGTGTGACTGCTTAGCTAAGCGAGAAAAAATGTTCACGGTGACAATGAACTGAATTCTCGAGTCTTTTCCTTCGTCGGTGGTCTTTACTTTTCACTGGCTGCTTCACTAACGATGTCTATAGTATGGTTAGCGTTCATAGACTTCTCTGTGCGGAAACTACATAGACATCTCTTTCTGTCCCGGTCATCATGTCCCATCACTCTTATTCTTTCCTCGTGTGCAGAGTAGCAAATAGGAGCGTTCAAGCCCAAGCCAACCTCTATGCCCTGTAATAAATTCTTTCTCGCCCTCTGCATGCGTATATTTTGTGAGGGCGAAATTTCGCGCGAGTGTGAACGTTTACGTTCACCAAGCGTTCGAGTACCAGAAGCCAAGTACGCTATACACATAGGACAATATCTATGTGTGTTGCTCTTGTTTATGCACCTTTATTCCTGATAGGAATGTTTACAAACGTAAACTCCAGTGACAATACACGGGCATCTTCTGCGCGTTTTTCTCCAAGAGCTCGCTTTACTTTGCCTGTGATGTCTCTCAGTAATCTTTTCTAGATATAACTCTTGCCGTTTAGAGACGGCGTAGTGGAAGGCTCCGGAAATCGTGATTACCTGGGTTTCTTTAACGTGGACCCAAATCTATGAAATATATTTTATATACCTAATTGATTCTCTGTCAGCGTCCTCGCACTGAACCTACACTGCTAGGCTGTTTCCTTGTTTTTTCTCTTTCGTTTTATTGGATATGCAGCAAAGTTTTTATATGACCAGTTTTGTGCATGCTCTAAAGAAAAGGTTGATTAAAGGGTGCTTCGCGCGACATTGAATTAACAAAAAGGCACACGGAGCTATGGGCTTTTCTGTCAAGTGCACATGGTCCACTGGCACCGACTACGTTGCACTCTTCAAGGGCTGCCGGAGCGGGCAAGTACGCAATATTGGGCATTTGTATGGACTCGCTCTTTGGGCACGGGCTTCAGGCCACCGCATATATAGCGATGCGAAACAGGAAGGCATCCTTACTAATGCGCCAATTTCCCGATGTCAACATTCGCTCAAATAGGAAATGAGGTAATCAAGGGGAAGAGCAAGTCCGCCTAACAAGACCGAGTATGACATTTCTGTCTCATTTCTATGGTATCTGATGTTAGGCTGTAATGTTTGGGCATCATTAGTTCGCTGCAGGGATGAGGGCTCAAAGATCAACGTTACGTGATTACACTCAGTACCGCAACAGAAGGTTTTACGTGGCTACTAACTTTACATTACTCGAAGTTGAGAAGCAGTCATGTTACGGAGGATTTACTTTTCGCTTATATTATTGTTCGCTCAAGCAAGATTATATCAGAGACGAACCAATGAATTGAAGTAGGACTTAAAGACGATCTAGTTGGTACATATAAGTTTCTGAGATGAACCTACAAAAGCAGGCGAATAGCATAACGCGCTTTTTCTGGTTTTGCCCCGCCACGGTGGTCTAGTGGCTAAGGTCTGCTGACCCGCAGGTTGCGGGATGGAATCGCGGCTGTGGCGGCTGCATTTCTGATGGAGGCGGAAATGTTGTAGGCCCGTGTGCTCGGATTTGGGTGCACGTTAAAGAACCCCAGGTGGTCGAAATTTCTGGAACCTTCCACTATGGCGTCTCTCATAATCATGTCGTTTTGGGACGTTAAACCCGACATACCAATAAACTTTTTTTCTGGTTTCGCGCTTCAGAGGAGCGCGTACGAATACGTGACTGCCTACCTATCACTTTCGTTGCCGAGACTCGGAGTACTCACAAAACCTAAACACTCAAAATTGTGAACATAATCTACTTGGTTTAGACTATCATCTGTGGTATGGAGGGATCGCAACGGAATCCAAGCCGGATATCTTAGTATCGAATGTATTCAGCTTCGGCAGATACTACTTACGATCGAAAAATTTCCTGCGTTCAGAACCCGAATACTTGTTTTTATCTGACTAATGTACGCAACTTTATCGCAATCGCAACATTCAAGATGCACTACTAATGTGTATACTATGTCGTGCAGCCTTATACCCTATCCAGTCACAAGACCAAACTGAGAGAGAGCATTAAGGCAGCAAATGGTCAGCTTACGCTATACGTAAAAACAAAATATTTAAAATATGCCGGATACGTTGTAGACTTGTAGCACAACGCTGCACTATGTACTACGCAAATCGTCACAATGTAGCTGCCTCACATCTCGCATCGTTGAGTTAAAACGTAATGCATACATTTGCCGCACACTATACGCAATCCTATACGCCACGTGTGAGCCCCATCTCAGCCGTTCTTTGCGAGCGGAATGCTTTTAGCGGCGGAGAATCGCGGGCTAATGCGACACACGAGAGAACCCCTGGGAAGGCTAGATCTTGGCACAGTTTCAACACTGCTGCTACACTTCTTTTTCTTTCAGCGAGTCGCTAAGACCTTGAAAAGTTTTTCTCTGTATTGCTTCCTTTTTTCTTTCTGAACCTCGGCCCGCACCTGTCTTGTAGTCACCAGCGTTTTTTTTTTTTTTTTCACAATGCGCGTCCCTGCACTTGCAGAGAGGCTGCGTCAGCACGGCAGCGCAGTGATCCACGCGGCCGTTTGCGAAGTTCGCCTCGCAATAAGCTCGCGTTGCGCAAACCGCTCGTGTACGTGGCGCAGCGGCGCGAACAATCGCTCGAAGCCTGTATGCCTGACAGTACTAAGAACACGCCTGGCCGTTTCAGATTTGTTCGCCCTGAATGCATAACAGGCTTGTCGAGATGGTAAAGATATAAATGAGCAACCAAAGAACGTTCTGTATCTTGGTGTAGCCTTACGTACGACGCATTACTACGGCCTTGTCGAGAACGTCTAGTCTACCGATCATGTACTCGTTCACTTTACAGCGTTGCGAGATATCTGCCGCACACCTGCTTCTAGAAACGCCACGCTCTTTTATGAAATTGCCGCTTCCGTTTGTTGGTTATCAGTGCATATGTCGCAAACAAAAGCGAATTTCGTGCGCTTCTGCAGGTCACGGTGTCCCTCGTGATATGAGCGACAATCGCTTCATATATATCTCTCTCTTTGATCCCCGAGACATGCCTGCCTCAAGGACATGCCTTTCGGCAAGAGTATACTGATCTCACTTTGGCTCAAGTACATTTCCTTAAAGCAGGTCATTCGATTATGAACTGGGCAGTTCCTGTACACAAGCACGCGCAGTGCTGCCGCGTGACAAACGATCCTACAGAGCTAAGGAGATCGGCAATTAAGATTGTGCCCTTGTGCTAGTATTTCACAATCGATCCAGATAGAGTGAGCCATTTGTAACGACGTGATAGCTCCATTCTGCGCTAGTCTTGTCCATCTCTGCAAAAAAAAAAAAATACGTATAAACGCATTGCGTCTTTTTGCTTTATGGCAAGAGGGGAGAAAGGGGAGGGGGGGGGGTCTTGCAGATTCTATATTATGAGGACTCTCATGTCGCTGTGACCAATAGCGTTGTAGTCGACGCATGACCTGGGACAATTACAGAGAGAATATTTTTGAAGGTTTCTTTGTACGAGTTACTGAGTGTATACGGCATGCAGTGTTACGAAGCAAGAACCTTGCCTGTATTGCTGAGAGTATATATGTAGTTGCTGTAACGTCAACCTTTCACTTTATATGATTGAATAATTGATTGATTGATTAAGTGAGTGAGTGGAATGAGTGAGTGAGTGAGTGAGTGACAGCTGTACAGTCAGCGTCAGATTTTTAGAGATGGCTAGGACTGAGAAAAGTTTACATTTCTCAGCAATTTCTGACTGTATCCGGTCGAGAACATAGTGCATGTTGTGAGCACATTTTGGAACAGGCCATGAATCAAATTTCGATTGGTATGCGGGGTTTAACGTCCCAAAACAACCATACGGTTATGAGAGACGCCGTAACGAAGGGCTCCGGAAATTTCGACCACCTGTTGTTTTTCCCCTCCATAAAAGAATGCAGGAATCTAAGTTCAAGGCTGCCTGCCGAACAAGCGGAAATATTCAACTTGTTCTTGTGTCTCGTCGGTCGAGATTCTAAAATATATGGGGAGCGGCGGCTGCGACCGTGCCGATAACAGACGAACAGGAAGACGGACTTGGACACGCTCGCAGCCTCGCGCTCAGCAGCCACTGATGGGCAGTCGCGGCAGAGGTTTCCACGAATTAAGACGTGTCTTGCGGCGTCTACAGCTTCTTCTCTGAAGCGTTCTGGGCCAACCGCCACCCAGAACCCCACAAATTTTGACTGACTGCGAACGCACGCACGAGCACACACATTACCCACCACAGTGCTGTGTAATGGTAGTTGTGCTCAATACCTGACCCACAGATTGCGGGATCGAATCTCGGTCGCGGCGACGGCATTTTTGGTGGGGGCGAAAATGACTGAAGACTGTGTGCTTAAATTTAGGTTCACGTCAAAGAACCCCAGCTGGTCGAAATTTTCCGGAGCCTTCCACTACGGCGTCTCTCATAATGGGCCTTTTTAAAGTCCCGAACACCGCTTCCAGTAGAGATCGCCACAATCGAAACTGGTGGTCAGTGGACTCCGAAGTCGTCGGTAGAAAATCTCGGGGTCCAGGTATTTTTTGTGATAATTTGCAAATGGCGCCACCCAGTGACCCGCAGAAATCATGGCATGCTTGATGTCACCACCGCTACGCATGCGAATGCTTGTCGTAAACCGTTAAACCCCTAACACGTTAACCGTTACACCCCAGCACACACGCACACACACATGCACACGTATACCCGCACACGTGTTCATGGCGCTGCAGTAAAGCTATATACGCACGTATTGCGCGCTCGCTACGAGCATTCACACGTCACTGCATAGCAAAAGACGATGAAGAACTTTGAGAAAAAATGATATCCAAATAATAAAGGCTCAAAACGTGGTGCGGTGCATTGTGCATAATTCAAGCGTGAAGGTAATGCGACGTCTTCACTTTTTTTCTTCAGTGAGAGCGTGGCCTCGTTATCTTGCTCATTTTTTTCTCTCGGCAGTAATGTATCTGTGCTTTACGGTTTCTCACTTTTGCTGCAAATTTTAAGCGTTGCCACGTGCTGACCGAAAAAAAAATCGTTTCCAATGTTTAATATACCGTCAAGAAAAAAGCGCAATGAATTGGTGGATGGTGCCTAAGTTCAAGTACGCTCAAGTTTATTTGGAATAGAGTACTGGTGCGAATCAATTATGAAAACTGCAAATTTGTGTGTGGCGTGCAGAGGACTGTGCGAGAAAGAAGAACTTTTTGTCAAGTCATAAGGGCATTGAATTATTGACACGCATGCAGATACTCAAAATTTCTCATAAACACTTCTGTATAAAAGTGAGTCCGCAACCTATTTTAGTCCCGTTTACGAAATTTATTCTGCTTTTCACTCGAGGCTCACGGGAGCTGATTTTTTTTGTTAATTTTCATTTCATTGGGAGCAGCTCCTCAATGCCGATACCTTTTTTTGCGGCCTGTGAAATTGAGGGAACAACTATGAAAACAGTCTTCAACTTCACAGAGGCTTAACATTTGAGCCCGAGCACTCAAATTTCTCAAGAGCTCCGGCGTAACTTCATGCACTGGCTTTGCACTTGACTCTTAAAAACTGGGGAAGTCGCGAACCATTTTACAGTCTGCCTCGGTGAATCAGTGGTTATGTTGCTCGGCATTCTGACCCGAAGGTTGTGGGTTCGATACCAGCTGTGGCGGTTGCATTTCGATTGCGGCGAAGGGGCCCGCGTACTGTGCGATGACAGTGCACGCTAAAGAACACCCGGAGATTGTCAAAATTTACGGAGCCCTCCGCAACGGTTTTCTCTCATAATCATATTCTGGTTTTGGGAAGTAAAGGCCCCGTATTATTATTATTATTATTATTATTATTATTATTATTATTATTATTATTATTATTATTATTATTATTATTATTATTATTATTATTATTATTATTATTATTATTATTATTATTATTATGTGCAGCTACACTTATGAATGTATGTTCACGAGCATGTTTTCTTTGCGACAACTGTTTGTCATTGGTTTTCCGCCTTTGCCCATATATACTATATGTCATGCATCAGGATTACTCAAAAGTTTATCTTACGAACGATTCTGGCGTGTGGAATTTTCACGAAAACGGGTCTTTGTTTTCACGCAGGAATGACGCGCTCCTCTAGTGCACTCGGAAACATCAATAATCGGTGTTACATGTTGCACAAACGGCTATTGTCATAAAAGCAGAAAGAAAGTGAAGGGAATGAAGTCCGGGACGTCAGCAAGACGTTTGTCCTGTTTCATAACCTGCACAGGGGCAAGGGAATCAAGCGACTGCAAGAAAGAAACGAAAGTAAGGGCGGCGCTATCCGTGCAGGAGAATTGTGGTAGTCCATTACGCCTGCGTTTGACTAATGATGCTATATAGTTGACTTTACGAACAGTAACAATCCTGACGTCGCATTGCAAGCCTCCCATGAGTATGGCCACGATCTAAGGATGTTGTCGTTTGAAAGTTCCTTTGAAAGTGAATTACAAACCCGCCCAAGCTTCCGTGCTTCTATGTCTCAAAAAAGTGAGAGAGTCGTTAGAATGTGAGCATCAAACAACACAGGAACCAAGTGATGCCTCAATACTGTACGTCGGATAGAACAAGCGAGTAATACATGATCAAGTTCTACGAGCAAGAAGCCTGAACGCGAACTCCATTTCGTCGTTTCCGGGGCATACTGATAACAGTCGCGAACCCGCAATTTCTACGAGAGCCGAAGTGCACCTGGAATATTCACATCACTGAGTACAATTGCATCGCGTGCGCTTCATCGCCGTCTTCGCGCTCAAATATAAGCGCCCAGTGTCATCATGCATCTGTGTGTAGTACACGTAATGGCAACAATGAAGGCGTTCTCGCATGTTGAGATGTACACGGCTAATGTACATGAATTGCTACCCAAGTATTGTAAAGCAATACCCATCCGTACTCGAAAACGACGCCTGACTGTCGGGACCCTACTATATGATGGTCTAGCGACCAAGACGGGAGCGTGGACATTTTTTTTTTTTTTTGCGCCGCATCAATTTCCCGACATTCGTTCGTGTTTTAGGTTTGTTAACGGATCCCAAGGCGACTTCGTGTATGTTACGTGTCCTCGTTATGGCTGACCTGAGGAACCGCATGGAAGAAATATATAGCAGAGAGCCGCCTACACTGTACTTGCTGTCTGCTCTGGCTGGGTTTTATGCATTTTCCTTCATTTTTTTTTTTTACCCAGACCTTTTTGTATGGGTAAACATCATGTGTTGAACAGCTTCGCGACTTCCTCGGATGGTGAGGAGTGCGCTTCATTCCGTGTAGCGAGTCAATTTATGCATATTTTATACTTAGCAGACTGTCTGCTAAGACACTGTGCTAACTGCATACTTTGAATGAACAATTAAACGAAGGTGGGTCACGTATTGTGTTCCCTCCGTATGTCTCTCTTGTTTTTTGGGTGCTTTGGTGCCTTTTACTGCTGTAATTAACCATTTAAGCAAACATTACACTTTGAACTGTGATTGTTCGTTTAGTGGCTTGTATAATGGTTAACGTGGCTAACGTGGTTGTATAATGGGCCGTAGAGAAAGATAAAGAAACACAGCCGGCATATCATCAAATACAACCACTATTGCTGCTCACTTTTAATGACTGCGCGTATCAGTTGTTTATCAGATCGAATACAAATAGAGACTGGAGCCAGTTTTCCACAAGACGATTGATTTGGGGGTTTTGACGTCCCAAAACCACCACATGATGATGAGAGACGCCGTAGTGGAGAGCTCCGGAAATTTCGACCACCTGGGGTTCTTTAACGTGCACCCAAATCTGAGCACACGGGCCTACAATATTTCCGCCTCCATCGGAAATGCAGCCGCCACAGCTGGGATTTGATGCCGCGACCTGCGGGTCAGCAGCCGAGTACCTTAGCTACTAGACCACCGTGGCGGGGCGATTTTCCACAAGTACGTGCCTGTGTGAAGTCGGATTCATTCTGAATGTGTGCGTGTACAATATGTAGTGCATATTGTATTGAAAACTGCAAGTGTTGAAATAGTCACCCTCAACTGCGATGGCGTGCGAGGTTGGAATTCCAAAATGGCCATGAAGAGAGAGAGAGTGAGTGAGAGAGAGAGTGAGAAAGGGAAGGGAAAAGTCGGGATGGTCGGCCAGGCGAGCGTCTGGTCTCCTACCTTTCACCGGGTGTAAGCAAGGTAATTAGAAGAAGGATACTAATGCAATGCTGTATGCACGAGATGTCTTACTTGGTCGCTGGTGTGTGGAACAGCCTAGTGTTCGGATCCATCATCCTAGGAAAACAAGGTTAATAAAAAGTGTTTTAATGTCACATCCTGATAAAATCGAAACTACTGATGCACCTCTGCTTCACCATAAGAAAGAGAAAATACGCTCGTACGCCTGAGACTACAACTTTCCGCCCAAGTGATACGGCCCACGTAAAGAACTGCCGCTTAACCATTCTGAAATCTTTTCATAGACCCGGCAAACAACTCGAGTAAAAAATTGGAAAGGCGTCGTGTTTATAGGCTTGCACACTGTCTGCCCGATTCTCGACCCTCAAAAATCATCTAAGACCAGCGGGGTACGGGCTATATATTTTCATATTTTAAGAGACGCTGGCCAGGGATTCGTGTTGATCGTTACACCTTTCCTTCGGCGCATCGCATACGTTTGCATTACCGGTAGCTTCGCATTTGAAGCGCGCGTGAAATGTCTGTGAAATGTTTATTTCTTTTTCTTCGTTTTTGCAAAGTCCAGTCGCACGCTGTCCAATTATACGCTTGGTCGATCAGCAGGCACTCGCCATACCTGTCAACCAATATTTACACATGTTTAATCATGACACATTTTCAACATTCATACTATGCGGTCTTGCGAGAAAAAAAATGAATAAAAAAGGAACGCGTCTGAGTGTTCTCAACAGCTTTATTTTGCCTCTGCTAGGTCGGTAAATCAGCACAAAGATTATGGTTCTATCACCTATCGGGGCCAGTGCTTTTTAACCAGCCAGCCATCATCGTCTCAACATCATCGAACGTATCGTTCATTTAAATATAAGAGGGGGAAAACTGGAAAAGGGGGGGAGGGACGCATATAACGGTTGTACTGCGTTGCGGGACTCTGGAAGCAGACTTGTTCCTTGCAGTTCTCGTTCCATATCAGAGATCAAAGCGTTCCCATAATCGATGGGCGCTCGTAACTTTCGCGTTTCTCGAAAAAGCCTGCCACGACAGCGGCGCGTATTCAGCGCTCCAGTGCATTTTAGCATTTCGAGCTCCTCTCACTCGAAAACCCTTTTCCTGCGGTCACGTAGACAGCAAAGCACAAAGCGGGGATCCCGACAGTGGCTGCTGTCAGTGCATCCGAGGCAGCTCGTTGACGATTGCGGGCACGTTCTAATTCTAACCGCGCTCGCGCATCTGCCAGGTCTCCGAAGCAGATGACACCGTTATGTACACAAACACACGCTCACGTGCTCGCAAGCACGCACACATTGCAGGGAGGCATCGCGGGAAGCTCTGACTTCGGGACCTTGTTGCCACCGAAACCAAAACAAAACCATCTACATGAAATTGGTGCGTTTTTTCTTCTCGTGTATTTAACTTTCGAACTGTTCAGTCCCTCAACGCGATCGTGCCCTGTATCATGGAGCAGCCTACTCTATTCGGTACGGCTGCCGCCCGCCCACCTCGAATTCGAAAGAACTTTCCAGATCGTCGTTCGCCGGTGCAATAATTAAGTTATAACTCGTCTTTTTACAATGAGGGCTTCAAAAAAGTTTTGGTGGTATACTGGGCGCTTATGTTTTAGCGTTGAAAAAAAATTAAAATATGTTTTGGTGGCATACTCTTTCATCAGACATTACACTATACTCAATTGTTTTCAGATGCTTAGCGTAAGAAGACGGGTCATAATTTAATTAGGCAACTACACCCGCCAACGACGATCTAAAAATATTTATTTCAAATGATCCAAAACTTGATTGCGAGAGACTGCCGCAACGACATCGCTCCAATCTGAAAAGCATCCTACAGGCCACTTTATCACGTACTTGTTCCATTTATTATATTGATATGCTGTTAGAAAAGAGTACACGATCTATGTAGTTGATATGCCCATATACGCCCTCCCTCCTTTATGAAGTAAGCTGATCACAATCTGCTGGGCGGATGACAACTTGAGATGTAGGCGATGCTATGTAGTGACTTAACTGATACCTTGTTTCCCCCGTTTGTAAATCTTCAATGTTTCGAAAGTTCCGCCCTGAATTCTGGCCGCAGAGCGCTGTTGCGTCGAATATAAATTTAAATCATACGTGAAGTATGACACCAAATGGTCGTTGTTTTCCGAGTCTTAGCACAGCTGCTCGCCAAGTACATGATTTGTTCATTTTACGATGGAATAAACATTTTTAATAAGCTCATTATGCGGCCCTCGCGATTCTTCGTTTCCTATCGGTCTATTTTGTTTTCTTTTTTTTAGTGGCAAAGCTGTTCTGAGCCGAAGTTGTCATGTCTGGCGTTGTCGTAGCGCTTAATGTGGCGACAGTGAGCCAATGTGGCGACAGTTAGCCGACAGTGAGATTCCGGGCCGACCGGTCGTGCGCTCGCGCGCTCCGCGCGCTTGCGATCTCCGGCGTCAGCGTAGCTCTGGCCGACTGGGCTCGCCCCACGTCACCTCCTGCCGCCCACGACCTTCCACCTTCGACGACAGGGCAGCTCTGATTTACTGGACTTGCTCTACGCCATCTACCGACGCCGAAAGGAGCTCTCGCAGGTGTGCCCCGTCCTCGGAATCTATAGTGACCGTGCTCCCATCTTTCCTATCTCTTCTATCCCCTCACTTTGTCGTCGCTCGCTCTGGCTTACCCCTCACGTCTCTTCCTCTCTTCTCTTTCTTACGCTTTCCCACATCTTTACTCCTATCCTTTTTATCCCTCCTCACCCCCATCCCTCATGAGCTACTGTGGCGGTGTCACTCATTGAAGCAGACAATAACGGGGCTCACTTTTCTCTTCTTTTCTCTTTTAAGAATCACTTCTTGGGGAGTTGGGCTGCGTGCGCTGTGAGAGGCAAGGACGTGCTGTGAGAGGTGAGGGGCGAACTTTAAAGAAACGCGCCAACATGGCGTGACGGCGAGGTGCAGTGGAGTGTAAAATAGCGCATCGCCACTAGTGTTCAGGAGTTTGCGCATTCAAAGAAGAGGAGGAGGAGGAAGGACAGGGAGGTTAGCCAGCTCTCAGACCAGCTGGCTACCCTGTGCTGAGGAAGGGGTAAGGAGAATAAACGATGATAGGAAAGAGATGTTAAAGAAAACAAAAGAAGGACAGCAGTACAATCGACGACACTGTTTACAGTCTGTCTCTGAGATCACTTTCCCGCACGAAGCGCAACAACACTCTCAATGCCTTGCGTGCTGATGACGGTCTTGGCCAGTGAAACCCTTTCTTCCGGCAATTGGCGATTTTCAAGTTCATCTAGAACTTTCGGAACTTCTTTTGTTGGCGCACTGAAGCGAGGACACTCGAAGAGAACATGGGCAATATTCTCCGCGCAGCCACAGTTGTCGCATGTCGCGCTGCTGGCCATTCCGAGTTGAAACGAATAAGCATTCGTAAAGGTCACCCCAAGCCACAGACGGCACAAGAGCGTTTCTTCAGCTCTGGTTATTCCCGACACAAGACAGAGCTGTAGGTGTGGACCATATGGGTCCAAATTATGAAGACGGGCGTTGATGAATGCCGGTGAATTCCACTGAGCGAGTGTCAGTTCTCGCGCAGGTGATCGAAGCCTTGTAGCGGCGTGCGTTTTTGATAATGGTATAGCTGCACTAGGGGCATCATCATGAGCAGATCGGGCGGCTTCATCTGCACGGTCGTTTCCATCAATTCTGCAGTGACCTGGTATACATTGATACGCTATGTCATGTTGTTTCTCCATAGCCCGGTGATAAAGCAGTCTTATTTCAGCGACTATCTGTTCATTTGGTCTATCACAATATGGCGAGGCAATGCCCTGGAGGGCTGCTTTGGAGTCGGAGAAAATTGACCATGTCTGCTGCAGTTCTTTAACTGGGAACTCCAGAGCGGCACGAATGACGGCGACTTCTGCAGCCATGGATGATGTCAGATGCGATGTCCTGAACTTCATTGTGACGGATTGCTCCAGAATTACCACTACCCCTGCTGAGCTTGCAGAAGTAACTGCGCTTCAAGATGGCGAATATTTCTCATTCCCCAATAAAGAAGACTCCGACGTTAGCGCGAGCGACAGTTGACGTGAGAAGGGGCGTGTCGTCACCGAGCCAATTACGATGTTTGTCCAATAGATGCCGAAGCGCCAATGAATGGAAGAGTCGAAAAATATATATATATAGAAGGACGACATAGCCCGAGGAAGTACGCGGGCATAAGCGTCGCTGTTTCGACAGTGCTCGTAAAATGAAGCTGGTTGAATTTTTTGTTCTTTCATATCCGGCATCCTGTGAGTTCCAAGTGACACCAGAAGCCGAATCACACAAGGGTCATTTGACTCCGATTCGTCAAGAGTCATACTTCATCGATACCACTGAGCCATCGATGTTTGTACCATGGGAGCTTCGTTTCTTTGTGAAGCAATGAAGAAGAGAACAAAAAGAATGAAAAACATGAAAAAGGGATTGAGTAGAAGTGTGGACCAGCATCTACTAAAGCAAAATAACGGGGTGGGAAATGCAACACCTTTTCTTTGCTCACGCGCAGGATAAATAACGCTTATAAACAGTGTATAATAAGGTGTATAGTTATATGGAACGAGCATCGCGGTAGCAGCCGGAAAGTAGACGAAGCGGCAGATCCTTTCACGTGGAGGGACACTGAAATGCTAAAAAAAAAAAACGCGAAGTTGGACATTACAGCGGACGAAACTCCGTGTAACTCGTGTCCTATACACGAGTTGGTAGAAACGCTTCCATCACGCCGTGTTATTCTGCCAGGAAGCTGCATCCACAATACCGAAAAAGGCCTGGAAGATTTCACGCCGGGGATACAGAGGCAGGCAAGGCGCACCGTCGGCAGTGGCGTTGTGTTTACCTTTATAAGGTGGAGAAGATAGAGTAGATCCGAGATTTACGCGAGTGTACTAGCGCTGGCCTCTCGAAGTTTTTGCGTGGAAATAAATATAAAAATAAATGAAAGAAGGGAAGGTGCGGGAATGGGAGAGGATGATGAACGTAGGAGTCGATGAAGGAGAGAAAATTACGAAAGAGAAAAAAAGTAACTATTGCAAAAAGAACTGTTCATAGCCATTCTATTTTATTCCCATGAGCTTGCTATATGTTTTTTTTTACTTGTTCATTTTTGTTTTCGAGCAGTCATTTGTTGTTCTTTTTTCGCTGCGGAACTTATGGAAATTCAGCAGCCGAGAGGGTATAAACGCCTAGCTCTCCACAGAAAGACAGTTATAACAGAACAGAACTGTAGAACATGAAAGGAAGCAATAAAGAGAGGGAATCGAAGAACTCAATAAAGTAAAGATGCGCGCAAAAACAATGAGGGAAAATAAAGAAAAAACGGAAGCTCAAAATAAAAGAAGAACCAATAGATAATTACAAAGGAAGAAACGAAGAAAGGCAGAAGTTTAAAAATTAAATGCGATAGAGGAAATACATGACCAAGCGGAAAAGGTAACGAGACAAAATTGAAAAAAAAAAATAAAAAGTTTGTAGTCTGAGCATGCAGCCGCAACGCCGCTGCCCCTCGTCTCTCCCCGTTCTGCCAATATCGTGAGGAGGAACAGCGAGACCTTTTGCGTGGAAGCTTGATGCGGAAAAGAAAATTTCGTTGACGCCGAACCGTGGAGCCGAGATACCGGCGAAGGCGGTAAAAACTTTGCCGTGCATAACGGACCCCCGAACATGGTTCTCCCGTGCTCCTGCGCAGTGGTTCGTCGTGTTCGCACAATTATGCGGTTGTGTTTGTGTTTGGCGGATTCGCAATGTACACATAGTTCACGGGATTCGGATGCCCGTCCAACTGTGGAGACTCGTTGGGCCGCGACGTGTTTGCGGAGCGTTCGCAGAGAGCATCCAGAGACTGCATGCAGGGACAGAATACGGTCCTCCGATTCCTATGCATATCGAGTTTGCCGAACTACAGTTTTCCGCTATAGCAGAAATCACAACTATGAATCTGGTGCCGTGATACAGTACTACGGTTGTTTTATTTATTTATTTATTTATTTATTTATTTATTTATTTATTTATTTATTTATTTATTCATTTATTTATTCGTTTATTTCACACACTGGCGTCCAAATGCGGCGCCACGGTTGCTCCTTGTATCTTGATCCCGTGTACATGGATCACCCTTATTCTTATCTCTCATTTACCTTAGCCATTTCTTTCTCTCAGTAGAGAGAGAAAGAGAGAGAGAATGATTAGGGAAACGCGATCAACCACAAAAAAATTCTAGTTTGCCAAGCTAAATCTAGTTTGCTATGCTAAAGAAAAGCGGACAAGAAAGCGAAAACAGAGCCATGGGGGGTTGGGGGTACAAAATATTAGGAACAGGAGGACTGTGCTTCCTAACAGGCCCCTGCGGCGTAAAAAGAATATCAATATTGTCTTCATACAAATGGTTCATAAACAGATATCTACGCTAGGTTTCTCAAACCAATTTTGTTCTTATCGCTTACCCTGCATACCCTTTTTGTGACCTTAAGCGAGTTATGCACTTACCATATCTAAATATGGTTATGCTGCGTGGGTGCGCGCGTGCGTGGTCGACACAATGAGAGAAAAGGAGAGAACCGCGGCCCCCTTTCTCGCAAAAGGCCGTTACGCCATCGCTGTTTGTAGAAGCAAATTCCAGCCAATCCCGGAGCTCGGTTTACTTTAGCGTAGGCGTGGTCCGTCAATGGCAAAATGAGCCTACGAATCTCAAAGCTCCGCGGATTTGGCGCCGCGTGCATAGCATTACAAAAAAAAAAAAAACTCAGCAGTTTCTCTTAAAGTGCACGGTAGTGTTTTTTGTTGTTATTGTTTTTTTTTCACGGATTCACGGTACGGGCCACTTCGAATCAAAACTGATTGTACTTGCAATTTTCGGCTATAGTCGAACATGATTGGGTCTACAAAATAAATAAATACGAATAACAAGTGGGATAAAAATACCAGCACTCGTAGATGTCGGTTTAGAGTGTTTGTCTTAACCTAACGTGGTAGAGCTCGGGACCAGTCGTGTTTTCTCAACCAGGAATTGTCAGTGCCCCCCCCCCCCCTCCTTTCTTTTTTTCCCGGGTGCTCAAAGAAGTGGAATGAGATATCGTTCAAAACAGTGAGAACACCCAGGAAACCACAGAAAGAAGGAACTCACTTCAGTTTAATAGAAGTGTTCTGTTTACTTAAGGCCCCTCGGTTCTGCCTTTTTGTCGCACGGCAAGGGAATGCTTGTTATCGTTTTCTAGAAACAATATTTTGACGGAGCTCAGCTGTCTCAGAAGTGCCCGAAAACACGTTGTAGATTTCCCTTGAGAAGATAGTGCTCGAGAAAAAAAAAACCACGGTGGCCAGAATGAATTGCCAATCAGCCACAACGTACGAAACATCAGGTCCTGGTAAGACGTCGCCGGTGTACGCCAAGCTTTTCTGCGGGAACCGGAATGCTGATTCGGCAATCTTCATCCCACAGGGTGTGCGATTCTCCGAGTCTTTTGTTAAACACGCTACGTGATATATGGCTCGCTTGCAGCACTCTGTCGCGCTAAGCTATTTTTTTAGTGCATAGCACTTGACAACACTTCATTGCGAGTACCTCGTGCTCTAATTATTTGCCGAGTGGCGTTTATCCAACATCTGTATTCGTCACGAATTAAGTCTGCTGCCTCAATTGAGTCGATGGCCGGAAAACACGTTTCGAATGCGAGTAAGCTCGATAGTCATATCAAAGGCATGCTCACTATGGCAACCAATTTTACAACGTTATTTTTACGCTATAGGAGTCCAGACGAGTGCGTTGAGACGAAGGCACAACTTTGTATCAAACTTAGCATATTTGTAATAGAACTTCGCTCGTTGCTCTTTAGAATCGGCGCGATTGTTTCATGGCGTGCCGTATAGAGCATCGATTGATCGCTATGCAATGCACGTGTTGGTACTCGCAAACAAAAGTCGCAGCCGGATGTCCCGAGACGCTGGTGTTCGTGTTTTGTTTACGCCTGCAAACTCTCTTGGACACTGTTAGCGGATTGCCTCCGCGTGTGCAGCTTTATTGAGTATGGACGTGTCGATATTATTTCGCATGTCGTCAACTTGTGCACAAAGGAGTACACGAATTGCAACATTATCCAAAAAAAAAGTGGCGAACACGGGGCATCTGGCTTAGAGTGTCTCATATTTAACATCAACGGCCTCCGACATGATATGCCTTCGACCAGACACACATATCTAACGTTCCGATATATAGTGTATTTTTCTCCTTTGTATAACACCTGCAACTTTGGACACCCGGGCCCGCAACTTGTACGGTCGATAAACATGTTCTCTGTTGCCTCGGCAGGTTCACGCCCTTTCCGAAGGCCCTTTGTGAAATGGCGCAACACGGACAGAGGTAACTGCCGCAGAGGCGCTGCCAGACGCAGCAGCAGACGCACGTAGATCTGTGGCAGGCACACGCACATGACTCAAGCGCACGAGCATGTCACGCAACAAGCAAGGCATGCGGCTTTGACTTTCGAAAGTGCTCAGGGACCGCTGTGCGCTCCATGGTCGACTTGTGCTCGCATACACTATGCACAATGCATTTCTAGACAGTTTTTCTGTGTTAATTCAATTACCCGTTTCGATCGTGAAGAGCGCACTGACAGGCTTAGTAACTTATCAGGGGGCAATCATCACGTGGTTGCATCATTGCGACAAAATTCGAAAATGAAGTAACATGTCGAGTAGGGTTTGAGGTGGGGTGGTAAATGTCGGTGACACAATAACTCATCTTGTCGCCTTTTCTAAACTTCCTGTGTCATTTCTCAAGCTTCACGCTGCCGGTTTGCAGCGACTTTCACGACTACGAATAGAGACACATCATTGGTGCTCATTGGCTGCTTCTTTCTGTCTTACTCTCTGTCCAGTATGACATTTTAGAAAACGCACAATTATAATATTGTTGTATACAGACAAGAAGTTATAGGGTGTATATCCTCAACCCCCAGAGGTATTTGTAGATGAGATATAACTGCCGTATTTTATCCCGAACGAATAGGTAAATTGCTCACGTGTGCGTAATATCTTTGTGGTATACCACACACGCTGCGACCAAATATTGAACCATATTTAATCCCCGCGACGTCTTTGAGATGAACGCCGCTTTCTGTATTCCTTGCGCTGCAGCAACAACAGCTGGATCTCGCACGAGACAAGAGCTTTGAACGAACACGCAAATGCGTTAGGCATAGGCGTAAGTAACGACGTTCTTTAGCAGTTATCGAAACTATTCGCCACGGAGGAAAACGTGACCGTTAGTTTGCGCAAATGAATGGCCACAGCCGTAAGTATCCCACATGGCCACAGGTGGCCGGACGAGGAAAATGCGTAGTCAGTCGAGATAAAGCCAGACGTTAAGGTAGCCGTAGTATAAATGGCTATACCGGTGAGAAAAAGGCGGGTGCATTCACATAGCCCAGACTTTCAAACTATTATTTCCAAGAAGTTGGGGCTTGGTATGAGGCTGAATAGCACCGATTCACGCAAGACTTGGCAGCTTTTACCCACTCACTTATGCTTCTCAGTATACGTACTGGATCACTGCCGTGCACCAACTTGCTATCACACCCACCATAGGCGTAGCCAAGACACAAGAAAGAGAGAGAGAGAGAGAGAAACAAATAAATAAAATAGACAAGAAGGTTAACCGAGTAGAACAACATGTTTGATAACCTGTACAGAGGTGGGGAAATGGAGGACACAAAGTTACTTAGTTGCTACTTATGCACTAGTGTTTTGAATAACCCTGGTTAACAGGACTGCGTTGGCAGTCACTTGTTCCTACCTGAAGTGCTATGTATAGTCCCAAAAGCGTCGCCATGTCTCATGTTTCTCTGTGCCATTAATATAGTTTCAACTCAACCAACAACCTAATCTTAACCTGGTCGATATAGAAATCCCGTGCATCAGCTCCCTGTGAATCTGACGCGTAGAAATAACTACAGATGTTGCATCGTGTTATTTGACGATTCCTTGGAAATGGACGGCTATATACTGGTCACATGAAGAACTAATTAATTATTTGCGTCCTATGTTATATAAACTCCGGGACTACTTCGCTGCAATTCTGACGTTTGTACTTCAGGAATGCTCATGTCCTGCACGAAATCAGTGTAGCACAATAAGCTACATCTTGCAATGGTAGCTACAGGACGATAGTTATAGCGCGAGAACAGAATGACGACAAAGAGACAAGAAGGACACTTTGTCGTCGTTCTGTTCTCGTGCTATAACTATCGTCATGTCATACCGACTAGCCCAAACTGCCACACTTCTAAGGTAGCTGCAGCTTACAAGACAGCAAAGGTGTCATTGTGTATTTCTTTTTCTGGACAAATGCGTAATCTGTCCTAACGACGGGTATTACGTGCGTCGAATTGTCAGATTAGTCACTGCGGTTGATGATATCTTGTGAAACTTGCTTGTAGTAAAATATTAATCTAGTCTGTGAGCTGTCACGCACGAAAGGAAATTAAGTATGCTTGACAAGACGTGCTTTAAAGGTTAAAAAAAAAAGTGCCGGCGTAAGTTTTCTCGTTTGCCGCCATATCGCGCAGAAGTTTGTTGGATAATAAAACGCTGACCGCCAGCAACCTTTTATTATAACAAACCTAAAATTTACGCTTACGCGAAAGGAACAGTTTATGAAATGTGAAATTGGCGTTTACGAGTATTAAAACTAAATAGCGATGAAATGTTTGCCTGCTGCCCTGCTGTTCCCAAAAGCTTACACTAAGTGGCCAACACTATACTGATAAAAATTATCTCACTGCCCAGAGAAGATGAATCATTGTTGTTAGAATCATTGGAGACTTCACTGGCCACGAAGGTGTTCCCACGTGCTTAAAAAAGTTCAATTAACTAGAAATTTTAACCAAACAATGTAGTTCTATGGACTATAGAAAACGCTGCCTCGTGAGCAAATATAGTAATTTAGAACTCCTCCAATATGTCGAAACATACATAACGATGCATGAGATAAACGAACCGAAGATTTAAAAATGTATTCCAGCTGTACATGTTCAATACAACTATACTTTAGCATATGTTAGGTCGTTTAAGTTCTTGCATCTAAGGCAGACTGAGTATGTTCTTAGACAGAGTCCAAATCAAACAGCTTGACCAATGGGTTCTGCTGAGCGGATAATCCATTGACAAGTCGCCGAGAAATCTGGTTCCTTAGGGAAGGCAACGTGCTTGCTTGAACACCGGACGCTATTTACAGAGTGGCCAAAGCGCACTCTCCTAAGTAAGTCGAGAGAAAGACTGTTCGAACCTTTAAGTTAATCCTCGCTGATCCTTTAGACCGAGATGGATTAGGTGAGCTCGCGTTTCTTTAAGGTGGCACGCTCGCACCCCACGGCGCACCATGTCGCACCAAGTTTAGAGCGAAAAAAAAAGATATCCCGTTCACTGATCACGCTGCATGACTAAATAGTGGTCGCTAAGCCGGCTGCTCCAGAAAGAGTGGCCGTACGCTGATGACAAACGTACAGTCTCTGATTTCACGCACTTTTTTATCTTTGTTTTCGACAGCGATCAAGGCTGCCCTGCTCATCCAACGCTGGTATCGCCGCTACCTGGCCCGTCAGGAGATTCGCAAGCGCTGCTCATGGAATATATTTCAAAGCCTCGAGTACGCCGGGGAGCAGGATCAAATTAAGGTAAGTCCTTCCTTGCCTGTGCTGCAATTTTTATGTTGTTGTTTACGACCGTCTTAAGTTTGTCACGCGCCTTACTTAATCAAGAAGATGAGCCTCGTTCGAAGGATGGCTTGAGCGTCGTGTTTTGTGTGTTTCTGAGTAATGCAAAGATTAATTCGCGTCAGCCACGCACGGACGGGTAATCCTCGCATGTAATCGGAACTCTTGTTACGGCTATAGCCCTAGAACACGGCTTTGGGTCCTTAGCTGGCGCCTGGCGCCCTGCATTAAGTCCGGGAATTTCGTAACTGTGGAAGTTCTGTAGGAACTTGAAACAGACATTTAGGGTGTTTATCTGGTAAGACCTTCAGCGCCCTCAGCTTTATTAATCATCTTATATTTATTTACGACGCCATTCATTCGAGTGTAATGTGGTGTTGCAGGAAATTATTAAGAAAAGTAAAGCATACTGTGACGAGCGAGGTAAAATATTCTTTTGAAACGTCAAGTGCGTGTCAAATCGCTTATTTAGGGGTCGAAAAGAAAATGTGCGTTGATGTGAGAATGCCTCAGCTCGGTTATATATAATGTAAAGACACGTGCATTGCTTCATAGAAATTATTGAATCATTACGTGACTGCCAATTTTTACATCACTGTAAACTGAGATACTTTTTCAGTACTTATATCTATGAAACAAACTTTCACGAACGGGTAAAGTGACCAAGATATGTGAACATGAGCAGTGTGGCCACTGAACACTAAGGTTTGCTGACTGTGTTCCAAGAGAAGGCAAACCTTCTGTTCAAGGAGGAGAAACTTAAGGGGGCAGATGAGATTAAGGAGTCAACCCGGTCCTGTGTTTGCTGCTGCAAGACCATCCGTATGCATGGTCTGCTGCTGCAAGCACAGGACCGGGTAGACTAGCGCTGCATGAGGGAGCCTTTTGCCCTTTAGCGGCGTAGTCAGGCTGATGAAAACGATGCTTCTGCTGCTGATGATGATGACGAAATTGACATGAAGTTGTCAGTGCCGACTGTGTTGAAGGTAAATTGTGTAAAGTGGGATTAAACTAACACGTTCAACGGAGCGGCGGCACTTGTGTATTTTTCATGATTACAGGTCGCATGAAAACCTCTTGAGCTCGCACGCGCTATCGTGTTACTTTCGTTTCAATACTCAACTGAATTCCAGCCGTTGCTTATTAAACTTCGAGGTACAATTGCGGCCGTGGTTACCAAGAAACCTTTCGCTACGTGGTGCAACGCTGCTGTGGGTCGTAGTGGGCTCTTGGCTTTTTCTAACCAATGTAGCGTCGCACTGACATGGCTAATTCATGTGTGCTAAATCGATGAGTAAAAAGACCGTCGATCTCGTCCTCTGTCACCGTTTCCCACTTCGATAAATAACGCCAAACTCTGCAGCATACCTTGGTTAGAATAAATGATGGGCTGTTCACAGAAGCAACGATATTTTTTCAGCCAAGATTTCATGTTTGAATCTCTCAGAAAGCCACACCAGCTCCATCGCAGTACTCGAAGGTGGCAGACTTCGATGGGTATAGCGTGGTTGTGGTGGTAAAAAAGGTGGGAGTGTCACTGTTACGGATGAAACCCTTTATTGGAGTAGCGCGTTCTCAGAAAATCATCACTGACTGCACAAGCAAGTAACCGTCACGAGACAAGCATAGCGGCAATTGTAGGGTAGATTGCTTGAACAGACGTCATAGAAACAGCCACGCTAGAGCCCCAACATGGCTGAACGTGAACTTTGCATTGTCATGCTAGTGTTATAACTAGTACCTCGCAAGCTGGTTCTTTCGTTATTGATGCATAGAGGCCTAATACAGTACACTGAACGATGGTTCTGAATGATCCACGTACACGTGTATTCTGTCGCTTCCCCGTTATTCGTTACCTTAATTACAAAGCCGGGCAAAGCCTGGTTAACTTTCATGGACTTCCTTTATCGCCTCTTTCTGTAGTTCGCGCTTAGTCCCTTCTTGTGGGGTGCAGCAGCAATCGCGAGCTCTCTTAAGGACAACCCAGAGTGCTCGAGGTATAGCATCATAGCGATGCTTTGAGTGAGCATATACTTATCCATGTCTGCGTCCAGCTTCTCATTACACTCACCCTGCTCTCTGTCGGACGGTAGGTGATGTTTCCGGTTACGAAGTTACGCGTAGGCTACAATTTACTCGTCTACAACGTGGGCCTAATTACCGCGCCACGATTACGCCCAAGTCTCATTAACGTAGCTACGCATAGCCAATCAGGCGGAGCCGTTGCTCGGCAGTTTTGAAAGTGATTTCTACGCAATCCTGAGCGAGCGTGCGCTGTGTACACGTTCCACGCGTGGATATCGGAGGTCAAGCCTTTATTCTCGACGCTGTCCAGGTCGTTTGACGCGCCCGATTATTAGGTAGCCTCGGTGGTCGCGACCGGTTTTTTTCTCGCGGCACGTAATTCGTAGGCGCGGGAGAGGGAAGGGGGTGCCTCTCTGGATGCATGCACTTCGCTTCCTCCTAGCATCGTCACGCCTGCAGCGTCCCATCTACAGTGACGCTGAACTAGGCGAAACCGAAACCCGCATCTTGGCATGAGTACGCGCATCCACTCGAGCGCTCCGAACATGTTTTGTCCATTTTCCGAGTCTCGGTTTCGCATTGACAAGCATAGGAAGACTAGAAGATCTCTTCCCGGAGAAGCCATGCGTACCGGTGACGTTTGACGACTGCGGCAGCCTGAGAAGTTTTGGCTGGTCGCGAAACTCTCACCTCAGAAGAAAGAGGAGCAGGAAAAAAAAAAGAGGGAGAGAACGTTTTATACGCAGTGACAAAGTTTCGGCAGAGTGACTTGTTGTTCGAGTTGGTTCATTCTTAACGTAACTTATAGTGCGAAAAAAAAAATGGCCCCCAAATCTGCATGTTACACTGCAAATATCGTCGAAAGACGATAGATAGTCTTGCGTCTGGAGAGAGTGAACAAAACGTTTATTTGATGTTCTGCGCAGGAGAATCGGGGAATGGTATTCTGGAGGCACTGCGTTAGAGTACCTCGAGCGGGTAGCGGAGCCGAACGAGTGCATCGAGGCGCGTTATACACCACGTTAGCGCCATCTGGTAGTTATCCTAGATAACGGAGGCGTGCGCGCCTGCGGAGAAAGATGCGCGCCTGTCTCGGAGGTGATAAGGTGTAGAACGCAAAGCGACGGGCAGGTGCCGCCACCGTGTCGTCTTAGCAAAGCGTTGGAAGCACTTACCTTTTTGAACATCGTGTTGCACTGTCAGCGCAGCGCGATAAACGCTACAGTCCTTAGAGTTACTTGTGTGTTATTCTTCTAGTATAAAGGCAGACATACAGAACATCAGCGTGTTGTTATGGCGCCTCAGATATGTGCAATAATTTCTTTTTACTTGACAATCACACAAATATGAATGCTAAACTTCGAGCAACATTGGTGGGCGCTGCGGATGGGGTTGGCCGTTTAGTGTCGTTTGAGGTATCGTTAGGGCAGACAAACAGACAGACAGGCCAAACTTTTTCCGTCAAATGTCCCCAAGAAAGACCATCGTCTTTAAAAGACGAGTCGTCGTCGTCGTTGGCCCGTTGTGACCATCGGGTCTGGCGACTTCGTCGGTGGGCGACTCGTCGGCCGATGGCGGACGCTTGTCCTTCTCTCGTGTTGTTGTTTCTTTTTCACTATATAAGCTACGCTGACAAAGTTTCACAGTACTCCATAAAGTGCGTGCTATTTCACGGATCATTTTCCACGATGAGTGGCACACTGATGTGCTCCATCCTTTCGTGTATAGTTGCCTCTCGGTCCAGATCTCGCAAAGAAGCAAACGTGTGGTGGCTGCTACGCAACGATTCCGTAATTTCTCCTGAAAACAGCACCATTTTTTCTTGAATAAAGATTGCGTCCATTTTCTGCGGTATATACACATTGCGTAGAGATGCTCACTCCGGGTCAAACTCGATCGGTCGAACTTTCGGGCCCTGTTTGAAGACGTAGTTCTGCAATATCGCATGGCACACACTCGCAGTCAACGCTCTAAGTTAGGGGAAGAAAAGGAGCTTTTGGGCCCCGCTACGGTGGCCCAGTGGTTATAACACTCGACTGCTGACCCGAAGGTGGCGGGAGCAAAAATGTTTGAGAACCGTGTACTTAAATTTAGGTGCACGTTAAAGAACCACAAGTGGTGAAAATTTCTGGAGCCCATCACTACGGCGTCTCTCGTAATCATAAGGTGGTTTTGTGATGTTAAACCGTTGGTATTATTATTATAAAGGGAGCTTGTGCATCTTCAATATTCTTTTTTTTTTCCTTTTCCTCCCGGTTCTCTTGCCACATTTTTAACCTGCTTTATCAAGAGGCCATTAAAGTAACAAATCAGCATCTCCTTTGATCTCTTATCTTCAGCTTCGTTAATCAAACGAATGGTTGTTATGAAACCTCAAAATCGCCTTTTCTATAGTATGTGCTTGGTGTCGCTATGCCTCCTCTGTTAGTTTTCTGTCCATCTGAAATGCTACCTGATATGTCGGTGTCCCCATTTGATGGTGCATGGTGTTAATTGTGTTCCCTAACGTTACGGCTTCAAACTCATCCATGTGTATATGTTTGTGCGTCTGGTTGCGTGAGAGAGAAGGAGATAGAACCGCGATTTGGTACTCTATCAATATCTTAACTCTGTATTAAACACCACCCTGCGTAAATAGATCAAGCCTAACCCAGGACTGAAACTTCGTTTCAATCTTGCGTCACACAGGGAAACCAACAAGCGAACCGAACGCAAGTCGAACAGCACAACTTCCACGCAAAACGATGTTGCTCGGGCCCATGCCTTCCTTAAAGGCCAATGCCTGACTGAATCTGGCGTATTCGTGGGAGATCTTTTTGGGCTCGCTGGAAATCAACACATGCTCACAAGCACGATAGTATGCCACTCGAACGAACTCGATTGGCCAAGAAAAAAATATATAAAATATTGACAAATCACATGTATTGCGGGAATCAGCTTCTTGCGAACCACTCAGTGAGTAGCTGTCTATGCTGCATTTTTTTTTTGCTTTGAGCCAAGCAATACAAGGTAGGGCACTGCACGGGTCTATATTTCAGGCCCGAGCTGGGCCCGGCCCGAAAACTTCATGCTCCGACCAACCCAAGCCCGGCCCGCTCTTTTTAAATACGGTCCGTACCGGCCCGGGCCCGAAAGGTTTAAGCCCGGCCCGGCCCGTTTCAGACAGTTATGCATCGAACATGAACGAGGCACTGTTCACTCTTCACTTATTGTGAAGATACCTGCGTGATATATTTTAGTGGGTGTTTTGGAACATCTCTCAGTGTCACGCCGTTTCAATGGTATACTCTGTATACTTTCAGTTAATTACACCCGTAACACTTTTGCGAAATAATGGCAGGGTAATATAAAATATAATTGGAGTCGTAGGTGCCTGTCTCATGTACGCAGTGCTAACCACAGAATCTTATTTTCGCATTTCAAAGAATGACTACAATATATATACTGTCCTCATAAAGTGGTTTATGTAGACTCAACCACTCCTTACAGTATGCCAGACCGTGTTTCACTCAACCAAAATGGTGAAAACTTATATTACGAGTTTCTTGAAATTACGCGTAACATACCGATGGAGCGAAATTCTAGACGTCTAGTACTTGCAGATTTCAGTGCATGCTGATGGTGGTCTAAATTAACCGCAGCCATCAACTACGAAATTTTACATAACCTGCGCCTCTTCGATACATTAATTAAACCCCACAAAACAACATAACAAAACTGCGTAGATCCGCCATTATATTGATATGGGTGAGACCCGGGCATAATACGGGCCTAACTCAGGCCCGGGCCTGGCCCAAGCCCGAGGCTAATGGGCCCGGCCCGGGCCCGATCCGACTATGCTTTACCCAACCCGGCATGGCCCGCCAGCCTGGCCGGGTTTTACGACGTGTACCAACGTCTTTTATTTTGGTTTTGTTGTTGTGAATCGTGTAGTTGCATGTGTGCACATCGCGAGCTTTCCAGGCACGCAGACTACACTGGTGTTTAAAGGTCAATTTACGGCATGACGTAACGTCAGTACTCACGGTGAAGGCACAGACGTCAGTTGTATCGAAACGAAGGACACGCTACGGTGCAACGATATGGATGCAGCATTCGTTAGCATATTCATCCGGGGTCGATATTTTTTTTAATCTAGCTTTCTGTACATATGCAATGATTATTACACTGTCATGAAAGGGGAGCTGACACTGGAACCACAATTGAAGGTAACACTACATGATGTCTCTCTCATAAGAGTACAGCTGTCAGCACGCTTAACACAAATGTACTGCAACGTGTTCTGAAAGAGTTTGATTTACGATAGCGCCGCTTAGCTTTGGGTTTTATTGCCAAAATTCTACTACCCATGTATGCCGAAATACTGTCCCAGCATACCGAGGTAATATCTCGGCAACAGCACTGTGCGCTTCACGGCTGACATTACAGTTAAAGTAGGGAGCGTTCGTGTTAAGCTTGCTGCCGACTGTACATATACCTTATGTTCATTATCTTGTGACCCAGGGTTATGCAACTTCATTAAAAATTAATTTCACGAGTTTGGAGCTGGCCGCTTGTCTGAGGTGAGCTCTTCCGACCAGGCAATGGCTACACTTGGATGCCTTTCGTCCGGAGATCGTATAAGTGTCTCCCATGTCCTTTCTGAGGGTGCTGGCCTAATCTAGCACTGAGACAACCGTGTAGGTTGCACCGACGTCAGGTCTGCATATGATCTTTTAGAGCGCAAGTTTTAGGCGCCTGTCCCCGCGTTAATCGGCGTGGTCGTAACAGCTGTCGAGCGAACGAGAACGAAAGACAGTAAACCCGGTGCGCAGCGGAGGATGAAAGACGCTGATAAGAAGGAGAGCGCGAAGAGGAGGGAACGACAGCGGTGTGGTAACAGTGACGAGATGAGATGACAAGTTTCGAGGCATCTGACTGCGGCGTCACCATTGTGCAAGGCATCGTGCGTCGGCTGTTGTGGAACGCGCCCACCCACCGCCTTCCATGGTCTCCCGGTTGGCGAAGCTGTCGCACGACGCTACGTCTGCGATGGTTGATATGACATGACATCGAATACGGGAAAGTGTCCGTGCCAAGCACGCTACCGACTGCGGTTTCTCGTGAATGTAAGCTGTGTAGTTATATACAAAATGCTCTCAGACAGATTTTACTGAAAAATGGTTGATGCAATTGTTGGAAGTGCGTCACCTGCCACTGCTGCTAAACGAGCTCCGCCGATGCCAGAATTCAGAGGTGCGCACCAACGACGCCGAAGCATTCGCCTCAACTTATCGTTAAATAAAGACTTTGACAGCCGTGTTCAGAGTTTGCATAATGCAGTATCATAATTGCCAGTGATTTTTTTTTCTAAAACAGTTTCAAGACCTCACGCGGATTCGCGGTGAATTACTTGACGGCCCCACAAGATGCCTAGGTATGATCCCGGCTAAGGTCCTGATTTTTAGTTTTTGAGTTGGTAAAGTCAATGCTTCCGATTTTCTTGTCACTTTCGCGTATAATTACTAATTTGTTTTCATCGTTCCTTGGTAGGTACGAACTTTGAATCAGCTGTGGCACTTACCGCGATGCGTGGTAGACGGGTCACGTGACTGAAGTATTCCAGGACGTACACTATACAGAATTTTCATGTTATTGTTAATCATGCCATGATCAGAAAGTCACGTTCATCTTCCCTCCTGCTCTCCAATGCCAAATAATTTTGTCTGTATAGAGGCGACTGCGAGAGCACCCAAACGTAGGTGGCTAGATAGATAGATAGATAGTAGATAGATAGATAGATAGATAGATAGATAGATAGATAGATAGATAGATAGATAGATAGATAGATAGATAGATAGATAGATAGATAGATAGATAGATAGATAGATAGATAGATAGATAGATAGATAGATAGATAGATAGATAGATAGATAGATAGATAGATAGATAGATAGATAGATAGATAGATAGATAGATAGATAGATAGATAGATAGATAGATAGATAGATAGATAGATAGATAGATAGATAGATAGATAGATAGATAGATAGATAGATAGATAGATAGATAGATAGATAGATAGATAGATAGATAGATAGATAGATAGATAGATAGATAGATAGATAGATAGATAGATAGATAGATAGATAGATAGATAGATAGATAGATAGATAGATAGATAGATAGATAGATAGATAGATAGATAGATAGATAGATAGATAGATAGATAGATAGATAGATAGATAGATAGATAGATAGTCAAAGTGCCTTGGTTTAGCCAAGAAATGCTTCGCATTGAAAGAATTAACGCGGGCTCAAAAGGGCAGCTTTGGTGCGCGCGTCACGAACTTCGTGTCCCGCGCCACGAGGCTACACAAAACTGACTGTGCCGCCTGCTGCCGCGGCAGCGGCCACTGAATTCTTACCTGCCAGGAACAACTCATAGTGCGAGCCGTACCTGTGAGAAGAAGTACAGCTGGGCGGCCACATGCTCTTCGAGGATGCGAAGTACACGGATCTCATTTACGTCCGCGATCGAAGGTGTTTTCGAGGGAAATCTGTGTGCGTTTGGAGTTGGTTCCACTTGGAATTCCGGGAGACGATGCATATACGCTAAATTGCAAATAGTGGAGGAGTAAAGCAACGTGCGTGCCTCAGCTACGATGCGTGATAATTTACCGAAGTCGTTTAGTTATTATTTCGTAACACTTCGTTGAAGACCGGGATGTGTTCTTTGGCCGATTAGGCTGCCCTGGAGAACACTTCCGGAACAAGTAAAGAAGCACGCAGCGGAGTGGAATGCCATGATGCGCGGCGGCAAAGGCGTTCGTGTTCAGTCGCGCTCTGTCGACCGCATCCAGGTGCGGTTTCCCCACTGGTGCCATGTTGCCATGAAACTCCAAAGCTCGATACAGTTCCTAGGGCAACAGGGGCTTAATATGAAGCGTGTAATTTATATCGCGTAAAACATTGTTGTTGCAGGACTGTGAGATGCTAATGTGAAATCTGAACATCGAGAGAGAGAGAGAGATAAAGAAAAATATGTATATATAAAAAGAAAAGAGAGGGAGGTGAACCTGGAAGAAAAACCGGCCTGCTACCTGAAAAATGGTAGTAAATACACTGACTGCGGTAGCATTGATCCCGGATTTTCCCGGCCCTGACAGGTACGTCTTGAGACCGTGGTTCCGAACCCAAAAAAGCTCTTAGCTCTCGAGTGCTCTTTGTCTGTGAAAAAGTCCCATTATTACTTTTTCACCTTTGTTAAAAATTGGTTAAAAGTCACGGCATTGTTCCTTTCGCTTTCATGAATTTCTTAGATCATGAATGATTGGCCAGGAAAACGCAGCTCAAGAGCATTAATCTACCAGTGATACCAAAATGATAAAGACTAGTTACTACTTTTAAATGATTAGATAAATGAGGAAAGCTAATGCCACTGGAGCCGATGGATCAAAGAGGGGACACGCTGGCTCGAGCGACATTCCCTGTTCGACGATTTCCCATTACTTGAGGCCTTCATTTTACGGTCTCTGTCTTTTCCTTTTTTAGGTCGTTCTTTCGAAGTAATTTCGGAATGAGCCCCGTGAGCCTATGTCAATGGAAGAGAAAGAACGCGCAAACGGTAAAGAAAACAAATTATGCAGATTCCACACAGTAGATGAATCGACATTATGCGAAGAGAAGAAGATTCGAAGGGGAGAACCAGCGTGGTGATCGAGAAGCGAGTCTCTGGTTTCGGAGCTCATTTTGCGGGTATCTTATAGAACTACTGCTCAGCCTAACTGTTACTTGCTCCGAAAGCGTTAATACACCTCACATGTTTTGTTTTTCTTTTCTTTTTTTCACAATTCTTACGGCTTAAAGATTTGCTTTGTTAAAGCCTGCACGTTTAAACGCTGGCGCCAGCTCCCTAAACTCTGAAGGCGAAACATCAAGTATAGCCGTTAAATATAACGGGGGTAAGTTAACAAACACTCCAGCAACGACAATGCTATACACAATCACTGCCAATCGTCTTAGCCCCGCCGCGGTGGTCTATAGTGGCTAAGGTACTCGACTGCTGACCCACCGGTCACGGGATCGAATCCCGGCTGCGGCAGCTGCATTTCCGATGGAGGCTGAAATGCTGTAGGCCCGTGTGCTCATATTTGGGTGCACGTAAAGAACCTCAGGTGGTCGAAATTTCCGGAGCCCTCCACTACGGCGTCTCTCATAATCATATGGTGGTTTTGGGACGTTAAACCACACATATCAAATCAATCCAATCGTCGTTATAACGGTTTCTGCTGCAAGTTATTTTAGGACCTAAGCACCTTAGGTCGAGCCTTGTCCCTGCGATGTACATGTTGCCCTGGCTTGCACGTGCTGAAGCGCCGGCCGCGATCGCGCCGATCGTAGGTAGAAGAGGAGAACGATGATAACGGGTGCGCTCGTGGCACGCTGCTTGTTTCGCTGCCACGCCGCAAGAGCTACAAAACCCGCTCGCTCCGGGCTCTCTTTCTCTCTCTCTCTCATGGTCGTGGTGTGCACAGTTATTTAAGAAAGAAAGAAAGAAAGAAAGAAAGAAAGAAAGAAAGAAAGAAAGAAAGAAAGAAAGAAAGAAAGAAAGAAAGAAAGAAAGAAAGAAAGAAAGAAAGAAAGAAAGAAACGTTAACGAGCCCCGGAGCTTCGCCCACTCACCATTATTCCCTTCGTGGATGTGCTCTGATTTTTTTTTCTGCTACGCGCCTAGCAACTTCTTCGTTGATGCAAAAGAAGTGGCTGTGCTGATTCAAGCTGCTTAGTTTTTTTCTGTTTTGTTAGCAGTGTCATCAACGCAGCAGTGCTACGCGCATATTTGCCAGAGGCAGCATGTATTGCGCTGGTGAATTGGTTAGCAGGAACTTCGCGGGGTAAAAGCAGTCACCTGACGTTGAAAGAGCATCTCCTGGGCGAACCGTGAGGGGCCAGCACGTATACTCTTCGTTCACCGGACTTGCTCTTATCAGCAGCTTTTGTAAACGAAAGAAAGATGAATAACAACAAAGGGATGAGAAGCGTAAAGCCAATCGCCGTGTTTCTCTTCGAAGGATTGCAACTGAACGAAGAAGGAAGACCATAGAATTACAGGCATCGCTGAGCCTTCACCCGAAAGCCACCTACTTCTTCGGCAAGTACGGCCATCCTCCTTGCTTTCCAGCGTGCTCACTTTACGTCAGTGAAACGGTCGTTTTGTGAAACTTTCGAAAAGTGCACCTGGAATGGCTTGTGAGTATTTGGAAGCAGGCGCCCACGTTCTCGACGCCGTTGACTTATTCATGAGGGCGGGTGTCACTGTTTTCTTATCTTTTCTATTTTCCTCGGAAAATCCGATTTGCTTCAGCTCGTGGCGAAAACCCAGCCATGTTTGTGTTTCCCGACGACAACACCGCGGGCCCACTGCACTCTCGGGGGTCGGCTCGGCCGACGTGCGAAAGAGTTTTGCAGAAACGTCTGCCGCATGGGCTCCACACGGCGGCTTAGGTGCATTTCAGGGAGAGCACCATTTGTCGTCGCGAGCTTGTTACCTGGTGGCAAATTGAATGCCACTTTTTGTGAATATATATATATATATATATATATATATATATATATATATATATATATATATATATATATATATATATATATATATATATATATATATATATATATATATATATGCGAGGATTCAAAAGAAACGCCGCCAGAAGCTGCGAAGTTGTTTTCGGCGAGTCTCCAAGTTGGAAGGCCCCTCGCTTGCTCATTCACGGTTGACACGAAATTTTCTCGTGCACACACTCGTCCAGGTGGAGGTGCACACTCTGCGCTTTCTTTGAAGCCAAATCGATGACAAACACGTGCTCGCCAAAACTGCGAGCGAGTGGAAGTCTGTAAAGTGTAACCGGCATGAAAACAACGAGGTTTGAGGGAGAAAAATAAGCGAGCGTCGATAAGCGGCCTCAAAGCGAAGTGTCTGAATCGACGGTTGATAAGCGCGAGGAAAACAGCGTCATCACGGAGGGCATTGTCGAAGTGAATTGTCGATGCGCTGTCAGGGGTGTCGGTTTCGGTCTCTCCAGCTAAATTAGGCTCATTGCATCTATCCGCGGTGATTACCAGTCACCCTTTTTTCCGAGATTTCAAAATGTCTATGGACTATTCGTATAGGAAGGGCTTGGATTCGCCTATTCGACTCGATGGCTATCGCCACTAGTTAAAAAGTAATTGTGTTGATTTCCCTAATTGCTGCTGTACTCAATGTTTGCATACGCATCTGAAGATGCTATCTGCCACAGGAAAGGCAATGCCACAAGTAGCACGCAGATACCACCTTTCTGCATTTATTAAAGAATATTGTGCGCATTTCTTGAAATACCCTGTATAGTATGCGTCGCTCTCCTGTGAACTGCATCATTTTGCTGTCTTGTTAGATTACCTGTTTTTTTGTTTTGTTTTGTTTTTTCGCAATACTTCTAGATGAACCGATAGACTTGCTTTGCTCTCTCCTCTGTGAGCTTGTGTGCCCTGCGGCTCCACGTGTGCTTTTAAACTTGCAACTATATAATTTCCCACCTGCATGGTCCTTTGTGACTGCAGTATAGTGTAAATGAAAAAATAAACAAAAAAAAAGAAATTACGCGTTCAAACAAGCAATGGCGCTTTTGGCCAGCCGTCGGTTCGCACCACCTGCGTACCTTGTGATTCACCCAAAATTTCGAAAGCGTACACAATTTATGAGAATAAAATTTAAGCACAAGATATTTTTGCATGATTTCAGAGAGCTGAGTTAGCAGCGATAAGTTTGTGGTGTCGGAGCTCAAACACGGCGACATGGTTTTGGTATTCTACGTCCATGCGCCTGCATTAAGACACTGTACGGCTTCACAGATGTGACGTCCACAGAATTGTACGCATGCCAAGCGACCCGCCATTTCCGGCTCACAAACGGTACGAAGAGCGAAAACATTCCTGATCAAATTCGGTGCTCGCGTAAGCGCGCGGTCTTTATCGTTCACCACGAAACGGCTACCATATCTCATTTTATGTAGGATGCTAACAGTTAGAAACGTAGGGAAACAAAAAACGACGAGGTCATTGCCGATCTTGCTCGTTTTTCACGGAAATGACTTTAGGGCCATTGTTTCTCGAGATCTATCTATCTATCTATCTATCTATCTATCTATCTATCTATCTATCTATCTATCTATCTATCTATCTATCTATCTATCTATCTATCTATCTATCTATCTATCTATCTATCTATCTATCTAACGAACCGTTCCAGTCCTGTTTCACGTTCCGTCTTGTATGGTTGCCTTGCACATGCTCACGCTGACGAAGCAGCCGGCCTGCTGCTGGTGCTCAGCCGTGCAAGTAGACTAACATGATGACTTCTTCCGCACCGGCTGCCGTTCGTGTTGCTGCTGTGCGGAGCATCCAATATGCATGGCAGTGGGGCGGCGCCAGCCCGTGAATGCGCAATGAGCACAGGGAGGTGGAGGGGAGATGGGGCGAGTCAGGCTAGCACCTACTAGATGTTCACAACGAGCCCCCTCTCCAACGTCTGTCCGCCCCTTCCTTGTCTTCTAAACTTTGTTAGCCGAGCCACCAGACGGCTTGTTGCTTGCAGGTGTATGTTGCGCTCTATCTACGACGCTTACCTTTCTTGCCAAGGGGATAGAGAGATGACCGCTGTCGGCATAGCGATCAAGCTGACCACCCTGGTCAGCTGACGCTGCTGGCGAACATTAAGGGTGGATCGCTGTTGTTGATAGGAGCAAAGTACCTTGTACAATTACGAGCGACTATATTTGTCTCTGTACAGGGAGCTGACTTAGTCTACTCTGTGCCTTCGTCGTCGTCGTCGTCGTCGTCGTCGTCGTCGTCGTCGTCGTCGTCGTTGTTGTTGTTGTTGTTGTTGTTGTTGTTGTTGTTGTTGTTGTTGTTGTTGTTGTTGTTGTTGTAGAGACAGAGAGAGGGAGAATAAAATGAGAGCAAGGCAGGGAGGTCAACCTGATTTGTAGCATCCGGTTTGCTATACTATATGGGGATGGGAAAAAGAATAATGATGTGAAAGAAAGTAGTAGTAGTAGTAGTAGTAGTAGTAGTAGTAGTAGTAGTAGTAGTAGTAGTAGTAGTAGTAGTAGCCCGTGACCAGAGCTTGGAGTGACTAAAGAATAATGCAGAATGATAATGATTATTATGCTCGGAATGATGCTGCTGCTAAATGGTTATGATGCTTGAAATGTGTAAGCTCGTGTATTTCAAATCTATGGGTGGATTTACAGCACGCGATCTCTCTAGCCGATCACATATACTCAAGCACTTACGGCTTCTCTATCCGACTATGGTCACGGCTTGGAACTGGCTGATTTCTTTTGTTTTGTTCTTCAAACAGAGCTTTTTAGAAATCGCATTAAGCACACTGCGCAACCAACTACGCCTGCACAGATCAATTAAATTACCTGAAAAAGCCCGTACTGCATGTCCGACAAATCACAGTATCCAGATAGCTAGATATTCGCTTTATGGTAAGCTTCTACTGTTGTCCGCAGAAGAATGGGCGTTGCAATCGCGAAATTGACTCTGGAAGGTATCCAAGTCACGCATGCTTAGCAGAAATTCCAATTCCGGCGAGAGTTTCAAATATTTACCTCCAAGTGTGCTGAAGATGTTTTATGGTTCCAGTTAGAATTGATCCAAACTTGTAACGAGATACTTTTTTTGTAAATTGCAAATCTAAACGTCGGTAGTTCTCGTAGAAGACTGCAGCACATATTTGGAAAGCACATCTAAGCTTGAGGTTTTGCTGAACAGACAAGACCTTCATCAAAGTTAACTCATTATTGCAAGGCGGACTGTGGGTGAAGGATCTCATGCATTATGCATAATTTTAATCAGTGGTCCAAACGTTCCGATTCGTCATGAAGTTAACTTACACGCCTTCTTGATATGTACACGCACAAGTACTACGGTCTACTGTGGTTTCATTGCTACGATCTATAATGTAAAACATTACGGTTGGTAAGACGGAATCGTAGGGTCTGTCGTCACGAAAGCGCTCTCTTTGGATGCGTTCCAGTGAGTGCAGTAAATATTAGGAGGAGGAATGTGCTTCAGATCTTCCGCATCCGCGATCCACTGGAGATGGAATGCGAATGGTGTGCCATCTAGGCAGCCTTGCCTCGGGCGGCCTGGGATGTATGGTACGCATACTAACGCGCCAAGTTACGCCCCATTCTGGCCGCTAGCCATGCCTATTTGAGTCGGGATGGCTTTCTGGCCCTCCAATACTCAATAGGTAAGATCCTAGCGTAGTCATTGCGGACAGTTTTTGCTTGTAGGCTTAGCCCATCTGTATATCTATCAACATTTCTCATTTTTCTCGCTGGCAGTGAATACTAAAATTACCCCAGTGCGCTTTCTCTTTCTTAAAGCAAGATGGTCGAAATGAGCGGACATGGATGCGAAATACGCGATGAATTCAATGTTGTAAAAGAAAGTATTCATGAACTATGGAGAGCTCAACTATAACGTCTTTCTAAAGAGCGTCAGCTGACGCCTTCTGCAGGCACATGCAGTAACCAGATTCGCACTGAGGGGTTTATTTTCATCGTGTAGCCTGCGTATAGGTCTGCAAAATGAATGGGGGTCACTCAGACCCGCTCTAGAAATATATTTATTGCTTAAGACTCACTCAAAGTCAGACTCACGGAAATGTTTCTCAGCCCGACTCACTCGGACTCTGAGTCCCCGAATCGCTAAAATTTTACTCAAGTGGACTGACTCGGGCTCAGACTCACGCCTCGTTCTGTGTTTGAGTGAGTCTGAGCTAGTCGACTTACGAGTGAGTTTGCCGACCTATTCGCGGAAGTCATTAGTTCGTGTCATCGGCTGATAAAATGAAACGAATTGGGGCTCCTTTCGCAAGTTAACCACGAGACCAAAACAACTGTTCCTGCGTACTTAAGCAGCAGGTAAGGCGCAGGCTTCATTTCGTATTTGGAAGGTTTCTTTCCTTTTTTATTGAAATGATATTCTCTAGCCTAATACTGAACTCGCAGTGTGTCTGGCCCTGTGTGTCTAGGTTGGATTCTCTGCGAAGCACTGATGTAGCGATTGATTATCCCTTTTTCTTGTGTTCTTTTTGCAGTTACACAATTTCTTCCACGACCTCCTAACCCACCTCTCCAACGTGAAGCCCTCCGTAGCAGCAGCCATATCGAACAGCCCGGCGCAGTCTCTCAGGGGTAAGCACGTGCAGCATGTATACAGGCCCAAGTAACCAGGATAGTATCATTAACAGCCTTTCTAGTGCTTCACCGCTATACAGCAATGTAAACCCATACAAACACTTATCGAATCCTGCAAATTTCAAAATAGTGGCCTACGTTAGTTTCGATATTATCCAAAATTTCGAAAAATAAAATAAAAATAGCGGGCAATTTTCGCCGTGTTTAAAATGGATTTGAAAAATATTGCCATGTATTTATGACGACACTGAACGAGAAAAAAAAAGGAAAAGTATAAGATCTCAAAAGATTACTCCAGTCTATTTAAATTGTTGATATCAGTCCATAGCTAACTATATCTATATGTCGTATACTCAATGTTGATATGTCTCCTTCTCCACAATAGCCACCGTAATGTTCTCGTATGACGCAGAGATATATTTTGTCCAATTATGTGCTTAACTTGTTCTGGCATCTCGTCACGTCGTGGCACGTCACGACTGGATGCCTTGACTTCTTGTTGCGGTTAAATGTTTTTGTGTAACTTTGCTGGAAGAACCGGAAATGATAGACAATTCGGAAAGCCCGCGCTTAAAGAATAACAGCGCTTGATGCCGTGTGTTCGTGACAACGGGTATTCCTTTCCAACTTGCATCGCGTGCGTTGTCTCTCTTTCGCGGCCATGAAAAGATGTAGCCGTGCTGCAGGCTTGCCGAGAGCACAACTTTTTCAGTGCTTTAAGTCATTCAGTTTTATGCAGGTAATATGTCCGTTCCACCAAAGCGCCACGAAGTTTCTTAAGTTCGAGAGGTAACATCTCTGTCCATTTAGCCTTTCTTCTCGTGTAAGTTTGGAAACTTTGGAAAGAAATGCTTATCGAGTGCGATAAAATGGCTTTTAAACTGCGCAATTGAAGTGAGAACCTGTTTCGTCGTTATTGTAAATTGCAGTAGGTGTTTTTGTTCAGGCGATGGAGGTTCCACACTCGACCGGAAATGATCTCAGGGACAATGGGTATATACGGTCACATCACCTTGCTCAAATGCATAACTGATTAACTTTCGCTTATAATAACGTCATTTTCTACTTTAAGTTTTCAAAAAGGAAGCGTCTGTTTGGCTTCGTGCGAAAGAGCGCTTCGCCGACTACGCCTCACTTCTCTGAACTATCAGCCGATGACGGCCGTGTTTCTGGCCGAACAGCAATTTTAAGATGCGTCGCAACCATCCACGTGGTGGTGGTGCGCTTCCTGCAGAAACATGACCTCTATGGTTTAGTTATAACGTACGTACAGGCAAACCAAACGTAACAGAAATCATAGTATAACGTACACACAAACCAAAGTAAAGAAACATGGAAATAAAAAGAGACATCAGGAAAACAGGCCACACAATTGTCATACTCTTAGGAGAAGAGAAAATTAAGTGATAAGGTGGGAGAAGATGAAAAAAAACAAAATCGTGTATCTTCTTTTTCTAAAAATCTGCTGAGGTGAGGCACTTTCAAAAGTTTGTATAATGCAAAGTTCAGATGAAAGGCCGTGCATCGTGTTACGGAGAACGAAGAGGTCCCCGCCTCTGTGTATCCTGCGTGTATCCCGAGCCCCAGCCCTCGATGTTTTTTTTTTTTATCCAGATGGGTAATCGTGTCACGTCGTTGATGAGTTCATCAATCTATCGTTTGTGCCGCCCTATTCGGGCTTAAGCTTCGAAAAATCTTGCTGCAGTCGAAGCAACTTGCTCAGCCTGAGCCGTTTAGATGGAGTGATCTCTCACCGAAAAAATAAAAATAGTTCAAGTGTATTTCTCGTCAAAAGCAACAGCACGAGAAAATACGAATGCATCTGCCTTCTTTTGGCGGTACATACTTACGTTCGCCATTTTCCGAAGTCCTGCGTCAGCAAAAGAAAGTTTAGAATACATAGGAAAAGCGTTGGAAGAGGCAAGCAGCAGAGCGTAGCGGGCAAGTTGAGAGGTACAAATTTGATAAGCTTGTCTCAAAGCCCCCGCTCATCAAGCTTGCTGCTGAGAAGCAAAAATAGATAATCAAGTAAGTAAGTAAGTAAGCAAATAAATAAATAAATAAATAAATAAATAAATGTTTGAACAAGAAACCAACTGGCTACGCGCGCACTTCTTGCGGTCCCTGTGTTTCACTCATCGCCGTTGGTACACTCTGTGTTTTCAAATTGGTGTTAACCATGCCCCCCCCCCCCCCCTTAGAAGGCATTGCTCACTCCTAAGCTCTTCCCCTTAGATCCAGACTTCATTTGAGTCCGCCGCGGTGGAACAGTGGCTATGCTGCTCGGCTGCTGACCCAAAGGTCGCGGTTGCGATTCTGGCCGCGACGTGAGCATTTCGATGGATGCGAAATGGTAGGGGCCCGTTTACTGTGCAATGTCAGTGTACGTACTACAGATGATAAAAATATCCGGAGGCCTCCACTATGGCGTCTCTCATAATCATGTCGTGGTTTCAGGATGTAAAACGCCAGATAACATTATTGCACTTCATGATGTCCCATCGCTCACAAATACACATGTCATTTCGTAACTCTTTGTCGTCTCAACAAATTTTATGCGGCAGGAAAACGTAGCTCCCGAAATCATCGCTAAGTTCTGTCCGCTGTGTAGTCTGTGTTTAGGACCTTTGCTACGCTGCAAAGGTCCTAAAATTTACTTTAACCCACGAACAATATTGTTATATCGCCTCCTTTTGCGTCAGTGCTAGCACCTGCCTAAATAGCTGTTTACTTACTAAATGCAGGAATAGGCGTGCGCAGTGTTCCCCTTCAGAGGGGCGTTGTCGCTGCAGCGCTCCCCCCCCCCCCACCTCTCTATCATGTCAAATTTATGGGGCTGACTTTGCGCCCCCGGTCATCTTAAGCGAATGGGGAGGGCAGCCACCCCCACGTCTTTACCCCCTCCCCCCGATCCCTGCAAGTGCGCCGTGGCAAGCGTTTATGCAACGTTGACCGTCGCAAACTCTACGGTAATCGAGTAAAGCCATGTCTGAAAAGCCCTTACAAAACTCTTACGAACGAGACCTTCTATTATGTAGGCTGAATGGCCTCCGACATTAGACTCAGCGGTGTCTGTTCCAACGAGAGGATGCAGCGTACGTGACTGTCATTCGTGCAGATATGTGGCGCTCTTGTTACGAGCGAAGTGGCGGCCACTGCCGTGGGAGTGGCCCTAAATCGCAAGGGGAACGGTGCAAGCGTTAAGTGGCTCAGAATGCGTTACGCCTAAGTTGAACCTCGAGCCTCTTCTTACGGTGATCCTCTAAATGTCGCTGCCGTCGACGTTGCTTCTCCGTATCAACAATTTTGAGCAGGAATGCCGAAGCTATGGAACCCGTAAGAAAATCAGGGCTGAGCATGACAAGAATGCCCTTCTACTGTCTGCCAATGACCACCCTAAGCCCAACATGTGGCTGAATGGAACTCTTATCAAAGTATCAGTACGTGTGGGTGAACACGTAGCTGGCTTTCGCTAAGAAGCGACTGACGGGCCACTTGGTAGCAGTGCATGCAATTAGTGAGAAGGAGTATAAATATTGCGGATTTGCGAGCCAGATAAACATTCGTGATCTCCACTGAGTGAAAATTATCTACTGAATTGAACGCAGCAGGTAATAGTACAGGATATGTCTCACAGCTGGACGGAAGTCTAGTGGCATAGAGGATTGCGCAACCCATGGTGCACATATACTATAACAGCTCGCAAGAAAAGTTTTCTGTCGTTCCTTTTAACAGTTTGTTCGTGTCTCTTGTTAATTTATTCGACCTTATGACCAACTGAAGCCGAGGGTACCCACCAGACAGGCCGGTTAAGATCCTCTCAAGCAAGAGGGTATTTGTTTTTCTTGAGGCGGTATTAATAGACAGATGGTGCGAGCTAATTGTTCAAGAAAGCACGTATTGCGCCTCACAAGGAGACGTGTGGTGGAGGGGGTGTGGGAGGTGTATACACAAACATGCTTTTGCGTACGTGACTGGCTTCGAGCAGGTCGTCCGAAGGAGCTGGAGAAGAGTGAGCTGGCCGAGCAGGAGCTGTGGCGCAACACGAACCCCGACGAAGTGGTCATCGAGGAGGCGTACAGGGGTCCGCACCTGCGGCTCCCGCTCACCACCAATCAGGTGGACGCGCTCATACAGGGCTTCAAGGACCGCAGGGTGAGAGAAAAAACCTAAAACTAAAGATTGATGCTGAAATTACTGGTCGTGCAAACACGGACACAACAGAGAAGTCAGGAGGACATCACAAACGTATTGGCGTTTCTGGGGTCTTGACTTCTCTCTTGCGGCCGCGTTCGCACGACTTTTCTTATTAATACGTACCAACTAGTCCAACCCCATGTTAATCTGCAAATTGAACTTATTCTTACAGTCAGTAGCAAAAGTTTAGAGACACCTACGCCTGAGAAAACTTCGAATTTCTCGAGGATTTCTCAATGTATCAGGTCGAAGTGCACAGTAAATGTTGTTAGCGCGTATTAACACATGCATGGAATCTCAATTCAAGTCTGCCTGCTGAGCAGCGAGAATACTCAGTTTTTGTAGTCTCGTGGTCCTTAAACTTCTGACGCTGACCGTACGCATTCATCTTGTTGATTGTGTAATGCTCCAAAAATCAAGGGTCGATGAAGAAAGGCACAAACACAAAAATACAACCCTTATATATGTGCCTCTGATGAAAGAACGTGGTCAGGGTTGCAATCAGCGCTATTCTTGTGTTACCTCTTCTTCGGCCGTTGTGCAAAATCTCTGTCGTATTCAAACGAGCATTGGTGAAAGTCGGTGACATGGGTTTGTGAAAGGTGAGTTAACGCAAGTAAAGCTCATGCTGACCCCGAAATTATGAAAGAAAGTCACGCGAACTCCTTGGGAAAAGAAGTATCCGTGAGATAAACTGGGCCTGGTCGGGGTTTCGAAATCCACGCTCCTTTATGAAAACTATCACCGTGGCAACAGAGCCGATCAAGGGGCATATTGTTAGGCAGTAAAGAAGGAAGAAACAGGAGATAGTTGTTTGGCGGTAACAATAAACCTTTCTTTGCTGTAGAAGGTGCAGATAAAGAGCGAAATTATCGGCTACGCGAAACTGCGAAACTTCGCTTGAACAAACGTGTTCATTTTTATGCGGCCAGGAGCACCTTTTTCTATCTTTCGTCGGTAGCTGAACAAAAAGAACAGAGTGTGATAGAAATAGGGAACGTCGTTGCTCAAATTTAATGGAGTAGAATTGAACCGCACGCTGACGTACCTCTGTTTGAAATACTGTATACGGTCATGAAATTTTAATGAAATTTTATAGAGTGGCTCTAGACGCCAGACTGAGTTTGTTGCGTAGAAAGCATTTCACTATGCTTCCATGACAATACGTGCGAGGTTATAGCGCGCATCTGGTGGTAAAACAGGGAACTGAAAGCGTCCGGGCGTAACTTATACTCCTCCGCCAGTCCGTCATGAACAGTGAGCTGATACTTCAAGAGTGTGTGTTTTACCACAGAGCTTTCGCGGAGGAGATATACGGGCTTCACTTCTGACATGCAGAGGCTATCGGTGCGACACAATGGTCGCTTCATACAGTGTCATCCCTCGGACCTCACGTTTTGTTCGCGTAGTTTGTGCAAGTGATGTGGGGAACATGAGTCTATACCAAATGAGACGTAGCTTAAGCTCGAGCGTGACGATTTAGATTAAAGTCCAGTAGCCCCTCGCGTCGTTTAGTTCGAAATGGAAAGAAATAGGCCGTAAATACTATCTGTCGCGCTTCGGGTGGTACCGCTCAAAATATTGAAAGAAAAGAGCCATACTAGACCTAATAAAATAGCCATACTAGACCAAAGCTTTTTTGTCAAATAGAGACATAAACGTAGGGTGCGCTGTTATCGGTGACAAGCTTAACTGTAGAGCCCCACACAATGAAGACTTTTCACAATCGCAGTTGTTCTTGCAATTGGCAATCCTCCCGCTTGATCCCGTTGCCAATGGAAGCTTTGCATTCTCAAGCAGACTTTCTTTTTCGCTATTTTATATCGAAAACTTACGAATTCTCCCAATCTTACAATTTAAAAAGTGACCGATAACAGGGTGACCTTGCCTAGAATTACACGAAACCAATGAAATCGATTGAGGAGCTCCCGCCGCGGTGGTCTAGTGGCTAAGGTACTCGGCTGCTGACCCGCAGGGCGCGGGTTCGAATCCCGGCTACGGCGGCTGCATTTCTGATGGAGGCGGAAATGTTGTAGGCCCGTGTGCTCAGATTTGGGTGCACGTTAAAGAACCCCAGGTGGTCTAAATTTTCGGAGCCCTCCACTACGGCGTCTCTCATATACAGATAGTGGTTTTGAGCGTTAAATCCCACATATCAATCAATATATCGATTTAGGAGCTATTGATATTGAACCACGTCAAACAAATCTTGGCACATTCGCAACTAAGTAAAGTAATTCTTTTTCATTGCCCCGTACTTAATGTGTATATGTGTCTATTGGCCACATGACGTTGAACGACGCTGAAGTTGTGAACTCACTCGGTTCTTGATATGGGAACCACAATCTAATACCGGCTGCTTATTGTTTAGCTTTGTGGCCTCGGGGATCACATTTGGGTAAGACCGTTCAAGTGCGTATAGCTGGTGGTGACCGCACTCTTTTACACTTAGGAATTAGCTATTTTAGGGGCGAAGCTCCTTAGGCTGCGACTCGTTCCCTCCTCTGTAGTAGTAGTAGTAGTAGTAGTAGTAGTAGTAGTATGTAGTCACCTCTAGTTTATGAAGTACTCAATAAAGGGCGTTGTGTGAGTATGTCCTTGCAAATTTCACTAGACAACGTTCGGGGTTTTCGTATAGTTGACGATTTCGTGTAGTTGATGGACGGACGGATGAAAGCACGGACGGATGCATGAACGCACGAATGGACAAACGGGATGTGCTGTGATCACACCGTATCCACGGAGTAAATGATAATGAATGGGGCGAAGCGTCCATCTGTCCGTCCGTCCATGTGTCCATCCGTCCGTGCGTCCGTCCGTTCGCCCGTGCGTACGTACGTCTATGCTTTTGTCCGTCCGTCTGTTAATCTGTACGTGAATCCATCCTTGCGTCCATCTGTCCGTCCGTGCTTCCATCTGTCCGTCTGTCTGTCCGTCCGTGCTTACGTCCATCTGTCCATCCATGTGCCCGTCTGTCCGTGCTTCCGCCCGCGCTTCCATCCATCCGTCCATGCTTCCTACCGTCCGTAAGTCTGTTCGTGCTTCCGTCCATCTGGCCATCCATGCGTGACGGCAGTACGAACGGCCGGACGCATGGACGGACGCTTCGCCCCGCTCCTCATCATTCACTCCTTGGATATTCTGCGAATCTTTTTAATGCGAATATCACTCATACCTACCCTCATTGACTTCAGCCTGACAGGCAGCCAGGCAGGCAGCCTACGGCTGCCTGTCAGCTTTTTAGCATTTATATAAAAATGTAGCAGCTGAGGGGGTATAAAGCTCAACCTCCCCACAGCAAGACACTTATACCAGAACAGAAACGTCGCTCTTGCGGTGTGCGATAGCAGCTGTGTTCTGTGTTCCAGGTGTTCACACTGGCTACAGTTCACTGTACTACTGGCCTTGAGCTGCACGCGTATTTCTTTTAGTTTTGTTTGTTTTATTATTATTTTTGGCGGACGTCTTCTTCCGACTCTGGATGCGCAGACGCTGCACGCCCGGTACGTGCTGCTGGTACTGCACGAGGCGCGTCGCTACCTGCAGACCAAGCCGAACGTGAGCGCCGCCTCGACGGCGTTCGCCAAGCAGATCACCGTGGTGGGCGACCTGCACGGGAAGCTCGACGACCTGCTCACCGTCTTCTACAAGGTATGCGCCTCATATATCAATGCGTACTTCTTAAAGCATACTTCCCGGATGCTCTTTTACTTACATGGCGAGTACGAACGAAATTCTTCTAAATTGTAAATTTCACAGCTGACATCGCTCTCACGAAGGATGATTCTGCCTTTACTGCGGAAGCGGTTATGAGATCACAACACGGATCGCGCGTGGCGCCGTAGTATAGTCCCCGTAGTAACCGCTATCCCCCCGTAGTAACCGCTAGTCCCCGTAGTAACCGTTATCGCACGAAATATGAAAAAAAAAACTCTGTGAATAAAAAACATCAGGGACACAATAGAATTTGAACCCGTGTCTTCTGCGTGCCATCCCAGTATTCTACCACTGAGGCACGCCGGTTTGTTTTTTCTCCGTTACATTTTTGCTCATTATACAATAAAATACAGTGCATAAACAGTGCATACACAGGTAACAAGCAGGATGGTTACACAGTCATTAGAATTTTTTTATACGTATAAGTAGCTCGAACTGTTCGAGCCACTCTGGTACTGGGTCTTTCATTTTACAGTCTTCAATAAGGTTCACGATCGCTTGGCGAAAATATTCATGAATAGGCAGAGTATCTATATAGGCATGGCAGACTGCCATGTATTTTTCTCCTAATACTGTGAAGGCCGAGCAACAATACAGTATCATAAAGTGCGCCATCATCTTTTTCATTAACTCGTAAAAACCTGATCCCGTAGGCATCTAATGGTAAATCTTTTTTTGATAGTTCTCAGGAGAATGTCTGCGAAGAACACACCTCCCTAACAATCCAGAAAGGCATGTTCGATGGTTTCAGGTTTACGACAGAGAAAACAGTGCGCTCCTCATGGTACAAACAGTCCCATTTCTTGCATCCACGTTTTAACGTCTAGAGTTCCTGTATGGAGCTTGAAGAAAAAATATTTTGAACTAGATGAGAGAGCCATTTTTTTTAATGGGGCCTGTACATTTTGGCCATGTCCAGCAGGATACAAACTCATGTAAAGTGGTAACAGTAAAAAAAATGTCAAGAAGGTCTTTATAGAACCTTTTTCATTTTACTCCCGCTACATACTTGCTCTTCGAAGCCTCAGCTGAGTAACTTCATGTAAAAACAGATGTCTTGTGTCTCGAACAAAAATAAAGCAGCTAACGACCTGCCTTAAAAAGAAATATGACTGACTAAGCCAACCAAACACGGCGAAAAAGATTAGTGTGACTCGACCATTTCCACACTCATCCTCCTATAAACCCTGCAACACGCGGTGCAGCTTCTGCACGTTTACGCGCGAGCAATGCAACACCTGTAATGTGTCCCGAGTCTGGAGACAAAGATTACATATAGCGGCCTGCGTGAAAATCGAAACGTCAAGCGAACTAAGCACAGATGCCGTCGGTGTAGTTGGGAGAGACTTATAAATGGCACTTTCACAGTTGACCGCTTTCTCGTCGCTCTCCAACTTCACAGAACACTGCAGCCAAAAGAGCGATCACACCCAAGTTTCGCTCGTAACCAGTGTTATGCGGGTTAATGCTTAAGTTTTCACGAACAAGCTAGCAAACGTGTTCTTATGGGTTAGTTGGTTCGAGCATAGTATATTCTTCATCCCGTCGTCTACACTGTTACGCCACTATAAGCTAACAGAATATTAGCGCGTTTGGTCTACCACTTCATTTTTTAATGAATACTTTTTTATGAACGCGCGAGCGAACACAGAGTCTGACAACACTGGTGCACTCACGAACCGTGACGTAACAAGCCGCTTGCTTTGCGAGCGTCAATCATTCGGCCAGTGATTTTGTTTCGAGGTCAGCTACGCGTACAGTAGAGCTATATCACTTTTTTCTGCTCAGCATCCAGAAGAGAATAATTCGCAATATTGAGGGCAGAAGACGACGGCTCCACTCTATAAAGCATATGACATCATATGCACACTGTTTCAAATGGCGGTCGCGGGCAGTGAGCGAAGTTTATAGCTGGTGGCTTCTAGGGCTTGTCTTGGCTTCAGGTATTCTTCTAAAGTCTATTTCTCATACATGCGCAGGGACAATAGGCTCCCTACTTCTATTTTTCACTAAAAACCAAAGTTTGGCGGACGGTCGTGCCATGGCCCTTTTTAATTGCAGACAGAGCATTGCTGGTGACAGTACACCTGGCGGCGAATGTTCACGGTATTCGTGGACTTCCTTGCCAATGCAGATTTATACTGCGTTAGCGCACGACTCATATTCAACCGAGTGACTAGATAGGTCGCAAGAACAACGTTAACTAGGGGTGACCTTCCCATACAGTACATCTTTCTAGATATTTTTGGCCTCCCGCAAACGTTTTCTGGAGGGTGCCCCTATTAGTGCACGCAGTGTCGTCCATGTCGGCTGTGTGTGTTGCCCCGAGGCGGTGGCCGCAGCGACACGCAGTGCGTCATACCACGGAGAAAGAGCATGGTAATTGAAAGCGGTGCCACAAAGCAGCTGCATGGTTCCACTCGACTGATCAATTTCCATTCATTCCTTCGGTGCTTTTAGCCACTTCAACCTAGATGACGGCTGTCTCAATGAAGTTCGAATCCAATTTGAAACGAGTCGAAACAATGTTTTCTTTACTATCGGTTAATCTTTGTTCTTTCTTCCTCACTGGTTTCTCTCCCTCAAGGATATTCCCCCCTAACTTACGGGCTACTTCATTTAGTATACTAGCAACCAAATATTTTGTTAGTTCAAAGGAATCCTTGGTACCTGCACAGCATTTTTCAAATTTTCATGGGGCAAAACTAACCCTGAGCTTTGATATGAGCAGTATTTATATTAATCATCAATTGCTAGAATGGGCATGTATTGTCAATTCAAATTGTTCAATAACGCTTTTGTCACTACCGTCGAATATAACCCTCCTCCACCACCATATACGCTATATCGATCTCTTACTTCAAGCACTTTTCATGGCTTACCGAGTGAATTGATGACACTTATTGCTATTACAGAAGCATTTCGTTGCTTTTCCACTTTGTTGTATAATTTACCATATTACACGCGCTCTCCTTTTCTTCAAATGGAAGACTGCAGATGACGTGAGCTGTTCCATTGTTGTTGTTAATGTTGTTGTTGTTGTTGTTGTTGTTGTTGTTGTTGTTGTTGTTGTTGTTGTTGTTGTTGTTGTTGTTGTTGTTGTTGTTGTTGTTGTTGTTGTTGTTGTTGTGCGACGTCATTCGCGGAAGTGTGCTTCTGCGTGGCGGGTTCTTTTTCTCTCATTTCTTTTATTTTACTCTTCAACAACGCTCAACGACTAGAGTGGATCGGAACAGTCAGTGGTCAACCATACTCAAAACGCCCCACGTTGAAAAAAAAAGGAAAACAAAGCATAACTGTCACGCTCCCCAACTGCCATATTCTCCAGCTTTCGCTCGCGTCAAGTCCATTACCAACTCCCGAGAGGCTAGTTCGTAAGACGACGTTTCCGTTACGAGCTTAACGGCGCGCCAGAACTTGCCAATTATCGAGTTATCGCGTCGGCGACTTAGCGTCCAGCTTTACCGCGGCATTATATATGTGAACTCGCCGAAAAGTTCTTCGCTCAAGACGTGACACAAGTTGCTCCGTGTTCGTCGCACCAGCAGGTCGCTAAGATTCTCCGCGGGAAGCGAGAGAGCGCCAAAATCTGTGTGCGGCACAGGCTTTTTTATAAAGTCTTTAAATGTTTCATTTTCACTTTTTTGTTTGTCGTATCTCATGGCGTCGTCCTCCTTCACCAAAGAGCGTTTGATTCTGACAGTTCCGCAGCCTGTGTTTGGAGAAAGATTGCCGCGAAAAGGAAAGAGAAGAATAGAAAAGAAGAAAAAAAAAGAAGGAATGAATGAAAGATAAGGAAAAGAAAAGAAAGAAACAAAGAAAGAAACAAAGAAAGAAAGAAAGAAAGAAAGAAAGAAAGAAAGAGAAAGAAAGAAAGAAAGAAAGAAAGAAAGAAAGAAAGAAAGAAAGAAAGAAAGAAAGAAAAAGAGAAAGAAAGAAAGAAGCGCGATTGGGAGCCCAATTTGGAGCACCGTACCGACAACCTTATTTCCAGACCGTTCTTTTGCCCCCGTCCTTACCTTACAACGTAGCTACGCTTTGCGGCGGCCGAAGTCGGTCGCAAAAGGAAGCGCGGGTTCCCTTTGGCCTTTTCTTCCGCAGCGGTGTGCGGGGGACGTGTTACGCCGTTCGGAGTTGTTTCGACCGTGTTCCGAGGCTCTGACGAGAACGATGACCGCAGAAATACACGGGGTGGGAAGGACAGGCTTCCTCTTTTTCGCGCCTGACCGGCTCCTCTTTCGTTATGAAATGTACGGAGGTGATCTTGCGGTTTGGACTCGCGTCTCTGGTGACAGTTCGTGTGGTCACGTTTGGTAGTTTTTTATTGCGTGTCGTTCCTGTCTTCCACACTCGCGATGTTTGACGACGACGACGTCTCCTTTTCGAAAACCGACGACGTATCATTTTTCACTTCCGCCTATACGAATGGTCTGTGAGCCTTGCTTCCCTCCCCCCTTCTCCCAATAAAAAGAACCCAGCGGTGAGTGAAAATGGACGATGACGAACAAAACTTTTAATCAACGTCACCGGCGATACGGGAGAAAGTTGGCCGTTCTTAATCATCTGTCGGTTGGTGAAACGTGATATACTTATTTTTTACGAACAGGCACGCTTTTGATGTCGCTTCCGTTATTTTGAATTCGCGGCCTTTCGGCTGAAAGCGCGCCGTACAAAACACCGTCGCCTTCGACCCGTTCCCGAAATAATGGACGTCAGCGAGACCGGGTTCGGATTACGCGGGTTATGCCGTTGCGAGTGAACCGAACGGACGGAGGAAATGGTGAGCCCCGGTGTAGCGAGAGAAAACACCCGAATCGATGGTTTTTCAGCCTTTGTTCGCCTGCTTGTACAACAGGAGAACAGCACGAGAGATGAAGTTCTAGTTGGCGTGACATGTAATACTGTTCGATTGACGGGTCAGTTTTAGGCTAAGAGAGACGATGCAAGATGAGGGACAAAAAAAAAAACACGGAAAAGCTGAAAGTATGTCGTCCTCTGAGATTTTTTTTTCACTGCAGTATTGCTGCATTCTGCATTCGTCTCATTGCGTGCAGTGACCTACAGTAATAGTCACAGAAAACGTAACAAGAGCAATGAACAAACGAATAGTTCTGTTCTTCATCTGGAGAAAGACTCCTAGCCTCAGCAAACTAGGATGGTTAGGTTAGATTAGACTAGTTCATATTGTATCATATCTTGTATACGTCTCTTCATGTGTCATGGAGAAGCTACAAGCTATAAGCTGGAGAAGCGTGAACGCCTGCTATTGAATTCGCACGTGCTACTACAATCACATCTTAGGAAAAAGCTTCGTTTTTTTTTCTTTAAATAACAAACATTGCTTTCACTTTGTGATACAAATCGACCTTTGCTTGCTGTTTAAGGGTATGAGCACGTTCACGAGTAGAGAAAATATATACTTGCATGCGTGCGCGCGGACCTCTGCAGAGACAGTTTGTGTTGCGATCTTTTGTTCGGTGGCTCATGCGCAGAACGGCCTGCCCTCGAGAGATAACCCGTACGTGTTCAATGGGGACTTCGTCGACCGAGGCATGCACTCGGTTGAAGTGCTCATGCTGCTGCTCGTCTGCATGCTCGTATGGAGGGACGCCGTCTTTCTCAACAGGGGAAACCACGAGGACTTCAACGTCAACCTCAGGTGCGTGTGTCTCTCAACATGAGCGCAGGCGCGTGTTGTAGCAATGAAAACTGGCATTTACTTTCACAACTGACCTCGAAGTGTCAACGTCAGCCTTAAATTACCCTCGTAGCGTGGCTGCCGTGTAACGCTCTCCCCATAGGTTACGTTAATGCGCGGGAGATATCACGTCTGTGTCGGAGATTAGACGGTATTATTTTTGATCCTTTACGTTGCGGTATTGTTCTCGGCCCGTTCGCCTATACAGACCGTCTCTGCCACATGTTGGTGGTAGACCTGTAAATCTATGTATGTGATTTGGCACACAAAGAATTACCATTTTATGGCGAAATGTAAACTTGTACGCTTAGTCTATATCACAGTATATGTGTAATAATATGATATCCTCATTTGCAATTTTTGTTAGCTTCAGTTACCTAGTGAAATTGCCACCCCAACGCTGCTCCCCTCGCTAGATAATACGTGTTGGTGCTGTCTTGCACATGTTCAAGAGCTTATATTCTAGCATCTTGTATCCATTCATGCTCAGGATGCGTATCACTCTGCGAAAGCCAATGTCCATTGTAAGTGTTACTGCTGCCTGTATACGTTCTGCTTTCAATAAAGACACCCCCCCCCCCTACTCCCTCTCTTTCTTTCTCTCCAACTAACATTCGGCATGAGCCGTAGATACAGGAATATAATGCATCCGTTGTGCATCTTTAAAAGTATAGAAACAGCTATGTGATGTTCTTAATATGATTTTTACGTGTTATACTTTCTACAGCACAGTTTTGCCTACGAGATAGAGAGAGAGAGAGAGAGAGATGGGTGTGGAGAGAGAGGGATGTATATACCACTGGAAGGCAGAAGAAGAAGAAGAAGAAGAAGAAGAAGAAGAAGAAGAAGAAGAAGAAGAAGGAAGAAGAAGAAGAAGAAGAAGAAGAAGAAGAAGAAGAAGAAGAAGAAGACACTTTGCACAATCCAGCAGTTAAGTAAACATAGCAGAAAGCGTTCACCAATTCTAGTATGTACGCTGGTAGACCTCGGTGATTCCTGCAACGCAAGTACAGCTTTTTGCGTGACGCATTGGCTTGTCTAGTACCTTTACCCTTTCCGGTGATAGTAGTCATGGCACTGGACTGCTGACACATGGGCCGCAGGTGAAGGGTTCGAATCCTGGCAGCGGCGGCCGCAATTTCGATGGAAGCGAAAATGTTTGAGGCCCGTGAGCTCAGATTTAAGTGCACGTTCAAAGTCCCGGCTGGTCTAAATGCCCTCGCAATGATATCGTTGTTTTGGGACGTTTAGTACCTATCATTCTTGTAATGCGCGAATGTCCAAGCCTGTCCACACAGCTCTGTGCACATCTCTTGTCTATGAGCTTACAAAAAACAAAGAACGCGCATGAAAGCTTTGTCGTAGCTGCACTTGTTGCACGTAGAGCTTTGTACCATTCCTACAAGCTAGTCGTCTAGGAACTATCGTGATATGCGACGCGTAACCAGATGAATACCTCCTCAATCGTACGTATTGTGATCACCTTTTATGATGGTTAACAAGCAGTTAACTCACTGTAGACACGATGGATTCTTTCCTGCGTATACTTACCTCTACCACTTGTGTCATTGATCGAATCGTAGTGAAGCGAGAGTATACCAGCTTGAGCGTGAGCCAGAACATTCGACCATCGACCGTTTCGTTTTGAAAGGCGCTCCCGGGCTTGACAGCGGAGGCCCGTTACGAGTGGCTCGCTCTACTCGACGGCGTATTGATGTACCGGGGCATCAAAAAAAGAAAGAAAGATAAGAGGAGGAGCAGGTGATGGGACGAAAAGGACGAGATGTAGACGTATAGGTTGAGACAGATGTCTGTGTCATGGCATCTTCGATCGTTCCGCGGCTGGCATAAGTGGCATATCGAAGCCATCGGCGACGCACCGGCGTCCTGCAGTATAGGCGGGGGCCCTGGCGTGTGATGACCGTGTTCGAAAGTGTTTCGGGCTTCCCAACGCGGTTTTTCTTTTTCCTACATTCGCTTTTCTTGTCACGCCCCACGGTGGGCATTACGTTGACGAAAACGCATCTCGCAAATCATAGCGGATGCGCGTCTCGTCGTTGACTATACGCGCACGCCTCGAAAAAAAAAAGAAGACAGCAATGACACCAAGGAAAAGATAAAGCCTTGCACAAAGCGTTGAAATCTTCGCGCGTGGAAGAAACCGGCAATACGAGGAGGGTAGCACGGAGGTGCCCCCGAGTTCCAAAGAAAAAACATTCGTGCGGAAGGATAAGAAAGCGATTCGTATTTTGACTGTGAACAAGGCTCCCGTGTGGGGAGCCGAAACGTCTTTTTAAGTTCTGTGTATTTCACCTTGGTCGGCGTTTTTGTTTTTGTTATTTTGCGCTATGTTTGTCCCCGACCCGACGGGACTCCGTCGGACTCTTGACTATCCGTATTTTGAAAGGAGCCCGACTCTAATTCGGGCTGTGATCTGTTCGCCCACGTTGACGCGTGATATCGTCGGACCGAGTTCGAAAAGGCGTTTCGCTGTTATAGAGGGCGCGTGGAATTCATCGACGGCTGAAGCGTGGGAGGTACGCGCCCCGCTGTCCTTCCCGGTCGTGAGGAACGTCAAAACTTGATGGCCGTTTAAAATATTCCGCGTTGGCCGCGACGCCGCGAGGGACTGTTTGCCTGTGAACTAGGGCGTGCTCGCGTCGAGGAAGGCAAGTGAAAAAGCGCCTAGTACACGCAAAAAAAAAAAAAGAGTCGGTGGCTGAAGGAAAAAAAATGAAGGAAAACGCTGCTGTATTGATAATTATAATTCGTTGCACGATCGCTTGGTGCTCGAAACCTTACTCTGCATGCTGTACAGAAAGGAGCTAGGCTTTAGTTTTATGTATATGCATATCTACATTTCTCTATCTTCCTTTCGCGCTCGCCAGACTCCCAAGAGCCAAGATGAATGCAAACATTGTTAGCATCCCTGCCATCTCTTTACTACCTTTTCCCTCCCCTTCCTCCCCCTTCGTCACCAATATTTTGACAATCATCCTCATCTATCTATTGCTCTAGACCGCTTTCGTCTCGTGTCCTGTTGTTGCCCATTACTATCTTTAATGCATGCTCACCACTAATATTTGCCAATTTTTTCCATTCCTGCACTTCATTTTTACGCACCGCTATTTTTTTTTACGAGAGCGTTTCTTAGGCCCAAACAACGAAACGTTCCTTTCCTTTGACCGCGTCCTCTCCTTACGTGAGGCTTCCTTACAACCAAGTACCGACGGAGGAAGCAAGCGTACTCTGAAAGCTCCCTTAACCCGTCCTCGCGGGAGGAATGGTTGCCGCGCTCCTGCGTTCGAGATTATCGAATATAAGCTTTGCTCACAAGCGTTTATTCTGTAAAAAAAAGTTGGGTCACCACATAACTTCCAAATTTAAGTGTTAATATAGAGACGCGTGCACGCTTTCTTCCAACTACGATTACTGAATGTGAAAAGCCACCGTAGTCGAGCGCAAAACGTGGTGCTCGCCGCTCGCGTCTCCCCGCAGAGGTGGGGTGGGAGGGTTGCCTCGAAAACGAAAACATCACGTGGGCTATCTGTGAGGCGAAGCGCTCGTTCAGGGCAAGGAGCGGACCTAAGGGCGCACGAAGGTAGCCCCAAAGCAACCTTAAGCTGAGGAAGCGCCAAGGAAGCCTTTACCGAGGGCTCCTCAGTGAGGAAGCTTTCAGAGTGACATAAGGCGGCCTCACAAAAATGAAGGCTTCCTCACTGAGGAAAGGAACGTTTCGTTGTTTGGCCCTTAGTTTGCACGCACTGACTATCTTTTTGAATACCACCATGCAGCACATGTCATGTGCTTATTCGTGATCCGCGTTTAAAGAGAGAGGGTAAAAGGTAGAATAAAAAACAGCTATTTACTCCTATGAAAACGTAGCTTGCGAATGTATTGTGCACGCCAAACTGAAATGGACGCGCTGATATTCGCATACCCAGAGTTTTGTGAACACCCAGAGTTTTGTGATCCTATACGATTTCTATGAGCTCACTGGTGTGTCGTGTCGCATGAACTTGTGGTTCCGGAAAAATAAGTTATACAGTATGCTGTTTGTGACTGTAACATGTTCATACGCCTTCCATAGCATGTTTGTCGTTTCCGAGAGATGGCATATCGAAGGGATGCAACTTTTGATACAAACACGCGAGAAAGGCGCATTGGATGTCTTGATTTATTGGCACAGTATTCTGGTAGTGGTAATAACTACAAATCTTGAATGCTATAAGAACCACGCAACACTGAATATTTGTGAAAAACCAGAGTATCATGCCCAAAAACGTGACCGTAATCGTTGTTGAATACTACTAACCCGCATTTTGAATAGCTGTGTTTTCTAATAACACGTATACCAACACTCTTTGTGCTTTCTTTGCCTGCGTTAATTGCCAAGCTCACAACATGTAACATCACTCCGGACGAACACAGTGGGATCACCTCTTCGCTTTAATTACGCCGGCTAGCTAAGGCTCCGATAGAACTCTGAGCGTGCCACATTTTTTAACCCAATGCCTTTGAAGTTTACGGAACACACTTATTAGTTGATGGCTATGCTTTGCTTCCTTCTCAGGTATGGATTTCTCAAGGAAATCATGTTCAAGTACACAGTAAGTACCTCTCCCCAAGTTGCTTTCTTTTGAATTTGTGCTCTCAAAAGTATACGCTTCAGCGACCACGCCACAATTCGGCATTGTAAACAAGCAGGCATGGCGCGTAGTTCACTTCGCAGTGATCTTGTATGCAAGTTGTATTAAACAGGTTCGTGGTGTGAAAACGGTCAAAATTGCCCCGCCGTGGTGGTCTAGTGGCTAAGGTACTCGGCTGCTGACCCGCAGGTCGCGGGTTCGATTCCCGGCTGCGGCGGCTGCATTTCCGATGGAGGCGGAAATGTTGTAGGCCCGTGTACTCAGACTTGGGTGCACGTTAAAGAACCCCAGGTGGTCAAAATTTCCGGAGTCCTCCACTACGGCGTCTCTCATAATCAAATGGTGGTTTTGGGACGTTAAACCCCACAAATCAATCAAAACGATCAAAATTGAAAACAAAAAGCCAAGAATTGTGTCCTGTCTGCGGATCCACGCTTCTATAAGGAGAGAGAAGTCAAGTGCACGCATTGTATATTATTGCGGGAAGAAAAAAAGGCCCACGTATTATGTTTCACCTTTGTAAATGACATGGTTTCTCTTTCATTTCAAGCGTTTTCTTGGATATCAATACTGGAGTAAGCAACGAGCGAAATGTGTTTAACAAGATATTCAAAATACTCAGTGGTTGACTAGGCGGTGTCTTCGCGTCTTAAGAAGTCGACGGCCTTTCATAAAACTTTGCTACAGTGCAACAATTAGAGCGATGGCTGTACAACACGCGCCGGCAATCCCTGCACTGTGTTTGAAAAGCTCGCATAGGTAGTGCAGTCATCGTCTTCGGCCATATATTGTTTTCAATCATCTTCTTCATCAGCCAATTTAGATATGAGAAATATTTGCGCCTTAGTAAAGAATATCTGCAATGTTTACATTCGCTAAATTTCTGTATGTGCCACCCACGGAAGTATAACAGGCCTCGCGCGAATCCCTGCCCGTGCAAGTTGACTTTATTGCCTGTGGTCTCTCCTCATACAATGCTGCGATGCAATTCTCGTAATCGTATGACAGCACTGTGTATGCTTCTCGCTGCCCATTGACGTACAAAAAAAGCACCGCTTGAAAGCCATACAACCTGTAGATTTATCATGTTGTATTTAATTCATGTGCGGAGCGATGCAGTTCTGGGGAGGAATGCCGTAACGTGCCTTCGCATGCTTCAGCACCATAGCTGCATGCGCTGGCCACAACCGGGTGAACTCTAATGTCAGAAAAGATATAGGAAAGCGCCCGCGCCACCAACCATATTTCAAGTGTAATCATTGTGATGCAGAGAGCCCCACCGGGGTGGTGCTAAGGTACTAGGCTGCTGACACGCAGGTTGCGGGATCGAATCCCGGCTGCTGCGGTTGCCTTTTCGATGAAGGCGAATATGCTGTAGGCCCGTGTGCTCAGGCTTATAGGGACACGTTAAAGAACCCCAGGTGGGCGCAATTTCCGGAGCCCTCCACTATGGCGTCTTTCATAATCATATGGTGGTTTTGGCACATTACACCCCACATATCAATCAATCAAGTGTGATTCTGAGCGTGTTATAAATACAAACAATGTGACGTAGGAAGCGTGCTTCCGCAACTTACCTATACGTCAATCTATGTGCACGTAATTGTTTTCGTTAGCAGTGAACCACGGTGATATTATTTGCATTATAGCATAGGCTGAAATCAGTTTAGAACACGCTAGGGAAAGTTTCGGCCTTTTGTCAACCTTATTGAAACCATTAGAATGGCTCGTCTACTCCATAGCGTGATCATTCGCGTGTGGTAAAGTCACACCTATTATTTCATTTCGCAGCGGCAAGCCTCCAAGATCGTGCAGCTCACCGAGGACCTGTACAGCTGGCTTCCCGTGGCGACACTCATCGACAATCGCGTATTCGTCGTTCACGGGGGCGTCTCCTCCGTCACTGACCTGAAGATTGTATCAGCCATCAACCGGCACCAGGTGACGTTATCGTAGAGTGAACATCTTGCGCTAATCTTGACTACAGATGCGCGACAAAGCCCAGCCAGATGGAATGGGTCAGTAGCGCCGGTGTAGATCAAACTTCGCCGTCATGGTTTTAAAACAGGACTTTGTATCTTTACGAATTGACAGCCTTTCATCAAACTTTGCTACAAATGCAACAATTACAGCGATGGCTGTACATACGCGCAGGAACTCTTTGCATTGTTGTGTATAAAGAACTATTGATGCCTTGAATTTTAGAAACATTAAGGGTAGTAAGTAACCTGAAAAGAATAGGTCATATGTAACAAGAAATGAATATGGCGAGAATATTTGACCCGATCATCAGGATTGCACATAACCTTCAACGCTATGCACTATTTGTATACCGCAGGAAAAAAAGATATATTTTGATCTGTATTACTTTAATAAAGCAGATCATTGCCACCAATGGAGATTCTATGAAGAGGTCACCTAACTCAATTTGCACGAGTACTTTTGGTGCTTTCATTTACCGTTCCGTTATGCGACCGCCAATTGAAACCATGACATCTGTTCGGAATACCGCAGGAAAAAAAGATATATTTTGATCTGTATTACTTTAATAAAGCAGATCATTGCCACCAATTGAGGTTCTATGAAGAGGCCACCTAACTCAATTTGCACGAGTACTTTTGGTGCTTTCATTTACCGTTCCGTTATGCGACCGCCAGTTGAAATCATGGCATCTGTTCGACAACAGCAATATTGATCATTGCTATTGACCGCCGTATGAAGAGGATGAGCTATTTGTTTAGTCACTTATAGCGAACTTTCCCGCACCAAATAACAGATCTTCTACCAAATAATAATGACAGATTTTATGTGCTCTCAAATTTCAAATAATTCGATAGCCTCGGAAACTCTCGCGTTACTGTCTTCGTTACTCACATTTAGGCAATATAATGAATAGAACTTTGGGAAACTGGAGTATATTATACGCCACTCCCTTACGCTATCGGTGATCAAAGCCGGGTAACCCCAGCATTCAAGTGTAGTGCTCTGCGCACCGTACTACATATTTTACCTAACAGTCCAGCATTGGTCAGCGATCTCATTCGTGAGTCGACAAACTCAAGCTACATCACACTGACTCAGACTCAGATGGGAATGTGAGTCTGATTCAGTGTTTTGGGAAGCTTGAGTGCGAGTGACTTTGGTTGAGTTTTTTGAGCCCGAGTCTGAGAACATCTTGGGGCGTGGCGGAAAGCCACGCTGATCACCTCCGGTTGTGAAGATCAACTATGGGTAATCCAGAAAGCACGGGAGGCAGCTGGAAAATGGAGTCTCTGCGCTACCCCTGACACGGCCTATAAGCGCAGGCTGGTTTGAACAAAGTTGTTCACCACCACAACCATCCGCGTCTGAGTTAGCCCTAAGGGTAGAATATACATCTGGAGTGAGCTTGAGGGGGAACGGCACCTTTTTTTAGGGGCGAAGCTTCTTACGCCGTGGGTCGTTCGTCCCGTGTCGTCGTAGTAGTAGCCACCAATCGTTTAGTCCTTAGAATGTCTGCGGGATGGCGGTACTTGTATATAATGAATGTATGATGAAAAGGTGCGAGATGGCGGTACTTGAAGTGTTCACACTAGATGGACGGACAGACAGACGGATGGATGAACGGGTGGTTGGACGGACGGACGGACGGACGGACGGACGGATGAGGCAGTCAGGCAGGCAGGCAGGCAGGCAGGCAGGCAGGCAGGCTTACTGATGGACGGACGGACAAATGTATGCTTCACCCCAATCATCATTCATCACTCCATGGATATACTGTGATCTTTTTTTTTTCTTTTTGCCCACCTACGCACTTTAGTGCGTGGGGCGCAATGTCGTGTGTTTACTGCCACATTTGCCGAACTATGAAAGGACGTATCTTTCAACTTTTTTTTTTGTTTCCTTTGCAGTTCGTGACGGTGCTGCAACCACCGCTTCACCACGGTAGTTACAACGCCAACGAATGGAGGCAGGTGAGAGCAGCAACGCAGGCACGTGACGTCGGCCTTGATTTTCTTTCATAGCACGAGCACCTAATCGCAAATTTCAAGATTAATTAGGTTATGCACTGTTTTCTTACTGTGTTCATGTCTGACGCCGTAAACCTACGAGCACAAGGTGACAGCGCCGATGTGTACTCGCCAGCCCCGCCGCGTTGGTCTAGTGGCTAAGGTACTCGGCTGCTGACCCGCAAGTCACGGGATCAAATCCCGGTTGCAGCGGCTGCATTTCTGATGGAGGTGGAAATGTTGCAGGCCCGTGTGCTCAGATTTGAGTGCACGTTAAAGAACCCCAGGTGGTCGAAATTTCCGGAGCCCTCCACTACGGCGTCTCTCATAATCATATAGTGGTTTTGGGACGTTAAACCCCACATATCAATCAATCAGAATTAGGATGTATGTTCTGAGTAGAACATTTATTTTGTGACGGTGTCCAGGACAAGCTTCGTTTCACATGGACTCCAACGAGTCGGATATGATCATTCTTATTACGAATATAACACCCTGAATTCTTTGGCTCGAGGATTCGTAGACCGACGTGACCAAAACTTTTGTGCGGTTACTGTCCCGTAGCGCCCCACTATACTTGAATCGGTTGATGTGCAGCCCCACCTTAGCTGTACCGCTAAACATGTGCTGGTTAACAACGCTGCAAAGCGACGCAACGAAACGACAGACGGTACTCGCATATTCTCAGTGATACAAACAAGCTCATAAATATCGCAGTTCGTTTTAAAATGTACGCTGGTTCCTCTATAGGTCACGCAAGGCTAAAGCGTAGTGAAGCTAGTCGGTCTCATGATTTCCTATATTATATCGTGCACGTTGAACTTCACTGCTTCAAGGCTTTAACGTCGTGGTACTTGCTGTATCATGGTTAAACCTCACTGTTTTATTTCTGTGTATTCGGTATCAGCTTGTCGTTTCCTGTCTCTTGCATAGGGGTTGTTGTTGTTAACACGTCTTTATTCACATTTTATGCCCCTTGAGGGCTGCGGTGAATGTAGGCGGACCAGGCACTATAGGCTTAGTCTTGGGCGTGACAGCCATAACGTCAACTCGCAAGACGCTCATTATGACTGCACTTTTTGCATCCCCTTTTTTATTTTTTGTGTTTTCGTGTTTTTTTTTTTGTTTTCATATCTAATATCGCATAGGAGCGAGTCCCACTGCGCGAATCGTGGCCTCCTCCTCGGGAATAAGTACTTTCTTATTGAGACGCATGCTGAACACGGGTCACGCGCGGCGCCATAGTTGTCCGCCGCCGCCGCCGGTGTCCGTAACTAGTATAGAACAAAAAAACTCAGTTAATAGGAAAACGCCAATGGCACAATGGGGCTCAAAACCGGGTCCGCTGCATGCCAGGCCAGTATTCTACCACTGAGCCACGTCAGTGCTTGGAACTCGATTCTAAACTGGCCTTAGGCAGGCTTGACGTCGGGGAAGGAATCGCGTTAATATAAGCAATAAAACGTTTTAGAACATCAAAGAAACATCCAGGCGTCACACAATGCGAATTGCGTAACGAGTGGGTCGTCCAATGCTCCAACCCATTTAAAAACTTGTTCTTGATCACCTATTAACTGTGGCGCATACCCACTTCAGGCACATTTTTTTCATCATCGTCAGCCACTGCATATCGAAATTGCGCGAAATTTCTAAAAAGTATCTATAGCGAATACCACGCTTCTCCATAGAATGACGAAGGTTAGCATAGTAAATGCTGTCCTACAACACAAAATTTATTATTATTTATGGCGTAGCGGGTACCCAGCAGTGTTGCTTGTAGCATACCAAAATAGAGTTTTGAAAATGCTCTAAGAGGCCGCTATTCTAGCTTTCGTTGTGACTGTGCTGCGCGTTATGCGCAAGCCTGGCGCTTTTTGTTTGTTTGTTTGTTTGTTTTTCTTTAGCTCGGGCATGGTTGCTGCGAAGCTATCACGCGGCGCATATGCGGCTGCAGTTGGCACGTAGAAATGCTCGACTTGGCTCGAGTGCTCCGGCGCGGCCAACGCACAGCTGCTACCCCGGCGCACAAGCGGCTTGACATGACGTCACAACAGCGGGGCGAGGCGAGCGGTTGCCAAGTAACGGCGCGTCGAGGTTTTTCGCGATAGGGCGGGACACGTTAAAACTAGCTTTAAGAGGAGCTTCACTGTTAATGAAGTAAACCTCGTTTGTCAAGTTCGCGGTTTGGTGTTTGGTGCGCCTGCATACTTGTTCGTCCTTATTAGTGTTGGTCAGTATTGCACTATACTGTGAAACGCTGAGCAAGCAAGCCCCCCCCCCCTCCTTTTATGCGGTAAAATATACTCCGACTAGACTGGGAAGGGGGGCCTGGACTGGTCATTGGGGCTAATTTCAGTTATCCCGAAACAAGAAAGGGGTGGGGGGGGGGGCATTTGTTTGGGTGGGTGCGCTTGCTTGACATTTTACGATACGTCCAGGATCAGTTCACCGTGCAGTCAGCGAAGAAATCGGCTTAACGAGAACGTCTCTCCCCCCCCCCCCCCCTCTTTTTTTTCCTTACTCCAGCCCAGCAAAGAGGGCATGAATAATAAAACATGCGCTACACGCAGGCATGGAACGACGAGACTGAAAAATAACCCATCCTGGTACCGTTCCGATTTCTACACACTGGGACCGCTATAGTCGGTTGCTATACCTAAAAATAAACGTAAGCAGTGCCTACAAGCGTCCCTAGTGTATCCTCTGCAAATTGACGTAGACGTACCATCCAATCGCATTCACTTTTTGCATGACGTCAATCAGCTACTGGGGTATTTCGGGTAAATGCTTTTTTTTTTCATTCAGACACAACGTCTTGTCACCGGTTTTTGGTCAAAAAACTTTGATTACGGTTAAATTTTAGCAAATGTTTTTACATCAGTGCTCGGGGACGCCTGAGAATCAGAGGGTGAGGAAGGGATTGCGAACCTTTTGTTATTATAATGCATCGTGAGCTGAAAAATGATCTCGTGAAGACAGCAGAGACTACGTAACACGATTCTCTTGCACGCATGAATGGCGGACGCGCTGCAGTTCTGGGGGCAGAACATGAACTTAATCTTAAGTTGTAAACCACTATAGCTTTCACCTGTTACATTTGTACCGCACCTGTCTTTCGCAGCTGGTGGACCTACTGTGGAGCGACCCGCGACCCCAGCCCGGTTGCCGCCCAAACGAGATGCGTGGCGGCGGCAGCTTCTTCGGGCCGGACGTGACGCAGGCGTTTCTACGGAAACACAAGCTCGACTGGATTATCCGCTCACACGAGTGCAAGCCCGACGGATTCGAGTACACGCACAACGGAAAGGTGTGCATGGCGTCAGCTTGGTCTCCTATGTGGTTTAACCGCGTAAATGTCTCTCAATTATCCCGTAACAACAAAGCTTCAAGCCGTTGCGCGAGGCTACACTGGTTCAGACCTCTATGGGACGTGTGTTTTCCTTTTCATTACGCGCATTACTAATTATCACAGTGGGAAGGGCGTAGGAGTCTACGGGAAGACTGCCGTATTACTCGTTTAATACAAGCATCGTTCATTACTGCTTGTTAGTGTTGCTTAGCATGGGGATTTAGCATGATTAGAGATTAAGGGAAGTAATGATGACGAATCTCTCTAGTTAACCACTTATCAGAAATTTCATTTGTAATTTAATGCATGTACATTAATGCATGTCACAATATGCCTGACATACGAGATCAAGAACGCTTGGATATCTAAACTAATGAACAACGCAGGCAAGTGTTGGCAGGGTGCCTTGCTCCCCCTTCTCCTTTTTTGTTTCCTTTTTCTACGCTACTGCAGCAGTAGCGTCAAAAAAGACGCTACTGCTGCAGCCATTACTCTTATGCCTTTTCATTTCAAGATGGACGCATTAGATCCTTTCTGGAGCGATGTTGGGGATATCATCGTGGTGGGTCTCGGCCGCAACTAACTAAGTGAACCCAGAAGCATCGCGAATCAAGAAAAAAAATACTTTGGTTGGTGCGGTCAGTCGAGCTGCAGTATCGTATACAGTGCTCCGCGGCGGTGTGCGTAGCGGGAGGCTCCCTGAATGATTCACAGGCGACCAACATTTGGCGCGGCGGTCGCAAGGTGCCTGCATTGTTCGTCGCGGTGCGCCATTGCAACGTCTCCGCATTTCAGGGCACTTTGGACAATGAGGTGCGCGCTTTGTATCCGCACACGGCTCGCCGCCACGCCACCCGGTGACCTTACCTCGGGGAGAATATCGCAAGATCATCAGGCGTCCTTGCTGGCCGCCCAACTTTTACTATTAACGCCACAGCGTTTACAGTGGCGGCCAAGTGCGATGCGGCTTTCGTGTCCGCTGTGCGGGGGCGGGCCATAAAGGGAAGACGGGATGTAGTTATTCGCCGCGGGCTCTGGCCGGAAATGATCCGCAGCCTTCTCACACAATTACTCAAAGTGCGCCGCTCGCGTGGCTAATGTAGCAAATGGAAAATGATGCTGTTTTATTGAAAAGCAACCGTAAGTGAGCTAGGAAATGTAGGGCTCGTCATTCAGGGCAGATGCTGTTTGGGACAATTTCTTCTACTTTGGTCCTTGCGCCATGCCGAGAATATGGTTTCCGAAGGCGGTGGGCTTGAAAAACTGCCCAAAGTGCACTCGTCTCTCTGAGCGATTGCGATGCATGCGTTCATAATCCGAACACATGTCATCATCATCATCATCATCATCATCATCATCATCATCATCATCATCATCATCATCATCATCATCATCATCAGCCTTACTACGTTCACTGCAGGACAAAGGCCTCTCCCATGTTCCACCAGTTAACCCGGTCCTGAGCTTCCTGCTGCCAATTTATACCCGCAAACTTCTTAATCTCATCTGCCCACCTAACCATCTGTCTCCCCCTAACCCGCTTCCCTTCTCTGGGAATCCAATTTGTTACCCTTAATGACCAATGGTTATCCTGTCCACGCGCTACATGCCCGGCCCATGTCCATTTCTTCTTCTTTATTTCAACTATGCTATCCTTAACCCCCGTTTGTCCCCTAATCCACTCTGCTCTCTTCTTGTCACACATGTATCCTTACATAAAGTCTTACGCGTGTCACGCGATGGGTTCCTTGAGCATAGATCCGGCTTGAGCAAGTCCTGGCTGTTCGGCATGTTCGCGACCGTTGCACTAGACCTGTTGGTGCCAACGTGGTACTAGCCGTGTTCACGACGGGTTCGCGTCCTTGCCTGACCTTTCGTAAACTAATTCATCACGTGGCCTCTCAAGCGTGACTAGCGCCACGAGCTCCGCGATCACTTCGTCTTTACGAAAGCGTCAGGTGATAAAGAAAATAAAAAATGGCGACCACCGCTGGTACAGCTTACGTGATGGAAAGCTTGCGCGGAGAGACGGCGCCTTCTTAGACGTAGACAAAAAAAAAAAAAAAAGCGGCGTTTGCGTGTCTCGGCATACGGGTGGTTATGGAATGACGCGCAAAGGGAACACGCAAAGTCAAGCTCTTGATTGCGGGTTAGACCGAAGCAGCGTGTATCACGCCAGAGTATGCTCGACAAAATTTTAGGGGCAAAGCTCCTTAGGCCGTGGGTCGTTCCCTCTTCCGTATGTAGTATGTAGCCACCTCTAGTTTATGACTTGCTCAATAGATGGCGTTCTATGTATATGCCCTTGGGAATAATATAACTATATAGCGTTTCACAGTATATCCACGGAGTGAGTGAGTGATGATTAGTGGGGCGAAGCATCCGTCCGCCCATCCGTGTGTCCAACCAGTGCAACCGGCGTTCAACCGTCCGTCCATCCGTTCGTTCGTGATTCTGGTCTTCTGTCCATTCATCCATGCGTCCGACCGTCTGTCTGTCCATTCATGCTTCCGTGCATCTGTATTTACGTCCGTGCTTCTGTCCGTCCGTCTGCCTGTTTATCCGTCCATACTTCTGTTCATCCATGCATCCGTCTATCCGTGCGTTCGTCTGTGAGTCCATCCGTCTGTACGTTTATGCTTCGGTCCGTCCGTTCATTCTTGCAGTCGTCCGTCCATCTGTGCGTCCGTCCGTGATTTCGTCCGTCCATCCGTACGTGCGTTCGTGCCTCTGCCCGTTTGTCCACCCGGACGCACGGGCGGATGGACACATGGACAGAGGCACGGACACACAGACGGATGGATGGAAGCGCAGACAGATGGACGGATGGACATAAGCACGCACGAACGCTTTGCGCCAATCATCATCATTCCCTCCGTTGACATGCTGTGATTTTTTTTTCTAGCTGGATTCAGCTTGACAAGAACTTAATGACGAACGAGGCGAACGTCGCATTCTGACGTGCAGTTTCAGCCTCTAGCATATCGCCATCATGGCTTTCGCCTATGTCCTATAACAAATAGTGCAAGAGACTCGAAATCTATTGGTTTCCATGACGAACGACGTAATGGTAAGCGCAGTCAGAGTCGATGGTCCTCCCCTCTTCTTTCTCTTTTCCGCGTACTGTGGTGAATAGAAATTTGTCTGGGTTCCTGAGTGCGCGCAGTCATCATTATCAAGGTTGTCGTGTCATCCCATTATTCCCTACAATAACGCAAGACGTTCTCGGATAATTGGGGCACTCAACTAAATCGCTAGCCGCCGTTCACTATTCTGGGGACCGCAGCGTGTTCCCCGTCGCTGTTTCCCTTTCCAAATCACCACGTGGTCCCTATAGCACACGTACCACGCCGTTCCCGTCATTTCCCGCGTCCGTATCTCTTTGGACAACCCCCCGTTGATTCTATTTGTGCGAAGACAAAGCGCCTTGATCTTCCAAACATTCTCTCTACCCTTTCAAACACGGGCGCGGACGCAGTCACCATACAGTAATTCACTTGCAGAACAATTATCCGTATACCCACGGGCAGCTACGCTTTGTCGCATTTAACTAGGCGCCTTGCTGCGCTGCGAGGAGGGAGGGGTGGGGGGCAACGTTAATTAACTCGGCCCTCGAAATCCCACGTGACAGCCACCCGTCTACACGTCACCGCGCGCTATTTTACGTCTGAGCTAGCGCGTATAGTATGCTCGAATCGCCCGCACCGCGGAGAGAAGACGTATTGCGAGGCTGTGTATATGGATAAAAAAAAAAAAAAAGAACGTGACCTCCTATACACGATGGCGCTACGAGAGACGGCGGCGGTCCTGTTTTACGGCCGCTCAGCGCCGTTTATTCATCCCCAGGCCGCTTATTTATAGCCGGCGCGTTTGCCGCCGTAATTGCGAACACTCCGTCGTCCCGAATCGAGTCAACGGTGAAGCGACACGGTTGGGGTGATTTCGCCGACCCTCCCGAAGCCCGTAGGTCCTTTATGAACCGCACATACATTCTGGTGTGTCGCTGCGCTCGCTGCCAGAGCCTTAAGACTGCGCTAGAAGCGAAGGAAGGGGATGAAAGTAGTGGAGCCCATAAACTTTTTACTCGCGAAAAAAAAAGAAAAACAAGAAACACACCAGCACAAATTTAGGTATACACGAAGGAGTAAAGGAGGAGGGGGTAAATTCCAGTCACCTATTAACACGTGCCTCTGCATGAGTTGAAACTATACTGATTTTTCGATCCCCCTTTGTCTCATATTCGAAGTTATCTTTCGATTAAAACATGTGGCTCTCGCAGTCCTTTACACGCGCTTGGATTCAAATAAATAAATAAATAAATAAATAAATAAATAAATCCAAGCCCTTACCCGACAGCTTGCTTGTTGCTCTACCTGTTGAGGAGCACAGCGAGTGATCTGACAAAATACTTTTTTTTTTATTTTACTCGGAGAAATCAGGAAGCGAGGTGAGCACTCGGCCAAAACGAGAGAGGTTTTCATTCTGCACCTTTAAACAACCTTCAAGCTCGGTTCATGTTTATGACAGCTCGCCGAGAATGTATCTGTCTCGCCGGAATTAATTTGCCCGTCAGGCTGTGTACCTTCCGCGAAATCATCCCTTGTAGAAAAAGAGACCTGCACACCCTCGTTTAATTTTCGTCTCCCACTCGCTGTGATGCAGCCTAGGTGAAATGAAAGTTTTTTTTTCTTTTTTTGGCGAGAGCCGTGTCTACATCAAGTGCTTCGCAAAGCTGCAATCAGCAGACGTGCCGCCAGCTGGGACACTCTTTGCCAGTGTAGCTGAGTGCGACATTCAGGCAGCTTGGACGTCAAATTGGGCGTATCGAGGAAATCGCACGTCGGGACGAACTCGCGTAATGAAGTTTTCGGAGGCGAGCGTGACAGTTGTCTGCCGCGAGAAAATTGTAAAATATCGTTACCGGGTTTGCCTCTTCGAGAAAAAAAAATCCGGCGTGACCACAAAACGGTATAAACAATAGCACGAACCGAGGGACAGACACCATAGCTCAAAGTAAGGGGCGTAGCTAGAAAGGGAGGGTGGTAAATTATATATATATATATATTTAGTATGCGCATGCATATATTTGCATGTGTGCGCTCATATATATACGCAAGTGAACCTGAAAAAATTTGACGGTGTTGACCCTCCCCCCTTCCCCCCCTTGGCTACACCGTTGCTCAAAGCGCGCGTGAGCTGTGCGTATACGCTCCGTCTATGCGTCATTTATATAACTAACGAATTTACAATGCGGGAATCATTCACAAAGTCGCGCAAGGCCTGGCACAGCGAAATTGGCCCATTCCTCAAGTCATAACGCTATATCCACTTGCTGCTGTGCTGTAACATGGTTCTTGCTAGGCTTTGCTGTTTCAAGTAGGTGTTGCTACGGTTGTAACTATAGATTTTGCGTGAGGATAGACCATCCTCGTTGTGCCTATCTCTGTGTGACTTGGCGCAAGCTTCCCTCGTTTTCTCGTTCTTGTTATTCTCTACTTCTCTCTTTTTTCTTTATTTCTCTCTCTCTCTCTCTCTCTCTCTCTCTCTCTCTCTATCTATCTATCTATCTATCTATCTATTTCTCGCCGGCTCCTCTTTCACTTTAGCTTTTTTCTCCCTATTTTTCCTGTCTCTTTTTTTGTTACCTTTTTGTGTCTCTTTCATTATCTTTCTACAATTTTTTTCTCTCTACTTTTTTTACTCTTCGTATACCGTGATTCACTATCTTCCCTCCTCCTTTCTTTTCCCCTCACCCTCACATCACTTCCCCTCACCCTCACCATGCTTTCCTACCTCCAGGCTATGCGATACTATACAAACCTACGCTATGCTCTGTCAGCGTGCCTGCAGATATCCGAATGGTTTAGAAGCATGTCTTCTTATCGTAAGCGCGCGGCTTCAAATCTCGTCTCATCGTGAGTAATTTTCCCTTGCGCCAAGACCTTCTTTTCTCTTTCTTTCCATGTCTTCCTTTTTTATTCTACTGTCGCCCCCACCTCCTCGCTATGCGCCCGTCTGTTGCCAAATATCTGCGACACATACCGGTTCATCATGATGGTAGCTTGGGGGTTACGACACGTGACGCCGAGATAGAACAGGTTCGCTGTTAGGAACAACAGCGCTTCTCCCGGGCGTACCTCGAACCGCGCGTTCACTTAGTCGCTACGGCCATCGCGTAGACTACGTTAACCGAGCGTGTGCCTGGTTAGCTACCCTACATGTAAGAAAGGGAAGAAGCCATAACAAGCGTATTCTGTTTCCTCAAGTCAACTGGTCTCCGCGAACGTTTGTCAACCGTTGGCGCGCATTCGTGCTCTGCGTATTCACATTGTCTCTTCCTTTATTTTTCCTGTTGGCAGAAGAGCGATCGCACATTTGCAGGTCACGTTTTAAACGTATAACCGTAGAAAAACATTACAACGTTCCGTTGCAAGAAATAAAAGCAGGGTATTTAATAGGGCGTGCCTAGAAGTAAAACAGAGCGTGCCGTGCCGCCTTGGCTTTGCGAGGCGCGCTTCTGCTCTCGTCTGGCAGCCGCTTTGAAGCTTGCAGAAACCCCAGGCTCACTGCGCCTGTGCGGGATGCTTCATCAACAAAAGAAAAAAATTAAGAGGCGACGCCTGCGCCAAATGTGCGCCTGGGGAGCTAGCACGGAAATCGCTTAAGAGGCAGCGTCGTTCGCAACCTTGTGCGTAAAAAGCTTGTGCCACCGCTCCCTGGGGTCGCCATAAAACCGTGTGCATATAGCGTGCTAGCTTGCGAGGCTTATTGCGAGTAGAAGAAACCTTTGCCCCAGCTGAAAAAAAAAGCCTATTTTTTTTCTGCACGCAGCTCAGTAAACTATCTCATCTTGTTATAAGTTTAAACAAAAGTGGGAAGAACTCTCGCAACAAATTTCAGGAGAACGTTTGCTAGGTTGCCCTGCAAAACACGTTTCCAAGCTCTCAGGTGGGATTTTCGTCTAATGGGGATGTTTGTGGTAGAAGGCATTCCGAGCTTGCTCGTTTAGCTTTTAACGCGCTAGAAGTTTGTTACCCCAAGGTTGACCACTGTTAGGTTGTATATATGTGGTGCAAACACAGTTTTGAAGCGGCATCGATCCGCTGTGCTCGCTTAGTGCCCGTACGCCGCTGCGCTGCTAAACGAGTGGTCACTGGCTCGATATCCGGCAATGGCAGTCGCATTTCGGTTTGGGTGAAACGCATAAACGCTCGGGTGCCCAGGATTAGCTTCTCGTAAAAGAATTCAACGTGGGCGCGATTGATGTGGAGCAGCTTCTACACATACCTTGAGTCTGGTGCTCAATGTTCGGGAACGCAATTTAAATTTAAGTAATGTCTAATGCCCTTTTGAAGAAGCGTAAAAAACGTTATGTGAGCGTGCCAACGTAGGTACACTCTAAAAAAAGAGCGAGTAAAAAGGGTGTCTTTTTGTACCACAACAATAATCGTCATCTATATTGCGTTCCATCCTTGCGCTATCGCCCCGCGCCAGGTACATTCAGGTCACGATCGACATGCCTATTATCGGGGTTACATTGCATTCTCGATAGAAAAGTGGCCAGCCCCGAATTTTCAAGAAAGGAAGCGCACGCAAGCCTGATGACAATTACTGTTGCGGAATGAAAAGACATCCTTTTTACTCTACATTTTTTTAGAGTGTACTCATTCGTTGAACCCCGATTTTGAACATAAAAATCGGGCGGTTTTAATAGCCAGCTGCTGCGCGTCTGAACGGAGAAATGTCAGTCACCAAAACTTCGTGTTTCACACCGTGGCTCTGACGCAGGATTGTTTCGGCATCGCCGTCGCAATTTTGCGCCTAGTTTAGCCCACGTTCCAGAACTGAGGGTATGTTTCTGGTAACCACGAGATCTTCATCTTCATCATGTGCTTGAGACAACTGTCACGCTCGCCTCCGAATACTTCATTACGCGAGTTCGTCCCGATGTGCGATTCCCTCGATACGCCCTATTTGACGCCCAAGCTACCCCTAAATGTCGCACTTGGCTACAGCCGCAATGAGTGTCCCACCTGGCGGCACTTCTGCTGATTGCAGCTTTGCGAAGCACTTGATGTATGCCGGTGCCCCGACAGCGCGGTAAGCTTGTCGTGCAACACCCACTCACTCCGATTTTCTTTTCTTGTGAGGCCTTCCAAACTACAGGTCTGACGTAGTAATTGAAAATTTATTTGCTTGTTAACAGTTTGACGAGATGAACCGCACTGCAAGCGAAACATACAAGACAAGACTAAAAAGCTCCCCGATTTTAGTGATACGGTAAAAGCTGGTTAATTCGGATGCCAGAGGACCGGAAGAAATTTACAAGTCAACGGAAAGGCGAATTATTGGAGGTATCAAGAAAACAATGAACAAGTGTCTGTTACATCCATTCACTTTAATGTACGTCTTGATTAAGGCATAAATCTGTCTTTTAATTTGCATAAAATTAGTCTAAAATCAAAACTTTCTTTATTCGCGACTTTGTTCGCAGTGTGGTGGTCGTTCAAGACACCAAACGAAATTGAAAACCAAAGACGTTTGCCGCAGTCACTAAAATCTTGGTCGCCAACATCCCAATTGTCGTAAGACTGAGCATGTCTACCACGCCTTTCTGAAGCCCCGTGGCAGTTTTGATTGCTCACGAACGCCGTTTATCGTTACGTCGCACATCTGCGGCGCTTCGTGCTTGGAACTTCCGAGGATGACCCGAATTTACCGGGCTGCGGCCGAATTTGACCAAATTAACGAGAGCTTGGTTGGCATTGCACAATATACATATTGTCGCGGTTCAACGTAAGCAGTGCACCGAGACGTTGAGTCCGAGAACCGACGGCGTGTGTTTTTATGCAGGAGCCAAGAGCAGGCGAGCAAAAACAAAAGCACGTCGTCTTCTTCAGTCCCCCTTTTCACGAGACTGTTGGCGCGCACATCGTCTTCGTTCTTTGTTTCGTGCGCGGCATTTGCCTCCCCTTAAAAGAGCATCGCCCCGATGCTATAGCTGAGACAGTAATTTGTGCAAGAAGTCACTTTGTAGAAGCGACGGTGCCTCGCAGAGTCACTCGCTGACGTATGGCTTAATGCGCACTACGTGCACAAGCTCAGGTCGGTGCTGGCGACGCCTTGAACAGTTTGGGCTATCCGGGACGACTTCATAGGTAACGTCACTTAGTCGTCGCAGCACTCGGTAAGGTCCGAAGTACCTTCTGAGCAATTTTTCGGATAGTCCCCGTCTTCGTACAGGCGTCCACACCCATACACTGTCCCCGGTTTCGTACGTTACAGGTGTATGACGTTGGTTATAGCGGCCTGCGTCGTACTCTTGCTGTTTGTATATTCGCAGACGTGCGAGCTGCCTGGCTTCCTCTGCGCGTTGAGTAAACGCGTCAGCACTCGTTTCGTTGTCATCGCATTCGTGTGGCAGCATCGCGTCTAACATCGTTTTTACTTATCGTCCGTAAACAAGGCTGAATGGGGTCATCCGTGTGGTTTCTTGTTTCGCAGTATTGTATGCGAACGTTATGTAAGGGAGAATCTCGTCCCAGTTTTTGCGTTCGAAGTCCACATACATTGAAAGCATGTCTTCCAGAGTTTTGTTAAGTCGCTTGGTCAACCCGTTGGTTTGTGGATGGTAAGCTGTCGACTTGCGATGAATAGTACCGCTGAGCACCAACACATGATCTAAAAGCGCGGCCGTGAATGCGGTTCCGCGATCTGTTATAACGATCGATGGCGCACCGTGTCTCAGCACAATGTTCTCTATGAAGAACCGGGCTACCTCCTCTGCTGTGCCTTTCTGGATGGCTTTTGACTCGGCGTAGCGAGTAAGGTAGTCGGTCGCCACTATAACCCAACGGTTACCAACACTAGAGGTGGGAAGTGGGCCCAAAAGGTCCATTCCTATCTGGTCAAACGGCGTTGTCGGGATCTGGACAGGGTGTAGCAAACCGGCTCGTTTCGTTGGAGGTGACTTGCGCCGCTGGCAATCGAGGCAGGTCCGAACATGATGCTTCACGGTAGCGGTGAGTCTAGGCCAGTAATATCTCCCTCGAACTCTGCTCAGTGTGCGCGTGTAGCCTAAATGTCCAGATGTTACCTCGTTGTGGCACGCTTGCAACACCTCAGATCGAAGAGTGGTAGGGACGACAAGCAGGTAGGTGGACCCGTCTGACGAGAAGTTCATTTTGTAAAGGACATTGTTTCGCAGACAGAACGACGATAGTCCTCTTGTAAAGGCTTTGGGTGCATTCTGGCTTCGTCCTTCTAAATAATTAATCAAGCCAAGTAGCTCAGGATCGTCATGCTGGTAATCTGCGATGGTTGACGTGTCGAGGATTCCGAGGAACGCTGTCTCTTCATCAAACGCAGCAGCCGACTCTATTGGTGATCGAGACAGGCAGTCGGCGTCCGTGTGTCGTTTTCCCGACTTATACACTATAGTTATATCAAACTCCTGTAGTCTAAGGCTCCAGCGTGCCAATCGCCCGGAAGGATCTTTCAGACTTGTTAACCAACACAACGAATGGTGGTCACTGATAACCTTGAATGGGCGGCCGTACAGGTATGGGCGAAATTTCATAACTGCCCACACTACGGCGAGGCATTCCTTTTCAGTGGTCGAGTAATTTGCTTCTGTGCGTGACAGAGTTCTGCTTGCGTAAGCGATGACTCTTTCCTCGTCATCCTAGCGCTGTACAAGCACAGCTCCGAGGCCAACATTGCTGGCGTCAGTATAGAGCACTGTAGGAGCTGTGTCATCAAAATGGGCAAGCACGGGGGTCGTCTGTAGACGTTGCCGCAAGTCATTGAAAGCATCTTCCTGTTCGTCGCCCCAAACAAATGCAACGTCATCCCTCGTGAGACGAGTTAAAGGTGACGCAATGCGTGCAAAATTTGGAATAAATCGCCGATAATATGCACGGAGACCCAGAAAACGCCTCACTGCCTTTTTATCTGATGGTGTTGGAAACTGTGCGACGGCGGCAACTTTTTCGGGGTCTGGACGAGCTCCTGCGTAACTGACGACATGGCCGAGAAACTGCAGTTCCTCAAAGCAGAAGTGACATTTTTCCGGCTTGAGCGTCAGGCCTGCGGCCCGTATGGCCTGCAAGACCATTTGCAATCGTTCAAGGTGTTCGTCAAACGTTGTAGAAAACACAATGACGTCGTCAAGGTATACTAGGCAGGTTCTCCATTAAAGGCCAGAGAGAACGGTATCCATGAGACGCTGGAAAGTAGCAGGAGCGGAGCACAAGCCAAATGGTAAAACCTTAAATTCGTAGAGTCCGTCTGGCTTCACGAAAGCGGTTTTTTCACGATCCCTGGGGTCTACTTCAATTTGCCAATATCCGCTCTTTAAGTCCATGGAAGAGAAGTAACGTGCGTTTCGAAGCCTGTCAATCGAATCATCTATGCGGGGAAGCGGGTACACGTCCTTTTTTGTAACCTGATTTAGCTTTCGATAGTCCACACAGAAACGCAGGCTGCCGTCCTTCTTTTTCACTAGAAAAACAGGTGATGCCCAGGGGCTTTTCGACGGTTGAATGACGTCGTCTTCAAGCATTTTTGTTACCTACTGTTCTATCGCTTCTCGCTCTTTTGAAGCCACACGGTACGGATTTTGATGGATTGGTCTAGCCGTGTCCTCTGTGATGATTCGGTGCTTGGTCAAGGACGTCCGGCCAACTTTCGAGGTCGACGCAAAACAGTCGTGGAACTCGTCTAGCAGCACAAGCAGGCGTTCCCGCTGTTGCTGAGTTAAAGTAGGGCTGACGTCAAGGTTAGGTGCTAGGTCACGTGGGTCTTGTGCAGGTGTTGCTTCGAGTGCTGAAAAGCAGTCATGAACATCTGCGATCTCGTCGAAATGTGCCAACGTTGTGCCTTTTGGAAGGTGCCGTCGCTCGGAGGTGAAATTGGTCAACAGCAAGTTCGTTCGGCCGTCGGTGACATTGACTATTCCTCGTGCTACGGAAATCCCGTGAGTGAAAAGCAGCAAGGTTAGTTGGTCGGCGACTCCTTCAGCGTCGAACGATACGTCACATGCTACTGAAACGAGGATACATGATCGAGGCGGCACGACTATATTGTGGTCTTTGAGACGAAAAGATTTGTGCTCTGGTGATGTAGGATCAGTCAGACGAGCACTCTCGTAAAATGAAACCACGTGGTCCGGGATGTTGATTATTGCGCCATGCTCCCTGAGAAAGTCCATTCCTATAATTAAATCTTTGCAGCACTCTGGGAGAACAATGAAAGTCGCGACGAAAGAAGAGTCCCCTATGCTGATTCTTGCTGTACATCTTTCAGTAGGGAGCAGCAATTGACCACCTGCTGTTCTTATATGTGGTCCTGTCCATGGCGTTCTTACTTTTCTAAGATGATCAGCCATCTTGCGACTTATTATGGAAAAATCAGCACCCGTATCGACTAAGGCTGTCACTTGCTCTCCGTCAATAATTACATTGAGGTCGGCGCTCACCATTTCGTCGTTGTTAATATTCGTCGGCGTCAAGTCGTTCTGTCGCGGCAGTACTGGGGACTTTTTATCGTCTTGTGGTCGGGCTGCGACCTTACCCCGAGAGGTCGCCGCCTTTAGTTTCCCCGGTAAGGGCTGGGCAACCTTGTTCCCCGAAGGTCAGCAAAAGTACGTCGATTCGGTGATGATGTCTGAGCAGGGGATGGAGAGCGTGACCTGTGGGCGGAATTGGGCTGGCGATGAGGAGGTGACTCGTGATAGGGAGACCACGTTGTTGAAGGTCCTCGAAAACCAGGGTCGTCATGGCGAACAATGTAGTCGTTATTGGCACGGCGACCGTCGTACCCTGGCCGAGACGGGCGAAGCGATGTGTCGCGGTACCAACAATAGCGAGCTATATGGCCGGCACCACCACAGTTGAAGCAGAGAGGGCGCCGATCGACGGTACGCCAAGCGTTCGTTCTGCGAAATTGTGGGCGTCTTATGTCCTCTCGTGGTGGTGAGTAAGGCGCGGCAAGTGGTGGCTGGTGGCATGGAGACATCGGAGACATGGGCTGACGTCTGAAAGCCTCCTGCAATGGTTGCGACGAAGGTGCGGCTGTAGGTGGCTGGTAGTATGATGTAATGGGCGGGACGGGTGGTGGTCGGCGGACAGCGTCGGCGTAACTCAGTTGACGCTGATCGCGATCGAGATCAGCTGCTGAAAAAGCGTGCCTAAGTTCGTCACGAACGACTGCGGCAACGGCGGTCACTGGTGTATCCACTGGAGGAGTCCAAAGCTTCTGCATTTCTTCGTGGACAATATCTCTGACAAGGTCACGTAGGGAGCCCTGATTGTCCAGAGTCACTGAAGCGGCGTTGATTGGGGTGGTAGTGGACGAGCGATCATAATGCCTCGATCTTTGGTGCAGAGCACGCTCAATGGCAGTGGCTTCTCTTATAAAATCGGCCACGGTAGTTGGGGCATTGCGCACAAGTCCAGCGAACAGTTGTTCTTTCACGCCACGCATAAGGTAACGCAACTTCTTCTCCTCGGACATGTTGGGATCAGCCCGACGACAGAGGCGCGTCACGTCTTCAGCAAACATTGCCACAGTTTCGTTAGGTTTTTGAAGCCTTAACTCTAGCAACTGCTGAGCCCGCTCTCGACGGTCGACGCTAGCAAAGGTGTCAATCAGCTGCTGACGAAAGTCATCCCATGTGGATATACGGCCTTCTCGATTCTCAAGCCACGTGTGAGCGCCGTCATCGAGAGTGAAATACGTGCGGGCGAGCTTCTGTTGAGCATTCCACTGGTTGATGTCGGCAACGCGTTCGTAATGCTCAAGCCAATCTTCAACATCTTCGTGTGGGGCACCACTGAAGCGATCAGGCACAAGTGGCTGAAGAAGTGTTACCTGGGTTGGATTGGAAACGGGGCTGCCTTGTATCCCTTGGACCGACTGTGGGTGGCTAGCGGAGGCCATTGGTAGAGGTACGTAATGCCTGGTACAATGTTCGTCGAAGGAGGTCAGCTCAGGAGATAGGCCTAGCAACCGCCGACTGAAGCGGTGTACTGGTGTCGTAATAGATGGCTGCGTGTCGGGACTTGATGAACGGCTCCCAGATGGGGTGTTGAGCATCGGCAGGCTTGCAACCCAGCGCCTCCACCAGTGTCGCGGTTCAACGTAAGCAGTGCACCGAGACGTTGAGTCCGAGAACCGACGGCGTGTGTTTTTATGCAGGAGCCAAGAGCAGCTGATGATGCTGATGCTGATGACCTCTGATGGATGGCGCTTACCCACAAAGGGGGATGGGCCAAGAACCGGGCGGCAGGATACTTAAATGAAACTAAACTGAAAATGAAGACAATCTGAAAAAGTAGCTTAAAATAATACTACCAAAAAACAAAAATGTGTGCTGAGGAAGCGGTCAAACCATCTTTTGTTTTTGAAAGACATAACTACGAATTATAAACTAAAGATCTGAAAAGGTAGTGGTTCACTAGCATGGTAATCTTTTAGTTGCGTTGATGTAATCAAACACAGCGGAGCATACATCCCTGTGGCAGTAACCAAATGAAGTTCCGCCAAGTGATAAAATTACTGGTAAATTTACTTGTATTCCTAGCTTTTGTAATGGGGCTACTAAAAATCTTTTTCTCTGATAAGAATAACGATGACAGAATAAAAAGAAATGTTCAATTGTTTCAATTTCGTTGCACCAAATGCATAGCGGTGACGCCTTGAGCTGAGCTTTATTAAGGTAATAATTTAGTTGTGGAACTGCACAGCGTAATCTGGTATAAGTGACCTCTAACTGGCGAGATACACACCACTGTTTATTCCAGCAATAGCTCAAATGCTCGAAATCTTTGAATTTATCCAAATTACCTTTTCCCCGTTGCAGGCAAGCATTTCGGAACCTTAGCGCGGTTACGTAAGCCGTATCTGGCAAAACTGGGATGGTGGGCCCACCCAGGGATGCTGCTGCTAAAGAGTCCGCCATTTCGTTCAAATATAATCCGCGGTGGCCTGGTACCCATAGCAAATGCAGTTTTTTTACGTTTTTCGGTACTAAATGCCGAAACGTATTCATCAGCTCTGAATTTACTGCCGCAGAAAGTGCATTACAAACTGATAACGAATCTGTAATGATAACTGCTAATGATTCGCTTGAGGGTAATTTGCGTAGGGCAAGAACAATGGCCAATAATTCTGCCATGAATACCGGGGTATAATCTGGGAGTCGAATCGAAAAGGACCAGTCCAAAGAAGGAGAGAAGATGCCAACCCCAGCCTTTTCTTTTGACACAGATGCATCAGTCGCTATGATATTGCTTATCTCTAGGTGGGCTAGATAATCTGCTAACTGGTCATTTAAATACCTATATGCCAATTGTTTCGCGTTATGAGGAAATATATCATCGAATTGTATGCTAAGCATTGACTTTAGGTTGTGTATTGGACCAATATGTCTAATTTTTACATTCAGTTGCTTTAGTAGCGCTTGTGCAAACACTATTTGCGGGGTGTGTAGTCGCGACCAATGGGTTTCGAAAAATAAAGTCGGTTCTTGAATGAAAGCGTAAAATGAGAGTCTTTGGTGTGAACTGTATATATTTAAGAATGCTTGCACAGTAAGAATTTTAAACCTATTTAGCAGAGAAGGTAGGCGAGCTTCCATATACAACACGTTATTTGCAACAAACTTTGGTAGACCCAGACACAAACGCAACGCTTCTCTTTCCAGCAGTATTAGGGGTCTCATTTTATAGGCTGCGCTGCCAGAAAATAATACACATCCGAATTCCATGATGGGCCGCACATAAAGTTTATATATCATTATTAGCACATCTCTTCTTAAACCCGCCTTACGGTTTGCAAGCTTCCATAGCCACCCCATGGCCCGTGTTGCCTTGGAGTACACATCATCAATGTGACTTCTCCAATTTAATGTGTCATTATATATGATGCCCAAATATTTAGGAGAATTCGCCTGCGGAATGAGCTCATTACTGTACATTAACGAGATGTTGATAGGCTGCAGAAAAGAGAATGCAAGGAGCACACTTTTCTTTACGTTCAGGGTCATATGAATATTTTTAAGCCATCTTTCTATCATATTGAGATAATTTTGTAGACTCTGGTATAATGATTGAAGGTCGGTATTACTTGCGAAGAAAGCAATATCGTCCGCGTACACATATAACTGAATATCCTTAGTTGATGGGATGGAGCTTAAGAAAATGTTAAATAAAACTGGCGACAGGACAGCCCCCTGTGGTACGCCACGTGTCTGCTTATATCTATTCGATGAGTACCCATCTTTAAAGCAGTAATATTCTCTCCCTCTTAAAAACTCCGACACCCACGCAGTGATGTAGTTGGGAAAGTGGTGATATTCCATCTGTTTTAATAAAATTGAATGCTCAACCCTATCGTACGCTTTAGCCAAATCTAAAGTAACTAAAGTACAGTATTGGCGCCGACGCCGAGCCAGTTGTATTCGGCTCTCTAAATCAACATGCGCACACCATATTGAGCAACCGGATCTAAAACCAATTTGACTGGGGTTTAATATTGCGTTATTATTAATATATTTCATTACCCGGGCATTCAAAACTCTTTCAATTAGCTTAACCAGATTTGACGTGATTGATATCGGCCTTACATTGTCCAAGGCGAATCCTTTTTCCTGCTTTTTAAGAAGTGGAATCACTTTAGACAGCTTTCATTCCGCAGGTATCCAAGCTTTTGTCAAAGAAAAATTCACCAGATTAAGTACTTCAGTTGGACAAATCTCGAATATTACTTTTATCATTGAATTTGTTACCCCGTCTGGTCCAGGTGCGGAAGGAGATAAGTGCCTTATTATCTCTGCCAGCTCATCTAAAGTAACCTCCTCGAAATCCTCGCCTGCCATTGGGTTCACAATGTGCAGTGGTAGAGTTGACATAAATCTATCTTGGAGCCCTTTCGCAATATTTTCTACTAAATCAGAGAGCTCACGGGGGGAAAGAACAGAAGAGTCAATATTTTCAGCGGGTGGTAACATCTTTTGAGATCTTAAAAATCTGAAGAGCGCTTTTTTGTTTTTAGCCCTAGAAAAATACTCATGTCGTTTCATATTATAACCATCTTTTGCTGTACTTACTGTGCGTTTGAAGTCTGCTGCTGCGAATTTATAATCACACCAATTTTTTGGACATTGGTTGACCAGCAGTTGTTTCCATGCAGCTTTCCGTTTTCTATAGCTCCTCGTGCACTCTTCAGTCCACCATGGACTAAAAGAACCTCTTGTGGCCGACTCTAATTTAAGAGTTGCGTCTTTTACTGATCTTTTTAACACTGCACGCAGACTCATAGCCCTAATGTCACCTTGTATGTCCTTGCGGTGATCAAAAGTAGCCCTCAAGTCTTTTTCTAATTTTCTATAGTTGAGGAATGAGCGGGCCTTTTCGGCGACATGTATTCTTGGAAAGTTCAGTACAAAACTAATAGGCAAGTGGTCACTGTTAGTAGCACAGTCTAAATTTTGCCAGGAACATAAATTTAGAGATGAGCTTGAAAATGTCAAGTCAATTACAGATTTAGAGAGACCTCGGACAAAAGTAGCAGATTGTGAATTTAAACAAGATAAATTCTTGTCAATAGCTCATTCCCACAATCGTTTTCCGCTTAAATCTGTTTTAAAACCCCAGGCCACATGATGTGAATTGAAGTCTCCAGTGACTGAAATCTCCAGTGCCAAGAGCAGGCGAGCAAAAACAAAAGCACGTCGTCTTCTTCAGTCCCCCTTTTCACGGGGCTGTTGGCGCGCACATCGTCTTCGTTCTTTGTTTCGGGCGCGGCAATATATGCTTCCCATGACCAGAAAACACGCGTCCTAACTATCCGAATTTTCGAATGGTTGGTGCCGAATTAACGAGCTTCTACTGTAGTTCTACTGTGCGGTCAACATATGCCTCAACATCTTATCAATTTACAGTAGTCAAGTTCAGACAAAAAATTTAAAAATGTGTTTTTGTCACTACTTCTAAAAATTCAGGAAATCAAGTTTTGGCAACCATTCTGCCAAGTTTTCATGTCACAGCATATAGCGTCGCTGCATTTTCTCTACTTCATGATGTGGGTCTTATCTCTTCATTTGATTGTGGGTGATAATTCTTTGGTACTAGGTGCTTGATTATGCATTGTGGTTTCAAATTACCAGGAGGCATAATATTTGCATTGCATTGCATTGCCTGCAATCTCTACTACGTGCGTACTATCAGCGTGAAATATAACCGTAACAGCGGCAAGCCTTTGCGATAGTGTAGTGCGTGCCATCCAGTTATCACCATTGACAGGCACGCGCATCCTCTTCCACAGCTTTGCGCATATATGCGTGCCTGCTCGTAGTGATAAGTGGACGGCAGGCACTATACCATCGTGAAGGCTTGCCGCTGTTCGAGTTTCATTTCACGCTGCGAGTGCTTGAACGAGCGTGCTTTCCCTCACAAAGAAGCTTGTCGCAGAAAAGCCAGCTTTACAAAACGTGCAAACGCAGTCGAAATTTGTGGACGTTCCCACGTGCAGGTAGCCTCCTGCAGTAGCAAGCATTGATCAACGTCTTCCGATAACCTTCACTGCCGGGACAAGTGAGGCAACGAAATCATACTTGTTTTACACTTCCGATGCTTTCTTTGCTGCGGAAATCGGCACGAACCCTTAGAGGCTAGAGTGAAATGAGTATATAATAATAATAATAATAATAATAATAATAATAATAATAATAATAATAATAATAATAATAATAATAATAATAATAATAATAATATCTGGGCGTTTACGTCCCAAAATCAAGATATGATTTAGAAAAGCCGTAGTGGGCTCTCCGGAAATCTTGACCGTTTGGGGTTCTTTAATGTGCACTGACATGCGAGCAGTTCACAGGCCTCTAGCGTTTCCCCTCCACCGAAATTTGATGGCCATGACCGGGATCAAACCTGCGACTCTCAAGTCAGCAGCCGAGTGCCCTAACCAGTGAGGTGGACATGTTAAATCTTTACTAGTCGTTAGCATATTTACTTTCGTTTTCGTTTGGCAATAAAGCATTGACAGCGCTGCTAAATGGCTTCAACAACTCCGCACTTCAAGAATGCGAGCTGGATTTGTTAGATTGGATTCCGAGAAGCAATCAAAACTTGTGCCTAAGACAAGTAAAGCTCATTTCCTTCTACGAGCGCCGCTCGATTATGTTTGCTGTTTTAACGCTACGCGCTGTCGTTCAGTAGAAACAGCATTGCCATGCCGTGACTCACGATCGAACTGTGGCCACAGAACGTGCTCTCGCTACGTTCAGATCTGCGACTCGGGCGACGCGTGCGGCTGCTTTGCTTTTTACTTCTCGTCTCCATACTCGTTGTGTGCAGCGCTCAAACCTTCCGGACCCGTTCTCTTTTCCCGCAGACTTAGAACGACCGATTCTCGCTGGCACCGCACGCAATCGGCATGGCGGACTTGCAAGCGCACTTCCACCCTGCTGAAAAAAAAAAATGCGAGCGCGCGCACTTTCCCGCCGAACGACGTCCTCTATCGCCAATTAAAGAAGGCGGGCGAGCGGTTATTTACGCCTTTCGGTTCTCCTTCTCCATTTTTCGCCATCACGCACCGTCTCCCTTCGCAGACCTTTTCCAATCCTTCCAAGTGATCCCCTTTTAAAGTTTCTCCCCCTTTTGTGCTTCGCCACACGAAACATTTAGTAGCGTGCAGTGGGGTAAACGCTATCGAGCTCACGCCGACCAATCGGATTAACTGTGATAGCTAACAGCGCGGTGAAGCACGCAACATTCGGAACTCGTAAATGCATCGGCGAGTTCTCCATAATCTATATCACGATCACATTGTGCGCAAGCATGAACCTACTGATTGACTACGTCCGCGCACATTAAAAACAAGAACAGTGCGCTTACAAACGAGCACCGGAGCTCTACTTGAAATCAGGTGCGTACAATCGTTGTGTTCGTTTTTTTTTTTTTTTTTACGTACATCTGTCTTCGTGCTCTAGTCGCGCTGCCACATTCCATTAAAAATTACAAACTCAATCTTTCGGCGTTCTGAACCCCGTGCTTTCGTGCGAATGTTCGTTTTGACGTATACCTAGTCGTGCATGGTTTTAGGAATTCATGATCTCAGTATTTTCCAAGTCTTGGAGGCATGACTTTCGAAGCTTTCCTGTCTGTCACAACCATTGTTAGGTACTCACGTGGTGTCCTTCATTTTTTTTTCTTTTTTAAGGCAGCAAGCCGTTTCGAGAGCGCTGAGCTTTAAGTGGGTGGCACAGAATACCCCGGAGGAATCCGTGAGCACTGCAGGTAGGAGCAGGCTGGCGCTGTCAAATTTATAGAAAAGCAGGACGAGACCACAGCAGACGCCACCCGGCGTATACTCCTTTGGCGAAAACGGTGTTTCGTGTTCAGCTGCGTTCCCTTGCTTCTTTAGTTCACCTCACCTCGCGTATAGCCGGTATAGAGTGTTTTATTTGTAGATTCCTTCTATACAGCATACGTAAGGAAACGTGCAAAACAGAAAGTTAGTTCAGACTTTTTTTTTTTTTACATCTGCAGGCATGGGACTCGCTAGAAGTGCGGGGGATCACTCACTTGAACAACTGCACTACAGTAACGGGGCAACAGCTGTCATGCGGTGACCGAATCTTTAGGTGTTGCAGCATTTTTTTAAGGCTTTAGTGAGCTTCCCGTGTCACTTGGGGGCACGCAACACGCGGAGCAGCCGCTGCACCGATATGACAACTGTTTCGCTCGTAACAAAAGTGCAGGTATTAAAGTGATGGCCGGGTCCCCTGATTCTAGTCAATTGCTATATAAGTGGCTTCTCTATTTTTTTTAATGCCAGCCAGATGCGCCCGATCCAGCCGTTCACCACCCTCAACTCCAGCTTTTTCCTGCTCTCGCCCATCGCCTAGCCTTCGCTTGTGCTTTGCGGTCCTAGTGTAGAGAACACATTATGTGGCGCCTCACGACGGAAATCATATAAAGTGATTTTTCGTTCAATTGTGTACAGATCCGTGGGGCGGCGTATTGCACTCCTCGTGTTGACACTGTTGGCGGTCACTATGGCTCTGTAAGAGATACGGTGTTTTGAGAGAGTGTGTCGCCGTTCATGGCGCTATGCGGGCAACCAATGGGAAAGCGTCACTGCGACGATGCAGCATGCGCTCACTTTAGGAGCGTTGCGAGGCAGAGGCGCCATGTATTGCTTCGAGCGACAAAGAAGGAGCACGAAGGAACGAATCTGACAGACGTATCATATTGGAGAGGGAAACACGTCTATCGCATATCCGTGGGAAAACGTCTCGGACGCACGTGGGACGCAAGCCGCCCTACCCTTTACATGTGGCGTCGCATCACGACCACTCACTGAACTAAGGCGGACCGACGGCTCCCGTTGAGGAGCACGCATTTGCACTTTATTGGAAGAAATAAAGGAGGAGGTGTTGGCTACATGAGTACGCCTACGTTAATTCATTATCAACCGTGGCCTACGTAATGAACCGCAGTAGCGTAGCAACGGCACGCTGCCGGAGCTAATCGCGTAGGTAGCGTATCAGTACAGATGTAAAGTAGCCAGAATGCAGAGGTCAAAAATAACGCTTTTGTTACCACGTAACGAAGGGATCAATGTAGCAAATTTGCGACCGCGACCGGAATGCGAGTTTCTTAGTTCTCAACTCCCCTAGATCAACACGATGTTGAGCCTTTTTATGAGACGCGTGCGAACTTCAGCTTGTTGGTACACATCCGTACTTGAAAACAGCGCGATACAATACAGACGTAAGTTCTGTTCGGTCTTTTTCGTCTTTCCTGTATCGCGCTGTTTTCTCCTGTGAATTGAGTCTTTTATGTTTATTGCTACTGGTAATGTGCTTGTAATCAATAAATAACTTTGACGGACTGGGCAATATTTGAAAGAGCGCGAGCCCTGGTCAGGTTTATACATTAGCTACTACATCGTGCGTGCTAGTGACACCCACTTGAAAAGAGCTCAAACCCGAGCTAAATGGTGAAATAGTAGTTTTCTTCTCTCCGTCCATACGGACGCTATCTTCTTTTCGCTACTAATTTCTTCGAAAAACACGTGGACAAGTCAGTGCGAATCGTTGAGCTTATCAGAATTTTTGGCTGCACTCTGACGTCTCTGCTTGCGCAGTCTACGATGCACAAAACGAAGTGAAATCAGTTGATTGTGCACAATAGTCACAGGAGACAAGGCAGAACGTAAGTGCGACTGCACATGAAAGCAGGGTAGGAGACAATTCACAACGGCTTTTCCTCGTACGTGGAGAAACCGAGGGCTTATTTCCTTATGGCGTTACGTGAAGAGACTGCTGCTGGCGTCACGAAATGTGCCGAAAAGACGGGAAAACGCGAGGATAAAATAGCGCGTTCACTCTTTGTATTTTGGGAGGACGTCTAGGGGCCCTTTAAGACCGCGCGCTGATTCGTTGCTCTTTCCAGGGCGTATTCTCTCAAACGTAACTTTTGCATGTTTATCGGTCTCGACTAAACACACCCTCGAAGGCTTGACAGAAGATAACCCAATCTATGACGACCGATTCGACAGTTCTGTGACGCCGACGCAGTCATGTACTTGAACGGCACCGCAGGCAACATCTGAGCGACTTGCCTGTCAAGTACTGATTTCCGGGAGTGCGTCGTTCTGTTCCTCAGTCACCGAGTTCATTGTTCTCTCGACAGCGTCGAACGCAGCCAACAAAAGGCTCGCCGTCAGCGCCCCCTTTGTGGATGATCAGTCGTGGCCTCAAGTGACCGCACTGCCGAGAAATAGGTCGTAAGATATTACCGTCGTCTGCACTCAAACACTCTCTGCGACTAATTAGCTTGGACGAACTGCTACTGTGACGAAGAGTGCGAGAGAAGGAAGAGACGATAAGACACGTTCCCGTTCTAACTAACGGGAAGGCTTTTTTTTCTCTCTTCTTTGTATTTTATTCAAAATGTGGGGTAACCACTCATACGTTTCAATCTTATTGTCTCACGTGGTTCTAGTAGTTCATTGAGTAATGAAATCGTGAAAACACTGACCATTGAAACGCCGGCTACGCCCTAACTTCATCAGTGATAAATCGTCTGCGGTGAAAATAAAATGAAAAAGAAAGAACCAAAGGCTTCACATAAGTGCTAAGATGTTCAACAGTGGCACCACTGAGAACTCTGCTATAGTCTGCATACAATGCATTTACAAGAGCAGAAAAACGAAAATAAGTGCGAGTACTTTTTCTTTAACAAGGACAAGAATTCATCCACTATATCTGATATACTGGCACGATGTGGTACTCTCGTCACGCCGCATTGCGGAATCAAGCCTTTCAACGTCACAAGACAATGGTGCGGTGTGATACGCTTTCTTGAAAAACAGATAAAAAAAATAAACGAAGTGTATTCTCTTGGTTGAATCGATAAATTGACGCCCACCGCATTAATGCGCGTTTCATGTCTACCTGCTCGCTCATACATCACGCTTTAGACGAGAGCAGACATTACCACTCCCGACGAAGCTTTAGGCTCAGTACAAAGAATACAGCGTGTTATACGGGAAGGTAAAGCAAAGGCATAAGAATGGAAGCTTGAGCGAGTTGGCATGCATTCATCCTGGTTGAACGGGGCACACGAGACGACGATGAAGTAAAAGAACACAGACAGGCGCTGACACGCAACTAACATTTATTTAGGAAAGAAAAGCTGATATATAGGTAAAGTGCAACTTGACAGAAAATGCAAAAACCAAACAGCAATACATCCACACACGCCGCAAGCAAAAGAACTCGAGCTGTTGGCTGATTGCGCACAGTTACAAGCCCAGTCCGATAGCTCTTGCCTCTGCTGCACACACGATGCTGCTATCCTTGCGCCTATCTACTTCATCTTCATTACAATTGGCCCCCCATAGAAAAAAGAGCCATTCTGGCGACTTAGTATTCTTCAGGGATTATGGAACCGTAATACGGCTTGAGTCTTTGAACGTGCAGGACCTCACGGTTATGGCGTCGCATATCAGAAGGTGGTGTGAGAGGCTCAATCAGGTAGTGGACCAGGGAAGTCTTTTCGATGACGCGGTAAGGTCCATCGTACTTTGGAAGAAGTTCGGAAGAAAGTTCCAGTGTGCGATGCGGCACTGACAGCCACACGAGGTCACCGGGCAGAAAAACGGGAGTCGAGTCGTGGGCATCGTGAATGGCTTTCTGGCGGTTCTGGTCATCTGGAATAAAGCGGTGAGCCAGCTGGCGACATTCTTCAGTGTGTCTGCTGGCGTCCAATAGGCGGACATTTGGAGGCGTCTGGCCGATAGGGCAAAATGGTGTCAATTGTGTGCACAGAGTGACGGCCGTAAAGGAGGTAAAAGAGGGAAAACTTTGTTGTGGCTTGCGTCGTGGTATTATAGGCGTAAGTTATGAACGGCAGAACCAGGTCCCTATTAGAGTGATCAGGTGTGACATACATAGCAAGCATGTCACCAAGAGTTCGATTAAAGCGCTTCGTAGTGCCATTAGTCTGCGGATGGTAAGCAGTGCATGTGCGATGAACAATAGCGCAGTCAGCAAGCAATTTTTCGGAGACCTCGGATAGGAAGGCGCGGCTTCGGTCGCTGAGCAATTCTTGAGGACCTCCGTGACGCAGCACAAACCGGTGCAGTATGAAAGAGGTTACCTCTCGTGCTGTAGCAGTCTGGAGAACAGTAATCTCGGCATAGCGAGTTAAGTGGTCGACTGCCACTGTTATCCACCGGTTTCCGGCAGGAGTCATGGGAAGGGGCCCATAAATATTGTTACGTTTAGTAATGTGTTTATTACGTTGTGGCGTACTGGTAGACTTGAAGGGGTCGTGCACCGGAGGCCCATCTCTCTAGCCGAACGTCCTCTTCTCTAATCTGCCTGTTCCCCGCTACCCAGAGGCTCATACCCAAATCACATATGCATAACATTTCCCTCCGCGCAGACGAAGCCCACTGGGTGAGTTAAAGAGTCTCTGTGGGAATATAGCGCTTCAAGCGTGCCATATGAACAAGTTCAGTTTTTGCTGATCGTCGGCCATTTGAATGAAGACGTGCTACGCAGTAAGTTACATCGCTTATGCGGTCTAGAACAACATAAGTTCCCGCATAGTGTGCCAGCAATTTTTCACACGACCCACGTTTTCTATTTGGCGTCCACAGCAACACGTGGTCTCCGCGATTATACGTCACGTGTCGACGTTGACGGTCAAAACGTTCCTTCGAGCGATCTTGCGAAGCGAGGGTGCACAGGTAAGCAAGACGTCGGGCTTCTTATGCACGGCAGACGATCCCGGATATACCGGAATCACGGTGGTCCATTAACGGTAAGATGGTATCTAGGGTATGACGAGGTGGCCGACCATACAGAAGAAAAAACGGACTGTAGCTGGTAGTCTCATGCTGTGCGGTGCTAAATGCTTAAGTGATGAACGGTAGCACGCCATCCCAGTTCCTGTGATCTGCTGCGACATACATAGAAAGCATGTTCGTCAGAGTCATGTTAGTTCGTTCCGTCAGGCCATTTGTTTGGGGATGATATGGCGTAGAGTGCCGAAATCTTGAAGCGCATAGACGAAGCATCTCTTCCACCACGTCTCCAGTGAATTGTCGCCCACTATCACTGATAACAATCTTAGGAGGTCCATGTCGTAAAACCACAAAACGCAGCATGAATAAACACACGTCAGCTGCAGTTGCCGATGGTATAGCAGCTGTCTCGCATTACCGTGTTAAGTGATCGGTACATACGACTATCCAGCGATTGCCATTAGAAGACCTCGAAAAAGGACCTAGAAGGTCAATCCCAACTTGCTAGAATGGAGTTCTAGGGGGTGAAATAGGATGTAGTCGCCCTGGAGGAGCACTGGTAGGGCGCTTGCGGCGTTGGCACTCGTTGCAACTAGAGACGTGCTGTTCCGTCGACTGGCGCATTTTCGGCCATTAAAATCGTTCTTGAAGCCGGCAAAGAGTTTTCGCTGTGCCTAGATGGCCGGACGTTGGGTCATCATGCATCGCCTGCAAGACGGAAACGCGAAGGCTGTTCGGAACCACGAGAAGATATCGTGAGCCGGTCGTAGCATAGTTATTTTTGTACACAAGCCCGTCGCGCATGCAGAAGCGAGTCGCAGATGGTCTTGACTCGGTAGGAAGGAGCTCCTGTATGGTGTGGTCCCTTTGCTGCTCAATCTTAAAGGCGTTGGTATCAGGAAATGGCAGGTCCAATGGCGCGATGTAAGTGTCGAAGTTGCCCGCGTCGCAGTCCGTCGATGGAAGCGGTAGTCGCGAAAGACAATCTGCATCAGCGTGATGACGACCGCTTTTATAGGAAACTGTAAAGTCGTGTTCCTGCAGACGGAGTGCCAGCGCGCTAGTCGACCAGATGGGTCACGTAGATTGACCAACCAGCACAGCGAATGACGATCTGTCATGATGGTAAAGGGGCGTCCGTACAGGTAGGACCGGAAGCGCTGCACTGTGAAGACTACGGCGAGGCATTCTTGCTCTGTGACGGTATAGTTACGCTCGGACTTGCTTAGCGAGCGACTTGCATACGCAACGACATGTTCTTTGGTATCCAAGCGTTGAACCAACACGGCGCCTACACCGACACCGCTAGCGTCTGTGTGAAGTTCTGTGGGAGCCAGGGGATCGAAGTGTCGAAGAATCGTATGGGATGTTAAAAGGAACTTCAACTCAGAAAAAGCAGACGTGCATTCCGAAGTCCAGTCAAATGGCATGCCTTTCTGAAGCAGGCACGTGAGTGGGTGCACGATATTGGCAAATCTAGGGATAAATCGACGGAAGTATGAGCAGAGGCCCAAAAAGCTGCGCAGTTCTTTCGCTGAGTGAGGTTGCTTGAACGCCTCCACTGCAGCCGTTTTCGCGGGATCCGGCCGTATGCCTTCTTTGTTCACCAAGTGTCCAAGGACGAGTGTTTGGCGCTCTCCGAAACGACATTTCTTTGAGTTGAGCACCAAGCGTGCTTCGCTTAGGTAGTTCAGCACGAGGTCGAGGCGTGTGTTGTGCTCACAGAAAGTGCGCCCAAAAATCAAACATCGTCCAGATAACACATGCATACTTCCCACTTCAAACCACGTAGAATGTTGTCCATGAAGCGCTCGAAAGTTGCAGGCGCATTGCATAGTCCGAATGGCATCACATTGAATTCAAAAAGTCCATCTGGTGTAACGAATGCCGTTTTCTCTTTATCTTCTTCGTGCATTGGAATCTGCCAATACCCTGACCTCAACTCAACAGACGAAAAGTAGGAGGCTGATGAAAGACAGTCTATAGCATCATCAATACGTGGTAGTGGGTACACGTCCTTCTTTGTGATGGCGTTGAGACGGCGGTAGTCAACGCGAAATCGCCATGTTCCATCTTTCTTTTTGACCAATATTACGGGAGCGGCCCACGGACTGCATGATTCCTGAATCACATTCTTCTTTAGCATCTCGCCAACCTGTTCATTTATCACTGCGCGTTCCGCAGGCGATACCAGGTATGGCTTTTGTCAGAGAGGTCTATGGTATGCCGTATCTATGCGGTGCTTTACACGAGAAGCAGGGAATGACAGTGGAGCCTGTAGCTGCGCGAAATCGAAAAGACCAGCATGTTTGCGCAGAATACTCGCCAGGTCATTACGCTCGTTGGTGCTAAGAGACTTGTCAATCATTGCCTTTATGGAGGTGTCCCTGGCGTGCAAATGATTGGAATCAGGCTTATCCGGAGAATCACTGCTCTCTGCAAGGATGGCAAGGGAGAACACCTGATGTTGACGGATCTTAGCAAGTTGTAGACCCTCTGGCAGTACCGAAGGTTCATTGGAGCCGTTGATCACCCACAAACCAGTATTCCCTTGCACAACCGACAACGTACAATAGAGTATTAGAACATTAATCTTTATGCAACTGAGCTGAATGGGCTCTACGGTGGCATCAAATGTCGTCCCGGTTGCAGGGGAACTGACGACAAGAACACACTTGGCAGACAAGGGTGGTACAGTTGTGCTCATGGACACGCAAAGCGTGCTTTCCATACAAGGCGGGCTTTCCATAAACGCTACTGGAACATTTGAATCTACTGTAATCTCTCCTGTGCGGCAATCGACAGTGGCACCACAAAGATTCAGGAAATCAAGTCCTAGAATTACGTCATGCGTTGAATGAAACAGAACAGAAAAATCGGCGATAAAATTCTGGCCGCCCAAATTAACAGTCACTGTGCAGACACCAACAGGTTGTAAGACATCTCCGCTCACTCCACGAAATGTATCGGCACGGTCCCAACGGAACATAATCTTTCGTCCAAGAAGGAGTTTGAATGCTAGACTCATCACTGATATGGTTGCACGTGTGTCCACCAAGGTCATTGTTGAGACACCGTCGATTAGAACACGAACCTTATTTCGAAACATGCGAATTAAAGGAGGCATTTCTGTGGAAATCGAAGACTGTCCAGCGACCTCACCTCCAACGGTCGCACTGACTAGTTTTTCGGCGGCGGCGAACGGTAGCGGCGCCTAGGAGACGGCGACCGATTGGAGCGAGGGGCTGGCGGGGGTGTCAGACTGCGGTCAGAGGCCGGAAAACGGCGTCGCAGCGACCTTGGTATCTCCTGGGATGCGCTTCCAGAGAACGTTGGTGCTCGTGCAAAGCCAGACAGGTGGGATCTCGGTGAAGGGTCGTACCTTCGCGGCTGCCAGTAGTTGCAGTACCTGGCAATGTGGCCTTAGACGCCACAGTTGTAGCAGACGGGTAGGGGTCGTTCGCCGAACCACTGCTGCGAGCGCTCCGCTGTGTAAGGTCGCCTACCCGAACGGAGTGTAGCAGCTTGCTGAACGGGAACTACCCGCCTCTGTGGAGCGGGGCCGGTACGAAGGCGTCGGTCATACCGCTGGTCAGGCGCGAATGAGTCTCGGCGTGGCCAGGAAGTTCCAGCTTCGCTAAAGTCCGTCGCACATACCGATGGTGGCAGAGGAGCGATCGGCGCCTCGTGGTAGGATGAACAGGTAGGCGGATGATGGACGGTGTCATCGACCAGTGTGTCTTGTCGCTGTAGCTCTTCGCGCACTATTGCCCTGATAGTAGCGGCAAGGTCGGCAGGCGGGCTTACGTCGACGCTGGCGACCGTTGTGACATTTCCCAGCCTACCAAATTTCGGGGCAATACGACGGGTCTTCAGCTTCTCGAAGGTACGGCAGTGACGTTGGACGGCGGAGGCGGAAGTGAGGTCTTCCCTGCCTATCAAAAAATTGTAGACGCCCTCTGCTGTACCCTTCAGAAGGTGTCCGACCATGTCCTCTTCACACATATACGGGTCTATGATCTTGCAGAGCATCAGAACCTCTTCTATGTAGGTGGTACACGTTTCTCCAGGAGTTTGGGCTCTTTGAGCCAACGTGTGCTCCGCGCTTTTCTTTTTCGAATCAGAGTCGCCGAAGCATTTTTTGAGTTCTTCGGCGACACGATCCCACGTTGTTAAGGAATCTTCGTCGTTTTTGTACCACATCAAAGTGGTTTCCGTGAGAAACAGTGCGACATTTCCCAGTTGGTCAGTGGGATCCCAGGCGTTGTACCGGCTCACCCTTTTGGAATGTGTCAGCCACGCATCCACATCTTCCCCTGCTCTTCCCGCGAACGGGCGGGGTTCCATATAGCGATACCGAGGTGCAGCCGGCACTGGCCTTTGCGTGGTTGAGAAGCCGTGACCTTCGCTCTCGGTCATGGCGGTTGTTGTCGGTGGCAGACCAGCAAGACGACAGCTCCGGCGAAATTCAAACAGCTGTGGCTCCGTGGTTCGTCGACGTGCTGTACCCCGCACCTCCACCACTCTGTTACGTTTAGTAATGTGTTTATTACGTTGTGGTGTAGTGGTAGGCTTGAAGGGGTCGTGCACCGGAGGCCTATCTCGCTAGCCGAACGTCCTCTTCTCTAATCTGCCTGTTCCTCGCTACCCAGAGGCTCATACCCAAATCACATATACATAACAATATCAATGCCGACACGATCGAAGGATCGGGACGGGCATGGCAACGGCTGTAGTTCTCCAGCTGAGATGTGCGGGGGAGACTTGCGGCGCTGGCATTTACGGCAAGAGTGGACGAAGTTGCGAACGAAGGTATACATACCACACCAGTAGTATCGGTGCCGAATTTTTTCATACGTCTTGAAAATTACTGCATGACCACACTGTGGGTCAGTATGGAAGGAGGAGCAGATCTCTGACCTCAAAGCTCGTGGTACGACAAGCAACCATGCGCGCCCCTCTGGAGCATAGTTGCGACGGTATAGCAGCTTGTCACGAATTGCAAAATGGGCAACTTGACACCGAAGCGTTCGCGATGGTGGGACTTCAGAGGTACCAGAGTGAAACTCGAGGAGAGACGCCGTCCAATGGTCGTTGCATTGTTCCGCAGCAATATTATGAAAGTCAAGAGAAGACAACGTACGCTCACACGCAAGGTCATCGGCCGGTTTCAGGGCGAGGGGTGAGCGAGAAAGCGCATTAGTGTCGGAATGTTTGCGCCCTGAACGATAAACCACGCGCATGTCGTACTCCTGGATCGTCAAGGCCCAACGGGCAAGGCGGCCCGATGGGTCTTTCAGCGTCGAAAGCCAACACAGCGCATGGCGGTCTGTGACGACGTCAAAAGAACGGCCATATAAATATGGACGAAAGTTGCCAAGTGCCTACACAATGACCAAACAATTCTTTTCTGCCACGCTGTAGTTGCTTTCGGCCTTGGTGAGTGTGCGACTTGCGTATGCCACGACGTATTCTGTATGGCTATGCAGGTTGAGGTTGTGTGAGCACTGTACCCAGGCCTACGCCACTTGCGTCGGTGTGGACGTCAGTGGGAGCTTGGGGGTCAAAGTGGCGAAGAATGGGTGGTAAGGAGACTTCGCAATGTTGTGAAAGCCTCATCGCAAGCTGGAGATCACGACGACATATCGTGAGTGCCACCAAGAAGTTGCGTCAGAAGTGAAATAATCGACGCGAAGGTTCGGACAAATCGCCTGAAATAAGAACATAGGCCAATGAAACTGCGAAGTTCTTTGATGGTAGTGGGTTTAGGAAACTCAGTAACGGCGCGCAGTTTATCAGGATCCGAGAGAATGCCGTCCTTGGTCACAACGTGTCCTAGAATGGTGCATGAGCTGACGTACAGCGATTCGGCATTTCTTGAGATTTAATTGTAACCCAGTGTTAGTTAAAGATGTAAGCACGTGCTGAAGTCGGCGCAAGTGTGTTGGAAAATCAGGGGTGAACACCACGACGTCATCGAAGTAACATAGGCAGATGTTCTATTTAATACCTCGCCAAACATTGTCCATCATTTTTCGAACGTAGCAGCCGCGTTGCACAGTCCGAAAGGCATAGCGGTGAATTCATACAATCCGTCAGGTGTGACAAAAGCGGTTTTGGGGTGATCGGCTTCGGCTATTGGCACGTGCCAGTAGCCCGACCGCAAGTCTAATGAGGAAAAGAATTCAGCACCTTGTAAGCAGTCAAGATCATCGTCAATGCAAGGCAGTGAGTAAACATCCTCTAGCGCGATCTTGTTCAATCTCCGAAAATCGATGCAGAACGGGATGGACCTATCTTTTTTTGTGACGAGTATACCACTGGAGAAGCCCATGGTCTCTGCGGAGATCGGATGACGCCTCGGCGGAGCATGTCGTCGACGTTCTCTGCAATAACCCGACGTTCTGTAGAGGACACGCGATATGGCCGTTGCCGCAGCGGTGAATGAGAGCCAGTGTCGATGTGGGTTCAACTGTGCATGAACGGCCTAGTGATGCTTGTGCAACGCCCAAAGAAGGGCGGAAGTGCTGACGCATGGTAAGGAGCTGCGATTGCTGCGAAGCCGTCAAATCTTCGGCGATGAACGGGCTGAATACATCCGTGGACGCTACATCAGGCAGGAGAGGACATCCAGTTCACACAAGGCTGTTGAAGATACCTCGCCGACGACGGAGACTATTCGTGCCGATTCGATCACCTCGAAGTTACCCAGGCACTCGCAATGAAATAATGACAGCGGTGTCGAAATAAGATTGTGAATGGTCATTGTGCCAAAACCTCTGGTCAAATGAACAGCAGCAAAAGGCAATGGAAGGGCTCTTCGTGTAACAAACTTTTGAGATGGCCTGAAGAAGACCATTACGTCAGATATGATACTGCATGACACCTGTACAAATGCCGAAGAGCACGGTTAGATATGGATGTCTTCCTTCGAGATAAGCTCAGCGGCAGATTGACTGTCGACGGAGGGGAAGTCGGCAAGGGAGGAGAATTCAACCTCTGCTAGATCACAGTCAACTATGGCGTTGTGGCGCAAGAGAAAGTCCCATCCTAACATGATGTCATGGGAGCATGATGAAAGCACAATAAATGCTATCGTGTACACAAGGTATTCAATGGTCACACGTGCTTTACGCTCTGCGGTCGGTTGAAGGGGCTGAGCACTCGCTGTTCGAAGCGACAATCCAAAAAGAGGCGTCGTGACTTTACGAAGTGAACGACAAAATTCGGCATCGATTGTAGATACAGCAGCACCCGTATCGACAAGAATGACTGTTGCGACATTTTCGACTAAGACGTCAATGACATTGCTAGGAGAAGACCGAGGACTTCGGCAAACAGAAAATTGCGGAGTTCTTGCCTCGGGAGCTGCGTCGCCTATATATATAGTTTCCCTCGTCGGTAGGTGGTCGTAGACGCATCGGCGACGGCGATCGTCGCCAATGCGTCGACATGCGTGAATAGGTGGCACTGGCCCTCTGCGGGCGGGAATGGAAGCTACCGCAGCATATGTAAGTTGGGCAGCCACAGGATCTTGCTCGCGGGCCGCTGTGGGAGCACTTCAGCGACCTCTCCTTGGATGACGTCGTGAATGGAGGACGGCAGAGTTGAGGTAGGCTCTTGAGGGACGGGCACCAGTGAGAGCTGCCTTGCAACTTCTTTGCAGACGAAGGCCTAGATTTCTGTAAAAAGCGGCACTCGTTCGCGACCGATGGTGAGACTCAAGAGTGGCGCCGCACTGGGTGGTGGAACTCGCTTGTCAGAGCTCGCTGCTTGCGCAATTCGTCATAGCTCTGGCGCAAGCTAATAACGTCAGCGATTGTGGTTGGGCTCTTCGCCAGCAACATCTGAAAATCATCGTTATTGATCCCTTTCATTATGTGCTTTATTTTGTCGGTTTCGATCATGTCAGCGTTGACGCGTCTGCACAGATCGAGAACGTCCTCAATGTAACTGGTGAACGTCTCACCCGTGTCCTGTGCACGCGAGCACAAACGATGTTCGGCGCGGAGTTTTCTGGCGAGTCGATCAAATACTGCCGTGATTGCCGTCTATGAAGAGACACCATGTTCGGACGTCACCCTCATGGTTCCTTAACCACAGACTTGCCACACCCGCGAGATAGAACGATACGCTCGTTAACTTCTCCGCGTCGTCCCACTCTTTCAGAGCGCTCACTCGTTCGTAAGTCGACAGCCAGGCTTCAACGTCGTTTTCGTCAGTTCCGCTGAAGATTGGAAGCTCTCACAGGAGAACACGGCCAGCGCAGGTGAGGCATGGCGAAGGAAGCGTCTGCTGGTCCGCGTCCGACATGGCAGATGGTAGTTTCCAAGAATAGAGTTCCAGGATGGCACAGGAAAACGGTACCCAGCACCTCCACCAAATATAAAGGTGGTTTATTGCACTCCAGATGTTGGCTGATTGCGCACAGTTCCGAGCCCAGTCCGCTAGCTCGTGCCTCTGTTGCACACACGAAGCTGCTGTCCTTGCGCCTATCTACTTCCTATTCACTACGAAAAAAACAACGTCAACTCCATATCGTTTGTCCAAGTTTTTTTTTAATTAAACCGTGTGTGACTCTGTAAGTATAAGGTATGACTGTGTAATTTCTTGCCCCGACAGTCCGTTCATCATTCCCAGCCCGCATTCCATTTGTTTTTAGACGTTTGCGCATCTTCTCACACGCTTGAGCAATGACGTGCTCCGGATAACCCGCTTGCTTAAGTCTAACTACTTGTTCATTAAAGCTTATTTGCGACCTATCCTGACAAGAATTCTGCACTGCAGAACGAACACATGGAAAAGTTATACCCTGCTCGAAAGATTTGTACTGCATCGTTGTATTGCATCTAAAAGCACCAAATAATCGTCTACATAACGGGAAACATGTCTGACCATTCATTCCAAACTATCTGCCAACTTTCTCTCCCACAAAGCTCAGAAAAATTTCAAAAAGGATAGGCGCCACTTTAGAGCCTATTCTTTCGTAGTTTCTTCGTCTCCTGATAAGCTTGTGTCCATGTGCGCAAAAGTGCAAAAAAAGCATTGCTAAGTAGAGCAAAACCAATTAAAGTGCTCGTGGCCACTGTGGTATAAGCCACATCTTATATTATACAGAATGTATAGAGACCATTGTATATCACATTCCCTTATGATGCGGTAAAACTTGCATTGGTCAAAGTGGAACATGCACCCCGCCGTAGTGGTCTAGTGGCTAAGGTACTTGGCTGCTGACCCGCATGTCGCGGGATCGATTCCCGGATGCGGCGGCTGCATTTCCGATGGAGGCGGAAATGCTGTATGCCCGTGTGCTGAGATTCAGGTGCACGTTAAAGAACCTCAGGTGGTCAAAATCTCTGGAGCCCTCCACTACGGCGTCTCTCATAATCATATTGTGGTTTTAGTACGTTAAACGCCACAAATCAATCAATCAATCAATCAATCAATCGATCAATAAAAGTGGAAGATGCCTCAACGTTCGCCTCCAGGAACATGAACGCTCATTCTCAGAGTCAAAACCATACTCCCTCGCCGCTCATTGTCACGAATGTGTCTGCGTACCCTTCTTCAACGACACAATGATACTGTCGCGTCATAAAAATCAGTTAGCAAGAAAAGTGATTGAAGCCTTCCACATGCGAAGGAAAAAACGATAGGCGTGTCAGCATGTCGTCAAATGTGCTGAGCGACCCAGAATTGAGCTATCTTTCCAACACCTCCAGAAGATATATATATATATATATATATATATATATATATATTGTAGGGAACTATGCGAACGACGACGAAGCAGCATGAAACGGCAAGCCACAGCGTTGGTGCACGCGCGACCCGAGCTTGCGTTTGTTTTGTATCTTCGGCCTGTTGGCGTTCCTCGCTCTTCTGGCGTTCCTCGGCCTTCCAGTAGGTCTGTACGTGAATAAACTGCGTGACATCTGGTGGAGGTGTGTGGACTCCCGTACAAACCTGGAACTTCGCTCCCGTAAGCTTCCCCCTCTTACGTGACACGAACATGGCCACCGAGACGCCTCTCCAGGTGGGACCTTCGACCGTCCATGTCACTTGCGGTGCCGTGTATCCTCAACGAGACCCTCCTATCTTCACGGGCTCCACTGAGTCGGACGTCGAAGATTGGTTGGCGAGGTACGACAAAGTCGGCGCAAGTAACAAATGGGACGACCCAAGTAAGCTGGGCTACGTCACATTCTACCTTGCGGACACCGCGCAACTGTGGTTTAATAACTACGCAGCTGACATTACTACGTGGTCTGCATTCAAGACGGCTATTACGGACGTCTTTGGACGACCTGCGGCACGCAAGCTTCAAGCCGAGCACCGTTTACGTCACCGTGCGCAGCAACCAGGCGAGACCTACACGGGCTACATTGAAGATGTGTTGCATCTATGCAACCGCATCAACTCTACCATGCCTGAGGAAGAAAAAATCAGGCACATATTGAAAGGCATTGACGACGGCGCCTTTCAGATGTTGCTCGCGAGAAATCCCCCCACCATTGCTGTCCTCGTTTCCCTCTGTCAAAGCTTCGATGAATTGCGTAGGCAGTGCGCAATTGCTCGTCAAGCCCTCACGACGCCAGACACGCTCGCAAGCTTGCACCTAGCTGCCCATCCTACCGATCAGCAGCCGCTGCTTTCGACAATCAAGGACTTCGTCCGCGAAGAGGTAGCGCGCCAGCTGTCACTGCTGCCACTGACACATGAGCCCACGCAAGCTTTGGCACCGGACCTCCAACACGTCATTCGGACCCAAGTCGCTGAAGCCCTTCCGCCGGTGCATCAGCAACCACCAGTCACAACGCCTCTCACGTACGCCGCCGTCGCTGCTCGGCCTACGCAACAGCGTATGCCGTATGCTCAACCTGCCACGCCACCCTATGTCGTGCCTACAACCCCAATGGCGGCGCCGTATCCCTACGCGAGATCTTCAGCTCCATTTTACCGTCGCTCAGACGCTTGGAGGACGCCGGATAATAGGCCCATCTGTTTCGCCTGTGGTATCGCTGGACACGTCGCCCGCCACTGTCGCCGAGATCCCCCTCCAGTCGACGCCGTGGGCAGGCCAATGGCGTCGTCGTCTAGGACGCCATCGAGGTACACCACTGACGGTCCTCGACCCTACGCAAACCATCGGTCACCATCGCCACGACGACGCTCCCTGTCACCTATGCGTCGCCGACCTGCTACGGAAGAGGGAAACTGATCGCTGCAGCTCCGGAGGCAACAGCTGCATACAATTCGAACTGCTTAAGGCCTCCATCTTTCTCGCCGCAAAACGTTATTGACGTCAATGTTGAGGGGACCGCCGCACAAGCGCTTATCGACACAGGGGCCGCCGTTTCCATAATCTGTGAGACCTTATGCCGCAAGTTGAAAAAGGTGACGACGCCTCTTTCGGGCCTGATGCTCCACACGGCCAACTCGCAGTGCATAGAACCTACAGCTGTGTGCACTGCACGTGTCATTATCCAAGGTGAACTTTATGCCATTGAATTTTTTGTGCTGGCATCCTGCTCCCATGAAGTCATTCTTGGATGGGACTTTCTTTCGCGTCATCGGGCCATCATAGATTGCTCACGTGCAGAAGTTGCCCTTACACCGCTGCCAACCTCTTGTTTGGTGGATTCTCTTTCTGAAGCTTACAAACTTGTCGTTGTTGCAGACACGGAAATAGCACCGAGAACAACCGCCCTTGTAGCCCTGACCTGTACGGCCGCTCCTGCCGGAACTGTTTTGTTCACTCCGTCTGACGTATTTACCCGCTGCCGTAGCCTACACCTGCCCTTTGCCGTACTCACCGTGGAATCCGGTGCTACCGCCATGCTCGTCGCGAACTCGCTATCGTCGCCAGTTACCTTACTTCGCGGAGAATGTTTGGGTAACATACAAGACGTTGACCTCTTGCGCCCTCTAGAGTTCGCCGAACACGCACCTCACCTCCAGCTCAATGCTATGACGCCACCTGTGGCCACACTGCCCGCGCCAGACTCATTCCAGCCCTCTGTTGCCGCTGAGCTATCGCGGACACAAAGAAGCGAACTCTTGTCCCTTCTTCGAGAGTTCCGTTCTGTCTTCGATTGCGCTCAGCCATCTTTGGGTCGCACAGCGAACATCACGCACCACATTGACACCGGTACTCATGCTCCCTTACGCCAACGACCATATCGAGTTTCAGCAGAAGAGCGCCGTATTATCAACGAACAAGTCGACGATATGCTCAAGCGTGGTGTCATCCAGCCATCGCAGAGCCCTTGGTCGTCCCCTGTTGTACTTGTGCGCAAAAAGAATGGGTCTATCCGATTCTGTGTCGACTACCGCCGGCTCAATAAGATAACTCGGAAGGATATGTACCCGTTGCCACGCATCGACGACGCTCTCGATTGCTTGCAAGGGGCAGAATATTTCTCCTCCTTAGATTTACGCTCAGGATATTGGCAAGTTCCAATGGCTGATCCTGACCGATCGAAGACTGCATTTGTAACACCTGATGGGCTGTATGAGTTTAACGTCATGCCGTTTGGACTCTGCAACGCCCCAGCTACCTTCGAACGGATGATGGACACCATCCTTCGCGGCTACAAGTGGAACACGTGCCTTTGCTACCTAGACGATATCGTCGTTTTTTCTCGCGACTTTTCCACTCACCTTGTTCGTCTTCGTGCTATTCTCACGTGTCTCACCTCTGCTGGCCTTCAACTTAACATCAAGAAGTGCCATTTTGCCGCAAGTCAGCTCACTATACTGGGTCACGTCGTCTGCAAAGAGGGTGTTCTCCCGGATCCGGCGAAACTCCGCGCCGTGGCCGACTATCCGAAGCCCAATTCCATCAAGACGCTTCGAAGTTTTATCGGCCTGTGCTCATACTTTCGTCGATTTGTGCGCAACTTCTCTTCCATCATCGCGCCTCTTACCAACCTGTTGACAACTTCCAAAGGCATTTCTGCTTGGTCAAAAGAGTGCGACGAATCTTTCACCGTGCTTCGGCGGTTATTATTATCACCTCCAATACTACGTCATTTTGACCCTGATGCGCCTACGGAGGTCCACACCGACGCCAGTGGTGTCGGTCTTGGCGCTGTATTGGCTCAACGAAAACCAGGGTACCAAGAATACGTGGTCGCTTACGCGAGTCGAACCCTCAAGAAAGCCGAGTGTAATTATTCCGTCACGGAGAAAGAGTGCCTCGCAATTGTCTGGGCTTTGACGAAGTTCCGCCCATACCTTTATGGCCGCCCTTTCGAAGTCGTCACGGATCACCACGCTCTATGCTGGCTATCATCGCTCAAAGACCCGTCTGGGCGCCTTGGTCGTTGGGTGCTTCGCCTACAGGAATACGACATTCGTGTTGTATACCGATCCGGCCGCAAGCACTCCGACGCTGATGCGCTATCCCGCTCGCCGCTACCGGCTGACCCAGCCTCCTCGTCACCTTCTTCAGCTGTCATAACACCAATCGACTTCACAGACATGGCATCGGAACAACGCAAAGATGTGTGGATTTCCCAACTCCTCGCCTTTTTGACTGATCCGTTAGCTAATTTAGTGTCAAGAACTATCCGCCGTCAAGCCACACATTTCGCTATTCGAGACGACCTACTCTATCGGCGGAATTACACGTCTGAAGGTAGGAAGTGGCTGTTAGTGATACCCAACCACATGCGCTCGGAAATCTGTACTGCTTTCCACAACGACCCGCAAAGCGCTCACGCTGGCGCTCTCAAAACGTACAACCGTCTACGTCAGCGGTACTACTGGCGCGGCATGTACACATTTGTCCGCAAGTACGTACGTGCTTGTACTGCATGCCAGCGACGTAAAGTCCCACCTCAACGCCCTGCCGGTACACTTCAGCCTCTGCCTTGTCCAGCGCGTCCGTTTGACCGCGTCGGTATCGACTTATACGGACCACTTCCCACGTCGTCTTCTGGAAATAGGTGGATAATTGTCGGCGTGGACCACCTCACGCGTTACGCGGAGACAGCAGCACTACCCGCAGCAACCGCGAGGGAAGTTGCGTTTTTCATCTTGCGCAACTTTGTTCTTCGCCATGGTGCTCCCCGCGAACTTTTGAGCGACCGGGGGCGTGTTTTCTTGTCTGACGCCATTCAAGCGTTGCTCGCTCAGTGCAACATGGTTCATCGCCTGACGACAGCATATCACCCGCAGACGAATGGCCTCACAGAACGATTTAATCGCACTCTCGGTGATATGTTGACGATGTACACAGCTTCAGACCAGACTAATTGGGACACTGTCCTTCCATTCGTCACGTATGCGTATAACACCGCTACGCACGCGACAAAAGGATTCTCTCCTTTCTTTCTGTTGTACGGACGCGAACCATCGTGCACGCTGGACACTATCCTCCCATACACGCCCGACTCCTCTGAGTACACTGCAATTTCTGATGTTGCCAGGTACGCAGAAGATTGCAGACGATTGGCCCGTTCTCTGACAACCGAGGACCAAGGCCACCAGAAGCTACGGCTTGACACCGACCGACATCTCTCTACTTTCACGACTGGTGCTCTCGTTTGGCTCTGGGTTCCACCGAGCACTCCTGGCCTTTCGTCGAAATTACTGGCACGATACCACGGGCCCTACCGCATTCTCACCCGTACGTCACCCGTCAATTATGAGATTGAGCCATTGACACAGTCTCATGACTTACGCCGTCGTGGCCGAGAAATTGTGCATGTGAGTCGCCTGAAGCCGTATTACGACCCCGCTATAGTGACTACGCCTTAAGTTGCCAGGTTGGCTACTCTATTCACCGGGGGCCAATGTAGGGAACTATGCGAACGACGACGAAGCAGCATGAAACGGCAAGCCACAGCGTTGGTGCACGCGCGACCCGAGCTTGCGTTTGTTTTGTATCTTCGGCCTGTTGGCGTTCCTCGCTCTTCTGGCGTTCCTCGGCCTTCCAGTAGGTCTGTACGTGAATAAACTGCGTGACAATATATATATATATTGTGAAGAAGAAGATGTGCCTGCAGCAAGCAGCATCGCCAAGACCCGGCTCTCTGGGCTCGTGCTTCGGTTCGTTGCTGTGCCGATCGCTGGACGGTTCATCACGCTGTCTCGTCGCTGTCTTTAACGGCTAATAAACCTCTTCACATTTGGTGGAAGGTGCTGTTAATCCCCGTTGCTACACCCTGGAGCTGCGAAGCCGCACGCTACCACCTGTCATGACTACCAACGCCACTACATCGACGCCTTCGCTCCAGTTCAACTGCCCTGGCCATCCTAGGCTACGGGAGCCGAAGGTCTTCAGCGGTGCGGATGGGACCGACGTCGAAGACTGGCTCGAGCACTACGAACTGGTGAGCGCCAACAATAAGTGGGACGAAGCCGACAAGCTGGGCCACGTGATATTTTATCTCACTGGCGTCGCCGAATTGTGGTTTAATAACCACAAACACAACATCCCCACATGGAGCGTCTTCAAGACGTCATGTGCTGAAGTGTTCAGTCGGCCGGCTGTCCGCAAGCAGAGGGCAGAACAGCGCTTGCGCGTCCGCTCTCAGCAGACTGGCGTGACCTTTACCAGCTATATTGAGGACGTTGTCGACCTTTGCCGACGTGTGAATGACACCATGCCCGAATCTGACAAGGTCAAAAACATCCTGAAGGGCATCGACGACGGCGCATTTCAAATGCTCTTGGCAAGAAATCCGAGCACAGTTTCCGAAGTCGTCAGCTTGTGTCAGAGCTACGACGAGTTGAAGAAGCAACGCACTCTGACTCGGCAGCCTCAGCATGGTGGTCAGTCACTGTCCAGTTTTGACACCCTGCCGGACAATTCACCGCTGCTTCAGCAAGTTCGAGCCTTCGTCCGTGAGGAAGTCGCCCGCCAACTTTCCCTAGTGCCCTTCACTCACGAGACCACCACCCGTCTACCTGCCCCGCTTCGCACTGCTATTTCGGAAGAGGTTGCCCAAGCTGTTCCTGTTGCGCACCACGAGCCGCCTCTATCCAGCCTTGCCCACTGCCAGCGTGCCGCGCAGCCGGTAGGCCCTCCTGTCGCCTATCCGCCAGCCGTGCAGCCTGTGGCCGCGCCCCTAACGTATGCAGCGCAGCCTGTGGCTCCTCCTGTCGCCTGCTCGCAAGTGATGCAGCCTGTACTCGTCACCTCGCTATGCCCCTCCTAACGACCCCGACTTCGTGACGCCGCGCGCACCCTCTCCTCGTCGGCGATCGCCCTCCCCAATGCGTCGCCGGCCTAGACCTTCTGACCAGGAAAACTAAGCACCGCAGTTCAAGAGGCAAGAACTGCGCCATTTTCGAACTGTCTAAGCCCTCGCCCCTCTCCTGCTAACGTGGTCGCAGTAACTGTTGAAGGTTATTCTACTTTCGCCCTTGTAGACACCGGCGCCGCTGTTTCTGTTATTGCCGCTAATGTCTGCCGTGTATTACGTAAAGTCACGACGCCGCTTTCGGGACTGTCACTCCACACCGCAAGTGCACAGCAAGTAACGCCTCTCGCAGCCTGCACTGCAAGAGTGTCCATCGAAGGCATTGTTTACACTGTGGAGTTTATTGTCCTCGCGTCTGTTCGCATGATGTCATCCTCGGATGGGACTTCCTATCCCGCCATAATGCCGTCATCGACTGCGCACGCGCTGAAGTTGAGTTTTCACCCTTTTGTGATGTCCCATTACTTGACGCTCTTCATCAGCCGCCGAAGTTGTTCGTGCATGAAGACACCGATATTCCACCTGAAAACTTCGCACTTGTTCCAGTTTCATGCAACGCCTACACTGACGCTACAGTCTTTTTTATGCCTTCCGATATCTTCACGAGTCGTCGAGCTCTGCCGCTGCCTTTCGCAACGATTGACCTTGTCGCCGGAAGAAGCAATATGTTCATACTCAACCCGCTTTCCACACCTGTCACTTTGCTTGCGGGGGAATGTCTCGGCCGCGTGCAGGATCTCGATCCTTCGTCTTTGGTTGATGTCCCGGATGACTACTGCGACCACCCAAAATCACTGTCGGCCCTCGAGGAGTCGTCCAAGGATACGTTTTCCAGCGCCATCGCCGACACCCTCACTCCCACCGAACATGCCGACCTGCTTGATCTTCTGCATGAGTTCCGAAATTCCTTCGATGTGTCCCAACCTCAACTAGGCCGCACGTCGCAAGTCAGGCATCATGTTGACACCGGCCTACACCAGCCACTGCGTCAAAGACCATACCGTGTCTCCACTGAAGAGCGCCGCGTCATCAACGATCAAGTCGAAGATATGCTTCGTAGAGACGTCATTCGACCATCTCACAGTCCCTGGGCGTCTCCTGTCGTCCTGGTGCGTAAGAAAGACGGATCTATCCGATTTTGCGTAGACTATCGTCGTTTGAATAAGATAACCCGCAAGGACGTATATCCTTTGCCACGCATTGATGACGCCATTGACACCCTTCACGGAGCGGAATTCTTCTCGTCGCTGGATTTGCGGTCTGGCTACTGGCAAGTTCCAATGGCTGAAGCCGATCGCCAAAAAACTGCATTTATTACACCTGACGGACTATACGAGTTTAACGTCATGCCCTTTGGGCTTTGCAACGCGCCCGCCACGTTTGAACGACTTATAAATAATACGCTACGTGGCCTCAAGTGGAATATGTGCCTCTGCTACCTCGACGATGTCGTGGTTTTCTCGCACGACTTTCCTACGCACCTCCTTCGCCTCAGGCAGGTTTTGACTTGTCTGACCAACGCTGGCCTGCAGCTTAACCTGAAAAAATGCCGCTTCGCTGCACGCGAGCTCGTCATCCTAGGCCACATCGTGTCGAAGCACGGCGTATTACCTGACCCAGCAAAACTTCGAGCAGTCGCAGAATTTCCCAAGCCGACGACCATGAAGGAACTTCGCAGTTTTGTAGGCCTATGCTCATATTTCCGGCGCTTTGTTCGCAATTTTGCATCCATCATGTCACCATTAACCCAGCTTCTTCGCGGTGACGTGAACCTCTCCTCCTGGTCCGCTGCATGTGACGTTGCCTTCACTACCCTGCGCCGTCTGCTCACCTCGCCACCTATTCTTCGCCACTTCGACCCGACGGCTCCTACCGAAGTGCACACCGACGCCAGCGGCGTCGGGCTAGGTGCTGTCCTCGCTCAACGAAAACCCGGTTATTCAGAATACGTTGTAGCCTACGCTAGCCGCACTCTGACGAAAGCCGAAACTAATTACAGCGTGACAGAAAAAGAGTGTTTGGCTCTGGTATGGGCGCTTGGAAAGTTCCGGCCGTACTTATACGGCCGCCCGTTCGATCTAGTAACTGATAACCACGCGCTTTGCTGGCTCTCCACGCTGAAAGACCCTTCTGGCCGCCTTGCGCGATGGGCACTCCGCATCCAGGAGTACGACATTCGCGTCGTATACCGCTGTGGACGCAAACACTCTGACGCTGACTCCCTGTCCCGCTCACCTTTGCCACCAGATCCGACGTGCGGAAACACGTGCCTCCAGTACTTGTCATCGTTAAATCTTGACTCAATTGCCACCGAACAACGTCGTGACCCGTGGATCGCATCTCTTCTCGAATATCTATCCGGTACGCCCAACCTTCCGGTATCTCGATCCCTCCGACGTCAAGCTTTCCATTTTGCCATCCGCGATCAACTTCTCCATCGACGCAACTACTCTCCTGATGGCCGCCGGTGGCTACTGGTCATTCCACGCACTTTGCGATCGCAGGTATGCGCTTCTCTTCACGACGATCCACAATGTGGCCATGCCGGAGTGTTCAAAACATATGAACGCCTTCGCCATCGCTATTACTGGCGCGGCATGTACAATTTCGTACGCAAATTTGTGCAGTGCTGTCCTGACTGCCAGCGACGCAAATCAACACCGCTACGTGCTACTGGCGAATTGCAGCCACTTCCGTGCCCTGCCAAGCCTTTTGATCGCGTTGGCGTTGACCTCTACGGCCCCCTTCCATTGACATCAGATGGCAATCGGTGGATTATAGTGGCGGTCGACCATCTAACACGCTACGCCGAAACAGCCGCTTTACCGAGCGCTACCGCTCAGGATGTCGCCTCTTTCATTTTACGTCAATTTATCCTTCGACATGGTGCCCCTCGAGAGCTCCTTAGTGACAGAGGCCGCACTTTTCTCTCCGAGGTCGTCGAAGCTCTGCTTTCGGAATGCCACGTCATTCATCGGAAAACGACAGCATACCACCCGCAGACTAATGGGCTAACGGAACGGTTTACCCGCACGCTGGGTGATATGCTCTCAATGTACGTGGCATCTAATCATAGCAACTGGGACCGTGTTCTCCCATACGTGACATTTGCATACAATACTGCAATACAAACAACCACGGGATTTTCACCTTTCTTTCTTCTTTATGGACGTGACCCTTCCCATACAATTGATACTCTACTTCCCTACCGTCCTGATGCTTCCGAATGTCCACCTATCTCCGATGCTGCTCGACAAGCCGAAGAGTGCCGCCAGCTCGCCCGTGCGTTCACCTCGGACGAGCAGCAACGCCAGAAAGAAAACCGTTGCACCTCTCTTCCGGATCCCAACTATGCCCCAGGGTCTCTCGTGTGGCTTGCCATCCCATACCAAATTCCGGGACTCTCATCAAAACTTGTCCCCCGGTACGAGGGGCCTTACACCGTTTTAGAGAAAACCTCTCCGGTTAATTACCTAATTGAGCCAGTTTCCCGATCGGATGACATTCGCCGGCGTGCACGTGACATCGTCCATGTTTCCCGCCTAAAACCGTATCATGAGCCTCTCCCTGAAACTTCTTAGGTCGCCAGGATGGCTCTTTTTTCAGCGGGGGCGATTGTGAAGAAGAAGATGTGCCTGCAGCAAGCAGCATCGCCAAGGCCCGGCTCTCTGGGCTTGTGCTTCGGTTCGTTGCTGTGCCGATCGCTGGACGGTTCATCACGCTGTCTCGTCGCTGTCTTTAACGGCTAATAAACCTCTTCACAATATATATATATATATATATATATATATATATATATATATATATATATATATATATATATATATATATATATATATATATATATATATATATATATATATATATATATATATATATATATATATATATCGTGATTGCGGCTTGTTTGGATTGGATGTATTGCTGTTTGGTTTTTGCTTTTCTGTCGAGTAGAACTTCGCCTACATATCAGCTGTTCTTTCCCAAATAAATGTTAGTTGCGAGTCAGCGCCTATCTGTGTTCTTTTACTTTGTCGTCGTCTCGTGTGCACTGTTCAACCAAGAGTAAAGCAAAGAAACGTTTCGGTGAGCCAGCACCACGTGCCTCTTTCCACATGCATTTGTCTTTCGCAATGTGCTATAGTTTTTGCATTATTACTCCTGTTTTTAAGGTACATCTATGGAGTGAAAGATTCGGAACGCAGGCATTTACCCTCGTAACAAGCAAAATGGCTCGTCCTGCAGCGTCTGTAGCCACAGGGCACGTAACGTACAGTCGGCGTAAGAAGTTTAAGAGACAACAATACAGGTCTGAGAAAAGTTTGAATTTCCTAGCAGTTTGTGAGTGTGCGTAATGTAACTGCACAGTACACGTTAACAGGTCAAATATAACAAGTCAGATATTTTAGTTCAAAGCCATCTGTCGAAAGAGCTGGAATATGAGGTTGTTTTTCTTTAGTATTTTTTCTCGTGTCTCGAAACTTTCGACGCTGACTGCACATTAACGCGTAGTCTGTAATGTTGCCCTCGCAATTGTAAAGGAATACAAGGGTCCCCATAGCCTTTGCTGATAATGTGTTCAACTTAAAGGGTTGCTAATACTAAATAACGAATCGATTCAGATTGCTAAAGTACAGTCTGAAGCCCCGCCGCGGTGGTCTAGTGGCTAAGGTACTCGGCTGCTGACCCGCAGGTCGCGGGTTCAAATCCCGGCTGCGGCGGCTGCATTTCCGATGGAGGCGGAAATGTTGTAGGCCCGTGTGCTCAGATTTGGGTGCACGTTAAAGAACCCCAGGTGGTCGAAACTTCCGGAGCCCTCCACTACGGCGTCTCTCATAATCAAATGGTGGTTCTGGGACGTTAAACCCCACATATCAATCAAAGTACAGTCTGAAAACTTTAATATTGTTAATTTCACCATCATAGCGGTGAAAACTGAGGCCGAAACTACATTTTTTAAGTTTTTTGTGCTAAAGCTTCCGCGGGTGATGTCATGGTTCTCAAACTGTACTTTTCGTGCGTTTACGACATTGCCTGTACGAAGTTTCCTCAAACTTCGTACGTTAAATCTTCTGCCCCCATCAGGAGTCAATGTTCTTTACCGACTCAACTACGAATGCCCTAGCAGACGTCGTCAATATAGGACGTCACGACGATTAGTGTAAGACTTTCAAATGTGGCGTCGCTATAGCCCCATTTTTGTCGTGCTCGTTTTCTTGCTTACCAAACCCCTTCTCATGTCAAGGGTGGTGATTTTGGTATTGCCGAAAATTCTAAAAAATTCTAATACGATAAAGGTTTTTTTTTGTTTGTTTAGCGTTATTGACGCATTGCCTTTGGAATTCCTTATGACGAAAACCTCCGAAGCAAAAGCCTTGTTGGGGGCGAAGCTCCTTATAACGGCACCCGTTCGTCCCTCGTAGCCGTTGTAGTGTGTAAAAAGTATAACATTTTGACCTCCAAGGTGGTGCCGGTGAAAGATTTCTTCTGTGTGTTGTTGAACAATAAAAATAGTGCTCAATGTACATGCCAATGGCTGCTAATGGGGAATGAGAGACAGGAGCATTTGGCTTTTAGTTAACGCGCACGCTGAGATTCCCATCAGCAGCCATTGGCATGTACATTGAGCACTATTTGACAAGAAAGGGTTGCTACGTCATACTCGCTGGGTGTAACCTCCTTAGTTTTAGAAAGGTTTAGCAAGCGTTGAGCCGCGGTGCCATGAATACAATGAACTAGTATATACCATGAATGAACTCGAGGTGGTTGAAGGTGGGAAGTAGATACGAAGCGCAAGCCGTAAGAAAGTAAAAGCCTAATTCTCCTGTCTCTCATTTCCCATTAGCAGCCATTGGCATGTACATTGAGCACTATCTGACAGGAAAAAGTTGCTACGTTATACTCGCTGGGCGTAACCTCCTTGGTTTTAGAAAGGTTTAGCGAGCGTTGGGCCGCAGTGCCATGAATACAGTGAACTAGTATATACCATGAACTCGAGGTGGTTAAAGGTGGGAAATAGACTCGAAGCGCAAGCCGTAAGAAAGTGTGCGTGTGCCACCTCTCGTTTAGTCCTTGGAATGTCCGCTGGATGGCGGTGCTTCTATATGGCAAATATATGATGAAAAGATGCGAGATGGTGGTACTTGGAGTGTTGAATAGATGGACGAACGGACACACAGACAGATGCATGAATGGACGCATGAACGGACGCAGGGGCGGATGCATGGGCGAACGCAGGGACGGACGCACGAACAGACGCACGCACGGATGGGCGGATGGACGCATGGACGGTCACACAGACGGACGCATGGACGGACGGAAGCAAGAACGAATGGATGGACGAATGCTTGGCCCCACTCTCCATCATTCACTCTGTGGATATGCTGCCATTTTTTTTTGCGGGGGGGGGGGATACAGACTTCAGAACTGATCGGAACATACCGAGATAACAATTGTGATAACGATTAGTGTCAGTGAATGCTTGCGCGAATTCTCGGTCGTTGTGTGTGCACAGAACACTCAAAGTAAACACCCGATTAGTGAAATTCTGCGTGACGTTCGCCCCCCCCCCCTTTTTTTTTTTTGTTGTCACTGACTACGCACTACGTTATGACCATCGCTAGTATAATTTATGGTTGTGCAGGACCTCAGCTGCACGACCAAGTAGTTATTGCGACAGAATGTACGTAGACTGACTACTTGTGTATACAGGACCTAGCGCCGACCACTCATTACGGCAAGCATATTGTTACGCACAAGGAGGACCAGGACGTATACGGCTGAAGGGCCGTTTATTTTGGTCCCGAAGAGAAGCGCCGGAGCGGCCAACAGGTTGACGATTGCAGTGTCGTCGTCTTCCTTCTTTCTCCAGCTTGAGGCAGCCAGCATGTTCACCTATCTTCGTTTTCTTCCCAGGCATGCGCAACAATATTATTAGGAAACAGTATCGACTGACCACGAAGAATCTGTTACGAAGTAATAGCATAGCGAGTTCGGGCTCAGAATTTCGTACAAAACCAGTTTATTGTGTTAATTATTTTGTTGACACCCCCCCCCCTAAATAGCACGTATTTTGACTAACGCTTATTTCAGAATCGCTTATGAACGCAACCAAATCACAATTTTAACACGTGCTTTAAAATATTATATCTCCTTGTTTTTTTTGTTTTTTTTAAGATAATGTCTAATTTATAACAGATCGTCTGTGCCAGCAATATAGTACAACTAAAGCCTTCAAGCTGGATATTTCTCTAAGAAATGTACATTATATATCTAGCACTTCAAATGCGTAGATAATTAAATTTTTTCTATTTATTTTGTACACTACTGCAGACATTAGACCAAGCAGGAGAGGATGTACATGAACAGACACAAAGAAACAAAAATATCCACACTCTTTGCGCAGCAAGGGTGAAGGAGATGGCAATTAATTCCACACTGTTATTGTTGGCGGGAAGAATGAATGTTTATATAAATTAGTTTCTTGTGAATACAGGTTTGATGAGATGGCTGTTCTTGTGAAGGCTTTTCTGACATGATTCTGAAAGTAATAGTGATAGTTTCTTTCGAGCTTACCAAAATAAACCGAAGATAAGAAATTTAATAGTGCCGGTTTTCTTCTTTCAGATAGTGGCTTTGATTCATTAGCTAAGAAGACTGCGTCATTCCGTTTTTAAAATGAATAATATCGTATATTTTTGAACTGCATCCGGTGAACTTAAGAAGCAGATTCATTTAGAACTAATTATGAGCACAAAACAGGTTCCAGTAAAGTTTCTGCCAAACCTTGAAAAGAATGCATGGTTGTTCTATGTACATTCGCTGAAAATGGTAAATATGCCTAAATATAATAAGAGCTTCATACGCTTCTTCGGAAGCAAACCTTGAACAATATTTCTTTTTTGCAGTGCTGTCCCGTATTTAGGGAATGCGCCGGGTGCACTCTCTGGCCAGAATTAGTAAATTGCAATTCGTACACCGTAAAGCATTTCTTTGAGAATCTTTTTGAGCGTCATTATAATGCAATCTGTAATTAATCTCGATTTCTGTGGAAAGTAACCACGGCTCCTTTACTAAACCAGGCCACTGTTAAATGCGTATGATACGCCACAGGCGATTTGTAAACGACTGTGTATGGTATTTAATAAAGAAGTGTACAGTTAAGGGCTGTTTTTTTTTTTTGTCAGGCACGCTATATATTACTGAGATCTAACATAATACAATCAGGCCAAGGAAAGTGTGCATGGGATATTTTCAGATTTAATTACAGTGTAAATGGAAATAAATTGGACGAAAAGGTAACTTGCCGTGGGGAGGGGCCGAACCAGCGACCTTCGAATATTGCGGTCGATGCTCTACCAACTGAGCTACAACGGCGGCTATCCCGCCTCCTTCGTCCACTTTATGGGGTATATATGTGCATTAAGCGTGGAAGCGTTAGTCAGCCCCGCCAGTAGCCATGGCGGCGAGTGTGGAACACCTTCTGTAGCCTGTTTGGCGGATATAAATGATTACGCATTCAGAACAATCGCATTCGATGCACCGGACGCACGTCGGAGCGTTCTGCGACATAGCGTTGTATTAATTCCCTCCCAGTTCAGGGGTGAGACCGTACAGCTGTGCAAAGAAATTACCCGCTCAACGAATAACTCATCACGTCCCGGCTATATAGCCCAGGTTGGAGTGCGCAACAGTAACTGCGAAGAAATCTGTATGACAAAGTGTATTGAAGGTCCCGAGCACTTCATTCATAATCACCGGCTCCTGGCTGTCGTTGTCCCAAATTGAGTAGCCGGAAGGAAGAGAAAAAAAACTACAAAAACTGCGCAAAAAAAAAAGACAACAACACAGAAGGCACACGCACAAGCTGGGTGAGTTAGATACTAACTCAGCCAGCGTTCATTCCTCTGAAGAAGAATAAGGAGGTCAACCAGACGTGCACCCTGTTTTCTACTCTATATTGTGAGAAGGGGATTAAAAGGAATAAAAAGAACAATAGGAAACCGCTATCAGCGAGGAACGTGTGGGTTTCTTTATTGCGGGAATGCAAGTGACCCTTGCTTCCATTTTTTCACCCTTAATTTGCTGTAACATACTACACAAGAATATGCTATCACCCTTTCCAATCCTCCTTTTTCTCTCGACTATCACATCACTACTGCTCACCAACATTTCGCTTTCCCACCCCTCACTGTGATGTTTGTACAATCAAGTATTTATTTAATTTGCATCGTTCTCAATTTTTCGGTCACGCATTATATGATGATTTTTTCGCACACAAGCAACGATGCCGATGCCGGAATTTCTTTAGCGCTCTCATAACTATATCGTCGTTTTGGGACGTAACACTCCGCATATCATTAAAAGCCACTCCTAACCACAGGCGGCACAGTATAAAGTCCCGTCGGGGAACGCACTTGATTGCAGGTGCTGACCATATTCTCGGCGTCCAACTACTACGACATTGGCAGCAACCGTGGGGCGTACGTCAAGCTGGTCGGCCCCAAGCTGGTTCCTCACACCGTCATGTACGTCAGCACGGCGCAGACGAGGAAGGCAACCATCCAGCAGAGGTATGGATCCTGCAATCCGCAGTACTGCGGTAGCTCACGTGTCTGAGACTGTATGCTGGCACCCGAGTTTTAAACACGGAACATATCTTAGTTGCACAATGTCACGCGTCGTACGTTGGTGGCGATGTCCACACCCCCACATCGCATACTCTCGTATGGTGCCGTGTGCTTGCGTCTCGTGCCAACCATAGAGTTTCCTAAAATTAACTAGAGGGAACTCTGGTGCTGCGATCGTTCAGCGACTAAGGGAATGATGGGTAGTACACACATTTGCCCAGTCTTCGTACTGGCGGGCGGCGAATCGTACTAGCGGCTTCATTTATTGCTGGTTACGGTTTTGTTTTGAAGAAAAAAAAAAGAACCCTTTTGAACTTTGTGACCAGATTCGACATGGTAAGCCTAAAAGAATAAGGTTGTGAAGCGCAAATGCTGAGCATTAGCTAATTTGTTTTTTTTTTCGTGAAAAAACAGCTCCAAGTCACACGAACACACACGGAGCCAGAAGCAGGCCAGAAGTTCGAAAATTCGACAAATGTGTGTACTACCCATCATTACCATGCTCACTGAATCGCCGTGCGTTGCAGCTCCCATAGACACTAGCGCCAGAGTTTTCTCTAGTGTATATTAGGAAACTCTATGGTGCCAACTGTATGCTCCCCACCCCCTTGCCTCGCAAGGCCGACGCAGGCACCATCTGCTAGTAAAAACCCACTCTTCGAGCTGCACAACCGTTCAATGCCCCCCCCCCCCCCGTATGGATCGCACATCAGCGTCTTCAGGCAACGTTTCTTTCATTCAATAGATAAGAATAATAAAGACGAAATAACAATTAAGCATTCCCAAACCATACCGAATTACGCAACATTCCACTCTGCGACGCATTCACTCGAGTTCCTCTGTGGAAAGATGCGGGCGGCATTCTTTCAACAAAAACACGCGTATTGTTTCTCGGTAGTCAACACCATGCATAAACGATCATTATGCTGAGATAAAAGAAATATGCGCCATACATATAGTTAATATATGTAGATGTATATGTAGATGATTTGTGTGTTTCAAAACAACACTTATGGATCCAACAACGTTTACAGCTTGGGTAAAAGTCAGCGCTTGGTTTATGGTTCTAAATATCTGAGTGCAATCGAGTATTCCCCGAATTATTTGCGTTCAAAACACCGTAGGTACACTAAATGTAAGTAGAGAATGCTCTCCCATAGTAGAGTACCGAGTACTCTAAATCGTTAACCACTTGTTCTAAACACACAGTACCCTGTACTCTAAATCGTTACCCATTTTTTCTGATCCCCCCCCCCCCCTAAGGGTGCTGTTGTGCGCGCGGCCTCGTGAACTGTGAGGCACACGGGACGGCTTTATGCTCTCCCATAGTAGAGCACCTAGTACTCACAACCGTTAGCCATTGTTGTATAAACAGAAACCTCCGCGGGACAGCTATAAGCTCTCACATAGTATAGCACCTAGTACTCTAAATCGTTACCCACTCTTTCTAAACACAACCACGTGTGAGGCCCACGGGACGGCTTTATGATATCCCATAGTAGAGTACCTTGGCTCCTTGTCTTGACATTCTGGGAAGTGACTGACAGTATCTGCCATAGACATTTCTTATGCGTAATAATTTATTGCGAGCTTTGCTGAAGTTGAACTTTATCTTTTATACATCGAAGGGACTGCGAGTACCTCCTACTCTAAATCATAAACAACTTTCTTTAAACAAACTGTTCCCACCCAGACGTTAATTGTCGGAAAGTTACCCTGGGATGGCTTTCGGCTCTCCCATAGTAGAGTACGAAGTACTCTAAATTACTAAACACTCTTTTTTCTAGGAGGAGGAGGAATAAACTTTATTATAAGAAACCAGCAGGTTTAGGTGGCCGGGCCTAAGCCTCCCATGAGGGGACGTCAAGGGCTTGCCTCGACGCCGCCTCACGGGCGTGCTGGGTCGCCCAGGTTTGGTCGTAAAGAGCGGGGCTCCGCAGAGCCTCATGGAGCTTCGACGAAAGGGTCGTGGCGTTAGTGTGTCTGTACTGTGCCGGGCACTCCCACAGCATGTGCGGAAGCGTAGCCGGGTGAGTGCCACAGCACCGGCAGTGGGAGGTTGTGTACACGTCCGGGAATATGAGGTGAAAGCGGGCAGGTGAGGGATACGTGTTTGTTTGAAGTAGAAACGCACATTTTTTTTTTCTTAATAGACGGCAGTTGTGAACTGTCGCATATGAATTTTGAACCCAGTATACGTATACTGGGGCGGCTTTCGCTCTCTCATAGTACGGTACCAAGTAGTCTGAATCGTTGAATGCGTTTTCTAAACACACACCCATTTGACCCATTCCCTATATATAGTGTCAGTTGTGAGTAACATGCTTTGATTCCATGGTATCAAGTGTGAGGCCCACAGGACGGCTTTCTGCTCTCCCGTAGTAGAGTACCTATACTCGGCGACAACTTTCTGTGGCAGCACAGCCAAGGCTATGAAGCCCAAGCACGCCCTTTTTTACTACGCCTCTGCATGCAGTCTGCGAACAATAAGTTTCGTGCACTGCGCAGCAGGATGGAAAATATAAAAAGAAAATATGTAAATATATGTTCAAGATTGCTCCCATTATTATTAGGAATCTTCACAGGTGCAGGTTTTTCGTTCTTTGCTGTTTCTGGTTTTCTGGTGCCATTTCACCTTTTCCATGCTCCGATAAACAGCGATGACGTCGCTCGGTTGCAGCAATTTCACATCGAAGCTTGTGAGCGACCATAAGTGCGTGTTCATCAGGTGATCGGTATTCATCGAGCAGGGAGAAACGAAGGCAGTGGTGCGTCTTAATGTATTTAGTTTGCCACACATGCAATCACCGAGGAGTTGTGTGCGAGTGATGCCATCAGCGAAAGTGGGGCTGAAAGTGACACCGGCAACCTGCCAGTCTTCAGCAACACCAGCTGCTTGAAAAAAAAAAAAAAAGGTGCGATCGGAAACTGTACGTAAAACCATTGACCTTTTTCCTAAATTGCGTTGCATACGTGTTCGGTGCTTCGACTGCTTAATATTGTTGATACAACAACGCTGAAGACCGCGTACCGTAACACCGCTCCCGTCGGCGTCTACGAATGGAGTCGTTCCTTTCGCTTTGCCTATAGGCACCCGACAGTGGACCAAAGGGCACGACGAAGCTCTTTGGGCTGCCTCGGCATTGTTGGTACCGACCGCCAGGGATACAAAAAAAAATGAAACTCTCGCTGAAGTCTATGAGACACTGAAGTGTCAATGCCCTTTTTGGCGCGTTTTCAAAGAACGCTTCCTGGGCGCTTACATACTCAGCCGTGACCCGCCTGCTCACAACTAAAAAAGAGAATAATATACATGGGTATTTCCAGTTTTGCTGCGTCTACTCGCTAGGCTACGCATTGGAAGACTCGGTTTTGCTGCGTCTACTCGCTAGGCTACGCATTGGTAGACTCGGTTTTGCTGCGCCTACTCGCTAGGCTGTGTTCTGGCGCTACCATCAGATCTCGTAAACTGCATTGCCGGGTGCCTATACTCTGTTTCAGAAGTTCTCTTCAGCCCTGTGGAGGCTACAGGGCCCCGCAGCCTATTGGAAAGGCGATTAGCCCCTCCACATGTATTCATCCGCGCCGTATCATCTGCTCACCGTCTTTACGGCGTCGGCTCGCCGAATTGTCCTTGCACGCTCATTGCGTGTAACATGGGTGGTTTATTAACTTTTAAAAACAAGCGAACAGTCAAACAAGTAATAAAACTAAACTTCAGAAAGTGTGGAATCTTAGGCATTTAATTTGTGGCTCTACGGAAGATCGGTAGACGTTCACACCAGTGAATGACTTCACTTCGGGGCTCTTCGACGCTGTTCGGGGCTCTGGCATGACTGCGTCTTTGTCGACGCGTTCCTTCGCGTCTCTCGCTGTAATGATTCGTTTCAATCTTTTTTTGTGTGCGTTTCATCAAAGGATCATTCCGACGCGCGCGGAACGCAGTGCGAGGTTGCATGTCCGATATTTAGAGATTCAGCGTTCTCGGTATAGCGACACAACCCAAGCCCTGGCCTCTGCGCGTTATTAGAAACGGCTACGCATGCAGCATATCTCGCTAATAACGACAAAACGTACCTGATGCTTCATACTCGGAGTAAGATGAAACAAATCGATGGCTGATTTCATCATTTCTTTATTGCTGTCAGCGCTGTGCCCGTTCAGCAGGAGCAAGCTCGGATCGAAGTGGGTGGTCGCTTCTGAATGGGTGCTGCCATGTTGATTTGTAATCATAGTTACCGCCGGTAACCGACGCAAATAATTAAATGCGTAGGAAATAAACGCTATGAAGAAAAACTTATCGCCTATCGATGCGGCGTAACACACATCAAACAAACGCAAAATTTAGGCAATCCTGCCAATTTCAAGGCACTTATATCTGGGACTATAGTTTCACTGGGCAAGCGTGTGGCTTTCTTACACCCCATTTCTTTGGCATAGTGCTGAACCGAAGTGGTGAAACAGAGTATAGGTAACAGAGGCATTATTGTATATTACTCTGTTGACTGTGCGAAAACGGCGTTCTTGGCCGAGTAAAGATAGCGTTTCACCCACTTGGATCTACGAACGTCAGACGCCCGCTCATGACCGATCGGTGCCAAGATTTCTGCTTTTCATCGTTGCCTTCACGTCCCCTGAAAAAATAACGTGAGCGTCTCCAGAACGTTCCTGTCTCGCTATAGGAGGAAAACAATTATGCCGATCAAGTATGCACTGAAATTTAGGAAATGGTTTCTTGCCTTTGCGTTGTTCCAATCGCCCAGCACCTGCTCGGCTGCATCTTTTTTCTTCTCTGAAATGAATCTCAATGCTCCAAAGAAGCGTCGTGTTCTTTCCCCTCAAAATGAACATTTTATTAACTTCCTGCCAAGTAAATGTAAAATTTATTGCATGGTGGTCGTGCAAAAAAGTACATGTTGGATACGCTTGCGAAACCGAAATCGCACGAAAACGAACTACTTGGCGTAGTAGCACATGTGCACAAGCTCCGCCCACGTAGCTTTGGCTGTGCTGCCACAGAAAGTTGTCGCCGAGTGTAGTTATCTAAATCGTTACCAACTTTTTCTAAACACACATATGATTTCATATTTTGTTCATCAGATTTCTGCTGTTTGATCTAATGTGAAAATGTTAGTTTTTGTGTTGTGATGATGTAATGTACAATTGTGAAATGGTGAATGTATTTCAGAGTACTGATTCGTCACGTATAACACATGCTCTGTACATGGTGTAAATAAATTTCTTCTAAACATCATGTCTTCACTGCGACGAAGTGATGTTTGTCGTGATACACAGATGTGCCGAAGTGCACGTGCCCGTATTATCACTGGAATGTTACTAAACCTTTGTTTTCTGCACATAGTGTAAATAAACTTCTTCTAAACGCGAATAGCCTTACTTATCATAAATGTTAGGCTCACGGGACGGCTTTTTGCTCGCCCATAGCAGAGGGCCAAGTATTCTAAAATTGTTTGCAGGAACAGCGCAACCTAGAAGTAGTTACTTGGCAACTACGGAAGCGAAAAAAACAAAGGACAGAAAAGAGCGCTGCGCTCTTTTATGTCGTTTTTTTTTTTGCTTCCGTAGTTACGAAGTAACTACTTCTAGGTTGCGCTGTTCCTGCATTCAGTTATGTCCTACCAACTTGCCCAAGTTTCCACGCTTCATAACTTAAATTCTAAATTGTTAACAACCTTTTTTTTCAAAATCAATAACGCTCTGAAGCGTTTACAGTTTATTCTAATCACATTGACACTTTTTTAGTGAGAACGCTTGGAACGGCTTTATGATCTCCCATAGTGGCATACCAAGTACTCTAAATTGTTAACCACTTTTTTTCAGTATTTCTGTTATGGACAGCTGGTTATAGCTCTCCCATAGTACAGTTCGCAAATACTGTGACTTCTCTACTATTTGCTCTTAACACCTCGTTAGGAGCAGGTTCCTGCTTTCCAGTAGTAGATGATGAAACACTAAGATTATTTCCCTGTTAAGTAAATGCCGCAGACCATTTAGCTGTTATTAACCGTCTTTTGTCAGCTGATGTGGCGCAATCCCATGGTACTAATTGCTGTATAAATCTTGCCTATTATTTGTTATATGTCGGGTTATAACAGCCCAGTTTTTGCCACTAACTCCTAACGATTGAACTACCTGCATGTCAATATATTTTCTGTTATATAGCTTCGTAAGGAGTGTCAGTATTTTAGAAAATGTCACGTACCCCTTTGCAGGAGCGGTTACATTGAGCACAGCGCCCTCAGGGAGCTCAAGCAGCACATCTATGCCTGCCAGACGCCGCTACGGGCCGAGTTCCAAAAGCACGATCCAGAGGGAAAAGGTGCTGCGAAAATTTATCTCATGTCACTGAGTATCTTACAAGTATGCTTCACTGCGATTCACTCAAACAACGCGCGTTTAAGCCGTGATAACTGTTCCGTGCGGTAAAATAAAGCAGGCCTTGGCACAATAAAAAAATGACGACTTGTCAGCATGCCTAATAATGCCTTTTGTCACGTGTTTGTGGCGTTGAGATATACAGCGGCCAAAGCCAGCAAAGATTGAACTCTTCACAAGGCGAATCCATGTCTAGAAAGAGTGATACTCACTCTGTTAGAAAGGCCGTCACTCACTCTGTTCAATGTATCAGGTTAGTTATTTATGCCGTTGTAATTGCTTTAGAAGCAGTGATGACATGCTTTTTAGAGTGTCGTGTCCCATTAACGGTAAATGGCTTATCTGGACGTGCTATGCTGTTTCTCGCGAGTGTATGGCTGCCGCATTGAATTGGTCTGTCTTGGAGGGTTACGATGTGGCCTCTCAGACATTACTACTCTTGGCTGGTGACATAGAACAAAACCCTGGCCCTATGTCTGTGCCTGAGCGAGAACAGATAAGTAAAATCGAAGAAATGCTAAAGGTGCTACAGTCAGGGCAGGTAACCGTGTTGGAAAAGCTGTCGGGCATTGCTAAAACTCAGGATGAGCTTCGGAAAAAGCTGGACGACGTGATTACTAAAACTAATGCAATTGAAAAGCGCCTTACTACACTAGAGGAAACAGAAAAGAAGTTCGCTGACAAACTAGACGACTTAGAAAACAGAAGCCGGAGAACAAACTTGGTATTCTTTGGAATACCAGATAGTCATCCAAAGGAAACTTGGGAAGAATCCGAAAATCTAGTTAAGTCTGTCTGTACGGATGTATTAAAGCTGGAAAATATAGCAATAGAAAGGGCTCATCGTCTCGGGGCCTACAAAACAGAAAGAATTCGTCCAATAATTGCTAGCTTTTCAGGATCGAAATCAAGAGAATCTGTTCTGCGAAATGCATACAGATTCAAGGGGACGTCATACAGCGTATCAGAAGACTTCAGCAAGGCAGTTCAAGAAAAACGCCGGCAGCTTTGGAAGTACAGTAAAGAAAAACAGCTCGACAAGAAAAATCGTGTACATTTAAGTTACGATAAGCTGGTAATCAATGGACAAGCATTTGCCTGGGATACTGACATGCACCAACCAGTTCCTCTTCGGGCGCATGCTCAGATATTGGGGCGGAAATGACATGATCATTCTAGCTTAAGAACAAATGGGAAATATACCATCACAAAAAGCTTTACACCAATATTGTTGGTGGTCAATTGTCGAAGCCTAAAAAACAAAATTGATGAGTTTACAATCTTACTTGAAACGGTGAAAGCGCAAATCGTTATGGGTACCGAATCATGGCTTGACGACACAGTATTGGATGTAGAAATATTTCCGCCAGGTTTTACAGTGTACCGTAAAGATAGAAACAGGCATGGTGGTGGCGTGTTTCTTTTAATTTCAAGTAGCCTTGCCAGCGAAGAAGTTGTTTTTGATAATGAAACTGAATCAGTATGGTGCCGCGTCCAATTTCCCCAGGGAAACAACATCGTTTTTGGATCGTTTTACCGCCCACCTGACCACAACAATGAATCTTTGATTCAACTTTCCGACATACTATCACAAATATCTCACTGCGTAATACTGGGAGGGGATTTCAATCTGCCCGATATGAAATGGGATTCCGACTGTGTAGCCCCACAAAAAAATCGAAATTGTTCTGCCTTTTCAGAACTAATGAGCGTCTATGGGCTACAACAATATGTGAACGAACCAACTCGGTTTAACGCTTTACTAGATCTTTTACTAAGCAATGACGAAAATGTTATTGTTCACACAAACGTATGTCCAGGAATTAGTGATCATAGTTGCGTTGTTGCAGAGTTAAACGTTTCTAGAATACCTGCGTGTAAGCAAACCCCTCGAAATGTTTTCATGTACGACAGAGGGGACTTTAATGCCATTTCCGAAGAGCTGGTCTTGTATTATCCCACTTTTTTATGCATATCGGAGTCATGCGGCATGGATGAATTGTGGCAAATTTTCCGTGACAAGGTTACAGAGCTGGTGAATATGTACGTACCTCAGAGGTGTCTAAGATGCAGAAAGAGGCACAAACCCTGGTTCAACTCTGAGATACGCAAACTTGTTAGAAAAGCAGCGAATGCCCATAAAAGGTTTCTTAAAAAGAGAACAGCACTAAATAAAACAAAGCTCAAAAGTGTAAACAAAGAGCTTAAGTTAAAACTAAAACAGGCAAAGCGTGTCTTCTTTGACAAGCTAAACACAGACTTGAAGTGTAATCCAAAATTCTTTTGGAAATATGTCAAGAGCAACAGAAAAGACGACACAGCTATCCCTGACCTTTTAACCCAGGAAAAAACTATAACGGATGACTTGGAGAAAGCTGAAGCATTTAACGCCTATTTTCAGTCAGTGTTTTCAAAAAGAACTGAACACTCTCCAATGCTACCTTCAAAAAATATTGGTAATGAAATGGCGGAAATTGAAATCGATTACGCTGGTTTGGATAGTCTGCTGCGTACTCTGGACACCTCTAAGGCTACAGGGCCTGACGGTATATCATCTCATGTACTTAAAAAGTGTCACGTTATTATTGCACAATATTTATGCATAATGTACAAGTTGTCTCTAGACACCGGCGTTATTCCAAGGGATTGGAAAACAGCCAATGTGGTTCCTGTACACAAGGCAGGAAGCAAAAAACATGTACAAAATTATCGTCCCATATCCTTAATTTCAACCTGTTGCAAATTATTAGAACATGTTATTTATAGCGCATTGTTCAAATATCTCGAATCTACTCATTTTTTTGCCCGCTCCCAGCATGGATTTCGGCAGGGTCGTTCATGCGTCACACAACTAACTGAATTTCAGCATGACGTACTGACTGCGCTTGACCGTAACAACATTGTTGATGCATTATTTCTCGATTTTCGCAAGGCATTTGATACGGTCCCACATAATCTGTTAGATATTAAACTGGCTTCACTGAATATTAATGCTAAGCTGCAAACCTGGCTACGGAATTACTTAAGTGGTCGTAAACAGTGTGTTGTTTTAAATTCTAAAACGTCTTCATATGTAAACGTGACCTCAGGCGTGCCACAAGGTAGCGTTCTAGGTCCGCTGTTATTTTTGGTTTATATAAATGATATAGCCTATAACATAAAATCTTGCATAAAATTATTCGCAGACGATTGCGTCATCTACCGTCACATTACTTCAATCACAGACACTGAATTATTGCAAGATGACTTAAACACGGTAACACATTGGTGCTCCACGTGGAATATGTGCTTAAATATCTCGAAGTGCAACCACATCAGCTTTGCAAAGAACATTTCAAAAATCCAGTGCACATACAGTATTAATGGCGAGGCAGTCAAAAAAGTGCCCGAGTGTAAATATTTAGGAATTTACTTGACAGAATCATTCCATTGGAACAGACACATAGACCAAATGATCTCAAAGGCTAGTAGAACGTTGTTTTTTATTCGTAGAAACTTTCACTGTGCAACAAAAGAGGTGAAAGAAACTCTTTACTTCCTTCTTGTCAGGTCTATACTTGAATATGCTTGTGTTATCTGGGACCCGGCTCAAAAGTATCTTGCAAAAACAATAGAAAAAGTCCAAAACCAGGCAGCCCGTTTCGTCAGCAACAACTACGACCCATTCGCTAGTATGTCAGAAATAAAGGCCATATTAGGCTGGGAAACTCTAAAATCTAGAAGACGGAAACTTCGATTAAAACTTCTGCATAGCATATATTATAACCTAACAGGAATTAATAAGTCTGAATACCTACTAGCACCAACATATCGTTCCACAAGATGCCAACACTCACATAAAATACAAGAATACGCATACAAAACCACTACTTTTGCCAACTCCTTCTTTTTAAAAACAATTAGAGACTGGAATGAACTTCCCGAAGGTATAGTGAACTTGAGTGACAACAGCGCTTTTTTCTCATCGTTGTGAAATTGTGACATAGGTACTTCTCTTTTGGTACCTGTTGTCATGTGCAATATTGTACTAAAATATTTTTTATTTTTATATGTTGTTATAATTGAATTTTTCACTATGTTTGGCGTCTTATCGCAGAAATGTTTTCTATGACTTCTTATGTATACCCCCCTGCAGTAATGCCACTACGGCGTTGCAGGAACTATGTAAATAATAAAAATAAAATAAAATACACTCAATACAACGACAGTGACAGGCATGGCCATCGCAAATCTGACATGTAAATCTAACGCGTCAGCTTTCAAAGGAGCCGACTCAGCAAGAAAACTGTGTGTGTATGTCTGTCCGTCTATCCGTCAATCTCCCAGTCACGTTAGCCGAATCTCTATTTAAGAACTCACCGCATATCCACGGAGTGAATGATGATGAGTGGGCGAAGCGTCCGTCAGTCCATCCGCCCGTCCATGCGTCTGTCTGTCTGTCCGTCCATCAGTCAATCCGTCCGTGCGCCCGTCTGTCTGTCCGTTCGTGAATTTGTCTGTCTGTCTGTACGTCCATCTATTTAACACTCCAAGTACTGTCATCTCGCATCCTTTCATCATATACTCATCATACACAAGTAACGCCATTCAGCGGACATTCCAAGGGCTAAACGAGAGGTGGCTACCTACTACTACAACTACTACTACATACAACGCGGACGCACTACCTACGGCATGAGAAGTTTCGCCACTAAAAAATGTATGAAACAAAAGCTTGTCGATAGTGGTACAGGTGCATAGAAAATACGCTTGTTTCTGCAACCCATCAGGGAGCACGGCGCAGCCTCTTTTGGAGAGAAAAAGTGGAGATAAAAAAGGGGACGCCATCTTCTCGAGTTCTCATCAGTACCCACAGCATCGATTGCCAGGCCCGGGGTACCTCTTCTTCCCTTTGTAAAAAAATTGGCCCCATATCTGCATGTTTCTGCAAATGTCGTCGAAAGACGATAGTCTTGCGCGTGGAGAGAGTGAACAAGACATTTATTTGATGTTCTGCGCAAGAAAATCGGTGGGGGGTATTCCGGAGGCGCTGCGTTAGAGTGCCTCGAGCGTGCAGCGGAGGGGAACGAGCGCATCGAGTCACGTCACGCGTGAGACATGAGCGCCATCTGGCAGTTATCTTGAAAAGCGAAGCGCGCACGCCCTGCGCGCCTGTCTCGGAGGTGATAAGGTGTAGAACGCAAGGCGACGGGTAGGTGCCACCACCGTCTCATCTTAGCAAAGCGTTGGAAACACTCCCCGTTCCGTGCAAGCGTTGCATCGTCAGCGCAGCGTGATAAGCGCTACGGTCCTCAAAATTACTTATGTATGCATTTTCTAGTAAAATATGCACATGCACAACATATACTTGTTGTTATGGTGCCCCAGACATGCGCAATAATTGCTTTTTAATTGACAATTGCACAAGCATGAACGCTCAACCTTGAGCAACATTGGTGGGCGCTGCGGATGGGGTCAGCCGTTTCAAGTACCCGAAGCCGTTAAGAGTGGACAAACAGACAAATGTACAGACAGACAGACAGACAGACAGACAGACAGACAGACAGACAGACAGACAGATCAAAATTTTTGCGTCGAAGGTCCCCAAGAAAGACTATCGTCTTTAAAAATGACACTGAGAATCGAACACAGTGCATCCCGATTTGGAGGCGGATGCTCGAACTACTCAAACACGGCGGCGTTTCGAGACACTATCAGAAAGCGGCGTCTTCTTTCCACTCTCCTCTATCTCTTACTCCTCATCTCTATCCTTCGGGACGCTGCGCCACGCTTTCTTATGGGTTTGTATAGTACTGGAATCGGTTCACAATGCCGACCGGTACCCGCCGGCTTAGGTGCACAGGCGTGCTGGTTAACGATTCTGCTCCCTACGCAAAGGAACAACGAACGCCCCCTAAATATGCCCATTGCAACGAATGCTTTTACTTGTTACAAGACGGTGGGGCGTGCAAACATCGACACAAGAAAGTCACGACAGCACAAGAGTTGACTAACCGAAAAGGTTCACAGTGGCGGAAAGGACGGCAGGCACAAACGGACGGCAGGACTGCACGAGCGTGAACCCCAGTCATGACCCCAGTCAACTGACCCAGGTTTCTACCATTCCTAATATTCCTACGCAACGTACGCAAGCTGTTCCATAAAACATCGCCGACGACGTACGTTCAGCAAAGTCTGAAGGTTCCTCTTCCCACAGAAAGTATTGATTAAACGTATAAAACAATAATAAAGGCAAGCGAACAGTGTCGTGGTCAAGCATGGTCCAGTTGCAGCGTCGGTTGGTTAACGAATCCGCACGGTCAAGATAAGAATCGACGCTCCCGGTGCACAGCGGAGTCATCTCAGTGAATGGCTAAATGTTATGTTCGCGTGCTGCCGAGGCGGCACTGTGGACGCAGTTTCATGCCGCTGCTATAAAAACAAACGTCCGTACGTCGTTAGCGGCGAGTTCTTTTGTACACAACTGCACGGAGAAGAGCGCTCACGGGCGCACTCGGCTAGCCGAGCTGCACCATGTGGTCGACAGGCAAGGGCTGTTGTCATCATCCCTGGTTCTCGACAATGCAGTTGCACACGTCTGTACAGGTGATATAGATGTTGATCTAGATAACAACCACAGCTCGGACCAAAAGCGCGTCGTGCGAATGTTAACGATAATATTTTGCGAGGTAAATTCAGAAGGTCAAGAAAGAAACGTGATCCTTTAGTTACAAGGTCTACAACCAACAATAAGCAAAAAGAAGTAGATTATCAGCTGAGACGAAAAAAAAAAAAAAACGAGGAGGATCATGTGTGTAGCTCGCTGCAGCTGAGCGGCTTGACGAAGCGTCTTTTCAAATACTTGATAGGCAGAGTATACTCAGATAAGAGGTCGTGCACGCAAAGCGTTTGCACCTTACATCAACGCCGTTTGCAATTGAGTCGACTTCGTATTGAAGCGCCATTCGCAGCCACACGTGGCGGGCGCCGGAATGTCAGTCAATGAGGAAGAATTTATGCAGGATCTCCTGTGGACGTTGTAAGTGGACGTTGTAAGTTTAACCGTAGAATTGGCTATGGCTGTGGCTTTCCGTGAAACTTTATTTTCGGACGACATCGGCACGGTGTCGCTGTACTTCTGTTGAGGGTACATGATAAGAGTAACACTATGTCACTCTATGGGTACATCTTCTTGAAACGGCCCAACAAAACGCTTAAACTGCGATCGTCGAAACGCGTGCTTGGCAGTCGAAGTTCGCGAAGTCAGAATTTTCCTTGCGCACGAACCTCCATGTCGGTTTTACATGTTCTTCAAGAAGATTATTCGGCCATCTCGAAATATATCAACAACGCAAGTGTCTTCTTTCTATACTGTTTTTCCATCGTTAATACGTACGACATATTCACATAGTTGAAATATGTTGACTTTGCGCTAATGTGGCAATTTAGCCAGGTCGGTATAATACACTTGCCTACGGACCATGAGTTTCGTCGACTCCAGACTCAGTATCGACGTCAATTTTTTATTATTTATTTATTTACTTCACGTGTTCTCCTGTTCACAACTCCAGAAAACGCTCCGTGTGCTGGCAACACCGATCGAAAAAACAAAGATGGCTACTCTCAACGGGGTCAACGCAGCACTTTCGCTTGGCGCTGTGCCGAAGTTTGTTGATTGTGGCGTCGGATCACTTTGCTTCTTCGAAGGCGAATGGGTGCTGGCCACGGACCGCGTAATTCTCGTGGGCATAAAGGATTGCCCTGGCAAAACAGCGGAAATAGTTGCACTGTGCGCGCAAACATTGAGCCTCTTCGGCGAACCGCATCAGATTTACTTCAAGTTGAAGAACCTGTCTAGCGAGCCTGGGGTTGAAGAAGACAACTGTTCATGCGTAGTAGGCCTCTCCGAAAGGTGCTCGCACTTTTGCTCTGCGTTGTTACACTGCTACAGGCAAGGCCTTCACAGTTTTGAGGAAACTGTATACGCTGCGACCCTCGCTGCGGTTCGCATGTATTCCATTGAGTTTCGTTGTCCCGTCAAAAGGTGACGTTCACTTTATTACAAAACAGAGCTATGCCCAGGCCAGTGTATCTTGAGATAAGGCAAATCGTAGTTTCGATTGTAATAGAAGTGCTCCTATTTCGTTCGCTGATCGATGTTATTAGATTTCTAATGAATAAGGTCGTGTGCTTCCTAGCATTCACTTGTTTGTGTAGGCCGTATAGTTGATATCCAAAGCATGTATATGCACGCACACTCATCACCCCAACGACCTACTCACGCCAGCGAGAGTACACCGTGGTGCCACAGTGGAAGTTTGGTGACTCCGCCTCAGTCAAGGACGCTGACGTGGGCGGGTGCGGGCGGCCCCGTCGAAAGTGGTGTATGTCTTTGGATTGGACTGTGTAATTTGGTGTCCTTTCTCTCATTCACGGATCTGGGGAAACGAGACTGTTTATTATCAGCCCTCGCGGGCTGCTTCGGAAGATTTTCCGAGCTTCTTTTGATGTAGAGCCTTCTCGACACGAGTTTGTCAAGATGTAATTCACCTTTGTGTAGATAAACATCTGTAAATATCTCCCTAAGAATGCGTCTTCCTCCCTGCAAGATGGGCTAAACGGGTCTGATTGCGGCGACCAGCCACCTATGACGAGACCCGCCGGACCCGAGCCGCAACGACTGGTGACCGGGATGAGATGTTGTCAGACCCCCAGTTCTAGCTCACCCGAATAAATATATTATAACGACTGGTGACCGGGATGAGATGTTGTCAGACCCCCAGTTCTAGCTAACCCGAATAAAGATATTATAATGCACGATTACGAAACATATACCAACAAAACAAAGTGTTTTAATATCTCTCTTTCTTTATTTATCACCGGCAGAACACATTGGCACGATTCATCTACATTCACAATGTGCAAGCTTCGGCGTCTAGCTTAGTTGGTAACACACTCGACCTCAGAGCATAAGGCCGTAGGTTCGAAACCCAGCAGTGTGACCAAGATTTTTTTTAATTCACTTATTTCGCATGTTCTCCTAAAGAAGGCGTTGTTTTCACGATCGTGAAACTATGTCTACAAAGCAAATGTTTTCATAATACATACTTTATTATAGCCGTTACATCACTTCATATGGTCCAACTATATTCACATTTAACGTGAAAGTAGCAACGTGAGCGTGCAGCTTGGATAGTAAGACGCTCCCGTTCTGTGCGTGAGGCTGCAAGTTCGAAACCGAGCAGCACAGTCACTTTTTTTTTTCGTACATGTTTTTCATAGTAGCAAATCGTCATACGTGACAGAAGAACGAAAAGGCACGCACATTTTTCTAACGGCGAAGCTGTTCTTTGTCGAGACTTCCCCGCTCGTTGGTCACGGGGTCTTGTGGTGTGGCGAGAGTAGGGCTCGTTAGAAGAGAAAGGGCTGCGCCGCGTTAAGATGGGCGAGGGCGAGGCTCGCTGGAAATTGTCAACCAATAAAAGGTGTGCTAGGAGGCTGAGCGACGAAATTGAGTGGAAAGGGTGAACCAGTTACAGCTGCACAAACATGGATGAGGGCGAGCCTGATGAAGGGGGCATCAGCTTCGCCATTACGAGTGTTCGCGAAATGAAGCTGGCCGCACTTTTTTTTTCAGTCCTAATAGAAATACTTAAGCATTGAAAACCTCATAGTTGTCTATTCTGTATGAATATGGTTGGACTTAAACTGCCTCCAATGAGCGCTTTTTGCTCACGCTAAAAACATCAGAAGTACGCGTGCAAACGACAAGTCACACCTGAATGTCCTACGCGTAACGAATTTATGCGATAATAAACGCAGTTCATTTAATATAACAGACATCTACAGTCCTTACTTCTTAATATTTCTGGCGTTGGCCGTTCGCTTGGTCAGTTCTCATCTATTTAAATAGGAGCCTTCCGATTCATAGGTTCCCTGATACGTAAACTTCACCGCACCACAGTCGAAAAGCAGACAAAAAAGTTGAGGCCCTCATCACCTATGAAAGGCTCGAATTTTGTCTGACGTCACACAATGCAGCGATGGCCCTAATATTAACACCTTGCGAGCTGAAGGCTCCCCTAATGCATTTACTTCCCCGCACTGCAGTCGTAAAGCAGCTGAAAAAGTTGAGACCCTTATCACCTATGATAAGGTTCGAATTTTGCTTTACGTCACACCTTGCAGCGATGGCTTTAATATTAACACCTTGCGAGCTGAAGGTTCTCCCGATGTGTTCACTTCCCCGCACTGCAGTCGAAAAGCAGCTGAAGAAGTTTTGGGCCCTTATCACCTATGATAAGGCTCGAATTTTGTCTGACGTCACACCTTGTAGCAATGGCTTTAACGTTAACACCTTGCGAGCTGAAGGTTCCCCTGATGCGTTTACTTCACCACACTAGAGTAAAAAAAAAAAAAAACAGTCGAAAAAGTTGAAGCCCTTATCACCTATGATAAGGATGAACTATCGTCTGACGTCACACCTCGATGCGATAGCCCCAATTTTAACACCTTGCGAGCTGAAGGTTCCCTTGATTCGTTTACTTCACCGCACTACAGTCGAAAAGCGGCTGAAAAAGTTTAGGCTTTTATCACCCATAATAAGGCTCAACTTTTGTCTGACGTCATACCTTGCAGCGATGTCTTTAATATTAACACCTTGCAAGCTGAAGGCTCCCCTGACATGTTTGCTTCAGCGCACTACAGTCGAAAAGCAGCTGAAAAAGTTGAGGCCCTCATCACCTATGATAAGGCTCAACTTTTGTCTGACGTCACACCTGGCAGCGATGGCCCTAATAATAACACCTTGCAAGCTGAAAGCTCCCCTGATGCGTTTACTTAACCGCACTACAGTCGAAAAACAGTCGAAAAAGTTGAGGTCCTTATCCCCTAAGGATCCACATTTGTCTGACGTCAGACCTCGCTGCGATGGCTTTATTATTAACACCTTGCGAGCTGAAGGTTCCCCTGATGCGTTTACTTCACCACACTACAGCCGAAAAAGTTGAGGCCCTTATCGCAATGATAAGGCTTAACTTTTGTCTGACGTCACACCTGGCAGCGATGGCCCTAATATTAACGCCTTATGAGCTGAAAGCTCCCCTGTTGCGTTTGCTTCACCGCACTACAGTCGAAAAGCAGCTGAACAAGTTGATGTCCTTATCACCTGTGATAAGGGCAAACTTTTGTATGAGTTCACAGCTTGTAGCGATTGAGCTACAACGCGTTTTTTTTTTTTTTTTCCACAGATCTCAGAACCAGCTCAAAACATTTACCAACGGTCTGCGTTGTTGGGAAGCTAACTTCCTGTCGTGACCACTGAAGGAAGTTCGTTAGACGAATTCCGAGCCTCGACTTATTCGATTGCTTTTCTACATCTACTGCAGTAAAGTAAATGTGTGAGGTAGCAGTAGAAGGGAAACATTTAGCTTGAAAGGCTTTTCGTTGAAATGCATGATGACTACTTAAGCTGGCACAACAAACGGGAAACATCAAGAAATGAGTTGTGAAGAGGTTTGCTTTACTGAAGGAACTTATTACCATTTACTGTCGTTACGCTGGGGACATTCACCTAGGGTTTGTTGATTTAGTACGTAGTTGGGCAGGTAGTTCAAATGCAACTATGTGTAAAGATGATATAATATCGAGACTTTAAATGTGCCGCTGAACGAGGCAACTGTTAGCTCGGCCGTCCGTTCGATTCCATAAAACGAATTGTCATAATAAAATAAATGCGTGTAAAAAACATTTGGAGGGCGCAACTGGTATTCGAACCTACATCCCCTCAGTCCGAAAGTGGTCATCTTACCGACCAGGTCACACGCCTATGCTTGTGAAAGGCGAATATATCTGGCTAATATGAATGTTCTGTACCAGTACGTAAAAATGAAAAAATTAAAAAGTTTAGAACGAAGTGGGGGGGGGGGGGGGCATGGCACGATCACCCAACAATTCTTGGCTTTCAGCGAGAACTACATGTAGGGGGTCTATTGTACCTTTTCAGGTATGAAAAGTAGCGTGTACAAGAATATTTCAGTGCAAAGCAAGCCCTAGAAGTCGCCGGCTGTTAACCCCCGCCCACCGCCGGCGACCGAGGCGTCCCCTATTTTGCCATCGCGTGTGTGACGTCATGTGCAGCGTGAAGCGGTGTCGTTGTCTTCTATTAATTTTTCAGCCGCTGCGAATCGTTCAATTACAGTGGCTAACCGAAAAAAAAAATATCTCGGTTCCACATGCAGCTCACCACGGTAAAATGTTGTTCGCATGAATGCAGACGCTCACACAGCTATCGGCTTTTTACGTCCCGGCTCGCGTGCTTATAAACATATTAAGTCATAAGTTGAGTGCTCAGCCAAATGTGCTAAAATTTCGCCAGCTAATTTTTGAATGCTCAAGGACGAATACACATAGCACAGATTATGACCGAGAATTGGTTTTCATCGCCACTTTAAGGCTATGATATAATAAAGCGTGATAGTAAAATAAGAGCTCTCTCTGGGGAAAGATTTGAAGCCGGTGTTGAACAGGGTACATCAGGAATATTTTCGTCTTTGCGAAAATGTAATGCCAAGACGCGTTTCGGTCATCACGGGATGGTTATTTCGTTGAGCCGCTCTAGATACTGACAAACGCAAGAAGCAAGAGGAAAAAGACTCTGCGCCAGGGCCGCTGGTGCCGCCTCCCTCTACATCCGAGAATAACGTTCCCGAGAAAACAAGAGGGGAGGGGGGTGAAGGCACTGAAGGCTTCTGTATGGTAAAACTATGCTTACTTGTCATTTATACAACGACCAAAGCATGTTCAGGGGGGACTTTTTTTTTTCGTTGGTGGTAGCGGTTGTGGTGAGCGAACTTTATTTCGGTCTATAGAAGACGCAGCAATTTCCTCGGACGATGCAGAAGGACGCAGAATTCATTCCTAATGGAGGAAATTGCGCAGCCCTTGTGGGAGCGCGGCTAAGCGCTAACAGAACGACTCCCGTCTGTGTAGCTTTCGCTGTTTCCTTGGAGATTGGTTTATGAAGTTTAAAACCTCAAAGCTACTCGGGCTGTGAGAGTCGTCGCAAGGGCGGGCCCCGGATGATTTCTGTCACTCGGGGTTCTTTATTGCGCCTTTACATCCTACGGTGCGTGGGTCAAACCTTACTCGGCTCACGTAGGCGCGTATTGTACGGCATGCTTGCAGGTCAGGTGAGCCTGTCGGACTGGTGCACGGTGATGGAGAACGTGGTGGGCCTACATGTCACATGGCGCATACTGTGTCCCAAGATCGCTCAGTGCGACCCCGTCACCGGAGGCGTCCTCTACGAGTCCACCTTCGACGAGTACGCGCTCACCAACAAACTCACTCAGGTGAGACACGCGCATGCGGTGGTTCCCGATGCTTTAGTTATACGTAGAAGGCAATGTGGTGATACGGTAAAACTAAAGAGTTGAGAGGGAGCTATAGTTAACTTCGAAACGGTGCCATGAAAGAGGCACAATATCCAGAAGATGCACCTAGAAAACAATGCTGTTTCCTTACCAGTGTTTTAGGCAAAGAAAATTGAGCTCTATATGAACAGGCAACTGCTGCTAGTTTAATGAGAATCAACAAATAATCTGGCCAATGAAAGTATAACGGACGTTATATGTGAGTAAATAAAGTTGACGTGAAGACGACTTGCCGCCTGCAGGAATCGAACCTCGAACCTTCGAAAAAACAGTTAGATGCTCCACCAATTGAGCGCTGACAGCGCCATCATCCCGTCTATACGTCATCGGGCTTGATTGTCCGTTGGTTATCGTTTAGCTTGTGTCTAACAACAAAAGAAACGAGCCCTGAAGTTTTCCTCATTACTATTGGAGACGCTTATAGACTAGCCTTGAGCATGGCCTACGTTGGAATTCGTTCGCATGAATGACTCGGGGTTTTTGCAGGCAATTTGAAAGGGGGAGTACGTACAGTGTGGCATAAGGGGCATGGTGCATACGTTGACGCCTGGTGGTCGACTTCTAGGCATCTTGTTATTAGGTTACGTACGTATGCTGTTACCGCTAAGCTGTCAAGGGGTATGGTATTCGAGTATGGCAGTTATCCGAGATGCTGACAGCACCAGAGAGGTAACCATATTCGGGAGATGCCACTAGCGGCCATTTCAAACAAAGTTTTTTTTTCTTTACCAGCTTCGTTATATATATTGTAAACGTGACGAACTCATCCTGGGGTAGAGCTACGGTTAGATTTAAAAACATGTAGTAACAAGAAAGTACTATTTCTGCGCCCGTGGTCGTATCTTTTACAAAGCTTAAACGGGTCGTGCAACACTTTTTCAGCATCGTCAAAAAAACGCGGCCAATCGGTAGTGAAATAATAATAGTATTTAGGTTTTACGTCCAGGAGCCCCGATATGAGGGACGCCGTACTAGAGGGCTTGGGAACTTTCGACCATCGGATGTTGCACAGAGACATAGCACAGTACACTGGCCCCTATACCATTTCACCTCCATCGAAATGTGATCGCCGCGGCTGGGATCGAACCCGCGACCTTCGGCTAATCGGTAGTCGAGGATCCTGAGAACATGCGAGCCAAGCCTTATAGCGCAGCCCGGGGCCTGGAATTAACAATAAATTCTCAAAATCAGCTAAATAACCTTCGCTATTCTCTCGACAAATGATGTCATAAACATAAATGGCCGCGTCGTAGCGCGAAGTTCACGGCCATTGGCTGATCTGAACATCGTGAGCCGCATATCTATACCACGGCCGCCGCGACGTGCCCGCTCGCTCGCTATCGCACAGAAAGTAAGCCGCGAATTTGGAGGCAAGAAGAATGCAAAGAAAGTGCTGAAAGTCATAACGTGCACTAACGAACGGTCACCTTGTCATCTCCTGCCCCCGCGTAGCTTCCCGCGCGCTTGCTGTTACGGGAGGAGAGAGAAAGGGCTTGAAGCGCGCGGTAAATCCCCATTACTCAGCTCGTAAGCTCGTACTTGAAGGACTAAGGAAAGTCCTCGATTGCGGGATGCGACGACGGTTAGTCGGCCCTGCTCCTTGGCGGTTGCCTCCGCCCATCCCGTGGCCCAGGCCTTCGGCCTTCCTTTGAGGACATTCGCCGCGGACAGCGATGCGACACTGTTAACGTAGGCGACATTGTCAAACGCTATATATATTTACCAGAAAATCTTAATGGCGTGAAGTATATAGCACTGGCAGTAAATCTGCGAAGCGACGCCGCTATTTGAACGACAGCGCAGTCGGTGTGGATGTGTCTCTTTCTAACGCGGGGCTAGACTAAAACTGTCAGAATGAAACATTTTTTTTTTTCTTCATTCACAGAATGGTCCTACCTTTCTCGAGTCACTGTACAGAAACAAAGACAGCTTGGAAACAATATTCAGGATTATGGACAAAGATGGCTCTGGTAAGTTGAACTGCGTATACCATTTTGTGTATTGTCCGAAGGATCGACGATGTTGCGACTGTGGGTGCGCACGCGGCTTGAAATGCTCCTAAGCGTGATCTAAAGCGCGCACTTAATAACAGTTGTAATGCGAATGAGCGTAGTAAAACCACTGCGAAGCTGTCCGTGTGTTAAAAGGGCAGTAAATAAAAAAAAAACAATTTTTATCGCGTTAGTTAATTACCCTTTCACAATGCGAAAGACGTCATGCTTACTGCGAGAAGAGACTTAATCAACGAGAAACGAAAAAGCGGTTGCCGACGCCACCCTGATGTTCTCGTACCAGTCGGCGTGCACGTCATAAATTTTGACGGTTCCTACAAGGCCTTGGTAGTGCCTAATATGTAAAGATGAATTAAATTGTCTTCTGGGGTAGCGAGACACCTAACATAGGAAGTTTCAGAAAACCTCATTGAATCAATCTGCCCAAAATACCAAAAAAAAAAAAAACTGGCATTTGACATTCGTGACGTTGCGATCTGAGACTTCGGACAGAAATTTAGAAGGTAAACTTTTGACAAACATTTTCCGCATCTATTAACAAACCTATGGTGGTGAAATTGGAAGCACCGCAGTTTTCGTAACATACTTTGCCAACCTAAATCAATTGATTATATCGCTTAAGTGTCCCATTAACTTACCACGGGAACCATCACTTTGCAGGGCTTATCTCGATGGAGGAGTTCAAGGACGCTTGCGACCTCCTGGGCCAGCACGCCAACACGCCGATGTCCGAAGAGCAGGTAGAGGAGCTCGCGAGAAGCATCGACATCAACAAGGACGGATTCATCGACTTCAACGAGTTCCTCGAGGCATTCCGACTCGTAGACAAGAGACCGCTCACGCCGCCGCTGGCCTCCAAGGAGAGCAACGGCACGCCATGCAACGGCGTGGCGAACGCTACCGCTCCCGTGGCCACCATCGAAGAGGACGTCGAGGAAGACGAGGACGAACAGGAGTCCTACTGCACCAAGCTCTGAGGCGACAGCGTGCAGTGACGTACTCGGGCGGTGCACGGGACTGTCTTTCCTTTCGCCAAGGCACTACGGGACTCCTCGTGACGCAGTGTCCGTCCCTCTAGGCTGCTAAAAACCTTGGGACGAACGCTGCACTGATGTCGCTGAAAGAACGCGACTGTTAAGTGCTACAGTGTGATGTTCGGAACACATGCGTTGCGACCCACGTTCTCATTTCCGGAGACGCCGCTGTCTCGGGAGCGAAGCAATGCTGATAGACGGAGCTGGTGCCGGAGTCGAGATTGAATAAGACGGCCAGAAAATTGCGACTTGCAGGACGAGATTGCCACCTGCTAAATTGAGCTTAGGAATGCCGACGTCATACACGTACAAAGAAGAAGAGTGGAAAGATTATTTTATTTCGTTCAGGTATATGAGGAGGTATTTACATACTCTAAGTCTAAAAGCAGGTCGTGAAGTACCCTGTTTAGCTGAATAGACGAGAAAATTAAAAACAAAAGAAAACAAAAACATTCCTACCCAATGTTTGAAGTTATATGCTTCGAAAACATCAGTCGCATAGACTAGCGCAATTATTCAGCCAGTAAGTAGCCTACAGAGCCGGTAAACGGTGTTGTAAAGCAGTTTGTAGCACGAAGGAAAGGCGCAACAGAAGCAGCAACGTCAAGACGGATTCACAGCTAGGTGCATCTAGCTTGGCGATGAAGTGATTTCACCGGTATTAAGTGATGTGAATGTGAAGTCGTGACATACATTCATGCGAGGGAATGCGCTGTTACCTACATAAGCTCCGAAATAGGAATGCACGTACATAAGCTCAATCTGCGAATCGGTTCCTGAATCACCTCGTAACATGTGAGACAAACAGGCTTTTATGATCATCGCTAAAACGTGGCTGAAAAGTTTCTCACGTTGTTTGCTAAACGAGCTTTCACGACATTGTTATGGCGTTCAACGTGCTGCAGGTCACGAAAAAAAAAATTGCTTCAGCATTCCATGAGTGTTGCCATAGTGGGAGTGACGGGGTCGAGAAAAAATTCGAATTCTCACCGTTACGGTAATCTATGATCTTGTAATTAGCTCGAAGTATCTCACTTTCTCAACGTCACTGCGGGGATGGAGAGGAGGTGAACTACTGTTGAGGATGCGGAAATATTACAAGCTATTTTTCATGGCAGGAAAGTTTGCTTTGAAATTCGACTTCACAGCAATACGGTTCACACTGCCGTAAAGCCACACCTCAAAGCACAAGTGTCATTGCCGTGAAACCACACTTCAAGGAGAAATGCCCGTCTAAGTAGCATCCCAGTCTTACTGCTGTTTTTTTTTTTTTTTTTTGCTTCACTGGGAGCATAAATATACGCTGCTGCTTCTGAAAGGTTTACAAGCTTGCTTCACTATGACTTGGTAACTTATGGGTATGGATTTCTATGGCAAAAGCCAACACGTGTTTCAGGTGCTCAGCAGCAGCCCATCGTACCTTTCATCCTATAGACCTTGTCACAGGAGAGAAAAAACGCCCTCATGCTGGGCTACGCGCGAGATTACAAAGGCTGATGTCATAGACCTTGTCACAGAAGAGAAAAAAACGCCGTCATGCTGGGCTACGCGCGGGAACACAAAGGCTGATGTCCCAGCCTTGGCAATGAATTTTGTGGGGGGCCAGACCTGTTTAACACAGCCCAAGGCGGATTATGGCGGCGCCCAGAGAACCGTCTGTGAAAGGTCTATACAAACAGCTTTTAGTCACCCTTGAAGCAACATACATACATAGCAACATGCTCTGGTAACACGACGTCACCCAGGCTGCTGATCTGATTGGCTGTGGACTGCGCGAAAGTAAGATTGGCTGGTCGGGTGGCAGCACCTGTCGGAGCAGATATCAACCATTCCGCGATCTTCGTCTTTTTTGCCAGACGACATGTATGCTGCCGGACTTACTGGGTGATGGCCTCTGAGATTGCGCGCAACCTGTCAGCGTGCAATCTCTGAGGTCTAGACTGGGTAAAGCACGAGTGTGCTCATGAGAGCACTGTGATGCCAGTCTGTCTCGTCAGTTGAGGAAGTACGGCAGGGGTGAGAAGGTGTATATGACATAATTATCCATAGCTTCCTCGGTACACGGCATGTCGCTAAATTTGTGATGCAAATGGTTTAATGATGCTCTAGCCTAAATGCTGAAAATACTTCAAAAAACAATTTCAGGGTCTCTTTAAAGCGGTAACTGGAGCCACATGCAAAAACACTCTTAGACTTTTGTTCTGGTAAAGATATAGACACAATTATTCTGGTTTGCCCACGCTTAGGACAAGCACCTGTTTGGTGTAACAAGTCTCGGTGGCTGAATACGTTACTCTTCAAGTGGCCTTGGAACTTCTGGCAGACTATGCACTGAATACGTATAACATACTTTGTGAGCTCAACAACACATGTAGTGGAGTAGGAATGGCGCTTAATGTTTGGACTAGCCCTGAGCTACATTAATGCAAACTACAACTATTGGCATATCTGTGAACACTGAACTGTCTTGATGAACTCATCTCTAAAATGCATACATGATAAGCTTGACTGCTAGCGGACATCGCTATATCCAATACGCACAAATCAAAATAGTCCCCTATTTGGAGAACTCATCCTTTCTCTTTGTATGTTTTCAATACAGTATCAAGCAGCAACAGATGTTTATTTTCTTACATCTCTTCAACATCAGAATTTCACATTTACAATATCTTCAAGAGCCACCAGCTGCAAAAAGTCAACATTCGTTTTTTTCTCTTTAGTATTTTTTATGTATGCCACACACACACCCATCGAATAGTGCCCACGAGGACAGAGTATTAGAGAGGTTTCAAGGTTTGAAACCGCTATGAGTTTTGTTATCGTGAGTACATAAGGATTATGCAGAATATAACGAGCATGTGCCTACACACAGGGTCATATAGGAGTCATTCAATATGATGAGTTGCTTCATGGTGCCTGCGCTAGACATACAGATACTACATGTTTCATAACAGTGCCCCATGTAAGACACATTTAGGGGTACTTCTAAGTGATGCAGAGAAACACTTGTCTATTGTCGGGTCTTTCTGGCACTCATCCAATCATAGTGCAAGCTCTATTCAACATAAGCGTGCTAGCCTATGCAGTGTCGTGCCATGCACACTCGTTCAATTCAAACGAGCTGTTACCACCCCTTAGAAATCCACTCAATGAGGTGTTGATGGCATGTCAAAATACCGAGACACAAAACAAAGCAAGTATCTGCACACTTGCAAGGCTAATGCTAATGAGTTAAGCCTTTCACACTCTCTCATGAGCAATGTGAGCATTATTAACATCACTATCTTATGACGCTACTCCGCTTCTCTTACCATAACTCAGCCAAGTATGTTTCACCGGACTCTATTCTCACACTTGTGCCACTTATCTCCTGTATTCGCATCGTACCAGAAAAACCCGTGAAAGTCATCCTATGAACCTGTTCATGTCGTATACCAATGCAGTTCAAGTGCCCCACATCAATTGCCAAAGCACACTTAATACCGTTCTTATAATTTCGCGCTAATTATTGCTGAGACCTTGCACATTCTTCACTTATGTACAGCTGTGCTCCTCTTCGTGTGATTTCATGCACACTTGTGTGCTGCATTCTGTATGATAACCGTGGCCTGTGCTTGCTGTGCCCAAGTGTATGTCTTTGTGTGCGTGCACACATATATAGTCCCTGCACTTCTACCATGTTCTATGATTTCACCAGCTGGTTTGAAACGGTGGTCCAGAGACTGAAATAGAAGGTGATGTCGTATAGAACCTCTTATGTCGCCTTAGGGTCCAACTCGCTGCCGAGCTCTACTTGAAACTCCCGTCTGCACATTGCGCAGCCCTTTCTTTTTTATCATACGAAGATGAAAAAACACAAACCACTGGATGGTTCCATAACTCATTACCATGCGTGCTGAGAAAGCAACCTTTTATAACAATGAAGTAAGGTGAGTAAATGTCTACCTACAGCTGAGTGGATGAGTAGTGACTATTTGGCAAAGAAAAATACAGTCAATCTCGTTACAAATGTATCTGTGTAGAATGGTACTATATTATCAAGGTAAACTGTCATCTAGCCTAGCTAAATAATTGAAAAAATATCTTTAATATAGGATATCTGGCCTCTTATAAAAGGAACATCCACTGGTTTCGCACTGATGCATGCGCATTGATTTTGACATTCATGCACGCGCTTAAGACGACCTGATAAACACAACTTATCTCCTGAGCAGAGCAGCCCATACAGCATTTGAGACTTAGTGGTTTGCTGTTTGTAGACATTACATGCATAAAATCACAATACCTTATCTTATTTATAGATATAAATGGAGTGCTTTTTTTTACAGAGAGATAAATGTGTGCACATTAATGTACAGATTACGTGTTCGTGCACTTACTGCCGTTGGCTCAATATAACGACTTCCTAGACTCAATAAACAATTATATCATGCAAGTTGATATTAATTTATCTTCTTGTGTAAAATTTGTGCCCTGCCTACCAAGATGGATGTCTGGACTCCGACTCAAAAGTCTTGAGGACAAACCAATAATGTCAAATTATTGCCAATGGAAATGGCACTTGTTGCAATTTCTGCTGCTGGAACCGTTGTATACAGAACTTCCAGTTTCTTTTAAATATTGCTTCTTAAAGAACCTGTACAGGAAGTAGCGACTCACACACAAATATATAGTTAGCTTTAGCTGGTCTCCAATAGATCTCTAATGATGACAAAACTGACATGTCAAGCTAATAAAACACAATTAGCTATAGCAATCAGGAGATAAATGCTGCCTGCACCCTTTTTCGAGTAAGCAACAGCATAAATACAAGTATTTCACAATGAAACAGCCTTAAATTTCTAGTTGGCATTGCTTCTCTTTTCCTATTTCAGTGTATGCTTCTAGCATATGCTATGACATGAAATAGGAGTTGTCGCTTGGTGAAAAAAAAAATAACGTGACATGCCCATTCGATTGTTTGTTGCTTGTGAACCCTGTTCTTCCAGTGCAGAAGCTCGATTCTTGAATCACAAATTCACGTCTTCATTTTCGAGCACAGCCCTTTTGGCATTTCACAACAGAAGATATAAGCTGCAACATTAACGAACTGCACAAAAAAATTCATTTCTCAAATGAAGCCTGTCAGGGCTGCTGCTGCTCCTGCGTGAATCTCATGCTCATGTGACCACATCCTTCCCTGACGTTCGATAGTACTAGGCTTCATTATACTCTTTCATAATGTAGCATAATGTAGCTTCTTTAGATGTTGCCTTGTTTTGTATCATTGCAATCACACAGATGTACTTGCATGTCTTTGACAGTGTGCATCACACCGTATATATTATTGTGCTGTTACGTTGTACTATTGTTCCTCGTTCAACATGCGCTACCTCTGTAGCTGCACCATCTAATGCTACCAATGCAACAAACTCGGTACTCCTAAGTGGGACGCCTATTCCTTTTTGACTGTTTCCGAGATTTGTGCTGTTATATCTTGTATATGATATGAAAGTAATATATATACATAACTTGCCTGTTCGCTTACCAGCAGTTAGAGTATTTAGCTCCCCGAAACATAGATTCTGTAGAGTGCGCCAAGTTAAACAGCCAGATGTTTTCTTCACGAACGACTGTGTGCCAAGATGTATGAATTGTTTGGGCTTCATGACATGGCTAGTTCTTTGAAGACACACCAACAAAATGAGGCTGCATCCTTTTGCCTTTATACTACATGAATGTTTGCACTGCAGTCAAGTTTAAAAAAATCTACTTGTAGAAAATTTAAACATTGTATAATTGCTGAACTGTGCTATATGAATTCTCACCTTATTACCATCACTTTGAATGAGCACTCTGAGCTAAAGTTTTACTGGTCACAGTTGCATGTGCTAGCTAAGTCTATTTGTATATGCACATACATACTATTCGCAACTCTTTTACAATACAGTTTTAAAGAATAAGTATGTAGCTTTTTTATGCATTGGTTAGAACAAGCGATTGTTTTGCTCTTGCTATTCTACATGTCTATTAATATGAGAATTGAAGTGCATGACAATGGACGATTAACATGTATGCATTGCATTTCGTCCTGTCATCTTGTTTCCTCACCTCCTATAGCAGGTTCTCTAATATTGACTGATACCAACTTGTAAAGTAACCGAATATAATGTTAATGTTGAAATTTGACAAAGGTTCTTGGTTCTGACAGTGATGTGCTTTAATTAGGAGTATTCACTGGCACGCATTTTAGCCTTAAACTGGACTGACACCTATGTACACATCATGAATCACAACATTGCATGTAGGTGTTATATAGCCTAAACGTCAGTTGAAGATGCCCTTGAGCCTTAAAAGCCGATTCCATATAATCAGAGAGCGCAGTATCAAAAGTATGCAGGTCACTGGCAACTCACTGAGAGCACAAAAATTGAGTAAATTCAGTATTTTCAGTTAGGACACTACGTGCACTTGTGGACTCACACCATTTTATGTAGGACGTCTAAACTATGCACAGACAGCAGTAAACACATAGCAATGCTAGTTTGACCTTACAACAGTTGTAGACAGTGTGCCAACAGTCTTATTATGCTCGCATAAAAGTGGCTATGCTCCAGGAATGCTGCTAAGTTTATTCTCCTCCCTCTCTTTTGTATTACTGTATGGTGACCATGAAGAAGTAGTTCCCAGCAATGCTTATTACACCTCAGGAAAGCTCCACTCCACTCTCTGCTGGTTGTTTCACCCAGGACGAGAGTGACCAGCACACTTTTGACGAAGACAGTACAGCACTTAGAGCGTGTTGAATCAAATAAGACAATAGCCAGAATCGAAAATAGCAAGGTTACCCAGACGAGTGGAGTGATACTTCACATCGAAAGTCCCTGTGCCGGATCGCCAATACCAAAGGGTGAAAAGTGAAAGTGGGCTAGTGCATCCTCGTTAGTTCAGTTCATTCATTGCTCTCACTGAGTTGGTCGTGGCCACAGTTATCACATCAAATGGCAAGAATGCATGCAGGTTATGAATTGTACTGTACCTAACGCGAGTCCCGCTCGCCAAATCAGTTCAGGGCACGTGCTGTGTTTTGGTCATACCCGCGTGCACCTTTCTGTGGGACGACTATCTTGTACACACTGTAAAGTGTCCCAGTATTCACCAAGCTAAAGGCCCCTCAAATATTTTCTTTTATGCTAGAATGCCTTCTGGGTCTCTTGTGTAAAAAAATACTATTGTAGCCTTCCAAAATTGCTTGAATAACATGCTACACAATGTCAGGACAAAGGAAATCAGTGATATTTACTAGTTTAATGCACCTTCTCAATAAAATGGTTCTTCTTTATATTGAATACCGCACTTATCACACGTCTAAGGCCTCCGCTAGACATTTTCTGCTTTTATGTGTACACATTATTGCCCTTGCTTTCAGTTTGCGAGTTGCTAGTAGCAGACCAGATAACTCAAATGCGTCTGTATTGTCTGGTTTCTTTCTCTGTTTTGTTTTTGCATGCCTTGCTTTTTTTCATGACGAATGCTTACCAATTAGCTCGACCTGCTGCCATTATAATCCTTTCTACTTAGCGTGTTGCTATTAGTGAAAATTAAATAGTAAAAACCAGTAGCCTACATCAAACTTTTTTGCATCAGGAACAAAAAAATGTCGTAGAGAATCTTTGCCATCAACTTGCTACAAAGTTAAGTGCATAGCACTACTTTTCCATTTTTTTTAGCTAATACAAAGCAGTTTTTTAGAATTATGACAAGATGCTTAAAGAAGTAGGAATACAAAAATTTTCATTTTTTTTTTGCAGCATAAGATTGCTGAGGGCCAGTTAGTCATAACACAACACATTGTTTGCTGTAGTGCATGACAGATAATTATTTGCAGGCTCCTCAATACCGCCAGTGTGAGTTTCAGTTTGAGAAAGCTCCAAAAACAACAAGCCGCCAGGCGCAACTATCACCACCTAGCGTGTACAACAATCAACCACGTCAACACACAGAACTGCGAAACACTTCCACACAGTCTAGATCAAGAAGTCGTCTTGAATAGGAGCGGAAAAGCAGTGTCGCCAAACACAAAAATTTCATGCGTGCACTGCAGCCACAAACTTTTGAGTAGGTGCCATAAAGTAATGTACGGGCGCAAATGCAGTAAAAGAATAATGGCGACTATGACGTCATTATAACTTGTACAGGCTGCAACGTGACAAGAAGAAAGGGGGCTCGCCTTTGTGTCCCTTTTGAGGGTGCCAGTGCCCTGAGGTGCGGCGTACAGTGCTCGTTCATGCACGCAGTCTTCAAAATACATAAAAAATACCTTTTATGCCATATTTGTTGATATTTTGCAGATAATACCTGCATGTTCACAGGAATTGATCCCTAAAGCTACCTTGCTCACGAAATTTTGTGGCCATACCCCTTTAAATGAAACTACCCTTTGGTGCTCTTGAGAGGGCTTCCAAAATCTTAAACATATATAGTAACTCTAGTCCAGAGCTGTCGAATCATGAAGCTTAAGCCAATGCATGCCATCATAATGCTATTTCTTTCACACCTACCTGCTGAACTGCACGTCAGTCTTGCACAGCCAGCTGTTCTTTGCAAAATCAATTTCTGGACCAATAGAATGAATCATCAGCCACTCAGATAAATGTTTACAAAAGAAAGGAACATGGTGCACAAGGAGGCCTAAACTGCTTGTTTTGATAGAAACATGGACATGACACCCAGCACTTGGCCATAACCTTTCTTAAAAAAAAGAAAGGCAATTGTTTTTACAACTGCACAATGTGCCAAAGGGGCACATTGTTAGTATGTATGGAGAGCTGTGCATGAATACTGCTTTGATGCTGTTTGTTTTTTGTTAACACAAGTTCGAGAACACTAGTTCAAGATCTGAAGCACATTAGCTGTGGCAAGTTCCACGCACACAGTATTGCCAGAAGCATGGAGAAGGTGCCGTGATGAGAAACAAATGTCTGTGACCCAAGTTCCCTGCTGTGTGTATATCACTGTGTACATACGTTTCCTCACATTAAGCCAGTAAAGTGATACTGTGGTATGCACTATATGCACCCACTCCAAGCACAAAGATAATAAACTTGTTATTTAAGCATAACCATCTTGGTGTTTAATTGATGCCATGGAGCAGCATCTTTCCATGGAAGCAACCAAGTGTACACTGATGCAACTCACCACAATTCAACTTAACCAAAAGTGCCTTTGTGTAGCGGCTCCTGTTTCTCTTACATTTATTCAAATAAATAAAGAAGTCCATCGGAAAATCTACACAACCCCATCAGCAAAAGCGTAGAGCTGGTACAGCTGCTACACTGAAAGTTACCGCATGCTGAGATAAATGTTCGAACAAAGTGAGGCCCCAATTTACAAAACTTTGGCAACCATTAGGTAGCCTGCCACCGCTTTCACAATATTCTCATTACAGCATTAATGAAAACCAGCAGACAATGGAGCTAAGCAATGTACGGGGGACGATCATTGCCCCATTTTTAAGTGTATTGTATTAACTGTGATATTGATATGAAGAAAGTTAAGTGGATGAAAAGACAACTTGCCACCGCCAGGGACCAAACCTGCGATTTTATATTATACGCCATGCCCGAGGCTCTCCTTATCTACCGCAGGTAATTCAAAATAGAGTTCCAGGTTTCCCAGAGGCACAGAAAGCATGCAAATCACCCTTTTAGTGCACGCATCAAGCACTTGAATATAGTAGATGAAGAATGCATGCGTGCCCTCTAGATAGGAATCAACAGATGCAATCAAAACTTGTTTACAATGAAAGCACCTTTGACTCAGGAAAACTACATTAGTCACTGGTACACAAAGTTTTAATATCTTGTCCAGCTTCACAGTTGATGGAAAATAAAGTTTTTTCATTTCATTCACAGTTGATGGACAATGGCGACCAACAAACAAATTATAACCGCACAAACACGTCTTCTATATCTGCTGTTAATTCCTGTCTGCAACAAGGACACTTTATAATACCATGTACAATAATCCCTTGACCATGTATACCATGAAAATAATTAACAAAGTATTATTGCTTGCATAAAGGCACTGCGGTGCGTGTTAAAGGATCCCAGGAGGTTGAAATTTCCGGAGTCCTCCAGTACGGAGTCTCTCATAATCACATCATGATTTCGGGACGTTCAACTCCAGATATTTCATTAATATGTCTACTTAGGCCAGGTTAATAACCACGGAGCTAAAACATGAGCGTGGTTAAGCATGGGGTGAAGCGCATTCAGCAAGCATTCTCAAAGCATGAATGCTAGTCTACCACTATCCCGCAAGAGTAAGGTACATAACAGCTGCATCTTGCCGGCACTCACCTACGGAGTAGAAACCTGGAGGCTTACAATGAGGGTTATACTTAAATTTAAGTCGACGAAGCGAGTGATGGAAAGGAAAATGATAGGTGTAACCTTGAGACAGGAAGAGAGCGGAGTGGATCGGGGAACAAATAAGGGTTTAGGATATCACAGTTGAAATCAAGAAGAATAAATTAACATTGGATGGGCACATAGCGTGTAGGCAGGATAACAGTAGGTCATTAACGCTTTCAGACGCCATCTATACAGAACTGTATGTAAATATGTCAAATCGCTACTACGTTACTTCAAGGCACTGAATATTTTAATGCAACAAAAATTAAGAGATAACTCTTGAATTTATGAGTGTTATAGCAACTGATCCTAAATAAGCTGTAATTAAATATCTCCTTGCCATGAAGTCATAGATGCTACCTTTTGGCATAAATTCATTTTTGCTCACTTTTGGCATAAATTTATTTTTGGTGATGCCCAGGTGAAGCAAAGAAAAATTCTTCTTTTCAGATTGCTCGCAGAAAGCGGCATGTTGCATGACTCATCCAACGTGATAGTGCCTTAAAAAAAAGTGACCATATGTACCAGTACAATGCAAAATGAGGTTAAATGAAGACAAACTTGTTATGAAGGAAGCTCAATTATTTCAAAGTACGATATATATTGCTCTTTCATAGCCTCTACTTGATGCAAAGAGCAAAAACGAGTGATGTACAAAAATGTGTACAAAGCATCTCGAAGGGTTAAAGGGACAGTTAACAAGCCCGTGGTTCAAAAAATTTTTATAAATAAAAATATGTGCATTTTTACTTTGTGAACATGCTGCCGCAATAATTTTGTGAATACGTGCTATATTAAGTAAACTACAGAGGTTAGGACATTGCTTCCAGTTGGTTTCAAATTTTCATGTGACCTTGCCACTCTTTTCCCTCATAGGGAGGGGAAGACGTAGCCCGTCGTCGTGACTGGTTTAGACCAACCGACGAGCTGCGTGCTACGTCAAATCGTGGATCGGTGACTTTACGTATCTGTGTGTGAAAGAATTGGTCAGGGGTAGGAAAGGAGCACGGGAATTCTTTTATGAAATGAAGGCTCTGTGTGGCGCACAGCACTGTAATATTCGGAAAACGTGATCCACTTGGACTGCTCTACAAATTGTCGAGCTTTTTTGCGGGGTGTCAAAAAACGTCTGAGCCTGTGGACTGGCCCTTCAAGGGTAACTACTAGATTCCAAGGAAAGGCGAACGCATGAGAGGGTGACAGAAAATTAGGTGGGCAGATGAGATTAATAAGTTTGAGTATACTGTGGCAACAGAAAGTACGGGACCGTGCCGATTGGTGGAACACGGGAGAGGCCTTTGCCCTTATGTGGGCGCAGTCAGGCTGCTGCTACTGCTGCTGCTGCTGAAAGGCATTGACTTCGACAGAATGGCTGTTTGTTGTACACCCTTCAATGTTCATCCACAAAAAGTTTCTCATATATGAATTTGTATGTTCCCACAAATTAATGGCCAACAGCTCAGGCAGCGTAAAACATTAAATTTGCCTTCACAATCAACTATGCGCCACCCAGCAAGCCCACGAGGCGGCGAAGAGGCAAGACTCCGATGTCCCGACGTGGGAGGCCTAGGCTGCGCTTCTAAAATTGCTGGTTCTCAATAAAGCTTATTCCTTCTCCTCGCCACAACATAAAGTACTAAAAACAAATGTGAAATGCCAAGAAAAATGTAAAATTTGGACAGCAGAATGCATGCCACTACAGTGCCTCTTCCATACAGAAAAAGCAATGAGGTTGCCATACGAAACTACAGCACGCTCATAGCCAGGAATTTTTTTGTGGGGGGAAGGGGGAAACCCACTGGTTGAAGGCTTTGAAAAACACATTTTTTGTTATTTGTCCTCGGTAAAACACCCTTTTATCCATAGCAGGGAGGGGGGGCTAGGGCACCCCCCTCCCGGCTACAGGCCTGGTCCACAGAAAGTATATATGACGACAGGGTAATCAGTAGCGTCATATTTAGTACTATACCCTAATGGTGAGTCCCTTTATGAGAGGCAAAGTTATGGTGATGCCACTATTTGATGAAGAAATCAATGAATGAGGCACACTATATTGCTTCCTCACTCTTTTGCTTATAGACCCATACTACGTCGAAGCACATTAGTGGATCTAAACATGAGGTTTTTGATGAAACGCCTGACGATCACATGGCTCCATTTTCCTCAACCCTTGATTTTCCACAACTGTTCCATACAAAAATGAAGCCTTACAGTACCAATACATACCTTATACTGAGGATAAGTGTGGCAGGGCTTGTGTAAAAAGTGCAACTTGATTGCTTTAAGGGTAGATTGCAGAGAAACAAACTTGGACACAGTATTAATTCAAATAGGTGGAAGTAGTCATAACAAGTACACAATGTTTAATGCTCAAATATATTTATAGAGATGATGAGAAAACAACACTTGGTTGCCAAATATGATGCAGAAATGTAGTCGAGCTGCAGCCAGTCCTATACGTGCACATCACACCTTAAGTGGTGCCATAGAATTGTACAACTTTGTAACTGCTGTGGAGACAATCTGCTGCAAAACGTCATCTCCTTCACACTGAACTTCAAGGCTCCTCAAGTTAATGTGGGCACACTTGTCGTTTACGGTGACCATCATGCGTTCTCCCTTGACCACTTTGCCAACAGAGTCCTCACCAAACATTTCAGCCAGGGTCTCCATGAGGCACTCCGTGAAATGCATGCGGTCAACCTTCACCAGATTTGACGGCAGGCTTTTGGGAGGAAAGGCTGAACACTGCGCACGCAGCACCACTGTGATGACAGCATCGGCAAACAGGTCATTAACGGGACTCGAATTCCACTCCAAAAGAACCATGCTGGCAGACTCTTGGACGATAGTCACTTTTCCAAACACACGCAGTGCCTTTTTTGAACCCTCCATGATTTCAACATCACCCGAAAGCTGATTAAGAAAGAAGTGAAGCATCTGCAAAGAAAAAACACAAGGAAATTTCAGTCTAGCGTACCTTTCTTTACCCATGACATCACAAATACCACATGGTCACATATGTACAAGTGAATGATTTAAACAATTAATGCAAACACAAATAAACAAACTAAGCCAAATCAGAATTGCCTACAGTGGTAGGGCAAACAGTATCCTAGCGGCACATGTTCACTCTAGCAAAAAGCAAATTCAACTAAAAAAAAAAAAAACTGCATGGAACACGCAGCACAGTTAAAGTTAAAGCAGCAATATTTCTAGAGTCCCTAATAACTTTCTTAGCCCGAGTATGGCAAGCCCAGTTACAAGGAACCATATCTTGCTCCCAAGATCATTTTTTTCGTTTTCTTAAAATTTTTTTTTACCCTCTCAATGTGAAAAATGGGGGTTAAAAACATAGTGGCAGCAGTGAAGGACAACGACGCCACCAAAATAATTGGTTGCCGTAATTTTGTAAACACTTTCGCAAGAAAAATGATCACAATAGATAAGTACTATATCATGCATCATCAAAATAGGAGTGCATTATGAGTACGACTATATGGAATGCGTTCTTGCTTTTCTGTTACCTCCAATACATCAGAAAGTGAATTAGGCCTCATGTTGTGTGCTTAGTATGAGGCGTATAGCACCTTTGACAACTTTGTAGACTTAATGTCCTTGTGAAGGAATCCCAACTATAAGACACTGCATAAAAATGATGCGTGTAACGCAGACATAGCCAAAAGGAGAAGATGGAAGATTTAAGCCCTCCTTCCAGTTTATTAGTTTGTATGTGTATAGATACCCACAGACGTACAAAAAGTCATGTCAGGCCTTTCCTTCCTCTGCAATAAAGCCTGGCTATGCCCCTTTTTGCCAAGTTCTTTGGGCATATTGTGTTGTTGAATGCTCGAAATATTGGGTGTTCAGGCTATTTTCGTTCCATGTAGCCATAGTGTCACGGATTGACATCAAAGAATTCTCATGATTGAAAACTGTTTGATATATAGGATAAATCGAGTAACACGAGTTCAATATAGTCAATTTCAACTGCACTTGCATCATATATTCTAAACTGTCTACTCTTTGTCAAATGTATGAAAAATGCTATGTTTGAAAAACCCACTTGCATAAAACCGCCACTCAGCTACTGATGCAGTATCACATAAAATGATCGACTATAATTTAGAGCAACAAGTGACATAATATGACATCTTCAGTACTTCAAAGACATGCAAGCATGAAGCGCCAATATCTTTTAGAGAAAGTTGAACGAAAAGGTATGTTGAGTGGGCAGAATTTCGCATGCTATGAAGCACAAAGTTCGAGAGCATGAGGAAATAGAAGCTCGTGTAAAACAATATCAGATGTGCAGAAATGACATCAATTGTTCCCTTTCAGAGTAGAAGACAACTTTTCTATTGCCATATTTCAATTAATTTTATTGATTGATATCTGGGGTTTAACGTCCCAAAACCACCATATGATTATGAGAGGCGCCGTAGCGGAAGGCTCCGGAAATTTAGGCCACCTGGGGTTCTTTAACGTGCACCCAAATCTGAGCACACGGGCCTACAACATTTCCGCCTCCATCGGAAATGCAGCCGCCGCAGCCGGGATTCGATCCCACGACCTGCGGGTCAGCAGCCGAGTACCTTAGCCACTAGACCACCACGGCGGGGCCAATTAATTTTATAAGTCTAACACTGGACGAAGATTTGATGGCACTGTAAAGTGCAAGAACTTTCATACAACACAACACATGCATGATAACGCTCACTGCTGCGAATTATGCATGTTCCCAAAGGTGCATATGTACTTGACTTTACTCTTTAGTTACCGCGCCTATTCAAATCGAGCACCGGTTATCGATGCTTTTCAGTCATCGCTTTGGCATGTTAAATTTATTTCTCGTGCACCCAGCACTTTTAAGTAGTTAGTTCAGCCACTCAACTTTCAGAGTTGTTTTTTTAATTTGCCTACTTGAGCAACATAGCGATTTTTTTACAGACTTCTGTCCGAACCAATGTGCATGTGTAGTTGGGAAAATGCACTAGGTTGGCAAACTTGACAGAAGTGTGTGCCCCTCGTAATTATGCTACAGTTACGTCGAAGTTCTGTAATGAAAGGAAACTTTACAAGCAAAATATCGAATTGATGTGTTAGCTTTGGAATTCGGCCAAGTCTAGCAGTAATAATTGTCGGAAATTTGTGCCAGCTAATCAATATATAGCTGTTGCTAGAAGTCAGGGAAAATTATTTCTACACAAAAAAATATTTCCCAAGGTCCACCTCACATATAACGTGTGTATGTGGCTCTCACAGCCAGTTTCCAGATACTTTAGTTTTGCAGACACAGAGTTATATCTAGTGTCACTAGTCGCTCCTTTTCGTCATGCGCTGCTTGAAACTGTCTTGCAACCCCACCTGAATTTAGTGAGAACAAGCTGAGATTTCGTAGATGACTACACCTCAGCTTTAAGTTTTTGGGGATGGTGTTTTGCGTCAGCCTGAAACATCCGTAGCCGTTCATGGGTTTTTCTTTATATCCTCAAGTTATCTCCTCCGCCACAAGTGTATATAGCTTCTGACCTTTGTGCATAATCTTATAGTTACTCAGGCTACGTGCGTAGTTCACACTTCGCTATGGCGCGGTGTGGTGGCACTGGCTGCAGAGCTTCTCCTAACGGCAAGAAGGGCCCCGGAGCACATCTTGGCCCTGACTACGGAGCAGTGCAAAACATTTTAAAACTGCGTGTGATATTGTCCTTTTTTCATTATTATATGCACAAAGATGCGAAGGAATATGCTTGAATATATTGGAATGCCAACCTATGCAGAGTGAGGTGGCTCACGGAAAGAGGTGACGCTAGATGAAAAAGCAAAGTTCATTGGACATCTCATTTATAGAGGGATCATTCACATCACGGGTTTCCATCTATTTTGTAATCGCAAGACAATGAAAATTTACTAAGAAGAGTGTACGAGTACACTTGTGTCTCACGAAAAACCATGCAATGCTTCACCGCATGGCATGAACAATGAAGCAGCACCTCTGTTTTGATTTTCTTTGTCTATGTGAAGAGAAACATGTTGTACAATAATTATTTTTATACTGTTCCTGGGTCATTTATCTACAAAATGTTTATTCTGAATTTTCTTTGTTTTGAATGTTTTTGCATATACAGTGTTTTTTATTCCACCGTTTACCAGCTGGTGACAAAAAATTTCACACTTTTCACATTTTTTATTCATTCTAAAATACTTTTGTTGCTCTACAACCTATATTTTTTGGAAAAAGGATTTCATTCTGCGAAGTTTGGTATGGTGCAATGTGTGCTGGAGTACTTTTCAAACTGGCTAAATCGATCTTCCCAAGACATATGAAAAACAACCATTCTCGTGCGGTAACGAAAGAGTTAAGTGACCGCTGTCACCTTTTATAACCATGCAGTTGCGATTGCTTTTGTTACAGCACTCCAAGGTATTATGCATTAGTTTTTGAGAAAAAGAACCGTGACTGTTCAGACAGCAAAAGCAACAGTGAAGACAACAGCGCGCGTATGGCAGCACTGTGCCTCGAGCCAAAAGTTGATGCAGACTATTGCCACAGCCTGCCATCCTTTGCAAGGGTCAGGTTTTTTGCAATTAGCCTATTGCACAATGAAACAAGCTAAACATTCCTGGGAAAGTATTATAGTGGGACTACAGGTTATCTGCATACTGAACATAAATCAGCTTCCCAGACATTGTAATGTTTGCAAGAAAACAATGACTTACCTGGAAAGAACCTGAGTAGTTAATGCTCATTCGCTGTCCCACGGTACTCATGACCATGTCCGTGTACTTTCCGAGGTCAGTAGGTGCCAGCAGGTGGTAACTGAAGTTTCGCTTCACCAGAACACCTGAAAGCTGACGTCCTGGCTCGGGCGGTTGCACCGCAAGCGAACCCATTACCTTGGCAGTCTTTTCACCGCGGAAATGGAGCTCAACGGCTTGCGTGTTCCGCGGGTTGTGCACCTCAATGCGCGTTTCCAAGTCGTCCTCGTACTCGCGCACAATGGCCGCCTTCAAACGTCCCATCTCATTCTGTTCTCCGTGCACGAGAACTATGTGCGGCGGTTTCAGTGTCCGAATGAACTCGCTCGTCTGCTGGTAGTCTGTGTGAGCCGAAAAAGAGATGTAGTCCACACTCATCTTGAGCGGCAACTTCTGGCCCACCATCGTTGCAATCTCTTCCGGCTCGGAGAGTATCGTCTTGGCCAGAGTTCCTTCGACGCAGTAACCGGCGATGATGACGCCGTTCTTGGGGTCCGTGCACCAGCTCTCGAACAGCTCGCGGGACAGGCCGCTCTGCATCATTCCCGGACTTGCCATGACGACGCAAGGCCCGATGTCTTCGAAGTGCTCGATGCTCTTCAGGTTGGAAATGTGCTTGAACACGAAAGGGTTGTTGATGGTGATTTGGCGTCGGATACGCTCGTTCATGGCGTTCACGTACGTCTGATAGACGGCCATGCATTTCTTAGCCAGCGACGACGCGTAGTAGATGGGAATGTCGTGAAGCTCTGGATGGTTGGACCAGTACTCGTCCAAGATGAGAAGAAGCTCTTGCGCCCTACCCAAGGCGAACACTGGTATCAGGCAGCGACCGCCGCGGTTGACGATGTCGTGCACGAGACCTGTAAAGCGGGCCTCACGCTCCTCGCGTTTCTCGTGGATATGCGTGCCGTACGTGGACTCGATTATCAGCACGTCCGGGTGGATGTTTGGTATTTCGGCAGCCATCAAGTGCCGGTCCTCCTGTCTCGAGAAGTCGCCAGTGTAAAGCACCTTGACGCCGGCTATTTCTATCATGAACATCGCGGCGCCCAAAACGTGTCCCGCGTTGTAGCACCAGAATCGGATGCCGTTGACGTCCTTTTCTTCGTGGAAGTTTATTGTTTCAATCTTCTCCATACTCGATTCAAGGTCTGCCTCTGAGTAAAGCATTTGCTCGGTTCCGATGTTGCTTACTTTGATGTAATCAGCCAGTAGCCACCTGTAGATAGCCTTCGTGGCATGCGTCATGAAGCAACGACCCTTAAAGGTTGTCTTCTGGAGAAACCAAGGCAGAGCCCCGCAATGGTCCAAATGAAAATGACTAACAAGTAGCAGGTCAATTTCATCAGCTTCGATGAGATCAACATAAGGCAATGCGTCCAGTCCGGACATGCCAGGGTGTATGCCGCAGTCCAGCATTATACGTTTGCCCTTAAATTCGAGCATAATGCATGACCGCCCTACTTCTTGACCGGCTCCGAGCGGTCGTATCAACAAAAGGTCACTTTCCTCAGCAGGAATTTGAGAATCTGCTTTTCTTTTCGGGCTGTCCACCGGCGTGTCCAAAGAGGCAGCCATGTTTAAACAAGATGACAACAGGATCACTTGCGCTCGTTACACCACGTTGCGGTGGCGAGCAGTAAAAAAAAGTCAGTCAGTTTCGGTTTTGGTAGCAAAGCCCATTGTTCTTTGAAATTCGTCTGGAAGGAAAGAAGCTCTCTGAAATAACTAAATGATTTCACAGTTAATACATGATAGCTGAACGTACTAATAAATAAAGTCAGAACACCTAGTATAATGAAGAATGTTTAGGAAATGCTGCCCTTGCCGGGATACTTTTTGTTCAATGAAATACCATACGTGGCTTATGAATAGTGCCAGTAAAGCATTACGTAGTTATTGTTTTTGTCACTGCAGTGCCTGCCCATACGTCGCATGCCATCTTTCTCGGTACATACGTGCAACTCTCACGCTGCGAATTCTAATATATCGTACTTATGCCATCATCTTCCAGTACAAGTTACGCAGACTAGCTTAGGCAGCTGGAGCAAAAAAATAAGTAAATAATAAATAGACCGCCCAATACTAGTACGGGCGGCACCATTACCCCCTCAGATACTTCGCTATTATGCGTGACCACCCAAAAGTGCACTGCCGAGGCGGTGATGTTTGCTTTTTACTCACGAGCAACCATGTGTGAAACATCCTTCTCTCCTCTCGAAAATTTCACAGTAGCGACACTAGCGACACTAGGGTGGTGCGAACAAGGAGGTTAGAGAAAAAAACCTCCTTGGGTGCGAATCACACCAGGAGAGAGCAATTCTGTTTCATTGCACGCGCTCAAGGTAATGGCACGTGCATGACCTAGTTTCTTTCTTCTTTAGTATCATCTAATTACGGTACTGATGCTGCCCACCACTCTTGCTTCCGACGCGTTCATCGAAACAAAAAGAGAATAAATGCTATGCCCAGCTAGATGTTATCGTTCTTGACGGATTTGAAAAAGTTTTTGGTTTGATTCGTGAGGCAACGAACTCCGATACTCTTATCAACTTTAGAAGGCAGCGGCATTTTCCCCTCAGAGGTAGATGCACACGAGTCGCGCACACTTAAGGTGACGTCATGAACCGGATAGCCAGTGACCCTGCCGGCGGAGAACATGCTGCTTTCGTTTTTTCCGGCTCCGCGTGTACAAACAACAGATCGTTGGCAGCAATGTGATCAGGGTGCTGAGCATCTAGCTACCCGAATAAAAATTTTGAGCTCGCCCACGATAGTCACGGAACAATAGTGTTCCGTGACTATCAGATACGCCAGCATTGAAATGTGTTTCTATGCCACTTGTCAAATTGAGCATGATGTGTGAGGGAAGTTGCTTGTCGGCATGTGTGATCCAGCATGTGCTGTAGTAATTTCATTATTACAGTTTTAGTAAAGCAATCATCACGATACACAAATTTTATGCATACCGATAAGTACGCGTTTTATAAACAGTCACAATTTTAAGCAGGGCTATTTCTTTAGTCGCGGAGCGATTTGGCTGCTGCACTTCGGTCATCTGGGCGGGGCCTCTCTTGTCTTTTAAAGTTGTACACGACTATAGTAGTATAGTGTACTATATTCTAGTACACTATAATAGTAGGAGGCGAATACGATAGCAGCCATCATGCAGATGATTTCCCGCAGCTGGTTTGTTCATTCAAATCTAGATGGCGCCACAACACCGTGGCCGTCTCCCTACCATGGCTGTTCTGCTGTGGCCATATATATATTAACTCTATGGCCGTGGCCTCCTGCAGCACTGCTCAACATGCGCGTCGCGTCGTCAGCTCGGTGTCCCCGTAGCGTCTGTGCGCACGCGAGTAAGCAGTTGAGTGGCAGTGCTGCAGAAAGACACGGCAGAAAGACGGACATGGTAGGAAAAGCGGAGCAGACGGACGCACCAGAAAAGTAAGCATGGCGGCAACTGTGGGTGCAATCTCGGTCCGCCTCGATCTGATCACGTCGTCGTCTTGCGCTGTGTACGCACGCATTTACTTGCTGTAGTTGACTCATGAGTGAGTTAGCCGACCTACGCCCGCGACACATCTGTAAACTCATTAATGGTATATGAAGAAGAATTCGGGCTTAGCTTCACAATATTTATGTGCCCAAAACTTCATCTGAATGGAACCACCTTCATGCCTCCATTACCAGAAACCCTGATCATACATCATTAGAGACTGTCATTTCTGACTTCTGAAGAACTATCATTTCTGACCCACTCCTCCCTGTGACTCCGCAAATGTCATTGAGAGTATTCAAATAGATAGATAGATAGATAGATAGATAGATAGATAGATAGATAGATAGATAGATAGATAGATAGATAGATAGATAGGAACGATTCATCGACACAATCGTTAGTGGTGGCGTCGTTACGACCCTATGAACAACCAGTTCCGACAACCACCAACCACCTGAATGTTGTCTAGACATGCAAATACACATACAATTTCTATGTATGTTTACTGCGTACTACATCCACCTTCCTCGCAACGTAATGCTCATTTTAAACGTGTTACACAGCAAACGTCTTAATGCATGCTTCGCATATATGATTGATTCTCACAGTGTGTGGCATCCGCCGAATATTTCGTAGTTGCCAGATCACTAAGAGGTACCTTAGGTATTCGCTATAAAGTTACTAAACTGGCTAGTTGAGACCTCCTTGAACTCCACGACGTGGTACAATTTGACAAACTGAAGAACTTTGGAACTTTTGGGGGCATTCCCAAAACTGTAACACTCCACAGATCCATGAACTCCGCACATCGAGCCGTATTGGATTACCACCAACGAACTGCCCAAAAACATGGAAAGTAGCTACGCAGACACACCAAAGAATAGGGAGTTTTAGTGCTGGGTACGCATTCTCTTGGAGCCTTGCGGGCTTGGGAGCGTGCGGCGTTGCGTGCCCAACCCATACCCAACCGGAATTCCTTTTAGTTGGCACCAAGGTGGCACGCACGCAAACGCAAGCCGCACGAAGGTCACACGTGCTCGCAGCGCCATAGCGTCTTGTCGCGTAAGTATTATTTAGGTATTTTTATGATTTAAAATGTTAAATTAAACATACATAGTGATCAGGACACTTTTTATTGTGTACAGTATCCTGGTATACGCAAAAAAGTGAAAAATCCAAGGTTAATGTAACGGCAGTGTCGACATCTTGTGACACTTTGTGCAACCACAGTCATGAACATGCTAGCTTACGCGTAATGTTTCTGAGGTGAAAATGAATAAAGTCGTTACTCATTTGTAATATTGTCGCTGCGCAGTTTTTGCACCAGATGTACCATGCACAATGTTTCTGCAATAACAAAAGTGTGGTTGTCTGTTTCACTATGACCTCGCTAGATGGCGCCACCTAGTCAGCTGGTCGGGAGATGACAAATTTTTAGTTCTATGTTCCAGGCCATTCTAGCTGTGGAAATCTGGCTGAAACCGTGTAATCGCTATAAGTGATCGCACTTTGGCTTATTTTAACTCGACGGCAAGAGTATCCGCAGTGCGGATACCGTGAATTTTCGCGAAGGTGGACCTTACAAGGCGGCCGATCCATGCTGTCCGAGATTTCGCGACTTTGTGCCATGCTATTCGTATAGTGGCTAGCCACTATAATATTTGCGCTTAAAACTTAAAAGTCAAAGTGGTGGCTCAGGCCAGCCTCAGCTTTGCTCGCCGTCAAGGTAACATGATGCGCCAGCATGTGCGCCACGGCAGCTTATCTCCGCTAGGAGGCCAGTGGTGGCAGCGTTGTTTATGGCCGCACAGACGCATCGCCCCAGCGATCTTGCGACGCATCTCTTTGGGGCTTCGCGCATGCGCAATACCGCCGCCCCATCGTCCTACGTACGCAAGCGGCCTGCGTACCCAGCACTAAAACTCCCTAATATAATACGAACCCCGCCGATGCTTCCAGTGTCCTGCAGAAGTTTGACCGCGGGTATTAATTCTCTTTCTCGCTCTTCCTTCTTTTTCTCGCTCTATCTTTCGTTCTCTTTCTTACTTGTCTCTTTCCACCTATTTTCTATTTCTATTTCTCGCTCATTCTTTGGTTTTCTCTATTTCCGTCTTTCCTACGCTTTGATTTTTTTGTTTTAATTTTTTGTTTCTTTCTTTTTATATGCTATTCTTTACCCTCCCCAATTTTACTCATCACCGTCACGTCTCATTTTCTCGTTAACTTACATATCCCATTCCTCCGATATACTATTCTACATCAAGCTACCTTTATTTTCTTTATTTTTGTTTTTACATACTGCAGCATCAATGAGGCTATTGCTGGAGTGGGAAACAAAAACAACATAAATAAATCAACATTGATCAACATGCTTCCAGAAATTCTTGAAGGGGTAGAGAACGAACACTTCTGGGCAGCGAATCCCAGGGTTCTATGGTTGAAAAGAATAGGCTGTATTTGACATGCCCGTGTGGGTGAAAAAAATTGCAATGTTAAGGGCGTGGTCACATCTCGTAGACGAATATTTGAAAATTTTCAGATATAATTCGAGAGTGTTGAAGCGAGAACTTTAGGCACTCATTATTCATTCGATTTTATCATTACTTGTATGGCTCTGCTAGCATGCCTGGATAGCCGAGTCGTTAATATATGCTCGCTTTCGGATACTGGCTACGCGGGTTCGAATTCCGCCTCAAGAAATTTTTTCGCCATGAATTATTCTTTCGATTTCTTTGAACGCCTTTCTGTTTTTCTTCATCTCTATCTCTACTCGTTCCCGCCAATTCGTGTTATTACATCCCAGACCGGACAACTTGCCCTATTCTACCACACTTGCCCTGTTCTACCAACGGCAAGTTGTCTTTTCGTCCCCTTTAAGTTCTTTAAATTGATATCGTAATAATTACATTTTAATACTCCAAATAATGACCTCCCACTTTCCAAGCGTTATTGTCGGTTTAAATGGGTTATTTTATTCAAGGGGACTTATATTTGTAGAACTAATACGGTAAAATGATATATAAGATCGTCATGTGACGCCATTGAGAATGGTTGCCCACCCCCTTCATCAACTCAAGAACAAGTTGATTCGCCACTGGCCGTAAGGTATATGGCAAGACAACCATGAATTTTATGCTCTTTGATGAGACAAAGACTGCACTTAAGGCAAGTCATCGTCGGAGGAGTCGTCTTTTTCATCTTCCGCCATGAGAAGGGTGAACGTTGATTTGGCGAACCGTTCCCACTGTGTAAATCCACTGCGCGAACTCTCAGTGTCGAAAGGGTCGAAGACCTCGTGATGGACGAAATCGAACGTGTTGATGAACGTGTTGAAAAAAACCGATGCAAGCGCACACCGCTTCAGGTCGGACAGAGTGAAAACGCTACACGTCTTGGGCTTCACGAGATCGATCATTTGCCGACAGACGTCTTCGAAAGTTGCCGGGTCGTTCATAAACAGAGACGCGCGGTCGTACTGTTCGTGGAAAAATGTCTCGAGCTCGTACATCGTGATCTTACCGTCACCGTCGAGATCGAGCCGATTGAACCAGTACTCGATGCTCCTTGGGTGGGACTTGTCCTTCTCGGCGAGCAGGAAGACGACAAAGTCGACGTACGTCATTGCTGACGTACTGAGTAAGTCAAATACCCTGTCGATGGCCTTGGGTACCAGGGCGCCTTTTTCGTACCGTGTCAGATCTTCCTTGCTCAACAGACGATCGTTGTCCTCATCTAGCGAGCTGAACATAGTGTGGATGACGTAGGCATCCTTGTACGAAAAGGGCCCTTTCACGTTCATGAAGTCGTTGTTGAGTTCCAGGGCGTCTAGCAGCGCGAGGAAATCGCTGCGTCGGAGCTCTGCCACGCCGAGGCGCCACGTCCACGTCTTTCCGACCTCGAAGAACAGTCGAGCCACCACGGTGTCGATGTACACGCTGTGAGATCTGGTGACTTCCTTGAGAAACGAGAGCCCACTATGGGTGTTGATAAGGTCCTGAATGAGGTCCTTGAAGTCGCAAGGCTGCAGAAATGTACGGCGGCCCTTTGTCAGCACGAACACGGCCTTCGACAGTTTGTCATTGCCGGTGGCTTGTTGCATCCTGCGACAAAATTCAAGCGCAGCCTGTCTAGTAGGTGTCTTGGAAATGGCCTGGTACATAGGAAACTTCAGGTAGAGTGGCAATTTGCAGATTTTGACAATCCTCTCCATGTCCTTGGGTTTTAGCTGACGCCGTCCGATCTCGCACAGCTCGGCAGACACGTTGGCGACGAGGTCAGAGTCTACCTCGGTGGAGAGCACACTGAGGCTGGCGACAAGGGACGCTACCTTGTCCACTGCTCCGCCTCCACCCCCGTTGTCCACCTGGTCACCAGTTTTCTCGCGCGTGCCTTCAACGCCGTCGTTTGAATGGGACGTCATGCAGAATGGCGTGCGACGAGACTGCATTTCAGGCGGTGTAGGAGTACTTCGATGTCCACAGGTAGAGGAGCTGCGCACAGAAGTGTAAAAAGGGCAAATATAGTCACTACCAGCATGCATAATCTTTCGAAAACAGACTCTTACGGATTGATGGTGAAAGGACGGTGTGGCGCTTTCTTTGGGTACTCGAAGTGATGGGCTATGATTTACTGCCTAAAATATTAGACCTGCCAATTATAACACGAAAAAACAATGCAAACGTTAACGTTTCTCTTGGCTCTTCGTGTTATGATTGGCAGGTCTAATATTTTAGGCAGTAAATCATAGCCCATCACTTCGAGTACCCAAAGAAAGCGCCACACCATCCTTTCGCCATTAATCCGTAAGGGCGCGTTCACAATAAGTATTCCGCACGCCGAAAGTGCGCCGAATCCGATTCGGCGGCGGTGAGATCCGCTGAAAGGGCCCTCTCCGTGCCGATCGATCACGGACCGATTTTTGCGGCGTCTTCCACCGAATCAGTCACCGCGGACCAATAGGAGCGTTAGTCAAAGAATTTAAAAAAATGACAGCAAAGCCCTACTCACTTGTAATGTCGCAGTGCAAGTGGCTGAATGCTGTAACCAGCGGGAGTTTAACCTACTCTGTGCCTACTTCGCGTCCCTATTTCTTGGAAGAGGTGACCGAGCTTGCCGTTAACGTGACCAAGCTTGTCGCGGTCTGGCAGAGCAAAACGAACCCATCAACGCCGCTGGCGTCGGTGGGTTTTTTCTGCTCTTCATGCATTACAAGACAGCGACTTGCCAGCAATGTAAGCAGTACTGCTTCTTCTTGCTTCCTGCGTAAGAGAATAATCGAAGACTAGACCACCGGATAGCCTAGTGGCGTTCGCAAGTCGCGACAAAAAATTGCCCGCAGCTTCCCTCGGGGGAACACTGAGGAGGATGCGGAGCATATAATTGGTTAACGGGGTGTTAAAGTGCGACTTACTTGGGTCGATGGCTAAATTGGTTAACGTGGTTGTGAAATGGGGTGTTAAATTGCGACTTACTTGGGTCGCTGGCTAAATTGGTTAACGTGGTTGTAGGAGGGGGGTTAAATGAGTGAACACGTACGACACGTATGCGAAAGGGCGGTGTTTATTTATTGCGACGAACTTTGAGCACGATGGCTTTTTGGTCGGTAAAGTGAAGAGTGAGTGGATCGGGTTGCAGCGGTCGTAGGTCGAAATTTGCAAAGACGTGGTCGATGCAGGTTCCGCGAATGGTGGTCGGCTGGTGGTGTTTGCAGTCGTCGTGCGTTGCGCGTTTCAGCGAGTGTCGCGACGCCATGTATTCGACTATCCAATCGTCCTTGATGACGTCGACGTTGAAGTCGCCAACTAGCATGAACGGTCGATGTTGCGGTTGTTGTTTTCTGCAATCTTGCACGGCCTCGTCGACGTACTTTTGTACGGCGGCACGAGAGAGGTTTGGCGTGAGGTACATCGTCATGACGTCGACGCCACAGACGGTAGCAACGCAGTGCTCGCCGTTGGCGCGTTGTCGAACGCCGGGCTGTAGTCGGAGGTCAATGAAGTAGTCGTCGTCGTTGTCGACGTCACGCTTGGCGTAAATTCCCACACCGCCCGCAGGTCGTTGGAACCCGTGCGTGCGCGCGACCGAAGCGTATCCCGCAACGTCGACGTTATTGGCGTTCCACGTACAAACCAACCGACGAACGGCAACTGAGCGAGCGAGCACCGACCTTGAGTATATATACAGCGCGACGGCGCATGCACTGTCAGCTGTCGAATGTTCGAGAAGGGGGAGAAGCGCAACGGCGCATGCGCGCGCGTCAGCTGCCGATGTTCTCGAAGCGCGACGGCGCATGCGCGCGCGTCAGCTGCCGATGTTCTCGAAGCGTGACGGCGCATGCGCGCTACATTATACAGCTAGCGAATGTTCGTGAAGAGGAGAAGCGCACGTGGTGTGTAGAGGAGGAAGGGTGCACAGATGGTGGAGGAGTGAAGCGCGCGCGGTGTGTAGAGGAGGAAGGGATGCACAGATGGTGGAAGAAGGAGGAGGAAGCTTGCGGACGGCGCCGCACTACAAGCCTCGAGTATTAGATGCTCCGCATCTAAAAACCGGGTGACAGCGCATCCATACCGCGTTCGCCCCGTGGTAGATGGCATATTCGGCGGCGCGGGCGCGTCCAGTGCGAACGACGCTGCGTTTCAGCGGCAGGAGAATTTTGGTAGCTGTATAAAGTGGACGCTCCAGTGTGAACTAGGGTTAAAAGAGTAGTACCTCATTCATAATGAAACAGTGAGCTGTGAGCGAAATGGCCTTCCCACTAAGAAGCTGGTCCGTTAACATTCCACTGCAATGGGAAACAGCTTACACATAATGTGCCGTAACATGGGAGCCCAAGACGGTTCTCCGTTGGCGAAATGGCTCTGCGAGCTCTGCGCATTTGTTCCACGTTGCTGAAATAAAACTCCAATTTTTTTTTATTCATTGAGCCTGCGCAAATATGATCCACAAAGCGTCCATATCGGCTCATACGAAAAGTCGCATGGCGAGAAAAAAAAAGAAGAGCTGGAATCTCATGCAACATAGTGCTCAAATCCATCATCTGATACTGAGCTGTTACGCAAGCTGTTCAACTGAGCGAGGACGCTTTCGGTAAACAAAAATACATGAAAGGCAAAAGTTTTTATACAAGGAGTCATAATATTTTCGCTTCCACAAGGCTGGGAAGGATGGCTTTTTTTATGCAGTGAATTGTTTTTCTTCTGTCGCGACATGTGAAACTTATTATTATTACTGCAGTCAGCAAACTCAGTAAGGCTATCTCTTTTCGACAACGGCGAAAAGAGATTGCACGTGCTTGGCAGCCGCCTCAGCGAAAACGACGAAGTTCGAATAAGCAATGAGGAATTGATTGTTCCATCGATGTTTCTGAACTGATATGCATGACACAACGTATTTTGGCGACGACGGTTGACGTTCCCATGTTCCACCGGTCTGAGCCTAATCGCCGTGCTTGTACTTAACGAAGGGAAAGCTGAAACTTCAGGGGGAAATACATCAAAGTCGAGCAACCTACTTTTGCGACGCCAAACATAACCTTGAAATACGGGCTTGCCTATAACAGGATCAAGACACTGATCAGGACGAATGTCTTCCTTACCTTCGTGTAGCGGCAGCAGACAAGCGGGTTCCAACAGGGAAGGTTGCCTGAACGCGGTGCTGGCGAAGCGCTTCGGCGCGGTCAAAGATCTGGTGCCGTGACGTGCCTGAGCCCTGGCACGGCCATGGCGATGCGCTGCCACTCGCGAGCCTCGAGCGTCGAAAAGGATGAGGAAGATTATGACGGTGGTGGTATTGCTTTGTTAGCATGACCTGTACCCACAATCCGAGAGGGGCCGAGAATCAGGTTGGGATGGCGATGATCAAGTCTCATATTCTTCCAATTAACATTACACGTACCCGCAATACTTACTTATTTATATAGGCCACGAATATGGGCCATGAATGTGGGCCCCTTGATTTTCTCCGCTAATAATGAAATTGTGGCAGTGAAACTTGTTGTAATAGAGTTGTCGCAGTGGAGTTTATCAATCTAAACCAAGTCATCATTTCTCTTTAGTGTCCCTTTAACCATTCTACGCGTTCGCCCCATTCAGAATTTCAGCGCGTCTTCTATAGGAGAAGTGAAACGTAGGCGATGTATTCACAGGTGGGGACGTTTCTCCGGGCTTCGACTTCGCTCATATCATCCATTCATACGAAAAATATATCTGCGTCTCCTGGTATATCCACTGATCTCTACTAAAGGAGGTCATGAGGGCTTATCTCCGCCTTCTCCACTTAAGGCCGTTTCACATGACACAAAAAGTAGCGACTTGCAGGCTGCGAATTCGCTCGCAGGGAAACAAAAAGGCCAGTTCACTCCCGCCACAGCCGTCCACGGCGAGCTTCCAACATGTTGGAAATTTTTGCTCTGATCGTAGCGGCGGGAGCGATTTTTCATCGGTACCCATCGAAATAGGGCTGATCCGGCCAAGCCGTCGAAATAGAGTCGACGTGTTTGTTTTGGTAATGGCCGATGCTGTGCATTTTAAAATAAAATCAGACTGGAAGGTGTTCTTGAATGACGAAACAAGCGGGCCCTTTGTTACCGTTCACGGTAACTTCATGATATCATGATGCTGATATTATTACATTACATTCGTGTCTCTCACAATGAGCGGTGGCAAGAACTCACCGCTCCAGTCCCCGCCGCGGTGGTCTAGTGGCTAAGGCACTCGGCTGCAGACCCGCAGGTCGCAGGATCAAATTCCGGCTGTGGCGGCTGCATTTCCGATGGAGGCGGAAATGTTGTAGGCCCGTGTGCTCAGATTTGGGCGCACGTTAAAGAACCCCAGGTGGTCAAAATTTCCGGAGCCCTCCACTACGGCGTCTTTCATAATCATATGGTGGTTTTGGGACGTTAAACCCCACAAATCAATCAATCAACCGCTCCAGTCGCAGAGCAAAAATCGCGGACCGTTCGCGGTTTATGTGAAACGAAACCGCCATTAGCGACGGTTGCGAACAGAGCGATTGGAGCGAACGGGACGATTTTTTTCGCTGCAGTCGCAGCATGTGAAACAGCCCTTACGCTTGCCCACGAAAAATCGCAGTCGGCCAACAGCCTATACACATGACGCGCGTTGCGTTTCTCTATAGTCTGGTAGTGGTGTTCAATACTCTAACATGCCTTCCCTTGGAACTTATGTTGTGTTATGACTACCTAGGTACGCATATTTCTGTAACCTATCTTGTAATACCCATACCGACTACGTAACACTACGTAACTAGCAGTTCTGACCAAAGAGCTGTCACTGAATGGACGCTGGACTAAGTTTAGCGTCCATTCAGTGACAGCTCTTTTGGCTGTCGTACGACTTTCTCCGATTCGGGTCTCACCGTCAGTTACTATACAGCTATACCACACACACTCATAATCCCAAGGGCTTGTTTATTCACTGATCATGGATGCCAGTTGTGAGAATAGAGATGAACCACTCAAGACAAAGTGTGCAACTAAACATTCAACAGCTTCTGTAAAAACAATTAAGTTTCACTTTCGTGTTATAGACGTCTGACTCTGGAGTTTCGCAGACACGTATAGCGTCACCTGTCAATGCAATTTTTGTTATAGTGCGAAGTCCGACTCCCTCGCACAGTTTGCTCACAAGCAGGTGCAACTAAAACGTGAGAACCAACGGTTGAGCTAAATATTAGGTGTATTTGCGTCTTGAACTCTCAGAAAAAGAGCTCCAAATTTCTCTCCGCTAGTCGGACGCGTCACCGAACCACTATGAAGTGCCTGCTGGCTCACTCGCCAAAACGACGGTGAAAACAGGAGCAGAAGCAACAGCTTCCCGGTCTAAGAAGAATGACCCCAGTCAAGGCTATTGCTGCGTTGTGAATTGCCCCGGACGTAAAGAGCTTCAGTTTTACCGATTTCCGTATAGCCATCGTGAAGCAGAACGGCGAGATCACCAGGATACGGGCCGTTGCGATAATGTTGGGTAAGCGAATCACTCGTGTTCGCCACAGCTGGTCGCACGAGAAAGTGTAATAATGTAGGTCTCCTGTTATTGTTTTGAGTAGCCTTGACGGAGAACCATAGTAACTTTGATTATGAAGCTTCACAGAGCCTCTGACCGCGGTGCGTGCCATGCAAAGGTAGAGCGGGGACGCGCACGACGAACATTGCACACGCCGCGATCACCGACAGTCTGAAGAAATCAACACCACACAGCATCACGCACGTAGGCTTTGAAGGCTCTAAATTCTGGCTTTAAGTAGCAAACGCGAACACGTACATCATACTAATAAATCGCAAAATGCTGTCCGTGACCAGAATCAGGTTTTTCTTGCCGTTGGTCTCCGCGATTGCAGGAGCTATCTCAAAGGCCTCGGTTTTGCCTTTCTTCGTGCACAAAGAAAGTAGACGCGCATGTATGCCCATTTGCAGTACGGAAAACAACCGTAAACAGATCATGCTAGCATGCGTAATAAAACAGTTCAACGCACGGGAAGCGAGAGATGGATGGAGAATGCAACTGCACAGGGGAAAATTGTCGGGGCTATTCATGCCGGATGTCGGGGCTATGCCGGATGTCGGGGCTATTCAGCGGTGGTCACGGCTGGAAACAACGAACTTCAAGGATCACTCTGTTTTTGCAGTGCTCGTCGTATATACCAAGCCGTGTACGGTCACATCGGCGCACGTGTTGCTCTTGCCTCGGTTTCATCGCCTGTCTCGTGCGTCATTGGTGAAACCTGCGTGGATTTCCTGCACGGTCAACCCGAGTCGATAATCGGCACTGCGCAGCTGCCATGGTTCATTCTTCCCGGATAAGTGGGACGGCGAAATCGACTCGGCATCATTCGGCAGCGGTGGTCACGGCTGGAAACAACGAACTTCATGGATCACTCTGTTCTTGCAGGTTAGTGCCGCTAAAGGTTGTAAAGTAGTAGTTTACAATTTCTTCGGTGACCACCGCTGCTGCAAGTGCCCATATATTGCTATTGTTTGTGCTTTACACCATGCCTTCTTGTGCTGAGCTTGCAAAAAGAATTGATCAGTTAGAAGCTTTGTTCAAGAGTCAGTCGGACGAGGTTGTCTCTGATCTTGTGAAAAAATGCTCAATAAGACTGTCATCAGAAGTTAACATTGTTGAAATTAAACTGGAAATAGAGGCACTAACCAAAAGTGTCGACATGCTTGACTCGCTGGTTGAAGAAGTCCGAGCTCAAAATGTTGGTCTGACTGCAGACAACAAAACACTCAAAACTGAAAATACAGCAATGGCCAAACGCCTGTCAAAACTTGAACAGTACTCTCGAATAAACAATGTGGAAATCAAGGGCGTAGCCTGCACACAGGGCGAGAACTGCCTTGCGCTCTTGAAGGCTGTTGGCGATAAAATAAGCTGTCCAATTTCTGAAGCTGACATTGATGTTGTCCACCACGTGACGACAAAGTCTGGATCGGCCAATAAGAATATTATTGCCCGCTTCTTCTCTAGAACAAAAAAACAGGACTTCATCACCAAGGCGCGAAAGGCTCGCATAAATTCGAAGGATCTCGGATTCCCCGGCCCTAATCATGTTCCCATTTACATTAATGATCACCTGACCCGCGAAAACAAAATTCTGTTCGCAAAAGCTCAGTCACTGAAAAGGGACAAAGACTGGCAGTTTCTTTGGACTGAAAATTGCCAAATAAAAGCCAGAAAGACGGGTGACAGTCGAGTCTTCCGTATCTCGTCTGAGGGCGATTTATCTATCTTCCGATAAAGACCAGCAGGCCGAGTAGCTAACTAAGTGCCTGAACGAATTGCGATAATGTCATCTTATTTTTCGACTATGCAACTTCAGTCCTTTTTTTTTAAACCCATGCCTCTCTGCAATTCACTTCAATGCACGAAGTCAAAAAAAAAAAAAAAAAACATTATGATGAAATCTCCAATTTTCTGGCCTCTTTAGATCACAAGTTTTCACTTCTCTGCATGTCAGAGGCTTGGCTATCTCACGCAGATGGCAATTTACACGGATTTCCCTCTTATACTTCCGAATACTGCCACCGTACACAACAAAGCTATGGCGGTGTCGCTGTTTTTGTATCTGCAGATCTTCGATACAAACGGCGGAACGACATAATATTCTCGGTGCCAAATTGTGAAGCTGTGTGGATTGAATTGGAGGATGTCAATCAAACAATTATCAGTTGCTTATATCGGTCGCCTTCATCGTCTGTATCTGCTTTTTGCAATGAATTGAACACTGTGCTTGGTAAATTATCTTCAGAAAAGAAAAATGTTCTCATTCTTGGTGACATTAATATAAATTTGCTAGATGACTGCAGCACCGCTACTATTGCTTACACTGACTGCCTTCATGGTTTTGGCCTTGAATCTTTGGTTTCCCTTCCAACCAGATGTACTCCAGGGTCTTCGTCCACATTAATCGACCACATATTTTCTAATCATATGTGTCCTCCTCTTTGCGGTGTACTTGAGAATAACATCACGGATCATTTCCCTATCTTCTTTAAACTTCCTTGTCAACTACATAAACCTTGTCATAAGTTCGATAAAGCTGTGATCAACAAAGATGACTATATTACACAGGTTTTCAAGCTAAAATGGTCTTCCATAAACTCAGAATCAGACGTAGATTCAGCATTTAATGAATTTTCAGATAGCATAAAACAATGTATCGTAAATTCGACCAAAATCGTGAGGTGCCGGAGACATATCCCTGCGTTGCACAATCCCTGGTTAACAAATGGCCTTCTGACTAGCTTACGCAAAAAAGACAACCTTTACCGCAAAGTTAAAAAGCGTCCTTTCAACATTCGACTCAGAACGCGCTATAAAGGGTACTGCAATCAACTGAACAAGCTACTAAAAGAAGCCAAAAGAATATATAACGAATGTCGAATAGCTGAGGCTGGTTCTGAAGCAAAGCGACAATGGAAAATAATAAATTCTTTCTTAAATCGATCTAGTTGGGATGAACCCATAAGAAAGATTAAGTCATCACGTGGCTTCTATACCAAACCGTTAGATATTGCCAACGCTTTCAATGAATTCTTCTGTGGTCCCACTTCCGAGGAAAACAACAATAATCAAGTATCACCTCAACGTTGCTTACAATCAATGTACTTATTTCCAACAGACCCAGACGAGATTATCAATGTCATAAATCATTTAAAGTTTACGGGCGCAGGTCTAGATGAAATCAGTTCAGCAAATATAAAATTAGTCGCTCATGGCATCGCTAGCCCTTTATCCTGTATCACTAACTTAATCTTCACGAGTGGAATATTTCCCAGACAGCTAAAAAAAAGCTAAAATTATTCCCGTGTTTAAGAAAGGAGACTGGTCTTGCATTTCAAATTATCGTCCTATCGCTATTCTCCCTTTTTTTAGCAAAGTCATGAAAAAGTGCATTGAAAAACGCCTTACCACATACCTTTCAAAATTTAATATTCTTTCCTCAAATCAATTCGGCTTCAGGACGGGTTCTTCGACTGAATACGCTTTACTTTCTTTCACAGATAAAATAAAAAGCGCCATTGATTCTGGTTTATACGCAGGAGCAGTTTTCATAGATCAATCGAAAGCATTCGACTCCATCAATCATGACATCCTCATTTTTAAACTACGGGCAGTAGGGGTCGACGGGCCCGTGCTGAAGCTTATAAAGAGTTATTTAACAGACAGACAACAGGCTGTGTTACAACAGGCTCGCTTTCTAACTGTGAAATAACAAACAAGGGTGTTCCGCAGGGATCGATACTTGGCCCACTACTTTTCTTACTTTACATGAATGTTTTGCCTAATCACCTATCACAATCAGAAGCTTTCCTTTACGCAGACGACACGACATTGCTTGCTAGTGATCGATCACTAACTGCTCTTACATCGAAGTTGAATACTGATTTGAACAATATTTTAGCATGGTGCTGCCTTAATTCGCTGAAAATAAATACCACCAAGACTTCATTCATGCTTTTTCATACCAGTCACAGAACACCAGAAATTCTTCCCACTATCATTCTTGATTCTCATGTCATTAGTGCAGCTGATGAATGTTCATTTCTCGGTGTTACTTTAGATTCTAACTCAAAATTTACGAAACACACCGCCCATTTGAAGCGCAAAATTGCTCCTGGTATTAGAATTTCATTAAAAGCCAGGTACTATTTCAGCAAACCTACACTACTAACACTATTTTATTGTTTCATTCACAGTCATCTAAGCTACTGCATCACCTCATGGGGTACCACATATGCAACTCACATAGCACCGCTGCAACATTTACAAAATCAGGCCATCCGTATATTAACGTTCAGCTCATTCAGCTGCTGTGTGTCCGACATTCTTCATAATAACGGAATCCTATCATTAGACAACCTTGTTAAATACAATTTATCCATAGTGTTATTTGAAATAATGAGGAACCCTCCTCCAGTAAACATATTTCCAGACGCTGTTTTAGTAAACACCAACCGAACAAGATTTGCAGCTAACAACAATTTATTATTGCCATTAGTCCATACTAATTATGGAAAACACTCTGGTTATTTCACGTCCTTATCAACCTGGAACAGTCTTCCCCTTAACGTTAAGCAGTCTTCATCATTAGCTATTTTTTAAAAACACATTATTTACTTTTCTGCTGGATACCATAGAATTCCAAGATTTGCAATATTATCTACACCTGTTCATATTCATGCACTCTTAATGGTGCCACAGCCACTCATCTTTTTCTAGCTTTTTTCGTTCCTCTGTTCGTTTCGTCAATAATATTTGGGTTTTTCTTTTATTTTTTGTATGTTCTTTGCAGTGTTTTGTTGCACTTATGATTTTTAAAATTTGTTTTTTTTTTAGCTTGTATTACATTTATTTGTATCACTTATTCCACGTTGCTGCATTTTACTTGTGCATATTTATCACATTTTTTGACAGGAGGTCCCCCTTCAGCCAAGTGCTCTGGGACCTCCTTCTGTATGTTTATGTAAGCATGTATGTTTTGTACGAAAGTAAAAATAAATAAACTGAAACTGAAACTGAAAGCGAGCTTCGCACCACTGGTCGTAAGATTGATTGCTCGTGTATGCACTTCATCACTTGGGGACCATGTGTATGCCCAAATTTAACGCATTTAGGCAGTACAGAACGCACGTCTGAGTGCTTGTTTCGAACTCAATGTCACGCGATGCTCGCTTGCGCTTAAATTGAGAGTTGCAGTACGCCAAAATAAATATAACTGAAACGTCTTTTCAATTGTACCCGCTGTTCACTTTGATGAGCTTCCCACTTCATGAAGCGAGGTTTGATTGACGGAAGAATGTTGCTAGGTCCTACAGATTTTCAGAAAACCGCGTCTCAGTACCACAAAAGAGAAAGGCCTATGCACGCTCGCTTGCGGACGCCTATTTGCACTACCTATAGTTATGGCCGGTGCGGTGATGGGGGCGCTGGTGGCGGCGTTTTTCGCAGCGTCGCCTAGACACAGTCTGACGTCTATACCTATTCCTATGACGGGAGGATCAGCCATATTTTTAGACGCGAAGCTACTTAAGGTCCAGGCTTGTCCGTTGTCGCGTCGTAAACCATGACCTCCGAGATTGTGGGCACGCGGCGTGCGCCCGTCATCTCGGAGGCCATGCATAGACAGTCGGTAGTATTCGAGCGCCCACTAGGAGGCTCTGCGGCGCGCGCTCCGCTGAGGGGCTTTACGCTCCACATCCACGCGTGGGAGTGGAAGTGCGAAACCGCTACACACGTGAACTTGCGAGCCAGCCACACAACGTTCCCGTGGCGATTGAGTGCTGCGCATTGGTGAAGTACTGCTCGGTGCCTCGGTGTGTTTCTTCCACCCGTAAAAAGTACAATCCTAAAGAGAAGGGCACGCCTACCCTTTTCCTTTGAATACTTTTTCCGCAGTGCAACAATATAGTGACAGTGAACACGTTGGTATGTGTGAGAATCGCTGATTTCTGCCACTCTAAAATTCGCGAACAACACATAAGATAATTACTACAAAGCAGTTGTTTATATTGCTGCTTCGGAAGTCAATCGGCCATTCATGGAGAAATGAAAAGCCGTATTAAATTACTAAATTTGAGATAATCGTGCTGAATAGCAGTTATGGGCGTCGGCAGGGCGCAAGCCCGTGTTGTATCGCAGTGAGAAAAGTCTTGAGGGGTACACTGTAAGCCAAAGCAGAGCAACGGGGCTATAGGGATCCTCCTTTAAGGGAGCAAGTGCATTGCTACTCCCATTACTCCACCAAAAGGAGCAATTGCAAGGGGACGAACCGTTACTCTCCTTTCACTTACTCCTTCAGGTGATGAATGGTTACTCCTGCCATTTGCTCCTCGAGGACCAACTGTTACCCCTGCCAGATTTTCCCCAAAGACTAACGGTTACTCCTGCCACTATACATGTGCTGGTGTGACTCGGGAAGGGGACAAGTTCCACTTAATCATGGGTGATTCCACGAGAGATCGACACGGGTCCAAAAGTTGATATTTTAGATTTCATTGAGTATTTTATATTTCGTGCACCTCTCACCAGGTAGCCCGAAAGCCAACTTCGTTTTATGATTAACGACATCACTTACGAGAAAAAAAATATCAAACTTCACCAACACGGAGGCACCAATTTCGTCACCTGTCATTTTCGAAAATTGCAGATGCTATAAAAAGACAAATATTTTTGTTTCAACAAAGACATTTTTCACCTGAAGTGCATGTCTAATGAAGAATGAATGCATACGGTTTCAAGTTAGTATACCTTAAGAAAATAGCTTTTAAAAATGTCTAATTTTGCGACAGTTTAAAATAAGTTACGTATTCCCCATTTTTTCCCCTCCGAAAGTAATGCAAGCAGCGCTTTCAAACTTGACACGTTTTAAGGATATAGTGTGTTCATTAGGTACATAAATTATTGTTGCCGTAGGGCAAATGTAATTTTTTACATATTGCCTCAAAGTTCTCATATTGGCAAAAGTGTACTCCACTGAAATTTGAATAATAAAAAACCCTATCTTCGATTTTTCCTAAAATCTCGTAAATAGACAACCGAAGGCCATCATACAGTAATATAAAAAAACATGTTGCATTATTTTCTTTTTAGCGACAATATTCGTGGTACAAATCAGAGCTTTTCGAGAATGCGCTGATAAGTTGAGAAATCTAGAAATCGTAACGGAAAAGCGACAATGAGCTTCAAACGCGAGTAAACGTGACCGCATTTGGTGAAGAAAGGCTGTTTTAGCAGATAGGGGTAACTATTTTGAACACGATATTCTACAGTATTTGAATTCACTCTTATACGTAGAGCACTGAGACTTCTAATATGTGGTACCTCTCCATTACTGACACACAGATGGAGCTGCTGTGACGGCCATGTGTTTGCAACACGTTGGGTAAGAGAATTGAATGTTGAATGACTTCATAAACGATTCATAACAAATTTTTTATCATTTGAGGCACGAAGACTGCCGCATTAGACTGAAGAACACGCTTTAGGGCAAGTTGTCATCCGTCGTCTGCTCTACAGATGAATTGCTGTGCGCCGCATCTCGGAGGCAATGCTTTAGATCATATGGTTCAAAGTAGGGACAAAGATTACGCCTCCCGTAATTTTATCGACAAAAACATTGTGAAATTCATTTTAACGTACTATACCTCAGTTTTGCATTCGCACTGTGAATACTTGTGCGCAAGTATCCACAGTGCAAATTCACATAAACTTCTTGTATTACTTTTTGTGATGTTATACCTATAATGTATATTTCATATTTGTTGTGCATGATTGTCTGCCATTCCCGCTGCTTTGTCAACTTGTGAACGGGTCAGGATCTCGTCAAGCTCTTGAGCTTTTAGTCCTGAACTCCACCTAATCAAAAGGGAAAAATGACTTTGAGCACTGTGGTACTCTCCTTTATTTTTCCCCTCCTCCTTTTTTTCACATCTCCGTTCTATTATACTAAAGCACCCTTGCATACGCTTTTCCGAACACCGGTTATAGCCAGCTGCCGCTCTAAGAACTGGCCAACCTTCCTGCCTTTCCGTTTGTTCCTTCTTTCTTTGCTAGCAGCTCATTGCTTGTATGCATTTGTGTAAGTGCGAGATACGGCGTTTACTTGAAGTGAACCAGCAAGATTTTAAAAAAAAAAAAAATCCGGCACGTGGTGGCACGTGAGTAGACGTCGATGCTCAACAATCAAATCACAGTTGAACGTTGACAATATATCAATATCATTTATCAGATCAAGTTTGTCCAAAATTATGCGTTTGTACATTGGCATGTGCGCTACCTTATAATCATCCACCCTTTAGGCGCCTGTATATATATGTATATATATATATATATATATATATATATATATATATATATATATTATATATATATATAGCTGACATTGTTGTGATCGGACTTTCTAGGCACCGGATCCGCGGGAGGAAGATGCCGAATCAGCACAAAAAGACTGAAGGGAAACTGTACAGAAATTTAATTACAGTATTTACATGACGACATTTCGTTACCTGACTAGTATTTCATGGTACAAAACGAAGATTTCGCTAGATCATGACGATCTCATTCATCTTGAAGGAGCCCGCGGGGGCTGGTTATGAAGATTCCCTTTTTATGAAGAGTGGGGGAATAGTAACAGGACACACGCCACTTTGACGGTGCCACCAGCGCACCGACCCAGGTCAACGTCCTCGGCTGTGGCATGGCCACCAAACTCTGCACCTTGTTAAGTTTGGCCAGGAAATTCGTCTGGGCAGACGCCATTGTGCGTAAGCCGGTCTACTGGGGAGGCTCTCAATCCCTTCGGCGCTCAGTCTGCCAGACGCTGTCGAAGATTTGAGCAATTACCCAGACAATGTGGCAAGCAAAGGCGGGTTCCTGACTTTCAAATGCGGACCATTTCGTCGTCCTTTCAAGCAGCAGTGGTGCCTTATGACCTCGGCGACTCATCGGGAGACGGAGAAGCTGTTGTGACCGACGCCAGAGCTGATGGGGGAGCGGCGCTCGTTTAATCCTCAATCAAGTAACCGACGGCCGGCTGCCTATGCCCGCCAGGCATTGTCCGGAGGATGAGACGTCGTGTCGCCACGACATCGTAAACCGTTCCAGAGAGAACAACAAAGACAGCGTCTTCCTTGGAAGAGACCGTGCCGGCCGCCGCAAATCGCCCCGCTAATTAAGCGAACCAATCGGCGGACCCTTTGATGTAAGCTGTCACGATCGTGGGACCTCACAACTAGCGGCACACACACGATGGCACCACCTTGCAGTGCAGTGATCACGACTCAATATTGGACGTTCACGTAAACCGTGCATGCTCACCCCCCTTACCTGTTGTGTGTGTGTGATTGGTGTTCCACTCGGAGAGGAGGAGCCCGACAGGGCTTAAAACGACGCCGCTGAGTGCTGGACGTCGCTCTGAACTATGTAACGGTTCAACCACCACGCTCGTGGGTTGGGATACCGCTAACCTTTCTTTGCTGTAAATATGTGTAAATAGTACCATAAACCTGTTTGTTTTTCGTATCCTCTTCTTGTCAATGTTCGTTTTACTCCACCCGGTTACACCACGCTACCACAAGAGACCGGGTAGACCCTCATTCGCAACAACTGGTCGCAGCGGTGGGATGCCATCATCAGCGACCTTCCTTCCGACCCTTAACAACCTGTGGCACCAAGGTTTCTTCCTTCAAGTTTGAACGCTCTGGGTGATGGGCCCTACGCTCGGACAATCGGGCACATCAAAAGGTCTGCCACCTCGAAGTATCTAGCGGGACTGGTTACCACTCAAAGGAGGTGTCCCGCCTGGTAATCATTGCGGTCCTCTGGTACCTCCCTTCTGTGTCAGGCACCATGGTGCATTTGTTCCCCACTACGAAGGACGATACGCGTGTTTAGACGGATATCTGCAAGCCAATAGACTTCGGCGACTTTTTAGAAGAACAGAGGAAACCGCTTGTACTTTGGCGCAGGTACCAACCGTATATATAGCACGCAGTCAGCGCTACGCCTAGTCTTACTTTGTCCTAGACTGCGCTGTTGTCCCCGAATTCGCACTCTGTCATAACTTTATTATAAATCATCACGTAGCATATCTTTAGACTATTTCACATAAGACATCTGGAAGCCGCTATCCTGGACTGTTTACTTGTTGCATATTGCGACGGGAACTAATAAGGTCGTATTGATCAGCACAACCATTTTCACGCGTATGCGTATTCCATAACACTGTTTATAGTTGTTAAAGATGCAAAAAATACAAAAAGTATAGTTGGCGGCACTGAAATTTTTCCGTTAATGCGAAACAGACGAGCGCTGTGAAATGGGGACATAGACAAGAGGCACACTGCAGGTGCCCTTTTTTATGTCCCCGTCGCTTAGCACTCCTTTGTTGCGCATCAAGTATAAACCAACTTGCCCAAACACACACCTAGATAAGCCCTCCGTAAAACAGTCTCGTACCGGAATACCTGGAACAATAGCAATGACGACACATATTCATACGAGGCGGCGATCAACCATAGAGAGCCGAAGGATTTTTCACTTACAAAAACAAAATAAAACATGTTAAACAACATCTTCCTGGCATATACTTTGGTGCCGAGGCAATTAGTCGCGGATAACTGTAATTAAATGCAGGTATTGCAAATGATTTTGATCTTTACTTAAAGGGCTGCCTTTTGAGTTTCATTTTCCGAGCAAGAAATAAAAATATCGGGGACCTTTGACAAAACTGCAGAGCGCGCACTTCGCGAGATTTCGCCATTAAGAGAACGTTAGTATGTTTCGATTATAATATACTGTGGGCCCCCATAGTATACACCAGAGCGTGCTGAAACATATCCAGGGTACGCCTGAAACTCTGAGCTTGCACGGCAGTTCGCAATGCGTGAAAGGAGTACACGAGACGTCGGAGTACTCGGGACACGGTAAGGTGGACGGGTGCCGCCGAGGTTCGTTGGGTCACAAAAGGAACGATTCTTCCACTGCGAGCGCGGCTTTTTTCGTGCCCAGACAACGCAAGGGAAAGGGAAGGCACCGGAGCGTTGTCCGTGTTCCGCGGAAGCTTGTAGCCGAGTAAGCGTGATCTGGATCATCAATCAAAACCCTTGGCCACATTGTTCTCCCTACTCGTCGACACCTCATTGCACCGAGGCACGTGAAGTCGTCAGCTTGCAGACGTATGGGCGTTTCCTTTAGCCGAGTCATCTACACGAGACATGCGTTGCCCTGGCAACGGTCTTCGTGTACACACGAACTGTACCGTCATCGTATCCCTTTTCATAAGGCCAACTCAACGTAGAGATTCACGGTGAGACCTGGGTGCTGCGGAGTGCACTGCACGCCAAAACGATGTGCTGCGGTGCCGTACGAGGTAAGGACGCCGCGGTCTGTGGCTGTCTTCGCGTAAACGTGTGTATAATACAACGTTGTCGGACTGCCTAGCGGATAAGATAGTCCCCACAAGTCAGGGCGCTTTATAGAGACCGGTGATTCAAGAGCCAGTGCGAGATGCTCTGTCGAATCTTCTAAGCAGCTGCAGAAGATTCGACCCCAGGACGGGCCTACGAGTGAAAGGGGGAGAGTTTATACACGAACGCGCTTCACGGGAAAATGAGGGATGAAGACGAAATAGAACAATGGATTGGTTGGGGGCTAAGTGTGAGAGATGAGAGCAACAAGAATTAATACAATCACTTGTTGCAGTTTTACGTACGTTGCAGTAACACGATACAATTATGATGAGGGACGCCGTAGTGGAATGAATGCTCCGGAAATTTTGATCATCTGATTTTTTCTTTAACACACACCTAAACCTAGGCCCACACACTTCGAGTGTTTCGCATCCATTTAAATGCAGCCATTACGACGGGCATTCAATCCCGAGACCTTTGGGTTAACTGTCGAACACCATAACTATACCACACCAGTATATAGCACTGCCATGAATTTTGTTCGGGGCGGGCGTTCATCCATACTTTGTGATGTTCTTGCGTGCGTTTTTTTGCGTGGGCGTATAATTATGTAGCAAAAAATTGGGGACCCTTAAGCTTCGCCTTTACGAGTTGAACGCGATAGCGAAATCCGGCCCCTATACCCTTCAACCGCTAAGTGCATACTTATTCATGTTTTGTTACATACACACGCTCACACACACAAACGCGCACACAGTAGATTGGACCAGCGCACGCTACTATCGCCGAATGGGCTCGTTTTCGTCATGACACCTGTTGAACAAAATGCGTTAAAGGGGCCCTGAAACACTTTTTCAAGAAACCATGGAATGAATTCTCTAGAAGAGCTTATAGCCTCACGAAATTCTAAGAATCGGTCCAGCGCGAGTGAACTTAAAAGGTTTGTCGCATGCTGCAATTGCATTATCTCTCCTCACGTTCCGACGAAAGCACTGGAAGCTAAGCAGGGAGGAGGGGTGGCAGGGCAAAGAAACTACCGCACCTCGTGACCTTGAGCACTTTTTTCTTTGAATGGGCGGCTTTTCCAGTGTGATCGCGCGCGCACGCATGGACAAGTAGAAGCCTCCCGCGGCTATGTCGGTAACTTGATTTTTCAGTCACAGACGCACAGACGATTTTTCGCTCACAACCAACGGGGCCGACGCCGACGGCGGGTTTTCTGCGACACGAGGTCTTTAACGCTATCGCGTTGAAACGCACAGCGTTTTACTATTAGTATTTTTCATCAACATGCCCAAATTCACTTTACCATATAATTGCGCTTTCAAAAATTGGAAAAATGAAAACAAACTGAGCCCCCCCCCCCTTTTTTTTTCCGGCTACGGACCTGCTCCGTGGCGGATGTCATATGGCAACTCTGGCGTGAGCATAATGGTAATAAGTCAGCTATTTAAGGAGTGTCGTAAGAGCATGCTTTGATCAGTGCACGGCCAGCTTTAGCTAAATAGACAAAAATTTATATGCAAGGCTTCTACGACCATGTAGCACCTAATGGAGCCATCTCTGCCGCACTTACGGGCAAGTATACCATGCTTGAGGAGAGCCATGTAGCCTAATGTAGGTATACAGCTGACGCGACGAGCCAAGCTCCAACCCTAGACCTCTGTTAAAGGTTAGCTAAAGCTAGAGCTAAAGTTGCCTAAAGGGCATCATAAACTGAAAAAAATAGGGAAAAAATTTGAACCCTGGAGCCACTTTGGCTACGTCTATGCCCGTGACATTGATTGACTTACCAGCTGGCATGGGGCTATGGCGCAAGATTAATTGACATTCAGCAGTCCACTATCTTACAATAAAGTTATCCAAAGCAGAGCCCTAGGAAATATTTCATCAGTCTAAATGATGAATTTTTACGTGATGTCTCATTATCTGATTGACAAGTGAGAGCGTGCACTCTCGATCCATTTATATTGTCACTGGGTCGTGACGTCGACGAAGGATGCAGACTGTGGTTCGAAGAACAACCTTTTTATTCGGCCGAACTTGTGGCTGGTCAAAAAGATTCAGATTACTGGCACTGAGAGCGGCTAAGTGAGCGTCGGTCGTTGATGAACTGACATGCGGCGAAGCGCGTCGCCATTTATACACGTGCCGTCGAATACTCTATCGTCATAGGCATGCTCACAGGGGGGCGGGCGGCCGCATCTCCTGGTCAACCAGGAGGTGGGTTCAAAGTCAGCCCTATACGGTGAGCAATAGGAAGGGGGCAATCCAGCTTGAGCGGGCATGTATTGACTTCGCCCCCCCCCCCCCCCCCGTAGGGGAACCTTTCGCACGCCTGTGTTTAGCAAGACGATATAGCGCGAGAACAAAACGACGACACAGAGACAAGAAGAACACGGCCCCGCCGCGGTGGTCTAGTGGCTAAGGTACTCGGCTGCTGACCCGCAGGGAACGGGTTCGAATCCCGGCTGCGGCGGCCGCATTTCCGATGGAGGCGGAAATGTTGTAGGCCCGTGTGCTCAGATTGGAGTGAACGTTAAAGAACCCCAGGTGGTCTAAATTTCCGGAGCCCTCCACTACGGCGTCTCTCATAATCATATAGTGGTTTTTGGGACGTTAAACCCCACATATCAATCAACAAGAAGGACACTAAAGAGCCCAAGCTGCCACACTCCTAAGTTACTGTGTTTAGCGTTATCGCTAGCGGCCATGTATACGTTCTACAATAATCTGTAATGTTCGCAAAGTGGCCGTAATCTTAACTAAATGATCTATGATAGTCCCGAAACTTCTCGAACACTGCAGGCGCGGTTTGAGCGTAGAACTATGTACAGCGTAACGGGGCGATAACAGAACTTGAGGAGGGAACGTGGCAATATATGATAAGTGCGGTGCTGAGCTGTGAATGGGCAAGAGTTGCAAAAGTAGGCATGCCATTTTCTCCCTTCTCGAGGAGCACGACGACGACTTGCCAAAGTATAGTTTCGCTGGCGAAGCTACGCGGAATGCTAACGCGCGCGTTAACACAAACCATGCGCCTGCGTGCGCGTGCGATCGCTCACTGCTGTTCACGATTTTGACCGCACACTTCCTACAGGTGTTCCGTGTTTGAGTGTTATCAGTTTCTCAGTTATAGCAAAATTTTAACCTATTTATTCGTAACAGCTATTGCGTCTCTGTCATCTTTACATACGCGTTAAAAAAGTTCTGTAGCAGTAATTCAGCTGCTTAATTCATAAAATACCCCAGTCTCATTAAGATTTTCAGCTAATACATATTCAAGTGGCCTTTAGTTCATAAGCATTCGCAACGAAGTGTTTAGATCATACATCTTTCAAAATGTTTGATTGTTTGTGTGCGGTCACACACCACCTCATCATAAAATCTCGTCAGGAGAACAATGCGTTTTTATCCCCTGTATCATGGTGGCACATATTTGATTGAAGAAGCATAAAGGGCGCAATATTTTTGGGCGTCGAAGCCATGCATCACCGCATTTTTTTTTACACCTTGGTACGTGAGCAGACAACACTTGTAATTATATTGGACTATGTATCTTATAGAGGACGCCGTGTTTTTTTTTTTTGGAAATGTTTCTAAAATCATTTATTCTAAGTTACGGCTATACCTTAGGAACGAAAGACGTTAAAACAAAACGTGCAGCATGTGGTCGGTGTTTACGACCCCGGTTTCACATTTCCGTGTTTGCTAGCAATGCTAATCTTGAAGAGTCAAGTTACCGCTTGCACGCATTCCGCAATATTCGTGTCCGTGAACCTAGTCAGCAATTAACATGAGCTGTGTCTTCTACGATAGAAAGGCGCTGCCATGCACCGCTTATTTTTTTTAAATTCCGAAGCTTTGCCAAATGGCTAACTAAGTAAAACATATGTTGCAATAACGCAAGTCAAGCAGACCACCATTACAAAGGCCCACTGGCCTTGGATGATAGTATACCTCTCTGAAAAGAGTGGCGATGATTGATTGATGTGTGGGGTTTAACGTCCCCAAACTGTACCACATGATTATGAGAGACGCCGTAGTGGAGGACTCCGGAAATTTCGACCACCTGGGGTCCTTTAACGTGCACCCGAACCTGAGCACACGGGCCTACATTTCCGCCTCTATCGAAAATGCAGCCGCCGCAGACGGGATTCGATACCGCGACCTGCGGGTCAGCAGCCGAGTACCTTAGCCACTATAGACCACCGCGGCGGGGCGAGTGGCGACGATGGAATTATAATTTTCGACTCTGTCGCTGTTGCAATATTCCACCAAGTGTAAAATAAAAGCTGCTTAAATAAGCGCTATTACAGTTCAATCCTCGAGCCCGACACAACTCTTTATGCTAAAGCACTTCGTTGCAGGAAAGAAAGATGCATCAACAGAACTCTCAAGAGGCTCACACTACTGGCAGCGGCCTTGTCCGTCGCGCCAGCAGCCTACTTCCTTGTACCCTTGCTCACGGCCAAAGGTAGGACGATTGCTGCACATCTAGAACTAGTGCGATGTGCTCAAAGAATCTTGAAATTTTCGCCAATCTCATTTCACTTGCATGATTACCGTGACGGACTGCAGCCGTCGGCAAGTTCGAATGTCTCCCAAAAGGAGGGCAAACGCAACATGTCGCGATCTACGTCTTTTTTTTGTGTGTGTTACCGGCCGACGCCCCTTAGAGGTAATACATTTTTATACGGTTAATACGATCGCGTTTCCGCGGCTTGGGTAATGCGATTGCGAACACGTCTAAAACACTCACGTGCGTGGCTTCAGCCTTCGCGCCCGGAGGCACTACGCTCGTGCAGCACTGAGCTGTCGCGGCTGTCCAACGCTACTCCGGGATCAATGATCGCTATTCCAGACTGGATTTGATCGCCTCGCCCTTCGAAACGGTTCATAACTACCGAATCTGCACTCAACGTTTTAGACACGTTTCGTAGCCTTGTCGCAGGTGATGAGGTCAGCGTTTCATGAAAATGCTACTCGTTTCATTGAGTTTCAAATGAAGCTCACCGCGGGACATCAAAAAGTAAAAAAAGCTCGTTGCTCGGTGACGGACAATTTCAAAGCTCGTTAATTAAAGCAAGTTCTTTGCCAAATATGCATTGTTTGTCATTTTGGGCCCCGTTTCAGAGAATGCGATTTTCGGATCATGTGTTAATTTTTAATGCCCGTGAGAGTCGTACCAACGAGCTTTCAAATCACTGTACTTAGTGAAAGCGTGTTTTCAGGAAAGTCTCAGGAAAGTTTTCAGGAAGGTCAGGAAAGCATGTTTCAGTGCCTCAACATTTCTTTTTGTTCACTTGTTTTCGCAGCCAGCAAGTCGCAGTACGCTTGCAACAACCGAAACTACCGAAACCTCACAGCCACTATTCGAGAGTTCAACGCTCGGCTCGCCGAAAAGCTGCGCGAAAATGACTCTGGCCAAGAGACTGTGTACGACGATGACGACAAGTGGGTTCAAGTTTTGCCGCGTACGTACGTCTACTCTGCGTACATGGACGATTCGGAACCGCAAAACTGCCTCGTGCGCATCGTCAGCGTCGTGCCGAAAGACTCCGCCCAAGAGATGGCGGTGCAGTGCTGGCTGAACGTCGGACCGGCCGTTTTCCTGTCCGAGGCGAACCTGGAGGTCTTGCCTGAACACCACGGTCTCCCCTACGCGGCGGCGTTCTTCCTTTGTCCCGTCAAGTTTCCTTCCGAAGTGAGGAACCATCCGAACATGAGGGTTGCCCTTGGTACAAACTGGAACATGACATCACCCCAGTGGCTCAGAGTGCGCAACCAACGCAAGCGCCCACTCAAGTTTTGCTCCGTCTGCGTTCGTCCAGTGGTGGAACATTACCGCAGGTTTTCATCTATTACAGAGTTCATAGCCTACTACGCGTCAATGGGCGTTGCACACTTCAACATCTACCTGTGCCAGGTGCCGCGGGAAGTGGAAGTCCTGCTGTCGCACCTCCGAGAGAGGGGAAAGGTAGACATCCGGCTTCACCGGTGGAACTTACCGCTGAACGACTCCTCCGTACTGGCGCACGGTCAGATGGCGGCTATCCAGGACTGCATTTACCGCTCTAGACTGGCATCCGAGTACATCATTAACGTCGACTTCGACGAGTTTATAGTCTCCAAGACGAGGAACAGGCTGACCGACGCGATACTTGAAATTGAGACCTCGGTCGGCAAGAACTCCTTGGGGAGTGTTTTAGTTAAGAACCAGTTTTTCTGCTATGAGTACCCGTTAAACGCCGCTTACCTCCGCCATAAGCCTCCGATGCTTTCTCGTATTCTGTTCCTACGCGAAGCCAATGTCTGGAAGCACTACGAGCGCTCCAAGTACGTCGCCAGAACGACAGCGGTGGTTTCGGGCGGGGTACATTTCGTATGGGAGCACGCGAAAGGCGCGAGAACAGTTGCCATTTCCGAGTCGGTCATGGTCATGCACCATTACAGGTCATGCTGCGGCGTCCGCAAGAGCAACTTTTGGAGAACCTCGTACTGGGAGTTTTTGGGCGAGGAGCACGTAGTTGTCGACAAGTTTATGTATACAATTTCCGCGAGACTGGTCTACTCGAATGTGGTTGCGTCAGTCAAAGAACTGATGGATGAATTGTCAACCGAGCCACTCTTCTACAGTGACTGATGGACTAAAGGATTTGCATGCACAATTTCAGGCGACACAAGCAGGCATTGAAATGCACATCAACCACTATCCAACTTGGGGTGGAACTGGGGAATAGGCTGCGTGTGATACTTTGTGCACAATAGATACGGTTACTCAGGACAATGTGGCACATGATCACAGAGTATTTCAAGCCACCGGTAAAATTAGAGGGGCTTGCTGTGTCAATGCGATTGTATGATATGGTTGAGGCACAGTGTAGTGAAGGAGTGCAGATTCATTTTGACCACCCGGTGTTCTTAACCTGCACCCAAATTCACGTAAATGTGTTTACCCATTCTGCGCCTATTGAAGTTACAGAGAATCGAACCCATGTCCTCGACCTTTCCCACGCGACACCTTACCAGCTAAGTGACCACAGCAAAAGATATAGCACAACTTTTTTGCACAAAACCAGTGCTACACCGTACACACATCACATCTTGCACAATCGTGTCAAGTGGACGCAGAAACTTTGGGTGCAACACCACGTGAAAAATATCCGCAAATATCTCTCTGTTGCAATGCCGCCTAAAGAGTATGACTGGAGTTAATGCCAGAATTTGTGTTCTCATGTGATAATGGACAGTGCAGGTGCGTGCTTGATACTTTAGCTGTAATTATTTTTTATTTCATAATCTCAATAAACCACCAAACGATGCCCGCAGCCTCCTGGTTAACAACATGCATCTAACAGCAATGAAATTTTTTGGCATAAAATTTGTCGATCAGGCTCAGTGTGAACCCAAACAAATTACATTGGATAAGCTTCGTCAATTGTGGCAACTACTGTACCACCAGTTCTCATCCTCTAGTGCTCTTATTCATGTTACCTTCATCCTCCAATTACAGCACAAAACCGAAAGCAATATTGCCTTAGTTCAGAAAATTATCAAACCAGCTAGTGAGGATTGCAGTCCAAATGCTACTTGGTAATCGAAAAATAGTGCTGAGGACAATGTAGATCGAGGCTCTACTGACTCTTGCAGTTACATTGATACAGGCTAGGTGCAACCGTTAGATCATTTAGGCAATAAGATGCTGCAGGTGTCGGAACACAATCCTTGCCTACCCATGAATTGTTACTTTACCCGTGGCACAAACTTAATCCATTGAACTAGACTAGCCAACACGGAGGAGTGCGAAAAGCATTAATTAGTCTAATTTTCACAATGATGTTAAATAAGTGGTATACATAGCTTATGGCACTTCTTCATCAAATTATTCCTTCGTGGCAGCAGTTCCATAGCAAAAATTGCACCAAGACACAGCACGCTGCAGCCTTGAGATGATACGAATCCACATTACGAGTTTCCTTTAATAGCACAGTTTATACAGTGACTAGGCAAGAAGCACACATGACACAGACCACAAAGACCAAGGACACTTAAGATCTGCAAGATAAATGCAAGCAGAGTTATAGGTTTCTAGATCTGAAGTTATACAGCTGGAGGTTTTCCTTCGTTTTGTACAAAAGCAAATATATCAGTGTACCACTCACACTCATGGTAGCAATGCACCACCTTAAGGGAATGTCTAGGGAGGAGAAAAACGTTTGTGAGCAATCTCCAGGTCATGTTTATAAAAGCATACAGTAGGGTAATTCATTCTATTAAGTAGAACAGAAAAAAGACTTCCTTCCTTAAGGGGCATCTCTGGCATATGTTAAACAATACATCGTCTCAGTCCTGCGTTTTGCGAAACACCGAAAAACTGTCAGGTCACGGTAAAACTGTGAACCAATGGCATTTTCAGTGGCTACCATATGATAGAACCATTTGTTGACAATGACCACAAGCAAACTTCATTCACTTGCGAACCAATACAAAACAAATGACAGAATATTAAGACACAACATAAGCATTAATTGGGCAACAACAAAAAGGAAATGTCAGTAACCAATGACAATAAACTACTGAATCATGCTTTGTTTAAAGCATAAATACAGCATATCATTGTTAGCTATTCTGGAAATACATGTGCACTTCAACTCATGTTGCAAGGTTGTCTTCTGTTTACATCCATTCGCATGAACATAGGAGCTGTTAAAACACTGACAAAAGCTTGCAACCTCTCAAAATGCAGATTCCTTGTGTAGTAAGGGGACCCTCTATCGAAGACATGCACTAAGCAAGTTATCTAGATTAACCATGGTAGCCACGCACAAAATACAGGACACAACAAGTGGATGCCCAGTCTTTGCCTAAGCAAGTCAGATGTTACAATCCATTCAACCAAGATCACAACAAGAAAAGGGCAGTTCATCGATAACATTACAAACCATTTTCACTTTTGTTCTATGCAACATCTTGTGCGATACTCAACCGATTTGATAGACTAGGTGGTTCAATTCATTCAACTATGCTATGTGAAAAAAATCTGAGTGGAGGAGTGCAGATTCCCTTTTACAAGTCTGGCCAATCTACGCACAAAGAGATCAAGAACAGCAGGAAGTTGAGCTGGTTGGTAGGGCTAGATTGGATCTGCTCGTATTACTTTCTTTAACAGTATTAATATTTTCAGTTGAAATAAGTTTAAATGTGCTTCAGCTTTCTAGCACGGTTTCTCAAGCTTTTTCGAGCTGTTAGTGCAGGACATACATGCACTTATGTAAAATTAGCGTCGGTCAGAATCCATGCTAAGTGTAATCCCATGTAATGTGCTAGTATTTTGCTAGAACACTGTTGCCCCTAGACGCTGGCGCTATCAGCACCAGCTTCATGAAAGTGTCTTTGAAAGTTATCCCCTGATAAAACAGCCCCGATTTCATTGCCATGATGACATTTGGGCTCTTACAATACTAACACCCAGTATTGAAAAAACACCATCAGTGTGCATGTAACTATTGCATGTAACTAATAATTCGCCGAGGGACTAATAAGTCCCTTGGCGAATGCCATTTAACAGCAGACTACTGCCACAAGCTGCAGGTATGCTTTGGCCCCGGCACGAACATCTTTTCCACAGTGCACCAGTGAAGCTCCAAAAGCGTACGTGATCTGTCACTAACGTACTGCTTTAAATGCCCTGACTAAGCTAAGTATCGCAAAAGGTACAGGACATGATAAAAATGTACATCAAGACAAGTGCTGCTCAACCATTACATGGGCAAAATGATGAAGCTGTAATCAGTATAGCAATAAGCAGACAGTGTTCAATAATTGGCTATTTCATTGCCTTTTAGAAAGAAATTGCACAATAAAGCTTTTTTCCTTCGGTACTTCACCAACATTAAGCACAATGTATGCCTTACTCATACCTGCCAAGTTCAAGGATTCTGAATCCGGGAGATTTCCGCAATGGGGGGGGGGGGGGGGGGGGGGGGAAGGGGGGTGTGCGACACAAGAAAAAAAAACAAGGGCATAGAAAAAAAAAAAACAACATCACGAAAAACAAAAGGGGGTGGGAAGGGGGTCTCAATCACAAGCGCCAACATCGGCGTTGGGGTCTTATAGTGGCTAGGAGTCGTGGAACACACGAGGGTAGAATTTTTCACTAAGGTGAGAGTCTAAAGGATCAACACAACTAGCAGAATCTATTGCAGTTAAAACAACTCGCGTATGTCTTCCTGGGACACACGTGAACGGACGGGACGGCGCAGCTGACTGCCGTAAAAGCACGGGTCAAAGCTTTGCTCACTACTAGATTCTTTTGGCAGGAACGCCAAAACGTGTCTGACCTCTTTTTATTGTGATAGCAATTATATGGACAGTCCAGGCTGTTTTTTTGCCATCGCCACCACCACCGTCCTTCACCGTATATGTATACGTACCTATATATATAAACACTCAAAGAAAAAAAGCCGCCCGCGCTCACCGCCGAGCTCGTCGCGATGCGCCGACGCTTGCTTATCTCTCGCGTGTACTTTGCCCCATGGATGGATGCCTGTGCGCGCACGATTATCCTTTGGTGGGGGAATCATGTGCTTCGGTTTTCACTGAAACGAAACGTTATGTGGGGCCCACTAATGTCACGTCAGTCTCTGCACAGGACCCTTTTGCGAAAACAGCACTCTTTTCACACAGCGAGGTATAACATCTGGGACACTTGTTAGTTTGTACTCATCTGTACCTGTGATTACGTATCGTGAATCATTTTTGTTTAAACAGCGCGTTACGGGAAACATTGTTAGTTCGCTCTCGTCCTGCGAGTATAGTTTTCGTGCGTCATTTGTGTGTGAGCAGCGCGCTGCACATTTCGATCTGCATGCCATTTTCAGCGTTACATTCCAAGTTGTTGTCGCATTTATTGCTTCGCCCTTGCGGCGAAACTGTAACTTTTTTTATTTTTTACGTATTTACTGCCTTTAACCTACCGCTGCGTGCCCTCGGAGCTCGTAGATCGCTATTGCGACCAGGGTTTTGTGCGCGACGGTTTCAGCAAACGGTAGTTCATTTTACAATCCCCATGCCCTTGGCTGCGCATGCGCCTTCAAAACCAAGTCGTTTTATGCCATCTACAATAGCATCTGCCGCAGTTTTGTCCGCAGAGTTTGCGGAAAGCAGCGTTGCTTTGACGGGTTGAGCGCACACTTTGGGGTTCCGTCAGTTACGTCGTCGCCATACATGATCGTGTCAAGAGCGACCGCGGTTTCGTCCACAGCGGTTGTGGCAACGACAATCACACGCACTGTAGAAGACAGTGCGTGCGCCGGTCCGAAGCTTCGAGTACGCTGCTCTCGACCTTCGTTCGAGGGTTTGTGTACTAAAGTTCGTATCACCCGCTGCGCTTAAAAAATGTGTTCGGAACGTTCGAATTGAGGCCCGATGAACATAATAGAATTTGGCTTGGGGATTTTCAAGAATTCGTATCTGCCGCGGTTTCACATCACTGAGATTATACTGTACGTTTACGTGAACGCCTCTTAAACTCATAATAAAATGGGGTAGGTTCGAAAAGCCTGGAGACAAATGAGCTGCTTTTTTGTCAATGCGGTCAGATCACGCACAGAAATTTCGATTTCAGGGAGATTTTCATGACAACCGTACAACCGGAAAAAAACAGTCGAAATCCAAGAGTCTCCCGGCAAATCCGGGAGACTTGGCATGTATGCTTACTACTGATTTTCAATTCGCATTAGTATCAGCGCTTCACATAACAAATCGCACTTGCCTCTCACACCCACAAAAGGGTGAAGCTAAGAACCCCTATGGACAAACACCAGCCCAGCATAGTTTTGGTCCCAGCCACGCTGAGTTAACTTGCCCTGCAAATGGGCTCCAACTTCAGAACCGGCCTCATGTCACAAGCTTGTGAAAAATTTCTGCAGCCAAGTATGAAGCAAGTCAAGCTGTGACCATTTCTGCCATCACAAGACCCAGTAAGTGCAATAATTTTACCACCAGCACCTTGGCTGTCTGGTATGACAAAAGAGGTCTGTCTGGTATGACCAACGCTACCTAACAACACTTGCACTGACATATCCACAATTATAACACCTTGACTGTTTGACTCTGTCAGCATGACAGCACAGTAAGCCGATTTATCGCACTATAGATTTTTGACATGCTGCTTAAAATTGACATCCAAGTTCGTTATTCATTTCAATATAACACCCTTCCAAAGATAGTTGCTCCAAAATCAGGTGCCAAAACAAGTGAAATAGTATTAACATAAATTCACACACTGCAATCTGCTTATGGTTATTGTGCAGGTACATTTACACTTTAACATGGCAGAATGCAAAATAAAGTATGCACACTTCAAGGCATCTTTGTTCTTAGCATTTGAGTGTTGCAAATTATACAATAAAAATCCCTTATATATTTAATCCATTTTATCCTGGCCCCTTCCCCCCATTATGCAGCAACATATAAGCAAGTACTTCTTCACCAACACACCTCACTGCTTTTGAATAAAGTACTCTCCATCTCTCTGACATGATTTCAACCACGGGCTCCTTCAGTCTGCTGCAATGTTTCTATATAATGTGCCTCACACAGAAATGATGAGTCTCTCACAAGCGGCTGCTCAAGTCACACTTCAAACTTCCAGCCTCCTGTTTAGCACAAGAATGCCACTGTCACTGAGAAGTGCAATGGGCAAGATTGCTTAATAATCACCTGGCTATATGCACAAACATACCTTCGGTGGTGAAAAAAACCACGTAGTAGTATCTACTTGACTAAGACACTATGCACCTATTGTCCATATAAAACAAAATGATTACTGGAAACTACCCTAATGTAAAACATGCAAGAAAAACATATAGGGTAAAATGTTACTACAAATGAAGTAGTCTCTTCTACAACAACAAGTGTTTGCTGCATTAAGTTAACACGACAGTTGGCAGCCTGCCAGTGCAAGTCGGCAGTTCATGTAGCCATAAGAACTTATTTCATCAGAGAGACTTCCACGCCTCATGAGAAACTTCAGTAGGTATAAGCAGGGCATCTCCCACAGTAATTGAAAGAACGGTGCCCGAAATTGACCCGTACAGGCACTCAAAAGCGGAGTGGTGCACTGCGAGACTCTGCTACCAGTACATTTCCTTCAACGCTGCGAATCAATATAGAACATGAGACAACATGCATGCTTTGTCCAGACCAAAAGAGAAAAAAAGGCAGTTGTAAATAAAATTCATTTTGATCTGAAAACACTCACGCTCACTTCAGTGTATTTTGCAAGCTACAATACACATTAGCTTTTGGATGCTTGCTGTGTCTGTCCAGACCATGGCACCGTTGTGCCAGCACTGGTAAATCGCTTTGAGAGTATGGAACAAAGAACTCGCATAAATAAATCTAAAACAATAAGATGAAGTAAGCTGTGATTATACATGATTCCAGCTTTTATAGAATGAAAATTACAAGCACAAGCTGCAGAGGGTCAAGATACACCATACAAAGCAACACTTCACAAAATCTGCTTGAGCTTAGGGAGTCCTAGACTTCTGAAACAAGCTTAGAATTAACGGGGTACATGAAGCAAAGGCGTTGAAAAAAATAAAGGTATGAAAGAAATTGGTACGAAACACACATAAGATTTCTGTCGATTTAGCATTGGTACTTTCCACCTACACTTTCTGTTCAAACATGCTTCTTGAACTTTCTAGGGTAGGCAAAATTAATTAAATCTGACATCAAACTAACACATAATTACATGTGCTAAAATGGTAAAAAAAATATTGAGAAACAAAGTGCGGCCTGGCACATGGCCTGCATTGTCTGAATCACCACTGCCGATATGACTCAACTGCCAGTTTACTGTGGCTGCTACAAGAGTGAACATTTTGGCCGAGTGTTTTCTCTGGCCCACCGACAAGGATGATTTTACCGTATTTACTCGCACATTCCTTACACTCCCGCATCACCCATCAAAAATAAGTGTTTTTGCTCTCGTTAGTAATTATCGCACCCCGGAAAATTGCAGCAGTAATGTCGTCTGCTTCCTCCGATCACCGATGATAACAGCACAAGAAAGCTGAACGCTATCTATACTATAACGCTATACATACTGTCAATGCACAAAGCCCTAATCCGATTCGAGCCAAGCCACAAGTGGCAAGTAGGCACTACGGCACATCGGAGCATGTAGCGTACATCGCTGTGTCGGTTGTGTCCTTTCTGTGGTTACACTATGGGTTGATATGGAAGGTACACAGCTGCTTTCAAGTTCAAAGTGATTGATCATGCATGAAAAAAGATCAAAAGGGCCACCGGCAGGCACGTAGACGTCGACGAGTTCTGTGTCCGCTACAGAGGACAGCAGCACGAGCAGCTGAGAGCCACGATCAAGGCATGTCGGGCCTTCCGTGGGCCTAACCTCCATATTCAGAAAAGCTACTTGGCTTGAACTGGACTTGCTACTGCCTCAAGGCAGCGTGCTTAACTGAAGACAGCCCGTTTGAAATGCATCAGTGCTGCATTGAAGGTGGTTGCAAGTCAAGTTTAAGTCAAGGAGCGTTTATGAACATAGGAAATAAGACTAGAAAGTATCTGCAGGTTGAGGCAGCACTTCTTGATTACATCATGCGAAGACCCTTGAGACACAACTTGCTAGTGGCTTAGTGTCTGCAAATAAATCTTGCACCGTTGGTTTTATTGTAACGAAAGTCCCGTTAGTACAAAGCTTGTAGTTAGTTGCTGGTGCAAGAACCTCCGATAAGCGGCCGCTTCGTTTTATTTTTCACTCCGTATGTTTTCACAAAAAGCTTTCTCTGCATAATTCTTGCCCCCCCCCCCCCCCCCCCTTAACTTTTCAACGGTTTTCTATGAAAAAAAAAAAAAGTGCAAGTATTATGCAAGTAAATACGGTATTTCGAGCGGCTTAATTCCAACAAAATACCTTGCTGACATACCTGTTTTCAGAAAAATAAATCTTTGCAAATTTTACTTATCAGGGACAGGAAAGGAAAAAATTATTTAGCGCGAAGCAACCCACGGACAGGACTGGCACCGGTCCCGTGCTCTTTGTCTGCCCATGTGTTGCTTTGCACTGAATTTTTTTCCTTCAGAAGTCATGAACTAACTAGCCCCCAAAAAACGTTTCGCAAATGCAGGTTCTCGATGAATTTGCGACGCTAACAAGTAAGAATGTGGCCGTAGTTTGACATACTAATAGAAACTCTGGTGGCAGATGCTGCATTTCCACAAACATTGGCATTTCACTTCATGCTATACACTGTAAGTAGACGACGAAGAACACATACGTATTTACATTATGCAAAGGAACACAATTCAAAAAAGTTCACTTTCCTTTGAATCTGTGTGATGATGAATACTATATAAGAAACATGAACTCGTTTGTGCATCTGCGACAATTTATTGCACCCTCTAATTACTTGTCTGGGCGCTAAAATGAATTGCTGCTGCTAAAAAATCGCAAGCTTCGGTTGATAAAGTAAAAGTCTTGCAGCTTATGCATTTAGAAAAAGATGCTCATAAGTATGGCTGTTCCTCGTTAATAAAGAAAAGAACTTTATAAGGCTGTAAAGGCCTTACTGGCAGCAGCTTGTTCAAAGTTATTAATCACAGCCGCTTTCACTATACTGGTAAGCAACAAACCACTAACATTGCTGACCTTTTAGAACCTGTCATTCTCCATAGTAGGTCAGACCAAAGTGCACCTTCAAGAATCTTTGAACCAGTATGCAGTGTCTCGGGATAAGACATGCCATTCCATTGAAGTAGTTGCATTGGTTTGATGTGGCTAGTGTCGCGTCTTCTCAGAAAAAAAGAGGGGCACGTGAGGGCACTTTGACAATAACATCAGAGTACGAGACCTCCCTTTCATGGATGCAACGTTCTAGACGAGACGAACATGCCGAGGTTCCCTTCAAAGAAGCTCCATTTACAAAAGAGTCGCACCCACCGCGTTGCAACTTCGCACTCGAGAAAAACAGCAAGCGAGGACACTTGGCCACAGTACCAAGGCCTGCCAGCAGCCACAGCCATAACTTACCCTCTGCTTGACACAACGGCGAGCGGAACAAAGGGCACAGAGAGTTGCTTCAATCAGCCTTGGTTCCCACGGTGACAAGCAGAGCGGCGTGACGTGCCAGTCTGGAGCGAGCAGACATCACTTCTTCTTGCTCTTACCGAGGGTGAGCGTGTGAGAGGAATGGCTCTGCACTTGCTGCACCAGGACTTTCTTTTCGTTCAGCTGCCGAATTTCGTCCTCGAGTCGCTTGCGCTCCTCTTCGAGCTTGCGTTTCTCTTCGGCGTGCTGTTTCTTCAATGCGTCGAACTTGGCATGCAGCTGAAAGAAAGGAAAAGAAAGTCTTCGTTGGGGCTTTCAAAGAACCCCCGACACCAAAATTAAAACCTCAAGATGTCTGTGCAGTTCGATGATCCTGTATACTGGGGGAACTTCTTGCCAATTATTAGTTCTGGTTATCACCTTTAAGATATCTTGATTTGGTTTTTTAAAGCAAGGGCAAGTGCTCATCTGAGTTGGCAGCACATTGCGACATCACCCTGAGTATAACAAAGACTGAGGTCTTGTGTGACGTTTGAAGAGTAAGACGAGTATGAAGAGAGACGAGTATAAGACGAACATTTGCGGAGCACGCACAATCCCTCGACTGGCACCCAGTGAGAAATATTGTTCGTCATAAATATTGTTCGCCCCCGCTAAACAACATTTTACCGCGCTACAGAGCTTGCATCAGCGCTCACCGTCAATCGCCGCTGTTGTGGCTGAAGGGGCTGAATTCGCTTATTTTAAAAGCTTCAATGCTCAATTAATGAGGATGACTTGATGAACATGATGGTGCAAAAGGCAAGCCTAGTCTACAGATGATTTCGACACAAAGTGAAGTGCGGTAAATTCCAAAAGCTGTCACATTTTCTTGACCATACTGTTAACACTTATTAATATTTCAGAAATACGTTTCGAGAGTTGCAATGCACTAATATAAGCCTTAAATATGCATATTTCTTATATCGAATTATCGATATAACTAAGTATTTTCGAATTCTCTTCGAGTTCGATATATATGGTTTCAACTGCATATTGAAGCCAAATTGAGGGAAAAAATGTAGGAGAGGATTCCTAAGCATATTCTAATAAGATATAGTAACATGAAAGTGTTTCTATTCATGATGTTGCTTGGTGGGTTGGTATTTCACAGTTGTCTTAGCAAGGATCAGGCAATGCAGAGGCTCAATTGTATTAGTACATGACCTAGCACAACTGAAGTATTGTCAACAACACTTTGCACGTGATAGGCAAAATGTCATTTCCTGAGTCTTTCAATTTCTGTAGAAGGCCAATTGATGTTACAGACAAGGTTGTGCTTCCTTTGAGTCGGGAGTTCCAAATCTGTCTCATAGGCGCCTACATGCAAGAAAATTTGAATTTTTCATGCCAAAAATCTTTTGCGTACAATTTCAGGTCCCAAATTTCGGGTCCAAAACACAGCATTATTTAACCCCCCCCCCCCTTGTGCCATATCTATCATCTCCATGTTAAAAGCCTCGTTTTCTTGAGCTAAACAGTCGCAGCGGAGCATAAAAGGCAGCTTTGCTGCAATACAGCAGTGCGACTGTATGTGTCTGAAAATTCAATCGTAGCGGAGATGGAAAAGCAGTTCTGCCGCATACAGGAGTGTAATAAGGTGAAACATTAGAAAAATTTGAAGGAACCACTTTTAATTGGACTGTTGTCTTTAGAAAATTCAACAAAAGCAGAGATTGAAAGACAGCTGCACCGCAATACGAGAATAAAATGAGTGAAGCATAATAAAAATCTGAATGGTTCACGTTCAATCAGACGTTGAGTGCATTTGTCTTTGGGAAATTCGAATAGTTCGAATAGCGAAAATTCCAGTGCAAATCGAATAGCAAACACTATTAGAAAAATATTCGAAATTTCGAACATCCACAAACCCCTAGTGAAAACTTCTTTTTTTTTTTTTTTCATTTATTATACCTTAATTGCACCTCGGAATACAGTTGAACCCCTTTATAAGAGCCACTGATACAGTCAAACCCCACTATGACGAAACTCACAGGGCGCAGAAAATATTTCGTTGAAGTGAAATTGTCATTGTAGGGAAATAAAAAAAATAAAGCTGATCTGAGCTAGCAAAATAAGGAAATGTTTATTTTTAAAATTAAAGAAGTGTCCGCTGCTTTCTATTCTTTCCCAGCAGTGCCACGACGCGGTTCACAGACATACATAACAAGGCCATGGTGAAAACCACGCTGAAACAATGCGTAGAGCCGCTTTCGTAAACGTATCAGTGGTTGCATTAACACGTTAAGCCATCCACCGTCGTGTATCCGACAACGCCGAGATGGAGGCAGGATATCGCGGAGCGGTGACTTTTGCCTTATTCTATACCATTCTTATCATCCATCACTTGTGGCTAGCCGATTTGGTTGATAATGCGGACGAACAGCTGCTCTGATTAGGTACCACACTGGCCAAGCCCGAATAAAATGATAAGCATTGGAATCGGAAAAAGCATCACTCCGCGGTAGCACGCAGCAGCTGCTGCGTGAAGAAAACCATGAACTGAGCGACTGAGCTTTAGCTTCGCATTGTCAGTGGCTCGAAAGCAAGCCAGTGGCAAAAGCAAGGCCATCCTCCATGCAGCAGGGCAGTCTCATTGCCATCGTTATCGAGCAATGGCGGCGCCCATGCTAGCTCAACAGCGGTGGTTTCTGGTGGTGCCAATGCGCGTTTTAGACTTCGTCGACGTATTTTCAGGTTCTCAAAATGCATCAAAGTGTTAAAAGATTGGGTTTCCTGTATAGCAATAAATATCCGAGCCTAGAATTGTCATGAAATTTCATTGAAGCGGGACGGCAGGAGAAAAAGTGTTCGCTGTGGCGACAATATTTATGCATTGACTCCTATGGACCGCTGACGGGAAACCGTGAATTTTTCGGTGTAGTGGAAATTTCGTTGAAGCAGCGTTCGTTGTAGTGGGGTTCAACTGTATAAGAGACAAATGGGTATAAGAGACACCAGCGTACCTACACTAAAATATGGGCTGATAAGAAAATGCATACATGGTACCCTGCTTATAAGAGACATCTCATATAAAGGACAAGAATAGCTGTCTGGAGCATGCCTGTCATAAAGGGGTTTAACTGTATATGCGAGTCCAAACAACATGTGGGTTTATACTGTATGTTGACGCTAGAAATAACAATCATGTTTGAAATGATTATGATGCATGTGATATCATTAGCCAATTACATACACACACACACGCTTAAGGCTTAGTTGCCCGACGGGTTTTTATGGCATGTAGCAGACTGAAATTTTTAGCTGGCATTGCCAATATATTAAAAAATAAATGGAAAAGAATGCAGCACGTAACATCTTTTAGTATTCTTTCACGTGATCTGCCAGAGAAGCTCCCCTCTTCGTAAATATGTTTCAACAATTTGTACTAGTCTTACATGGCAATAAAAATGATGGAGAAGTTTGATTGGAATGCTTCAAACTGAGATTTCAACCCTCGAAACCCCATTTATGATATTGCTACGACCACAGTAGACATTTGGGGGTTTATTCAAAGAAGGTTAGGATAGCGAGCCCCTACAAGACTCGGCAGCTCGGAGATTTTTGTTTTCTCTACTCGCTTTTTCTTTTCCTTCCTGTTGCAGCACATAAGCCGTATAACGAAACTAATAGAAGAAATTGAGGATGGTTGAGTACGCAATCTGCTATTCTTGGCATACAATGAAGCAATGCGAAAGCTCACAAGTGCTACGCATCAAATCACGTGGAAGCCATACCTCTTTTTCAGCTTCCTTGAGCTCGGCCTCTTTGTCCTTGACTCGAACCACAAACATTTGGCGCATCTCATCCTCCTTCCGCTGCAGCTCCTATTCAGATGAACAACAAAATGTGAAATGCAGCTACAAATTCCAGGAAAAGTGTAGATGAGATGGTACAAAAGCAAGCATTAGGGCAGTCCAGATTTGAATATGCAACCTTCAGGTCGAGTGCACAGACATTGAATAGGGTATCGAATGCTAGCATACGCGTCCTAGCCATTTTTAAGCCTTTTGTGGTCTTTTCAGTACATAAGCTTGGCGGAAACCTTGACAAAATATGGCTTCTAGAACGTGTTAAAAAACAGTGAACATTGCGCGCGCAAGAGGAAGAGAACGAGGAATGGCGCGTGGCACGGGAGGTTTTTCTTTGATCTGTGCCGCAATAAACGGCAGGATCGAGACGCTCTGCTTTTCCTCTCTAGATGTATTAGGGCTTTAGACCCGGTTATCTATGATATAAATCTTCGGATTTTACAATATGTTCAACTACAGAAAACTTGCATTTCTTTGTCACAAAAATAACCCTCAATAGCCAGATTGACTGCATGTTAAACTTGTAAAATGCACTCTCCTTTTCAAGCTTTCTATGATGGACCTCACTTTCCCAGGAGCCCTGCCTAGTGGCATTACTAGACTTCCATTTTTGCCAAAATGCTGCAAAAAGAACGTGCAAATGGGTGGAACTTGGGGCAGTATTCATGGCACTCACACTGAGGTGCTCCTGCCGCTTCTGTTCATAGGTCTCTTGAAAGCTGACCGGCTTGTTGTCAGTGCCAACGTCCGAGAAGCCCATCTGCTCCAACCGCATGCGCCGGTACAGCTCGTAGTGGCGGGTGTGCGTCTGCTCCCTCAGGTCTTCCATGTTTGTCCGCAGCAGCATTTCCCGAAGCTTCACGAAGTCACAGTGGTTCTCATTCTCCACTGAAACACAAAGCCACATTACTCATTCTGATGAGCCCAGCCAAGCAGCATGTTGCCACCGAGACCTTCAGGGGCCCTCTCCTTTGGGTACAGTACTTTTTACGTTAACGTAAACTAATACAGTGGTAAAAAGTAGAAGCTCTGCCGCTGCAAAACATGATAGGGATGCTGGCTGCTTTTTAGCCTGTGTCCTCAGAGTGAAGAAATGCGTACATGAGGTTTTAGAACACTTTCGAAACGAGGTTGTTCACAAAGGTAGAAAAGCGATAAGAGAAGTGTTTGTGCAAAGGAAGCGTTCGTGCATTCGTGTTCCTTTGCAAAAACGCTTCTCTTATCGCTTTTGTACCTTTGTGAACAACCTCGTTTCGAAAGAGTTCTAAAACACTCGCTAGTCTTTCATTAAACTCTCACTAAATGGAAATCTGTTAAACAGAACTGCTGCTTAAATGGAACAACTTCCTCTGATATGATTAATTTCATACTTGAATGCTGCAACCCACTTCACCTCTCAGTAAACGGAACTCCTGTTAAATGGAACACATTTTCCCAGTCCCTTCAGGTTCCATTTAATGAGAGAGTACTGTATTTAAGAGGTGAATATTTCTCGCCACAGTGAATTGTTCTCATTTCCCCCTTTCCCTTGTGGTGTGAGGACTTGTTGCTTGTTACCATGGCAAGAGTGACTGGTGCACTGTATGGAGCTACAACAATGGGACGCAAACTTCTACTATGCACATGTTCAAGAGTTCAGTCACTGGCTGTCCTGCATAACTAGTTTGCCAGAGACGTGAGAAAATGAGACACTGTGAAATTTGAGCTGACGGCACGCATATTTTACTGGTGTTCTGAATTTTTAGCAATGAATAACATCGGGCTGCCCACATCTATTAGTGCCTTCCTTTTTGTATTTATCTGCCAGTCCTTCACTCAACGCAATCCGAAAATAAAAAGAAAGTGTTTGAAAAATGATACAGGACCACTTTAAACACTTTTCTGTGTAATAATTGCGCAGCCTTAATAAAAAAAACTTATTGCCTCAATGAATCGACTACCATAAAAATGTTTAGAACCCATCATGTACAGAAATTTGTTACACCCTTTAGGCGCTTCTTCCCCCCCCCCCCCTTTTTTGTATCAATGAAAGCACCGATAGCTACAAAGGGGATGGGGGATGAGAAGCGGGCAAGAGGCTATGTCTATTTCTAAGCGTGCATTATGACTTCGAACACATTTTCTTTCTTTGAACACACAGCTTAAGTTCAGTGTAATCACGAATGCTTGGGTAAATTGTGGCATTTTACGATAACTTTGCCCCTCACAATGGTCAAATTGGTCAATGGCTGCAGCCTTTGGGTTATGGCGACGTAATTTGGGCTTATGGCATCATTTCTCGTGAGAAGAGTGAGCAACTTATAGCCGACAGAGAATTGTAAATCCTCAGTTGCGTGCTGGTATAATGCTTCAAAAGTTAAAATTTGACAGAGGTCTGTCTGGTTTGGAAGGAATTATCGGTGCAAAAGTGCCACTAAACCAATTGTTCATCAAGAGTAAAAACTTTTTATTTTACAAAAATGATTAGAAGAAACCTTAATGTTCCAGGTTCCATTAGGGGCCTTCTTCAGGCTTGAGTGCAGAGAACTAGAGAGCAACATCTAGCCTTGTTTTCTTTTCTCCTAGCTGGGGGCCCACACTTGTTCTAAATTACGTGCCGAAGTTCAATGAAATAGACTATTCAGCGGACCTGCAAACTGCTTCACGTTACTGGGTGTTGCCTGGATGTGCCAGGGCTCCACAGAAATTGCTTATGATAATTGGCCTCTAATTCGACGGTGCGAGAGTTGTCAAAAATGATGCCGGTGATATTTCACCTTACTGTGTTCAGTTAGCGCACTCCTCTGTCTCTCAAGCTTGCAGACGTTCCCCTACTGTCGCAGCCTCTCTGAGAAGTTCTGCCCCCTCGCCCCCCCATGAGGCATCACAATCCACACAAGAAATGAGTAAATTACTCCGAGCGCTTTTTTAAGGGCGATCTGTCTTTTGCGTGCAGAAAGGAGCGACCGAGCATGAAAATTGGCTCTCACGTCACTGACTTAGAGGTCAATAAGAATAAGCGGCTTTTTTTGTGAAGCTCTGGTACATCCAGGCAACACTCGGTAACGTGAATCGGTCTCTTTCATAAATTATGGCACGTCCTTGATAACAAGCATGAAAACCCATCACGAAGGAAAGAAAAGAAGGCTATATGCACCTTGTTATTGAAGGCTCTTTGGGCACTGCCGCAGTCCTCTCTGGGCTGTTATTTACATGCGCGACTGCCGAAGCTGTGACTTCGGCTTTTGTACTTGCGTGCAACAGCCCAGAAAGGAGGAGATCTTCCCTTCTGTTAAATGGGTATATCAACTCTGGTACTTTCTGGTCAACCCTAAAGAAGAGTCCAAGTGGGACCCCAAACTTGGTTTTATTTTTTTCATTTTTTTGTAAGTGACTACGTATCGGCAGCGTTTTCTGACCATGCTGAACAAGTAAGTGTTTGAGGGAGCCGTTAAAGGCACCCACTAAAGCCCATCGTAGCAGGGCACCTTTGAATTGCACTCTAAGGTACCCAAATATAGGTGTACGTGCAACATGGAGCCCAGCCACAGGGTGAATTAAAAGAGCAGCCTTGTAAGAGCTCATCATAAACTTTTTGAGGAAACTTATTGCAAGTACTGAGCATAGAAAGTACTCGTATAATGTGCACACATTTATTGAAATAATGCAGATAATGTCAGGTGTGCCTTGTGGCAAAAAAAAAAAAAAAAGAAAATTTTGAAGAATATGCAGTTTGCATTTTGTCATTGTCCACATAAGACTCATGGCAGTCTTTTAACTGTTATAGTGTCCATGAAAGCCTACGGTAACCAGGCCTCAAACTCATGGCCCCATTCTCGATGAGGTAAAGCGTTACAGTCTAATATTGGGTGTGTAGCTTCCAAGCACCCGCCTGTTGCACAATCCACATGATATGACAGCTGGTGTGAAACAATGCAACAACAAAACAATGGGACCAAGTACGCAAGTGCACACGTGATTATTTGCACAATGAAATGACATTGCTGTAGATTGTAAATTATGTGTACAATGTTACATAACTTGAATACTACTCTGTCAGATAGAAAATTTTGTTATGTGAAGATTAACTGTGTTATACTACGTATCAGCCTTCTATACAAAACTTGGGCAAACCAGTAATTTTGTTTCACCTTGAACTGTTCCCCAAGGGTACTGGCGTGCTCGGACCATCTTGTTTCCGACTCGCACAAAATCTGTGCTGCCTACGACAGCCAGTGGAACATGGGCCTGAAATTTCATCCCAAGATGCACTTTGTAAAATGCTAGCACACGGATGAAAGAAGGCAAAATGATCATCGCAATGAAGTGGCACACAGAGGATAGTATTTCAAGGCATAACAAGCCAAGATAGTAACAAAGCACACTTACATTCATGCTCTGATTAAGCTCTGCAGATGCTTCATCGTCTGTTGGGAACTGGTAAATCTGAACTCCGTTGCTGACAAGCTCGCTCATTATCTGACAATCAAAGGAAAAGAGTCCAAGTCACTCGGGTTGCAAACGTCATGCAAGATATTGCAGTGTTCTTTCAATAAAGGCAAGAAACAAACCAGGGCAGTGGCATTTGTGCTGTGAATATGCCTAGATATTCTAAAGGGCTCTTTATATTTTAGAGTTCAAGCAAAACGTAGGCAACATAAATTGTGCATGTACATTATATGTTTTCATATGTTTGTCTGATAACGGCAGTACTTTCCAAGACCATGGTGGAGCGTTTAAACTGCTTACAGAGAAAAAAAAATGTGTAAAACAAGATGTTCATGAACTTAATACCGACAGGGATTCTAGTTTGAAAAATGAAGTGTAGCTTCACATTGTTACGACAGCTCTTCCCGTGTTTTTCGTGGTTGGTTGCATTAAAGCACAGAACCATCTCTCTTTTCAAATTTTCATACATTATCGTAAGCACACTACCTAGTCCTACAATACATGCAGCAGTACAGTACTAACCAGGAATTCGTGCACACCTAAACAGACAATGCGATCCATATGATATGTTACCTGACAATGTGAAAACCACGTTTTACAACAAATTCATTCAGTCCCAGCAAAATCCCCTCAGAAAAAATGTGCTTAAAACTTCAATTTTCAACCTTTCTTTGCGCCGAGCCCGCTTCATGCGGAAGCTCTGTGGTACCATCTGAAGAAAAAGTTCTGTATTTACTCAAAAGTTAAACATGTATCCAATTCTTGAGGGTTCAGGGTAAAAATATATCTGAATATATAATATATAACCAACATGCCTCTTTGTTGATTGGAAAAAAAAGAAGAGAGAGAGCATGGCAAGTATAATACACCTTCACAGAATAAAAAATTTATGCTTTTGCCAGTTACTTTTTTGGAATGGTCCAGTTTTCGTGGTTATCTGGACACTCCTTGGTTGCATGCATATTAAAGGACCGCTAACTAGACAGGGTTTGTTTACACTGAGTTGCTTAAGATTCTCGGCAAGATAGTCTTCAAGGCCTGAATATTTTTTAGTTTTAACCCATAAGAGCTTATTTTGCCCGCCATGCACTGTATCTCCTCTCTTTGTCTGCGCTGTTTATGTTAAAAGGCCTATGGCATGTAAAAACGACGCAATGCAGCTATGTATATACAGTGAGCGAAAATAACTTTTCCACACATCAGTCTTTATGATGAATGTGCCAGATCCCCAAGTGCACTTAATTAACAACAGACTTGATGAACACAGCTCAAAGTTGTGCATGAAATGAACCGTGACAAACCCACGAATTACGTGCTCTGTCGCTAATTTATGATGGCAATGACACTGTACAGATTCCTCTTATCGAAGACTGTTACCTACTTGATTTTGTTTTTTTCCCCCTGATTCTAACCCGCAGGCAATTTTCAGACTCGTTTAATCAGAAATATGTGCATTATGATCGTATTTCCTAATGCTTCCTTTAATTAGGTGCTTGGTTGTCTTTTTGAAAAATAATTTCACCAATGTTCCTTGGAGCAGAGTTGGCTTATGCTACAGGCTACTTCAGGTGCTCTGCACCTGCTATTTGGACAAGACCGGATTCCACAGCCTATATGGCTGGTTTTTGCATCATACAACAGTTTAGAATAGTCCTCTGTAAGTACAGTATAACCTCATTACAACAGACCCCTAAGCCCAAGATAATTTTGGTTTGTTGTAAAAGAAGTATGTGGGATCCAAGTACTGTTACAACGAACTTTTACGTAAACACTGAGTGGGCCTGTTATAACAAAAGAACATTACAAGACATAAACCAATTTATCTTCAATGGAAGCATTTAAAAAAAACAAATTTTTCAAAATCAAATTTTATGTTTTTGTAGCCTTTTCGCTCCGATTCCATAATATCATCGCTGAAAACGTACATAGAAGTGCTGCAAAGAAGTTTTTGTGCCTGCCAAGGCGGCAAAAATTATTGCAAAAGTGACAAAAAAAGTTTTTCAAGAAATTATAGCTCCCTGATGGCACAACCTGGTGCCAATATCTCAGGTTTGCTGTAAAAGCATTTCATATTTCCATGTTTAAATTCCCCATTTCAGCTAGTCTTACATTCCGATACAAGTGTACAAAAAAATGTTTGAAATTCATTTCAAGGCCCTTACTGGCTGCTTTTGCCGTGTTTCTCTAGCACGTCTCGTCATTGGTCTGACACTCACTCTGAGAAAGCGTCATCTGCCGCGTGTGCATCGTGAGGTCATGGCTGTCGGAAATTGGACTACTTGTGATGTTTTTGCACGCATTCTGTGCCCACGGATGGAACATAATTTAGAACACGTATAAGCTGTAGTTAAGGAAGCTGCAAGCGAAAATTCAATAATCGGAGGACGATAGCGGGCCAAACATGTCACTAAAGTCGTACAGCACGTCTCGGACCAAATTTGATAGCACTGACAAATTGCGCCCGTTGTTAGAGGTTCTGCTTATCAGCACCTCTGACCTTGTGATGATGACCCTTGCAGAACAACACCTTGTACTCATGACCGAGCATGATGCACATACTCTGAAATTGAAACATCGAGCACTGCGGCCACACACATCGCATTGTGCTTTTTGCTCAAAGTTGTGACTAGGCCCAACTCCACCACGAACTTTGCGGCAAGCTAGCGGATGTGTGAAAGTTGAGAAGTCGTAATGTGCTTCATAAAAAATATCGAATTACGTCGCCCGCTTTCTCTTTGGAAACGTGGACCGGCTGACCAAGCTCCCTACGCAGCGGCGGCAGCGGTTAGCAATCTTGCTAGCGGTTAGAAATTTTGCGCGTCAGCACCCCAAAACGCAAACCAAACACGCTGTGCTGATTTTTCGTCAACATAACTTCGCATAACTGATTATTAACAAATCGGTGATTGGCATAACGGTGCCAATTGGTAGGCAGTATTGGAATGTCTGTTGTAAGCAGATCCGTCGTAATGAGGTTATACTGTAGCATGATTGGCGTACCACCGGAGTGAGAAAAACATGGTGTCAAGAAAAGCATGAAAAATTAACCTTAATCTTGAACCTCTGCAGCTCTGTCTTGGATATAGTGTCTGCCTTGGCGATGATGGGAATGATGTTCACCTTGCTGTCCAGCTTCTTCATGCACACAAGGTCAATAGACTTCAGCCTAATGGCACACAAAAACAAAGTGTCAGGCGATGACAGCAAGTGGAACTCCAAAGCTTTATAAGCGCACCCTCAGATTGCATGAATGCTAGCACAGTACACGTTTATATATATAAAAAAAGCGTTCCAATTAAGCCCCAAGAAAAAACAAAAAAAAAAAAACAATCAACACAAATGTAAAGACCAAGCCCAGACAATTGTTACAAAGGTGAAATTCTAAGTACGACTGGTAGCACAGTCACCTCAAACACTCCACCGTGTCGCCTGGCCTAGCTTCCAACGGACTCCAGCACCACCAAGCATTGAACAAGGTATGCTTGCAACAGCTTACAACAACTCGAGCATGGGTCTATTTCAGTGCTAAATTTTTGTTTCTCGTCTACATGACCAGCGGCCCAACTACATTTAATTGGCAGGCCTGTTTTTGCAGTGTTTTACTTGTTGCTGCATTCGCACACACGACAATGAAATTCATTGCCGTATGCTTATGTCTGCTATGAACCATTGCGTGTGACGACAAATGCACCTTTCGAGTATAGAACTTTAATGCCATATCTTCAGTGCATCCTGAACACAACAAGAAGGCAAACACTAGATTGCGAGAACAGTCCAATCTACACTGTCTGAAAAATTAATGAATCAGAACATGAACTACTGTATGCAGCATTTCACATTTATTTACTGCAAAACTTTTACAAATGCAATCAACCTAATTTTGCTCTGTTTTTCGAATATATCATTTACTTCAAGCACCAGCTGTGATTACAAACTCGAAAGGTGCGCCAACAGTCACATGCAATTCATTGCCAGCATACCACAACAAATTTATGGGCGAAAGCTGACATGCCAATTTTATCCACCAGTCAGACAGAGGAGAAACAGAAATTCACCAGGGTAATCAACTTGTGCTCCATCTATTGTAAGCTGCTGCAAAAATACCATATCCAGCACTTGGCGACGTTTCCGTCAGTAGAAACCGATCGAGACCACATGACCCGATGTTCTAGTTGAATGTGCTGATGGCTGTACAATGTCATAATGAGGTTCGAAGCAAATGAGACATCAGGTGATGAAAAGGAAGGGCGCTACTATATGTACTTTCATATGCAGACCGTGGTGCACAACCACCACATTCCAGCACATCTCAACATCTAGAACCACAGGGTTGTGAACATATTGACACTGTAAGCCTCAACAGATGCCAGAATGGTTTTTATAACTGAAGCAAAATTCTAGAACTGACAGTAGCGAAAGCCTGAAGATAATATATGAGTGATGAATCTATAACGAGATGCCCATCCAGAGATACAGTATACAGCAGTAACCAAATACACACTGAAGAAATTTGAAGTTTTAGGGCAGTTCCCACTCCCGAAAATCTTTTATCAACATTAAAGATGAACTCACACATCGTACAGTTTCTAGTGACGTCTCGAGACAGGTGTTTCACAGATGCGTGCTATGAAGCGGCCTTTCACTCGCATCACCGTTCCTTACCCTAGTCTTATACTGATATAAATAACGATTAGGTTACTATGTCCCAAAACTTACCCATGCCCGGTGGGGCAAATGAAGTACAGACAGGCATGGATGCGGGTATCGTGGTACAGCGACAGGCAACGCTTGATCTTAAGCTCTTCCTGAAGGTAGTTTTCAAATTGGGCATTGATGTAGTCCACAATGGCTTTGAAGCTATAAATACAGAGAGTGCGCAAAGCATGGAAAATAAAACACATTATTTCAGGAGCACTGACACAAAAATTGTGCAGTCGATAGACTATGAACAACTTATGACGACTGAAAACCTCGTTTGCACGAGTGCACAACGGTTATTTACTTAGAGACATTTTTAGAATGACCAGTCTCAATTTCAAAGAGCATCCAGCTAGGAACAAGCAGTTTTGGGGGCAAGGCGGACGCAGTTGGTCACGTGACCACGCAATACTGTGATGTGGGCGCCACACTGACAGCAAGCACAACCAGCACACACGAAACTTCAGGCACGGTGGAAAAAATAACAGATAGCGCAAGCACAAAGCATGGGCGAGCAGCCAGCCAGCACAAACTCGTGACGTAGGTTTGTTTACATTGCTCCTGCATTGATGTCGGGGCCCTGAGAGGCTCCACATCTCCTTCAGTCACACGGCGTGCACAATAAGATTTGTTTCAAATATGTTCGAGGCTATATTTGCCCTTGATATCTTGTAGATGTCGTGTAGGTCTCCCCATAAATCTATCCCGCTCATTATCTCACCTTCGAAATTTTGTGTTTAGAAGAGGCCAAAGATTACTCATAATGGCAGTGCTTGCCCATTAAACTTATGCGATTTCCCTGTGACAGTACTCCAGGGGTTTTCGTGAGAGTAGCATACTTTGTGCTGCAAACCAATTTGTTTGCCATTTCCTAGAGTCCTCTATCCCTACCAGACAACCCAGAATAATAATAATAATAATAATAAAAAGAACATACACAACAGCCATGAAACTACTTAACAGAGAAATAAGAGCACAACACTTTTGGAACTTCACATTCTCGCTTAAAATATGCTGGCATAGTCTTAGAGGGCTACTCCCCAAGCCCTATGAAATGCATTTGTTATGAAGAAGATACACGAAATTCAAGGAAAAAAAAAAACAGTAACAAAATGGCACAGGCCACCATTTAAACTATGTTTACACAATGAATGCCATAAGGCACTGTTGATCATAAGTGAGCAAAAAGTGTGGAGCTCATTCAGTTCAGACTTGCACAAGAAATATGTATTTCGTGCAACCACAACCTGCCACAGGCTCGCCATATCTTTCTCAACTGGACTCTCATTTGAACTCGGACCGACTAAAATTTTTTAAAATGAATTTACTGGCCAGGCTTACAGAAATATTATTCGTACGAACTCATTCAGCCCCACAGCGGGGTGCGAGCAAGTCTTGGTGAGGTGACACAAGAGTGCGTTAGCGATAGTAATTACTGCTGACTGGGCAAGACGGTGCATGAAAAAATGGTATTGCTTTAGCACAGCTCAGTTTGGGCATAAAAGAAACATGCTATACGGTGAAGAAGTGGGAAAGAACAGAGAAGCACTCACACTGTCGTCTGATTTTTCCCCCCTTTTTACCGTATAGCATCTTCATGCTCAAACTGCGCTACGCTAAAGTGGTATAGTAACCACTTCTTTGGCTATGATGCCAATCAGGATCGTAGTCAAAAAGGGTGCTTTATTCTCATCCTTCCCCCTTAAATTTGAATGAAGGCGGTGTTTTACCCTCTTCCCCCAAGAAAATTGCTGGCTACAGGCCTGCTGTCAATGCTCTCTTATGCAAGCATCTCAAGTAATCTGTGCTCTATGTGGCACCTCCTGGTCCTTACATTGAGTAGTTGTGATGCAGTAAGGAAGTTTTTTTTAATAAAAGATGGGACTAACACGAGATATTTCAATGATGAAGCTTTCAAAGCTCAAGACAGAAAGTTTGTCCATGCAAAAAAATCCTCCGCACCACTGCCTAGCAACGACAAAGCCACAGGTGTTCACCACCTGGGCTTAGGCTCGCCTAGCAGCGCATATGCCAAGGAGCAGCCACCGCCAAGCCACCGACGGGAGACAGTCTGCGCAGCCGCCAGGCCTAGTTTGCCCAGCGCAAGCCGAGTACGAGCGACGAAAGGCGCGCTTTTACTGGAGGTGCCACAGCCAGGTCTGCATGAGAGTTTGTTCCACTGAAGTTTGCACATTCTTTCAAGGCCTGTGGCAGGTTGTGGTTCAGCTCTACTCTGTCTACGCCAAGGAAAGACCTAGCAACAGCCACGAAGGCAACGTTACATGGTTATATGCTGACTTAACTTTTTCAATCAGAAACTTCCAGTGCAAGAGTTTGCACAGGATAAGTACAGGCATAGAGTTTCTCTAATATACACTAGAGGGAACTCTGGCGCTAGTGTCTATGGGAGCTACAACTTATGGCGCTTCAAGGAGCATGGGAATTATGGGTAGCACATGGATTTGCCTAGTCTTCGTACTTCACGTACCTTCTGGCTTCACGTGGCTTGAAACTGCTTTATAACGAAACAACAATCAGCAAATGTTCGATAGTTACGTTTTACCACCTTCACCTTTTAGGATCACCAATTCAAATCGGCACACAAAGTTCGAAACAATTTGTTCTTTCATTTGAAAGATAACCGAAACGCAGCAATAAACGAAGCCACAAGTGCAATTTACTGCCCGCAAGCGTAAAGACTAGGCCAATCCAAGTCATACCTATAATTCCCATGGTCGCAGCACGATCGCAGCGCCAGAGACCCCGCTAGTTAAAGGGGCCCTGCAATAGTTTTTGAGCATGGTCAGAAAACGCTGCCTATCAGTAGTAGAGGCTCCTGAGCACACGCGAGCCAAATGTTATAGTGCAGCACGCGCCCTGTAATTCACAAGAAATTATCGAAGTCGGCTAAAATTGCCTTCTGTTCCCTCGACAAATGATAGAAGACGATCAAAAAATCACACGTAGAATGCCCATCTATCAGCCATTGGCCGATTTGAACATAGCGCGATCGGTCGTTACAGAGATCGCCGTGAGGGGCCGTCACTTGTCAACGCGTGCGTGTGCAATCGCACTGAAAAAGCCGTGTATTTGAAGAAAAAAGTGCTCAAGGTACACAGACTCACAGGGCGATCAGAAAATTGAGTGAATCAAACAGTCGACTCGTGAATGAGTTTGCCGACCTACACCGTTGGCCGAGAGGTCTACAAATCGAGCAGTAAGCTTTTGACAAGTTAGAAGAACTGAACTGTCCAGTTATCAGGACAGCAAAAGACAGTCAATGTCAACACAGGCCTTGTAGCCCTTTGCCTCAGCTAATGTTTGCAAGCAGTGTGCCTTCGCAGGGTTTCCCCGTGTGCCAAGGTTCAGGAAGTATCTCTCATTTACAGGATGCGAAGAAGCTTGTCTCTTCTTCAGTCTGCTCGTTGTATTTAACTTTGCAGTGCGCTTCCAGAAGCAGTAGTACACCACAGTGAATAATGAACCAACAACACTGGTGCATTCCAAGTAGTGCGTATTGCTTGGGGCATTCATGCATACAACATTCACTCTTACTTCAAGCGTTGCAACTCTCTCAAAAGGAAAGACAAGCTCCTAATATTCAAAATTTTAATGCCTTCTCAGCTAGACAGCCACTCCTTATTTTGGACAATGCTCACCAATCAATTTTCCACGACAACCATTCCAGAGGTCATTCACAGTGACAGGCAAACAAAACAAACGATGAGAACAAACCTGTCTTCCTTGTTGATTTGGTCCCCATAGCCAACAGTGTCCACAATTGTCAGCTTAAGCCTTACATTGCTTTCTTGCAATTCTGAAAGGCGCAGAGTGATACTCATAAGCAGCATAGTGCTACTACTTAGGACTATCTACTATACAATTTAAATTGATGAATGCTTTACAAACAATATATATTTACAAAAATACTACCAGGCACACTCATGTAACAGTAACCTCACACAGCGCTTACTTCATACAGACAAGTTAGGAACTGTGGTACGACTAGGCTGTGAGATTCGACAACTCAAAATTGCCGAATAAGCTGTCAGGGTTGCTGTAGCGGACGCTTCCTGTTTAATTTTTATTAATAGGGTTTTTTAACATGCATCCAAGGTATGATACAAATGTTTCTTGCATTCCCCTTTCATCAGAATGAAGCCTGAAATATAACTTGCAACTTCATGATCAGTACCGCAGGATCACAATCTCCGATACACCTCAATTGATGCAGACCACTGTACATACCCACATCAAATTGTACTATGAAACAGTGCACAAGTGAGAAAATCCTGAAGGTAGTATGTGAGACCTCATGTAGACCTTACTCTACCGTTCCCATAATTGCCATAGTTTGATAAAAGAGCATTCTTACCAAAAGTCTTCGGTTTCAGCACCACATTGGCTAAGTTGTGTGGGCTCTGTGTTGTTTCAAATGAACGGTTGAACAGAGACTCCATTAGGGTTGACTTCCCTATGCCTGTCTCACCTGCGGTAGAAAGCATGTTAGAAGGCGGGGTAAGTCAAGGCCAATTTCATAAAACGATCACTGCCTGTAGAGGTCGATGACAACATCCTCTGAGGTTGAGAACACAGATTTAGGCAAGTGGCAGCACTTGTTACAGAGCGCCTAATGAGAAATTTTCACAACCATCACCCCTTTGAAAAGGTGAGAGTGTTTAATGATATCACTTGCAGTCATTTATTTATTTATAAATACTGTCAACTCTTATTGAGGGTCATTACAGGGAAGGTACGACACACTGTACAAACAAAGTAGACAGACAGCTATACACGTCACAACGATAAACCAGGTATACATTATAAAAACCAATAAAAGCTCTGCTATGTCCAAACGAAAACACAAACCTATTTTTCCAAAGTTGTTTCTCTCTCTCTCTCCCAATGCAACAGATAAAAATTGCAATATTCTGTAAAGTAAGTATAATAAAGAACTGAGACAGTCAGAACTGTCATTTGAGACCAGGTAGAAGCATAAGCCTAGCCAGCGAAAGCAGCGACAACGTCCGGGCTGAGTGTCTCGTGCTTAGCACTGACGATATGTTTGCCGAGCTTTTCATGACCCACTACTTCTTCATTACATATTTCCCCCTCGCTGAAGACTGAGCCAAGTAGGTGTTCTAAGGTGTCATGAGGACAAGTGGCTCGTGATATGGTTTGAGACGATCCACGTGTACGATTTCGCGGCCTCGGCAACACAGGTCTGGAGTGGGCCTGAGGGGTTCGATGAGGTAGTTGACAGCGGAAGTTTGCTCTATGACGCGATAAGGCCCATGGTACCTGCTGACAAACTTTGTAGAGGTACCAGGAGCAGCAGTGCGGAGGCACCCACAGCCAAACCAGAGAGTTGTGCGAAAACTGGTAGTGGGACCGTCCATCGTCGAGACGAAATTTCTGTAGCACTTGTTCTTGTGTTGTAAGGGTGCGAGCTAATTGCCGACATTCTTCCGCATACCTAGCGGCTTCGGAAACTCGTGTGCCTTCAGATGAGTCGGGTCAATAGGGGAGAATGATGTCGATTGGACATGATGGCTCGCGACCATAGAGTAAAAAGAAGGGAGAAAAGCCTGTCGTCGCTTGAGGAGCCATGTTGTAAGTGTACGTTATGTAGTGAAGGATAAAATCCCGGTTGATGTGATCGGAGGCGACATACATAGAAAGCATGTCGCCAAGAGTGCAGTTGAAACGTTCGGTCAAGCCGTTTGCTTGTGGGTGATATGCGGTAGTACAGCGGTGAATCACATGGAATTCAGCAAGAAGTTCTTGAATAACATTTGCGAGAAAGACACTGCCTCGGTTGCTCAAAAGTTCACGTGGAGCGCCGTGACGAAGAACAAAATGTTGCAGCAGGAAAGACGCAATGTCACGTGCCGTCGCGGCTGGTAGAGCGGCCGTTTCTGCATATCTCGTGAGATGATCAATCGCTACAATAATCCAGCGATTTCCAGCTGATGTATATGGCAGAGGACCATAAAAATCTATTCCAACCTGGTCGAATGGTCGCACTGGGCACGGTAACGGCTGCATTGGTGCAGTAGGACGGCTAGGATCGTGCTTGTGGCATTGACACTCTGTGCAAGATCGAATGTACTTTTGAATGAATGTGTACATACCGCGCCAATAAAACCGAAAACGTAGCCTGGCATAGGTTTTAAACAAACCGGCGTGTGCACACTGCGGATCGGCATGGAAAGCAGCACATATGCTGGCACGGAGATGCCTGGGTATGACGAGTAGCCATTTGCGGCCATCAGGGTAGTAGTTGCGGCGATGAAGTATATCATCGCGGATGGCGAAGTGAGAGGCCTGTCGGTGTGGCGCTCTAGATGGGGGTTGAGCGAGTGTTTCAGATAGGTTATTCATCAGAGACGCAATCCACGAATCATTGCGCTGCTCCGCAGCCATGTCGATGGGTACTGATAGTGGAAGTAAGTTGTCTTGAATGGAGACACTCGCAATATCAGTAGAAACAGGCGAACGCGAAAGAGCATCGGCAAACTTTTGGCCTGAGCCATAAATGACACGGATGTCGTACTATTGTAGCAGTAAAGCCCATCAAGCCAAGCGCCTGGAGGGATCCTTAAGGGAGGTTAACCAGCAGAGCGCGTGGTGTTCGGTAAAAACATCGAAAGAGCAGCCGTACAGATAAGGCCGAAATTTTTTAATGGCCCAGATGATCGCTAGGCATTCTTTCTCAGTTACCGAATAATTTGCTTCTGTTCTTGTAAGAGTGCGGCTCACGTTCGCAACAACATATTCTTGGTAACCATGCTATCGTTAGGCGAGTACAGCACCAGGACCGACACCGCTAGCATCCGTGTGGATTTCTGTGAGAGCGCTTGAATCGAAATGTCGCAGTATGGGTGGTGGTGTAATCAGTAACGGAGCTTCGCAAAAGGCACTGTCACAGGCTGGAGACCACGCAGATAGATTGCGGTCTCCCTGAAGTAGGTCTGTCAAAGGTGCTATGATCAAGGCGAAATCCCGGACGAAGCGGCGGAAGTATGAGCAAAGCCCAATAAAACTACGCAGCTCCTTGAGAGACGCGGGCCTCGGGAACTCGCAAACAGCACGTAGCTAAGCGGGGTCAGGGAGAACGTCATCCTTCGACACGACGTGACCGAGAATGGTCAGCTTGCGTGCTCCAAAGTGACACTTCTTCAAGTTTAGTTCGAGGTCTGCTGCAGAAAGGCAGCGTAGAACCTGTTCCAAGCAATGAAGGTGCGTGGGAAAATCGGGCGAGAATACCACCACATCATAAGTAGCACAAACACGTGTTCCATTTGAGGCCTTGTAGGATAGTGTCCATCATGCACTCAAATGTTGCCGGTGCATTGCATAGGCCGAATGGCATCCCGTTAAATTTGTATAAGTAACAAAGGCAGTTTTTGGCCTATCATCTGTATTCATCGGCACCTGCAAATACCATAGATGTTTGACCATACCATACATAGATGTTTGACCTAAGGTAGCGCTGTGACTGTCAAAAGATGGCCGAAACTTGTCAAGGAGGCTCAAAAGCTCACACCTCTGTTGTGGTTTAGGCCTTCGTCGATTACGCGGTTGAAAATGTCGGCAGTGGAAGGGCCATTCACGAAACTACAGGAGAGGGCGCTGACTTCCGATAATCCATCAGGAACGTCAAGTGTAGCGATGGTTTCCAATGATTCGATTTAGCTGATACATTCACCCCGAAGCAGCGTTATCGTGAATGGGAACAAATTCCCCACAGGTGCATAAGTCACACCACCTTGAAGAGTAACGAGAGCGGTTGGGAGTGGTGATAGGTGGCGATGGACGAAAGCAGCGGAAGGCGTGAAGAATGCGGTAGCGTTGATGATGGCGGAACACTACAAAGGTGCGAAGACAGTAGTACACAGAGGGATCCGAGTGTCGTCACTAATGACCAACTTCGCGTAGGAAGGGCGATCGTCCGCAGGTAGAGCATCACCAAGAGGACAAAAGACTACTTCGGCACAGGCACAATCAATGACAGCTTGGTGATGGGAGAGAAAATCCCAGCCTAAAATGATGTTGTGAGAACAGTGCGGGAGTACTACGAACTACACTGGCGGTACACGCCGCCACAGGCTGTGCAGTGACAGTATGAAGAAACAAACCCAAGTAAGGCAATGTCACTTTTCGAATTGCACGGCAAACTTTTTCGGCAATAACAGAAATGGCGGCACCAGTATCAATAAGGGCAAGTACAGGTACACCTTTAAAAACGACATTAATTACATTCGGCGGCGAATGAAGAGGGCTTGTGCTTTGCGACGAGGACGCAGTTCTTGCCTTGGGAACTGCGTCATTTAGTTTGCCGCGTCGATTGTAGAGAGGCGTCGGCGCATCGGCGTAGAGAAGGAGATCAGCGATCAGAAGGTGGTTGATAGCTTGGTCGAGGAGGGTGCAATTCGGGGTCTGGAGTGTAGGAAAACGTGTGGTTGTACTCATATGAACGTGGGTTTTCACGTGAATGGAGCGGGCGGCGGCAGCACAGAGGTGCGACGTGTCCGGGTAGATCACACGAAAAGCAGATCGGTCGGTTGTCGGCAGTGGATTAGGGACTCGGTGGAGTGGAGGTCGTGGCAGCTGGGCGGCATAAACAGGAGCAGGCAGTGGAGGCGGCGCTTGAAACGTCTGTGGTCGTGGTCGCGCTGTTGCTTCAGCGTATGTCAATGGTGCATTGACTGGTGGCACCAGCTGCAGAGAAAGGACCTCAGACACTTGGTCTTGTATAATAGCCCGTATTGTAGGGCTAAGCGGTGCTCTGCGCTCCGGTAGGCCGGAGATGAGCGAGAGTTGGCGGGCAACTTCTTCGCGCACAAAATCTTTGATCTGCCAAGTTAAGCCGGACATCCATTCCTGATGTGGGACAGCACGGCGGGTGACGAGACGAGACGTTGCTGGCGGAGATGAGCGAGAGTTGGCGGGCAACTTCTTCACGCACAAAATCTTTGATCTGCGAAGTTAAGCCGGACATCGATTCCTGATGTGGGACAGCACGGTGGGTGACATTGCCGGCGGAGCTCATCATAGCTTTGGCAGAGCTCGGTAACTTGAGCGACAGAAGCCGGGCTTTTTGAAATGAGCATCTGGAACGCGTCCTCGTCAATACCCTTCCCTTAAAAATATGCTTGATGCGGTCCACCTCTGTCATGTTCGCATCTATGCGTTTGCACAAGTCAATGACGTCTTCTATGTAACTGGTGAAATTCTCACCAGGCAGTTGAGATCTTGACTGAAGGCGCTGCTCCGCACAGAGTTTGCGGACAGCAGGACGACCGAAGACTTCGCTGAACTTTGTCTTGAATGCTGTCCAGGTTGGAACGTCGGTTTCATGGTTCCGAAGCCACAAGTGGGCAATGCCACTGAGGTAAATGCCAACGGTGGCCAGTCTCGTGGCTACGTCTAATTTGTTCAAGACACGAGTTCGTACGTAGCCAGCCAGTCGTAAACGTCGTGATCGTCAAACAAAATTGGAAATAGTTATATGCCACTTTCACATTACACGACACTTCTGTTTATGGTAGTTAATTACTTTGAGCACTTGGCCCTATAGTCCTCAGCATTCATGGTTTTACGCTAAATATTGCTGCAAATATAAGAAATTGTTTATACACTGTAAAGTGAAAACTAGGTTTCATTGGCAGGACCCATCACAAAATTCCAGCCCACGGCTTACCAATGCAGAGGATGTTGAAATGGAAGCCTTGCTGCACAGATTTGCTAACCAGCTGTTCGGGAAGGCTGTCAAATCCGACATGGCTCTGCAACTTGAGTGTGCGAATGTGGTCGTCGATGTAGTTACCCTGCAGAAATCAACGCGCGAAAGCTGTTTACTGACAAAAAAGGGCACACGCGGCAGGAGATCAAAGAAGTTTTTACGATGAAGCATCGTCCTCTGCTCCTAAGCTTTTTAATTAGGTTACATTACCTCGACCATACTTTATTAAGCGGCCGGATGTTTATCTAGACCATTTCCTGCGTGCCAATTACAATCGTTAACGGTTACTTCGGGCGTGGCATCACATGAGTCAACGCCAGCAAGTGCATATTCGGCAAGCGATACGATGATTTTCGTAAATAATTTCCGCGTACTAATCGCTGTCACAACGACGAAAGGCTAACGAGTTTGCCGATGTCTGCGCAAGGCTTACACGGGAGATTGACAGGAGCACAGTCAAACGTTGGAAAGTGACAGAAGACTGGTAGTTTCACTTACGTTGGTCTGCTCGACTTCGGCGGCCGACATGGTGATAAAAAGACAACAGTTTTTAGCTTCGTTGCTGCTGGCTGCACAAGGACAGGGCACAAACGCGTTTCTTTTAACTTGTAACAGATGCCGCTTACAAGCACCAAGCCGAGGTTGCGATCAAAGCGCCACCGCTGCGGTGCCACCTCGTAGCTTTCGCAAGCCTAGTTAGCCTAGTGGCGCCGCCGTGCACAAAGCGCACACGCCCCAAATTTACAGGACCGCAGACAACCTTTTGCCAAACTTTTGCGAGGTATAGTTTTAATAATTTGAACTTACATATTTTAATTACTTATATTACAAGTTAATATGTTAATAACAATTATTAGCAATATTGTTTCTACTTAAAGGTACATTAGCTTACGACAGCTGCGAGACTATTGAAAGGATCCACTTAGCTTTAAACATGGCGAGAAGCCAGGGTGGGAGTGTACGCCTTTTTCGGTGGATGTAATGTCTTGTAAGTTGTTTTCGCCCATTTCTGTGTGACAACATTCCCGCCGTGAAAACATGGATGTGCCGCCGGACACAGCGATGGCCCAGGCCAAGCGTCCCGAGGATGTGATTAAGATGCCTTTGAACGACAATCTGAAATTCGCCGTGCTCATCGGATTTGTCGAAGTCGGCCAAGTCTCCAACAAGGAGGTGGTAAACACCGTGTTACACTTGGTGAGTGTGCACCTGTTTTCTCAGTCGGCGCGCCGCCACCCGACGCCGGAATTTCTGGCAGTCGCTTTGTGAAACGGGATCCAATCCGCAATCAAATTAGCGGCATACGCGTCAATTGGCGTAGTCCAGCTTTACGCTCACGAGCGTGGTATCAAGCGAAAGCTAAGCTGAACGAGCCCTTCTTTCAGGTAGGATTTGTGTGTAGTTTGCGATCATCGTAAGCGGCACTAGGGAAGTGGACAGATGAATAAAATGCGCTATTTAAGCCGACTCTGTCCCGCTTGTTACATTATGAAGCTCCTTATCGCGGTGAGAAAATCGCCGCGATCCTACAATCGTGGAGGTAACGGCTCGCCGTAAAGATAACGCCGATATTCTTGAAATATGCTCCTTTCGTCACATGGTACCTAAAATGTTATCGTGAAATCCAGTGTTTCAGCGCTAATTATGACTTACTGTCCTAGAAAATGAGTGGTTTTTTTCGCGCGATAAGGTGCCCGCGCTAATCTCCGCTGGCACTTTTTGGTCCCTCAGGTAGTGCGCACAAAAAGATATTGAGCGTGTGTGACGCGGGATATACAAACACTGCAGTTTCACGTTAAGAGAGAGGAAAAGCAGGCTCCTTTCTACGGTATATTTTGTTCCTTTCTGCTTCTCCGCACGTTCACGTAAACATGTGTTCGGCCGGGCTGGAAACGCAGTCGAAGCTCGCACCTCGCATTGCAGGCGTTTATCGGCCTGCGCTATTAATTTGTTCGCGTACGGCGCTTTTAAGGACAGCGCTACAGTGTCCAACTGTGGGAATGCAGTTACGAAAAGTGAAACGTGGACGATCATGTTTTGCTGTTCGCCATCATCGCGTAAAATGACGCTACGCTTTAATGAAATGCTTAATAACAAGGTTTGCCGGGACTTTCAGGTCGGCGAGTACGGCAGCTGCGCTGCGTCCTTTTTTTACCTCTCTCTCGATCTTTATATCGCTCTCTCTCTCGAACCCGGTCCAAAAGCTGTGTACGCACTTCACCACAGCGTGGGTTTGAAAGAGGTCACTGCCGCCCGTTGTGGACGAGAGGTGCGTCGCAAATTCGGCGTGGCGGAGTCTGTGCCGCTCTTAATTTAAACACGGTATATCGAGTCGGCGTAACCGAGCGTGGGATCGACTTCGCGAGGAATTGAATGGCGCGGACTTTTCCAAGCGATCGGGTGCGCGCGTCGGCTGGCGTTTTATCTTCGCTGGAAGGCCGGTTTATTTATCAGCCGTCTTTTAAAGCGAGTTAGTAACGATTCTTCTCCTTTTTGTTGTGCCAACTTAAAGAAGAAAACAACAACAATGAAATGTTAATAGAGTTAGTGGGCGCTTTTATGTTTTTGAGGAGACCGGCGAAGTTTTGCATGTGGAACCAATCGAATATTTTGTTGAATGCTGGTGAAAAAAAAAAAGCAGTAACTGTAACACCCCCCCCCCCTTATCTCTCTCTACTTTTTTATGCAAATGTATACAGGTAATAAAAAAATATTAGCAAAAACGTAAGCGAATAGGCTGCGTTCACTGCATTGTATTGCACCGCCTCTCTTTCATTCGCTTAAGTTGGTTTAGTTAGGACCGGGTTAACTGGCGGAACATGGGAGAGGCCTTTGTCCTGCAGTTGACGTAGTCAGGCCGATGATGATGATGATGAGTTAGGATACGGGGGGGGGGGGTGAAATTTAGAGTTTATCGATATCACCTCCCTTTTCGGCGCCGCCTAGTGCTGTTTTTGATGACGCGAATTACGGTACTCACCTCATAGCGAAATAACGCTGGTAAACGTCTTTATTATAATAATATTTGTAATTGGCTTATTGTCTAGGTGTTACTCATCCCTCTATTCATTGTTTCCTTCTTGCAGTAAGTAGTGAAAAAGCTCAATATATGCGGCTCATTTGCGCAAAACTGCCTGCAATGGAGACATCTCGGGATGTCCAACTAAATTATGACCGCCATCTAATTCTCGTGTTTTCTGCTTCCAGGCATGAGTACACCCGCGTGATACGGCAAAAATAAGAAAAAGAATAAATTGCGAGAAGTCCACCTCGGTGCGCGTATTGTGTTGAAGACAGTATACAACGCGAGGGCTCAATATCGGTGGGATTTGCAGCATCTGTGGCTTAGCGTGATTAAACGTTTTCATCAAGACCCCTTCATGCGCCGTCGCGAAGCAGCAGCAATTGTCGTTCCGTAGAGCAAAGCACGACATGTGGATGTCGTTGTGGTGAGCTTTGCAAGCGCGGGCGAGTTTCAAAACACAGCAATGTTTCCGCGCTTCTCGAAACACTCGAGCTTTGGGGTTATGTGTGAACAACGCCCGCCGCTTTGCCTGCTGTAGCCCAGGGGCGGCGCCAGGGGGGGGGGGGAAGGGGGGGCTGGAGCCCCCCCAAAATTCTCGCCTGCCCCCCCTCCCCCTTCCTATGCCCACCCAAGTGCCCGGAAGCATATATTGGAAACCTAGTAGGAGCAGAGCTAGCTTGCCCCCCCCCCCCCCGGAGGAACTCACTTTTCGTGGTTGCCCCCCCCCCCCCCCCCCCCAGTAAAAACATCCTGGCGCCGCCCCTGCTGTAGCCGCCTCGCTTCCTTGTCTGTCAATTGCCCGATAATGACAAACAGTCATCCTGCAGATGATAGAGATAGAACTTAGAGGCGTTTAGAATCGTCGAGGACTGAATACAGCTAGTCTTAAATATTGCTGTGGTGGTGGGGGGGGGGGGATGTGTTACCGTATGTAGCACGTAATCATTTTCGGGTATGAGGGGAAGGTGGACACTTGTCTAAGGATATGGTTATTGAGTAAAAACACCTATTTTTGTTATTTATTTAAACCTCCAAGAAAATTTGGAGGAAGGGAAACGGCGTGGTCTAGAGACCCCCCCCCCCCCCTCTGGGTTATACGTACGGGCCTGATAAGTATACTACGGCCGCTGGCCCAAGAAATATTACGGAACAGATGTTTAGCTAGGAACCTTAAATAATTCCCTTAAATTTCGGGTGGGCGCAGCTTCTAACTCAATGTTTCTACAGCTTGCAGTACTGTAGTATGCATTCAGATTCAGTTCCGACACGAAATCTGGAATATAAATGTGTATGGAAGGAGAAATACACATAGAGGACCCGCCTACTGTTAATAACTTTATCAACTAGCGCTAACTTTACAACGAAGGGACCTTAGGGGCTGTTCAGGAAAAAAAAATTGCGTCAATCAATAAACGCCTGCCACGAAAAGAATGAACACGGCATTACGATTAAGTATAGATTGTAGTTAACGTAAACTGAATTAGCTCTGTGCTCAACAAAAAATGGGTGCAAACTGCCCCTGAAGGAATTAATTGAACGTTCCTACGTACGCGTGTAGGTGGCGAATAACCTGACGAAACACACGAACAGCGAACCTTGCGTAATTAGTTCCGCGCTTAGGTATACGAAAAGTCATTTAATGAAGCAAAGCGGGCTCGATGGAACTCGAAGAGCTCTGAATATGGGATTGAGCAAATAAATGGAAGCTTTGAAGACACGTACCTATAGAAAACAAAGATGCCGAGAAAGTGTTCCGTTAAGCTTACGCGCGGTGGTTTGCTCAATTAGAAGCGCCCTGCTTAAGCAATGGAGGCCTAAAGTAAACAAAAAAAATTGATTGCGGCAAGCCCGTATGTTAGGTACGCTTTATAAAATGTGCCTTTATATATATATATATATATACACACACGTCTCACTCCTGCATGCCTCGATGAACTTTTCGAATAATGAGCATGGCATGTTCCTCAATTTAACGATATTTCCGACCACGTCTCGTCGTTCCTTGGCTCCGACTTCGATTCACATTTTCAAATAGTCAGGTTCGGTACATATCATCTGCCATTCTAAATTTCGAAAGTACAAAAGTGTGCTGTGTATAATTTGACGCGTATATTTCGTTTACTATAAAAAGCTGTCTTTTCACGCAAAGCAATTCGTCCTTAGAATGTCGTTTTTTTTTTTTTCAAGAAAGACTACTATCTGAGATTCCCGTTTGAGTGAAAAATGGATGTTCCGAACCTCCCAGTCGTGTTTCTTCGTTGCATTTTCAATCCGTAATACAAAAACTGTCTCGTGCGCTATCACGAAGGTATACTCCCGCTCCTTGGTGCATTCATATACGCGATGACCGTCTGCGAGATCCAAGTAAAAAAGTGTTCCCTGCTTTTTTGAACGAACTCGCAGTTGCGTATATTTTTGTTTTTACAACACTGCGCCGCGAATGCACGTTTGATTGTACGTGGAACATAAATAACTATAAAGCTTGTTTAGTGTGTAGAAAAAGTCAGCAGCATAACCAGCGCACGCGAAAGGTTAAGTGCAGCTTCTCGGGCGCTCATTATAACCTTCTGCCTGTCGTGAGCGCAAGCCGTTGTCTCCGTGCTATATAGCTGAACCGCGTGCCTCGTTCATATAGTTAGTCTGCTTTGCGATGCAGACTGGTTAGTCGATCGATTGAAGAATCCCGGCTTTGTATACTACCCGCGTGTGTGCCGACCTTTTCGAAGAATCGCGTCGTGTTTAGACGCCGCGGTCGCATGCAGGGCGAGTCTAACGAGATATCGAAAACTAAGTGCACCTGTTGAAAAGCAAGGTATTGGTCGTATAGCGTATACCTCGTCCACGAAAACTATAAATCGGCTATTGAGCACATCACGGATGCTAGCAAACAGGCGCGCTTGAAAGCGTGTTTCTTTTGTTGGTTTAATGCTCAGACGTAGCTACTTTAACGCTGTCGTAAAAGTTGGATGCTAATTTTTTTTTGCAGTGCAGCGCATACATTGTATATATGGTCAGATTTAGGCGTGGACAGAGTTCTTGTGCGATCCTGCCGTGTATGGTTTAGCATTAAAAAAGTCGGGCTGCTAAGATCGAGGGCTTGGGTTCGATTCCCCTTCATAGCGGCAGCGTAGGGGTCAACTGCAACAACAAAACGCGGCTTAGGGATAAGTTAAAGAAACAAAAGTGGTTAAAATCAATTCGGAGTCAGCCACTATAAAGGGCGTGCCTAGTAATCACGTGGTTTACGGCACGTACGACGCGAGCAGTTATTATTATTATTATTATTATTATTATTATTATTATTATTATTATTATAGTTTCACGCGAACTTTCTTGGTTGATTGATTCGTCACAGCGAAAAAAAGAACGTAGGACATGGACCATTATTCGAAAAAAGCAAAGACGTCCGTAGTTCGTTGAGGTAATTTAAACGGGAGGTTGCTCTGCGAAAAGATAGTATTTCGCCGGCAGAGGCTTCACCCGTGACGATTTTTATTTCATTTCTTTTTGCAGCTCAGCGTTGTCGCAATTACTGCGTTGCTGACACCAATATCGCGCCCACTCTTCTGATTTAACTCGCTTCAAGGGTGGGCGGCAGTTTGAGATATAATCTATACCTCTCTATCGATATAGAAAGACACGGAACACTGGCACTCACTAGTCGGGTTTGGCAGCATGGTTTGTTGGTAAGAGCGAATCAATACATCTATATACCGCTTGCAACCTTTAACTTTCAATTAAAACTGTGATAAGCGTATGGACTTGCTCCACCTTGGTTCAGTATAGCCATACTTTCTCTACATATAGCAGATTTCACGTTCTATGTTCCTTCTTTCGCGAAACATTTGAACTAGACGCTCAATAATTCGTTAATCATTAATATTCACACAAAACTCGCAGGTTCGACGGCATTATTGCGAGAATCGTAACACGCTCTTATACAAATCGGCGGCCTTTTGGTTCGCTACTTCATGCGGTAACAAGTTCCAGTGCGATGTTGTGCGTAGAAAAAGATGATTTCAAAAAGATGTGGCCTATAGAGATATTCTCTGACTTTAAACTAATGATCTCTACGGCATGGCAAATAATTTGGTGGATCCAGGCGTGAAGAGGGCGTGATCCCAGTTTTACTCTCATGTATCGAATAAAATAGCTTGAGACGAATGTTTTGTGCTGCATTCGTTTAGAAAAGGCCATTCCTGAGTTCTCTACATATTGATTGAACTTCATCGAATAAATATTCGATGAAGTTCGCCCGTACGTCTTTGCCGAATTATACTCGTCCATTTTTTTGCTGGACATGCATGTGCCTCGGCTTGCTGCTTGGTCATTATTTTTTACTTCAAATTATCTCTCGGCCGCGCTTTTTTTTTTTTTTGGCCTGCCGCCCCCGGCGCCATATTTGCCAGATCGAGTCAGAAATAGTGTCCCCCACACGATCCGCTTATTGAGCCCGTCTCGACTCGCCAAATGACGTGCTGTTACATATTTCATGTAGACATTAGAAACCGAAGCCTCCTGGCTGGCTGTGGAACAGAGTGAGTGCAGTGACGTGTCGCAACGCGTGGAAGGCCCGCACACCGCGGGCGGCGAGTCTGTCTCTCTCTCTCTTGAACCGTCGTTCGACTGCGATCATTAACTGCCTCTTTGTTTGTTGTTTTTTAGCAATACAGCATCCCAAAAGTGCCCCTTGGGATGGTATCGGCGATTGACGGCGAAGCAAAAATTTTTTTTTTCTCTAGAGAGAGTTTCAGGACTTGCTTTTCCCACATGGCGGCCCTCCGACGGCAGAAAGAAAGAAAAAGTTTTCCGAGCGAGAAATTGGAGAAAAGAAATTTGGCCACACTAAATGCGTCCAGTTCCACATCGAAAGTGCACCGGATCATTCCTCTTTTACACGGCCGCTCAATTTCCCACAATTGAGGGGCAGGCTTTCTCTCCGACTGTCGCAAAGGTTGAAACGTAAAAGAGAGAGAGAGAGAGAGGATTGAAAGAGCGAACAGGGAGAGCTAACGTCGATAGGATGTGCACACACTACACACCATACCAACATTTTACTTTAGTACACTTCGCTGACTGATGATGTTGCCAGAAGATTAACGTTCTTCTTCTTTTGTTCCCCTCTTCCCCCCCCCCCACCCCCCCCCCCCCCCCCCTTTTACCCCCGAGAGCTTTCGCGGCGTGCCGCCTTCGTCTTCTTTACTAAGGAGCGTGATTTCTGTTGAGCCTCGATTTTCTTTTGTGATTGGTTAGTTTATGTCGATTCGGGTCGTCCTTCCGAGGAAGACGATTCTCGGAGTTTTTTTCCGTACTAGAAATCGTAATTGGTGTTAGCCGCCCGTCTGTTGCCTTCTTTATTTTCATTGGGCCACCGGTCATTTGTGGAGTGGGATTATACCAATAGCGGTGGAAAATGTTCATGTGGATAGTCTTTTTTTGTGCACACCAAAGTGTTTATGACCGCCTGAAACAGCTTGGCTGTTAAAAAAAAAAAAAATCAACCACCCGTTCCTAGGGCACGAAGCTATACAGAGGAAATGAGTATAGACCTGTTTTTACAGTGTTAAAGCCGGCTTTACTGCTATGTAGTTTGCCCTATACTAATGGCGGCTATAGCCACTTGCTGCAAACGGCGTATCCAGGCGTTGTTTGATAGTGCTGTGGTGCGAAAGATTTTAGTTTCGGCTCTCTTGAGGAGAACACGCATAATAGACAACCTCGAGCACGACCAACGAGGACTTCGTCTCCACTTGGAGCGATACAGTTGCCGCCATTATTGTAGGGCAAATAGCAGTGCAGGGAAGAGCACTTGCGGATTATGAAAATGTTCTATCACATGCGGCATTTTCACAAAGAAAACTTCCCTGTTGACACAAAACATTTCTATTAGATCGGCAGTCGAGCCCGTTCGCCAGCGCCGTTTGCTGTTGTCGCCATCGAGCTGAAGTTCGTATACCATTTTATGGAACCCGGCACCGACACCCTTCTGAGGCAGTCGCGCGCAGCACAAACTTCCTCGTGAACTGGTGTAGTGCATTCTCTTAAATTCGTGCGGCTTTTCTCTGTATAGCTTCACAAAAGAAAGGCTGACAGCTGTTTTTTCCCTCTCTTTTTTCTTTTTCTTTTTTTTTTCCCGGTGGACGTTTGTTCCACCTTGCTGCCAACCGCAGAATTGATGCTTGAAGCCATAACGCATGGCGTCCGTTTCCCCAGCGTCTCGGCCGGGTATCTGCGACATCGGTCATCCAAAAGGTCTGGAAGGCGGCCATTCCGTGTACTCCGTCACAGCAGCCCGCTCTATCGACGTCACGTACGCGGTTCTCCCTTTGCTTGGGGCATGCAGCAGCACGTCTCGTTGGTCATGCTGCATTCGCAGTGTACTGAAGAAAAGCAACACAAAATGACATAAAATGCTGAACGTGCTGCTCTTGCAGCATTAAAAAAATAAAATAAAACGAAACATTGAATGACGCGAACACGGCTTTTAATATACACAACCTGTATACATAACTTGCGGAGTGTATAACGGGCGTGGAGCTCGTGCACTGTTGTAAGCAGCTGGCAACGGTGCGTGTTACTATACAGATTGTTACAGTCTGGGCTATATATACACGCGTGTTATTACGCTTCCGGTCTTTACGCTTACTAAACATGCCAGTGCTCGCAGAACTCTCCCTTCAGTGGTAACGTGGCCGAAGTTTCCATTCTTCCTCTCTCGCCATTGAACGGCTTGTTTTTTTTGGAAAATGTGCAAGTTATGCTCTATTCATGTGGCGAAATGCTATTGATTTCGAGAGTGGCATCTCGCGTGCGAGTGAGGTTTTATGGGTACCCTGGAGAAATGTGTTGTGGGGGGCCGTGAACAAAACTCACGATTACGTTCGTGACAGGAAAAGTGTTAGCCTCAACGAAACTCGCGCGTTTCAGCTCTGAAAACACTCTGCTTCGATCGGCTGCGTGACTTTGGGACACGCAGTGCTCGATGGACTCGGTGCTTTGAGCGGATACAGCTCATATAGGGAATAAATTGCCGTCTTCTTTTCATTATTCTTGGGGCGAGGAAGGTATATGAACGGGGCCACCACTATGTAAATGCGTCAACGTTAGCACAAAGTGCGGTAATCGCACAATCGTATATACGTTACCTGCTTGCCTCGAAGGGGAGGTGAGAGTTTGATGGAAATGCCAGACGAACTGTGCGTTAAGGTGGCGGCGCCCAAAATCATAAATCTGGTGTGGTTGTGATGAAATGTCTCAGTTTGAACAGGGTTTATGCAGTCTGAAAAGGCCAAAGTGAGTAAGCCGACTAGTCGGTTTATCGCGCAAAGCCTTGCACAACGCGACTGAACGTAGACGGAGAACACACGCACACACACACACGCACACACACACGCGCGCGCGCGCACACACACACACGCGCGCACACACACACACACACACACACACACACACACACACACACACACACACACACACACACACACACACAGCGCTTTCAGCTGTAAATGTTTACGTTTTTAGCTGAACATTCCCAGTTGAAAGTCAGCGCTAGCTGTGGTGTGTGCGTGTGGCCCCGCCACAGTGGTCTAGTGGTTAAGGTACTCGGCTGCTGACCCGCAGGTCGCGGGATCAAATCCCGGCTGTGGCGGCTGCATTTCCGATGGAGGCGGAAATGTTGTAGGCCCGTGTGCTCAGATTTGGGTGCACGTTAAGGAACCCCAGGTGGTCTAAATTTCCGGAGCCCTCCACTACGGCGTCTCTCATAATCATATGGTGGTTTTGGGACGTTAAACCCCACAAATCAATCAATGGTGTGTGTGTGTGTGTGTGTGTGTGTGTGTGTGTGTGTGTGTGTGTGTGTGTCTGTGTGTGTCTGTGTGTGTGTGGTCGCGCTCTACTTTCAGTTGTGCTGTTCAAATTTACCTGAAAAGGAGAGGCCGTGCCTTGAAGCCCCTTCCCCGGGCGAAGTCTGCTATGCTCCTGCCTTCCCGCTCCGGGGAACCTTACATGTGCTGCTATAGTAGTGCTAAATGCGCTACAAAAATTGATGGCACAAATATGCTCGTATTGCCTTGTGTTAACGTGCACTCTAAAACAAAAAGGTCGAGTAAAAAGGGTGTCTTTTTGACCCACAAAAATAATCGTCATCCGGCTTGCCTGCGCTTCTTGAAAAGTCGGCTTGGGCCACCTTGCTATCAAGAATCGCTGATAACGCGCATGTCGTTCGTGACCCGAAATTGCTGGGTGCGCAGAGATAATGCAGGATAGAAACGCAAGCTAGATGGCGATTATTGTTGGGTCATAAAGATGCCATTTTTACGCGATCCTTTCTCAAAGTGTTATAGATAAAAACGAGTTCAACAGTGTTTTTATTCTCGCGTATTTTTTGCGGCTCCAATTTAGCTGTGATGAGAACGCCGCCTAAACACAGCCGAGCGCGGCCGTTCCAGTGGATCGTTTTATCAAGTAAAACGTCGTCCATGAAAGGCTTGAAACGGTTTTTTTTTTGCTATTTAAAAAAAAAAAGAGGGCGCGGCTTTCGATTTTATTGCCACCGCTTCTGCGAATTCACGCCATTCCTCATCTCCTCGTTGGAGCGTTTGCGGAAAATTTCGGTGCACTTCGTGGCGTCTCCATTATTGCACGCTGCCGTCGGAACGGTGCCGGTATTCAGATCGGGCCGATATGCGGCTGGTCGTCCAGTTTTATTGGCTGCGCGCGCGCGGTTCGCGGTTATAGTCATCCGTACGCGCCTTTATAGCTCGTGTATGCGTTCTCTTTTTGTTTCACATCTTGCGGCCGTACCGCGCCGCAGTTTGAACAGAATTGAAGTACCTGGTTCGTGCATAATCGCATCGCGTGACGAGGAAAAAGAAAAAGATGACGTGCGCACACCGAAAAGCAGCTATGAATGATGCACGCCCGATATTGGTTTGTGTCACGTGCTCGGTCGAGCTTGGCATATGAATGAGTATCGACTCGCTTTCTGACCGCGCAACATGTGCACTCTGACGAACGTTTGCTTGTCCGTCGGAGGATGTTGAGTCGCTGTAAGCGCGCGGGTGGAGATTTGGACGCTTGCCTTATTATACCGGTGGAAGTGTGTAAGTGGTTTTAACGCAGACTACAGCTCAGATAAAGCTTTTCAGTGCCTTAAAGGGGTTATGACGCACAATTTTCGATCGTAATCTCGGAATTGTGATTTAATCTTTGTGCATTCGCAAGTAAGCTGGTGAAATTTGAGCGCGTACTGCATAGTTCATTACTTTATAAACACTAGAGCGGCCTGACAGTTGGGCAACGGTGGCACACTTGCGAGCCGCGATGTAACAAGCAGCTATAGCTGTGCGAGAGTCTGCCTTCCGGCGAATGGTATAGCTTTGGGATCAGCTGCGCATGAAATAGAGATCTTTTTTTTTTTAGCTTTCTTCATTTGCGCACTGAAATTGAGCGCTTTGCGGCGGCCAAAACTTGGGTGGACGACGACGGTTCCGCTCCTTGCTGCAGGCGCGTTGCCAGAATTTTTTTTTTGTGGGGGAGGGAGGGGGGAACCACCTTGATTTCGGGAGGAACACCCCCTTAAAATGACAATTTTTCGCTCTCCATGCCATGGAGAAAAAAATCGGGGGGGGGGGGGGGCATGTGCCAGGTGGGATACCCCCTGACTACGCCCCTGCCTTGCTGTATACGTGACGTCACACCTAAACGTTGGGGTCACACCCAGCATGGCAAAATGACGATCGCTGGTGGTGGACGGGATTTAAAGCCCAATTTCCATACCTGTGTAGGCATGATGGACCGTCTATACTTCTGGTTTTTGCTGAAAACCATGTATTGTTAGATGACCGTGTCATGGCACCTGCAAGTTGGACGTTCATTGAAGTGAACCAGATGACCAGGGCAAGAAATCGCTGCGATTTGTTTCAGCTGAGCTGTTCTGCTCGGAGTATGTCCAGTGTCGTGTATGGGACATTATCACCATGAACGGACGGGCATGTGCAATCTCCGTCATTTTTTTTCTGTCCTTTCTGCTTCTCTCCCAAAACGTGTGCGCTGATTTGTCCGGCGTGGGATGATGCAATAACTCCGATGGACGAGCGAACGGGTGCGGACAGAGCGATAAGAAGGAAGAGCGAAATTGCCGGCGAAAAAAGTATCTCGACGAGTCGGGAGTCGGACTTGCGTGCCCACGATCGGAAGGCGAGCATTGTAACCGCTCAATTATACTGGCACGCTAGCGGAACGTAGCGTAACCTTTTTTAGTGAATTGTAGCGAGGTGGCGGGAGAGAGATTTGAAGCTGAGGAGGGGGGGGGATAGGTGGAGGGGAGAGAGTAAAGCACAGCGTTGGAAAAAAAAAAGAATAGAGAAATATTTAAATGGAAATAAAAGAAGGAAAGAAAGAGGAAGAAGAGACAGCAATATAGAAAGAGCGAGAAAGACATAGAAATAGATGTATAGAGAAAGGAACAAACAGAAACAAACAGGACAGAAAAGAAAAAAGAGAGGAGCGTAGTTATGTGTAGCATAGTGTAGCAATGTGCGGGAATAGAAGAGGTGTGAAGGTAAAAGCCTAGCCAAGTCAGAACCGGCTCACCAACTCCTACGTTACTTAGTTCGACTTGCGTGCATGACTTAGTTCAAGCTGCGCAAATATGTATTTTTTAAGTATTTTTTTTTTGCGGAATCATTCTCTACAATTTCGCCTTCGAAACAACTAACAGAACCAAGAAGTGTTGACCTATATAGCTTAGCAGCTGTAATGCGCTGCTAAGCTTGTATTCCCGGCCAATGCGGCTCCGTTACGGTGGGGGCGAAGTGCAAAAACACCTTTTAGTTAGGTCTAGGTATGCGTCAGAGAGTTCAAAGTGCACTCTAAGAGGAAAAATGGAGTATATATGTGTGACTATTTTCGGAGAATCCGGACTTGCTATACATATACGACTCTCTTTAAAAAAACACGTTCAGTCTCTTGTGGGTCACGCGATTCTCAGAAGAGAATGGATTCTCTTCAAAAAATACTTCTGAAACGTGAAGAAGTCAGGACTGCTAGGAAGTAGTACTGAAAGGAGTTTTTTTTTTTTTAAGTGGCCACAGAGTTGTTTTTAAAAGGCTCGCAATCAGTTCTTGCCCCCTCGAATGAAAAAAAAAAAAGCAGTTCCTCGTAGATATATACGGTTGTCAGTTTCTACACGCTTATTGCATGAGTGTATAGTATAACGACGAACGTCAAAAAAATTTTTTTTTCTACGCCGCAGCGATCCGCAGCGCGTTGAGTCGCGCACTTCAGGACTAACAAGAACGTTTCGCATTCATCTATCTATATCGGCCTCCGATAACCCTTACGGCCGGCTGTATACGTTCATACATTGTTGCCCATATGTGATGATGTTCGCGTTTACCGCTTGGGAGCCGAAGCACGCTATGGGTATTTCATCCACATGTATACACACTGCTTCTTCCTCGGAAGACATCAGCAATGTTTCCTCGTTCGCCAATCGTCGATATAGAGTATACACGTATACGCATCTGCGTGTACTGTGAGAAACTGTTTCTGTATATACACTGTTCCGCTCTGGTTTCAATCAAGCAGTGACAGTGTTTCGTGCTGGACACGTCCGCGCAGCGGCTGGATCACGCCATTCTTACTTTCTCGTTTCATTCGTCATCCGGCGTGTACGTTCATTGCATTGTTGTTTTAGTCGTTCGATGTTGCGTGCTGACTAAATAGGATCAGGGCACGCCGCTTTCAAATGGGAGGTCGTAAACTGCAACGATATGGTAAATGGGAGGCTGTTGAGGAATGGTTACGTCTCAAAACTTCCATACATTTATAGGAAATGCCGTATAGGAAATAGGGGCTCCGAGAATTTCGACCACCTGATGTTGTTTAACGCACGTAAAGTCTGCGGCTGTGCTGAAATCAAGCATGGAGGGGTGGTCGGCTCACAAGGAAGGTTTATTTATTTATATATGGATTCTGCAGAAGCCGCCAAGAATGTTTAGTTTTAAAATGTATTTGAGTGAACACAGGCGCGCAGCTTTGTGTTTGAATTTGGCCCCCATTTGCGTAGTTCGGTGATTGTAACGCAGCAGCTACTGCAGCGCCTCTGGGCATACTACGGAGCCATCGATTGTTACTCGCGAATCGCCACTCCCCACGTGGTTATAATTGTCAAGGTCCATTTGGGGTGAACCCTTCGAAAACGAAGGAATTCAGGAAAGAAAATAAAACTGTCAAAGAACACATATAAACAGAATGATTAATACGTAAAGCGTTGTTAGCGAATGCTTTGTGTATTGGCGCGAGGCTCAGAATGACTGCGTGAATCTCTGCGCTACGTGAAAAGAAGGTCATGAGAGAGGAGAAAAGCAACGCAGAGAAATAGAGTATACGTATAGCGGTGGTTGAGTGTCTATAGAACGTCAGTCTCTCATGCTGCAGGTACTGGGTTCGATTCTCCAGGGTTGCGGGGTGCTTACCAGGTTTCTCTAACGGCGAGACCAATGCCCCGGCCTTGCGCTCGTTGGTGTGGATACCCGTTCCTCGAGATAATGCCTCTCCTTCCCGCTGTCTTCTTTCACTACCCTCCCCTTCCTCTCCCGGCCTGTTTTCTCTCCATCAAACGCATCAAGCAGCACAATACAGGGAGGGTAGCCTGGTGATGGCAGCATGTCAACTGGCATGCGTGGTACTATATAACTTGCAGAGAACATAAATCAGTCACTCAAACTAGGATTATTTTTAAAATTTTTACTTTGTCATCAGTACGGTGGATACTGCGGCAAGATGAAATTAGTGTCAGGCCGCTGATTGACTAATCATGGCTGCGTCTTATATTACAAGGAAACACTGGATGTACCCCATAACTGTATCACTGCACATTCTCGTTTTCGTCTTTGCGTCGTCTCCGTAGAAACTTAAATGTGGACACTATATGGTGAGGTAAGGATAAAGAAAGCAGGATGGGGGCGTTAAGGACTTGGGAAATGTTTCATGGGCTCTGTGTAGTTATTCAGACACAGACTTCGACTGGTATTGTGGAGATCAGTATACATTCAGACTCCCGAAGGCCGTCGCTTTTGATTCGTGTGCGCGTGGCTCTTTGTTCTTGCGTGCCTCGCGAGCGTCGTTGCGTGTCAGCGTCGAAAAGCGCGGGGCTGTGTGCGGCGCGCGTCACAGCCGCAGATGCGTACCGCGCTGCCCGGGCTGGCGCGCGCGTGACAGCTGCCTCCGCCGGGCCGCAGCGAGCGGCGTGTATATATATATATATATATATATATATATATATATATATATATATATATATATATATAATGTGCTAGGAGAGGTAAAGCCACGAACGTGCTCCTTCATGCATGCAGTACCTAGCGCTTCCGCCGTTACAGCGTCTCCATATGGTCGCTGCCGTTGTACGGGACTCTGGCCTTCCGCATTGCCATATGACATACGATTGCGCGTACGCGATCGCACGTCCTATTGCACAAGGTGTCCTAACTAGTAGCCAATTCTGTTCCGCCACTAGTCTCGCCTTGTAACAAGGCGTACCATTTTTTTTGCGAACCCCCCCCCCCCCCCCGCGGTGGTCTAGTGGCTAAGGTACTCTGACCCGCTGGTCGTGGGATCGAATCCCCGCTGCAGCGGCTGCATTTTCGATCGAAACGGAAACGCCGTAGTCTCAGATTTGGGTGCACGTTAAAGAACCGCAGGTGGTCGAAATATCCGGAGCCCTTCACTACCGCGTCTCATAGTCATATGGTGGTTTTGGGACGTTAAACCCCACATATTTATCAATCAATCAATCAATCAATCAGTCAATCTTTTTCACCCACTTTTCTTTCTTTACATTTACATTACATTTGGTCTAATAACATCCCCTATACATTCCTTGGCATTATTGTATGTTAGATCTCAATAATATTGTGTTGTCAAAATACGGGAAAACGAGCCCTTAGGTATACACTTGTTTCCCTTTCCCTGATATATATATATATATATATATATATATATATATATATATATATATATATATCAGAGGAGAGAAGTTGCGTGTGTGGTGTGTGTTCTTGCGGTATGTTGAGGCGCTGGAATGTGAATATATAGGTGCTACCACCGCCGCCACCACACGCACGCGGGGTGCTTCGATCGAACGGCCGTGTTATGCGGGGCGAGATGGCTCGCATGCGGCCTGCTTCGCTCGTGAGTACACATACGAGCGCGTGTGGTGTCCCTTGTGCAGCATTCTTTGCATTCTGGTCGGCGGTGCCAAGCGGTGTAGAGCACGAGGAAGCCGCGCGTAACGCTGCATGGCGCATATCCGCAGCAGCCAATGTGTCGCGGGCCTTTTCTTTCCGTTTTACTTTCTTTTTTTGTTCTCGTAAGAGAGTGAAAGCTGTCGCTTGCGTCATTACGGGAGAAGGCATCGCTCTCAGCGAGACGCGCTTTGTATTCCGCTGGCGAAACTGGGGAGGCTGCCGAATGTTCGAGATGGCTGGTTGCTCGGGGTGATTTGGTGTGCGTGCGTCCGCGCTTGTGTGGCGTGGTGGGATGTTGGAGCACAGAGGGAGAATGGTATCGGTTGGCTGCGTTATTGTACGTTATTTTCAACAGCATTTCATTTTGATGGGCGTTCAGTGTTATTTCTTCAGCCGTGCGGTGTTATGAGCCGCTCGATATGTCACCAGCTCCACTTATGGAGGTTCCGGGTTCAACTCCCATTACCACCGGCTGCCCACCGGTCTTTCAACATGGGACAGTATTTCAACATGGCGTTTGGTCGGTATCGTGGGTTACACTCACCGCAATGAAGAAGTGGCTTCTTTCAACTATCTTCTGCCTTTCACTCCCCTTCTCCCGCCTCACCACGACGCAGAGTTGTGCCCTCTTAAAGTTGTCTTTTCAAGCATCTTTCTTAAGCTCAACTGTCATCGATATATATATATATATATATATATATATATATATATATATATACCGCGAATGCCGTGCTTTCAGCCAACGGTCGTTCTTTACAGTGTCCCCAACTAATTAGAGGCTATGAGTGGACTCGAGCAGATCCTAGTGAAGTACGGATACACGCTACGTTTTCGTACTAACTTGAGTATGAATTAAAGCCGGTAATGGAATATTCGTTTTATTGGTTACCATGCACATAAACATTTAAAAACGACACTGACGCAATGCAAGCGGTGTACAAATTTCTCTACATACAGTCTCGGTGATACTCGGATGGTTTGCGCACCTAATCATCCCTGCATAAGTGGTGGCTTCTGGTCACACGAAAGTCGGTGACTGATTTTATCGCCATGTCCCCAGGCTTCACCCGGTGGTTCCGACCGGCGCACGCTGCAAAAAGTGTCGATCGCCATGCGGTCCGATTATCTCGTTCGAACGGCGCTGTTCCTGTACTGTCAATCGTAAAGAAGGAGATCTCCGATGTAGGGCGCTCAATGACGACGTTACATATATACTGCCATGCGCTGCTGATGTCATGCAAACGAAGTCGCGTTTCCGAGTAAAGTATATATGCAACACGCAGCGTCTAACGAGCACCGAGACCTCGTTTCGGAAGTTCCGTCGCTCGGCGTTGTCGCCGCCTTGATTCGGCATACGGGCCACCCTCTTCCTTCGAGCATTGATCGTCCCTCATTAATCAAGCGGCGTGTCTGAATCTCCCCTGCGTCCCGCGATATATAGCGCAGATCCCGCTGTATATACGCCACTTTGAATGTGCCGTCCCAAGTTGAACGAAGTGCGCTGTGCTTCCGGGCCTTCCGAGCCTAAAGCAGACGGCTCCTATAGTTCTTTTCAAGAGTCGTTTGCCTCCGACTTGAGAACGGGAGCGTGCGTGCATCGTATAAACGAGACGATCTAACCGTTAGAACAGGCTGCGTGGCTTATAGTTGGATTGTTTTTGATCGAAGGTTACGTCGCCGTATCTCGACGCGATCTAACTGCAGGCGCTCGGGTGTACAACTAAAGCTACATCCTGCAAGCGGGAACAGCGGACATTCAGCAGAAACAGTAGAAACAGCGGGCTATCTTTTATAGCTTCGTGTTTCGCGCTCACTGTGAACTGCTGGGAGGTTGCCGATGCCTCGAGAAATCGAGCCACTGCAGTGAGCACGTATAGTGCTTGAGAGCTGTATCCGCAGTTTTTTCGGCGTACATCACGTCCCCATTATTTATGTATGCGCGTGTGTATGCGTGGAAACGGAGTGCCCGGTAGCTCTTACGTTATTTTACTACCAAATACGCGACTTTACGAGTCTCTGCGGCGGCCGGCTTCTAGATAATGTCTTCGTAGAAATCTCTCCGGTACATATCCCTGTCCTCGGTGTGTTCATCGGCGGGGCGGGGGATGTATCTGTTCGGCTGCAGAAAGGGCCACTGGGCGATTACTTAGGGATTCTGGCGGCGCTTCATCGTCAGACGCTGGATTGTCACCCTAATCTGCTCGCATGTAAGCTCTCGAGAACTAATCACCCTTCCTAGGGTATCTCGCAACCGGGTGCATGTACTTACGCCCGCGCGTGAAGGAGGCGTTCGTCGCGCTGTTGCCTTGTTTGCTCTCGGGCTCGCCGGTCGCGTGGGACGGTGCCGCGTTCGGTCGAACACTGCTCCCCCCCCCCCCCCCCCCCCCCCTCGCTCTCTGGCTCGCACGCTTTCCGCGCCCTTGCCTCCCCCGCCGAGGTTCTTCCCGGATGACGTTCGTACCGCTGGGAAGCTTTCGTGTGCTATCTCGACCCTGCCACCCCCGCCGCGCCGTTATGTGTCGAGTATGGGCGGAACAGGTGTGGGCCCGATCCGACGCTGCCGCATTTTGGGGGCTGGTTTATCACGTGCGCGACTATATATGTTCTTCCAGCAAACTAGTCTTCATTGTTCTCGCGCGCTAATGACGTATATACGTAAAGTTAGCGTGCGCAAAAAAAAAAAAAAAAGCTGGCTCAACTGCGCTATACATAGTTAGGTGGTTTAGGCAAAGAGAAGTTACGTGGATTATGCCCCATCATCGGGCTTTAAATATATATATATATATATATATATATATATATATATATATATATATATATTCCGCATATGGAACATCCGTTTCTGGCTTTGCCTTCTTCAGCCTTTCTTATATATAACGCTCTCTAGAGTTGTTCGAATATGGTCGAAAATGAAGCTCTGTATGAGGGGGGGGGGGGGGGGAGCGTCGTGGGACAGTCTTCCAGCCTAGTCAACGAAAATAATCGAGGGAGAAATGCAGCGGTAGCGACGACGCGAAGTACAACGGCGTGCAGCAGCTGCAAGACGGAGCCGTTCAGTCCTTGTGCCTCGCTCGCCAACGTTAATAGCTATGTTAGTGTGCATGGTACCACATTTCGGCATCAGCACCGCCGTTTTGCCGTATACAGCGGCTGCGGTTCGTCCGCGACGTTTAATCCGAGTGGGCCGCAGCGCCCGCTGCCCGCGACACTTCGGGACGATCAATCGCAAGCTCACATCTGCCACTGCGGTCGCGTTCTCGAGACCGATCGATCGGCGCGCTTTCGTGTCCTAATCGCGTTCCGGCGCCACGGCGCTCAAGGCCCATCCCTCCGCTGCCCCGCGGCTTGCCACTGCAAGCTCGGTCGTGTCCGTATTTCAGGCACGCGAGACGGACTCGTCACGCTGACGCGGTTCCGACTCCATCTCGGCAATGTATATGGGTAGCTTATGGATCGCCCTTTCGGTCTCCATGTGTGTATGGTCCGGCAGTCGCCAGAAAGGGGCACATGTTGTATCCGTGCACATGTTGTACCACGCGTCCTTGTGTATAACACAATACCGTTCGATTTCGTGTACCCCTCGTACACCCTGCAGTGTAATGAGAAATCGCTCGAGAGGCCGTGTTGCTGGGGTACCCGTTTCGACAAGCTCACTTGTCTTCGTCAAGGCAAGGACAGCTTTCCTAAGCAGCGTGTGCGCCTTGCTCAAGCTCCCATCTTTCCCGACGTTGTCTTGTTTGGATTGCGTACCAGCGGTACAGTCTGTTAAACGTTAAAGCGAGATTACTCGCTGTAGTGCAGCATTTACGGTGCTCTACGAGTCAAGGGACACGTCAATGCTAAGTTCATCGGTTGGTTGTATATTGTGACCTCGCGAGACTGCCGCTCTTCGCTGGAACGTTTAAACGAATGCTTTGAGGATTCTCACGCGCACCGGGGATGTTGTGAAGAGCACGGAGTACGGGAAAGAACTGAGATGGCTGAAGCGTGGAGGGGGCGACGAAGAGGAGCGTTAAATGACATCGTTGTCTCATGCACTCTGTGTAATAAGAAAGTTTTAGTTTTTTTTCTTATATACATATGCACCGTACAGAGTGGGCAGATAGAAACGTATTCCGAAGTACAGGTATCGATATACATGTACGTGCATACAGACAGAACGGGGCATATAAATACTTTGTGCAAAAGGCTGAAAAGAGTTGCGAAATACAGGCACAGGAACACAGACACAGGAATACAAACTTTAGGCTACCTATTTTTTTTATTATTTCAGGGATGTTGATGCTCCTCAAGGACATTCATTTGATGCAGAATAATGTGATTAATGTTTCACCTCATTGAAACTTGGAAGTAAAGCATTGCTCGAATCACTATGAACACCAGTCCAGTGAAGTTATAAAAAGTGTACATTCTTTCTAGACACGAGGTTCGTATTGCTGAGATGGTTGTTTCCTTATACTGCACTTGAGCAACAGGAGTTTCTCAACTAGGCTGTTACTTAGACTTCAGTTTTGCCTCGACACACGACTTGCGAAATGGCTTGCCGCGAGAAAACAATTTTGATTGCGGCACCTGCCATAAGAGACCACGATTTTGGTCGGCAGAACATGACAATACTTCCTCCGCAACTGTGCTGTCACGGCGTCGTCGGGGTCTTTACGATATTGGGGCCATTCTGTGCGAGGGAGCAACCCTTGGCCGACCCCACTGTGCGGTTTTGTTGAGGTGACCTCCGAAGTGGGAGACAAGTACGATGCCGCACTTATTTTTTTTTTTCACTTTTTTACTTTAAAACCACTCTGCAGCTATGTCTGTGATTGGCTTAACTGCAAGGTCTTCCTTTCCCTCTTGGAAATGCGTCAGGTCATTTCCGTCAAAAAATGAAAAAAAAAAAACCCCAATGAGATACCCGTACCCTGCAACCTATCGTGATATAATCGACGCATCTTAAAAGCATTTCACTCTTGAGATAGAAATACATTTTGCAAACGTATCTCGATACAGAAATGCAGATACACGAAAATATCGCCAAGGTATTATCGCGATACTCTTTTATAGCGATACCTGCCCTGGTATACCGACTTGCTAACCTGTGTGACTTCTTCGGAACTGGTCGTTAGTGTGATCCTGCGACAGTATAGTGAGCGCATGCGTCGAGCGATGTTTCGGCGTTTGTGAGGCTTTGCACGTGACCCGCTCTCGCTCTGTGGCTTTTCGTTTTCCTTGCCTGTGTCACCGCTCAGCATAGTCAAACGAGGCTCTGTAGTGCATAACTTGTAGTCGTTCACCGTGTTCTGTGGGGCTTTGTGATGAAGAGACCTTTGTAATAACACCTCGGAAATTAAGATCTGCCCGAGATTTTTGCGCAAAAATTGCGGCGAACGCTTGGAATCGTTGCCAATTGTGTGTGTGCCTTTCTTTGTTTTGGTTGTGTCATTATGTCAAACGCCTCAAGCACTACCGGAACCTAGAGAGAAGACCTTATATAAAATAATTTTGGCTGTTTGGTTGGCTTCACTCCGCCTGAAAATCGGTACGTATGCGTTCTTGTATTCCGCCCACCATGCACAGTATGTACTTTACACTGAGATTATTTTCCATTCGTGCATGCGCCTTGCGCGACCTGGTTATATTATGATACTTATATAGGCATCATAACTGTCCTTCGGTGGTGCCGTACTTATTTAAGAAACCATTACGAGGATACCTTGTCGTCACGTGAGGTCATGGTGTGAGCTGACTTACAAAGCTTTGTCCATGGCATGAAAACTAAGAAGTCGCAGAGTATAACGGGTGCTTCGGGCAGCGCGGTTAGAAGGCAGAAGACCTCGTATCAATCGAAAAGACTTGTACCGCGCGACGCGCACGCTTTGATATACTCTGTGACGTGTGGGCTCATTGCTTGCTTACGTGTTTCACGCCGCACTTGAGCTTTGCAAGCCTCTTCACACCAGCCTGACTCGTCTGAAACGCTCCAGTGCAGTGATGCGACCCGCAGCGAGAGTGAAAAGCGAGCGCTCTGCTTACTTCGCTGGCAGCTGCGAACGTCACACGTGCCTCGATGGGTCGTGCATTCCGTTACGCTACCTGACTTTCAACTTGAAGAAAGAGTGTTGTTCCGAGAACGGAGAGAGAGCATTTGGGGAAATCTGAGCGGATGCTTATCCCCGTGCTGAGCTGCCATTCTTCTCTTGCCCTTTTCGGTCGTGGGGCAAGTCTGTGTAAAACGATGTAGTAACGCCCAGTGTAGTCGTTTTCATAGATACATGTCATGACGCGATAAGTAAGAGGGAGGAGCCGTTTTTGTTCGTTGCATCTTTTGTCAGACCGTGCGCGGAAATTGGCATTCAACTTTGTGCAACAAAGAGCTCGCACAATGTACATTAGCTTCGAAGTCATTGCCCTGTTGGCCCATACGGTATCATGTATACTATTCGAAATACGCCGGGACACCAACATTGGTGGCGCGAAGCCTGCAGCGACAAGGAGCAAGCGGAATAGTGTTTCGCATTCCGTGGTATACAGTATGTATGCCCTGCGAGACTTAATCGTTCTGATTGTGCACGTGTCCTCGCGACGTAACGCTTTATGGCTGTTCATCTGCCTGTCTCGCCGCTCCATTCGCTTCTCCTTTCCCTTGTGCGCGCGCGCAACGGTGTAAGAGGGAGCATCTAGCTATTCGAAAGTGTGATATCGACTTATAAGCCTCCAAGGAACCACGCAGGTAATTTTCCATTAGTCTGAAGCCCCCCGGCGCTGAATTGCGCGTTCGATATACTGTGTATAACGGGATCGCTGTCGAGATGTTAACCGTAACGTTCGAAAAGGTATACTGCATACACGCTCCCCACGTAATCTATGCACGACGAGCCCTCGCTTTTAGTCTCATCACGTGCCGCGGAGTGCCATTCTGCGCGGCTGCTGCTGCTACGACTGCTGCACTGCCACTACTGCTGCTGCTTTTTCCGATACTGCCGCCGATGCTGTTTGCCGTGCGCTGTCAACGAGCGCGCTGTGTGTGGCTTAGCTGTGTGAGCGCGCGGGGAGACTCTTCTCCGGAAGTGGCCCGTTACGCGTCGATGGCGCACTTCCGTTCGGACGCGAGCTGCATGGCTGGCTCCGCGTTGCGCGTGTGTTGGTGATGGCCTTCCTGCAGGCTGTCTTGTCGCCCGCCCTCGCCGGCATTGAGTCCGACTGTTTGTCCTGTCCTCCCCCTCTGTCTTTTTTTTTTTTTCATTCTCTTTTCTGCTCAATATAGAGATTCGTTTGCGATACTGCGCCCTGTTCTCCCCGCATTTTTATTTCCTCTTTATTTGTACAGGTTTCCCGGGCCTCGTGTTCTCACGTGCGAGGTGAAAAGCGGCTTTCGTGACACGTTTTTGCGGTCGAGCTACAGCTGCGCAAACGGGCGTGCTTTGCCCATATGCGCACCCGCGGTTTGACCACATAGAGAGAACTCGTCACGAACTTCTTGAACCGCCGAATAAACGGCTCTTTAGAGCATTTCGTGTAGGGGATAAAGTTTGGAGTAATAGTTATGTGGGAACCTCATGGAATTGAGAAGAGCATATCTCTGAGGTGGCATACAATGCAGTCGTGCGCTATTTAGCCACAGATGAACAGCATTTACTGCCTGTCTGGTTGATTCGTCTTAGCTGTATACGTCCAACTCGTGTATTGCTTAATACCTGTCATTTAGCTACCTGAGTGGAATGGATAGAGCAGTACGTTCACTTTCCCCACTATTCGCTCTTGTTGCTTTAGATGTTACTTTCTTTCTTCCTTGGCTCTATATAAATAGAAAAAAAAGAACATGCGCTTCGTAAAAATACAGCAAGTTTCGTGCACGTGCATGAACAGCGATTCCGAATCACTGAATCTATTCAACGCAATATGTAGTGGAAGATTAACGGGAGAAGTCACGTTCGAATCCATTTAAAGACACGAGGAGGAAGTTTAGGCGAATTTGCGTGATACCCCATAACGTGTAACTCGTACAGTGCATACCCATGGTGGCTCAAGCGACCGACATGCTTGCATACTATCGGCAAGATTCCCGGACTGGTTTTTGTACGGAACACTGCGCAGTCTCCGTCAATTTTTCAGCGTGTGTGGTAGCCAATCGATTTCTTATAAGTAGATCGAGTAAATGATACCCTTGTATTTGTTGTTTTTTTTTGGAACTTGGTTTCGTCCTTGTTATCGATCGCTAACACTATACCACCGAGTCCTTCAATAAAAGTGGTTTTCTGTGTGGCAGTCCTTTCACACTCGAGCCCGGAAACGATTACCTCCGCTTTCAAAAAAACTTTCGCATTCAAGCTTCAGCAGTGATATCGCCGTGAATAGGCAACCCAATCGATCTCAGACAGCGCCCCCCCCCCCCTCCTCCCCCCTCAGTGATTAGCGTTTCGAGATAGCAAGCACGTCCCGTGCATTTTACCTTTTGTCCATTGTCCAGCTCTTGAATACATGCGTGCTGCTTGTAAGGCCCATTACAGATACGTTTGTTTCTCGCGCCTTGGGAAACGTGCGTAAGAATTGCCGCTCTCATCTCCTTCCTTCCCGCTCGTCGTGAATTCATTCTCCTCCTGGGAATTCAGGCCAGACGACGACGTGCGTGAGCCATTCCCGCCTGTTCTTGCGGAGAGAACGAGCGTGCAAGATCTTTAGGGTAGAGTGCGTTCACCGGCGATATGTTTTCATTAGAATTTGCTCTGTGTGCGTTGCTCGTACGTTTGTCCAATTCTTTCTTTCTTTCTTTCTTTCTTTCTTTCTTTCTTTCTTTCTTTCTTTCTTTCTTTCTTTCTTTCTTTCTTTCTTTCTTTCTTTCTTTCTTTCTTTCTTTCTTTGACTACTCGTTTGTTTGTCGCGTGCAAAAGGAGACGTGTCTTTCCGTTTAGTGGATTTTCGCCACTTAACGCAAAGATGAGACTTATGTGCTGTGCACGCCCCGACCTGGCTGTGGTCTTGCGGTGGGAAGTGCTTATCAAAATGAACTCGCGCTGTTCTGTGTAGTGTTCGAATTCCCCGTGTATCGAAAACGGAGTCCCCTGTATACGAACGAAATGTGTTGTTTATTCATGTTTCCCGGGTTACGAGCTTAAGATATTACATAACAGGGTAAAAACTCGCATTTTAAGGGCGTGTTACGAGATTTTCACCTCCATCTTCTCGGGCCGCAATGCCGGAGTCTAACAGTGGCTCGACGACGCATATTTAAAACGAGCCAGCGTCTGTGTGGGCGAATATTGTCACGACTGCAAGCCGGCAGGATTACAGAGCACAAGAACCAACCCTGGTTCCTCCGGAGAAGACGACATTGAGACGTCTGCTCTTTTGATCTGTCAATAGTGACCTTGATTTTCGTTTTCGCACCGTGGTCCTGTGTTCTGTTACCTTCCGCGTTGCGACATTGCAGCCTCTTTACTTCAGATTGCGCAGTCGAGTGCTTACTTGTATTTGCTGGTCTCGCGGAATTGAAGCGCAATTTATTTCTCAGTTGGTCGAACCCACTGAAAAAAAAAAAAAAATCCCGGCGGATTTATAGACATTCCGGCTAGGCGCATTTACGCGAAGTCGTGGGATAATTGCGATTGCATGGGCTGGCGAAGTCGACGTAATATATAAAAGCGCACACACAAAAAAAGCAAACAGTCACACAAAATTAGAAGAAATAAGACGACCCTTGTTTTATACTGAACGGTCATACTGCGTTCCACTGCGCTTCTGCGAAGCTCAACGTTCACTCTTACCGTGAAAGTATAATGACATACGTGCTCGGTAAGTCAGAAAAGACATGAAGTCGTAGAGACAGACATGTGGTGACTCATTGCTCAGGTTTACCTTTACCGCGGCGTCATCAATAATTTAATGGTAAACAAGAACCACCGTCATTCTTTGCCGCAGCGCCTCTGTAGCGATGAATTTAGGAAGTTCACTGTTGTAGGGGAGAGAGAGAGAGATAGCTTTGTCTATAATCTACTCTAACGAAGGGGTCGACAGCCTTTTGAAGCGGAAGGCTGAGTTGCACGAAGCCAACTTGGCGGGGGAGGGGTGGGTCGAGTGGCTTTGCAGCAAAAAAGATCGATTTCGGCGAATAATCAGTAATGTACAAAACTGGGATGGAATTTTCAGCACGCATGCCATTAGGCAGTAGTTACAAACATAGGTTACAGGCGAAAACCCCATTCGAGGTCGAAGCTGCCGTCTCGGCCTACAGATAAGAAGTGACGAGGGGGGGGGGGGGGGGAAGGGTCGGGCACGGGAGCCGCGGAAAACTGTTTTTGGGGCCGCAGATTGCAGCTACCTACTAGAAGAAAAAAAAGAAGAGTAATTTGACTTTTTTTTTTTTTGAAGACTTCTAGTTTGCCACAAGTTTGATTTTGTTAAAATAGGCGCGTCAACTCTCCTTAGGTGTTAATATACTCTCTTCTGAGAGTCTCGTGATCAACAACAGAGTTTAAAGAACCATGTTCGTGGCAGTTCAGGACTACCCGAAATAAGTCACACATATGCTCTCTCTCTCTCTCTCTCTTGAATTCATATGTCGTAACGCCTCTACGAACGTACCAAAGTATACTTTTCACGGAATTGTTTGTCAGTTTCAGGTTTTATGTATAGTTTTACTCCTGGTGGAACCCGTTTAACAAGGCACCACTGGACCTGAAATTAATACCCAAATAATACTAAACGTCTCTGGCAACGCACGTCTGGCCTTGCTTAACTGCACTCCATCAGGGATCACCATCGAAAGCTTATTATACTCGCGCTCTTCAACCGGTGTCGATCGACGCGTGTTGCTTTAAACTTTTCTCGTATCCCGCAACGGTCGATCCCCCATAGCGGTTCTTGCGTTGCTCTCGCCACTCCATCCCACCATTAGCGTGCAGACACAGTGCTTAAGACGGCGTGCTTAACGAGAAACGGTGACTCGACGCAGACGGCTCCGTCTTTCATTTTCTTACTCGGCTCTTCGCCGGGCGCTTCTTTATTAAACCGATCGAACCAGGAGCGCGTCGCATTTGCATTAGAATATCGCCTGCTTTCGCCGGACGGATCAAAGCGAAGTAAAGAACACTTTCTTTTTTTTTTTTAATCTTTACGCTGTCTTACGCATGCTCTAGCACCGAGATTAATATTTAGACGTCGTCGTTAGCCTCATCTCACCCGTCGGAACGTATAATGACGTATGGCGATGACAACTCGGCTTGCTAATCGCGAAGCAGCAGCCTCGGAGATAAGTCATTATCTCATTAATTACTGGACGCATGCGCATATATACTTATTTCATAGTAGCGCGTATAATATCCGAATACGCACGTGCATTCCGTCACTCTGGTGAGTGCCTCCTCTACTAAAAGAAAAAAAAAGTGTATCTGCAAGCGACACTTTGGTGCGCCGAAATCGCCAGTGATTTAGTCTCCTTCGTGTATGTGAATCGTTTCAGTGCGTCTCGTAAGATGCCTATATAGGGACGAGTCACTCGTCTCAGCTGTGTCGTATACGGGCGATCGATTCTGTGCAGAGAACGGCGTTGTGCATAATGTAAGCCGCCCTCTCTCTTTTTTCCTATATACACGTCTTCAAGTGCCGCTCTTACTTTTTTTTTTTTTTCATCTTCCTGTTATTCTTTTTATCGAAGTATCGATCGACGTTTTATGACCGCTTATTCCCCCCCCCCCCCACCCCCACCCCCCCCCCCCCCCCCCACACCTCTGCTTTACAAACGTCGCTGTCTGGGAATAATAATAATAAAATAATAATAAAAAAAGAGCTGAAAGACGGTTTTCCGCAGACACCATAATTACCCGGACGCGTACTCAGACGAGCGCGGGGCTCCGTCGCTAAAGAGAAAAAAAAAAGAATAAGAGAGAAAGAGAGAAGTAAGGTTTAAACCGCGTGCCCGTGCGCACTGTCCTCGTCGCTGCTCAAGTGTTGTGCTTGCCTTAGATCCGCGCCGCGTAACAGCGTCTGTAGATCGCGTTCCTCCGGACTCCGCGTGTTTGCCGAGCGGCGTAAAAAAAAAAAAATGCAAAAGTGAAGACATTCCGCGTGCGCGCTTTGTGAGCTTTGCTGGAATTTTTCCGCTCCTCTCCGTTTGTGTGTCTTCGTGTACACGAGTGATTTTCTTCTCTATATCGCGTGCTCCGGTACATTATCCGTTGAAATTCAGCTCATTAGGCCTCGTCTATGACGCCGCCAGCAGCAGTATAATCGTCTTGGGATGCGAACGTCGTTGATCGCGCTCAATTTTTTTTTTCTTTTTCTCTTGCTTTTTGCGCTGTGTACTTCGTTAAGGGGACGTGCAATGGAGTTTATGTGGAAGTGACAGTGCCTGTCTATCTACTAACGATGGAGGTGCATTCTATATTAAGAATCGCTTCGAAGAGAGCTGCACCGGTTGCAGTGTTTGGGGGGATATGGTGGATCGGGTCTTTGGGAGAGGATTTCGTCCTGCGGTGGACATAAACATAAACTTTTGTTGTTGTTCTTGTTGATGATGATGATGACGTGATAACACACCGTGATAACACACCATGATGGTGATAACACACCGTCATGGGGGCGAATGAAACCATAGATTATAGTACCATCACTTTTGTGTTTGGCAGCGGCAATCGATCAGATCACAAAGCTTCATATTTGTATAGTTGTTCGCACACACAGGAATGTCGCCGCTGTGCACGATAGTTCGAGATTTGGATGGTTGTATACGTATTTGTTATGATTCCCAGCCGGCAGTGCTAGACTTTTTTTTTTTTGTTTTATCGGCAGCAATTTGTCAAAAACGTTGCTTTTAGCCAACGTTACTTTTTTCCCTTGATCAATGATGCTGCTCATCATTGAGACTGCATATGATGTTCATACTCTGTCCCTTTTGAACGTTTAGAGTGGGTGTGCGAAGGAAAATAAGGTAACGCAGCTTGCCATCGAAAACTATATTGCGAAACTATATACCTTCTTTCCTCTCCTCCACCCCAACCCTCCGTCTACCGTATAATTAGGCATGTAGACAGTCTCTTGCCTGCCGTTCCTTACATTCGCACACATATTGAAAAGTAAAGTTAGTCAGGCACCGTTATAGTCGTAAGGCCGTTCAGCTGTCACTCCGTAGCCTTCTTGCCTCGATTCGCTTATTCACGACCTTTGTGTTGATGCTTTTGACGCTTGGAATCGGAAAACAATAAGCGTCCATAAGGTCGCGCAGACTCTCCTTGTAAAGAACTGTCGAAGCCTGTCTGGCATCTTGCTGTGGCGCCATTGAAGGAGGTCTAGCCCGCCTCTTTCCCCAGTGTCCCTGCGAGGCCGGGTTTGTTGCGCTTTCGTCAACAAGTCGACGAGCAGATTATTCTTGTGATATAGGCTTTCCTCCTGCGCATTTTTTCGCCACGTGCAACCATTACTGAAGGTAGCAGGTGAGAGAGGCAGGTTGTTGGCATTGCAGAAACTTTTAGAAAGAAAGTGCGTATACTGTATATAGGCATATCCGACAAGAGTTGCTGCAGCTTACTCTATGTGTGTATAATGCAGTAATCGCTCTCCCGAATCTCGTGTAATTCAAATTATATTGACTATAGCCTACGGATGGTCTATGTAGGCTTGAGGTATTACGCATTTTTGTGTGATGTGAGATGTGGTGCAAAATTTTTTGTAACTCTGGGTGTGCTTGGCGCCAATGTTTCCGCAAGCGGTCCATGTCTTCTTCGAAGCAGCAGCGACTCCAAGGTATATATTCCAAAGTTTTTGCTGCCATTTTCGTCTCTTCTAGCTTCCGTCTTTCCCTGAACGTCTTAGTTGTGAGATTACAAGGGTATATTCTTACTTTATTTGTTTCAATTGCATTTTACTGTGGCTCTGTTTCCCTGCTATGTACATCACAATCATTCTGAAATATACATTGTACAAGAGGTCCCCTTGCAGTCTCTGACTATGGGACCTCTTTCTGTATATCATGCACATGTATTCTTCTTCATTTAGCACAATGAAACCTTCTGTTCTGTGCAGTTCTGTTGTGGTCTGGTGTTGCTTTTACTCCACGGTTTAATGTTTGATGAAGGGGTATTATTTAATATATCAAGTATATTCGATGAATGGGTAATATTTATATATATATATTGTAAACATTTATTTGGATTTCATCTTCCTCATCTGTCAATAACCATCATCAGTTTTCGCGTCGTGCCTTTTCGTCATCGGTGCCATCTTGCTGTTGCTTGAATAAAGCGTCAGCTGAACCGTGGTATTTCAATACCTAGTATACGAGACTGCGTGGGAGGAGGGGGGCAGGAAGAAAGCACGGACTCGAAGGTCACGTGACTCGGCGGTGCCGTCTCGGTGGCGTAAGGAGTTCCTCCCATTGTCTCGCGTGAGCCCCGTGACGTGTGGTTCCCATTGTCCGATTCGAAATGCGTTCGATCGTTTTAGAGCCACGAGACCGGCAGCCATCTGCCCGTGGTTGACGACTTCCGACGTTCTCGCCAACGCCTCGGGTGCTGCCGAGCGCGAAAGAGCCGCGTTTTTACGGTCGCTTCAGGCCTATAACTGTGCAAGGTGTGCAGCTTCCCTTTTTCGTTTGCCGGCCGGCCACGATCGACTTTGTTCCCGCCATGCGCGGTAACGTTGTGGACTATACCAGCGTGCGTTAGGTTATTCACTTTTTTTTTCCCTATTACTCCTAAAATTTATGTGTCTGGCTATAGAATCTCGCTTTGCTTGCAGCGCGTGCCTTGTTGCCCGTATTATTTTCTCCTTCTCTTTTCCCTTCTGGCTGGAGGATATAATGTAGCATATATATGGCCGGCATTGTTCTTACGGTCTGCTCTGTCGGCTAAAGCTAGCCCCTGGCGTCTAGCCAAGTGCAGAGTCCGCGTTCGTGTGCCAAGCAATTGCCGAAGGGTTTTCGACCTTGCTCTCCCGGCGTTTAGGGCCGACACATCTCGACGAACCTGTATCCGCTGTTACGTATACGTCGCCGTATCTCTCCCGCGGGCGGCGGCGGAAACAGCCGATATGTGTGCGAGAGGCATTTTTACTCTACCGGCATGAAATTGAATCGGCTGGCACAAGACTGGATATATTGGACATTATCGGCATAGATTCCTTAGTTCCGCAACGGGCGTAAAAATGCGATAATTATCATCATTAAGTTGGTGGTGGTAGGGGAATGGGGTGATTAGAGTATGTCTGTCGTCTGGAGTTCTTGGTGACCTTTTTAAGTTGTAGGTTGTAGCAGACATTGAACGCACGGAAAGAAACACAAGAACACAGCCTCGTTTCTTTCTCTCCGTGTGTCTAATGTTTGCTGGAGACACTCAACATGGCGATGAGTATGATGATGATGATGATGATGATGATGATGATGGTGGTGGTGATGGTTATAATTCGCGAAGGCTACCCGTTCGATTGCCGCTTGGCGTTTACTGGTACTAGGAAAATCTTTCAATAATTAAGGGGCACCGTTTCTAAGAAAGAACTTTAAAAGCATGTGCAATGTTATAGCGGCTGAACTAATTACAAACTACGCGAGTAGTTTAGGTAGGTAGCTTGTACAACGCACGCCTAGAAGGACAACGGATAGGTGTGCGAGCATGGCTCGTGTTTCATTATGATGCCTAGTTTGGGCAGAATTCAAAAGGAATTGCGCAGGAGAAGAGTGACGCTTTCGGCGCAATTGAACCTCTACCTCTATCGAAAGATTGGGGCATAACGTTGTTATAGCGTGCCAGACCCGGTTAGTTCGTGCACGCGCATTAGCGCGGTATCGCGGAAGTCGGTAAACAACCTGGTGGTCCACGCATCCCCGAGGTCAACGCAAAAAGAAAAAAAAGAAAAAAAAAAGAGCAAGAACGATCGATCGGCTCTGTCGAAGCAACTGCGCCGCCAAGCGTTGGTTCACTATAAGATATCGCCTGAAGCTGAGCGAGATGACCCTAATTTCATCTGACGCTATGGAATTTCCCAATATACGTAGATTAGTGGGCATCTGTTCCGATAAGAATCGTGGACTTGTATAGCCAGGCGATCTGAAGTTGTGTTTCTATGCATAATGCAGTCATTTTTCGTTGTCAGTATTGTTTCATTCTGCCGAAAAATGCGTCTATAGCTGCATGTCATGTTGTACGGGTTATAGTGTACCTCAAGACGATGAACAGTGCGTGAGAATTGAAATTGCGGCTAGGAAGTCATACAAGGAAAACAGTGCAAGAAAGTCTGCAGGTCAGACAGAGTGCAGTACGCGCGCTATAACTGCTGATATTGTCTGCAAGCACAGGTGCCCCAGTTGTTCCCGTAAAAGAACTGCCGCGTGACGCGTGCAATGTATATAGGCTCGATGTGATGGGTACACCGCGCGTTGGAATTTCTTATTGTGCACGTAAGGCGCGTTTTTTCTGTTGCTGTATCTGTGGGACTTGTCTGCTCAGAATGCGACCTGCAGGCTGCAGTCACGATTGTATCTGCTGCCTTGTTCTTCTGCAAACTGTGCAGTACTACGAAAAACAAACGCGTTTTAGTGCCGATCGCGCGCGTGTTTAAAAGAAACCGTGTCGGTAAATAATTTATCTGCGGCTTCTCCTCGACATTCATTGTTCTCGAAACACAAAGCCCGATGAGTGAGAGGGAAGTGCAAGTCGACCGTGAAAGTTTGTGGACAAGACATGTTTAAAAAGGTATGTCTCGCTTTGCCTCCCTCTCTCTGTCTCTCTATTGCTTCCCGACAACAATCATATCTCGATCAACGCTGACGCCGCATCTGCCGGAACTGCTGCTTCGTTCAATGACATTTCTCTTCGTTCTCACGTATACTTGCTGTGTCTGGTTGGTATTCGCGACACGCTCACTCTCATACATCATATTAGAAAGATTGAGCCGCAGACGTTTCTCACTAATTCAATGACGTTCGCGGTGCGAACGGCTGTGAATGATTGTCTTCCTAATGTTAACAAAATAATGGAGCTTGACCTTTAACACCTGATAGCGCGGACGTGAATGTCCTGATATACAGTTGGTGTTTGACTCCGCTTTGGAGCGCGCTTGAACTAGCTGCCAAAGACGTTCGCTCCGCTCAGAGACCTTGCACACGCTGGGTATATATCATTGTATATACGTGTGCAGGTGTCGGTTTCGTAGTCCTGGGGCTGTAGGAGAGTTTGATATCAAGATTACAATGGCCGAATCAGCGGCTCCCAGAAAGGTGCGCTCTGCTTCGAGGTTCTGTGGTTTACGTTGGTATTGTCTGGTACTGCGTTAAATTTGCATATCTAGAGTACTTAGTTGTCCTATAAATTGTTGCTGAGAGATGTTCTCTATAGACACAGTAGTTAGTTTACGTTAAGTTTGGCTAGGTTGATTGATTGATATGTGGGGTTTAACGTCCGAAAATAGGTTTGGCTAGGTGAATTACTGAACCATCCCCGATGTAACTCGGCATCTATAGCTTTTACAAACAAAGCCTTCGGAACATTTCTGTGTTCAGCGAACTCAGAGATGTCGCCAGTATCAAGGCAGGCTGCGACAACATCGCCTTGAACTACTTTTGGGTAACCTCAAGCCTGCATGCGTCTTTTTCTGTGTATAGTGTGATAGTAAAGGGAATGTTTTACAATGCATTTGCACAATTACAGGCGCTCACATTTTAAAAATTGTTTTTTCAGACACTTCGTATTATACTCCTGCGTGTAACTGAACGTGTTCTAACAGCTAGAAATTTGTAACGGTAACGTACAGTCGGCCAAATCTTTTGCTATTGTGCGCAGTGGCCACTTTTTTTGTTTTTTGTCTGTCAGTGCCATTATAAAACGAAGTCACAAAAAAAATTGCTTCGTGGACATGTGCTCTAAGGGCATCATATACTTGTCCTTAATTCAACTGAAACTTAGTCGAGTCATATGGCCAAGATACACACAAAAAACTGCCACTCATTCATGATACCTTATGATTTGGCCGACTGTACTTGCAACTCGATTCGCAAATGGTTTGAAACCTGGCGCTAACAGGAAACGGTGACTGACGCAGACAGTATAGGTGTACGGCCGCCGTTCGCAAGCGGGCTAGTCTCGTCTACACTGTAAACAGAAATAAGCCGAAATGGGAGTAAATGACCTTGTCCTCTAGCGCACACCCAGATGGGAGTTTTAAAAAACCTGTCTCTGGGAGTAAAAAATTTACTCCCCACCAGAAGGGGGTTTTCGCATGGTGTCAGGGGGGTTTTTATTTACATCCATAGGGGAACTTTTTCAGGTCAGTATGGGAGTAAATTTTTTTGCATCGACCGAGAAAAAAAATTACGTCAGCAGCCGTACCATGCGCAAGCGTAACTTTAATTACATTACATTTAATACGCACAACAATGATTACAGTACACAAACATTATCACAACGTTCACGTAATATCACAACACTCGCACTCACCACAGCTTGCCACACGCAGTACACACCTACCATATAGTCACCGAGTATATATAGGCACCACATTCTGACCTCCTGTAGCCCAGGTTAAAGCCTTTTTGTTTCTAATAATTAAGCAATAAATACGCACGGCGTAAGTATGAACTTGCGGTGGTCTGATGTAAGCACTTCAACACACATGCCTTTTATCCTAATCCTGCCTAATATTTAATATTTTTTTACTATAACGAAAAAGTTTTATCAGTTGACGCTCTGTCGAACAGGCTGAATTCGCATCAGCAGTGCTGTTTGTGGACCCGTAAAATGCACTGAATCATACACAAAGTGCGCGCGGCCTTGAATAACCACATTAACGAGGCACATTCAGCAGCTCCAGCGATGAACCGAGGTAGACCGCCGCTACCGCGTTCGACGACTAGGCCTCACTCACGAGTACGGCACGGTGATTCGATGAATGACAGCTGGCGATCACAAAATGCTTGCTGATGTGCAGTTTACGTCTCATTTTTCCCATGCACAGAAATAGGTGTCCGCTATCCACGCAGTTTAAGCTACGGAGCGATAGACTTAAACGAATGAGACGGTTCGCAGTCGCTGTTCCCGTTGCTCGCATGCATTGCATGTATAGCTCGCAGAGCTCGCCACGGCGGCCGGTGCGCAGTGCGAGCTCGATACGATGCCGGCTTGATACCGACGCCATAGCGAGGCCTTCCTACCGCTTAGATGTTGCAGCCGATGAAATACCGGTGACACTCCGAGAAGCCACTATCGGAGGAGATGGGGCGAGCGCGTCGCCGGCGCAACTCTCAGACCGGTTGCCGGCCAGCCTGCCGTAGTCGAGCGAAGCCTACTTCGAACCGCTTCGAAGTTTTACGGTGCAATCGCTGACGATCGTACTCCGCCTCGTTCGGCGCTCGCCTTGTAGTTAGTCATTGACAGCTGCGGTCGCAAGGCGCAGAAGACTGTTATACATCCCAGCAGCCTTCATTTTTTGTGAAACACATTCTTTGCATCGCCGGTGGTCGGTGCTAGCTCGTAGCGCCTGCCGCGGTGGCTAGCGCACAGTGCGAGTTCGATACGATCCCGGCTTGATACCGACGGCATAGCGAGGCCTTCTTACCACTTAGATGTTACAGCCGGTGAAATACTGGTGACACTCCGAGAAGCCACTATTGGCAGAGACGGGGCGAGCGCGTCGCCGGCGCAACTCTCAGACCGGTTGCCGGCCAGCCTGCCGTAGTCGAGCGAAGCCTACTTCAGACCACTTCGAAGTTTCTGATGGTGAAACTCCAGAAGCAGCCGCTGACGATCGTAACAGCTTACTTTTGCTACCATCAATTTATTCTTCGAAGTTTTTTGTTACTCGGCCCTTTGAAGCGTGGCATTCAGGACGTTTCGTTGAGGAATCGGACCGATGTGCAGCGTGGTTTAAGGTGCGAAATATATTGAAATGTTCCCAGTAAATACCAACCGGTCGTTGCTATTCTTCGCTGCACTTATAATTTCGTTGCCTGTTGACAGATGCTTACACGGTTAGCCACACAAATCACATGTGTTTCACACCGACGTGCAAACATATGCCCGTACAGACACATACACACACACACGCACACGCACACACACACACACACACGTCACGCCCAAAGAGGGTTTTTAAAGCTCCTATAGGGAGTTTGTAACCACGTGACCTGAAACTCCCTGGGGAGTTTAACAAGGTCATGTCGTTCATAAACTCTGTGATCAAGGAGGGGGCGTTTTACGATGACATGTGCCGAGTTCACTCCCTACCAGGGAGTAAATAATTGGGGCAGGGGAGTTTTGTGGGCTCATGTGCTGGAGAAACTCCCATTTCGGCTAACTTTTGTTTACAGTGTATAGGCATACAACATAACCCTTGTTCTCTTTTTTTTTTTTTTACAGACGGCGTTTCAATAGCGTTCGCTTACAGACACAATGGTTTCCGCAGCTGTATACATATGAGAACTAATATCCTTCTCCTGACGTCAACTTTCTGTGGCAGCACAACCAAGGCTACACGGAGCCGATGCACATGCTTCTTTGGAACGCTTCTGCACCTAGTCCGTGAACGATAAGCTATCGTAGACTACGTAGCATCAAAGAAAATATTAAAACAAAAGTACAGGTGTTATGTTGAAGATTGTTTGCATTGTCAGAAAACTTATCCCATGAAAGATTTTCGTTTTCTTTTTTGCTGTTTTCAGTTTTCTCGAAGTCGATTTCATGTTTTCCAAGCCCCTGTAACCAAGGATGGAGTCACTCAGTTCCAGCAGGTGCACATTGATGCTTGTAAGCCAGCATGGGCCCATGTGTGTGATCTGTGTTCATCGAATAGTAAGAAACGAAGACACCAGTGCGCGGTGAAATGTTTTGTTGTCTGCACGCCATCACCGTGGAGGTAGTCATGCTCAGCTAAAGCTACTAAGTCTTTGTAACTTCGATCGTGTTGCCACAGAAAGTTGTCGTCGGGTGTACGCGCAGTGATTTCGTGCGACTAAAAGCACTCTTTTTTTTTCTCTTTCGCCTGTCTCGCGTGAAGCTACGTGAAATACGTTGCAGACAACGCTGTGGGCTTTTCTACGTGTTTTTTTTTATACTTTACGTTTTTTCGTTTATTTCCCTGCACACACTCTTCCTGCTTCAATACTGACACGTGCTCACTAATGGTATAGCGGGTTCTTGTGATGATAGTTTCTAACTTTGACACTTACCAATGCTGCATATAATACGCCACTGCCCTGTTTCTTTTTGTAAACGCGGGAACAATTAATAACCCCGAATTTCGTGATGCCTCGTTTAAAGAACTGAGCTCTGTTGATAGTGATCGTTGGCGCTCTTTGGCCATCAAATGGTCCTTGCTCCATACAACACTACAAATCGACAATGGTCGTTCGATAAGAAATAACACGGTAACGAAAAATGCGCGTGTTGCGAATGGGCTAAGTTATAACTTGCTGTAATGCCAAGCATTTAGTCGTTGCTAATTAGGGCCATTTCTAATTAACAAAAGTACACGCACCAAAGTAATCTTTAAATGAGTTCAATTACTATCGAACCGCGGCCCCTGTTGTGCCTGTACTCGCTGGTATAAGTAATTAGAGCTTCCTGGAAAATTGAGCCTCGGGCGAACGCGCTTAGCTGGACGACTCGTTTTCAGCGCTTTTATCCCCGCTTGTGGGCTATCTTAAGAGATTTTTTTTTTTCTCGTTCACGTTAAGTTAAACGAGCCCCTGTTACACACTGACGCCGCGCGGCGACTCGCTTTGTTTGACGATGCGGAGGGCGCTGGGACGTGTTTGTCCTCGCAGCTGTTTGATCTCGCGCTTCTTTCGCTATATACGCAAGGACGCTCGACAGCGGCGATCGACTCTCTTTCACGTCGGGTCCCGGGCGGGGATGCGTGTTTTATCAGAGCCTTGGAAACGCTTTAAACGGCCTCTTGTTTTCTTTTCCCGTTTCCGGAAGCGTTAAACGAAAGCGGAATGAATTGGAGGGAGGGATTTGTGTGCCTTGTGAGACCTCGCGCACACGGGGCTGCCTATTCAGAACTCGCATTCATTAGTGTTTCGTCGTGTTTATGCGTTGTGTTACAGTGTTTACGTACACCTCGTCGTTTGCGGTACGGATTGTCAAAGAGCGTGCGGTACTTCGCGCGTATGTAAATGATCTTGATTTTAGGTGGAGCCAAGCCTCTCGCTTCTTTCGAATTCCGCCCGTATTTTGGTGGACGTAAAAATGCCAAAGACGTGCTTTTTAATTTAGGTGGACGTTGAAACCTGGTCATCGAAATTTCCGAAGCGCCCCAGTTTTGGGACGTAAAAACCACGGTATTATTATAATATCGTTCTTTTGGGCAAAACTCCTTTTTGCGAACTTTTACTTGGGGCTAAGTGCAGAGGTTACCTGGTTGCACTGAAACCGGCGTAGTGAAAATTAATATGGAGTGTATTGGTTCGGCGTTTCGATTTACAGTGCGCTGTGGGAGCCAAGATGTTTTGGAATGCACGGAATTACACGGGAGAGCTGCTGCGTTCGCATGCGCTTGTGAGGATTAGCCAGTTGGGTTGGCAGCTTGTGAGATTTTGCCGGTGCAGCAGCGATACACAACGGTAAACGATTCGGTTGCATATCTTTATTGCAGGCTTTAACGCTGGTTAGTTTTGCTCTGCCGCTCGACCAGCTAGCTGAACGACGGGAAAGTCAGCTCCTCCTGAATCCAGTATAGTTGAAACTTGATAACCATTTTATTTTTTTTCTTTCTCTCTTTTAGCCTCAAGTGTCTTGCGTGCTGGCTTGACAGGAGGGGGGGGGTGGCGTTTTACTGACAGTTGTGTCCTGATTTAGTCGGCACCGATGTAGTGCAGGGTGTGCCATGTATTGTGAAGTGTCAGCAGACTCAATTAGCATTTTCGCAAGGTCTACTTCATCTCACCAGCGCTTTGCATTGTGACTAAAGCTGTGGGCAGAGCCAGCCAAGAGGGGCTCCTCCATCGTCAACTTAGGTGGATCTTAGCTGCTGTTCGAGCTTGCGTAGCTTTAAACATACATTTTTTTTTATTCTTGATGAATATATTAAAAAGGAATAGATGAACACCATGATTTCATGGGCCTCTGCTATCCGCATTCGTAGCACGGTGAGGCCCGTGGGAATGTCTGACCGAATAGAACTTGTCTCGAGTAGGGGCCTTCCTTTGCTAACTGCCGCGCTTACTGGCGTAGTATCTGCCACTGTAGACCACCGTGCACTTATATTGCCGTCGTGACATGTGGAGAAGGAAACGGGGTCTGCCAGACGCGCTTCCGGTTTGCCATCCCTTGCTTTTGGGAGGCGATAAGGGATGTAATGAAGGAGGAAAAGGGAAGGATATCAATCAATGAAAGTGCAGTACCGACCTAGTCGGCATACGCCTCGGTCTCGTTTTTCTTTCTCTGGACTTTCGTTACGCCTGAGCCTATGTAAGAAAGGGCGCCATCTTTGATTATAACGGTCGCACCGTAACCAGGACTGTGGTGCTGATGTGTACATGGTTCAAGGTCAAGAAAACACGCCGGCAGTAATGCTTGTACAGATGTCAGCGTAGAGGAACACCTCTTATTTCCTCCGGTCGGTCCAGGTCGTAAAGACGACTCGTCTGCCCGTTTTACGACGATGCTGCAGGGCGTACGCTGCCGCAGATCGTGGTCGCGCTGGTCCGTCTCGCGTCGTTTCGTCGCGCGTCCTTGGGTTCTGCTAACCTAATGACGTCATCGGTTTGCTCGTGGTAGGGCAGCTTTTATGGAGCACGTCAGGGTTTTGACAGCGCGCTCGGTTTCGGTCGCAGCCCGATGCCCCGCCGTAGCGTTGCTTTTGTCCCACTTGATCGATGTCTCAAGTACTCATGCGTTTCACCTCCAATATTTCGTTTGATGCATCGTCCTCAGTCGATTTGGAAACGTAGCAAATAGAGCCTGAAAAGCTTACCACGTCCTAGTGGTAGAGCCCGGCGTGTTATACATCTTTATCGGTGGGAGTAAACTGCGCGAAGTGCTTATGGAACTCGACGTGTCATGCATTGTGTCTCCGTCCCTATAATGTTGCGCTGCGGTTAACGACGACTTAGCTTCCCTATATGAAAATTCTGCTTGATATAATACGAGAAGGAGACTGACTCGGAAGAGTAAACACAGATATATCGACAGCCGTTTAAGCGAGCCGCGCCAGCGATATTATAGGCCGCCGCTGGATTTCAATCGTGTTTCGGTCGAGGAGCGTGAATAATACACGATAAAAACGTTCCCGTGCTTGAATTTATCTGCATTTAACAGAGCCAGGGAGGTTATTAATTGTTATTTAAACAAAACAGCGACACATACAGGCAGTTCTCTCACAAACCCAGACGTATTGTTTTCTCGGTGACAAACATCAACGAATCGAAAAGGGCGTTGGTTATATTGATCATGTGGAAGGCGGCCTTATGCCTTTGAAGATCACTGACTGCTGTGAACGAGCACGCACACACACACACACACACACACACACACACACACACACACACACACACACACACACACACACACACACACACACACCACACACACACACACACACACAACGCACGCGCACACACGCACGCGCACACGCGCGCACACACACGCACACACGCACGCACACACACACGCACACACACACGCACACACACACACACGCGCACACACACGCACACACACGCGCACACGCACGCACACGCGCACACACACGCACACACACGCACACACGCGCACACACGCACACGCACACACACGCACACGCACACACACGCACACGCACACGCACACACACACACGCACACACACACACGCACACACACACACGCACACACACGCACACGCACACACACGCACACGCACACGCACACACGCACGCACACACACGCACGCACACACACACACGCACACACACACACACACACACACACACACACACACACAGTAACGCTATGCCGGCAAACATTGCAGCAGTGCAGTGAAAACTGCCGTGACATCGGTCTATTAGATCAATTCAAGCTTCTGCTGACCGCTACACCATTCGATACATCGTGACAAATTGTAGCTACGTACAGTCGGCAAGACTACAGTCTTTCTGCACCTCAGCACCTCGTTTTTTTTTCGCTGATTATGGGAGAGCTACCTATCTCGGGAAGCCCTCTTCGTCATTTCGTATTGCCGTCACGCTGTCGGGAAACGGAGGAACGGTGCAGCCGAGGTGAGCCACCGTATAGATGTTGTCTCCTCCCTGTGGTTCCCTTTTCCCCAGGTGTGTGCGTGCGTGAGTTTGTCTGCGTGTGCGCGCGCTAGTCGGAAGAGCCAATTTCAAGGGAATTGAAAAACGCTTACGCGAGGAGCTCCGTTTCGGAGAGATAACGTGGCGGCTCTTTTTCGTTTTTTTTTTTAGCGTTGCCCTCCACCCTCTGCATGCACTGCACTATATCTCTCTCATACGTTTTACCCCGATCGATCGTTCGTAAGGCTTTATTACTTTTTTTTTATTGCTATTTTGTCTTTCTTAATTTTTTATTAGTTCGAGAAAAAAGTATCGTGGCTTTGAGGTGAGAGGCGAAACGGCGGACCGAAGGAAGGAGAAATTTGGTGGCGGGCCTTCTGATTTTTCTCTCGAAAGCGTTTAACGGGTACCCGAGAAACGGTCCAGCGCTCGTGCCGTACGGGCAAGATCGGGGGATTTATTATTGCCGCTAATGCTACAGCGATCCCATCCCCGCGCGGCGGTGGCCGTGCTGCGTGGATTCTCGACTGTTGAGATTACATTTAACGACGCTTTCGCGACGCCTCGTTGTACTTTGACACTTTCTTTTTTTTTTTTTCATTCAGAGACCGTGGCATGTGGTTAAACTTGACCTCCCTGGAGTTACTGAGGCGTTAAGTGTCGGTGAGGTAATGCGAGTCTTCCTGTGTAGGTGACGGAAAAGGACGGCGTGCCGTGGTGGTGTCGCTCGGGAAGGCCGGCATTCTTCGCATTCCACTGAAATGGGCTTTGCCAACAGCGGTCATCTGTCTTTAGAAAAAAAAAAAAAGAACAGTGGTCCGTGGTTCAAAATTACGTTAAAGGTGTTACTTTATGGTCTTGCGCAGGCTGTGTGACCAGCGGAAAACCTGCTCTCTTGAAAAGAGAGAGATGGTGAGAAGGCCTCTATTCTTTTCCTCGCGTCATTTCTTTGTGTAGTGTCCAGCGAAAATTGGCTCCTCGATTCATGCCCCTTTCGTTTTTTTAAGCTAGGTAAAAAAGTTACGGTGTCAGCAGCAAGTGCTATATATATATATAAATCACTCTCCGCTTAGAGTCCTGTTGGGACTGCGCTGACTCCGCAGGAAGTGGCGTTCAAGACCGTACGACGGCGCTCAATCTGTGTTCACGGAGCCTTATTTTTCCCCCGTTTAACAAAACTATAGGTTTGAATTGAATTTGAATTTGAATTGAATCTTTATTTTCATGTCTGGTACAACATGAAGGATGGCGGGAGTAAAAGCTGCACTAAAACAGCTTGACTAGCTCCCGCTACCTAAAAATAAATGGGTCACAAGCAGTGGCTTTTACTGCACGTCGTGCAGTAAAAGAGCCGATAAAGGCATTACGGCTCTTTTACTGCACGACGTCGATTCTTATGGCTTGAGGATCTAGTTAAGAACCCTACGCCATCCGGGATCGTATAGCTGCTCACACTACTTGCACTCCGTTGGGACACAGCGACGAGTACCTCCGTTTGCGTTGTTCTGCTTCTTAAGTGTACGCTCGTCGGTACCTGTCTCGTACGTGCGGCCAGCCCATAAAACGGCTTCACTCGGCGAAGACAGGCGCGTGTACTCCGAGAGAAACGCGCTGAGTGGAGAATGGTAAAGAAGATGAAGAGGAAGAGGGAAAAACTGGAATAAAGCTCTCGGGGGCACTTCGAGAGCATGCGCGTGTTCTTGTGGCATTCGCCCACTTTTGGCGCTGCTTTTTTTTCTTATCTGGGTGGTATGCACCGACGAAGAGGCTGCAGCCCAGCTTATCGCAGGCTTTTTCCCGTCAATAAAGCTTATCTCTCGTACAGCGTGTACCGCGCGTGTATATGATATTTCCGGCCGAGCGAGACGCATCCACTAAAACCTGACGGGTTACTCGTATAAACTCTCGACAAAAGGGCGTTGTAATCTCCGGGCGACGCCGAGAAAACGTTACGCCTTGCGTTGTTTTGTCTTGTTTTTTTTTTTTCGTCGCGTGTGTAACGATTGTACTTTTATCGCGCTCGCTACGTAACTGCGCATATAATACAGCGTGCGGCGGTGTTTGAATGCGCGGCGGCTGCAGTTGCCCCGCTGTGACTAATCACGCTGATGGATGGGGCGGAAGCCTGAGCGAGCGTCTTTTTGCGCTTCACACGCATCCCAGCTGTCTCAGCGTTCCGCGCGTCAAGTGCCGTGTCTCTTTCTCTCTCTATCTCTCTCTTTCCTCTGGGTCCTGTCGGTTTCATGGCACTCGCGCGGGCGGTTTTTTTGCGACCGCCCTCTCTCCGGAGTGCTCGCCGTTGGTCGCGGCATCGTGATTGCGGTGTCCCCGCTTTTTGCCGCCGCCGCCGCCGCTGCTAACAGCCGCTACTTGTGCTGCTGCCGCCCTTTTTTCTCGACGCCGCACTGCTGACCGATGGGCGTGCGTGTGTTTGGACGCGCGGCGGCAGCCTAGCTATTACTCGCTGTCGCGTGGCCCGGTAGTGCGTGCTGCTTTCGTTTTTCTCTGCGCGTTGTTTTTTTTTTTTTTTTGTATACGCCGAGCTTCTCTTCCCTACGGCCGTGTGGTTTGTTGGTTCGCACGCTTGTTCCGGTGTTTGTCTGTTCGTTGCGGTGATAGGGGCGGAGCGCCAGCCGAGCTCGCTGACGCGTTTCCATCTCTTTTGTTTTTGTCGCGCGCCCGTTGTTTTTTTTTTTTTCGCGGTATGCTTGTTGTGTGTTTGTGTGCCTCTCCTGCTTTGCGTCGCCGATGCCGTGTGGCCGCTGCTGCCTCGGCTGTCCGGACGGCTGTCACGCCCCTCGATTTCTCTTCGAACGCCAGGTCACGGAGAGCCCCTCACGTTCAGGTCAAGTTTGTTATTTCTTTCAAGTCGGCAGCTGGAACGTGCCCGCCCACTTTCTTTTTTTGTCGACGCGGCCGTGGCGGGCTTCTTCTGGGAAATGGGGGAGAGTGCACTCGGAGACACGCTTTTGTTTGTAGCGTTGTCATCGTCTTTGAACTAGGAAGGATATTCACCGCGTAATTGTACGAACACGGAGGTAATATCGTTGTAAAGGACAGCTAAGAATGCACAAATACCTTGGGGCGTTTGTGACAGCGATTTATACGGGGAGCGAAACGTGCAAGCCGTGGGTTTTGTGGTTGTTCGTATTCCGCTATTTATGAACGACTAAGTATGACGAGGTGCGAGTCGTGTTGACGTAACATTCACGTGTAACTTCGAAACACCGTGCCGTTGGTGTAAGCCGCCTGTAACTCTGGCTTTTCCTCAGATGTAGTGCGCTTGCGGAGAAGCGCGCGGAATTTCGAAAGGGAGAAGCGAATGATTCCAATCCGCGTGGCCGCTTCGCTAGGTTCTTCTCTTCATGTTTTCGTGTTGTCACGCTTACCGTTGATTCGGTTTCCAGCGTGAGTTCAAGTGCGTGTAAACTTAGCATAAGGAAGGAAAAAAAAGAACCCAAACTATTTTTTTTACCGTCTTTAATCTAGTCGACCAGTTAATCCAAGGTTAGGCTTCAGCCGAAATGTCTTTTTTTCTTCCCTCCCTCTCTCTCGGCAAGATTCCCGCAATGTGTCTGCTCTGTTAATTGTTGACGTGTTCTGTCGACAACTGAAGCTGTCGTCCCTGATGAGCTTGGAATCCAAAAGATCCGATGTTTCGATGAAAAACAGTTCCATTCTAAAGAAGAAGAAGAAAACATTAAAATGTCGTTACGGGCCGTATCCAGCGACTTTTCCCTCGGATTTTTATACTCTCTTTACAGTTCCGTGTCATTAATTTGTACCGTGTCAAAACTTTCCCGACTGATTGCAACCCCGTTGTTTGCGTCCGAGTACGCAGCTAGCGGTGCGCTTTTTTCGCTTTCATTCTGCGTTTAAATTCTCTGTTGCATTTATCGATTCATTTTTTTCTTTATTTTACTTCATTGTCTTCAGCGAATCAGTAATGATAGAACTGTGCTGAAACGACGTGTCCTAATTCAGGCCAGCTTGAAGCAGGAGCGTTTTTAAATATTTCTTTTTATCTTCGTGCTGCAGAGTAGTGTTTAATTTCGTTGGTGTGTTTTGTAGTGGGTATTTTCGCGCGGTGTTTATTATAATGACGAGTCTCTCGTCCCCTCTCATGTTTATAGAACTGTTTTGTCTGTTGTACTGCTGCAATATGCAAGGCGAAAAGAAAAGTGCCTTACGTCAGAAACCTCTGAACGACTTGTCGATACTTGTACATTGTATCGATGTAGTGTACATGATATCTTAGTGATTGTAACAAATGAGTTCTCGTTGCCGGGAACAAATGAAGGAACGATGCGGAAACCTTTTTTCTCGTTCCAATAATTAAACGCCCTTTCAATTCGTGGGACCGTTCAAATTACTCGTGAAACTCGTTGCGTACTGAAGCGAACCCGATTTTTTTTTCTCTTCATTGCGATAGGAGTTGCGACCGCACGATGTGGTACGTATATAAAACCTTTTTTTTTTCTGCTACAAAGTCTAATAAGTGCACCAATTAAGGACAGCGCTTGTTTCTTCTGGAATCTCTGCCTGCGCGCCGGACATGTCCGTTGGGAGCTTCTATTATATTTTATCCCCATTGTTCAGTGGCAGGAAGCGGGAATAAAACGAAAATCCAAAGATGTTATTTTCTTTCATTATCGCTGTTCTCGTATACGAGGTACGCGAAAATGTTACTGCTGGAAGCTCTCGTCGAGATAATGAACTCTACCATCAGCGCGACGAGGGATCAAGCGCCATGGAGGCCGTAAGGCGCGAGCTGGCGGGGCTTATAAAGCATGCATGAAGTTCGCAATGCGTGCCCCCTCGGGAAACGTGTAGTCCGCAAAGAGAGAGAGAGAGAGAGAGAGACACGCCGCTTTTAAGGCCTCTAGGCCTACGCTATTTCTTTTCCCTTTTTTGGTTCTGTTATCTTGCGACTCTCTGCCGCCCGCCGGCATAGAGAGAGACTTGGTGATTGCCTCCGGAATGCCTCGGAATCCAGCTTTATCGTCCCGCGCTTTGCTTTACAAAGCACCTCGGTGCCCGGGTATATAGCGTGTTCCGCCGAACTCGTATGCCACCGCCGCCGTTTCGCTCCAGCGCGCCGAAGCGCTTCGCAGTATAGTGCGAGCGAGCATGTAGATGTGATTGCGCACGAAAGCCTTTTCGCGCGGCGCTACTAAAGTTTTGCCTAGCAGCTGTTCCAAGAAAAAGAAGAGAAACAAAAGACGTACGTGCACGGGTGTGTGTGTGTGTACCGCAGTTTCGCCATACCGCATAAGCATTGATTTTCCCTAACTAAAGTGAACTTAAATGTATCTAGTCGTTTTGCAGTTGCGAAAGCGCAGCTATAAGTTGCGTAGACTCCCGAACGGAGACCTGCAGACTGGCGCACCGTTTTTATACTAAAAAAAGCCTTAACGCAACAGCGCGCTCTTGCGTCGATGAGAGTCGATGGTGCGTGCCCTGCTGAGCTGGCAGCAATGGCGCTGTATGTACAGCGAGCGCTTTCTGAGTGCGCCGTTAACACCTAGTGCATCATCGCTGCAATCCACCCTTTACCTATACTCCCCCCCCCCCCCCCCGCACGCCTTGCTTCGATTTCTCTACGCGCGCGTCGCAGCTTACAGCCTGGCGTGTTTAATTAAGGCCCCGGCGCGCATCTAGTGGTGCAGTTCATTGATTTATTGATTGGCGACCGGTCAGAAGACCCCTGAGCGGAATTCTTGGAGCGTTGAACAACGCGTGCAGGCACCGGCGACGCGCCCGGGTGTGTACGCCGTGTGCTGCGCTGCTCCCGACCGCGGGGCCAAGCGACCCCTCAGCCCTATTCCTCCTGCTCCTGTATGGTTGCCTCGCTAATCAGGCTGGCGCCGTTTATCGCTTCACGATGGGGAGCTGCAGCTTTAGGGCAGCCAGAAGCGAGGGTACGGGAAGGGATCGAGCTCGGGCGGCTCTTGTTTCATTAGTGAATTTCGATCATAATTTTTTCTTTCTTTTCTACTTCTTTTTTACCCGCTATTTTATTCACTTGCTGCGAAATTGACGCCAAGTGTAACCTTATGATCTGCCGCATATGTGGTCCGTGGAGATATATGAACTATAAATATATATAATTTAAGAAGCATATTGCTGCTTATAGTATAACGTCCTGGTTTTGTGTGTTGTTTGGGTTCACCCCAGTAAATTTATATATGCGTAGAGCACTCCCGCTTGGTATTCTTATAGCCTCTTCCAGTGTAAACACTATCCACCTGAAGCGTAACACTATCCACCCTTCTCAGATGTCTCCATGTGTACGGAGTGGTGTATAGGTGAACTAAATTATGTCGGTACGAAAATCGGGCAAGCTGTGTTCTTGTATTTTTTGTTTGTTTACATCGCCGTAAGAGCCAGTCAAGGATGTGTTACTGTAGAGGTATACCGAACGGGGCAAGTACACATCTAAGAGACAAACTGTGCCCCCCCCCCCCCCCCCGCTTTTTTTTTCGTTTTTGTATGCGTGTTCAACATTGATCAGAGGCCGGGGAAAAGTTTCGCTGCGCTGGTTGTTTGCCACAACTCATTATCAAATACAAGGTATTGCGAGGGCGCTTTTGTCACACAAGTGGTGCGGGATACGCGGTTATTACTACATATGTGTATGCATGGTTCTTCGATATTCATTCACACTGTATCCCACACTATATATGCAAGGAAGGGACGACGAAACCATACGGAAAAGCTTATTCACTGAATATTTTCAGCTGGTGGACCAGCCTTCATGAGAGTATGAGAAAAACAATTCATACATGGCTTTAAAAGTACATTTCGAAAAAAAAAGGGAGACGAAAAAAAAAGGGAGTGTGCCCTCTGTTATTAATAAAACTGCAATTCTCATCATAAATCATTGTACATGTCGCGCGTTTCAAGTGTGGGAAAGAATTCAAATACAGGTATCACAAATTTTAGCTGGGGACTCCGCAATAATTGCGCCAGGGTCATCACTACTCCTAATCGCGATAATTTGGGAGCTGCTTTGCCGCTTCGTTTATAGTGAATTTATTTGCTTGTCGGCTTCCTCTCGCGTGGGCAGTTTGTTTCACGCGTAGGCAGCGCTTTTCTGTCTTCCGTGTTCTTCGTTCATTGTCTCAGGTCCGCCTCGGTGTTCCAGGGGCTAGGGTGCTCGGCTGCTGAGCTGAAGGTCGCGGGTTTGATCTCTGCTGTAAAGGTCGCATTTTCATGGAGGCGTAATGGTATAGAGGCTCTTCTATTGTGCGCTGTCATTGCACGCTAAAGAACAGACAGTCAACATTTCGCGAGCCCTCTTATAATCACGGCGTCTCTTATAATCATATCGTGGTTACCCCGCCGTAGTGGTCTAGTGGCTAAGGTACTCGGCTGCTGACCCGCAGGTCGTGGGTTCGTATTCCGGCTGCGGCGGCTGCATTTCCGATGAAGGCGGAAATGTTGTAGGCCCGTGTGCTCAGATTTGGGCGCACGTTAAAGAACCCCAGGTGGTCGAAATTTCCGGAGCCCTCCACTACGGCGTCTCTCATAATCATAAGGTGGTTTTGAGACGTTAAACCCCACAAATCAATCAATTATAATCATATCGTCGGTTTGGGACGTAAAACCTCATACATTATTCATTCTCTCAGTCGCGCTGCGCCTTCCTATTTTGGATTGTTGACCTGCAAGAGAGACAGTTTTCGTGACACGTCGTGTTTGCAGCACAAGATTTTTAAGACGCTGAACAAGCAGAGACTACAAGTGCCTCTCGCGCTCAGACTATGTCTGCGAGAGGTTCTTCAAGCGCTCTTGGGCTGTCGTCTCGGGCAGCAGTATAGTGTAAGTTGCGGTTTTAATGAGACTGCTTTTATAGCGAGCTGTGCTTGCAGTCTTTGTTATGAGAGTACTTCAGCTAAATGACATTTAAATCACGAGGAGGACTCTTCGAGGTACTTCTCTGGCTTGAAAAAAAAAAAAGTTTGATGGAGACGTTGCCATGGTACCCGCTACTGGTCTTTTTTTTTGTGCTATAGCACTCACTGCATGGTAAATATTGTTGGTTTGTTTAAAGCAAAGCTAGAGAAAGCAGACACAATACGTATATAATATTCACCGGCTCCATAGCAAACACGGCCACAATCAACGCGAGCAAAAGTGGTTTGTTAGCGGTCTCATCAGTGTAGTCTTAGTACAAATTACATTGCCTGTTAAACAGAGAAAACAAATATGTAACAAAAAATGAGAAAAGTCTGAGTATCGTGGCTGCTCTTAGTGTGCGCCACCATCTCCTTTCTTTCTTTTAGGAGCGAAGCTCCTTAAGGCGTGGGCTGTGCGTCCCCTGTATGTAGCCACCTCTCGTTCAGTTCTAAGTATTACGCTAGCCACCGCCCGATCTAAAAATTACAGCCATATCCATCCGTCCATCCGTCCATCCATCCATCTGCCCATCCGTCCGTCCGTCCGTCCGTCCGTCCAAAAGATGCAAGATGTTATAAACTAGACGGCGGTACGTGTTGTTGATTATGAAAGATGCGAGGTGTTATAAAATAGGAATGATGCCACATATGGCGCGTGTCATCGTTCGATATAGTTCGGCGACGTACGCTAGGGGGAGCGTTGCAATAAAATCGAGTGGGCAAAATGTACGGAGGATTCATGGTTTACCAGGTTTACCTCCGGAGCTTCGCCCACTCATCATCATTCACTTCGTGGATATGGCGGCATTTTTTTTCTCTATTGCTTGGGACGTGCGGCGTTATCTCTCTATCGATAGGTGCGTGTTTAGTCCTCAGTTCTCGCACGCGCTCTTAACCCGTTCCCGCTTTGCTCCCTGCGCGTATGGGGAAGCAAAAAGGCAAAGTAAATGGTCGCGACGGTCTTTCGATCGCTTCTTTCGAAACGTGCGTGCGCGGTGTTAATGAACGGCCTCGCTATTGCCGCGCGGTCCTTGTCGCACGCCTTTTGGTTGCCTGGTGCACTGCACAGCCGTCGACATGTGGCGATCGAAGTATACACCGCGCGAACAGGAGAGGCGGCAGAGGGGGAGTGTGCACGCAAAGCTGACGACATCGAGTTGGCGTGGTCGGATGTGCCTCGCTGCGGTCGTGGCCCTCACGATTCGCGGTCGTCTTGTGACGTAGGTTTCAAGGTCGCTGTATGGGGTGCAAGGACGGCGGCGACTGGTTGTGCGAAAGTGTGTGACCCATGCAGTGATGCATAGAGTTATGCATAGAGGGATGCATAAAGCCCGCCGAGGTGGTTGAGGAGTTATGATGCTATAGACTGCCGACTCGGACGGTCGCATTTTCGAATCCCGGCTACGGTGGCCGATGTCATTTCAATGGAGGAAAAATTATAGAGTCCCTTTTACTTAATTAGGTGTAGGTCCGCGCTAAAGAACGGCAGCAGCCTAGTCGAAATTTCTAGAGCCCTCAACTGTGTGCGGCGTTTCTCGTTCATATTGTGATTTTGGGAAGTAGAACCCCAACAATAATAATTATTACTTTTATGCCTGCTGCTTGCTTGTGCTCAAGGGATTTCTTTTTTGTTGTTAGGATGCGGGGTCCTGGTTTATCGAAGGCACATTTAATGCCTTCATATGGACCATCTGTTTGAAGAGCACTGTTCCGAGAGAGTCACTGTGCAAATGCAGCTGTTGGTCTGGTGGAGAAGCATTTTAATTCACAGACAGACTTGTCTTCGAGGAGCTGGGAGTTTTGTCTATATTATATGCAACTGTAGCTCGATCATAGCGAAAGTAATTGTAGTACAACTTTGCAATCTAAAAAGTGGTTGTCGTACAACTTTATAATCTAACTCGCCGGAGCTGTTCGTTTTTTATTTTAGCTTACGGGTGGGCTGTGTTATGCTTGGTCGCCCGGAAATCTTCCACGAAATATGTTGTGGTTATCGACGCGAAGTTCTGAAACGACCGTTTTCCGAGTTGGTGAAGGTTGGTCGCACACATATGGTAGTATAAGAAGTTAACACAGTCGTGCCATACCTTGGAACCCACATAATCTGTTGCATTATTTTGTTCGGTCATACTTGTAATTCGTTATTTTTTAATTTGGTGAAATTATAACGTTTTAAAATACCAGCGTGTATTCCCTGCATGAAGTACGCTGTGTACCGCGCGCCCAGTCGCCCAAACGTATACTGGTGCTTACGCGTGCTGATTTTTATTTCGTGCGATTGCTGCGGAAAGCAGTAAATTTTAGCGCAACAAACTTTTTGATTATTTTAGAACTACCGCTGCGTCCACAGGGCTGTATTGTTCTAGACGTTATGTTATGGCTGAAACCGTGTGCTGAATTTAAAAGCTCAACGAGCGCGTCATGTGGTGCTGTCCGCCGAAGACCATGTGGAAACCATGCCTCGATTTTATGCCTGGCTAGCTGCCTCGCCTCGGTGGTCTAGTGGCTAAGGTACCCGGCTGCTGGCCCGCAGGGCGCGGGATCGGATCGCGGCTGCGGCGGCTGCATTTCCGATGGAGGCAGAAATGTTGTAGGCTCGTGTGCTCAGATTTGGGTGCACGTTAAAGAAACCCCAGGCGGTCGAAATTTCCGGAGTTCTCCACTACGGCGTCTCTCATAATCATAGGGTGGTTTTGGGACGTTAAACCCCACATATCGATCGATGCCTGGCTTGCTGTGTGGCTTCGTCTCGGTTTGTGGCTTACTGCCACAGCCCCTCACCGTGATGACGCGCAGATGTGACTATAGGGTCTGCGTAGAAATCGATGCGTCTGGGAAAACCCGATTCGGCCTTCGTATGCTTGATGCAATATGTTGGCCTGTACGTTACTAACGCTATATCAGTGATGCTGTCATTAAAGGAAATGCTGTTACGATTTTCTTGGTTTCGTGGCTTGTTGGTCTCCACGCGTCAATATGATTGCGATTAACGGATCGAGCCCCTCGGTTCTCGTTTTTTTCTAGTTCTTGCTGTCATTATGTTTCGGAAGCTGAAACAGGGATATCGTAATCACTTTTTCCGCCCACTCATCGTCTACCGCCCCCGGCCGAGGTAGTTATGATGATAACGAATGCGGTATTCTGTTTCGGGCCTGCGCAGTGCGAGACGGAATAAAAGCGGCATACATAAAAGCGGAATAAAAGCGTCTTGGAGCAGGGGCTTGAAGATGGTTAGTATGCAGGGACGGGAGTGCAAGAGTAAACTGATGGTAGTATAATGTTACCGGGCGCTCCGCGCGTCTGCTTCTATATACGTGGGCCCCGGAATTCCCCGTCGGGGCAATACCGTTACTTTTTCGCTCCAGGTGAGCTCGTGAGCTTTCGCGTCCGATGGGATGCCCTATTGGCGCTTGGCAGATTCATCTGAGACCCCAGGTGATCAGTATATACGAAAATCCACTGGTATCACCGTTGCGAGCAATCGGCCAAACTTTTAGGTTGAAAAACGCGCTGTTTGCATGCATGCTGATGACTTCTATACGAACACGATTTATATATTGTTTACCAGTGGTCTCCGCCGTCCATTTCGATACATGGAACGGCCACCATTTGCGTATATTTATTTATACTCCATGTTTATGGACAGTGGTGTAGGCGCCGTCGACAAAGTCAGTCGCCTGTAGCGACGTCGGTATACCAGCGCGTCAGTATATATGACGACGGCGCCTACCCTTGTTTAAAAACAAGGAATGGGTCTGTACGTAGGACCTTCGGGTATAGTTTTCTTTCCATGTAACCACGTCGAATCTAAATTGATTGAAGGATCGGGCGTACGATAAACAGGGCGAAAGCGATAGCCTGTCGCACCTCGCGTTTATACCATTATGCGGGTATGTATACAAGCAACGAAATCTCCATTTTGAGCAGGTTTTATTGACATATATATATATAGCGTCTGGGAAGCCTCCAGGAAAACACGGAGAAGGCAGGATTAGATTAGTCGATAGGAGTTCATTACCGGGAAATAAGATCGATAGGGCGTGAGACGCGAAATATGGCGGCTGCAGATTGAACGGGCTGGAAGCAAATGTTTTCTTATTGGAGCGCACTGGTCCCATATGCGCTCCACAATGTTACTGCTGTGTACTGTCTGTGACTTCAGGCTGTATTTTTCGCTGCGCGACGAGATCTTCCATATTTACTTGAAATACAAAAGAACGCTCAAGTATTATTTTTAGTTTACCTTCGCACAGCCCTGAATGATCAGTGCGATTCTCGATGCCTGCGTCTACGGCGCATTTCGTAAAGTATACTGTAACAAAGTATATGCAGCTTAAGAACGGGGAGTCGCTTCTTTTAACTGGGAGCTTTTTTTAATTAAATTTCAAGCATTTGCACGTATACTGAGATGTACTTTCAGGCGATCGAGAATTTTCGTTCTAATGCTAAAGGTGTGTGAATATATCATCACAAATCCTCATTCAGTGCACAACTTGTTCGCAAGTCCCGCAGCACATGGAAATATTCGGAATGTAACTTATTTAGAGAGAGCTCTGAGCTATAACTCATCTAACTTTCCTTTCGTTAAATCAACGCAAAGGGCTGAGGTATATACCAGCGCGAAACGTTTATATAATTTCGTCCGATCTTTATAACGCGATAGCATGCGCTCGCAACTTTGAACTCTTTCTCGAGAAAACATTAAAACCTTCACTCGCCTGCTGTTGAATGCGCTTGTCTTTACGCACGCGAAACACGTCGCCTGCACGAGTCTTTCGAAACGTTCGCACTCTATTAGCACTCTCTTCCGGGGGCAAACTTTGAAAATTGTTTGAAGACGCTCGCGCTGTCTTATTGGCGCTTCCTTTTGAGCATATTCGGCTCGCTAACACGCGGCCGCTACTTCTAGAAACCGAGGAGCGCATTTTCCGTCTAGCGAACTTTCGTGGTTAGTTCTTGCATCTTTTCATACACATGTGTCTTTGTCCGCCTGCTAAGATTTCGTCGCTTGCTCGTTGGTAAGGCCAAAGTGCCGTAAGGCCAAAGTGCCGTAAGGCCAAAGTTCCGTAAGGCCAAAGTGCCGTAAGGCCAAAGTGCCCGGCGGGGCAACCGCGGCGCACGTCGCCCGCAGAAGTCGACTCTTGTATGTACCGCACTCGTATAACGGTATTTGTTCCGCCGCATTTTTTTTTTCTTTCGCTTTCCTCTTTCCGTTCCGTCTCATACATCCGCTGCCCGTTGATTCATCTTTCCCTCGGGCCTCCGCGTGTGGCTGCGCGATGCGATGCCTTATATACGCGCATATGCCATCTTGCATATTCATACCGTGTATACGGGTACGTTCCCGCGTGGCAATGTGAAGGGCGAGCAGCGTCAGCTGCAGCAGCGGCGGCAGAGCCGCATATATAACATTTCGTGCACATAACATGTGACCGTAACCAGACATACCTTTGCCGTTCTTGCAGGTGGCCTCTTCGCGGCCGTCGGTTGCACCTGTTCCTGCTTTCTCTCCCTTTCTCTCATTTCGCTTTTCACCGGCGTCAGCCGCCGTTGAAACCCTTTGGTGCCGTCCTGATTCTTTTTTCTTTCCTTCCCTTTCCTTTATCCATCTCCTGAGTTTCCATTCGCCTGGGAAATCTTCATTCGTTACTTCGAAGGCGTATAGGGAGTCCTAGAAAGAGTGGGGGAAGGGTAAGGAAGTTTCGGAGTAGGGTCGATATGTATAAGCGGATGTACCGCCTCATGGTCACGCAGGCCCGGCCGAAAAATAGATTACCGGAAAGGAAAACGAATGGGATGCACGCGAGTAAGGAGAGAGAGGGAGAGAGAGCAGCTCGAATTCCCCTGGGAGAGGAAACGAACTGGGCCGGTGGCGGAAGTACGGCGCTGCCTCTTCAGTAGCGGCGCTCTCTCGCTTTATAAGTATATATACTTCATTACGTGTATTGACTCCTACCCTTTTGCGCTTAGCGGATTTTCGCGGCTTCTCTCTCGCATTCGACACCGTTTTGTCGGCGGTATTTTCTTGATATATACAGCAGCCGCAACAGCGCAGTTGCTGGCGCTGCTGTATACTCCGCGGCGTCCAGCGTGCGTGTAACTTCAACGGCAGTGACTAATGCCGGCGCTTCGTGATCGCCTTCGCTGCTGTTTTTATCATTATTTTAAATGCGAAGCATTTCTTAGCGAACTTCGGTGACTTTGAGCGTGTCTATCTATCTAGCCGCTTACGTTTGGGTGTTCTCGTGGTCTCCACCTTAACTTGGTGTGAAGCAAAATTAGCATGGGAGGGTAAGATGGTTTTGACGAATATGACGCGCTGGTCAAGACTGGAATAATGTCGCAATCTCGTCACCTACGTCGTCAAACACTTCCCGCCAGACAGTGGCACATACCCACAAGCGGGTATGTGCCGCTGGTATGCGGGTATGTGCCACATATATTTAGCGTAATTTCATGACTTGTCGCTCATTGAAAAAAAATGCAACACGGTCACCTTTCCTCCGCATGCCTCGCATAACGTCGATTCTCAGGTATGTGGGATCTGTCGATTTTTTTTTAATCTTCTTATTTTCGGCCTATTGACTACATATGCTTCACGATACATGGCACAGGCTATAGGCACCCGTAGAACTATACATTTTTAAGTTGCTTTTTCTCGTTTTATCGCTCTTTCTTTGTCGTTTATACTGGGGGTTGAATGGTATACCTCGCGGCGTCGCTTTCGCCTCGACTTAGAGCGCCCGTCGGCATGCATATTCGACGTCCTCGTTAACGAGGAGTGGTGTAAACTCTTATATTATATTCAGCTCATGGGTGGTGGTCACCTGCAAGTTGCGTATAGCGGCTGCCAAGGTAGTAATCGACATATTTTTTTCGGGGGGGGGGGGGGGGGGGGGGAGGGAAGGTGTTGACTGTATAAGCTTTATTCGCCCTGCAACGACGGCGACGTGGCTGCGCTAATGCATAACAATCGCCCCGTAAGTGAGCTTTTTTTTATTTATGGTGGCTGACACAGTGTATATCGGCTGAAGAGATGAGTATTTTAATTCTGTCATTTCCCACTAACTTATGTTATTCGCTCCCCGTCAGGCACAGTGAACTGAAGTTTTTTTTTTTTTATTATCACGTTGCATAAAACGTGCTTGCTTGTGTTGGTGTGCGCCCGCAGTCAAGCAAAGCCTGGAAGATGCGAAAATGCTATTGACATTGGCAAGCTTTTGTAAACACCAGGAAGGCGTATTAAGTTTTCGGTACATATTTTTTTTCTTTACTCGAAGTTAACTTAACGTTTAAACCTAGGTCAGTAAGGCACGGCGCGATCGGATGTACGGTCAATACGATGGAACTATTTCATTCCAGCGGCCGTCCTTTTTTGTGGTAGTATTAATGGAAGCCTTTATTAAGGCGGAAGCATTACATGTATTATCAAGCGCGAAAATTAACCGTTGCGGTCAACACTAGTGGCGCTAAAAATCCTGCGATGACGTCACCATATGATGTCACCGTGTCGACACTGGTTGCAAAAATTTGTGACACTATTATCCCAGTTTCGTCTCCATCGTATCGGTTTCTGCGTCTAACTATGCCGCATCAGCAACGGGGTTGAATCTCGGAAGCGGCGGCCGCATTTCCGATGGAAGCGAGGCTATACTTGAGGACCATGTGCTTCGATTTGGGTGCACGCTAAATAACCCATATGATCGAAATTTCCGCAGGGTCACGGCGTCTTTCATAATCATATCGTGAATTTGGGATGTTAAACCCCAACAAATGTAGTTTTTAGTCGCTCTAGCAAGACCAGGAATCTATTGTTGCTAGCCATCGTGACGTCACACGAAGACGTCATCACATGACGTCGTTGATTGGTTGCCGGTGGGCTTATCCCGCAAGTAGGGCAAAACTAGGCGAGGGGCGGAAACCTTGCCACGGCTTCGACCCTGGAGACAGTGTGGGAGTGGGATGTCGTTGGGTGCAGAAAGTGTTTGGAGGCGGCGGGGGAGGATCAGTACGTTGACAGAACAAAAAAAAGTGGTGGCCTTCCCCTTAGTGTACCATCTTGGGCTAACGCATAAAGTGACCCTGTGAGTTTGCTTGTAGAAGAATGCTCGCGTTGTTAAATTTTGGTTTGTGTCCTCCGGTAGGGCCCCGCTAGCTTCCGCAAATCGACCTGGCCTAGGGTCGTCGCCGGTGGGCTACCTGTGTCCATTTCGAAGAGTGGCGCCCTTCAAGGCTTGTTGGTGATTCTATCGGCGTTTTGATCACGGTTGTTCGTGTGCAAGGAGCGATAAGAAATAGAAACTTCTCGCAGAGCTTGTTATATATATATATATATATATATATATATATATATATATATATATATATATTATATATATATATATAATATATATATAGATATGCTCACGGCTGGTTATTTTTTTCACCCACTTTTATTTCTTCCTATTTACATTACATTGTTCGAATAACTTCCCCTATACATTCCTTGGCATTATTGTCTGTTAGATCTCATTATATTGTGTCAAACACGGAGAACATCTCTTTTGATTATATATATATATATATATATATATATATATATATATATATATATATATATATATATATATATATATATATATATTTAATATAAAATATAAACTTTCGAGCTCGTTCTCTAGAAACTTTAGCAGAGCCCGCGCCATTCAGTATTTAACGCGGAAGACCGTATTGGGGAAGCTTTCGGGTTCTCGGGCTCGTTAAGGTGCCCGCATGCTTTAGGTTAGGTTACCCCGTTAACTACGTCACCTGTTCGTCGCGTCTGCAGCTATTAAGCTAGCTGTAGTTAATTTGCTTTGACGTGTACCTCTTGAACCCTCGCTTCGCTGGTTTGCTTTCTTTGAATGTTTGTCAGAGTATACAGCAGTTAGAGTACAAATATGCACATGGGTTCTATTATCGTCTCATGAAGTTAGGAAACTCCTAACGTTTGTTCCAGTAAAGCAGCGTGAAATATATTCAGTTTGATCCGGCATGTGCGACCGTTAAAAGAAACGAGATGGGAAAGTAAATTACCATTTTTATTAATTTATTAATAAAAAAGAATAAACATGTTTCTAGCATCAACCATCCAAGCCCCATCTTATTACCTACGCAACCGGCCGACTGTGTCTTCGTTATTTACATATTCCCAATCTATCCACCTTGCTTGACCGTCGCGTTAATGTAGTGTACTTCGCGGACATATTACGCTCTGTTTCTCGCTCTGTTCTCGTTTAACGGGCAAAGCCGTTAACAGCACAATGCCTCTCGAAGGAGAAGCATCGCGTCACATCCTCGTAAAACGAATCCTAACGACTCGTCCGAGAGCAGACATGCAGGAGGCCCTCTTTTATCTAGCGCCGTTTATACGCGCCAGGGAACGAGTGGGAAGCCTCTATATATTGCGAGTGTCGCCGTCGCCGGTTCCACAATCGCCTTCGGGAAGAAAAAATAAATAAATATAAAGGAGTCGTGTCTATAGCGCGGTGTCCCTTTGCGAGGCCGATCCCGCTGTGTTGTAACGAGCTCGCCCTTAACTGGCCATTGTGTGCGAGGCCGCAGCGAAGAAAAGACCGCCTCACGCGGTTCCGGCGCCCGCTGTATTTCCTCCCTCTTCCCGTATATATATACACGACGCGTGGAAAACTTTAATCCCCCTTTCTCGCCCGATTCGGCTTGCTTTTGTTTTATCGTTCGTGCTGTTTGCTTGCCTACTTCTTCTTCTTCTTCCCTCTTCGCGGGACGTCAAGGAGCAGTGCGGACGGCGGAGCGCTAGCGATGCCTCGCTGAGGCGGCTGGACGTATACGGGCGGGTCTTATCCTCACTGCCCCATTTACTCGAAGCGGCTGTGACAGCCCGCGGTGGCCGCTGCCAACGCGGCTCTCGTACACGTATATAACGGAAGCCGGGCTGCGCTCGAGTGGCACTTCTCTCTCTTATATCGGCGCTGCACCCGCGGACGCGATATAACTGTCGTCGCCCGTGGCAACGCGTGCGTGCGCCGAGTGCTCCGAATGACTTCGCGTCTCTGATCGTGGCGGTGGACCCCGGGGCAACTACCCCCGTTGGCCGCCCTAGTGGCAAGGCTGTGGTTCCGCCCTTGTTCGTGGAACTTGATAGTGTTCTGTTCTTGTTGCTCACTCGGGAGATGCCGCTGCCAGAAAAAGGCGAAAAAAAGGGAGAAAGATTACGATGATGACGGCAGGGATAACGATGATAAAGTACATCTCATTCTAACAATCCCATTTAGCCACGTTCGCAGAGCAAGAGGGGCTGGTGATTGCTCTGATGGCGAAGCTCCCGATGAGGTCGTCGCAGTAAGCGTAATCGGGAAGTATACATCGCAGGACCTTATATCCGCTGGGGTGTACAAGAGTAGATTAGAGGCCGTGGTGCTGTGTAGCTATATGCGATTTCTCGTTGCTGAGGTCGGGTACACAGATTCAACTCCTGGTCACGAAGACCTCCTTTCGGTGGGGACGAAATTAAAACACAAGTGCCCGTGTGCTTATATTTAGTCGTATACGTCAGAGAACCCATGCAGGTGGTCAAAACTATTCCGGAGTCTCGCACTTTTTGCTCATAGTCATTTACATGTCCCGGCACGTAAACCCCCATGTGTTTTTCAACGTCCAATATTGCTATTTTCTCTTCTGCTTCCGAGTTTATTCTTTCTTCACTTCTATGATTTAGCCACTGTGTCTAAATAGATGTGGCGTTCTGCTGCTGAGCACTTGGTGGTGGTGGTGGTGGTGATGCCAAGCTAGGCAGCGATATATTTTTTTGTTCCAAAGCTTGGATATACAGACTGCTTTGTTTCGGCCCTCCGTTAAACGTCCGGTCGTTCCTTCTCAATCGTTGCCATTTCTCAGATAGTGGTCAAAAGTATAAATATATATATATATATATATATATATATATATATAGAGAGAGAGAGAGAGAGAGTTTTTCCAATGGGCCACACGTACTCGAGAAGAAAAGAGACACAACTTAGCGGTTGTCTTAGTTTTATTTCCAACGGTTTCGACCTGTGGACCGGTCTTGGCTCGGAGTTAGGGGAGCTGAGGAGAACGTGTGGGCGGGTGCGGGCACATTTCCTCATCCCGAAACCTCAAATGGTTCGCTGGCCATTCTACCTAGCGGGTTCCGCGCTTCAGCTGCTTTATTTCCTTTCTTATATACTCTCTTTATATGCTCGCAAATTCGAATATAATGGAGCTTGAGTAATCTATCTAGCCGCCTCGTTGGCCTTCAGTTTTTTTTTATTACTTTCTATTGTCTAACTTCCTTTCTCTCTCGAAGTTATCGCGATTCACCGCTATACGCAACCGCAGTCACCAGCTCCGTTCGCTCGAATTGGCCGAGACATCATCTTCGGCGTCCGTGCGGAGCCTATAGCAGAGGCTGTCCGAGTCAGTGGGGAGACATCATCTGCAGTAGCGACCCCCGTACCCCCTCGTCCTCCTTCTCCCCCTTTTCTAGACGACGGGTGTCGTTCATCGCGATGGATGTCTCGGTCCACTGCCCGCCGGCAAGCTCAGCGCGGCGGTCTTCCCGCAGCGCGTTCTATCAATGGACGCGCAGCGCACAATGGAAACGTCGTTGCTGAAGGGGTCTTCCCTGCTGGTGCGAGGGGGGTTGCGCGAGAGGGGAGATGAACGCCGGCGAGCGCGGCGGCGGTTAGCGCCCGGACGCCGTCGACCCGCGCGATAAGCATCCGGTCCATCCGAGAGTCCCCCCCACTCTCCATCTCGTCCTCGCGCTCCCAGTTCCATTCTCTTGCACGCACGCACGAACAGAGCGTAGCCTGCCTTTCTCCTTTTCTAGGCGGTGTCTTCTTCTGTGCGAGCCTCCTTCCGCGATACGCGCGCTTCGTTCGAGTCGCTGCCTTCTTCCGGGCGATGTTTCGCGCGGAGGAGTTTTCTTTGCTTTTGTTTTTCCATGATCGGTTTCCCCGTTGTCGCCGCGCCCTTCCGTTCTCTCGTGTTTCCCGCCGGCATGCGTGCGGTCGTCTCTTTTTTTCGCCTCTTTTTATTATTTAACTAAAAAAAACATTTTTTTCCCGGCCACTTTGGAGAACGACAGTGGCTGTTACGTTGCTCACCGCAAATGTGTCCACGAAGCTGGCGCGCGACAGGCTTGTTACGAACGTGCTTCAACGGTTTGCGTGCGGCTAGGATGCATCTGTGTTTCGATGTTGGCCGTTCTTGAAGACGCGGCACATGTATACGAGCTCTTCGATATAGTTTCTTTGGCGCGTCGTAAGCAAGATATTTTCTGATCCACTATGTCTGTAGACTGTGCGCCGTGACTGTTGGTAGTTCTGCATCCTTGAAGACAGCGCAGCCGTTGCATTCGCTTCTAACTGTGAGCTAATTTGCGGCATGTTGTTCTAGGGTGTATGTACCCAGTCTTGATTCACTAGGGGGCAACACTATCGCCGCGCCATTTCGGAGGTTCGTTCTTGCGCGCGTCCTGCTGTCCGTGCTTCGTCGTGCAGGAGGTGTTCCCGAGGTCTCCAGACATTTATAAGCCACCATGAATGCTACCCAGATGTATGTGCAATGTGATGTATATAAGCCGCCGTAGAGATCTCGGACACGGCGCGAGCAGTGAGTTTTTTTGCGCGTGCGACGAGTGCGTGAACCTTCAAAATGGCGACCCCGACGCCATCATGATCAACACATGCACACGCATGGTGTGCACACGCTCACGCCTTTCTTCTTTACATGAGTTATTTTTCTCTGAAAGGAAAAAAAAGTGTATGAACTGCAGTGAAGTCTTGCAAAGAGACGTGTTAAATTGCAAGGTCAAGTGGTATGGCGCGGATAATGCGCATCTTACTATCCATAGCATTGAACCATGTTCGTCGGTAGGAATCCACGCAGAATCTTCAGCGAGTGTTAATCATGCCTTGAGTCAATATAAACTCGGCACAAAAAAACTCATAGTCGTTTACGCATTCGCCTAAGACGACTCGAATGCAGTTTTTTTTATCGTTCTTCTAGTTGATGTATTGACCAAGCGATCATGTCATGTGACAGTGACGTCACGGGACGTCATAGCGACGTTACGACGATGTCGCACTTATGCTGACGCTGACAATAAACCCTCGCATCTGGTGAGGCATTGAAGGTTTTCGCCTTAATAACAACTCGCCTTCCGCTAGTGCCACAGGCGGTTCGAGGGAACACGGAGACTTGTACAATGATCAATGAGCCCAGCAAAGGAATACTCGGGTCGTGCTAATAAATCTCCGTATTTTGGTCGTAATTCCGTCTCGTAAAACACATGCAGGCTCTTTGGTGGCGCGCATGCATCGCCGCGTCGGAATGGCCGTCTATCCGTCGCCAGCATGCACGCACATACAACAGGGTTTCCGGCGCCACCACCGCAGCCGCATCTTTGTGATGCTGAGATCTGCAGTTTGTCCATGCTAAAGTGGGTATTATGCGGTAGCGGCGGGCACATGCACCTCCCCACGCAGTTAGCTAGCTGCTCGCCTCTCTCGCGACGCTCGGTTTCCCTTTTCAGCGAGGAGACTCTTTGGCTCGGCCGCGGCATCGATCCCGAAGCCGGGTCCCGCGTCTTGCAGGCGCCGTACTGCCCCCCCCCCCCCCTTATAACCCCTTCCTCTTTCCCTCTTTCACTTCCCTCGAGCAAGTGCTCAGTGCCTTCTCCGGCAAACTCGGCGAGCGGCAGCGTGTTTTCGCTTCATCTTTCTCGCTTTGCTTTGCGGCTCTCGCGTTTCCCAGCTGGAAGAAAGGGCGCGCCAGCATCATCCCCCAGCCTTTGCTGGCGTGTGTGTGCATGTACGGAATCGCGTTTTCTGGATCGACGAGTTCGCGCTCGCCTCTCCTCGCTGAGCGCGCGCGCGCGCTTGTGTGTGCGTGCGTGCACTCTTATGCATGTACGGTTGCACCCCGTGTTTGCTTATCGGCTCGGGCTCCACATTTTCTTTCTCTATCCCTATCTCTGGGCTTATTTCTAACTCACTTATACAGATTTTTGTCACTTCCAATTTGGCCGATTTATTCGAAGTTACCCGCTGCCGCCTCGCGCAGTTTTACACAGTCTCTCGTTGTTTATCGTTCCAGCTTTCTTTTTTTCGCTTGTATTCCTCTGTCTGTCGAAGCTGCCTTTCTCCGCGCTTGTCGTGTTTGTTTTCCCTCTTCGGGGATCTCGCCTTATCTCGCGAATTTCTCGCTGTGTCGCGCGCTCTTCGGACGCGTCGGCGAAATTCCGTCCTTTGTCGCACATTTTGCCCGCAATTTGCATGCCCGAGTTTGAACGCGTCTCTCTCTTTCTCTTTCTTGTCCTTCGGTGCTGAGGCGCGCACGCCACCATTGTAGTCTGTGTTATTCGTTTTTGTCGCTGCACCAGTTGACGCCGTCGGCAAGCCGACGTTTCCGAAAACGCCGACGTGTCATTTTCTCTTTCCTTCGCAATCCTGTCATCTCCGCTCTTGCTTCGACAGTATACGAAATTCGCTAACAATATAATTTCATTTTGTTTCTTTACGCCATCTAGAGGCTTTATTATCACATTTTGCGAAATCTTTCTTCCGCATCTTTTTTTCCTCGCATGTTTTTTTTTTTTCAATGCCTGCAGCGCGGCATGTACATACGCAGCGTGCGATACTCTTTGCTCGTGTTTCGGCTCTCATTGCGTGTGGTCTTGCATGAACTTATGATGACGTGGCGTTTTTCTAAAAAAAACAGCTTTGCCGCAAAGGTGAAGCAATGAACGTGATAGCAGCAAATTGAAAGTGGAATGGCAAGCAGATTGAAACGTTCCCCGCATTTCTCGCGCACGAAACGCACTCACAGCTACTGATGAACGTAAATGAAGGTCTCAGTTGTTACTTTGCTGCGTCTGAAAAGTGCTCTTTTTTCGCAAACGGAGACTGTGCAACAGCTGCAGTGACCTTTGTGCGCCCGGTAACTACATCGAAATTGTTCCCGTGAAAGCCCAAGGCCAGCCAAGACGTATGAAGCGCATGCGTTAGAGTCCACCCTGCTTCCTCACTACGGGGCGAAGTACGCGCGGGAGATGAGAGGGTGAGCGTCATGGCGATGTGGCGACGCGCGCTCATTGTGCCATCTTGCTTGTAATGTTGAAAACATGATAGTTGTCCCGAGATGCCCGTCACCAGCGCTAAGTGGTAGATATAAATAGCGTGTCGCTTGAACGTTGGCGGAGGTGTTCCTTCGTGGCTTGGTGGTTAACGCCTCGTGCTCACACTTCAGAGGTCGCAGGTTCAATTCCGCGTGCCGGAGTCTTTTTTCTGAATTATATATATATATATATATATATATATATATATATATATATATATATATATATATATATATATATATATATATATGTATACGCACGGTGAGTGATGCCGGCGTTAAAATCCAGCCGGGTGTGCCGTCCATATAATTGCTATCGCAATAAAAATCAGCTGGCGTGTGATAATGCCAGATTGATTGCGAAAAGTTCACCGGATGGGGATTTGCTCTTGCGTGCAGGTGAATGCCGCCTTTTCTCCTTAGTTTTGGCTCTCTCTCATATTGGCTTGTGTATACGTTGTATGCTCGCTAACAGCTTTCATTTCATGACAGCGCCCATCCTCGATACGAAAATCTCTAGCCGTTTCGGTGGGCTGTGTCTTGTTGAAGAATTGTGTTCGGCCGTGCAATTGATTGAGAAGAGAAAGGAGGCAGCTTTCGCAGTTGAATCGCCGTAAAAGAATTTATAAGAGTTCTCGTTTGCATTCGCTACCATGCTATTCCAAGATGTCGCACGAGCAACACCGCTCTTCCACGCTATGGTTCCCGTTTGCCGGTGGAAAAAGAATTAGTAACGGAAAAAGAAAATGGTCGCAGTGCGCGAAGCTTTGGCTGCGAAAAGTGAAGGCTTCAGGCGTGCGTATGTGTCCCTCTATAGTACGCCAACGAAATTTGCGCCTCTTACATTGGCTGGTGACTCATGGCGCTGTAAGGAATTTCGAACATGCGTGAATTCGCGCGCCCTTCAACCCGCTGGCCTCGCCTTGTGTATAGTGCCGACATATGCCTGTCAGCGCGGCGGTCTATACGTAAGTCCGTTTGGGGCCCGCCGTCTCTGCGCGAGATCTTGTTTAGGCGACGTGCATGGGCTTCCATTCCTGTGTTTTCTCGGAAAAAAAAAATAGAACGGTGTCGAACATTGATCCCCAGAGAGCGCTGGAAAGGAAAAAAAAAAAACGGAATAACATGAAAAGTGTATAGTAGAAAAGAAAAATCCTGTCGCCCGGAGTAAGTTATGGAGCGCGTGGTCTTTGAAAAACGACGCTGGCTGTCCTAACGCGCTGGCTTAGGTCACCTCATACCTAGTACGCCGTTATTTTTTTTTTGTGCGTCCTTTTGTTTTTCTGTTTTGTTTCTTATAGGTGCCCCATATCCCCGATTTTTTTTATTACCGACTTTATTTTCGCGTTAGGTTGCGCTGATGGGAAGTTGGCTATCATTCTTTTAACCTTTTCTTTGCCATGCATTCATATTCTTTTTGTTCTCGATTTTTTTTTGTGCTGCGTTTTTTTGTAGTACTTTCCAGAATCATCGTGTATGGGCTGGAGTTTTTTTTTTTTGCATCATTTTTTGATTCCGAATCACGCATACACACACTCTCTCTCTCTCTCTCTCTCTCTCTCTCTCTCTCTATCTATATATATATATATATATATATATATATATATATATATATATATATATATATATATATGTGTGTGTGTGTGTGTGTGTACGTGTGTTTGTGTGTATAGCTCATTCGTTGCCACATTCCCTTCGTCTACATTTCTTTTTTTTTTTTTCATCGTATTCCGTTTTTCCCTTTCTCGCTCTCTTCTTTTCCATTCCATTTTGCGTCCAGCCGGGCGTTAACTTTTCTGTGCCGACTTGCGGGCAGCTTTCATGGGGGGTCCCGTGAATTGATGCGAGGCTCTCATTGCGACATTACGCTCGCGGCCCCGACCACAGCCAGCTTTCGTGCTTTGCGGAGTGCGATCCTATTTATACGAGAAATAGGTAATCGTGAAATATGAGCTGAAATGTGGCATCTCTCTTTCTCTCTCTCTCTCCTCGTTCATTTTGGGGATGTGGAAGGGCGTCTAAAAAGCTAAACGAGAAATCGAGGAGGAGGGTTTCGAGGGTTTCATGGGGGAAGAGAGTCTAGTACGGGCTGCTGCAGCGTTATAGCTGTCCGGGCTGTAATACGTTTGCCGCACAGCGCGCACCACGTCGGTGGAAGATGGACGACTGTGTGAAACTTCTTTTCAAGCAAAGACGCGATGCCTTTACTGGATCCACCGGTGGTGAGGGCTTCTTGCCCAACGCCAGCGCTACTGCCGCAGAAGCCGGCGTCAGCTGTGTGTTGCTTTTCCGGCCGCGTTGGTCGGCGCCCGAAAGTGGAGCTCGCTTGCGAAACGGTTTCGTCCCTGAACCGGGTCGGGGCGACTGAACTCGCTCTCACGAACGTAAACAGGCGAAAGTGGAGTATTAAGTGAGGGGTGCCGACCCATTTACGCGCTTACGAAACGGGCCCACTCGCTAGCGGTTGCGTTTGTGGTCGCCCGGCAGGTTAATTTAGGTCAGTTCAGTAGTTTGTCGTGGCGCCCGCATATACAGAAATGACCGGTCGTGAAGTCGTTTTATTCATTTCTGTATGACGGTGTCGGGCTGCTAAAGTAACAGAAAGAACAAAAGAGAAAATTAAAACGTCCGTGGGGGGAGGGGGGGGGAGGGAGTCTCGAGACGTGTCTGGCCTTAAAATCGTACCCGAAGCTGACTTTTGCGGTTCGCTTTCAAGACTCGTAGAAAAACGAGGCATGAAAATGTACCCCTACATTGTATTTTCTATGCCGTACCCAAAAAGACAGCTTTCGCGGCTTACATTATCAAATTCGAAATTTCACAGCTTGTGTGGTCCATGGCCATACCACTCCCGCGTAACTTACGTATGGCTTTAAAGGGCCGGTAAACAGGCTCCAACTTTTTTTTTTACACCCCCCATACAAGCTCGGCAATTTGTAGATTAGACCGCAGCGATCACGTTTTCTGAACATTGAAGCGCTGCGCGGGAAAAACAATTCCCGCGCATCTTTCCTACGCCTGACCGACCCCCTTGCACGCGCAGTGACGTCAACTCGGCGGTTGGCGACGTGACGTAGCACGCAGCTCGCCGATTGGTCTAAATCGGGTATGAAAACACAGTAGTGAAGTCAACGTCAGTTTTCCTGTTCCTACCCACAGCGACCAAACTGCCCCTTGTATCTTGGCACTGCGATGAAAGAACCAGCCTCGCAGTTGTGGCGTGCACGTGTACATTCTTCGCTCAACTACAGCGCCTGTGCGCACATTCGAACAGACTTCGCCCTTGACATGAGCAACACGGGTAAAAAGCGTTGCTCTGTTGTCGGCTGCAAATCGAGCGACTGTACAGCGGAGAAGCATCGGCACCGGGTGCCTCACGATGGGGCCCTGCGCGCTGCATGGCTGAAGCGAATCGGCCATCCAGCGACGTACGTCGGGGACCTGATCGTTTGTGGTCGACACTTCGCACCTGACGGTTACACGGTTGACCCGCGGCAGGTGCCGCAAACGGTAAACAAAGAACCGCGCTTCGCAGCAAGCGGAAGTGCGTAGCGACTGATCGAGTTCGCTGATGACGCCAATCGCTGACTTTGTGTCACGTTGCCGAAGTGGGTGGGGTCGCGGCGATGGGCTACGCCTTCCCCTTCATGGAAGGGAGAATGGGGGGGGGGGGGGGGCGAGGCCGCGCGAAAATATGAAACCAGCTTAGACCGATGTTCTAATCGCTGTAACTTCCTTAATATAGCACGTATTCCCGAAATTCACGTGGCAGCATGTTTGCAAAGCAAAACTGCACATATATCTATTTTTAAAAATTTTTTGGACCTCAGGGCTGTTTACTGGCGCTTTAAGTTCTTCTTTAAATCCCGTGTGTTGAGAATAAGGCGCTGTGTATGCAGTGTCCGACAAAGGCCCCCACCGTCACGCGATTCGTCGCGCTGCGCGTGTCCTATAGGAGTGCCATTGCAATATCTATGGTGCTCAGAATTGGGATCTTGCCACTCGCGTGGTGGTTTCGAGGCGGTCGATACATACCGTAGGTGTCGGAAACGGAAGCAATACACACATTGCGCTCCCTGAACTGGTTCATCTTATGGCTGCTCTCAGCACGTTCTGTACATAGCAACCCCGAGCTGTTACAGCTCCCAAGCGAGCTGCGTTCGTTTATCGATGCAGTTGCCCTTCGTTTGCGGAATGAAGGTGCGTCGCGTCAACGATCTTTCAAAAACACAAAATTAAGGGAAATAAAGCTGTCTGTCGAATGGCGGCAGTTAGAAATTCGATCGAGTCCAGCTCTTATGCGTAATGCACCCAGATTTATACACGACTGACAAGTTGATTGATTGATTGATTGATACGTGGGATTTAACGTCCCAAAACCACCATATGATTATGAGAGACGCCGTAGTTGAGGGCTCCGGAAATTTCGACCACCTGGCGTTCTTTAACGTGCACCCAAATCTGCCCCGCCGCGGTGGTCTAGTGGCTAAGGTACTCGGCTGCTGACCCGCAGGTCGCGGGTTAGTATCCCGGCTGCGGCGGCTGCATTTCCGATGGAGGCGGAAATGTTGTAGGCCCGTGTGCTCAGATTTGGGTGCACGTTAAAGAACCCCAGGTGGTCTAAATTTCCGGAGCCCTCCACTACGGCGTCTCTCATAATCATAGGGTGGTTTTGGGACGTTAAACCCCACATATCATCGTGCACCCAAATCTGAGCACACGGCCCTACAACGTTTCCGCCTCCATCGGAAATGCAGCCGCTGCAGCCGGGATTGGATCCCGCGACCTGCGGGTCAGCAGCCGAGTACCTTAGGCACTAGACCACCGCGGCGGGGACGACAGACAAATTCAGACATTCCTACACCATAGAGTCACCTTGAAGCTCATCCTATGAGAATCACCATGTATCGTTCGCTACAACAGGGTTGCATCCTCAAACATCGAGACAGCCTGCGCGGGATTTTGGAATGTCCGTTGCACAGCTCGGGTCTGGAGTCGAGTTTGTTTTCTGTCTGTCGTACAGCATGAAAGGACTGTGATAAAAATAATGTGTTTTGAAACATCTTGTATAGTTCGGAGGCCCCATACGAAAAATAAAGCAGAAAAATGAATATAAAACAAAAAGTAACACTGGGCCACCCAACGAGCCGATGTAGCCGTCGAGGGGCAGCGACCCTTGACCGAATTCTCGGTGTGGTTCAAGCGCATTCCGCGAATTGGCAAAGGAATAAGTTTTTCGGTCTGATTTGAATAACTTCCCAATCAAAATATTGCGAACTTGGCGCATTTGATGCTCATGTACCATAATGTTCATTCCTCCTTACCTTTCTTTCTTTCTTTAATTAATTGGAACCATCCGGGATACTGGGTGTGCCCCTCCTGTAACCTGCGCACCGCAGGGCTTGTCGCACGCTGCTTGTTATGGTCGCCCGCACATTCGCGGAAGCCGATTGCCACGTGCGCGCCATTGGAACGAAAGGAACGTCCTCGCGCCGCGGGAAGCCCTTTGTACTGTCTGCCGGGTGGTGGCCGACTTCCCGTGAAAATGGATGACACGCTTCCTGAACTGCGCGTGTTGCCGTCGCGCATCGTCTCTTTCCGGTCTTTACTTCCCGCTCGCTTCGCGTCGCCGCAATGCATCCCACGCGCGTTTTCTTTCGTTAAGAACACGTCAAAACTTTGGGACCTGCCACGAGTCGTAAATCGCTTACGATGGGCCGCGGACAGCGTGTCTTTTGAATCGTGATGGTCAACGGTACTTTTCGACGCAGACAGTAAGCTTGCTGGGAAAAAGATAAATAGTTACTGTCAAGCGCTGAATAATTTTTGCGCAGCTGTAACATTTTAATGATATTGTCGTGGGTATACAGAAAGCCGTCTCTGCCACGGGCGCCAGGGTGTTTTGCGTGCCGGAACCACCGTACGATTATGAGGCTGGTCGTAGTGGAGGGCTCCGGAAGTTTCGACCATATGCACTAGCACGCACTTATGTGGTCCTTAAAGGGAAAAGAAGAGAAAAGTGAGTCCCGTAGTGGTCTGCACCAGGTTGCGACACCTCAACAGTAGCTCCCAAGGGATGGGGGTAAGGAGGGATTAAAAGGATAGGACTAAATGTAAATAAATAGAGAGAGGAAGGAGTGAGTGAGGCGCAGGGACAGCGAGCGACGGAAGTAAAGAGAAGATAGGAAAGATGGACATGGTCGCAGGAGTCCGAGGACAGAGCACCACTCGACGAGAGCTCTGACAACGCGCTGTATACGGGCCTCTAACATTTCGCTTCCACCGAAATTCGATTGCTGCAGTCGGGATCGAACCCACGACCTTCCCGTCAGCACCCTATAGCACCGTAACCACGGTATACCGCCGAGGTGGTCCACATAGACCGGAGAAAAAAAAAAGGGTGCGGACCTATTGTGCGTATTTTGCGCTTCTCATAAAAGCATAGGGCGAGTTCTCTTTCCATATATTTCTTGGTGAGAGAGGACCCAGCGTGGTAGCCCAGCGGTTATGGCGCTCGACTGCTCACGGAGGTCGCGTGATCGAATTGTTTCCTTCCTTCCTTCCTTCCTTCCTTCCTTCCTTCCTTCCTTCCTTCCTTCCTTCCTTCCTTCCTTCCTTCCTTCCTTCGTTCCTTCGTTCCTTCTTTCCTTCCTTCCTTCGTTCCTTCCTTCGTTCCTTCCTTCGTTCCTTCTTTCCTTTCTTCCTTCTTTCCTTCCTTCCTTCCTTCTTTCCTTCCTTCCTTCTTTCCTTCCTTCCTTCCTTCTTTCATTCCTTTCTTTCTTTCTTTCTTTCTTTCTTTCACATCTGCTATTATAACAACTTACATGAAAATTGAATTCTACACTTGTTTATATAGATGTATAATTCATCAAAACAACAATACTATAAACGAAAAAAAAAAGACAGAAAGATCTATGTTATGCAGTTTGACTGTTGTATAGCACTGAAAAAAAGAAAAAAAGAAAACAAGCACAAATATAACAAAAAAATGCACCTACAACTCTCGATTAAAAAAAAAATGAGTGAAAGGCAACTACAAACAACCTGGAGGGCTCACGAGCCACATGCGGGGAGAGAAAAAAAAAAGAAAACCAAAACAGTACATAACATTGATGCGGAGTCATATTCTTCATTGATTAACTTTAGTCCTCTGAAAATAATACTTTTTATCGTTTTTTATATGCTTGCTTACGAATTCCTGAATGGAAGATATCTATAGTTAAGGCATAGTCGTTGAGGAGGGCCCCGCCGCGGTGGTTTAGTGGCTAAGGTACTCGGCTGCTGACCCGCTGGTCGCGGGATTGAATCCCGGCTGCGGTGGCTGCGACGGAGGCGAAAACGCTATAGGCCCGTGTGCTCAGATTTGGGCGCACGTTAAAGAACCCCAGGTGGTCAAAATTTCCGGAATCCTCTACTACGGCGTCTCTCATAATCATATGGTGGTTTTGGGACGTTAAACCCCACACATCGATCGATCGGTCATTGAGGATGTTAAAAAAGTTTGAACAGAAAGTTTTTTGTTCCCCGTAATTTGTTATACTATGCGGTATAGGCACAAAACTATTTCTACAATTTCAGCTTGTCCTTTTCACACCGCATTTACTCTCGAAGGAATGCTTGTCAAACTTAAATTGCCTCATAATTTCAAGGAATGGCTCATATGTATAGAGTTTGGGCTCCTTTAATATTTTATTTTTGGAATAGTATGTACTGGTGCTGACCATACGATCAAGTTTTCTACTGCACGTAGCGCACAGTTTTGAAGTATTTGAAGTAATCATAAACTATACTGTGTAGTAGTCGAGCATATTAGAAGACACTGTTAGTGTCTTCTAATATGGTCTAAGTCTTCTGAGTGTTGGCTTTTTGAAAATATTGTGCAATTCCCTTCCTGAAAAGAACAAGTTGGTGTCATCGACATATAGTATAATGTTATAGTAGCCCTGTACCTGTACAATATCATTCATATACAACAAAAATAGAACAACAAAAGTCCGGCCGCGGCGGCCGCATTTGGATGTAGGGTAAGTGCTGAAGGTCCGCGAACTTAAATGTAGGTCCTCGCTAAAGAACCACTAGTAGTTAAAATTTTCGAAGCCTCCCACTGCGGCGTCTTTCACAATGATATCGTGTTCTTGAAACCTAAAGCCACGATACTATTCCTATTTTCTGTCTCTCTGTGAGGACAGAGCGATGATGCGCGCTCTATTCCCCTCTCTCGAAAAAAAGAGGCATAGAAATTGTGATAATACGCTAACGTAGCGTATTAAAGCGCTAAATTAGCGCAACTTATCGTATTAAGCCTAAGTTGTGTTTGTAACTTGTGATGATACGTTCCATAGACGAAACAGTGGCCAGACGGTACGTATTACCCGCATTTCTTACTTTCTTACTAACGGTCTTATTTATACTTCCTTGACGCCATGCATGTCTGCTGCGGCTGCTACAATCATCGGCGCTGTGTGTGTGTGCGTACGTGCGTGCGTGCGTGCGTGCGTGTGTGTGTGTGTGTGTGTGTGTGTGTGAGTGTGTGTGTGTGAGAGAGAGAGAGAGAGAGAGAGAGAGAGAGAGAGAGAGAGAGAGAGAGAGAGAGGAGAGAGCACGGCACCAGTGTGTGATCGCCCGCAACGCTGCGCTGTACGACGAGCAGAAAAACAAGAGAGAGATAATGGAAGGTTATACGATGCACCCGTCATCGTCTGTGCTTGCACAGTGCACTAGCTGGGGCCCATCGATCGCTGAAAACCCCGCCTATTTTCGCGTTTTCTTTTTCTTTTTTTATTCTTCGACATTGGGTCATTCTATTAAAACGCAGATAAAGCGAAAAAAAACGAGTTGGTTTCTGCCTGTGGTTCGTTCAGCTGACTCATCCTTCTTTGCTTTCTGAGTATTCTAGCCAGGGGATGCTTGCTACGCGGCAGTGGCGGCGATGTACGTGATGGGCCGGCAGCGGTGGACACATTGTTCAAAGTTAAGGCTCCTTTACACCTATAGGTCGTGCGACCATTTGAGACTGGCGACCAAAAAGCGACTCAGGGCGACCGATGTTCACACTTGCGTGTGATCTATACCCGTCGCAAAACAGAATTCACGTTTTCTCGCATTTAGCTCGATTGTCATTGCCCCGTGAAATAAGCTCACAACTTGTTCCCGCGAATGTTGTTGGCTCAGAAGTTCGTGACTCCAGTTGCGCGGCAGGGAAATCGAGCGGCGAGTGACTGCGCCGTAGCAATAGCTGTATACGGCCAAAGCAATCACAACTGCAATCACGGCAGTGGCTGGCTATGTGAGATGAAACTCCACCCTTCGAAGAATTATCATGCCCTCGCAGCCTGTTATTGAGTCATCTGACGCTTGCCCGCTTTTATATTCTACTCAGCCTTTCTCTTCTCCGAAACTGCACTCTCTGGCCCTCTTTCTTGATGCGGGACTTGACTCTGGTTAAAATCCCAGCCTATAGATACGTACACCTGTACCTTGCCTTCTTATTTAGTGCGTCTCCACGTTGTCTGAATTGACAACTCAAGCGAGAAGCAGCGACGGCACAATAACGTTCGTATAAGATTCTGCGATGGATGCTTGCAATTTAGGCCGTTGTAATTGATGACCGCATTTATCAGAACATGTTATATTTATCATCCTTTTAACTTTGTCATTTCTTGCAGGAAAGACATTTTTGCTCCCGTTTAGCGACGAAAAATCGTATCGCTTCACCTTAATTGCGTATGAAGCCTGGAACTTTTGCCTACTCCGTTCTTCTATGAAAATAAAATAAAGAAGTGGACCGCTTTTTTTCCTGACGCCTTTGGATTGCATGCTTGTCTTGCTCTCTTGTACACTTTTCAAAAATAAAAATAATATGTGATAAAAATGCCAGGCGCGCTGCGTGGCAAGATTAACGGTCTGTAACGCGTATGACATCTTAATAGCGTATTGCGCTTAAAACTATTGGCGTTACAGAAAAAAAAGAAAAACGGAAGTGAAGGTTTAAACGAAAAAAAAAAGGAGTTTACGCGGAGCGTCGTATCGAATGAGGCGTTCTAAAAGGGCTGGGTTTGATCGAGCAGGTCAGTTTATGAACGGTTTATGGCAGAAACGAAGGCAACTCTGCCCCCCCCCCCCCCCCCCCATCTTCGTCTCTGCTGCATTTTTTTTTTGTCACTCTCACCTCTTTTCCCTTTCAGAGTCACGTCGAGGGCCGTCGAAGGTGAAATGATTTACAACATCACTCGGGGCGAGTTGTTTTGCATGAAGGCGGGAACGACTACCCGCGCGCTGCGATTTCTTTTTCTTTTACCTCTTCCTCCGAAGTCTTTTTTTTTTTAGCGGAGGTAACTCGTACCTACCATTTACGGCGCCTTTTGAATTCCAAGGAACCCCCGTATCTCGACGGTGAGCGTGAAGGAACGTTCTTTTGTTTTTCTTTTTCCTACTGTACTCGGTATCATTTTTCGCTGCCCTGCCTTATTTCGCCAGAATGGGTTTCCTCCAGAAGCCTTCGCTGGCGGGACACACATTCACTTTGCTCGAATTCGACCCTAGAAGCCGAGACAGCGATAATAAAGTGTGCGCGGCCGCGCACTCCCCCGGCTAATGAAATGGTTTGAATGAGCCCCTTCTCGTGCCGGGAACACTTCTATGTGTATGCGGGGGCACAGAAGTAGGAGAAATAACTGCCGTTGTTGGCAACGTTTTTATTGCCACGGGGGACCTACAATGAGCGTCGTCTAGTGTCCCCTAGTGTCCCCGAATGAAATGGGGGCGCGGCTTAGAAGAGGTGATTCCAGGGAGCAATTTTGAGCCGTGCAGCAAACCCTCCCGCTGCAGCCATCTATACCAGCATTTTTTTTTTTTTTTTTGCAACCTCACCTCTCGGCCGCCTTTTTCTGTGTCGCGGGCAGCCAAGAGCCGCCGCCCGATTGCGACGCTGGGCAAACACGGCAAGCGTGCTTTCCTGCCGCGCCGGAAAGCGCGCGGGGAGGCGCGCTTTCCGGGGGCTTTGTCTAATAAAGGCCGCTTGGTCTGTGTGTGTTTGTGGCTGAAGAGAGGTCTGGATACTGCGTTTAATGACAGATATTGAGTCCCCGTAAGCTATGTTAAGCCGTATTGTGGCTATTATTTACGCTCCGCGCAGTAGGGGATTTGGCTGCCATTGTTTTTGCCTCTCGTGACCGTGTCGTATGTGTTAGCATCACTCGTCGCGTCGGGATGTAAAGTCCTTCGCTGGTTTACTTTGTCGAGAAGGTAGTCTGGTACGCTGTGTTCTTTGCAAATCCCTCTCCAGCATAGTTTTTCCTACTTTATTGCTCTCTCTGTGCCTGCTACCGTTATATCAAACTTTCATTCGCGTACTGTGGCATCGCCGGTAACTGTGTGACCTGCTATCGCTCTTCTGTGTGCTTGTTTGTGCATTGTGGTTGATAACAGAAGGATTGTTTCTGCGTGTTCCCAAGCCAATTGCCGTACGTTCATTGCCTTCCGCTGATTTGTCGATTGATAATTGATATGTGGAGTTTTACGTCCCAAACACACCATATGATTATGAGAGACGCCGTAGTGGAGGGCTCCGGAAATTTCTACCTCCTGGGATTTTTTAACGTGCACCTAAATGTAAGCACATGGGCCTACAGCATTTTTCATAAAAAATGCCGCCGCCGCAGCCGGTATTCGAACCCGCGACCTTCGGGTCAGCAGCCGCGTACCTTAGTCACTAGACCACCGCGGCGGAAATCTTCAGCTATGTAACACAGTAGGACCAGTTCCTTGTTTTCTAATCGTCGTTTCTAGAATGTTTTCTCATTTGAGGCACGTAATCGCCAGTAGTAGCTGAGTTGTACCTTTTTTTTTTTTGTAAAGCTGGAGTGACAAGCCCAATAAGTATGGCCGAGCATGCGTTTTTTTTTTTTGTTCCTTCTTAGTCATTTGGGAAGACAGTGTGATCTGAAACGACAGGAGTAATTACAAAATCTCTGCATAAGTACTTGCCCTCCTAGACTTGATAGCCCCGAGTGAGCAGCGATATAAAACAGACGTGGATAACCGGCTGTAATAGTGTGGATAACCTATTATAACCAATTTAGTCGCCGGGCTTTTCACTTTTTGTTAGCGCTTTTCTCCCGCCCTGTACCCAACGCAAGTGCGAAGCCGCATTAGAGGCTTTTAACTTGTCCTTTTTTCTGGTGTACGCAAAGAGATTTACGGAATACCCGGTTGATGGACGATCGACGATATCGACATTTTTTGACGCTTCGTTCAACCATAATTTTAAACACGCTTGTTCGCTTTCGCTTACTCTTCTCAAGGATCAAAAGTTCAGAAAGACAATTCAACTGGTATAAGGCCGCTGCGGAGAATTGGCGCTGCCCGAGATGTAGAACGCGCTGGGTTTTTCTGCAGTAACAATTTTGCCTGGTTCATCTCTAGCCCACCATGGGGCACCACCTATCTGGCTTCTCACGTTTACATCTACGGTAAATGTTGTAACGCTAACGCAAAAAGGTTTGCATACAAACTAAAACTCTTTCACTGTTTGCCACCCTTCGTTTGCGACGAAGCACCGCCAGGTAGCGTTTCGGACATGCTGTCGGGTTTTGTTATGGACCGTTTATCCAGAGCGTGTCTACCTTGGTGTTCTCGTCTTCTGAGCCCCTTTATACGTGTTGACCGGAATCCTTCTTCTCGTGGGCTTTCTTTCTTCGTTGCGCTTTCAGCTTGATTAGGCCACAATTGAGAAGCGTAATGTAATTAATTCTGTCCTATCCCAACCCTGTTTCTGTCTGGTCCAGCAGCCGAGACACAATAAGATAAAGAAAGAGAAGGGAAAAAGTTTCGGCGGCGACGTCTGTGTCGTGTTCTTTGATCTCTCTCTCTCTTTTTTAATTTTTTAGCTTCGATAGTAGCCGTGGAGACCAGCCGGGCGCGTAATTAACTTTTCCCCGGCGTCAAAGCGTCCGTCCGGTCAACTTGATGCGGAAACGTTGACGCAAGGCTCGCCGCAGCTGAATTGTTGGCGCAGATATTTTTGTTTTCCTTTCCACCGTGTCTTAGCCCGCAGCAGCATTGGTGTGCGTCTAGTGTGGATGTTGCTTAGGTTAGCCTCGCGGTGGTCAGTTGTTGACGACAGATGCTGACGAGGGTGGGTTCGAAAAGAAAAAAAAAAAAGCGTCGACGCTCCAGTAGCGCGCTGTTCTACGCTTTTGCAAGGATTTGGATTCAACATTCTGGTCGGTTCGTGTTGTGCTGAGGGGATAGAAAAATAGCCTGCAGCAGCGCCGTGTTTTGCTCCTGTGTTAAAGGTCTTCAAACAAATATCGATATTTTTTGTAACGTAACAGTCACATTTCAAGTAACTGCACACATCGAGTTCAGAATGCCGTCCAAGATCAGCAATGCTGAACACGGCAGCGCTACGTGCCGGGGACCCGAACCAGTGAAAAGAAGAAAAAAAAAGAAGTGTTTAGGTTTTTCCGGTGTCGCTAGCGCTTGTCATGACGTCATAAAGGGGAAGATGGGGGTTTTATGAGGAATAGACGCTGATGATTTGTATAGAGCAAGAACTTATTTGTCTGCTATAGCAGGTACTCACACTCCCGTGCTCTTCCTCGTTGTGTTGCCCGGCGCGGAGGAGCACTCGGCGAGGAGGAAATGCAAGCGGCGAATGGATCGTAGGGGGAGGGAAAGAGCGAAGGGAACAAAAGCCGCGTTTTGATCGTCTTTTACGCTTGCAGCTGCGCTATTACGTACCATTTTGGAAAATTCTCTCGGCCACGTGTTCGTTCAAGAGCAGTGCACAGATGCAACATCGCAACTGAATTTCCATCTATGTTTAATTTAGCTACCTTGTAAGTCTGCGAGATCTTAGACGATGGACAAGATGGAGTCGGCGAGAGAAAGAGAGAGACCTCGTTGCGAAGGTGTGCGTAAGCTGCGCGATAATGGATAAGGGAATTAAGGAGCACCGTGCTTGGACGACTGTACATTGATTGACCGTTTGATTGATTGAGTTTGTTAAAGAGGCGGGGATTTCTGAATGGAGAGAAGGATGAAGCGGGCTCACTAACTGACTGTACTGACTGACTGAACTGTAGTGGTAGCGACATCGACGACTGCTACTTTCTTAGCCGCCTCTGTTGACTCAAGAAAAAAAGAAGTCATCTATAGATGAAGATAGTGCTATAGCTGTTGCGCAGAGCGAACATTATGGGAAGTGGTGACGAAAGAAGGCCCTTGGCAGTGCCGATATTTTTGTCGTGCACAGTAGCGGTTCAGCAGAAACGCGCTGTTTGATCAAAGGACGAACATAAACCGAAGAAGATGAAGCTTTATCTTCGCCACGTAATGACCCTAAAGTGCAGTAAGGGATTACGAAAGGGGCCTTTTTATGAAAGCACCGGGACTTGTATCAGGCATGTATGTTTTGTAATGCATCATTTTCTACGCCTTACCTGAACGGCATTACTTTTCTTTATTTTAGTGTATTTGGGGTCGTTTACACCAGCGGCAATACGTCCATGGTTGCTCCATCCCAACACGATACGTGTGTATGAACTTTACTGCAAACCGAACGCCCTTTGTTGGGTTACTTTTTGTTTTCGTCTATATATGTTATCTTCTGGTTTTCTTTTTACAGCATTAATTAGTAAGACTTCTTTCGTCCGCCTTGAGGGTACAGATGGGACTGCTGACTCAGCTGCTGACCCGAAAGTTGCGGGTTCTATCCCCTCTGCGGTGATTTCATTTTGACGGAGGCGGAATGCGCATGCTGTGCGATGCCAGTGCACGTTAAAAAAACACCTTAGGATCCAAATTTTCGAAACCTTCCACTACGGCTCGCTTCAAAATCGTATCGTAGTTTTGGCACGCAAAGTGCCACGAAGCTATAATCATTAGCAAGCGGTTTTTAACACATTTTTATGAAGGTGAAATGGGGCGGGGGAGGGTGGATGCATTGGGCAGTATTGTGTGCGCCTCTACTTCTGAATGCGGCAGCAATAATGATTTTTCGTACGAAACTTAGATTCATATGTTTCATTCCATATGAAAGCAGTGAGTTAGTTGGTTCGGTAATTTCCAAAAACGATAATAATTTGACTATGACACGTAATACGGGGCGAAGCTAAGTAATGTATCTTACTATTTCACTCACGCGCGCGCGCTCACACGCTTCAGGTATGCACGTTCAAGGTACTAACGAAAAAAAAAAAAAAACGGCTGTGACAGGCGTCTAGCAACAATTCGCTTAAAGCTGTCGCGTTCGCAACAGAGGCAAGCCGGCGTACTAGACCTGTCGTTTTCACTTTCCCCTGTCAAGAAACAAGGTACGCGTCCGCTTTAAAATAATAATAGTAATAGAAAGTCCTTCAGACTAATAGTTTTTTGTAACGCCGCGGAGGCCAATTCAAAAGCACCCCCTCCGCTATCCAATAGCGTGTTTTACGTCTTTTCAAACGTTTATTGTTGCTAACAAACTGACGTTCCTCCTTGCTTATATATATATATATATATATATATATATATATATATATATATATATATATATCTATATATATATATATATATATATATATATATATATATATATATACTACGTCTGCCGTGTCGCTTCGAATTTTCTCAGCTGCTGTAAGCTGCTTTTGCGAGAAGACACAGTCGTTTACGGAGCGGGCGTCCAGCAATAATGTCACATTAGTTTACGTCACACCGATGCCTCGAACTTCGTTCACTTTCGCGTGTCTTGCGGAAGTCGCGTCTTCTGACTCTCGTTTCACTCTGATTTTTACATAGACTGAAATAAAAGTTTCTGCAACAGCGGGACATTTTTGGACAGAGACCGAATAGCAAGAGGAAAAGAAGTGAAGGAGCGATCGGTGCTCTTTCAATTTTATCGCGTCTTCTTCTTCGCAAACTGAAGTGACACGATCGAAAGGACAGGAGAGGGCTCTTTTTTTTTTCCTACTTTTAATTAAGAGCTCAGGAAGAGGCATCTCATTACGTTTCCTCTGCGCCGGCTCTGTGTGGAATCCGTAATTACCTGCGGCGCACTCAGTATATACTAACAATTGCTGCACGTTCGGCTGAAAAGCAGGAAGGGAAAGGGAGCCTCTGTTAATTATCTGCGGCTACTTGACGGGCGGAACAACAGCAGAGACGGGACACAATGGCTAGGAAAGGGCGGTGTGGGATGTGAAAGGGGGGACTTATCTCGTGGTCAGCCGAGCGGGCAGCGTTATACGTTCTTCGCGAGGCTCGTACATTTCTTAGCGGGCTGTGTCTGTCATTGTGGACCAGTTCTCGGCGCGCCCGCCGACGGCGCAATTGTGTGGGGCACGAATGCACTCTTAACGTCTCGTTGAGCTCGTATAGGGAGCGCCGCGTGTTGCTTGGATACGTCGAGGTGTGCTTCGCAGATCGTTATGCGGAAAAATATGACATGCTCTCAGTCAGCGACGTACCTCACACACACACTCACATAAAAGAGCAAATGAGCAGAACGTGTATACTCAATGGGAAGAACACTTCTGCTGTGCAAGTTTGTCGACCTCACACGAGAGTTTTTAATTAGTAGTTGTGAACATTGCACGACTTCAGGGGAGGACAGCCTGAGCGCTCTCTTGAGTTCACGTACGACCAGTTCAGATAAGAATACAGTGGGAGGAGAATTCCAAGGTGTTTTTTGCTGCAGTTTTCAGATGGCTGCAGTTTTACGATGATGATGATGCGTTCCATTTCGACGAGTCCATGGTGCAGTCCACCATGCTACACCTTGAAATGCGTCTGGTGCACGAAATTTCTGATGCTCGTGTACTCTCAGCTACATTATTCGCTTCAAAAAGTTGTATTGCATTTATTGCATTTCTTTCGCCAGTCTTTCCCAGCCGCCTTTCGCTAATTTATGCAGCAGTTTTACCTTCGTTTTCTGCATACTGCACCTAAATTTTATATCCCTCGCTCCTGACAGCAGCTTGTTCATTTGCCATTGAATGCGCAATTTCTTGCATTTTAGTGAAGTATGATCCATGGCTTCCGCACCAGTTTCTGACTTTTTTATGTAACTGGAGACAGCTGGTGCACCAGCTGGAATTGGTGCACCGGTTGCGTTCACTTGGATGTGGTTGCAGCTTTGCATGCGTTCGAAGGCTTTCGTCGAAAGTTTGTGGCTGAGCCGTGATGGCTGGGAGCGTTCATTTTATAATTTAAACAAAGTTTTATCTACCATTGGTATTTTTTTGTCCGTAAGAGCCTTTATCCTATGTTGCATCCTAGAACAATGAGATGATGCTGGAATAGGGAGGGGTGAACACAGCTCGAATAGAGAGAGCACTTCGCTCTAAACGAGGCCGGTCGCACGCATTTAGTGCGCTCATTTTGCACCGCTAACTAGCAGCCTCTCCTTTTTTGTTTTGTTTTTCTTTATTTCAACGACCGAGCTCGTCTCACCAAGATGCAAGGGTCCACTTTCAACATGTAGTACAAATTGAACCCCGCGTTCGTTTTCTTTTTATCTTCTTGTTAGTCTGATTAGTAGTCGTAATCACACGTCGTCTAATGACTTTCTAAGTGCAATCTGTACGCGACCCGGCCTGCGGGTATAGCATCCGCCGCCGCGCACCATTCCTCGTCCCTCGCTTCGGCTAGCTAACCGTGCTCTGAACCAAGAGGGGGGAGGGGGCATTTCGTGGGGAGGAGGAGCGCTTGCTAATTGAGTCTTCTTCTCCTCGCATCGTCGTCATCGTCTGGGTCCAACGAGCCGGGTCCTCCCTCCGGGGTCCCGTTAGGGGTCGCCACGCTCGGCCGAGTGCTCGTTGCCGCGCACTATGCGCAACGGCCACCAGGGAGGACGAGGGAAAGCCGCTTCGCCCAGCGTGGCGTAAAGGGCACGCTCCCGGTGCCCTCTTTCTCGGTGTGGTTTGCTGTTTGTTTTCTTTTTTGTTTTTTTTTCTCTTTCCGTATCGTTATCGTGTTTGCGTGCGCGTGTGTGTGTGTGCAATACTGTCTGCGTCGTTCGTCCCTTTTGCGTTTTCCTTATACATACGCGTGCGGGTGTGTCCGTCGGGGTAATGTGAGTACCTTGCTGTTCTAGATTTTAAGGGATGTACGTGGATCAGCGTCTCTTGTTTATTATTTTTTATTATTACTACGGGCATCATGCAACATTATTTAACGTGTGAACTGCCGCTCCTTCACTCTCACAATGTGTGTTTTTTTGTTTTTGTTTCTAGCGAGTGTGTACGTGCGTGCATTCGCGTTTTTCGTCGATCTCCTTTCTACAGGCTCTTTTTTTTTTCTCGGCGCTCTTCATGGACTTGCAATCATCTTCCCGACGTGCTGTCGCTCGCGCTCCCATGCAAGAACGCTTGTGGTGTTTTCGTCCATCTATCTATTTATCCACCCATTTTCATGTTCGAGATACTTGGCGCAAGTTGGCGCGACTTGGCGTTCCCTCAAAACGCGCTCGTCTTTACGCACGCATCCATGCAAGGACCCCCCCCCCCCCCGCGTGCACAGCACTCGAGAAAGAAAAGGGGCATGGTATGTGGTGTCTGTGTTTTTGCCAACGAGTTCCAATAATTCATCCATCGTCCGTCTTTCTTTCCTTCTTTCTATTTTTCTTTCTGTCTGTCTCTCTTTCTTTCCATCGTTTCTTTTCTGTTTTTCTTACTCCCATTTCGTCTCTTCAGCGCTCCTCATAACCGTTCCCGCTCTTACCCATCGTGATGAGCAGCGAGTTCCAGAATCCTTTGCTTCGGTCGCGTTTGATGGAGACTGTTGTTTCTAGAACGTCGTTACGATACAGTCCGCCTTGCTACATTTTTTGCTTTGGTTGGGCTGCCATCAGTGGCCGTACTGATCTCGTTACCAGCAGAGCGGGAATAAAATTACGTCGTGGGGGCGCAAGTCTACCAGCAATTTCGCTTATCCCAGTGATGCCTCGTCTGTAAATGCAGCTATGTTGCAAACTTTTTTTGTTCTACCGTCTGGTGGGTACGTCAGGAAAGGTGTACTATCTAATTGGCCGGCACGGATAACTGTACCGATAAAGGTACTTTGAATGGTTAAGGCCGTCTGAAAAAAAAAATGAAGCTCCTTTGGTACTTTTCCCAATCCAGTGGAAGACAAATGATCATAATGTGCAACCTGACTCATCGAAACTCTCAGAAGATACTATAGCTAACTGATAGTTATTAAACAAAAACAGAAATAATAAAGCTGTGACTCCTACAGACCAGGGAAAGTTTGTACTCGGGAAAAAACTTTTTTTTTTCTTATATATAGAGAATACTCTGCTATACCCACGTTTGGCAACCTTAGTTCCATGTTCTCTCGTACTCCGTCTCTCTCACTCCATCTCTTCTGCCTCAGACAGGAAAGAAATGACGGTAATGCGAAGCGAACAATTGTACTGGTGCTGTAAAAGTCCCTCGGCAACAGTAAACTTCTCTTGCTTCCTGTCTGTTGCCGTGCTTGCTCAACGCTGTACTCGCACGAAAGGGCAGCCGTTCGCGGGTGCAGTCAGACGTGTAGTTCCGGCCGAAAGGCCACTTGACCCGATATTGAATTCCATCCAGCGGCCTTTTGGGCAACGTTTGTCCGACAACCGCACAAATCGATTTGCTTTCTTTGTTTCTTTCTTGTCGTTTTTTTCTTTTTTCTTCCTTTTCGATTTTGGTAAGAAGCTTCGTGTGGGATTCGTTATACGAAGTACGAAGGAGGAGGAAACACACCTGTCTCGTGTCTGGGTGCGCCAGAATAAGCGGCGTGTGTGTTCTCCGTACTGCACGACATGCTTTCTGGAACTGTTTATGCGTCGCCACAATGCTTCTGGTCGTTCAGCTCGTGTGTGTGTGTGTGCTTTTGTGTCTAACCATGCACGCGGCTCTGGGCATATTTTATATTCTCGTTTATACATTTTCGTTCTCTCTATCTCGCTGTCGCTTTCTCTTTCTTGGAGCACTTGCGTTTCCCTGTCGCCTGCATTCAGCCTGTCGGGCGTCGGAAAAAAAAAGCGCTGCGCCTTCTTTCAAGCTGGCCACATAACTCACCGCAGCCCGGTTGGTGACAGGTCCACCGTCCGAGATGAATAAATAACGGACATAAATTCAAGCCTCGTTCCTCCCCCCCTCCCATTTCCTTCGGACTCGTGGTAGTGCTCCCGATGATTGAGGTTTATTGCGGACAGCACGTATCGCGAATGCTGGCGGCAAATTAAAGCGCGCGCTTAGGAGTCCCCCCGCGGCCACGCTTGAGAGGAATTGCCGTTGTCCAGCCTGGCGGCGAATCGCTGAGAAACCGTGGAAGAGACTGGGATGCAGAGAAAAGTGGGACATGAATTATTCTCGACGCCGCATCTCGGATATGCGAATGTCGTGGTGGTAAGTGTTGTTTGTTCCTGTTCTTAATATTTTACATTTTTGTATGAGAACCCTGTATTCTTGCAAAACTCTGCCATGTGTTTCTTAGGAGAGTTCATCTTCGCGCGACGCTCGTTGACGGCACCAGAATGTGTTTGTGGCCCGTGAATCATTCAGCACATGATGACAGCTTCGTCGTTCTACTGCGCGATGTACCCAGTCCTTGCGTATTTTACGTTCACAAAGTATATGGACGCTTCAAGTTTGTTTGCCTGCGCCGAAAATTTAGTTGAATACAAGAAGTCTGAAATCAATAGATTGATCGATCAATCAATCAATCAATCAAGTCGATCGATCTACCTTTATTTGAACAGTACAGCAAACTGTATACGGGGACGTTTGAACCTAAGTAACGTGGTTAGGTGCCAGTTCAATACGGTATACAAAAAAATACAAAATCAATGAACGTGCATAAACATTGCGATGTCTCTCATCCCAAAAACAGTTCAAACCTACTTTACGTGTACAAGCGTATTAGGGGGGGCGGGGCGGAGGGGGTGTGTTGGTGCAAGCGATTCAGATAAAATAGAAAGTGAAAAAAGTATTTCACCTTCGAGCCACCTTAAGGGAATGTTATCATGGTATCATAAGGGATCATGGTATTTCTTTTGGAATCAGTGAGAAACTTTTTTATTTATACGCTGACCAGTGTCATGAAAAGAAGGCACCGTTGCGTTGAATTGTATCTCTCTTTTTTTCTTGCCCTCACCTAAATGTGTGCTAGTACATTCAGTATTGTTATGTACTTGCATGTCGACACGTTAAGTGAGAGGAGGGAAGTAACTCCAGTTCGATCACGCGACCATTTTTCAGCTACAAAGTGCCGTTGCAACAACATTGTAATACTCAAATGCTTTTCCCCACGCTGGCTCAAAATAAAACCTGAAAACTTGAAACGAAGCTCTTGCTTTGCACATGTACGGCTTGCAGCACTTGACAGAGAAGAGTGTAGGGAAGTAAAAGTCGCGTTCTCTAACCGCGCATTGCCTCTCGCGAAAGCGAGTGGCGCAACGCACCCTCGGAGGCGCGTTCGGCTGCTGTACAGGAACAGCTACACAGCAGAACCCGTCAAAGCAGCGTTTCTTCCTTTCCTTTATTCCCCCCCCTCTCTTCCTTTTCTTTTTTTTTCGTAGGCTGCAAAGAAGTAAACTGACGGCACCAATGCTCGATCCCCCCCTTTTCGCCATCTTATACAGTTCTATGCATTGGCTGTCCACTTCGAAGGTCGCTCGCTCGCTCGCCAAGGATCCGCGAACGACACCCGTGTTGCCTCAGAGCTTAAGGCGCAAACGTTTCTCCTCGGAGCCTTTCTATGATTTCGGAGTGGTGGGTATTAAAAAAAAATAAAGAAAAAGGCGGCCGGGCATTTCTCCATAAGAGGTATCGGAGAAAAGAAAACTCCTTTCGGCTTAGATGGACTCTGAACAAAGTAAACGCGCCACGCCGCCTATAGAGAGGAAGAAAACGAAAAAAAATGTTTTGTATTCCGAGCAGGATTGACGGGGTAGACAAACACCCACCGCCTACTGCTTGTGTGCACTTGCGTTATCCGTACAGCAGTTTGCTTTATGTTCCGTTCGAAGTCTGTGCTTTGCAGCGCCCGCGTGGAGTTTCGCTATCTTCTGAAGTAGGTGCCTTCTTTCATTCGCCTTGGCCGCCGCTCTTCTGGATTTCGTGTGTTAAAACTTGGCAGGAGCGCATGGGGCCCATCTTTTCTTTCTTTCTTTCTTTCTTTCTTTCTTTCTTTCTTTCTTTCTTTCTTTCTTTCTTTCTTTCTTTCTTTCTTTCTTTCTTTCTTTGTATCAGATGCAATGCAAAGTTTTTTGGAGAGCCGCTGTATAACACCGAGGACGCAGTTTCGCTGGACAGCGTATTCTCTAGAAGTGCTCTTTCTTGGGCTAGTTCGAATGCCATACCGTATTTTCGAACGCTCTTGATGAGAACAGTGGCACAGGTAGGCACATGCAAAACCTGAAACGGGAGACTGCCCATTTGTGAGACTGTCCATTTGTGTTTTTTCTGTGTTTTACACTGTGTCTTTGTCTTCGTCAAGTGCGCCCTAAAATAGGGTAGCTTATTCTCGTTAGACGTTCGTGTGTAATGCGTATGCGTTGCATGCTGCAAAGGCAGAGCAAGGAAAGTGCGCGCCTATGCCTTGGTGCATTTCAAGGCATAGACGCGCACTTTTCAATTTCAAGGACTTTTTTTTTTCTAAGCGAAAAGCCCCAAGTGCCTCATCGGACGCTGGTCTTTAAAACGTGGTGCGCGATACCACAACTCACGTGGCCTTAAGTGCGCCCTAGGATACTTTTTTTTGGCATGCTCGAAAAACGCTGCCGATTGGTAGTCCAGGTTTCCGAAAACACGCCAGCCAGAAATCAGAGCGCAGCACGTGGCGTGGAACTTGCTTTGAATCCTCAAAGCCGACTAGAATTCGCTCCGTCTTATCTCTAGAAATGGTGTCATACACCCAAATGACCGCGCGCCATAAGCCCGCATCACGAACGTTGACCGATTCGTCCGTCGCGAGCTGCAATGTTTCTGCAGCCGCCGCAGGGTGATGCAACGCGTGCTCGGGATCACACTTAAATTAAGCCCCGCCTTCGAATTGAAAAAAAAAAGAAACACAAGAAAGCGCTTATTGGGATTGCGCGAGCTGACGAATAGACGCATCATTTTTTTTCCCCCTTTGTCGTCACCCGTCAGCGTCGCTTTCAGCGCGCTCGTTTGTACGAGAGAAGTGAAGCGCTTGCAGCGTGCGACAAAAAAATCTGCTCGTACTTGAAGGGTTCTAAATATTTCCGCGCCAGTCGATTGGCAAAGCAGTAAGCTCTTCTAATGAAGCAATTCGATGATTTCTCGGAGAAGCATTGCACGGCTCCTTTAATAAAAGCCGGATGAAATTCAATCCGCCGCGGTGGTGTACTGGTTAAAGTGCTCGGCTGCTGACTCAAAGGTCGCGGGTTCGATCCTGGTCGCATTTCGATGGAGGCAAAATGGTAGAGACCCGTGTACGGTGCGATTGCCAGTCCACGTTAAAGATCCACAGGTGGTCGAAATGTACGGAGCCGTCTACTATAGCGTCTCTCATAATCATTTGGTGGTTTTGGGTTGTTAAATCCCACATATCAATGAATGATTATTGCATAAAAATCAAGGTTTGAGTCGGAATAGAAACTAGCACTTTTGTATTGCATACAAGCGTTCGGCGAAGGAACTAGGCCAGTGCTTGAAGTAGCTTTGAAAGAGACCCTACCATGTCGTCGGGAAGGGTCATAAGTCACGTTAACAGATGTTACACTGCGTGGCAGGAAGCGGGGTATCGAAACCACGTGTTGCGCCATGTGAATTTCTGAATAAGTGTATAGTTGAAAGCTGTGAATCACACCGGGCCGAACTGTGATTCACCATCATCAGCTACAAGGGTCAACAAAGTTAACATTCTCTTACCTCACCTATCATGTGATGACGGTGATGGCGATGATGACGATGAGAAAATAGTCACACTCGATAGTTTTCGCATTGTAGTCATGGTAAACGAATGCATAAGAAACCCTCCGAGTCATTTTCTTGTCTTGATGTCATTGCCGCGGCTGAAAATTCAACTAGTGTTTTTGTACTGCCTAGTGAAACCTTCTAACCATAAGCAGCTGTCGAAACACACACGCAGCCCCGTCGTGGTGGTCTAGTGGCTAAGGTACTCGGCTGCTGACCCGCAGGTCGCGGGATCAAATCCCGGTTGCGGCGGCTGCATTTCCGATGGAGGCGGAAATGTTGTAGGCCCGTGTGCTCAGATTTGGGTGCACGTTAAAGAACCCCAGGTGGTCGAAATTTCCGGAGCCCTCCACTACGGCGTCTCTCATAATCATATGGTGGTTTTGGGACGTTAAACCCCACAAATCAATCAAACACACACGCACGCACACACACACACGCACGCACGCACGTGTGTGTGTGTCGCCCTCCTGCCGAAACGTAGGAAGTAATAAACATTTTCGCACGTTCGTCCGTCATTTTTCAAAGTATACATATTGTTTGGATTTATCTGGTACAACCTGCTTTGCGTGTGAATTCAGCGACACTACACTATTTTTTTTTTTCGAAGCTTAGCCAGCTAGTTTCATCTTAGATCATCTGTACATCTTCGGAATCGCAGGTTTACGAACACCTTTGAGAGTAGATAAGATGAAAATGAGAGAAAGAAGTGCCTGCTCCTTTTCTTCACCTTTTGTTGGTTTGACTCAACAATAAGTAAAGGTAGCTGAATCGAGTTTTTGGTGTTGTATTTATGTTGACGGGAAGCTCGATGCGTTCACAGTCGCAGCAACACTGCGGCTTTTTTGTTTTGTTTTTTACCTTTCGCCTTTGCGCTCAGCGAGAAAGGCGTGCACCACGTGATGGCTTCACGCTCCCGCGCATGTGTTTTCTGCTGGGGCCAGCGATCTCTCTCTCTCTCTCTCTTTTTTATCTCGGGGGATTGCCTTAGTGCTACTTATCAAAGGAATCACGTTTCGTATCTGCCACGGTCTCGGGAGAAGAAACCGACAGGCAACGCTGTCTCCTGTAAAGCGTGCTTTGCCTGAGAATCAGTCGCGTACTGCGAAAAAGCCGAACGTGCGTGGGCCGCCGAGTGTTTTTTTGGTGAGGAATTAGAGACGATGTGGCGTGCGGCCACTTCGCTTAGATGATTGCATCGGTTTTTATAGAGCGCCATTTGACAGGGTGTTTTCTTCTGTGTAACAAGTTTTATTATCTTTTTGTCTCTTGGTTAAAGTTTGATGCGGAAACTTTAAACTTTGTGTTTTGCCGCTTGCTTGTTCATTTTGTCGTCTATTTTGACTACAAAACAATCGTATAAGTAATGAATACGTATCTAAGCTCATTTTACAACGTACTTGTATTTAAAAGTCTGATATTTGAGGTCTGATGCGCCATAATTTCGAAATCCAAGAATGGATCTCTTTATTCGAGCGGGGCACTGTATTTCCGTGCTGCTGGCTGTGCCGGTTGATTCAAGCACATTTCAACGTTTCTGTTTTTCAGATGTTAACATTAACATTTTATTTTCACATGAGGCATTTGATTGGCGAACCAAACAGTGAGGGAAAAAAGTAATTTTCTGCTTTGATTTAGCGTCTGCTTTCTCAAGGGAGAACGATATGATAACTAGGAGCACCCTGTGCGTCCCACGTCAGCCTTCCCTTTCACTCGGACCTTTTTTCACGTTTTTTTTTTTCGCCATATTCCCAACAGCGCCCGCGTTCTCTAGTGATTCGCGTTCGCACCGAAGACAGTAAGAATTGCTGCTTCTCCTAGGAGCAGCAGCAGCTGTAGTGGCAGCAAAGTTTCCTAGCATCGGCCTTGCCCTGTTTCGACCGTACCAGGCGCGCCTCGGTCGCAGTCGTCCCAGGACGCCGCCGTGTGCGAACAGACGTTAATCCCGCGCAGATCGAACTGGGATGGGGACGAAGGAGATTGCCGCCCCCTTTTGTTAATCGAAATGTAAGTCCTTTCTCCCAGGAATTTCCGAGTAATCCGAGGAGCGATGTCGCCGAATGCCGCCCTCTGTTCTCGCTCTTAATTCTTCCTTTGTCGCCGCGTATCTCCCTCTACGGCTGGCGAACGGAAAGAAGGAGCACTCAATTTCGTCGCGCGTTTCGGGCCTCGAGTGCGCGCCTCTCTTCTTGGGCTGCGTGTTCGCGTTGATTTTTTTTTTCGCGTGGTCCTGGCAGTGTTGCGGTCCTCCATCTCTGTTCGCGTTGTTGCACAAATAAATAGAAGTTGCTGTGCGAGCCCTCTGTGCGACCTATCTTGGGGGGGGGGGGGGGGGCTCCTTTTTCTTCGAGACGACGGTCGTCTCAGTCACCGGTCGAAGAGTCCCAAATGCAGCCTTTTTTTTACTTCTTTCTTTTCTTTTTTGTGTCACTCACTTACTGTTCGCTTCTTCTTCTTGAAGCCGCAAGGAAAGAAGCTGCCACGAACGACCGTGCGATTAATCTTTTTCCTCCCTCCTTCCTTTTAATGCGACAATTTTTCTCTTCCCTCCGTTTCGCCCAGGCAGTCCGCTGTCTTTTCCCAGTCGAGCAGCACAGCGTGGGCCGAGCGTGGAGGGTACGGAGCAGATCTTTTCTGCTTTCTAAAAAAAAAAAAGAGACGAAAATAAGAGGACGGGAAGACAGAGAGAGAGAGAGAACAACAAAATTCAAGAATTTCTTTGCTTTCTCGCAAGCACCGTTTGTGCACTCGTCAAGTGGCAGACTGCACGCGTGAGCGGTCGATGAGCGTACGCTATCTGGCAACTGATTTCTTCTTTTCTTCGCCGTCCAATTGCCGAGGCTGCCGAAGCACCAGCGGTGGCCTGATTGCACTTTGATCTGTCGAGGCGTGCGGCGGTGGTGTAGTTCGCTCCCGATCCGGACATCTCTGGTGGCGCCCAATCCCGCGTAGACACTCATGCGTGAAAGAAAGAAAGAAATAAGGCGGAGGGGAGATAGCGTGCGCCTTTTTTTACCGTACAGGCGCAGCTCGGAAGATGCACCCGCGCGGTACTGGAAGAAGAAGGCGGGAACTAGCGGCTCGAACAAGCCGAAACACGTTCTGTTGGACGCGTCCATTTTCGCGCTCTTCTATCGGCTTAATAGACAGGGCGTGTGAGGCACCAGTCTGGCCAGATTCAATATCTGGCGAGAGGCTTTAGGAGCCGCAGGGACCTTTATCGACTGGCTGGCACACGTAGCAGCGATGTGGCGCGCGCGCCCGCCCCGCTGTGCACGGTATAATCGCGTTCGAGTTACGTTCCCGTTCTTTCCGTGTTTCTTTTTTCGGCGTTCTTCGATCTATTTGCTCTTGTGATGGTTACCCTGTGCCTGTTCTGCGGCTAAGATGAAGTAATGCCGTTTGCGAAGGCTACGAAAGACACAGATGTTCTCATCTTTTGATCGTTAGCACAGTCCCTGCGTTGGAGCGTGTTCGAAAATTCGTGGTACGCGTAGAATGGCGCCAGGATTAACGAGATTACGGAATAAATATTGAGTCATAGTCTTGCAGAACATGCGTACTGTAGTTGAAATATTGATGTGACGTCATCTTTTATTCAGTTAAGAGACTTTGATTCACGCTAGTTGGTTCATAGCTATAAGAAGGTAAATCGCGTCTAAGACAACGGACGAAGAACGCGCGCCAGAACCGAGCGCTGTGTGTGGTGTGTGTTCTTCGTGCTTTGTCTCAGTCCCCGGTGTGCCTTACTATGACCCTCCTGTTCGTTTTTGCACTGTATTGGATATCAAAACGTGAAAGCTCGTCTGATTGGCTTCCTCTCTCGTGCACTTTCCTTTGTCTTCTGGGTTCATTTTTTATTGTCTCTCGACTCCATCGGAAGTAGTGTCTTCAACTGTGTTAACTTTTTCGAATAGACAGGCTTGAACACTGCGCTGTGGCCTCCTTACCTCGCTGGATGTATCTATCCTTCATGCACCGAACGCTCGAATCATTGACCAAGTGTCGTTTTCTAGCCGACCAAAAGGTGCACTTTTTCACGCCACCAGAACTGTTGTGCAATGGTTTTAGCCGAATGGGTCGTCGTGTGGGACACTGTTTGTCCCGAAATACGCAAGCAGTCGTTCAGCGCACCGAGACAGAAAGATAAAGGAAAGACAGGGAGGTTTACCGGAGGAAGACTCCGGTTTGCTACTCTGTACTTGGGAAGAAAGGGTGCCGTGGTGACTGGTAAAGGTGCTTCATTGTGACACGGTTATGTCATGCGGTGAAACACTTTTCACAAATTGCGCACTGCGGTAAAGCATGATCATACTTCCGAGGGCGACGGTTGCAAGTGGACCGTTGTCGTTTCTTCGTTGTTCTCTTTACGAGCTATACATATTCTGCATAATCCGTACCTCTCCCTAAACTGAAAGTGCCTGCTTCCGCTAGCCTCGCTGTGATGATTAGTCATTTTCGTAGTGACGCTGGTTGAAAACTAAAAAAAAAAAACCGCATGAACTGAGAATACGTATAATTCAAACGTACCTCTAAAAATAAATATACGAGACACCCATTCATCTCCTGTTTGTTTAATATATTATAATGTGACCGCAATTTAACATCATTGCCTAGAAAGCCCCAGAACGACGCTCTGTCTTGCGACGTTTATGAAGACAAGAAATTCAGTGAACGGTGCAGTTCGAGACATTCCACCATGTTGTGTTCCCTTCTGTCCAGCGTTGCCGTTTTTTTTTTTTACGCTGGCCCCGTCAAGATTTTTAACCAGTACCAACGCGTCCAAACGTCAATTTTTCTACCCTGAATCCGTTGGCCGTGGCGCTGACTAATCTAATTCATTTTCCGCACGGCCTCTTCGACGGCGGGTCGTCAGTTTTATCCCCTGTTCCCCACGGTTCTGCTTCTCACTCCGCGTACTACCAACATCAAACACTTCAAAGATACCGCGGCAAACGTATAACGCCACTTCCCTCGGCCGTCACGAGAACTACGGAGAAAGCAAAAATCTCGGCATGATTTGTTCGCCGCCGAGCATCCTCTCCGAGAGCTGCGCTGGAAGAGGGGTTAAATTGATCGTCGTTCTTCGCGCCTCGCTTGTTTCGCCGTTGGATTAAGTAGATGGCACTGGGTGGAAGCGCGGAAAAGAACAAAAAAACGCTGCCGCAAACGGCAACAGCCGTAGCAGGAGAGAATGAAGACAGAAAAGACAACTGGGAACAAGAAGAAGAAACGCGGGAGCTGCCTTGGCGGCGTGTGTTTCCCGCCGCGAAGGCGACGCGCGGTCTGTGTCGCCGCGGCGCTAATGAACGAGCCCTGTCGCGCGCGCGCGAAGGAGAAGCCCCGTGTTGCTTCAGCTGCGGTGGCGACGGCCGAGGAGAGCGCGCTCGATCGCTTGTTTGTTCGGCGCATCGATTGTGCCGTCGCTTGTCCGTGCGCGCCACTGCTTGTTGTATACCGGCCTGCCGATTGCGCCCCGTTTCCCTATTTCCTTTTCTTTCTTTTTATGCGTGTCCCGTTTCTCCCTATGTCGTCGTTGCCACTCCGTTTGGGACGATCGCCGAGTCTCGGCTTTCGGAGCCCAGCGAACAAATGACCCGCGCGCGTTTGTTCTTTTTCTCCGTTCCGCGTCCCAATCTCGATCCCTGTTTTCGACTCGTCTTTCCATCGCGTAGTAGTAGGGCAAGCTTTTTGCAGATGTATATGCCGTTTCTTCTACTTTATTGTTTTTTTTATTTTTTTTGGGGGGGGGATGTTCGTTTTTCACTGGCACGCCCCCCATTAAATTATTCCTCGATGCTTGCCTGTCACTCTATAATTGCCTTTTAGGCAGTTGCAGAAGATTGAAATCAATAAAACAGTCCTTGAATTTCGGCTCGTTCTTTTGTTCTTGTTTATCGTTTTTGTTCGTGTCATAAACTGGGGCACACTTTTGATGTCAGATATGTTAAAAAAAACAAGGGTGACATGTTTTACAACGTGCAGCTGAAGCATGATTGCATATTTCAAAGCATGACATGTTTGTAGTTACACAATTTCATTTCTTTAGGAGTTCTCGATACTTCCTTAAAATTTTATTCTTGAGAAAGATATTTGAATCGCAAAGTTGTTTTTACCATGTCAATACCTTTGATCGCGCGCGCGTGTGCGTGTGTTGTGTGTGTGTGTGTGTGTGTGTGTGTGTGTGTGTGTGTGCGTGTGCGTGTGTGTGTGTGTCAGGCAGAGTTATCTGCTTTTAGTGCTTTCAATGCTGGAAGTGAATGTCTGCTTAAGTAGAATTGTAGAATTGAATTGAGATTTTTCCGATGTCTTTATTGTAGCATTAGGTGTACCTGGTTTTTGCCAGTAACATTTAAAAGCAACAATAAAAAACCACAAGTTTTAATAACTGTTATTTCAAGATGAATAGACTATTTTAAAAGTCTGCTTGAATAAAGCAACCTTGTGATGTAGGATTGCATAATGAGCATGTTGAATAATATGCAACTTGTGCATTGCGATTCATTAATCATCATTCCTATTTTTATAATATTAGTTGTATCCTTGGTCATTTCTCTTTTATCTTTTGTCATTTCAGCTTGTTGGGGGCGAATTCGACATGGAGCTAAATTTTGTGATCCAGCATCCCCAAAACATCCTCCATATGTTAGATTTATTGGACCACTGTCCTTCCAGCCTACAGGTAAGTGTTAAAGCTTTCTATGCTATGATCTTTTAAATTTTTACCTCGTTTCATTTACCTGAGAGCATGTTATTCAAGCTCATCATTACAGGTATACAATCGTGGTAAAATAATTATGTACACACGCATACACTCTCCATTATATGCAATTGTTTTTTTTAGGCACTTTTAAACTGAGTTGCAATGAGCAACTAAGTTGTTCTACAGTCATCTGCGGCACAATGAAGTACAAGTGCAGCATCCTTTTTGTTCCACCAACTTAAGAATGCAAAGCAAAACAAATGCAAACAGTTCACCATTATTCTGTTGCGCTGTTTGTATGACGTTTGGGAGGCCAGTGCAAAAAAATGGCAGCATATCCACGGGGTGAATAATGGAGAGCGTGGCGAAACATCCGTCCGTCCATTCGTTCTTGCTTCCGTCCGTCCATGCGTCCGTCTGTGTGACCGTCCGTGCGTCCATCTGTGTGACCGTGCGTGCGTCTGTTAGTGCGTCCATCTGTGTGACCGTGCGTGCGTCCGTCCCAGCGGTCGCCCCATGCATCCGCCTCGGCGTCCGTCCGTCCGTGCAGCCATCCGTGCGTCCGTTCATGCAACTGTCTGTGTGTCCTTTTGTCCATCTAGTCAACACTCCAAGTACCACCATCTCGCATCTTTTCATCATATTTGCGTCCGTCTGTGTGACCGTCCGTGCATCCATCCGCCCGTCCGTGCGTTCGTCTGTTCGTGCGTCCGTCCCAGCGTTCGTCCATGCATCCGCTCTTGCGTCCGTCCATGCGTCCCTCTGTCCATGCGTCCATCCGTCGGTGCAGCCATCCGTGCGTCCGTACATGCATCTGTTTGTGTGTCCGTTTGTCCATATAGTCAACACTCCAAGTACCACCATATCGCATCTTTTCATCATATATTCCGCATATAGAAGCATCGCCATTCAGCAGACATTCCAAGGACTAAACGAGAGGTGGCACACGCACACTTTCTACGGCTGGTGCTTCGTGTCTACTTCCCACCTTTAACCACCTCGAGTTCATGGTATATACTAGTTCACTGTATTCATGGCACTGCAGCCCAACGCTCGCTAAACCTTCCTAAAACCAAGGAGGTTATCGCCCAGCAAGTATAACCTAGCAACCCTTTCTTGTTAGATTGTGCTCAATGTACATGCCAATGGTTGCTAATGGGAAATGAGAGACAGAAGAAATCGGCTTTTAGTTAATGCGCACGCTGCGAATTTTTTATTCTTCAACAACACACAGGAGATATCTCCCACTGGCACCACCTTGCAGGTCAAAGCGTAAGACTGGTTACACACTACGGCTACGACGAGGGACGCACAGGTGCCGCTTTAAGGAGCTTCGCCCCTAAAAGGCGTGCGATAAACAAATGTATAGTTATATTCTGATTTCACTACGACCATGTTGTATAGCAGTGAAGTGTCTACATTGCATGATAGTAGCTAACAATTAGTAAAACATTTGCAATCATCTAGCCATCATATTGCTACTGGCAAATAGATAGCCAATATAATCTGTCAATTACCCTGTGTTAGCCAACATTAGCTACTGATAACCTGTACTGGTAGTTTTCAAGCAAATATGGTAATAGCGCTGAGCCAGAAATGTTCATTATACTCTGCTGCAAAATGTCGATTTAGTATTTGTTCAGGAAGACTTGTTCATGAATATTATAGTCAAGTTACTTTGCTTATACACTATGCAAAAGCTTTACTTTGGGAGCACCTTTTAAAATGCATGAGAACAAATGCTTGTTACTCTCAGCATCTTCTAAATGAATTTCAAGGAACCTCTGGTGAATTAAAAAAAAAATTTAAATATGTAGGGATTGTCGACATAAATCGCTTTGTTACTGAAGCAGTTGTCAAGTTTTAGTGAAAACTGTTGGACATCACAATCCCTTCGGCTTCCAAATACAAAGCCTCAAGTACAAAGTTTTCAACTCTGTAGCCTAATGATGAATCGCTCTTTGGCAGATCCGTAAAGTGCACTTTCTGTATATACAGTAAGCTTTCAATAAACAGAACCTGAAGGTACTGGGAAAATGTGTTCCATTTAACAGGAGTTCCACTTACTGAGAGGTGAAGTGGGTTGCAGCATTCAAGTATGACAACAATCATATCAGAGGAAGTTGTTTCATTTAAGCAGGAGTTTCGTTTAATGGATTTATGTTTACTGAAAGTCTACTGTACTAAATTTATGATTTTATTTTTCAATTTTTTGTTTTACAGGCCGAAGTGTGGAGTGTATTTATTGCAATCCTTAAGAAAAGTATGAGAAACCTGCAGGCGTGCACTGAAGTTGGACTTATAGAGCACATTCTCCAGAGGTTCTCTCAAGTTGAAGAAGTTGTTGCAGGTAGGTGCTTCGTTGGAACTGACTTAAGACCAAGGACATCTCACTAATGTGAGAAAAGTAGCCCACAGACTTTTCAGAATGATAGGCCTCTATGGAAGGAAAGTCTTTTTTTTTTCTACTATTCTGCAAAACATACTTGTGTAATTTTTATTGTTTCTTCATTCTCTATATAATTTTCCACCTTTCAAAACCAGATGCAGGCCTGCTTGTTACTAGATTTTACCTGCATCAACGAGCGACATTTGTCTCAGTGGGCACGAAACTCGCATTTCTTCTCTGCTTTCGTTTCAGATCTTGTCATAGAAATGTTGGGGGTTTTGGCAAGTTACAGCATCACAGTGCGAGAGCTCAAGTTGTTAGTTGGATGTATGAAGGCGACTGGAAACAAATGGGTCAGTCACTGCTCGAGTATTTCTTGTTTTATTTTAGTAATATACGTCTCACTAATCGCTGCTTAGTTCTGTTGAATTCGTAAGCCCTGAACCTGAGCCTTGGTTCTACTTTTGTATTGAATGTGCGGAATTTTTTATTTATCACTGTTGCGTGGTCATAAAGTCTACATGGTTTAGAAACAGCGTGCTATACATTTGGTTTAGGCATCATTAGCAAGTATTGTTCTCTTTCTCTATTGGCAGTGATCTTTATGAATACATGTAAACTACCAATAACATGAAGACAAAGTCAACGTACCTTTAAGCACTTCGTATTACCTCATAAATAATTTTCATGCTGGTCACATTCATTACAGGCTTGGCATGGTGCACATTAATCTAAATTGAAAGCTTTACCGATGAGAACTAATCTGTCATGTTGGTTATGGTCACTACCTGTTTTTCAGGCTCCATATTCACCAGCATGAAAAGTTTCACTTTGCGAGAGCTCATCTATTTCTTGCACGATAGAAGAAATCAGACCTTTTTTTTTTTTCTGCTTGACTAAACCTTTTAAAGCCATCATCCCTGTCCGTTTTCCAGCCCAGGCACTCCGTGAAGCTGATGTCCGTCCTCCGCCAGATGCCCCACAGGCAGGGTCCAGATTGCTTTTTCAGTTTCTCTGGAAAGAAAGGGGCGGTGAGTACTTTAACTTAGATACTGGCTGTTCAAAAACAAAGAACCCGAAAAAATAAAACAAATACAGTGATGAAGAACAACTCCCTTTTGTTTTTAATGTTGCCTTCACAATGTTTTACGTTTTTTTTTTAATAAATAATAGCATGAACCAGTTCATTGAGCAAGCTGAGTTATTGACACACAGTGAGGTTAGGAAACTGGATGAGTTAGATTACATTCATTTGTTTTACAGCACAGAAGGACACAGACAAAGAGAACACTGGATGACACCAGCATTATTGATACAGCGTATTTTTCCTTCCCCCTTGACACGCAGCAATTGTCCAAGCAAATTAGCTTGTTTCTGCGACAGAAGCACATATGTAGCTGTGAGACCTACCAAGGTGTGACCTCACGTTTCCTAGAGCATGAACTTGGATTCCAAGACCTGAGTGGAGTTATGCTTGATGTATCGCACACATCAGAACATGCCCTTCTCTCTCCCGCACTTCCTCTTTCATATGTAGATGTTACCACGTAAAGTGCAAATGACAGGGCGATGCAGGCTGGGTTGAGAGCTTGTGTCTGTCTGCTGCCGTCCTGCTGTTCTTATTCGACACTCTCATCCTTATAAATAATGTGCTACAAACTAGCCCAAGTCACCACCGTTGCCCTTCCTTACACTGCATTTCAACTGCATTATGTTGCTGAAGTAGTCATTGCAAAACCCCATCTAGTGACAAAAAAGATATTCTTGAGTAGCCTTTTACTTACTGATATCAAAACAGCTTCTTTCGGTTATTCTGATTTTAGGGGAGGCTTGCACTCGTTCCCCTGCAGTCTGTTGCAGGCTAATGTAGCCATGTTCTGTATATGATGGGAAATATAGTTGGCATAAGAAGTAGTGGGAAATTTTGTAATATTACACTGACCTAACAAAGCCAACAGGAAAGTCTGTCAGTCTTCACACCTCTCGATAAGGATGAATATAGCAATACAAATCGCTTCGGGGAAAAATAACTCTTTCGCATTCACACTATTGATTGGGCTATAGCATTAATGGGAGGGTGTATTGGATGATGCCTAATTAATCTGTTCTGCCATTGCCCTTTAGACATTTTAGGAAAATAATGTGGCAGCAGACAAGCTATTGTGAAAAACAGGTAGCAAGTCGAGGTAATATTCACCTTAATTCACTGTAGCATTTAGTGATTGTCAAATATAACTTATGCTTTCTTACAAAGTGTTCATGTGGCCAAGTTTTAAAGATGTGCTCGAGCACATATGAACATGGCAAACAAGCTAGCCTAGTCACTAGACAAAGCCGTTGTGGACACGCGCGCCAAGAAAGCTTGCATATACAGTTTGAATCTAAATACTGCTCCCCCTTAATTTTCATTTTTTATTATTCATGCTAGTTTTAGTTTTAATCACTGTGTATCAGTCAGCGTAAGGCAATAAGCGAGATTTTTTCGGCGGGGATAGCAGTACCAAAAGTGCGAAAAACTGGACTTGTGGGGTGTAGTACATGATTAGAAAACATCGCGAAAAACCACAAGACACACAAAACTAGAGCCAAGAAAAGCTTGTTACTCATAGTGCAGTGGCACCATCTAGTGGCAATGAACGGCAAGGACTCGACTCCTAACATGGCCTCTGAGATAGGCCAATATGTAGAACTGACCCTGAAGGCTATGGATTTCCCAAAGCTCGCTCACTGTAAAATGGAATGAGCTAGGGGACATCATTCAGCATGAGTAAAGGATGCAAGTCCAAGCAGAGCATATGTAATAAAAATTTATGAGCACGGTAATTGTGTTTCAGAGGTGGTATTGTTTGCAAAAAACTCATAATTTTTTCAAAAAGTTGACTGCTTGGTCGTGTTTGTAAAATATCCATTTAGACGTAGGACTAGCCTTTTTAGTGAGCGTATGTAAATAAGCCCATAGGGCAGCTTATTTTTTGTTGGAAAATGACTGGGAGGTGTTTGTTAATTTTTTAAAAGTGAGCAGGTATAGTTTGTTTGATTGATGTCACCAATAATTTGGGAAATAGTGTACTTAGATGAACAACAAAATAATGGGAGTGAGTTTTCGAGGGTTTGAAAAAAAAAGAATGCCGACCTTGATAATTCGTAGTTTTATTAATTTTTCATGCTGGATATCTCTTGCAGGCAATTGCTCTGCCGCCACTGGCACGCTGGCCATACCAAAATGGCTGGACCTTCTACACGTGGTTCAGGCTCGACCCCATCAACAGTGTCAGCATAGAGCGAGAAAAGCCATTTCTCTACTGGTGGGTGTATGGAGGAGCTGAGTTTCTCTTGTTTGCGATTATATTTTATTTGTACAATTAAAGATCTTTGCAAGTAGGCAAGTATTAATGTTAAAAGGCTAGGAATTAAAACATAGACATAGGAAAGAAGTCAAGACGCTTCTACAGCCGACAAACAGCTGCAACAATCAAATGGCATTTCAAGAAGCTGAAGAAGCAGGATTGTTCAGATAAGTAGGTGAACACGGGAAAGGGTTCAGAGTACCAGAAGTAAAGCTTAAAATACCAGATAGTTGAGCTAGTTGGTACGTATTGATGGTACACATTCATGTCCAAAGACTGCCTGCAAACACGGACAAACAAGCAACAAGTAGTGATGTCTCGACTTCTCTCCTGTGTCCGCGTTTGCATGGCCAGTCTTTTAGCATGAATATGTACCAACTAGCTCCGTGCTTTGTTGCTCTCGAAAAAAAAAATTTAGTGCAGCTCACGTCATGTCGTGCAGAGTTGGGTCACAGCAGAGCTGCTTGGTACTTACCTGGTCTTGGCATGGCTGAGCTTTTGTCCTCCCACCTGTCTCTTTCCCACCCCTTGTTATTCCGTACCATGGCTATGCTAGCTCCCTTGTGTAGCAGTGGATGGATGGCAACAACTGTATTGGCATAGCAGTGGGCCACATCTCTCTACTTTCCGCACTAGTACACTAGAAATTGAGGGAACAGGCAGGTGGGAAATGCCGACTAGGGGCGGCATGTTTCAGCTTTTCTTGTTAATCATTGGTATCAAGTGCTTGGACAGCAATTGAATTATCAGGATTATGATAATTTTATATCTACAACTTGCGATGAATTGCAACCATAACAGCTCTGTTGTAATACTATTTATGTTCCACTTAACGGGAGGAAAGTGGGCACTAAGGTTTTTATAAGTAGTTCAAGGCTCCATTGGTTGTAGAAATTGTGAAGCATATTTTCCAGTACAATGGCAGCTATGAAATCTCACTTCGATAAAGAATGCAACACATCGTTTAGTTGACAAAATTGAAACTGTTCGGCCATAACCTGGTCTGGTTTATATTTCCTCAACGTTGTCTCTTAGCACTGAGAAGTACCAGAGGTGTTTGGCAAACACATTCTGTAATTAATAAATATAGGTCATTTCACACAGAACCGTTATTTTTTTCTGGTGAAGGCTTATTGAAGCAGCAAGTTTCAGATATTACATAACGATAAGTAATAAGCATAGTATTCAACTTGAATAAATTTCCTGGTGTAACTTCTTAACAGTAAACTCAAAACGCTGTAATAGATGGTTGCTCACGGCATATTCGCTAAATGGAATCCTTAGACTTGCGCTAGCCTCATGATGTTTTCTCTCGGGTTTGGGGTGAAATCCATTAGACTTGAGGTGCATTAACTTTGATATCTTTCTTAACCATCACCTCCCTCCCCCAACCCCGCACAGCTTCCGGACCAGCAAGGGTGTGGGCTATTCGGCACATTTTGTTGGTAACTGCCTCATATTCACTTCTATGAAAGTCAAAGGAAAAGGCTACCAGCATTGTGTCAAGTATGAGTTCCAGCCTAGGAAGGTAAGTCAAGGCTTTTGGCGACACACTGTTTCTACCACTTGCGTATATGTCCATAATTCTACTCTTATAAACCTCACAAAAAAGTAAACTTACTTTTTAGATACTCTATCTGGAACGGCTATTGCATTTGTGTTCACTTACAGGAATTGTATTTACAGAAAATGTTAAACACTAAGGATAGTAAAAACTCTCAGGGTCCCTTGGACATTCACCTAAAATGACTTGAAGGTGGAGGCCATCTTCTTTTCTTCTCAATAGACGTATAAGGGAGCAGAGAACACGAGCCATGGCTTCAAGTACCACTGCAAAGTGCAGTCTTGATTTTCTTTTGTTGAGGTTACGCGCTCACCACTTTCGTTTGCCACCCAAAGGAGGGCACTACAACTGTATCCTATGGTGTTACATCACATGACGTCACACCAGAATTTGCGACATCGCGATGACGCCACGTGATGACGTCATCATATGAAATGTGATGATGATATTTTGCATCACTTGTCCCTGACATCACAGTATCGTTGCCATCGAGGATCAAAATTCTCGTTTGATGAGGCAGCTAAGGCTTCCAACTAAATAGTGTTTGTGTCTATAACTCTCTTCTCTACATTTCTTTAATAAAAAAAATTATGTTCATCATCAGACCAACTAGAAATTTATAATTTTTTTATTATTTCGAGCCCACACCAGTGCTTCAATAATGTTTTCATTTTTTTGCACTATTTAGCAATTAGTACTTATATTAACTCCTATGTGCCAAGTCTCCATTTAAAGGAACACAACCCATTCGTAAATTATATGGTCCAGCTTTTTAAATGAACTATCAGGGAATTTACTAACGTGCTGTAAAGCTGTCATATTGAAGTAGATATAGTTCTCACGTTTTGAAGTAATTTTGCAACTTCTTTACAGTATTATACTACTAACCAGACTGCAAGGGAGTTTTAACTTTGATGTAATCTAAGCAGAGCAACAAAGTTTGTGCAGTAGTAATACACATATTCAATGTTTGCTCTTTCATTTTCCCACTGAAACAGGGTGGCTCTTATACAGTTTCTGTTGGGATTTCGGTAAAACTTTCATAGCGTCCTGTTACACTTGTACTGTAACTGCCGTTCGAGTTGTTGAGGTCTTGGAAGGTCTTGTACTGTGGCAGTTACCGCACATTTTTCTAATTATCATCTCTGTAATGTTTAATGTTTTCTTGAAATAAAGACATGGCATCGAAAGTCATTGCATTTCGTGGAATACGCATCAGTTTAGAATATTTAATTACAAGTTGGCTTGATTGCACTTTAATAGAATGAAAAATTGGGGTAGTTGATTTACAGAAAAACACAGGGTTGAATATGCACTTGATCTGCCGTCTTTGTTCATGCTTGTACTGGTCATAATTTGTCCAGAATTAGCATGTCTGAACGGTTCGATTGTGTAGTTACATTGACACTTTTTCAAATTATTCGTGCCATTATGGCAACCGCACATTCTCACTGCAATATTGTATCTTTTGTATGCAGTGGTATACCGTTGCCATAGTGTATATCTACAACCGTTGGAGCAAGAGTGAGATCAAGTGCTTTGTCAACGGCCAGCTAGCATCGTCCACAGAGATGAGTTGGTTTGTCAGTACGAACGATGTGAGTGTTGACATTATTTCTCAGTTTTCTTTATGCCTCTGTTAATCGTACGCGAGGAACTCAATGTCATTTTAGTGTGCTCTTGTTTGTTACATGTTCTTTAATGCAATGAAGCCCGAGTTAACAACTGGCTTTTGTTGGGGTAAGCCTGGTAATTCACGTGCCTATCCGTGACTATTCACATGCTCTTTATCCATGACCCATATATCATGATTAAGAGCATGAAGGTCACCTGGCACGGCACTTTCCAGTACTCTTTGCACCCTAGAGTGTATACTGTGTAATGAAGAATGGGAGTCGCACATCTTGTGAATGTAAAAGGATGTGTGTCACACACTTTGGGTGAGGCCCCGCCGATCCAATATCGACGTGCAGCAGACTCACAGGCTTCCACTGTACGCTTCGGCTTGTGACGCCTGAAAGGCCTTGAAGTGGCACATTTCAAATTTATTTGCAGGTCAGTCGACCCGTGCGGGGTTGCATGCGTGCGTGTGGTAATGTGTGGGCCTGACCGACGCACTCATAGAGCAGACACAGAGATATGATTACACACAAACAAGCATTTAATTAAAACGAGGGCAAAGGCAGGAGATGACAACAATAACAGAGGAGGAAAACTGATATGCGTGATGGAAAGAACAGCTGTATAACAAAATATGCTAAATGAAACACTACAAAAGATACAGGCTAAAGACAAATACGCGGAATAATAATAAAAGAACAACATGATGGAAGTCAAAGGAGATACAAGAAAAATTATCGGAAAGAGATTATGGTCACGCTTTTGAATTTCTACGTGCGACGCAGCGCACACAACTACAAATATTTAAAAAAAAAGGCTGGTTATAATAAATCAACAGTTTAAAAAAAAAAGTCACAATAAAAAGTTTCATACGGACCAGGCCAGCTCTCGGTACACGTAGGGGAGTTGACGGGTGCCGCTGAAGACCTCGCCAGCTTGGTAGACGACGAAGGTGCCCTGAATTGCAGCCGTCTCAATACGTTGCACTGGTCACTCCATGCTCGCCGCCTACGCGAGACTGGTGACACCGACGACCGCACTTCTTGCTGGCTGTACGCCAACCGCCCATTCCAATGCAGTCCAAACTTTTTCAGGGGCGTACGCGTGCTCCCGTCCCATGTGGAGGTAATTTCCTTTTTTTAGACCACATGTGTGCCCCTTTCGGTATAGGTGTAAGGCAGACGCGGCGGCGCCATCGCTGGGTCGTTAGTCGCCGGATGTCATCCTCCCAGCACAAAAGTGCCCTTCCTTGGACGATGGGCCCGTGGACGATGCGAAAATTGCAGTCATTTTGACAATGTGGCTAACAATATTAAAATGGCAGAAACTGTCAGCTAAACATATCAGCATGTGCTTTGTCCATGCATTCAGTATCCATCATACCTCAGTTGTTAGGGCATGAAAGCGAGGTGTCATTTAAAGGGATAGTGTGACGTCAAGATCGCTGTGATCTCAAAATCTATGTAGTCACAACGATGGGTGTGGGAATTTAAAGGTGGTGTCGCCACCAGCACTTGCTCTTTTATGCGTTTTCTTGCCTACCTAGCATCTACTCACGGTAAGCGTGCATGGGTATTTTGGTATTATGATAGAGTATTTTACTAAAATGAAAAATATGTTTAGCCTTTGTAAGATCCCACAAAGTTTTGAATTGATGATCCTATATTTCCCCCCTCTGTCTCCTCAGCCTTTTGACAAGTGCTACATTGGCGCGGCTCCTGAACTCGATGATGAGCATGTGTTTTGCGGCCAGATGTCGGCAGTGTATCTGTTTTCCGAAGCCTTGACTGCTCACCAAGTTTGTGCGATTCACCGTTTGGGGCCAGGCTATCAGGTATGCATTCTTTTGTTTTGCTTCAAAAGAGTAATAAACAGTTTGTATCATTAGATTTTTTTTTATTAAAGGAAGAAATGAAAGGAATACAGAATACGTATTCATGTTGGTGCATAATGATGTGTCACATCATCGAGAGAAATCGACATAATTGTTTATACTTGAATTCACATAGTATGCGGCATGTTGCACATAATTCACATTATTTAATGGTGCCTTTTGGTTGACAGCGATATCAATGCCAATCAGTTGTATCAGCCTTTATGGATATTCTTGCTGCTTCATGCATGAAAGGGACAGATATCTTTTTATGTGTCACTGTAGTTGGCAAATTAGATAAGAGGGCATACTTTCTCTTTCGATGTCTTGGTTACCCACACTCTTCCTGAGTATTACAGCTTTAAGAAATGTTGGCTGTTGTTATTGGCATCATTCTTTTTCCTGGCTGTGATGGGTTTCGTTCTTGCTTTATGTGTATCAGCGGGTTGGTTCAAACACATTTCATTCTTTTACAGAGTCAATTTCGATTCGAAGGTGAAAGCGTGGCTCTTCCCGAAAGCCTAAAACGCGTGAGTGTTGTTTTATGAAACTGCATCATTTCTTTAATAGCCTGCTATGTCTATTTCTTTAGTGTGTTATGCTGTCACGTTCTATGCAACATACTTCTACAAGAGAATCACATCAAGCTGCCTGTTACTGAAGGGCCACCATTTTATCATTGGAAGACATCTTAACATAATACAAATGTGGTTAGTACAATGGCTTAGCTATTTTGATGGAAACATACTCGTTTAATGTTTTGTGTGGTATATGTTGCAATTTTACCAAATCAGCTAAATTGCCCGAATAGTTAGACATTATTCGTATGCGAATGTTTGAAATTTTGAATATTTTTCAAATAGTGCTTGCTATTTGATTCGATTCAAACTGAAAGTTTTACTATTTGAGCTCTTTGAACTTCCCAAATATAAATACAGCCAATGTCCAACTAAAAATAGCCCATTCAAAGTTTTAATATGCCTCACCTCATTACAATTTCGTATTGCAACAAAGCTGCATTTCAGGTTTCGCTGCGGTTTAATTTTTTAGACGCAGTCAACGTCCAATTTTAAGTGGCCCTTTCAGATTTTTAACATGCCTCACCTCATCACACTCTTGTATTGCAGTAAAGCTGCCTTTCAGGCTCCACTGCGATCGCAAATCTATTGGCCAAAAAAAAAAATGCTAGTTCTAACATGGAGGTAATAAATGTGGCAGAGGTGGGTGTTCAAATAATGCAGTTTGGGACCTGAAATTTGGGCAGAAAGTCCAAAAATGGGACGCCAAATATTTTCAGCACCCAAAATGTTTGTTGTTCCCATATATTGACGTTTATAGGCAGATTTAGAATTCCGGACTCAAAGAGAGTGCACTCTTGTCCACCTCATCAATTGAGCCTCCACAGAAGTTGAAAGAGGAAGAGAGGCTGAGGAAATAGCATCTTTGCCTGTCATGTGTGAAGTGCTGTTGCCAGCACTTTGGTTTTGCCTAGTTATGTATATAGATACAATTCGGCCTCTTCATTGCCTAATTCTTGATAAGACCACTATGAAACACCACCCAACCATTGCTTCATCAACCTAGCTAAAATAAATGCTTTCATGTTGCTGTCTTATAAGAACATGCTTAGAAATTCTCTCCAACAAGTATTTGAAAGTTGTTCATCAAATATACGAAAAATATTAGAATAATATTTGCTTCGATAAATGCTTTCATGTTGCTGTCTTATGAGAACATGCTTAGAAATTCTCTCCAACAAGTATTTGAAAGTTGTTCGTCAAATATACGAAAAATATTAAAATAATATTTGGTTTGATTCACACTCGTACTTCCCAATTTGCTTTGCACCCAACACTTTGCTATTTGCACAGCTTTATTAGACACTAAATCAATAAAACAAGGTTCACTTATTGATTTACAAATCGTCACTACTGCACTTTCATTTACCCACCATTTGCGCTGAAGTCACTCAGCAGTACAGGATGCCGAGATGCCATGTGGTTTCTCCAAGCATTACACTGTTAGAAATCTCGAAAGCAGTACGGTTAGTGGTGTGTGAACCTTTTCATCATTTCTTTATTTATACATGACTACAGTAAGTGCCTGTATTTGGCCTTTCTTTCCTGCAAACAGGTGTTGTACGATGGCAAGTTATCCAGCGCACTAGTGTTCATGTACAACCCGGTTGCTACAGACAGCCAGCTGTGTCTCCAAGCAGCGCCAAAGGGGAATGTCTCCTACTACGTTCACACTCCTCATGCCCTGATGCTGCAGGTATGGTATAAGTATGACAAGTCTTTCTGAAGCTATGTGTCGCTTCTACAGTGCTAAAAATGTGTACATACTATAACTCCTGTGTTTCTACCTTTTACCACTTTGATGCCATACAAAGACGGCACCTTGCAGCATCTCTTCTTCAGCAAAATGTAATACAGTATGGAGAGGCCCTACGATGCTTTCTTAACAGGCTATTAAACGCTTTTGTTAGACAGAAAAGTTTACTTCATTTCATTGGGGATTGGGTGCAGGCTATCACACTTGATGTAACTTTGCACTTGACAGAAAGATTATCAGTAATTATATTAATAAAAGGCATACAGTGGTAGTAGCATCATAGCGTAAGCACTAGTAAGCCACCAGTACTGGTTGTTTGACTGTCTCTTTTTTTTTTCTCTCACTCTCTCTCTCATGTTGATGCCATCAGTGCATTGTTGTGGAATCGTCAGATGGACTTGTTATTATAGGAGCTTGTTCAAGGATAATTGCCTACCACTGATGGCCGTAACAGATTACTTATTGCATGCACGATAACTTTCGGCAGCAACACTTACGTGTGGTTCTCCATTCATTTCTTCAACGCATTGGAGAAGGGGTCTACCAGCAAAATAAATTCTGAAAGGAGTACCAGCAGTAAAATTTTGACAGCATTATCTTCCTTAGAACGTTGAAGGCACACATTATTGTATGAATTACAGTTCAGAATTTCAAAGCATTTAATAATCAATTTACAAAATATTTCACAACTCTGTTTCGAAATAGCGACAAGCTGTTGCCATGAATAATTTCGAGCATCTTTAGAGATTTTACCCCGTGAATTGGTGTTGAATATTTTGTTGTTGCGATAAGCAGAAAAAGAAATTAAAGCTCGAGCTACGATGCCTATTTACCTTTCAGGATGTGCTTGCCCTCAATTGGAGACTGGCAATTATTCCGCTAACATCATCTTAATACATAAGAAAGGAGATGACAAGAACTTGAAGAACTACAGGCCGATCAGCTTGCTCTCTGTAGTATACAAGCTATTTACAAAGGTAATTGCTAACAGAGTAAAGAAAACATTAGAATTCAATCAACCAAAGGAACAAGCAGAATTTCGAACAGGCTACTCAACAATCGACCACATTCATACTATCAATCAGGTAATAAAGAAATGCTCAGAATATAACCAACCACTATACATCGCCTTCATAGATTACGAGAAAGCGTTTGATTCAGTAGAAATATCAGCCGTCATGCAGACACTGCGGAATCAGGGTTTCGATGAAGTATATATAAACATCCTGGAAGAAATCTACAGGAGATCAACTGCTACCATAGTGCTTCATAAACAAAGCAACAGAATACCAATCAAGAAGGGTGTAAGGCAGGGGGACACAATCTCCCCAATGCTATTTATCGCGTGCTTACAGGAGGTCTTCAGAAGCCTAGAATGGGAACAGTTAGGGATAAGAATTAATGCAGAGTACCTTAGTAACCTGTACCTCGCCAATGTCATTGCATTGCTGAGTAACTCGGGGGAAAAATGGCAACTCATGATTACGGAGTTAGACAAGGAGAGCAGAAAGGTGGGTGTTAAAATTAATCTGCAGAAAACGAAAGTAATGTACAATAACCTCGGAAGAGAGCAGCGCTTCAAGATAGGTAATAGTCCACTTCAAGTTGTAAAAGACTATGTCTACTTAGGACAGATAATAACCGTGGAGCCCAACCACGAGATTGAAGTAACTAGCAGAATAAGAATGGGGTAGAGCACATTTGGCAAGCACTCTCAAATTATGACAGGTAGATTGCCACAATTCCTCAAGAGGAAGGTATATAACAGATGTATCTTGCTGGTACTTAGCTACGGAGCAGAAACCTGGAGACTTACAAATGTAGTTCAGCTTGAGTTGAGAACGATGCAGCGAGCAATGGAAAGAAAAATGGTAGGTGTAACCTTAAGAGACATGAAGAGAGCAGAGTGGGTTAGGGAACAAATGGGGGTTAAGGATATCATCGTTGAAATCAAGAAGACGAAATGGACATGGGCCGGGCATGTAGCGCGTAGACAGGATAACCGCTAGTCATTAAGGGCAACTAACTGGATTCCCAGAGTAGGCAAGCGAGTTAGGGGGAGACGGAAGGTTGGATGGGCAGATGAGATTAAGAAGTTTGCGGGTATAAATTGGCAGCAGCAAGCACAGGATCGAATTGACTGGAGGAACATGGGAGAGGCCTTTGTCCTGCAGTGGACGTAGTCAGGCTGATGATGATGATGACGAATTATTCCTCTGGCATATCCTGAGGGGTTTAATTTCCCCCTACCCCCCTCACAAATTGTTTTGAAGTCTGCATGTGTATATATGCATGCACACATATAAATGCTTGCAGAAACATACATAAGATATGGTTAACCCCCCCGCCCCCCCCATCCCGAAATAAAATTCTGGCTACACAGAAGACTCATTCATATGAATCTTTTATGCAGGACGTGAAGGCAGTGACCACATACTCCATCCACAGCACTCTCAACTCAATTGGTGGCATTCAAGTGCTCTTTCCACTTCTTGGCCAGCTAGATCTGCCCATGGGATTGGTGCCTCTGCAGGAACCCCGCAGGCCCAGTATTTGGTGTGTGAAACTCTCTGCTTACAAGCACAAAAACAGCACTAAAACAACAAGGCGAAGAAAGGACGCAGACCGTAGCACTGACTTGTGACCAGATGTCGTATGCATACATGCTCCACCACTGTCGCAGTAAAACAAAATAAAATACAGATAATTGAAAACTTGACCAGTGTGGAGGAAGTAAAAGTGATCAATGGGACAGGAATCCTTTCTCTTTTAGAATACAAATTAAAGGGAGACTAAATGCATACCATGCCGCTATTGTGAATACGATACAATAACAAATCATGGACGTTTATCATGGTATTTGGACAGAAATGTTGAATCTTCAAAAGATGCCTGGCAACTGCAGTTATTAGAATGAAGAGGCAACTGACTCCTTTCTTCTTCCTATCATTTTATCATTTTTTTTTCTGCCGGTAATTGGAAACCAACCTGCTTAAATACATACGCTGCTCGGTGCTTGCTTTTTGCTACCTGTGGCAATTGCTATTGTTCATAAAAATACATAGATGCAAATCAAATGAATCAAAATTTTGAATCGCCAGTAATTACTGTGATCAACCCTCAGGTCTGCTTAGATGGCACTGCTGACCACTATTTCTCTAATAGATGACTGAATGTAGCAGCTGGCTCAACATTGAGTAATGCTGCCTAGGCACCTAAGCTTCAAGAAGAAATTTGTTCAACTAATTTGTACCTTAACATTAATAGCAACCTTAACATTCCTCTAGCATCCAAATAACTTCAGACTCTTTTTTTTTTTAAACAGCGCTACGTTGATTGGCTTCATCTGCGAGATGTGCGAAAGCAGCAACACAGTTCAGCAGCACATGATCCAGAACAAGGGCTTCCTAGTCATGAGCTACCAGCTACAGAGGGTACGTCAGGTCTGCACTTTCTGCAGAAGTATTTCTTTCATCTTTTGATGTGACTGCAAATTGTTTGTAGATAGACGTGCAGTGTTTGGTTTTCCACATTTTTTTACTTATCCCTGATCTGGCATGAACGTCCACAGACGCTGTCGTTCTTGCTGGCATCTTCTTCTCTCGCCTGGCTCGAACAGGCGGAGCAGCTGCAGCACAAATTTTTTGTCTTCTCCGAGATGCTGATGGTTTGCCATAGAACCCCTCCTCTAGCAACATGGACAGTGCGCGAAGGAGCGACCCCTATAGGGAGGTTGTGGGTTGTGCTGTCGCGAAGCGCATTCCTCTGGTTTTCGCGGATGGCTTGTAGTCTTCGAGGACGGTGTCAGTGTCGAGGAAAGCCACTTTCATACGGTCAATGGAGATATGTCTTCGCGTCTATTAAGCAGCAGAACGAAATGCTTCGGGCAATGCTTGACGACCTTAAAGGGTCCGTTGTAAGGAGGTTGCAGTGGAGGCCTGATTACGTCATGCCGTACGAAGAAGTGGGTGCAGTTGCAGAGGGCACTACTTACAAAACTTGGGCGTGAGTGTTGACGTGCACGAATAGGAGACACATCTCTCATCATGGCATACCTGAGGTGACTGGCATAATTAGCTACGTCGAATGGTGATACCGGTGACGTGTCAAAAACTGTCCAAGAAGCCTTAGGGTAGTGCCAAATATGAGCTGGGCTGAGGAGCAGCACGCATCCGTACATATCGTGCTGCGCAGGGCGAGGAGGACGAGTGGTAGTCACTCCGTCCAGAGTATCAATGATTGGAAGGCCATGAGCGAAGCTTTGAGTTTGTGGTGAAATTGTTCAAGCATACCATTCGACATCGGTGGTAGCTGTCGTCTTGATGTGGTTGACACAAAGCATTCAGGACAAGGTGTGGAAGAGCACGAAGTTAAATTGACGACCTCGATTCATTGTGATGGTTTTGGGCGTTGCGGCTTATCCACCCAATTATGAGTCCGCGGGCGACTGACTCTGCCGTGATGTCGGTGAGGGGTAGTGCCTCAGGCCACCGTGTGAATCGGTCTACGCAGGTTAACATATACAGACTTTTTTGCGATGCGGTCGAAGGGCCTACGAGGTCCAGGTGCATGTGACTGAACCGCGAGTCGGGAGGCGTGAAGGTACTCAGTGGGCTGATCGTGTTGCACTGGATTTCGGTTAGCTGGCAGTTGAGGCAAGCACGTGTACAGCGGCGGATGTCGATGTTCATTTGAGGCCATAGATATCGTCCTGGGATAAGGCACTGAGTCGTACGTATACTGGGGTGCGACAAGGAATGCAAGGCGTCAAAGACTCTGCGGCGAAATGGTGCTGGAACGTAGGGGCGAGGACAGCCAGTAGAGATGTCGCAAACGAGAGGAATTTTGCAGTCCGGAAGTTGGGCATCTTCGAACTTGAGGAAGTTTTCTTGGAGTCGCAACACCTGAAGCTTGCTTTCATCCTGCTGTGCAGTAGCCATGGCTGCAAAATCGACTGGTGGGCACTCATGCATAGTTGCATTGATTTCTATTTGGGAAAGCGCATCAGCAACGGGGTTGTCTTTACCACTGGTGTGCCGGGTATCACTCGTGAACTCTGATATGTAGCGTCTCTCATAATCATATGGTGGTTTTGGGACGTTAAACCCCACACATCAATCGAACTCTGATATGTAGGCAAACTGGCGGATCTCACGGGGGGTGTGGGCAGAGTTCGTAGCGGTCGCTTGACACTAAGCGGCTTGTGGTCGATGAGGATATGGAACTGCCAACCTTCTAGGAAGTGTCGAAAGTGCTTGATTGCCAAATAGGCTGTGAGCAGTTCGCGACCGAGTGTGCTATAACGACACTCAGTCTGTGAGAGCTTTCGTGAGAAGAAAGCGATTGGCTGCCAAACTTCGTCGACCAACTGCTGCAAGACTGCTCCTATGGCGACGTCTGAAGCGTCCACTGTGAGTGACGTAATGGCGTCGTTCTTTGGTTGCATGAGGAGCGTTGTGTTAGCCAGAGCTTCCTTGATGAAACTGAAAGCTGTCTCTGCATCGCCCGTCCAGAAGATGGAAGCGTTGGGCTTCGTTTGACCGCATAGAAGTGCATGGAGTGGTTGCAAGATGGCAGCGCAATGAGGAACGAACCGCTGGTAATAGTTGGCAAGCCCAAGGAATTCACGCAGTTTCTTTCGTAATTGTTGGTCATGGAAACTGCAATATAGCTTCAACATGCACTGCCGGTGGAGAGATTCCACGTGAATCCATGTTATGGACAAAAAAGTCCAGTGAGGAAACGCCGAACTCGCTCTTTGGTCCGTTGACAACTAGTCGATATTTGCGGAGTCGTGTGAAAACCTGACGCAGGTGAAGTTCGTGATTTTCTGCAGTGGTGCTAAATACAAGGACGTCGGTGTATGCGAAGCAGAAGGTCAAACCATGAAGTACCTGGTCCACGAACCGCTGAAAGGTTTGTGCAGAGTTTCATAGACCGAAGGGCATACGCATGTATTAAAGCATGCCAAAAGGTGTTATTATGGCAGTTTTCGGTACGTCGGAAGGCTCGACAGGTATTTGGTGCTATGCCTTTACTAAGTCGATTTTGCTGAATACAGTGGAACCATGCAGCAATGTCGTGAAGTCTTGAATGTGCGGTATCGGATAGCGGTCCGGTACCATCCCTTTTCGAAGGTGTGGTAGTCACCGCATGGTCTCCAGTCACCTGAGCGCTTAGGAATCATGTGTAGCAGTGACGACGAGGCACCGGAAGAGGGATGGACGTATCCGAGTTCAAGCATGTGCTCGAATTCTTGGCGTGGAGCGGTCAAGAGCGAGACGACCAGCACGTGCAGACACCGGTGCTCCTACTGTCACTATGTGATGAGTGACATTGTGGTGTATCGGATCTTCAAGAGGGGAGCACGAAAGTGGTCAGAAAATTCTTGCAGAAGCGTAGACCACGGTGGGGAGACTTAGGCATGAGCTTGCACCAGATGCAAGGGTGGCAAATTTGATGTCACGCCTTGAACTGTGAGGAGGGTCTCAGAATCCACGAGACGGCTATGTCGTAGGTCTACCACAAGAAGTGTGGCAGCTTGGGCTAGTTGGTATGGATGACGATAGCGCAAGAACAAAACGACGTTTCGTGTCCTTCTTGTCCCTGTGTCGTCGTTTTGTTCTTGCGCTATAACTATCGTCTACCACAAGCTTGAAATGCCACAGAAAACCCGCACCGATGATGGGTAAACGCAGGTCGGCGATTAAGAAGATCCACCGAAAGGTGCGTCTCAGGCAGATGTCAAGCGTAACAGACCTCTGTTCGTTGATTCGTATGATCGAACCATTGACCGCTGTGACAGGCTGCGAAGTCTCACGTCGTCGGCAGTCCTCCAACGTAGGAGGAATAACACGCACTTCGGCACCTGTGTTGATGAGGTTGCGGACTTTGGTGACGCGGTCCGTGACGTAGAATAGGGGGCTGTATGTTGGGCCTGAAACACTGGCCACCATCAGTGCGTGGCCCGTGCGTTTGCCGCAAACTGGCATGGCTGTTTGCACTGACAAGCTCGAGCTCCGTATCGGTGGTGGTACTAGCAGACGCTGAGAAGCAGACTTGGCGATCTTTTGCGGCAGTGGAACCGTTGTTTTGACACATTGCGGCTGTGGTCTACCTTGAGCCCGCTCAGTTCAGTGGCCAACTGATCCACCTTGAGTTGCTCGTTACCTTAAAGAAGGCGATCCAAGCGGTTGTCCCGGACCGACACAGAGAGGGTAGATTCATGTGGTCTCTCGATCGCAGATATGAACGGGGCACTGATATTCATAATCTTGGCGGCCATCCGCGCTAGTGAGTCGAGGGTTTCTGTAGACCATACACTCAAAATTATCGGCAGATGCTGTGGCAGTCGCTGTAAGAAGTGTTCGCATAAGATGGATGCATCCAATGCAGTAGAGTAGTCCCCATGAGGTGTCGCATGCCATGCAGAAGCTCCGTAGGCGTTCGGTCACAGAGTTCTTCTGAGGCGAGTAGCTGTTGCAGCCTATGCTGTTCCGACTCAGTCGTCCGGTGTGTGGGCTCGTTTTTAAGGGTGTCGTAGGGGTCGTCAGGAGGTGGAGAACGCAGAATGTCTTTTATGATGGCGATGACAGCAGTTGGTAAAGCGCCAATGACATAGTTGTACCTCGCTGTTTGCGACGTTACCCGGTGTAGTCGGAAGAGTGGCTCAATGCTCAAAAACCAGAAACCAAAACTCCAGAAGCCTGAGATTAGCGACTTTAGGGTCAGGTACCATGGGATTCGGTATGGCGTCGCTGTTGGGTGTGGTTTCCATGGTCAGCCGAGATGAACTGGGCTGACTGAAGGCCGTAACCGTAGTCACCGAAGAAGCTGAGCAGATGAAAAGTACAGGAAAAGAGCTGCCAAAGAAGAGCAGCGGCTTTGGCGCCCAGCCAGCTAGAAGCAGAGTTGGCCGTGACGCTCGATGTGTTGATGAAAGGACGAGTAGGTGCGCGTTACCGCTCGAAGTCCGGGTCACCACTTGTAGGTAGACGTGCGACGTTTGGTTTTCCACATTTTTTTATTTATCCCTGCTCTGGCATAGAGGTCCACAGACGCTGTCATTCTTGCTGGTGTCGTCTTCTCAGAGACGCTGACGGCTTGCCATACGTTTAACAGGAGCACCTTTCCTGATTTTTTGTGGCGTTTTCTACATGTGACGTGTGAAACGCTTCTATTTATGTATTGCTTAACATGCAACATTGAACTACAAATTGATGTTTGTGTATGTCTGCTTTTCTTCTCTCTGTCATTTTCCCGAAACTTAAGTTGCATGCAGTATGTGCTAACTCGAACTTCGATATAACGAAATGTTGGCTATAACAAAGTAAATAAAAATAGTTTTGCAATATATATAGTGTTAGGAATAAACTTTTATAACGAATTTTTGAATATAACGAACTTATTTTAGTCGAATATACAATTTTGTTATAATGAAGCTTGAGTTAATATTAGCTATCCTAAGCATCTATACTGCTTCGTGAGGCACGTAGGTTCTGTAGCTATGCTGCCATCATATTTGCAGGCGTCTCGGGACCACATAACAGATGAGGTTCTGCACTCATTCCTCTCGCTGACCAAGCACTTGTTAACAGTGTACAGCAGCAATGGGGAGCTGCTGCTCAAGCACCTGCTAGACCACATTCTCTTCAACCCAGCTCTGTGGATCTACACACCGACAGCTGTGAGTTTCCTTAAGTCTTTAGATCAAGGGGCATATTCTGGCACACGCTCTTTTTGCACCTTTGGGCGTGAACTGCTGCACCTTTACTCAGTAAGCGCAAGCTCTTTTAGATGCCTGCAACAGCAAATTGTGCTAAACAAGAAAGAACTTTCCATAGATTTCAAAGAAAACGTTTATTGGGCAGAGCTTTTTTCTCGATGTATTTTGAATGCTTCAGTTAGGCAACTTATTCTTTGTAGCTGAAATAAAGAAACTCTTTTATTCATTTTTTTTTTCAGTTTACTACTAACAAAGCAATTTGTGTGTCTGGGCCTTTTTGCTTTATAAAAGCATAGATAGGTACCTTCATAATTATCAGATGTTTTACTGCAGGTATTTAAGAGCCTTAAACACGAGTTGCCCTTAAATACTCGCTTGAAGTAAGCTAAATAGATGCAGGGACATTGTTATTATGCAGTCTTTGTGTTCAGTGATTGTCTTCAGTATCATATGCTTACCGCAACACAAGTCAGCACGTCTATGTGAAGGGCTATGCTTAGTTACCCAGGTTGCTATATTACAACATGCAAAATGATCAATGGCACTGAGTGGCCTAGTGAAGAAGGGCAGTGCACCTAGAAATCAGTTACGTCATGATAAACTTGAATGCCTGAAGTACTCCTTGTTTGTGTGGTGTAGGTATTGTTCAGTTTAGTTCAGAACTCCATTTATGTATCATTTCTTGGAGCGGCGTTTATCAAGGTCTGTGGGGTATCTTAAGCTTAAAAAAAAATATTTGTGCTTTCCAAATCACCAATGGCATTGCACAAGTGTTTATGGAAGAGCATGTAAGGCAAGGCAGAGAGGAAGGCTAATAAATCAAAGCCTCAGATGCCAGTGCCGGTGTAGGTGCATATTGCGGGAGACTTCACATTGCCCCTCTTTCTGGCTGCACACCGCAGGTACAAACCAAGCTGTACGCATACCTGGCTACCGAGTTCCTAGGGGATACACAGATCTACAATAATGTGCGACGTGTGAGCACTGTCCTGCAAACCATGCACACGCTGAAGTACTACTATTGGGTCGTCAACCCCCGGAACAAGAGCGGCATCACACCCAAGGGCCTCGGTCAGCATTCGGACATTTCTTTTTTGCTTACTGTCATAAACACTGGCTTGCCTAAAAGTCTTGCCGGGCAACACACTTCAACGTTGATATATATGTAGTCTGTAACTCTGACATACCTTATAATTCTATGGGTCTATCTAAAATTGGAATGAAGGCATAGGAGGTGAGCTGTAACTTTTTTTTAGATGTCAAATTAGGTCATCATGTCTGTGGAACTTGATTGAGGCTCCTTTTCACCTGCATTTTATGGAGATTGGCCACCTTATTGAAGTGTCTACCTCGTGGGCTGAGAAAAGAACCTCATTAATCATATTCAATGATTTAGACAGTTGACAAAGTTTAATAACACAGCATTAATATATTCATTTAGTAAAAATTAGCACATTTACTGCTGCAAGCTTTCTTGAGGTCTTGTTCTGTGTGCGGAGTGACACCGATGGGCCACTCGGCATACTTTCCAGGTGCACCATGACCTACAGGTCGGTCACTAGTCGGCCATGGCATCTGACACCGGAAAAAAATTTTTCTGATTGTTTATAACCTCTTGCAACAAGAATCGTACTTCTGCGATCATGTTCGATGAAGTTATTGCATCAGCAAGGAGATGCTACTCGTAACATCGTGGTCGCGTGGGAGGAGCACAGGCTGTGATCCACCAATGACCCATGCCACAGTGTACACGTCAATGAGCAGAGCATCTTGTGATTAACAGCAAGTGGAGGTCTTGAGACCGCTGTCTGGGTGTTTGAAGTTGTGTCGAGTATACAGTAGACTTTCAGTAAACAGAACCTGAAGGGACCGGTAAAATATGTCACATTTAAGGGGGGACACGGGTCTTGAAAGCGAAAAAATAGCGAAAAAAACGATTTTTCAATTTTGTTGTTGCATTCAGGACATCTTCCTGCACGTTCTCGCAAAACTCTAGGCCTGTAAACAGTATAGTTTTCCCGGACGATCATATTTACTACGCGAACTTTCTAGTTTCGCTCGCGGTAAACGCCATAAAACGATCAGTTTCGCGCCGCCGCCGATTTGCAACCGTGCCACGGAGCGCAGCCATCTTGGCCTCCTTTGAAACTGCATCCTTCGCCCTTTTTTTTCCGCCAAACGCGAGTTTTCAGTGATACGCTGTAACTGAATAATCAAACAAAAAAGAAAACGAAACCTAGCTATCTCATTGGCCCACAGCCGCCACGTGACAAAAGTGCGCCTCCTCATTGGTCCGTGGTTGTTTCCGGCTGCTTGCAGCGAAAACGAACTGCCGTCATTTCGAAAGAGACCATTGTCGTCTGTCGTCGTGCGCCATGCCTAACGGTTATCGGAAATTTCGCACCGTGCACAAGTTCGGCAAATCGCGACGGAAGCGTGTTGCGAAGCGAAGAAATGCATCGCTGCCTTCGACGGAGCCCGCTGTGCACCTTGGACCGTCATCAGATAGCACGACAACGGCGGAACGCGAGCCAGCGACTGACGCGCACGCCCTGGACTTCGCCCCGACGGGTGCGGCAGCGGCCGTGCAGGACACCGGAGCTGCGCGGCCTGAGCGCACAAGATTGGACTCGACTTTTTTAACAAGTGCAGATTGTGCTTTGCGCGAGCAACAAACGCAGCAGAGACTTTCCCAGCTAGCGTCAGTATCGGCGACGGAAAGGAAAATGAAGTGCGTCGCGAGTGACAGTGCCCCGAGTTCAACCACGGCGTATACGGTTGTTGACCTGGACCTTGTAAATAACCTGTTCGAGGTTGGTAGTTTCCGTGTGTGCCGTGGTGATCTAACTATTGAGAGGGACACGCGTGAGTACGGCATCGCCGTGAAACTGACAGTGTCGTGCAGCAATTGCGGTGAACTGCGATCGCAGTGGAGCTCGCGGCGAGTTGGTGGCTCGGCGACGTGCAATCCCTTCGAAATAAATATTCTCGCTGCACGGGCGGTGCAAAGCACGGGGAATGGGCAGACTGCCCTAAATGACATTTTTTCTGCCATTGGAGTTTCTCACAGAGGTCTTCACAATAAGACCTACCAGCATTATTTGAAGACCAAGCTGAACCCAGCTACGGCAAAAGCATGCTCTGAGAACTTGGCAAAGTGTGCTGCCGAAGTGAAACAGCTGTACAGTGACCTGAATTTTGGAAATCCGGGTAACATTGCTGTTTGTTTTGATGGCTCATGGCACACACGTGGACACTCTTCTCACATTGGTGTGGCCATCGTGATTGAGCTATTTACAGGATATGTGCTAGATTACGTGGTTCTCTCCAATTTCTGCCTCGGCTGTGAGTGTGGGCCGCAGCCAGATAGCCCAGATTATGCTGCATGGAAGGCACAGCACTTATGCCAAAAAAACATAAGCTGCAAGGCAGGCCAAATGGAAGTTGAGGCAGCAAAGATTCTGTTTCAACGTTCACTCTCTCTGCATGGCCTCAGGTATACAACCATGCTCTGTGATGGTGATAGCCGCTCATTCATTGCCATTGATGAAGCCAAAGTTTATGGCTTTATTCCTGTGGTAAAAGAAGAGTGCACCAACCACATTCAGAAGCGAATGGGCACAGCGCTTCGCACCCTTGTGCAAAAGCACAAGTCAGGTGATGCGCAGCGCATTAGTGGTAAAGGACGGCTGACCGCAGACCTGATCACCAAGATCTCCAGCTATTATGGATGGGCTATCAAGTCTTTTGCTGGAGACTTAGATAAAATGCACAACGAAGTGTGGGCCACATTCTATCACATTACGTCGACAGATGAGAAGCCCAATCATAACTTCTGTCCGGATGGTCCTGACTCATGGTGTAAATATAACTCGGCCATGGCAAAAAACGAACCACCACCAAAAAGCAGGTACAACTTGCCAGAAGCGGTCAGCAGTGCACTGCGGCCCATTTTTGAGCGTCTGGCTGACAAGAAGTTGCTGCAGCGGTGCCTGAGAGGACAAACTCAGAACGCTAATGAGGCACTGCATTCAGTCATTTGGAGCCTCGCGCCCAAAGACAAAAATGCCTCACTATATGCAGTCGAGGCAGCAGTTGGAGAGGCTGTGATGAGGTTCAACCTTGGCACCCACAATGCCAGCTCAAGCATATTGCGAGAGCTCCAAGTAGAGCAAACCGCCAAGGGTAGCCGAAGGGCTAATGAAAAGGACTCCCAACGCACTATCAATGCAGAAAGGAAGAGGGGGTCATCAGCAGCCTTTCAGGCAGCTGCAAAGCGGAGGCAAAGAGGAAAGCCCCACCCAGATTATTCTCCAGGAGCCTTCTGAGCCACTGGCTGTTGTAATTTCGCCCATCCAGGAGAATAAAAGGCTTTTTTCACATGTCTATTAGTTTTTCCCACTTTTCTCAAAACACTTTTATTGGCCGTCTCCAATTTTCTGGGTGGCTGTTGTTACCCTTCTAATCATCCAATTTTAATGGGGTTTTTTTTGTCTTATAGCTAGACTTCCAAAGAGTGCAATATGCCTATAATACAATGTTTCTTCACCCTGAAACATTTTGAAATTTTGGGCAAACAACAGACAAAGAATTCATGTCTCAATAAAAATTTTTGAACTTTTATAACTTGGGATAAAATAAATGTAGAAACACGAAATTATGCTTCTTGCACTCATTGAGCATTCAGGAATATATAAATATAATTTTTAGCTTGGTTATTGTAAAATATTTTTTGCCAGTCATCCCAGAAGTGTAAAACAGAAAAAATTGTATAAAATTTTTTTTTCGTGAGATACAGAAAAACTGGTTGCATATTTGAAATCAGCACATTAAATTACATATTACCTGCAAGTTTCATTACTCTAGTAGCAGTAGCAATAAATGTTTTGCCCAAGGCCCATGTCCCCCAGGAGTTCTGTTTACTTAGAGGTGAGCATGGGTGCAGAATACAAGCCCAAAACAAAGCATTGCAGAGGCAATAGTTCAGTTTAAGCAGTAGTTCCATTTAACAGATTTCCCTTTACTGTGAGTCTAGTGTACTGTAGTGCCTGGGCACTTAAAGGTAAATGAGCCTAATTTGCATGTAGAACAGTAGTTCGTCCCATGAAACCACACACACTAAAACTCTCTCATTTCTGATGTCTGCTGGATTGAATAATATGTCAGTGAATACATGTCCTTTTGGTGTCTGTTTTATTGAAGTTGAAAAATACAAGGTTTGCACGAGTACCTCGTTTGATTTCTTGCATATTTTCCAATTAATAGGCCTGTTCAGACCGTTTAACTTACCTTTATCATGCATGATCTAAATACAACCTAACCTCTGACGTCTCCACCACTCCCCAGATGGTCCCCGTCCAAACCAGAATGACATCCTGGCAATCCGAGCCTACATGCTGATCTTCCTCAAACAGCTCATCCTCAAGGGCAATGGCGTCAAAGAGGATGAACTGCAGAGCATCCTTAACTACCTCACCACTGTGCACGAGGTACCCTTCTCCCCGCACTCCCACTTGGGCTTTATAATAACTTGTGTATGGTACAAACTTCCGAATGTTAATGACTTTTAAGGAAGCAGACTGGTGGGTTAGTTGGTACTGCGTATTTTTATTTCGCATCACGAAACATGAGCACACATTTCTGCTAAATAGTTCGAAAGTTCATGACAGCTTATCGCACAGCGTGTGGATTTTGAAAAAGTAAAGGAAACGTTGGAAAAAAAAAAGTGCCCTGTGTTCCTACTCTATTTTTTTCCATATTTGCACGATCACCATACTTGAACCATGACCAACTTGTTCAAGCTTCTATGTACTCTTGTTCAACAGTCGTTAGCAGCACATTCATGTGTCTTCTTCTGTTTCTTAGAGTGTCTTGCACTAAATAAGATAATTTGTTGAACTTGTTTCTGCTGCAAAATGATTACATATTTGAAACTATAGCTCTTAGAATATACTGGCTAGTGTGGTGAAGGGAGGGGACTCCCTATAGTAGGAGATGGAAATGTGGTTGATGTCTTCCAACTTCAGTCGGCCAGCGGCACCACTTGTTGCGAAGGTGCAGCCTGTATGTAAGCGTGTGCTACCACTTCTCTGCGAGTCCTCCGTTTCTCGTGCTGTCTGAATTATGTCATCTTTTCAGCGTCTGCATTGTTTTTGCTGTGTTTGCGCATTTCTTTGTGCTCGCACGTGTCAATGAAAACTGTACAGAGTTATCATGCAACGGAAGAAGCTAAATTTTTGTGTCAGTACCCCTTTAAGTTCTTGCTGTTTGGCTTGCAAGTTGTTAAAAAATAAATGTTTTGCATTGAACAGCTCTTAGAACTGAACCTTGGTTTTTGACACTGCAGCTTGTTGTATATAAGTGAACTTTCACTTGAGTAAGAGACCCAAAGCAATAGTTTAATTAGCCAAAAAAGTTCACCAAATTGAATATTTACTAGTATATGGAACACCAGTGGGCACAGCAGATGTCTACTTAAAAGTGTGAAATGCAATTCATTTTGAAACTTATTCTGTAATTTTCATTTGGACTGGCATCATTGAAGTGCAATAAAACACAAAGCTGTTCAGAAAGTACATTACTGTGCACTGTCATTGGCGCAAATTGCTGTTGCAAAACAATGTCTCGCAACTTTCTAACATATCCCACAGCCTCGGCTACAGACACAGGATATGGACCTGCCTCAGCCATTGCAACTTCTTCATTGCACTCTTCTTCTTTTGGTTCCAGATGAGCACTGAAAACAATTTTCAAATATGATAGTTCTGCCAAAGTACTGAAGCAAACATGACTGGTTTCCCTTTGCTGCACGGCTGCTATGCATCGGTGGTGCTGCGTGCCTAAGCTATGTAGCTCCTTCGTGGATAGATAGGTGACTTGGGAGCGGCTCGCATCTGCTACACCAGTGCTGGGAAGCTCAATACTTCATTTATTTGATCTCCAAAATGAGCCCGCGCTCATTGAAAAAGTGTATTCAACTGAAATATTTACTATTCAGAAATTTGTTTAACTGAAAAAAGTTCTCTGAAAATGCATAGCTAAACTGCCGGGGAGTTTCTAAAAGTTTGTTTTTCTGAGATAGTCAGCCGACGTTCATACAAGTGAAAGTTCACTGTATCAATTGATTCAGAGGGTGCAACATGGCCTTTTCTCTGTTTCAAGCCTAGGTCAAGTCTGAACTAATGCTTATTCTTAATGTAAACTCATTCTTTTATTGTTTGATATAAAGCTGTTTTAGCTTTATTTAAATGCATAATACATGTATGCTACATCTGAATATTGAGTGATAAGCACGCCGATCATAATTGGTTAAGGCAAGCAAAATGAAATTGTGCTTGCAGGATGAAAACCTTCATGATGTACTCCAAATGCTTATGAACCTGATGGCTGAGCATCCAGCTTCTATGGTTCCGGCGTTTGACTGTAAGAATGGTGTGAGGTGAGAGGACTCGTGCTTGCTTTCAGACGAGCGTCAACTCCCCTGTTGCATGTCATGTATGCGATGATATCCAGCGGGGATATCTATGCGGGGGAAAAATGTATCTTGTATCGAAGCACTACTGATAAAGCTACGGGGTCACCAGTCTATATGATTTTCTTATAGTTAACCATTTAACAGCATGCAACAGTGTGTATCTTGTGGTTAACAGGTATGGCACAATTTTCACCGTGTGGCATCCAAGATTTCTGGGTTGCCCCCTGCACTCGTATTGTATTACTTACAAATTCACTGCAAAAGTTTTTAAATTGTCCTAGCTACCTGTGGCCAGGCTTTTCATGCCCTTCAAAATTTTTGCTGCAGTTCAGTTCTAAGAAATATATAGTCTTCAGTTTTTCAGTGTGACACTGTTTGAAATTGGAGCATTTGTTACAGAGCAGGATAATCACACTGTTGTCATGTTCAACATGTGCACTGTGGTGTGTCAGTTTTGATTCATAACAACAGAGAATGAGATTAATCATGTAATAAAGTGTGGCCTTTGCATTGTACTCTGTAGACACTGGAATATTAAGCAATAGAGATGCATTTCAAATGGGCTTTAATGCTGTTTATAGTGCTTTGTGGCTTGATGCTTCAGCACAACCTTGACTTTTGTAACATTCCTTACTTTAAAGAAAATGCAAGTCTAAAAAGGGGAATTGCAGGGTGGATTACCAAAGTACTGCCTGAATAACGGCTGCACTCAGCTGGCTCTTGTGTGAAATGTGTTATTTTGCATACATTCAGGCAAGGACCTTAGTTGTGTGCTGGGTTTGTTACCAATTATGCTTTATTATTTATGAGTGTACAAATAACTGTAAAATATTTTGCGACATCTGTGTGTTCCTATTCTCTTTCCATTGATGTTGTCCTGACACTTTTGCATCATATAAAAGCAAAGAAAGCCTTTCGCTTCTTTTAAAGCTCGGTTCACTCATGCATTTGCTGGTGTCTTATATATCACTGTGGGATTTCCTTTTCAGGGCAATCTTCAAACTTTTGGGCTCAACAAATGAAAGTATACGACTCCAGGCTCTGAAGCTGCTCGGCTACTTCCTCAGCAGAAGCACGCACAAGTGAGACACATAGCAGTATTGATTTCTTGTTGAGTTTCGTCTCTTGTTCTTTCAATTTCTTACCCCTTTATTCTAGTGAATTTGTCCTCTCAACACTCCGCATTGACTCAAAAAAGTTCACAGCAGCACCAGCCCTTAGACAAGAAATGGTCACTTTGAATGAGCAGTAATTAACAGCAATGCTTGAGGATTGTGGCGTCATTTTTATTTTGGCAGTGGCACTGTGCTCACCTAGGTTTAGTGAAAGACTAACTTCAGGTCTAGGTTTGTTTTAAAATATGGGAGTTAGCCTTGTGGATTACTTGACCTTCTGTCCATCGTTTGGCAAGCTTGAGGCCAATGTGCATGTGTATTTTTGACTGGCTTTTCTGTTGGTAAATAACTCTGCTGTGTGTTTGTCGACACGCTTACACTACATGGGGCTGACTTGCATTGCTGCTTATAAAGGCAACTAGGACAGATGCTTCCCAGTTCGATTTGAAGTGCTTAGCATGTTTATCTGGGAGAAATTATTCGAGCATGTATTAGCTAACAGGTATGTAGTGTACCGAAATATTTAAATTTCTACCTCCTGATCAGGTAACTCGCAACACATGCCTGTGTTTTTCAGTTCATCATGAAAATCGGTTCTGTCATTTCAGGCGGAAGCATGATGTGATGACTCCGCACAACCTGTACATGCTGCTGGCAGAAAGGCTACTGTTGCACTCTGACCATCTGACCATGGCCACTTATAACGCCTTGTATGAGGCAAGTGCCTAGCGCTTAGATGTACAGTGCTTAGTGGTTGAAACGCTGTGCCCCAGTGTTGTGGCAGCTGGCACCTTTTGCACCATTGAAGAGGTATGAGGGGTTTGCTGGGAGGCGAAACTGACCCCCAGGGCATCACGAATTCTCTCTATTTTATTGTGTACCACAATTAACTAGCTTGATGTCACCTCTGCTTTGCAGCGGCACAAAAAGGGCTGGCAGTCATACCCATCGAGTGTCATGTTTCAACTTTCAATTGCTGACTACTGTGCATAGTATATTCTTGATCATCTTTTTTTTTGCATTTCTTTCTGCCTCTTTCTCACTGTTATAGCGGGAAAATGTGTTCTATGGGCAATTGCAGAAATCACATATTGAGTGAAGCAATTAGTTTCACAGTGCCATCTTCTCGGAATACCATTGTAACATGTCACTTTTTGTAAATCAACATCATTACATGCCACAAGTTTTGGGCTTGCATTGCTGTTTAGTTAATCATTTAAAACTTGTACTAAATGTCTGCTGTAGCTTTTGGTAATTTGTAGTAAAAATAACAGTATGTCTTATTTATACAACAGTTTTTGTTGGTAAACATTCGTTAGAGTTCTGCAATAGAGCTATGCTAATATGCAACTTCAACTATGCACATTGTTTTTTTTTATTTTTCTAATTTTTCTTGTACATGGAGTGTTTTGTCCGCTCATAGTTGCATTCAACTCATTTGTGCAGATGCTGACAGAGCACATATCCAACCAGATCCTGTACACCAAGCACTCAGAGCCAGAGTCTCACTACCGACTGGAAAACCCAAGTTAGTCAATTTCTAACTATCTGTCTGGTGCTTTTTAGAGTTAACATAAGTCAGCACTACCACATTTAGCTGCGATGACCTGACATGCCTCGGTTCTGTCATATGCTATAGCGAGGCAGTACTGCCTAAACCAGTTTTATCTTAACTTTTGCTGTTAATTTGAATGTTGCATATGCTTTTGCACCCTTACTTCCTCCTGGTATATCATTAGCACGGAAATAGCACAAAACCACACATAGCTTCTTATGTTATGAATCTGATGTTTTATGGTGCCAAGGCATAATGAGCTATTGTGGAACGAATATTTTTGGGCTGTGCTGTGCATATATAGTGTGATTCGTATAGTGACAGTAATGCATATGTGTGTGCATTCTGGCTAAAGCCTAACAAGTGACATCTTTATAATCGGGCCATTAAACCTGTTGAGTAAGCTAACTACTGGTGGTTTGCTTTGCCCTGCTTCCTTTTTGAGAGCCTTGCTTTATTTTTCAACGCAGTGATCTTGAAGGTTGTGGCTACACTAATCCGTCAGTCAAAGCCATGCGAGGAGTTAATTGAGGTGAAGAAGCTCTTCCTGTCTGATATGACCCTGCTGTGTAACAACAACAGGGAAAACAGAAGGTAAGCTGAAGTCTTCTCATCTTTCCTCTGTGGAGCTTTGACAATCGATAGGCTGTAGATTTTTTTGTTTTGCTGAGTGAGTCTTTGTGACATGGCTTGCTGTGGCACTCCTTTGTCAACAAGATCGTACTATTGAAGCTTATAAGGACTGCTTTATGCAGTTGTCGCACAGAGATGCTAAATTAAAGACCAGCAATTTTGATATACTGTTTGGTAATCTGAAAGCTTGCTGCAGTGATGATGAATTTAAACAGGCCCTGCAACACTTTTTCAAGTAGCCGTGGAATGAATCACTGATGTAGCTTTTATTGCTTCACGAATTCCCCACCACAGAAAATTTTAGAACACTTCCAGTACAAGCAGAGTTACAAAGATCTGTCGCGCACTGCGATTGTAATTTTTCTTCTCTGGTCGTGATGAAAGTGCTGGAAGCTAATCAGAGAGGGATGGCACGGGGGAAGAAAATATATCATGTGCACCTCGTGGCCTTGAGCGCTTTTCTTTTTTTTCTCTGGATGCGCCACTTTTCAGTGCGATCGTGGACGCATGTGTGGACAAGTCGCAGCCTCCCGCAGCGGTCTCAGTAACAACCACGCTGTCAGGAAGACTATCTAGGTGTAGAAACTCTGTGTCTGCCACTACGGAGACTGCATCCTGATAATTTTCGGCTTTAGTACATGCGCCGGCCGCAGTATCTGGGCGCTATAGCGAAGGGGCACTGCAACATGTGAGCCTAAAGGGAGCAAGTGCAGCGTGGCAGACACATTTTTATTTTTCTTGTATTTTTTCGAAAGCACCGTACACACTAGTAACTAAAGCTAGAAATGCAAGCCGCGTTTTTTGTGACCAAAAAATGCTACATGCAGCAAACGCTGCAGTTGCCACCATATTATTTTCTCGTACTCAGTGCCGTTACGGACGCTACATACATAGCTGGTCATCTATAGCACATACGCTTACCGTAGTCGCATGGGCGGCGCTTTGACATGGGAGCTGGTGGGACTAAAAGCACCAAACATTATCTAAACGTTCCGTAGTGCGGAGTGTCCACACGTAAATTATTTTTCTTACATCGTAATAACAACCGAGTGCGCCATGCTCAAATCAGTCAATGGCTGATACTTTGGCTGTGATGCAGTGATTTTTGAACCTGTAGTGTCATTTGTCTAGAGAAAGCGATTTTTAGCTGACTGAGAATTTTTTGTGAATTTTAGGCCGCGTGCTATGCTATAATGTTTGACTCGTTTATTCTCGAAGCCTTGACTACTGATCAGCAGCATTTTCTGACCATACTCAAGAAGCGTTGGAGGGCCCCTTTAAGGACTAGAAAGTACTGAACATACCTGCATCATGTTGCTGATACACATTGCAATAATTGATCAGACATTTATCCTTCAGTAAATTTACTCAGTAGTGGTACACTGTTTGTATACCTGTAATAATTTGTGAGAGATGCATGTTCTCTTTGGTGAACAAAAATTGCTAAACAGAAGTGCACACCAATATCTTGTGAAGTTATCTGCATGTGTAAAGAGAATAATAAAATTGTTTTCTAGTCAACTTTTGTAACATTCAAAAACCAGAATGTAGATAAAGAGCCAAATGCCCCTTTTTTCAAGCTATAGTGTGTAACCACCTAATGAGTGCCATTAACCTTAAGATGCAGTTGGGCTTGTATCACTTGTGTTTTAGCAAGGAAGTGTTCTGAATTTTGAAAATATTATTTTACTTACTTGGGTAAGACAGGATGGGGGCACAAAGTTGTTTGTGGTGTTTATATAAAAATTATCTGTATAATCGCCAAAGTAAAATTACTTGCTTTCTGTGCTGCTCTCAAATCTCTGTTAGATCATAACTCTTATTTCAACTGCTCTAGGGATTCCCTCGAAGTGCTATTTTCATCTTTGCTATTCACCCCAACATGCTAACACAGAAGGTTTTTTCCACTGTTAGACAAAGCACCACAAGACATTACTACTAGTCTTGCTGCTGTCATCCATGTGTACTAAAGCCTGGTGCTAGATTCGTTATGAGTCTATGAGCTAAATATTTCTACTAACTTGCCTAATGACGTATTTACTTGCGATTACTTTCTTCGAACTTTTAGGACAGTGCTTCAAATGTCCGTGTGGCAAGAGTGGCTGGTGGCCATGGCGTACATTCATCCACGAAATGGGGAGGAGCAGAAGATCTCAGACATGGTCTACTCCTTATTCCGCATGCTTCTCCATCATGCCATCAAATACGAGTATGGAGGATGGAGAGTTTGGGTTGACACATTGGCTATTGTTCATTCCAAGGTAAGTTTTTTTTATGTTTAAATAGCATGCCTGCCAAGTCTCTCAGATTTTCCGGAAAATAGGCGCACTTCTTTTTCAGAAAATCCGACTCGAAGTTAGGGGTGCACCAATTACACAGGGTAAAATTTTTGAAAATTTTTTCGACTCCGTTCTAGCGCTTCAAATCTGCACATTTGTCAAGTAAAAGGCAACCTTATTGTTTACCAATTAATTCAGCATAAAACAAACATACCTACATACCTTTTAATAAACAAGCGAGAGTCGTCAACTGCACATACACACATAAAACTTATTTACCCAAAAGTCGTAGGTGTTTCTCCTTTTCCCTATTCGGAGTTCGAGTTGGAGAGCACACATTCATCCTCGCTGAGCGGGGATTCGTTTTCGGTGTCCGAATCATCCACACCCCCACAGCATGTCATCCTCACCCGCATCCAGTGTGTTTGAGATACCCGTCTTCTTGAAGCTTTTTCTGATGACTTTGTCGGAGACGGTCTGTTAGCTTATACAATCCAAGCACAGCATTTTCACAGGTGGCCTCTTAATCTTACCAGCTAGAGTCAGCTGTTGTTGCCCTCCAGCCATCCAGGTGGTGTACAGCCTTCGAACATTGTCCTTGAAAGGTTTATTCAAGGACATGTCCAAAGGCTGCAGTATCGATGTGAGGCCGCTCGGAATCACTGCCAAATCTGTGCGCAGCTCCTTTAGCTCATCTCGTACGAGGTCTATCAGGTGGCCACGAAAGCTGTTAGGAAAAGCATAGACGGGAACAACAGACCAGCCGGCCGCTGACACCAGACTGTTTTCGCCCAATCCACTACGAGTTTCGCAGTCATCCAGCCTTTTTCCTGAATTCTGACGTAGATGCCTTGAGGGGAATTCGCCATTGAGATCGTCTTGCCTTTAACAATAACGTAAGGCGGTCGCTTGCCCCCATCCACTGTCACCGCTAGCATTACAGTGCATCGTTGTTTATCAGCGCCAGACGTTCTGGCAATGACACTCCGTGCACCTTTCTCTTCCACTGTCGTGTTCTGCGGCATAGCAAAGCAAAGAAAAGTCCACCACTTTGTCCTCATATGCTGCGGGCAAGCGCTAGTAAAATGTGGTCCGCCTTTGCAGAGTGAAGCCATGGCGCCGCATGAAACGAGTTATCCATCCGGAGCTGGCTTTGAACCTTTTTGCTTCGATGCGCTGCACTCAGGCTATTCTGCGCACCTCAGTCTGCACAATATCCAATGACACAGCACAGCCGTCTTGTTGTAGCTCCCTTATATACCGGACCAGTTGCTCTTTGACGTTCAGATACCTGCCCGTCTTGGCACCGCAGAAAGTCCGTCGATCTTCTTCGTCGCCTTAAGTTTTTTCTTGATCCCTCCAGTACCGAATACTGGTTTCTCCAACACCGAAATGCCTGCTTGCTGCCTGGTTGCGGTGCTTTAGCGTACACTGCACTGCCTTCAGTTTAAATCCAGCCGTGTAGCTTGCGTACTTCCCCATGGTGGAACCAAAGTTGAATACACGACCACAACATACACACACCACCGCTTGCCAAATGGCGTTTATTTCTTTTTCTCTGATGGTGGTGATGGTGATCGAGCCTCTAGTGTTGTACACATGACCTCCAAGGAGCGCGGCGATTTGGGGGGTATTAGCAATTGATGGAACACCCATTTTTATTTTTTAGCTCATGGACGCTTTTTTTTTTTTCAAGTTTTATTTTGACAAACATGTTGGTTAGGTCGTTGCACTTTGAATTTTTTTTATTTGCTCGTAGATTTGCCTTCTTTTTTTCTTCAGGGTACGGGGACCGCGTTTCGACTGTACTGCTGGGGGGTAGAATCGTTTCTGATCACAGCCAAGTTCGGGGTTGCCTATTATGCGTGGAATTAAAAAAATCGAATTTTCTGCGATCAAACTAGGGATGCACCTATTATGCCAGTAAATATGGTATTTCAATAATTCCTTACGTCTGTATGGTTGTCAGAAAAATCTCCTAGAAATCGAAATTTCTGTGCATCTGATCCGGCCACATTGACCAGATCCAACCCAGCCCGATCCAGGCTTTTTGCAAACATATCGCGCATAGCATTATATACACCAATTCAGGAGGTGTTGATGTTTACGTAAACGTACAGTAGAACAGTGGTTCTCAAATGGAAGTCTGCAGACCTCCTAGGGTCCACGAAGCCATTTTATGATCCACGAAACCCTCACCTGCATTGTTCTTTAAGCGTGACTGTGCCACGTATTGATGAACTGTCCAAAATGAATTGATGTTGCACGTTTGTTTGATATATTTGTTAGGAATAAAAGACACCTGTTTCACGCTCCAGTTGTGTTAATTTACCTACGTACCACGCTACCCCCTCCTCCACTGCAAGTGGTCCCCCATTACTTCCACCAGTCCACAAGGGCTCCCCAACACATTCATGGCTGAGAACCACTGCAGTAGAATATCGGTCGATGTAAACGTACAGGAACTTCTCGGTGACACGAAACCGTCTGATGTGGATTTGTGAAATTCCTCAGCTGGATTTCATTGTGTCCAGTGAGGCAAACTTCGGGCATTCTGAACACTTTTTTGTACCGGGATAGGTGATCCATATTTTCGTACCGACACTGTCAAGCTACAGCCAAGAGCAGCATGCTGTATTCTTCGTAAGTAGTTGCGTGTCTACTGCACTCACTGTCAGAATCGTTCGCCACAAATCCTGTTGACGAAACTGCGGTCTCTCTAGACATGATCATGTGTGGCAACAATGAAACTGACGGAACTCTGAAAGTGCACCTGCGTCCAACTCCCACCCACTCAAAGGGCCACTGCTTCCTGCAAAGGCTGCGGACTGAACCATGGCAGATGAAATCATAGATGGCAACAAACAACGTGCACAACCAGTGCACACGAATTGAAGATAGATCTACCGCTTGCCGATACTGCCGGGCACAAAACTGGTAGCGACTAAGAGCTCCAAAGGTATACGCTAATGCACCAGAAGATTAAAGTCAATAAAGTCGTGAAAAATGCACGAAGTATTTAGGCGTTCTTGTCGGTCTTCGATTATAGGGGAGAGACTTTGGCACTTAGTTTTTAGTTGGCCTCAAGTGGGGCTTTGACGCTTTTGCGGCAGCCAGCTGCGCCATCCCTTAGTGGTTCACTCACGTGTGTTCCAGAAAGCCATGCGTGAGTTCTTTTGACTGAAATAAATCTTTTGTGCATATATCGTGCTTTGAAAATTGATCGTTGGTGTTTTGTGATAAAAAATTTCAGGCAATATAAAAATTTTTGTTTCCCCTTGAAATTCATATCGCCAAGATAGTCTTAATAGCACTGCAATGGATGTCTAGTTTCGTGGGGTTGTTTGGGACATTCCCCCCCCCCCCCCCCTTTTTTTTTTCCTGAGATGCTTTTTGTGTGTGTGTACGTGTGTGCATGCATGCGTGCATGTGTGTGTGAGAGTGAGTGAGTGAGTTAAAGGAACGGGAGATATATCAACGTATTGAAAATTGGCAATTCAGAAGCTTACATGAATTTTTTTTTCCTTCTCTCATCTTGTAGGTGTCCCTGGAAGAGTACAAGTTGCACTTTGCTCAGATGTACGAACACTTTGACCAGCGACGTGTAGACCACATCACTGACCCAGCCGTGCGTCGCAAGCGACCTATCAGCACCATTTCGGGGCTCGACCGGTGTCCACCACCAGAGACTGATTTCGCTTTGACCCGCAGGGCATCTGAAGACACAACTGTAGCCGCCAGACCAGACATTGTGCAGGTCAGGGAAGGATTGGGGGAAGAAGAGGAAGAAAACATCAGGGGCACTGTGACTTTCCCGTCCATCGTACCGTCCACACCAAGCCAGCTGCCTGACCCTGTGCCATCAGATGATGTGAGTTGATTTGCCAGAATTGCACAAATGCAATGAGAGTAACTTTTGTTTGACTATCAGCATTGGAAATCATGTCGAAACATATTGTCACGGGGTGAGAGTAGGCCGAGGGTAGAAATATATTTACAGGTTATACACGGAGTACACAGTGCCCTTGAACCAAAATGGCGGAGTGGCAACAACACGAGCTTTTGTTCAGTGATCATCTTCATCGCCTTTATGGTCCATTTTTTATGTTAATGATGGCTTGTATTATATAGCCGCTGCCGGTGAAAGTGCCGTCTCGGCGCATAAGAAAGCGTGCGATCCTGCGCAGAGAAGTACGGCTTAAGGCGGGAGACGTGTACATTATCAGTGGATGGCAGAGACAATGAGGATGGAGTGTCCAAAGGGGCAATCTCATAGGTGACCTCGGTCAGTTGGCGCAAGACTTTGTAAGGCCCGTTATAGCAAGCGAGCAACTTCGAGGATAGACCAACGTGACGGGAGGTAGTCCAGAGCAAGACCAACGATCCTTGGGAGTAAAAGACAGCTCTGTGATGGTTGTCGTAGCGATCCTTTTGAGAGAGATGCGAGGCAGAAATGCGATCCTGGGCAATCTGGCGGGTCGCTCGAGCCCGAGTAGTTGCATTGCGAGCGTACTCTGTAGGAGTGTCAATATGTGACGGCAGAAGTGTGTCAAAAGGCAAAGTGGGGTGACGGCCGTACAAGAGATAGAAGGGAGAAAAACCAGCAGTGTCGTGTCATGATGAGTTGCAGGCAAACGTCACGTAAGGCAAAGTGGCATCCCAATTACGATGATTTGCGGAGACATACATGGATAGCATTGTCGTCAGTGTGCGGTTGAGGCGCTCAGTGAGTCCATTTGTTTGCCGGTAGTAGGCAGTGGTGAGTTTATGACGTGAACACGAGCAAACGATTCGTCCACAACCTTGGAGAGAAATGAACGACCACGGTCGGTCAGCAGTTGACACGGCGCTCCATGGTGGAGAATAATGTCATGATGGAGAAAGTCCACGACATCTGTAGCACAGCTTATTGGTAGCGCTCGCGTGATGGCAAACCATGTCGCGTTGTCTGTAGCCACCACAACCCACTTATTCCCACTCAGAGACGTTGGAAATGGTCCAATGAGATCGAGGCCGACGCGGTAGAACGGGTCTGTTGGAATGTCGAAAGGCTGAAGTGGGCCAGGTGGTGCCAATGAGGGATGCTTGTGGCGCTGGCAGGGCTCACAAGATGCAATGTATAGGCGCACAGAGCGGTAAAGGCCGGGCCAGAAGAATCGACGCCGTACGCGGTGATACGTGCGGGCAGCTTCGAAATGTTTAGCAGTTGGGGCATCATGAAGTTGTTCGGGCACAGTGGAACGGAACGTTGCAGGAACTACCAGAAGAAGTTCTGGGCCTTCGGTGCTTGTGTTGTGTCGATAGAGAATTCCGTCATGAAGCGTGAACAGGCGAAGGGAAGGATCCGAGGTGTCAAAAGCTAGACGACGTATGACGGACCGCAAATTGGCATCACTGAGTTGTTCCCTACGTATGTTTGTGAAATCAGAAATTGTGAAGACACGGGCATCAGAATTGTGTGCTTGACAGGTCAGGGGGATCGATGGGATGGCAAGATAGTCGGCATCCCGGTGCATTCGGCCAGACCTGTAGGCCACGTTAAAGCTATATTTCTGTAGCTTTAAAGCCCAACGACCCAGGCGTCCAGAGAGATCTTTGAGGGAGGACAACCAGCACAGGGCGTACGTGGTGATCCGTGATGACCGAAAAGTGGCGGCCGAACAAGTATGGTTGTAATTTTCCAATATTTCTACCCCCGGCCTACTCTCACCGCGTGACAATATTTTGTATCACACTTCAGCTCCAGGCTTCTTTCTAAAGGCTAGGTAATGCCTGTGACTAGCACAGAGCATGCGACCATTTGTGGCTGGCGACCAAAAGGTGACTCAAGGTGACCGATGTTCACACCTGTGTGCGACTGATACCCATCAGCACACAGAATTCACTTCTCCTCGCAGTGATCTTGCCTCTAAAATAAGCTGATAGTCTTTTTCTGTGCATCTGCTGGGTTCAGAGGTTTGCGATTGCAGTGGCACGATGCTTTGTGACCAAAGTAGACATTTGTGATTGCTTGCGGCAATGTGTGACCAGTCAATTTGCTACTAACTTGGTCGCGTGGTTGGTGCTAGTCGCAAACCTTAAGTGTGCTGTATGGCAAGCTTGTCTAACTGTAACAAGCCATTCGGCCTCATTTTCCTCTGATGTTTCTGGTTGGGTACATTTATGTTCTAGGTTGTTCCTGTTGTTGAAATCTCTGAGGGCCCAGTGGACATTCTGCAGCCAAGTCAGACCGTTGTCTGCCCCGATGTGATACCAGTTCAAGAAACAATATCTGGCAAGTCCAACCTCGAAGAGAAGCTCAACTCAGATGAGGAAGACAAATCACCCACCCAAGATAGCACCGCCCGAGAGTCGGGAACATCTCCAGATGTCGTGCCCCACCCCACTGAAACGTCTTGTGGTGAGGAGGATCGAGAAAATTTGCCAGAGCATGTTGAAAAAGTTCCGCCCGACACATTCACCGAGGTTTCGTGCTTGGTAGAAAACGAGTCTTTGGCTGCCTCGGGAGATCAAGTTGGCACTGTCGAAGTAACTACAGTTTCAGATTGCAAGGCTTATGAAATAGAAAAAGAAGACTGTGCAGGACAAAAGGCTTCTTTGGAATCTAGCAATGAAAAAGAGCCTGTTTTAGCCGCTGAAACGTCAGCAGACAAGGATGATGCAGGAGGAGGTGAAGCATCGGCTGAGTGCGATGTCTTTGAAGATGCCCAAGGAGGTGATGGAAGCGAAACCTCGGAAGGCACTTCTGCACTCCCCGATGATGGTGCAGACAGCACTGAGAGAAACATCGCAAAAGTGGAAGGCACTGAAGTGCTGTCGGAAGCCAGTGCAGACAAGTTGGAGCCTCCAACAGTGGAAGCTGTGGCAGAGCCATCAAACCGCACTGACGAGCCACCGAGTGCCGAAACTGAGCAGTGGGAAGTTAAGGGCGACAGCCGGTCAGAAGATGCTGCCTCAGGTTCTCCTGTGAAGTCTGTCGAGAGTAGTGGTGCTAGCGGTGGTGCGGACATGAGCAGTCCAGAGGAATCTGCCGGAAGCAGTCCCATTCCTCCGACGCAACAAAAGTTTCTAGCCGCCTCTGAACAGTTGGGCAGCCACCTTCCAGCAATCGTGAACCCTACTGAAGATGTGCCACTGCCTCCGCCAGCCATGGATTCCGAAGTGCTACCGTCACCTCACGAATCGCCCATGCACACCAACGCTGGAGGTGCTAATGAAGCCAGCCCGGTGAGTGACACCAAAGATGAAGCTGACAACGATGAAAACTGCGGCACCGTCCTGGGTACAGCAGACAACGTTGTCAGTGGAGATGACATTGGTGACGAACGCATGGAAGCCAAGCGGACTGTGGCACAGACAAACCTTCTCGATGGCGAAGAAGGGGACACAGCAGCAACAGCTGAGGCGAGTGGCATCAGCACCATTGAGGCCCAAGTGGAGCGGCAGCGCAAGCACATGGCTGAGATGGGGCTGAGTGAAATGCCTCCTGTGGAAGGCTCAGGCGAAGAAGACGACGACGAAGTTTGCACGACCGACGCTGGACTTCTTCGTCGTGCACGCAGTGCTTCACAAGCGTCCTCTACTGCTACTGCTGCTGCTGCCACCGCCGAGAGGTTGCCACCTTCAAGACCCAAGTCTGTGGAAATTGCTGTTGCAGGCTCGACCACCAGTGGGAGGCAGCTGTTCAATTCTGGGCCATCACGCCCGCCATTTCGTATTCCAGAGTTTCGTTGGTCGCCGATTCATCAGCGTCTTTTGTCTGATCTACTTTTCTCTCTCGAGACAGACATCCAAGTGTGGCGCAGGTCAGTAGTTTATATGTTTATATTTCATATGAAAGAAAACAACAAAATTATCTGAAACAATACATGATCTATGAAGGATGGTGTAGTGAAGCATGCTTTGTCTGTTGAAATGGTGCAGGGAAGTCCATGCATGTGTCAAACTATTTTGTCCGCTATCTAGTGCTTGTATACCAAGGCAAAAAGTTTACAGTGCACTCTGTAATAGATTGTCATACTTGCCGAGATCAAGCAACTTTTTGCTCATTTATAAAATGCGATACTTTCAGAGTCATTGCAGCAAGTTGAATACATGTTTTAGTCAGATGCGAGTTCAAATAATATTGCACATTACAATGCAACAATGTTTTTTGCTGCTATTTCATAATTTGAATATATAAAAAAATACTCACATTTGAAAGCCAGTTTATCTATGGGAAGATCTGCCCTTGCAGGCTTTCACAGCTTGCCAAAGAGAGCTTGCCAAACCGGTTCTCTGTACTGTAAGGAGCCAGCCTATACTTATGATGTTTATGTGTGTGCCTAATCAAGGATGATAACAGGGCAGCAGTAAGTGCCAGTACAACTGAATGAATTATGTTGGAGTCTGGCCACATGTCACCCCTGACAAAATCTGGGCATCTCGTTATACTGGTGTTCAACACTATCCACCTTTTAGATACCAGGCATTGTGTTTACAACATGTGACATGATTTGAAGGGGAACATATTTGACAGAGATCTGTCTTGGTAAAAAATCCTACGAATAAAGTAAGTTCTCCAGACACTTTTGGTCCCAATTTTTTAACCTTAAACTTAAAACTAAGAACTGACTCAACAATTCGGGGCCAATTCAGTTCTTTCTTCAGGGTTGACTGTTCAGCTGGCTTTGGAGCTTATTCTTATGAACATATCATACCCAGTGCCATTATCTTTCAATCTTCAGCACATTTGCAACAAGCTGCATGTGGTCAAACTACTTATAATTGACATGGAAGCAAAAGATGGAATGACTACAACAGGTCTAGCAAGTCTACAGCATGCATAATGGAAGAGTTAGCAAGAGATGCTCTCGGGCTTTTTTGATGTCAGTAACTTGTGTTTATTACAGTTCTTTGATAATTAGTACGATCTGAAGCATTTACTAAGGAAATAGCTGCAGAATCAGCTCAATATTGGGCATTTGCTCCTGGCTATGGCAGCACAACACGATCTCCATACTTCTATGATTCAATGTCAAGAGCATTGTTCATAGTGCATCTACCTTGCATTTTCTCGGCAGTAATATTGTTTGTGTAAAATGAAGATGGCCTGATTATAAGCCTAAGTATATAATGCACTTAGCAGCTACCTTTGTTCAAGTATATCGTTGTTCAGTGTGGCTAGTATTTGTAAAGATAGTTTACTGCTGCATGACTGATTGCATTTGTAATATATAGTTGGTATCTAAACCAAAAACAGAGACTTAAAAGAATAGCGAAGTGATAAGAAAACATTCTGCATTTTTTCACCTTCTTTCGTAGCCACAACACCAAGACAGTAATAGACTTTGTGAACAGTGGTGAAAATGCCATCTTCGTCATCAATACGGTGCACCTGATCTCTCAGCTGGCTGACAACATCATCATTGCTTGTGGAGGGCTGTTGCCTCTTCTAGCATCTGCAACGTCACCTAATGTAAGCTATGGCTTTCTTCATTGTCTCAATTGAAATAGCTCTTGCAAGACACTCAAGTCACTGTAAATGTCCATGTTATTTGCCATTTTGTTTTTTTCCTGTTGTTGCTGTTTGCATTACAGTTGTTATTGTTTGTTTATTGAATCTATTGCATGGGCATGCCATTTTCTAAAGGCAAGACTAAAAGATAGCCTTGCACTAAAGTGTAGTTTGCTTTATCTTTGTGATAGTTGAAAATACAGCTGATAAAATATGCCCTCTTGTTGGCCTTACTATATGATATGTCCTTATATGTGATAAGATACTTCTAATTATGTGCATATATCTAAAATGGTGCGCTTACAAAATGTTGCAAGGGGGAAAACCTTTCATTGCTTAATTTAAGATAAGAAAGTTTCATAAATATATTGAGTTATAAGAATGTGTATGTTTTTATTTTATCAGCGATGAAACAATCGCATAGAGATGTCTGCAAAGAAATTAAGTGAAAGCTTCCTTTGAACAACAATTTATCAATTGTCTATTTCAGCATAGAAGTCATTGTAGAAATTTATAATTTAAACTTCACAATATAAAGTTTAGTTGGGCTTAAGGCAAAGCATCATATTTGTTGTGGAATTTCAAAAATTGCTGTTCAGTATGAAATGTACGAAAATCATGCACATAAAGAATGCATACTGCTTTTCGAATAACGTCCCACCTGTGTGCCTGACTTCCTTCATCTTACTCGACGGTCGTCTTCTCATAGTTTTGTAAGCAGTGGTGTATATACGCAATAAGCAAATTTCAACTTTCTGAAGTCTCGCAATGAGAGCCCGCTCTTGTAATGAATAGAGGCAGTGGACACAATTGAATCAAACCAAACGAAACATTTATTGAACTACTTTTACATTGACGGTATCGTAAGCCGAATCAAATATGTCACTATTGACACACTATAACAACCTTATACAATATTTTAATACACTGAATCAATGTACGAACAAATACAAGGTAACGCGAATGCGTCGTCGCCAGCACTCGTCTCTCCATGAGGGGTCCACGGCAGACAACCCGCGAGGTCGTCCCCATGAACCCACCGTGGGAGACGACCGTTCACGCCAGCCCCCACACCAAAGATTCCCCAACCTTTTTCGTCCGGCCACCTAGCCTCGCCGCCAGGCATCACTCCTGGCACTCGCGCAGTAACCATGATGATGATGATGAAACAGGTGCGAGCACTACCCCACCTCTCGCTCAGCGGTTAACCTTAAATGCGGCCTATGCACGAGACATGTGTGTGCTACGAGGCACAAACGACTTCACATGGGGTGATAGCACCTTCACAGCTTCCATGCTACTAGTGTTTATCACCCTTACATAAACTGCTTCAGCAGGGGTAGGCTTAAACACTGTCTCGTATTTGAATTCAAACTTTGCTTAATGTGCACAACTCCATGACACTGAAGCTTCAGCATCATCTTTAACTCATGCAGCACGAGCTGGATGTGATCGAGCCAACACAGGGCATGGCTATCGAGGTTGCTGTAGCATTCCTTCAACGACTCGTCTACATGACCGACGTGCTGGTCTTTGCCTCGTCTCTGAGCTTCTCGGACCTGGAGGCTGAAAAGAACATGTCTAGCGGAGGCATCCTCAGGCAGTGCCTCAGGCTAGGTGCGTTGTTCGTTCACTGTATGCAACTCTGCACCAACACACTTGCATAACTGAGTGCATCACACAAAAACTTGTACGTCTTCTTTTGCGCATTTTACGGTTACATTTTGCTGCATTTGCACTTTTTGCAGTTTGCACAGCAGCCGTCCGCAACTGCCTGGAATGTCGAGAGAGAAGCTGCCCATTGACACCTGTGACACCGCAGACTCCCACCACTCGGGACCCTCTGCGACCCAACCCGATTCATGCTCTTATCGGTGGTGTGCAGCCATCAGCTAAGGTTTGTATATGCTGTTCACGGGCTTGTGACACGGTAGCACAGTATTTTTGTCAACGGGACACTTTTTGGAAGCAAATGGGGAGATTTACAGAATTTAAGGCATTCATATTTTGTTTTTCTACTATGTGACTTTCATATCGTTTTTATTACGCAACAAAGATTTCTTGAATTATGCTAAATTTATTTTACAAGTTGCTAAACTTGCTAAATTAATTTGTAAAAGCATTGTTTAACACGTTGTTCTCATCCAGTATTTTCTTTCCTTAATTGATGTTGCCAAGAAAACTACAACCCCAGAAACTGTGAGCTTGTCAGGTTTGCTGTAAAATTCTTTCTACATTTCAGCTTCACTTTATCGTAGCGTGTTAACGTTGCAGTCATTGCACAGACTTTTTGTTTCTCTTGGAGCGAATTCTGTAATGTGTCTTCCTTGCGTTTCTCTGCAGAACATTGTGGAAAATCTTGGCGGTCAAAGCAGCCCCATACGAGACCCAGAGAAGCTGCTGCAGGACATGGATGTGAACCGTTTGCGAGCTGTCATCTACAGAGACGTACGTCACTTTCTTTTGTGCCATTTCTGACTGGCTTAATGATTCTGAAACATTAGACAAGTTGAATGTATGGGACACCAGGAAACGGCACTGGGCACTGTGGATGCACAGGGGTAGCCCCTCTGTGTTCATTACAATTTTTAAATTTCTTGTCCTTCACGTGCAAGGTAGATTGGGGCCCAATACTCAAGTATTTGCAAAAGTTCGCCTGTCCATTTTCTTTCGCACAAAAGTGTATGAACTAGGGTTGTGAGAATATTTGAACCCACAAATATTTTTGTAATGGTATTTGAAAATCGTACTGCTGTTTTACAATTCGAAGTATTCTCTCAAAAAAATTAATATAACTGTTTATAATAACGAAAAATAGATATAACAATGATAAATCAGTGTGCAGCATGCTTGGTCTTGTGTTTTGGGCCAATGGGCGGGACTGACATGTTGTAACCGCTTCCACCGGTGTTTGAGCAGTGGTTGCGCAACAAGCTTGGCCGGGAGCTCTGCTGCACATGTGCGAAATTCTCGTCCACGGTTCTGAAGAGCAAGTGGGCGATGCAACTCACTGCTTTGGGCAAAGTGCATTGCAGCTTCTTTGCTTTCACATGTCTGCAAGCACAATGTTTTTGGCCACAAAGTTAGATTCATAGTGTACATCAGTGCTGTGAACAAAGTAGGCTTAGCCAGCATTCCGAGCAGTAAGCTCGGCCATGAAGTGTGTGCGGCACCTGACATTGCAAAATATGTCGTGCTCAATCGCAAGTGCATGAAGCCATCCCACGATGGTCGTCGTCGTGAAGTCTGAAGTGCATATAAGCAGAACATTCGGTACACGACGCATGTCTGCATTGTTCACAATGTATGTGGCACACTATTGTAATTTGATGATTAACATTTCACTTGCAGCTGAAAACTAGAGCGTCATTATATTTTAAATATATTCTAAATGATCGTGAACCTGTGCACACGGAATGGGTGTGAGCATGTACCTAAGTAGCACGGTTTTAAGCAGCTGTAACTTCGCGAAGCTTAAGCAAGAGACGACCCTCACACGGAGCAAGGATTAAACCAAAAGCGAAACGTGCTGAAGCAATGTGGCAAACGTGGCCAATTGGAGGTCTCCAAACAAACTTCAAAGATTTTCTTTTTTGTACGCTGGTTTCTGAATGGAGGGCCTAGCTTGACAGGTCAGCAGACTGAATGGGCAAGCCTCATGTTTGAGGCCCCTGAAATAGAGTATCAAGCGCATTGAAAACAGTGTTACACAACTTTGATGAACTTACAGTAGTAAGCTAGGGACATAGCCCGCAGTTTTTTTTACGGGTAGGAAGCGAGATGTCTCGACTACTATTCATGTATTTTCATGCATGTAATTTTATGTGTGCATGTTTATATACACATGCAAAATTAGAAAATTTCCGGGAAAGGAAGAGACTTGAGCCCACCCTCTCCCCCTCGCTTCATTGGCTATGCCCCTGGTGCCACCTTCATAGCTACGCTACTTTTTTTTTTCGATTTGACAGGATGAGACCAAACAGGCGCAGTTCCTGGCGTTGGCTGTGGTTTACTTCATCTCCGTGCTGATGGTGTCCAAGTACCGCGATATCCTGGAGCCCCCTTCGTCCTCCTCCTCTTCCTCTTCCGCCTCCTCCTGCTGCTCGCAACAGCCCCAGCCACAGACGCAGCAGCGAGCTGCCACTGTGGTGCCCGCTTCGTCATCTTCAAACGTTACTCATCCGGCACCCATGCCGCCCTCCGATGGCACAACAGCTGTGCGCCTCACTCAACCTCAGGCGCAAGGTGACTGCCATTCAATGCCTTCACAAAAACCGTGCTGCTGTGTCTTCTTCCTTAGTCACGAGTAATTAATGGGATGACTGTACTGCTGCACAGTTGCTCTGGCTTAAGCATATTGTCACTAGTGAGGAACTGACACTACTTAGGGCTGGAAAGCCATTGCTTGGTTTCTAAGATACATTCAAACCTCACTATAACAAAGTTCACCTTACACGGAAAAAGTTCATTATATCCGAAAATTTGTTATGAAGGTTTATTTCTAACACTATATCTTTGCTGGTCTCGCAGCTCGCATTTGACGGGTCAAAGCGTCCGCTATCCAGCCAGTTAACGGTCGAACACTCGTGAACATTTAAACAAAAGTAACTTTAATTAACAGGAATCGGGTCACATTTCAACAAACATTCACAAGCACTCAGTAAGTCCCCCTTAAAAAGGCGGTGCTGTTGCTCGGGCTGGCAGGGTGAGTCTGCCGGCCGCTTGGCATTTCTTCTTCCGTCGACGACCGGTGTTTTCACTCTCTCCGTGAGCCGACAGAAAAGATGACAAATGATGCTCTGAAGGTCGTTTGCGGTGCCCGTTTAAAGTGGCCATAACAAAGGAAAATAGGGTTTCAAGACGTGGAAGTAGCCCCTATTAGGGGATTAAGCGTCTCCCCCACTTCCGTTGGCGGCACTTGAAAGGAAAACACGGCTCCTGGCCACTCTCTTCGAGAGGAGACGGCACACTCCCCGTCTAGTGTCTTTCACTCTCTCCGTGAGCCGACAGAAAAGATGACAAATGACGCTCTGAAGGTCGTTTGCGGTGCCCGTTTAAAGTGGCCATAACAAAGGAAAATAGGGTTTCAAGATGTGGAAGTAGCCCCTATTAGGGGATTAAGCGTCTCCCCCACTTCCGTTGGCGGCACTTGAAAGGAAAACACGGCTCCTGGCCACTCTCTTCGAGAGGGGACGGCACAATATCAATTGCGAGAGTAGCATCTCTCATTTACTTTTTTACAACCGGTATTTCATTTTTTCTTAACGAGGCGTGAGTGTATCTTGATTTTTAAGCGTAATGTGGTAACTTTTGCCGGGACCTGATTTTCTGTATAGTTCATTATTAACATTTCTAAACTGCACAAGAAGACAAAGACACTAGTATTAAATACAAAGCACCATCAGCACAGTGATGTTGTGTATGTTTCTTTCATGTATGCTCATCTTTTCTTGCAGTTTAATAACGTAAAAAAGCTAGGAACCAACTAGCTTGCCAGGATGTTTTATAGCAGAGCTTCAGACGCATATCATCTTAACTTACACAAAAAGCAGGGCATATTGTGGGTAAGCATCAAATGAATGCCATGTATCTAACTTCCACTGTTTCTTACCCATTATACATGCAGCCAATGAGAAGGCGTCCGTGCTATGGTCAGATGGCCAAGACGGGGAGCGGGATGAAGTGATCGTGGTCGAAGAGATGGACTCCAGTATCCTGGCCAACATTCACTCCTCTGCTGCCATTATTTCCACAGTGAGTTAAAGTGCTTTTCAGAAACGTGAATTTTCTTTTTTTTTTTTTTGCATGAATTACAGAAGGGTTAAATGAATGAGTTTGGCTTAGAATTCTGATGATTTATTTTATTGAATGCTGAACTTGAGAGCTTCCTTTCAATGGAGAGTTCGGACTGTTGGCTAGGCATCTGTCATTCTCAGTTATGACTGCTACGTGAAGGAAATCGCTATTCTCATAACTGGTCGCAAACTGCATTTACATAATTGAAATCAGCCCCGCCGTGGTGGTCTAGTTCCTAAGGTACTTGGCTGCTGACCCGCAGGGCGCAGGTTCGAATCCCGGCTGCGGCGGCTGCATTTCCGATGGAGGCGGAAATGTTGTAGGCCTGTGTGCTCAGATTTGGGTGCGCGTTAAAGAACCCCAGGTGGTCTAAATTTCCGGAGCCCTCCACTACGGCGTCTCTCATAATCATATAGTGGTTTTGGGACGTTAAACCCCACATATCAATCAATAATTGAAATCATGTTAAAGAGACAGGGCGTGCAAATTAGACTTGTGCGAATAGTGATTTTCAGGTTCAAAGCAAATTTGAAGCAAATAATGATATTAGTTGAATAATTTTTAATCAAATACGAATAGTATATACATATATCACATATTAAAAAGAAAAATGGGCATATTTGTCATGAACCAACAAACCTGCTTAACATTGATACGTCAAAATTGATACGTCAAAGATGTTTTGGGGAAGATTTATTCGTCGACAGCAGGTCTTGCTAACGGCTTAAAGTGAGCACAGTCATGCAGGCCAACGAAGAGGGAAGCTCGAGAGACCAACCCACAACAACCACGTTGTCATCTTCCTCCTTTCAGGTGCCATTTCAGCTGTGCCGAAGCGACAGTTCAATACACGTATCATCACCCGGTCGGTAAGGCACCGTCTCGGTGCCTGTTTAATGAGAGAGTTCGCGTTGTAAGGCTTGAGACGGGAAACGTGGACTATTTCGGTTCTGGGTGCAGCAGCCGATGAATTTGCGGTTGCGGCAATCTCGTACGTCACAGGTGTGACCTGACGAAGGACTCAGTAGGGCCCAGCGTATGGCGTTAGTAGTTTCTCGCAGAGGCCGACACGTCGAGATGGGAGCCACAGGAGCACAAGAGATCCTGCAGAAAAAACGGCATCCCTATGTCGACGGTTGTAAAGGGACTTTTGTGCTGTCTGCGACGACAATAACCGAGCACGGGCTACCGCGCGTGCCGTGAGAGCACGGGTGATCGCATTCTGAGCGTACGAAGCGGAGGATGGTTGGTCTGATGAAAGCAGTGTGTCGAAGAACAGTAAGAGATGACGTCCGAAGAGTAGATAAAATGAGGAGTAGCCTGCTGTTTTATGATGTGGCGAGTTATAGGCGAAGGTGACAAACGGCAGAGCTATGTCCCAATCAGTGTGGTCGGTAGATACATACATGGAAATCATGTCTGTCAATGTGCGGTTTAGGCGCTCTATAAGGCCGTTAGTCTGAGGGTGGTAAGATGTGGTGAAGTTGTGACGGGTAGCACAAGATCGGAGTAGATCATCAACCACACGAGATAGAAAGTAGCAACCACGGTCTGTGAGCAGGTGAGACGGAGCGCCATGCTGCAGAATAATGTTGTAGAGCAGGAAGTCAACAACATCTGTTGCGCAGCTGGTTGGTAGCCCTCGAGTGATTGCTTACCGAGTGGCATAATCTGTAGCCACTGCAATCCATTTATTTCCAGTTGTAGAAATAGGAAAGGGACCTAGCAAGTCCAACCCCACTCGATGAAATGGCTCGGCTGGAACTTCAATAGGTTGAAGAAGACCGGCAGGGGGAGTCGTAGGCTTCTCTCGGCACTGGTAGAGGTCGCAAGATGCGACGAAACGGCGAACGGAGCGGTAGAGACCCTTCCAGAATACTCGTCATCGAACGTGGTCGTAAGTTCTGGAGACTCCTAGATGTCCAGAAGTTGGAGCGTCGTGGAATTGTCGCAGAACATCCTTTCGCAGGTGATGTGGTATGACGAGTAAAAGTTCCGCGCCGTTGGGGTGTAAGTTGCGGCGGTGCAAAACGTTGTATTGAAGCAGGAATCTGCTAAGGGAAGGGTCAATATGACCTGATTGAAGGCGGACAATGATGGTGAGCAGCGATGGATCTCGGCACTGTTCGTCGGCCACGTTCAGAAAGTCAGTGATGGCTAAAGCGCAGGCATCAGATTCCAAGTCAGTGGAGTTACGGGGATCAACGGGATTCCGGGATAAGCAGTCAGCATCGCTGTGCAGCCTTCCAGATTTGTACACAACTGAGAACGTTTACTCCTGTAATCGAAGTGCCCATTGGCCGAGTCTTCCTGTAGGGTCCTTAAGCGTCGACAGCCAGCAAAGCTCATGATGGTCTGTGATGATTGCGAACGGACGTCCATATAAGTACGGACGGAATTTCTCAATGGCCCAAACGAGGGCTAAGCATTCCCGCTCAGTGATAGAATAATTTTTTTCTGCGTGCGACAAAAGGGGACTAGCGTAGGCAATCACACGGTTGGTGCCATTCTGTATCTGAGCGAGTATAGCACCAATGCCATGGCCGCTTGCATCGGTGCGAAGCTCTGTTCGAGCTGCTGGATCAAAATGAGCCAACACAGGTGGTGATATGAGGGCGGTAATCAACGATGCGAAGGAATGTTCTTGGTCCTTTCCCCAAGAAAAGGCCACATTTTTTTTGAGGAGATCTGTGAGGGGCCTAGCAATATCCGCGAAGTTGAAGACAAAGCGGCGTAAGTATGAGCAGAGCCCAATAAAACTGCGAACTTCTTGTGTGGAACGCGGAACCGAGAATTCTCGGACTGCACGGACTTTGTCAGGGTCGGGTTGAACACCAGTGGCGTCAACAAGGTGGCCGAGTAATTTAATCTGCCGGCGTCAAAATGAGCATTTCGACGAATTCAGTTGGAGACCAGTGCAACGAAAAACGTCAAGAATTGCTCAGAGACGAGACAGGTGGATTTCGAAGGAGGGCGAGAAAACGATTACATCGTCCAGATAGCAAAGGCAGGTCGACCATTTGAAACCGCATAGAAGAGAGTCCATCACACGTTCAAAAGTAGCCGGGGCATCGCACAACCCAAAAGGCATGACCTTGAATTGGTAAAGGCTGTAGGGTGTGATGAAGGCCGTTTTCTCGCGGTCGTTGACCGAAATTTGCCAGTATCCGGATCAAAGCTCAAGGGACGAGAAATAGTTGGCGCCGTGGAAACAGTCGAACGCATCATCAATTCGGGGTAGAGGATCTACCCCGAATTGATGATCTACCCCGTAACAATATTTAAAAAAAATTGAGACAAGGCCTGTGCAAATGCCATTTTTTATATCGAAGAAAGTGGAAACAACTTTGAATAGTAGCTTAATTTGACTTTCGATAGAATGCAAGTGATAGCCTGTAAAATATGTTACTTTTTAAAATGTCCTATACTTGGAGCATATAAGTCAGTGTAACAAGGCTTTTAAAGTTAAAAAAGTGAATTGATGTAAGGGAAATTTTTTATTTTTTTTTTATACAATACTGCAGGCCACAAATGGGCCCAAGCAGGAGTGGGGGTGTTACAGAGCCGTTAGAACAATTATACAATCTTTAGCGAGGTAAAAACAATAAACAGGACAATACAAAATATTTTGAAAACACTATAAAATATTAATACAAAATTTTACAAGTCAAACATTTGATCAATAGATTTCAGCACATTGTCAGATGAAAGAATTTCATGCGGGAGGTTATTCCAGTCGGTTATAGTGCGGGGAAAAAAAGAATACTTAAAATTTTAGTGCGCGCTGTGATAGGCGAGAACTTTGCAGAATGGTAATTCCTGGTGGGACGCGATGATAACGGAGTCAGGAAGGCCGATGTTTCGAGTCTGATATTCCCGTGTGATAATTGGAAAAGAAATTTTAGCCTATTCATTTTGCGTCGAGATTCCAAAGTAGGGATTTTATTCATCTGCATTAGTTCTGTCGGGGAGTCATAACGGCGGTATCGGTTGTAGATGAAGCGGACGGCTAATCTTTGGATTTTTTCGAGATTGTCAATGTCTTTTGTTGTATGTGGATCCCAGACTATGCATGCGTATTCAAGGCATGGTCGTACTATTGTGTTATACGCAAGAAGCTTTATGTTCGCAGGCGAATTTTTCAGTTTATGTCTTAGTAAGCCTAGTTTTCGTCGTGCTGAGGCGCATACATTAAGAATGTGGGAGGACCATGTTAGATTACTAGTAATTGTAACGCCAAGATATTTAAAGCTATCAGTTCGCGAGATAGGAAGACCATTGATTGTGTACTGATGTTCATATGGTTGCTTTTTGTTAGTAATACGCATAAATACGGTTTTCTCAGTATTTAGTTTCATGTCCCAAAGGTCGCACCAATTATTTATTGCGTCAAGGCTATCGTTTAGAATTTGCTGATCATTAGAAGAATTAATTGTGCTGGATAACAAACAGTCATCTGCAAATAATCGTATTTCAATGCCTTCTTTAACACATGATACTACATCGTTAATATAAATCAGGAAAAGTAATGGTCCCAGAACACTTCCCTGGGGGACGCCAGAGTTAACAGGAAGGAAGTCTGAATGAGAGCCATTTATATCTACAAATTGAACGCGGGAATGCAGGTAAGATTTTATCCAGTTTACGATTGTAGATGGAAGACCCAGTAAATTAAGCTTGAAAATTAACTTTGAATGGGAAATTCTGTCGAAGGCTTTACTGAAATCTATGAAAACTACGTCGGTTTGGCCTGATTTGTCAATTACAGCAGAGAACGAATGAATAGAAGTAATAAGCTGAGTAGTGGTAGAAAGGCCCTTACGAAACCCATGCTTAAATGGTGACAGAATATTACGCTCATCTAAGAAGTTCAAAATGTAGTTCGAAATAATGTGCTCCATGAGTTTACAACACGACACAGTTAGTGATATGGGCCTATAGTTTGTTACGATGGCATTATCTCCTTTTTTAAACACTGGGACCACCCGGGCGATGAGCCAGTCTTTCGGGACAATGCCTTGCGACAAGAACGAGAGAAAAATTTCAACCAGGAATCTTGCGAGTGACTCGGCTTAGCGGCGAAGAAGTACATTAGGGATGTTGTCTGGGTCACATGATGTTTTAGATTTGATATTAAGAAGCATGGCAAATATGCCTTCAAATGTTATGAAATCTGGATCAACCTTAATACAGTTATCATTTGAATTGGCACACACGGACGGGTCAGAAAACACTGAGTGGAAATAGCGGTTAAATTGAATCGCGATTTGCTTAGAATCTCGAATAATCTCAGCTCCGAGCTTAATACATTCGACTGATTTTTGTTTCTTAGGCTGAAGTTTGCGCCAGAATTTTGCCGGATCACTTTTTAGGAACTGTGGCAGGGTCACCGAGAAGTAATGAAGTTTAGCTACGCGTATATTATTAGCAAGTGTATCTTTTAACTTTTGAAGCAGCGGGTCTTTCGGTTGCCGCCTTTTCGTTTTCTTAACCTTGCGCGTTAAATGAATAATTTCTCTGGTTATCCAAGGGTTTCTGTGGTTTGACTTTTTAGCTTTGTTTGGAATAAAATTTTCGAGGCAAAACTCACACAGCGACCGGAACTTTTTCCACAGATAATTAGCATCATTGCCTGAAAAACCGTCGAAAGACAAATCAAGATAGTCGAGAACAGATTCATCATTAGCCCTACTAAAGTCTTTAAACATTTTTCGCTGTAAGGGCACCTGGTCAGATAGATCTACTACAGAACATGAGAAAAGGACAAGCTTATGGTCGGACAGACCGTCTTCTGCAGATACATATACATTGGAGAAACTTTTACTATAAAAAACGAGATCAAGAATGGATGCCGTATTTTCCTGAACGCGTGTTGGAGTTCCTACTGCTTGATCTAGATCACACGCCAACATAATATCAATAACAACTTGATCGCTAAAACATGGAGAGCGTAACTTTGCCCAGTTGATGTTCGGGAGATTAAAATCACCGGCAATAATCAAGTGGTTTTTGGAATGCTTGAGTGAGTAATCATAAAGCTTGGTTAAAAATTCTACTTCTGAAGACGGGGGACGGTAAATGGCAATTAGGATAATTGTATTTCCAAAGACGTTTAACTGTAGGCATAAGCTTTCATGATCTTCTATTTGATCTAAAAGAATAGTGGTTGTGTGAGTATTCAAGACAACAGCGACACCACCACCTCTATTCGGTCTATCTCGTCTAATTATTTTGTAGCTTTCCGGTACTATATCTTCATCAGAATGATTATCGTTTAACCAAGTTTCCGTAAGGACAGTGATGTGGGGTGTGTAGGTTAACAAGATACTTTCGAGTTCTATAGTTTTGTTAACAATGCTTTGAGCATTAATATTAAGGAGGCGCAAATTTTGATTACATCGGCGAAGGGCTTGTCATGCACTAACTGTGCTTGAAACTGGTGTCGGCTTTGGAACGGTTACAACCTTCACGCGCATGTTCTTGCTATCGTCCCAAAATTCTCATTTAACCTTGAAGTGAGCCTTCACGACAGTGTGGTTTTTCTGAATGGGTGCTTTAGCAGTTTAGCACTGAGTGTCACATGTGGACTAATTAATATGCATCTATTCATTCGTTTCGAATCGTTCGAAAATTTTCACTCATTTAAATTCAATTTAAAGTGAATTTTAAAACTGGTCGCATCGTTCGAAGCATTCGAATATTCGCTCAAGCCTAGTGCAAACGCGAGCACCGAAGACAAGTCAAGACACCACAAATGCCGACTAATAACTACAAAGGTGGACAATGGTAGAAAAAAGAAAGAAGGCACGAAAGCTTATATCTGCACATGAGAGCCCAGTAGGCAAATCTGTCAGTCCGGCATGCATGGTGGTCTATGTGAGAGATAACCATTCAGACACTTGAATTGTTCCTTATGCGGGTCAATTGATGGTTGGCACACGCAAGCTACCACTATTATCGACATGCCAGGCTTCAACTATTCAGCAACACCAAAAGTATATTTTTTTCAATTTTCGCCTTCGCAGCTGTTAGTTAGCATTTTTGATGTCTTGACTTCTCTCTCGTGTTCATGTTTGCATGCCCCATCTTTTTAATATGAATACTTGTCAACTTATGAAATAACCAAGCTTTTTGTCATTAAAGTAATGTTGTTCTCAGATGCATTGGCAAGGCTAGTTCTTTTACTATTGCAAAACGCTCCTGAAAGGGTGCAGTTTTGTTATATTGCGTAGCTTGATGAGGACATATTCACTCTTTAGTTGCAAGTCAGATCGTTCCTTTTAATGTGCGCTGTCTCCGCATGATGCAGTCTCCAGTGCCAAACCCTGCCCACCCAGTAGCAGCCACCACCTACCACCACCACGAAGCGGTGAATGGATCGGGGGAACCTCTGGACAACTACCACGCTACCATTCTCGTGCCCCAGGAGCCAGCACTCAATGGCCTCAACAAGGTACGTCTCGAAGCAACAGTCGTTCATGCCACTCTGTACGAGTTATACTGTTTCACAAAAGGAGCTCACCAGGTCCTCGGTTGAGTTATATCAGAAGAGCTTGGACTGAAACCAGTACCACACAACTTTTTTAGCGTATTGAGTGTTCTTTCGCTGGTCTGTTTTTACAAATATGGATTCGTAAGTTGCAAATGTAAGGAGAAATTCATGAAAGTTGTTCTCATGTTTGTTGCAGTCTGAGACTCTGCTTCGAGCCCAGTAGATAGGCGACACGAGGAAAAGAAATGTACATATGTACTGTGAAAACACACAGAACATTTTGCCACTGATCGTGACTCACACCTGCCTTTGCGTATTGTTGCTCGCAATATGTGAAACCAGCAGGAATTTCAAGAGCTGGCTGTAAATTGAAACAGGTTGAGCAGGCACTGCTTCTGTTTTGCACTTAATCTCATGTACAATGAGCTGCGGGCACCGAGATCTCACAGGCCATGAGAACTTTTTGAATATGCAGAATGTCTTTACAAAGTATGAAGTTAGATAGTGCTTAACAGTCATCGAATACTTGTACAATACTGCTTATGAACTGCCCCAAGCAAGCAGTGCCTTAGTATGTAGGAGTATTTGCATTTTATTTCCCTCCTGTCGATGCTGGGGGCTGTATTTCTTTTGTCTGAGTGCTTAGTGTTTGGACATTGCCTATGGAAGGCATTCTCATACCGTAAAATTTTGAGCAAGCCAAAATTGTACTTCTTAAGTGCCTTGCAGAAACGATAAATTTTAGTTGATAAATGTAGACACTTCGAATATGCAGGAGGATCAATTTATTCAAAATTCAGTGTAGCTTGCTCTTGCTTAGCCACTAGTCGACACAACTATCAAAAAGAATTGATGTACACAAATGTCTTCAAAGAGACGTGGAGGATTAATGTTATGGTGATACAAAAGGAAACCTGTTCAGTGTACTTCTGCTCATGAGTGCCATCTTTGATTCTTCCACCTCTTTCATGAAGGTGCCTGAGAGCGGGATGACGCCAGTGGCTACCGGGAAAATAGGCGATGAAAGTGGACTGGCACCGAGTGCACGTGAGGCGAGCCTGACACAGAAACTGGAGGGCGCGCTCGGCAGCGTGTGCCCGCTGCTTCGCGAGATCATGGTGGACTTCGCACCCTTCCTGTCACGCACTCTCGTTGGCTCGCATGGCCAGGACCTACTTGTCGAAGGCAAAGGTGAGCGTCACATCAGTTTAAGGGGGCAGACTGGTCTTGAACGCTTTTTTTATGTTTATTTCTTCAGTGATCTTGATCAAACTACACAGGTTATGCAGCTTTTTTCTGCTGATTTCAAATATTTAATTAGTTTTTCTGTAACTCATAGAGTTCCTGAGATAACTTAAGTTCACCCCCTATTGTTTAAGGCTGCCATAGAAAAAAAAAGTGCCTAATTAAAAGTGGTATTTAAGATATTCTAACATAGACTAATGACTGTAGATTGAAAGTATGCAAGAGCTTTTTTGTTTTTAGGTCTTCCTTGGGTATTTTACATCAAAATGAACTATTCATTTTCAAAAGTAGTTTGAATGGTGTTACAATTTTGATGAGTATTTAATTAGAAAGGTTTGTGCTCTAAATTGTGTTCCCATACTTGCATTCTACACAGATAAAGGTTTCCATTGCAAAAAAAAAAAATTATTGTTGTACCTGCCATAGGAGCAGAGATGTTGAGGCCTCAAAATTGAACACTCATAAATTTACTTTTTAAAGAAAAATGGAAACTGAAAATGCACAGCTTCTTCAAAAATCGACAATCATAGTGTGCATGTTTTACAATTCTCATAAAGGTGCTCATAATTTTATAACAGAGCTTCTAACACAGGTGCCGGCAAATTATAAAGAAGCCTCGAAGTCGGTTCCCCATTTTTGCACAGGTTTTGCATGTTTAACAGCACCAAGAATCTGGACGGTTAGAATGACATTACAGAAAAAATACCACTTCCTGGTGTGTGAAAATTTGCAGAGACATACAAAAATACTTGCAGAAACCAAATATGTCAATTTTAAAAAATGAATTTTTTTCTCTTTTTTGGTCCCGAAGACCAGTCTGCCCCCTTAACATGCAGACAGCTGAGGCCTAGTTGGTGCTGGGCAAGCCCCCAAAACAGCAATAATTTTTAAAATGTTTGCTGCTTGACCTATGCATTCCTGGGTCAATAACTAACACACGTGCAGTCATGGACAGATTATAAAGTTTCATGTATATAAATTGGTACAAGTATTATTGCTGGACTGCTTTTTCTACATGGTGTTCTAAGCTCCTTCCCCACAACTGCAAGGTTGGTAAGTTTTAATGGCAGGAATGGGCTAATAAATAGTAAATATCCTAAGGAAATACAATACTACTTTGTTTTTAATTTTCAACATTTTATAAAGGTTAGTGCTGTGTTTGTTTGTATGCTCTGCTAATGACTAATATGGTGTTTTATGACTAAATACAGCATATAAGTGTAACTTAAAGCCTGTCCGGTTATTGCTTGAAAGATACATGCTACTTGGCACTCTTTTAGCATTTCACTCGTTTCTGATGGTGCAGCTATGTTTGTGAGAAATAATTGGGTGGTGATGCGTGCATTGCTAACAGGGCTAAGCACGTTCAAGAACAGCACCTCAGTGGTGGAGCTAGTGATGCTGCTGTGCTCTCAAGAGTGGCAGAACTCGCTGCAGAAGCATGCTGGCCTTGCCTTTATCGAGCTCATCAACGAAGGAAGGTTAGTGTATGCGTTTTTTATTTTGTTCACATTCATTTTCTTATTGTCTTTCTCTTCTCAATTTTTTTCTTGCTGTTTAAGACAGTAACTTGCGAAATGATATACAAGTGCACTTTTGGGTGCAATTACGATACATTGACCCAAGGTGCATCTAGCTCTCCAACATGTTGTGGCGATTCAAACTGGTGGCACTCCTTGCAGCTTTATTCTTCTTAATTTGGTCATTTGCAACTGTCACATTTTTACATGTTTTAAAAACCAGATTGCTTCCACATCAGTAATTCTAAAATGTCGTAGTGTTGTTACTAGCAGTCTTAGCACACCCATTTTTCTTCTCGTACAATAAATCTTATTGTTGAGAGGCTGCATCAAGGCCACATACCAAAACAGTGCAATTCTGGTCAATGAATATTATATCCACACTGTATATTTCAAGCTCTTATCATTGTTCAATGAGCCTGCCACTTGGCTCTCTGCACTTTTACTATGCAACCTCGCCAGCCGTGAAGAAAGGAAAATGTTTTTCTGCCACTATGATGTGGATTCTGTTGCCAGTTGTGTAGAATGTTCATTTGGTTGACCCCAACTCGTGGGATTGGTTGTTATTGTAGAAAAAAAGCGTAGACATTCCAAAGCTCACTTTAGGGTGCACACGAGAAAGAATCGTCACTGCTTCTGTCTTTAAGAAAAGCTTGCCGAACAGTTTAAGGGAGTACTGACATCAAATTTACTCATGCCAAGATTTTTGCATCAGCGAGTAGCTATAGACCCATAGCAGTGATTCGCAACCTAAAACACAACTGAGGGAGGAATAACTATCACTTTTATTGGTTTATATTACTGAGATCTAACACTATTCAAAAACGGCCGGCGATCCCGCCATTTTTAGCGCTGGGAGCACCATCAGCAGCGCTACCTCACGGTCACCTCCAGATCACGCCACAGCTGACCACTTCTCCACAGAAAATAGTGACGTCAGGCTCAGCTGCTCCACAAACATTTCGTCTGCTAGGCGGACACATTCAGTCATGCCTTGTCACCTGCATTGCTGTCGTCGCCGTACAAAGTGTCGACTCGGGCTCAATACGATAGTTTGGAGCTTGGAATCCCCGCGATTCGCGACGTCGCGAATTAGATTTGCTTCGATCGACCTTTCAAGCAGCACTGCTCCGTTTCAAGCAGCACTGCAGAGGTGTCCGAGGATGCACGCTTCAGCCATGTTCGCTCGTTAGTCTCAGTTAGCTATATTGGTGTGTTTTGGCGTGCAAAGCATTCAGGTATACGCAGAGGGGTCAATGCATTATAGCTATTGCGAATGAGCATTAGCAGAAAAATAGAATACGTTTCCTGCTTGTCAGGTTCTTTTTTGCGCCTCCAGATGGCCCCACCTATCCAGCCTCTTGTGGTTAACACGGTATCACCACTTTTACGTGGACGCAAAGTCTACAGATGAACTAAAATTCAACAATACCTGCATGTTACTTGTTAGCGATGATATCTCACTACACGCTCTTCCACTTTTGATAGATTGTGGTCGTGTTGATGTGTACCACTTACGTGATATGAAAAGACACCCTCATTGCGTATTTTCCATGCTTCGAACTAGACGACTGCAGCTCACCTGCAACTCACAACGATTCTCTCACATGCTGACCGACAAGCACACGTTTGAACATGCTCTTTCCTTTCGCCATTCTTTTAAAGGCGGTTTTTATTTTGATAGTTTGACGAAATCATTCAAACTGGTGCGATGAAAATCGAACGCGACGAGCCACAGCCGGGCTTGACTGCACCTACGCGCGCTAGCCCGGCCCTAGCCCGGCCGTGGATGTGCGAGTGCATTTCTGCACTTCGGCGCCAGTTGGCGCCACGATAAGAACACTCGGATCGTACACGTCATCGCTACTAGGGCATCATCACTCAGGATGGTATTTGTTGAATGTATCACGCCGAACACGTAGCTCTAGTGTCGATGTTGCAGGGCCGTCTATTTTTCTTTTTTTCTCCTTAGCTTTTCTACGCTGTTTGACATCGAATTAAAATAGCTTTCACGCAACGGATGCCATTCAAATTTGGCCAAGAAGACCTATGCATACCAAGCGATCGAATGATGGGCACATCTCGATCTTTAAATTTGACGTCAGGGCTCCTTTAAGGCATGCTTTAGATCGCTCGTTCATTCTAACTTTTCGTCATTCATTCTAACTGTGCCATAGTCACTAACTCAATGTCTTTCTCTATCACTGTTTCTGCTGAAAGTTACTCATTACACCCGCTTTCACCAACTTATACTGTTGTTCTCTTTTATCTGTGCTCAGGCTGCTTTCCCACGCCATGAAAGACCACATCGTCAGGGTGGCCAATGAGGCAGAGTTCATCCTCAACCGCATGCGAGCGGACGACGTTCTCAAGCACGCTGAGTTTGAGGTACTTCTGTGTGCTGCACTGCTATTTTCGGACAAAATGCACTACACTCAAACTTAGATATAACAAATTATTGGTTATAATGAAGGAAATGAAGAACAGCTCTGTCATAGATACAGTGCTGCAAATATATCTTTATAACGAATTTTTGGATATAATGAAGTATTTTCGTGGCGGTTACGACTTTGTTATAATGAGGTTTGAGTGTAAATCTATCTAGGAGCCTGCTTTTGGTAGGCGTAACTACGTCACACAAGCTATCAAATAATCAAGCTATTAAAAGGATAAGGGTCGCCGTCCACAGTTTATAATTCATGTGCAGTACAGTCAACTGCTGATTTTTCGGACCCTCTAGGGAGCGAAAAACCATTTGAAAATTCGGGCAGTCCGAAAAAATAAATGCAGGCAAAAAAAAACGCATTATTTTACTGCTAATTTTTAATTCAAGCAAAAAAAAAAAAACGCCCCATTTTACTAATATTTCTCAATGCAAGCAAAAACGCACCATTTCATTGATATTTCTCGGATCAAGAGGGTCAAGGTTGAAGTTCCAGGCTTCTGAAACTTTGCCAAAGCATCAGTGGGGTGGCTGTGAAAAGAGCCGTTAAAAAAATGCGTGATGTTGACAGCGGGTGCCATCAGGGCAGCCGGTGTTAGAGCTGCAGTGGCTTCAAAAACTTGTTTATTCTTGTTTGAACGGCGTTCCGCTTGCATGTGATCACATTCGCCTCGATCTGAGCAAGGGTCATGTCATCACTGTACACTGATGACAGCGTCATCAATGCTCACATCAATTCGGCGTTCGTAGGTGGCGCAGGCGTTGGTTCCTCTTTTTCGACATCGGAGTCGTCTGAATCCGCCATAACCTGACTGACTATTTCGTCGTCGGTTAGCTCTGCGCAAAAGTCGAGTTCGTTGTCAGCGTCGACGAACGTCAGCCTGCGATCAGCCACTGTTCACTAACTTAATAACGGCGGCTTTTTTTTTCATCGTTGACCGACAGTACTGTTTTCTGCGCTTCGATGCCATCGGCGAGGACGATGAGTGGGGGCCATCGCTGACGAGTGGGGGCCATCGCTGGCGAGTGAAATCCTCACGATGTGAGCAAAGGAGTTTGCTGACGAGCGTCGAAGCACCTAGGCTTAGCGTTGCAGAGCACATTTCACACATCGCACAACCACGCACTAGGCTAGCCAAACACCATGTGGGCTACGTAAACAATACTGCGCAACAGCAGGCGACGGTACCTTGGGTACTCCGGAGATAGTGCTAGTAAACATTCAAGATAGCCAGCGTGGCCAGACCAAATTGGTGTGTGACGGTTAGTTCTAGTTCGAAGTGGTGAAACGCTTCGCAAAAGCGCTGCGCGGGAAGCCTGAGTGGCACGCACGAGCACAAGCGCTAAAGCGAAAGAAACTTTATTGGCGTCAAAAAATTTTCGGGTGGATAGTTTCGACTGTCAGCGAAGCACCCTTGCACGATAAACACAGCCAGTGTTAGGAAGGAGGCCGTGTAGGTTTCTACGCTAACGATCGAGTCCAAGCAACAGATGCCGCAAGAGTAGACCGGCGCGCTCTTTTATGCGATCGTAATCGCGTGTGAGCCAGTTGTAGTGGTTTCCACCGGAGATCAGTGGCAGTTTCTGACCTTCCGTCGCATCAAAAAGTCCGGAAAATTGGACTCCGGGGGGTTCGAACGTCCGAAATTTCAGACTTTTTTATACATTGATTCTATGGGGCTCGTGGCGGTGCCGCGAAGATGTCCGAATTATCAGGCGTGTCCGAAAATTCGGGTGTCCAAAAAATCAGCAGTTGACTGTAATCACGAAGTTCATTTAAAACAACTTGCCATCATTCGTAATCAAACCTGCACTCTTCTCATTACACTTGCACTTGTGCTATTGCAGGGTCCTTAGACACCATGATCATGCCTGTTCCTTCGTTGTTGTCTTCTCTTCACTACACTCTATACAATTTTTTCAATGTTCGGGAATGTGTAACTGTGCGAGTGTCAGCCAGTCCCACTCGTGGCCCTGTTGGTGAATGTGGTCAATATTTATTTTCCCCTTCCTCATTAGGTTGGACCGACGGTTTTGATTGAAAAGTTCACTTGGTACTCAATTTCAATTCCTAATTTGATGCCCTGCTTGTTTCATGCTTGTGGCATTACATTCCCGGTGAAAGTTGAAATTACCTTGTGTAGTGATTTTTTATATTTGCATCATGGTGTGTGTTTCTCGCAGTCGTTGTGTGCCCAGACTGCTGTAGACCGCAAGGAGGAGGAGATGATGTGCGATCATCTGATCACGGCAGCACGACGTCGGGATTCTCTTGTGGCAGCACGGGCGCTCGAGAAGGTGCTGAATATTCTGACCAACCGGCACGGAGCCTGGGGTCACAACTCGAAGGGTAGCTCGCACCGAACTGTAGAGAATGGCCAAGGGGAGTTTCTTCGACTGGATGCCTGGGAAGATGACGCGCGACGCCGCAAGCGGCTTGTGCGAAACCCTCATGGCTCGTGCCATCCCGAGGGCACTCTCAAGGCAGCCATTGAGCATGGTAAGGGTAAATTGATGCTTTTCTGTGGTTGTCATGGCCACGCAGAGACACGCAGTAAAAACTCTGGCATGCAGTCCTAATGCTTCTTTTTTTTTTTTTTCGGACTCTAACATTGTGTTAGATGCAGCATATAGTACTGATAGATTGAAACATGAAAAAATTATGCCAAATAATGCACGTACTTTCATTTTCAGCACCTTCAGTTTGTGCTATGTGAGCGTAATTTTAACTCAACACTTCCATCAGAAACAACATGATATTTAACACCCCAATTTTCAGTGACATGACATAATTATCACAAGAAATTGCGATGATGTGCAAGCTGTGCCAATTACACATAGAGGTAAAACGTGCTACTTTCTCACAAAAACTGCATTATTTGCTCCAAGCATGCATCAAGATGTACCGTAATTACTCGAATCTAACGCGCACCTTTTTTCCGGTTAAGCGAGTTCATAAATTGCATGCGCGTTAGAATCGGGTACAAAAAAAATTAATACTGTCATTCTGTTGCCATTGGCATTCCAAAATGGCCGCCCCCTACGAGCGTTGGCATGGCGCGTCGGCCATTTCTGCCATGTGCGGCACTTCGTACGTGTGCTGAGGAGTTCGTCATCTTGGTGTGAATTAGCATCGACGGCATGGAAGGGCCGACTCCAAATACTCAACGAGTGCACCATGATGCCACTTTTAAAAGAAAAGTCGTCACATGTGCCGAAACGGACGTGAATCCGGCTGCATCGCGGTCGTTCGGAGTTCCCGAAACGTGCGTGCGGGACTGGCGGAAACAAAAGCAGAATATTGTCGACAGCATAGATTCACGCAAAGGCTTCAGTGGACCACAGCAGGGTCGGTTTCCGCAAATTGAAAAGCTGCTCGGTGAGTATGTGCTTGAGCAGCGAGCGGTACAGCGGCACTTGATGACAGAACTGCTCCAAGTGCGGGATATGCAGTTAGCCTTAGAAAAAGGTCTAATGCGGAGCCAGTTTAAAGCGAGCAGGTGCTGGCTAACTAACTTTATGAAGAGGAAAGGCTTTTCCCTCTGAAGGTCAACGGGCATATGCCAAAAGTTGCCGGAGGAGTACGAAGAAAAGCTTCAGCTTTCAGAGGTTCGTTCTAAACTTGCGGCACAACAACGGCTCCCTGCTTGGGCAAAGCGGGAATGCCGATCAGATGCCTCTTTACTTCGACATGCCTGGCACCACAACCGTCGAGAAGAAGGGGGCGAAGGAAGTTCGCGTGCTGACATCGGGCAACGGTAAAACTAGAGTGACGGCAATGCTCCGTTGAACGTCAGATAGGCACAAGCTTCTTCCGTACCTCATATTTAAACGGAAGATGCTCCCGAAAGGAGTCTTTTTCCCGAGTAGTGTGATCGTGTGGGCCAACGAGAAAAATGGGCGCGCGTTGTAGTCGATGTCTTACTTTTTTTTTTCCGTTGTGGAAACTGGGTGCGCGTTACAATCGAGGGCGCGGTAGAATCGAGTAAATACGGTAGTTTTTTCATTCTTTTAGTGAGAAACGACACTGCAGGCAATCAAAGTTCATAATTTACCACCTGCAATTCGAGGGGTCATTGCAGTAGATAGAAGAGTGTTATGTAGTTGACGTTGTTGCTGGGCGCAAGAGTTCCAAAAAATTTCATTTCACCCTTACTGCAAAACTTACTGTGTTCGATTTCAACTTGCCCATGCTGTGAAACTTACTGTGTTAGTTTTTTTTTAGTAAAATTAGACCATGCTCTAGGTAAAATTTTTTAGATCAATAAAATAGTTTCTAACTGTTGTTATTACAGTCAGACAAAAGTAATAGTATGGATGACCTAGTCATTCTCAAACGACATTCTTTCTTGACTGACTGTTTCATGTAATTGCAGTAATTCAGTACGTGTATGTAGAACTGACCATTTATCTGATTTGTTGTTTTTTTATTTGTAGTGCTGTTTGGTCTAGCTCTTAAAGTAGTTTATGCAGGCTGTCTATGCTTTAGCACCTTAGCACCATACAATGGGCAGACTTTGTCGGCAATACCACATGCTATACAGTGGCTGTTACTTTGCTGAGAAAGCATGATATTCCTGTGTTCCTGTATATTTCAGTTGGGCGTGTCGACTTCAGCAACTGTATGTGCCAAACAGCTTCTCAAATGTAGATACGAACTTCCCGACCTCTGTCGTCGTATATTTCTTTGAGCACTCATTGAATAACGAAAACAAAGCACCACTTACTGAACCTTGTTCATTATTGACCACTCATTAACCAGGGCCCTAATGATTCTGTACATGAAGCGTGACATACTTTCGTACAATAAAGGTCTAGGTTGTACTAGAAGCGTGAACGTAATCATACTTTTTCTTCTGGGAAGTAAATAGATAAATATAATTCATGGAAGGTTTAGACAGCTTGTGCTTACAGTACTCTAACTAAAGCATCGGGAAAAGCCAGAGTCATTTACAAACACGAAGTGTTTGGTAGCTTGAGCTGACTGGACTCAATTCAAACTCTGGTATGTCTGCAGAAAAGCAAGCAGCCGTGACCTAATATTCTGTTTATCAGCACTTCAAATGAACATGCACACACGTTTGCATACCGTACTTACTCGCATAATCGGCGCACTCGCATAATAGGTGCACCCCTAGTTTGGTCTTGGAAAACTCGATTTTTAAATTTCACGCATAGCAGGCGCACCCTGAACTTGGCCGTGATGGGAAACAATTCTACCCCCCAGCGGTACAGTTGGAACGCGATCCTCGTATCCTGAAGAAAAAAGGAAGCAAATCGACGAGCAAATAAAAAAAATTCAAAGCGCAACGACCTAACTAACGTGTTTGTTGAAATAAAACTTGAAAAAAAAGAAGAAAAAAAGCGTCCACGAGCAAAAACAAAAAAAAAACGGCTGTTTTATCAATTAGTGATAACCCCCGAATCGCCGCGCTCATTGGAGGTCACGTGCACAACGCCGCAGACTCGATCACCATCACCATCATCAGAGAAAAAGAAAGTAACACCATTTTGCAAACGGTGTGCGTATGTTGTGGTCGTGCATTTGACTTTGGTTCCACCATGGGGAAGTACACAAGCTACACGGCTGGATTTAAACTGAAGGTAGTGCAGTACAGGCTAGAGCACGGCAACCGGGCTGCAAGCAGGCATATCGGTGTTGGAAAAACCAGTATTCGGTACTGGAGGGATCAAGAAGAAAAACTTAAGGCGACAAAGAATGCACGACTGGCTTTCCGCGGTGCCAAGATGGGCAGGTATCTGAACGTCGAAGAGCAACTGGTCCGACGTATACAGGAGCTACGACAAGACGGCTGTGCTGTCTCATTGAATATTGTGCAGACTGAGGCGTGCAGAATAGCCCGAGCTGATCAGACCTCCCTTTGCTTTGATATGCCGCGGAACACGACAGTGCGGGAGAAAAGTGCACGACGTGTCATCGTTAGAACGTCTGGCGCTGATAAACAATGATGCACCGTAATGCTGGTGGTGACAGCGGATGAGTCCAAGCTACTGCCTTAGGTTATTTATTAAGCCCCTCCCAAAGGCAAATTTCTCTCAAAGCATCTCGTCAGAGTCTAAGAAAAAAGCTGGATGAGTGCGGAACTCAGGGTGGATTGGGTGAACAGTCTGTGGTTGGCAGACAGTTGGTCTGTTGTTCCCGTCTATGCTTGTCCCGGACAGTTTTCGTGGGCACCTAGTAGACTGCGTACAAGATGAGCCAAAGAAGCTGCGCATAAATCTGGCAGTGATTCCAAGCGGCCTCACATCGATACTGAGCCTTTGAACGTGTCCTTGAATAAGCCTTTCAAGGACAATTTTAGTCTTTTTTTTTTTCCTCTTTTGCTCCTTCCCTGTCCGTGTTTTTCTGGTGTTGCGCTGTAAGTAAGTTCACGGTGGATCCTAACCAACTGGCCCAACTTACGGTCTTGTTCAAGAAACTATGCCTATATTATGGCTTTGGTCAATCACATGACTGCAATTGTCCATAGCAGCCATTCTTGGAGACTTCATATTTCAGTTTTAGAGTACTGTACAATGAGAATCTAAGCAGGTGTTTTTATCTCTCATAATAGGTAGTCTAGGCAGTGGAATATTTTTTTATAGTATTACTTAGCTGATGTGGGTGGTAGTTTTATTTGTCTTATTTGACAATGAGATTAATGCTTAATTTGTTGTTTTTTATTTGTAGTGACTGTTGATTATGTTGATAATTACCTGTTGGTGGTTGCTCTTGCTTGTGGTGCATTGTTGGTAGATCTTTTTGGAGACTACCTGCTGTTGATGTTCACAGCTTGAACTGTCGAATATAAAGACAGGCTTATGCATGCATATTATGTTCAGGTGCTCCTGAGGATGCAATTTTGCAAGCCCGTGAAGAGCTCCACCGTCAGCTGGCCATGACTCGACGGCAACACCAGCTCCAGAGCACTGACCTCTTGGATGACAGCGACTTCTGGGATGACAAAGATCTCGACTCCGAACTCGCAGGTACTCAGTGGGTCGGGGGTGGGCTTCACAGCGTATGATCTTTTATGGTTCGCTCTATGGCTATTGTCTGAAGCTAGAGGAAGCAGGTACTCACCAAAATGAAATCCGTGTCTCCACAAGTGCTTGTTCTTTATTGCTTCAATATTTATTCCCTTCACAAAAGGGAATACTTTTAGTGAGGAGGACACATATTAAATGAAGGGAAAAAGAATACATTTGTCTGCTTTATTTATTAAATTTTTCCTTTGTTTTCATGGATTTGTCAAATAAGGTTTTATCACTGGAAGTGTTTGCATCTGAAATGTGAGAGGCTGTCATATTAGACGAGCTAAATAAATGTGTTGTTCAGTATATGTTCAGGTTAAAAGTTCAAGTTTTTTTGTAAACAAAATCGGAACAATCAGTACTAGGAGCATGACAAAGAGCAAAATGTGAAAGTGTGTTTAAAACTGTTGCATTGTACTTGAACTGAAGTTAAAGGCTTTTGAATAGCACCAATAAATAAAATGTAGAGGAGGATTATTTTTGGGATGTTACGCTTGGCAAAAGAAATGGCAAGGTGCAACTTTTAAACTGCCTAGGTTGTGAGGAGGGGAAGGAGGCTAGCAGAAGAGGTGTTTAGGCGACACGAAGGTGGTAAGCTTTGGGGCGGCAGTCAAAGAGGGCTCAAATTTCGCTTTAGGTGTGCTTTTCTTCATTTTTAGCTGTAGTGAAATGTGCTATTACTTGCTTTTCCCTGCAGGGTCCGTAAGTCTTAGCACAAGATGTCGACTGATAGCTCCAGGAATCATTGCTCCCGGCATGCTGTCCATCACCCAATCTGAACTCTTCTTCGAGGTGGACGAGGACGACATAGAGTTCAAGAAGAATGACCCCGAGGTAGGGGAATGCAACTGCATGGCTTTCTTGCTTGTTCTCAATAGGTTGAGAGTGTAGTTCTTAGGCTCCAATTTCTTCGTTGGGTGTTGGCATACCTCGTTTATCATCGCCGAGGGAACGACCGCAGTGAAAGATGAAAGTGAATGTGAAAAGCACGGAAGATGGCAAAAAGGTGAGATAGAAAGCAGCATGCTTCAAGATACTACGGGTGCAGAGGGAATGACAAAAAGGTAAGGAGAAAACTGAAGTGTCGCAGGATTCTACAAGTTGACCCCAGAGAAGCGCATGTCATCTGGAAAGTCTGTTGGCAGCTGTTACTGTGAGTCGCGATTGCGTGCTGGCTCTCACATTCTTTAGATTAGAGAGGCAGTCACAATGCTTATCATTTCATTTGTGATTTGCTGTACAAAATGAATTACCCGCATGGGTTAATATATCATGAAAAGAAACAATGCATGCAGCTGTGCTCAAGTTTTGTATTCATAGTTATGTTTAAAAGACTGCTATAGATTTCTCATGCTTTTCTCGGCAAGTTGTCATCAATGGGCCAGACCACATCATCGGAGAACCTCTAAAACAGGTCATTAAATGATAATCGTAATTCTACAGCATAGTTACCGTGGCAGCCACAAAGTGCCATGTTAATTGATTATTCAATTATGTAGGGCAAACATGGTTAAGTATGCATGGAACTTCATACCCAAGATTAATAATTTTTTACATAAACACTTCTGGGTTATGTGAGCAGAAAAAGAGAGATATTACTCATTTGGGTACCAAGAGACCAAAGCAAATCGTATGGTTCACTTCCTTTCTTTTCATTATGTGCACCATTGGGTAAGTTGGTCCACGAATGCAAAAAAAAAAAATAATAATAATGAGGAAGATGGCAGACAGTGTGAATGTGTGACTATGTGGCTACACAGGCCAAGGAAACATAAAGAGTAAATCAAGCAGTCTTGTAAGACGTGCTAACAAGCTCAAATGAACGCAATCTCATATCGCCGTGTTATCGCGTCGTTTTTGTCGGGTTCCATGCCTCTGCATTAGTGCTTCGAGTGCTGCACCGAATTGCCGCTCTCATATGCAGACCAGTCCGAATGCGTCACCGTGGAATGACGTAGGTAAAAGAAACTTAAAAGTACACCAATTGGTTTGATAATATGTGGCCCTGATAAGCTCACGCCAACAATCTCAAAACGTCGTGTTAAAGTTTCTTGTTGTATATCTCTGCGTTAAACTGGAAACAATGAGTACAGATGCGGTGGTCCGGGGGTACTGGCCACACCGTCTGTACTCATTGTTTCCAGTTGATGCACCGAATTACCTTACAACACTATCGGCGGCACACAGCGTGTGGTCAACCGCGGGCTGCCCGCGCGGTCACGCCGGACCTGTCCGACTCGTCACGGGCGGCGTCTCGAGCGACGCGCACGAGCGCGTGCGTGTGGTCTGCGCGGGCAGCGTCGTCGACGTGTGTCGGATGACGGCGCTTGTCTTTTTGAGCTCACACAATGACGCTCTCACCCTTCTGGGCGGAGATTCGTCTATCGCCGCTTTTTGCTTTGGAAGCGCAAGAATGGCCGCCGCCGACCCGATGTCATGCGCCGCACCAGTTTGGGTCGTTCCGTGTTTTATGTAAGATTGCTCGCGTCGTTATTATTTTTTTTATATTTGCGCACCCGAACACCAAAGTGAAAGGCTGCCGAGCTCCGTGAAAATTTTTCGCGGAACTCTTTTTTCGATGGTGGACGTTTAGTGTACTGTCAAGTCATCGGCCATTGAAGTTATCGACGTTATGCGACCCCCCCCCCCCCCCCCCAACTAAAAAGACAAAGATTCACCCATATCGTCATAGTGAATGCTGCCAACGGTGCGAAGCACCACGCAGCATATGCCGTCAATCATTCGCGAAATGGCAATGTTTGATAAATGTTCCCGCGCTCTCAGCTCCGGATATGCTTGCCGACGTTGCCGTATTGCTGCAGTTTCTCGAGCTCTCAGTTCGGGGTCGGACTGGCGGCGTTGCCGCTGAGCCGCCACGCGGACGCACATGGCGGCGCCACGACTGCGGGGAGCGCGCGCCTGTGACCCCTGGCGGCATAACTGCGCTGTAACGGTGTTGATCGACGCGGTTGTTTTTCGCGCGGCGCCGCTCATATGGCGCACCCGCGCTTAGACTATGCAGTATGGCACCGACGGATTGTTGACGGATTGTGAGGTCTTAGGCTGCGCCCATAATCGAAGTGCGGCTGTGCCTTTGCCCGTAACGACCGCGTGTTCGCGCGCACAAAAGCTTTTGTCCCCATGGCGACGGAGTGCGCGATATAACTCGTTGGGAAGTGAGCGTAGGATTCTTCTTTGAGGCAGACTGGACTTTGGTTCCTCGTAATAGTCCTAGTCATAGTCGTGGTGTGTAACCAGTATACTTACCCGTTTGTGAGCCCTGCCGGCGCCGTAAAGAGCCATCTTCTCTACCAGCCGGATACCTTTTCAACCGATCGAGGTTTCCGCTCAACCTTTTAGAGGCGAAGCTCTTTAAAGCGGCACCCGTTCGTTCATTGTAGTAGTCCTATTCGTAGTCGTAGTGTGTATCCAGTACACTTACCCGTTTGTGAGCCCTGCCAGTGCCGTAAAGAGCCATCTTCTCTACCAGCCGGAAACTGGACTGGCTTGCGCCACACAACCCTAGGCGTGCGTAGAGTTCCACTTCAGGGCGGGAGGAGGGGGGGGGGGGGGGGGGGGAGGGTGAAGGCTCGTCGCAGTGCCCCCTCCCTATTATGTCAATGTATGGGGCTGAATTTGCGCCCACCTCGTAGGTGACTAGGGGGGTGGGGGGGCTCTCCTGCTCCCCCCCCCCGAGTGCATGCCTACGCAACAAAAATAATAATGATCGAATCGGCTTGCGTTTTTTTTTTCTTTCTTGAAAACCTCGCGCTCGCTACTTTACTATTAGGAGTGCTGCGTCATGCTCCTAGCCGCACAACCCGAGTGAAGCACGCGAGATTGTTGTGTGGCATAAAGACGTCCCGAATACTCTTTTTTTTTTTTTGTCTTCGAGTGTATCACTTTACTCTATCAAAGGGGAGTTTTCGGTAGTCCACATGTCGACCTCTATCCGCTGATCTTGCGGTACATTGTCGCTTCCTTCGTTTTATACCTATAATAGATGTGTACGCAATGTAACTTACGCAACGTCGTATCATGCTAGATAACTTCCGATATAGCGTAGCCCGTGTGAAATAACCGCGCGAAAACACAAACATCTCTTGAAAACGCCAGAAAGGGGAAGATGGAAGCTGCCGACGAAAAAAAAATATCCGTAGACGGTGGTTGTTGTGCTCGAGCCGGTGTTTCGACAAATGGACTTGTCTTGTTCAAGGCTAGAACTGATTTCACTTCTGAAGATTTCAGAACTGAAATCGGTTCTGGTCTTGAAGAAGACCAGGGGTGGCGTGTGAGGGCTTGGGTACGGGTCCCGCCTCGGGAAAGAAAATTATATCGTCAGGAATTCCGCTCTCTCTCCTCCTCTCTACTCGCTCCCTCGCACATCAGAGTTAATGCATTCCACGCCGGACAAGTCGGTGCACGTGTTCTGGGAGTGAAGCAGAAGATGAAGGAGTGGACGAAGAGAGTGCGTGACGGTTCATTGTAAAAAGTTTCTTATCTACGACACATCACGTTAAAGAACCCGAGGTGGTCGAAATTTCCGGAGCCCTCCGCTACGGCGTTTCTCATAATCATATGGTGGCTTTGGGACGTTAAACCTCGCATATCAATCAATATCTACGACATATGACAAACCTCGGCCATAACAGCTTAGTTGTAATAGAAACGGTGTGATAGGCTTCGCCAGTGCTGGAATGTCGGAATGGGGACTGTAGAATACCCACTGCCATGTTAATAGAGGGGTCGACAAATTCTACAGTTTTATTGATTTCATGGAGCGTGCATTGATAGACTCGTGTAAAGTTGTGGAAGCGTCTCTTTCTAGCTGTCGCTTTTTTGTGTGTGTTTTGGCATTCTCCCCGTCGCCTTTGGCCTTCGCAAAGCGCACTCGATCGGCTGCAGGCAGGGGAGGAGGAATTGCACCGTAAAAAGTAGCAGCGCATCACGAAGAATGACGTCGGCACACCTTCTCGCTGACGCAGCCGAAAATGCAAACACCTTGTCAGAATAGGTGGCCGGACTGATGTGGATTGGTGTCTGAGTGCCAACTCCACACTATACGGTATGTCCGGGACCGCGCATCGCTCTGGAAGGAGGCTGGGAGGTGCTGTATTTCACTGACAGTGTTGGCGCGTCGGCCTTGTTCGGCGAAACGGCTCTCGGAGGAGAAGGCGCTTGACAGCCAGAAGCAAGCTGGGAGCAGAGCATCCAAGTCTGGCGATCGAGGGCGACGGCGTTGACGGCGCGTCGGACAGCCGCCGCCCGCATCGTGCGTCGCTCGGCGGAGGCGTCCATGTGTCCGTCACGCGGCGCCCGGCGGCTGCCTTGGCGTCCGCTCCTGTCCGTCGTCGCGGCGATGATGGGATCGACGCCGCCCCTGGAGTGTCGGTCGAGCTCGCGTGCACCTCTGTAGAGAGAAGGAAGTTCCGTGCACTGTTATTCGAAACGCGTGTCACTTCAGGCACCGAGTGGAGCAAGGCAGCTATCTCTTGCCACGTGCCGTCCGCCGCACCTGTTGCAGCAGGAAAACTTGAACGTGTTGGATTTCCCTGCAGGGATTTTTTTCTGACTCGGGCATTCAGAAGAGGAAAATAATTCTCAAAACGAATGCAGAAAGAAAGACTGAACAGGTTCCGAGGTTTTGTTGCGGTAGCATCGGAGAAGAAGTTGTAGCAATGTTTCTGTCATGTCTCCGTTGCAGTGCCAGGGTCGTTACACGCCCGATGTACAGTGTAAAGTACACTGTAAAAGCAAACACGCGGGTACGTGACCGGCAGTCCACGGCAATGGTCCGCAGACCTGCTGGGGACATTTCGAAATGCGGCGCGTGCGCATTGGTTCACCAAGTTGGTGCGGGCCGTGCGTCGTCTGCTGTACTTCTCTGCACTCGGCGTGTGCCAGTGAGCCACGATCCTTCACGATTTTCATTTCGCACTGTGAATCAACTGATACTGACTCGGCCTTCCGCTTCTTTAATAAGCCGATATTTCATGGTCGAAAGGGCGATCTCAGAACGTTCGCTGCATCAGACTTCAATAGCCTATCTGTTACCAAAAGTGGCCAGTTGCGGCAAGCAGTGTGTGCAAAATATGACGGGCTTAAAGGTGGCATAGCTTGCCAAGTAAAAATTGCCGGCATAAATAATAAAACAACACATTTCTTGCGCTTGCTCGAAATCCGATGAGCAGCAAGCAGAGGGACAGCTGCATAAGTTCGCACCGAGAAAATCCGGAAGCGCTTTCCAACGCTTTCGTCCAGACTTGCGGCGAAGTAGCAGACGAGACTGGGCTCGCGCTGCCATTGCGATTCTATGCGCCTGCGCCGCATTTAGCGCCACGTGACCCGCCGGCCACGAGCTCGCTAGTTCCCACTTAACAGTGGACCGTATACTGTATACACGTCGGCCAGTCTAGAGCACGGAGGAAGGAAAAGGTAAGGAGAGGCCCTGACGTCACTCGTTGTGAAGCCGCGATGAAGCCGGAAGTCGGCCATATTGAGTAGGCAAATTCTCCTCTCTTGTTTACATATGAATGCGAAGCAGAAGGCGCGACTCCCTCTCCGCCTCGGAAAGCACGTGGGCTGCGCAGCGCGTGTGTCGTGACGATCCGAAACTAATGGAATTGGGCTCATCACTCAGAGCCAGCGGGACACCTTCAGCGAAATCGCTTCGTCCGAGTAATAACAAAGAGTAAAAGCTCGCTGACAACGAAGCAACTACGAAAGAACGCGCGCTAGATGCACTGACAACGGTGAGTGCTTTCACGTCATTAATTCAGCAACTGTACAGACAACACGATCGGTCGTGCGCCTTCTACGGTTGCATTCCGCCACGCGACTGACGCAGCGTCCTGCTACTGTGTCCGTGTTCCGCGTGAAACCCACCTGCGTCAGCATTCTGCGACCGTGGTGACTTTGAGCACGGTGCTAGTGACAGTTGAACGTGGTGGCTGTTACGTTGAGATTACATGCAATGCTGGTGGAGAGTGTACCAAGCGGAACGGAAAAGGTGTTTTAACACGCACATGCAAGTTGTTACTGTACACACACAACACGAAACTACGTATGTGCACATGGTCCTCACGGCGTCTTGCTGGGCTCAACAGCGTCGTCCGTTGTCACAAGCAGGAGCACTGCTCAACCGTCACTGACCTGCAAGGCGTTCGTCGTCATTCAGCTTCGTCATGGTGCCCAACGCCATTTCGCTGAACACTAACTGCTTCATCCGCGTCATCCGCCGCACGACACATGGATATGCACTTGTTCTACGCACTGTTGAAACCCCGTGATGGACAAAGAGATTTGTGAACGTTGCTAAGAGTAATGTAACAGCCAGACGAACACTGCGTAACCAATAACGCGGCGCAGAGCACAGATATTGTCCGCCACGGCTCAGCACGAGACCTGGGGAGGCACACATTCCGCCGCCAGCCGCGGCCGCTCACTGCTAGACCAGCTTCACTGCGCAACACGTAACCATAACAACGCCGCCAATGTGCCTACTGAATATGGCCGCCATGATGTCATTTCCGCCACATTTTTTACGCCCTGCGCCGGCTGGGCATGCCCTCTCCTTACCTTTTTCCTTCCTCCGTGGTCTAGAGCATTGCACAACCGCAAACTTCGACAGGGGGTTCAGCCCCTTCGACGTCCGACTTCCTTCATTTTAACTACAGACCTGGCTAAGCGCCTGGATTCTGGGTAGTATATTAGGATGCGAAGCAGCTTATGCCGGAGTTCAATACGGTGTGCGTAACCACCCCTTCTGCGCATGCGCAACAGCTGGCCCAATCACTGCCCAAGAACGCACTCACGCCATAGTGCGCTCCGGCCTGTGCAAGGGGCTAGGTAAAACGCTGTGGCCGCCTTACCCTCTCTCTGCAATCGTGTGATGGCGTCGGGGGAACGAGATTCTGCAGATGCGCGATAAACGAACGCGTTGTATCCTAGTCAGAACAGTCGACCCATGCGCTGCTTCCCATGCTACTCATGGTTCCCTTTATGGGGAAGAAGGTGTAATGTTTAGTCAGCATACCTACGTTGTGGTCCACATGTAGCAGGTGTTATTTTTCATACCTTTAATTCAAGTGTCACCTAATAGGCTCTTCAGAACGTCCCCGAGGATCTCGGAAGATGTTTCTCGAACGGTGGATCCCTGCAGCAGTTTATCCCCAGGCGCAGCAACAACCGTTGGGCAAATGAAGTTTATTCAGCTCAGCTCGTCCCGTATTACAATGTCAGTTGGATAACGATCGTTCACATACGGAGCGGCGAATACGAGAGACTGTATGCCTGAAGGGTTCCCACGTCCGCCGTGGTCGATTTAGATTCGTTCTAGGGAATTCTGGCCTGTCATGAAGAAACTACGGACTTAATATTCCTGGTGACTTGGCTGCTTTCGTGCTTAGTGGCACAGTTACGTCCACCTCTGTACTTATGCACATCAGCCGTATTCGACTTTCTGACTGAACTGACGCCGCCATTTCCTATTGTGGCTATTTGGGTATGTTGGTAAGACATGATAGAAACTGAAAAGCGTACACGACAAGGACAGAGAAAGATGCTTGAGACGCACAAGTGATGTATGTCTCAGGCCTCTTCCCTGTCCTTGTATGGTGCGCCTTTGGTTGCCCTTTTGCCTGTGCTGCATTCAATTTCGTCAGTCGCGCGGTAACTTGCCCTGCGCCTATTGTGACACTAGTCGTGTTCAGGGTGCGGGAGCGCTCAGAATATAAGTGCACGCCTCTGAAGAGTAAACTCTGACGCCAAGTTTGCTGTGGGCGCGCCATACGTGTAATCAGCGGCACCGCCGCGCTTCGGTGGCGTCACTGGGTGCACGTGCTTCTTCGCGGTACATTGCACGCCGGGATCGAGGGGCGGCGACCGCCGGTCGTGCGGTGCTGCCGCTGTCCGGCAGTTCGCATTCGCCACTCTCGCTTCGGTTCCTCTTCACCGCGTTACGCCGGTGATTGACTGCTGCCGGCGCGCCCCGCCAAGCTGCAGCGGGAGGTGCGGGCACCTCGCGTCTCTCTGTTCCCCCTCCTCCCCCTTTTAGCGTTCGTTCCTGATGGGCGCCTGACGCCCTAAGCGCCCGTTGTCACGGCCGATCACGGGGCACGCGCGGCCACCGAATGCCGTCCACTGGCGTCTGCGGTCTAGGTGGTCCGGCTTGCTGCCGCTCTCGCTCCATCCACCCCGTTCTCGATTCTCTGTCGCCCCGTCTCTTTTTTTTTGTGTACACTTACTGCCAGTTTTTTCGTGCCCCCCCCCCCCCCACTCCTTCCGCTCTCTCTGACGTGTCGTGGGAGAAATAGCCAGGGGGCTGTGAGTAAATTGTAGTTCATGGGTTGCGCGTACGGGCCACGAAGTTTCACCTTTAGCTCATTTTCGTCGTTGCAAACTCTCGTTCAGGTCATTCGTTGCCGCGCGCGCGCGCGTGTGCGTGCGTGCGTGCGTGCGTGTGTGTGTGTGTGTGTGTGTGTGTGTGTGTGTGTGTGTGTGTGTGTGTGTGTGTGTGTGTGTGTGTGTGTGTGTGTGTGTGTGTGTGCGTGTGTGCGTGTGTGTGTGTGTGTGCGTGTGTGTGTGTGTGTGGAGAGAGAAAGCGAGAGAGGTAACTCAGAAGAAACATCACGCTGACTCGGAAATACAATCAGGGGCGTCTTCTGTGCGGGTGGCATTTTGAGGGCACGACTCGCCCGAAGCAGCGTATACGTGCTGCTCTTCGATCGCGTATGAAATGCTGTCGTGGCGTTGGAATACGTAAGGAGGCAGTGGGGGCATCCTTGTACGGAAAGCGAGGTCTGCTTCGGGACCATTAATCAGTGCGTCGTTGCATGCTCTGACGCTCCGCAGGAGCACGTGTTGTGTATACGCAGCTTTCTACTACGGCAAAGGCTGAGAGGCTCGCCAAGTCGCGATCGGTGGTGGCGCCGCCTTCTACGTCGGGTATCCGTCCGGCGTCCGTCGCCCGCTGCGCGCATTCCGCATCCTGGGCGCGCTTGACCCCCGCGCCGAAGCGGAGCGCACGTATACAGGTCGGATGACTAACGAGCGTAGGCCCGGCAAACCCATTTCGCGTCGCGCCTTCTCATTCTGTGCGGGGGTTCGGTATACCGATGGCTTCACGACAGCGACCCGCGATGCGCCGAATAAACTTCGGTTACGTGTCAATTCCAGTCGCCGCGGGCCCCGCCGCGGTGGTCTAGTGGCTAAGGTACTCGGCTGTTGACCCGCAGGGCGCGGGTTCAAATCCCAGCTGCGGCGGCTGCATTTCCGATGGAGGCGGAAATGTTGTAGGCCCGTGTGCTCAGATTTGGGTGCACGTTAAAGAACCCCAAATGGTCGAAATTTCCGGAGCCCTTCACTACGGCGTCTCTCATAATCATATAGTGGTTTTGGGACGTTAAACCCCACATATCAATCAATCAACCAGTCGCCGCGGTGGTATACGGCGGTTACGGTGCGCTGCTTGCCCTCCCGAACGAAGGTTGTGGGTTCGATCCCGACCGGTTCGCTTACCGGCTAGTGCACGTACGTTTAGTTGCACGTTAAGGAACCCCAGAATGTCGAGATGTCCGGAGTTCTTCACTATACGGAGGGCCCCGTAAATATATCGTGGTTTTGTGAGAACGAAGAACGTTGTGCTTGTTTGAGTGAATCAGTTAAGGAAAGAAGGAAAGGGAGGTATTTTCTGTGTGTGTAGCATAACGCGATTGGTGTGACACGAACTCAAGTTTATTACACTGTTGCGGGTCACGATGCTCTATGCGTCACCGTGTCTCGGCTGAATCTCGAGCTAAGTCATGATCGTGCCGTGAGGTGAATGCTTAGACACCGAACATGTACCTTATTAAAAAAAGAAGTCTTGAGAAATGTTTGCTGGAGAGTTAAATGCAGCTATGTGATTATTTATCACTTTAAACACCGTATGACTATTGTAATAGCTCTGGGTTCGTCTCTCCCATTTTTCGTTCGCATGAACAGCCATAGCTCAAACCCGAAGGAGTCTTGGGAAAGTGACGGCTTCTCGGGTTACGTCAGAACAGTGTTGTTTGAAGAAATACTGAGCCCCCCCCCCCCCCATCGCCATGGTCTTGTATGTTTATATATATATATATATATATATATATATATATATAGTGTGTGTGTGTGTGTGTGTGTGTGTGTGTGTGTGTGTGTGTGTGTGTGTGTGTGTGTGTGTGTGTGAAGGGTGGCGTAAAGGTGATCTTCAAATTCAAAAAACTTGAGGGCGGAGAGAGGAAGGAGGGGGGGTGTCAACAACAGGAAGACGGAGCATGAAGAATGGGGCCCGCACGTCCGACTCACCGCGGTGCGCCTTCCACTGGTCCCTCCACACCCCCCTTACGCTCTTGTTTGTAGAATCACGGGCTCTTTCTTCGCTTTGCGTAGCGATGACGACGTGGACGATGGAGCGTGCACACGCCCACCACATCGCGGAGCTCAAACAAGCCCTCGGCTCCGCATCCGCGTTCTTCACGTGCCCGTTCTTGCATTCGTGTGGTGCTCTCGGCCTTTCGCTATAGCGAGCGACGTGTAGGGGTGCTCCGAAATTTTCCTAAACAGCGCCGCGATGGAAAAAGAGTTGTCGACTGGCCTTGTCGCAGGGTGCCCTGCACCGCTCTGGTTGAGCTCTTCCGAAACAGTTGGTGCTGCACCCTTACGCCCAACACAACCTGTTAACGTGTAAGCCTAGGAAACTGTACCAAAAACCCACATGTTGCCGCACAGAACCAAAAAGATGATCACGTGGGATTATGGCGCGCCTGGCGTAATTCCCTGTGAGAGTGTGCATGCATGCTCCAGGCGTCGCTATATATATACTCGTGCGAACTATATGCAGACTTAAACGAATAGTGTGATAGCAGGGGCTTCCCCGGCAAACGGAAGACGGAGCAGGCCTCCCGGAATCTATCTACGTTCCCTTCGTCGCACTTCAGCGAGTCAGCGCGCGCTGTCGCTGATGAAGTGGAGGCGTGCGCGATTGCGCGAAGCGATACACACGCTCGAGACGTTGCGAACACGCATTCTTGGCGAAAATAGAATAAAGCCTGCCTGCCTGCAGCTCGCCGAGGGCCACGGCTCGGCGTGACGTCAAGTTGATGAGAAGTTGTGTACACTCGTCCGTGATGGATGCGTTTCCTTTTTTTTTTTTTCTGGGCGCTCACGTTTGGGACGGGCGCCCTTGCATGCGGCGTACATGTGTACACCTGCGCGCACTTGTATGCGTACACGCTTGCATGTACGCGCGTTCGCGTGGCTGGGACTGTTGTTCGACGTCCCGGGCCCGTCGGTCGGGTTCCTTCGTATCATTTATACGCGGCCACGCCTCCAGGGCCGCCGCTGGGGATGATGCTCGTTTGTCCCTGTCTTGTTTCCTGCTTGACGTGCTTCGCATGCCTTGCCAAAGCGTGGCATTTTGGAGCGCGGGCGGTCACCAGAACTGATGAGGCCGAGGATGGACGAGTTTTGGGAAAAAGTAATTGTATAACCATAAACTTGTATATCGCGCCCCGTGAAGCCACCGTACAGTGTGGCAACTTTGTGTTAAGTCACCGTCGTCGTTTCAGTGAACGTCGCGCACTTACACTGTATATATGCGAGTATATATAACATACAGCAAAGATAGCGCGAAATTGAGCGTACGGACATCCGTCATCGTGCACTTCGCTAGATGCTGTGTTTCACTCCTGCATAATGTGACCGAGCAATCAGGAGTTTGAGATAGCCCCGCCGCGGTGGTCTAGTGGCTAAGGTACTCGGCTGCTGACCCGCAGGTCGCGGGCTCGATTCCCGGCTGCGGCGGCTGCATTTCCGATGGAGGCGGAAATGTTGTAGGCCCGTGTGCTCAGATTTGGGCGCACGTTAAAGAACCCCAGGTGGTCGAAATTTCCGGAGCCCTCCACTACGGCGTCTCATAATCATATGGTAGTTTTGGGACGTTAAATTCCACAAATCAATCAATCAGGAGTTTGAGATAGTGCGAATGCAGGCGTCTCCCATGCGTCAGTGGTTGGTTTCTAATATGGCGCCCGAAGTGGATCGGGGCGGCCATTTTCAGAACTTTCTCTGCTCTTTCTGGAGCGCCATAACCTGCCTCGCTTAGCGCGCCAGCCTGCAGTATACCTTATTGTTTCAACTTTCGAGCTGCGAAGGCGCAGTACTACTTTCGCTCGTGAGCTTCAGCGTTCGCCAGGGTCTGCGGATTGCGAGATGTCGCCGGGCGCGTGGGTCGAGTGCGAAAACCCTAGAGAGGGTGAGAGCATGTCGTTTCCGAACATTCCGCCAACGTGTTCTGTAAACGTTGGTACTGATAGACTGCAGAAATTTCGTAAGGGAGTCACGCGGCTTACATCTACAGTGGGCACTTGACCACTTCATGGCCGTAGAATCCTTTCGTCGCCGCACATGGGAAGGCGGTACTCGTTGGTTGAGAGAGTATAAATGTGTGTAGAGGGTGAGACTGAGAGCGAGGTTAAGGTGACCATTGGTTTGAAGCTGCGATGGAGGGAAGCGCTCGTCTAACTTTTTAATCAATGCGACCCTCTCTGACTATTCCATTCCCCGCGAGCGAGGTGTCGCGGTGCAGCCAACTTGCGGGCTTCTGCGAATCGTACTTCTTGTAGAGAAATCTCAGCGCATGTACCGATCTTTAGGCGTGTATACGGTATATATTTGTCAGATTAAAAGATGTTATCAACGTACACGTTGTGTTTGATATTTGTGGCTTCTCAAACTAGCTTTAGGTATGAAAGCACTTCTTAAATTGTGCTTTTTAGATCAGTGTACACTAGCAACAGCTTTATGGTCGTCGTTGGCTATCATCTGCCATGTAGTACCTGTTCTTATCAGCTCATCGTCTGGTATAATGGCTCACGTGATACAGAGAGGGGAGGCTTAATGCTACCCCGTGGTAGAATACAAAGTACTCAAAATCGTTAAACGATTTTTTTAAACACGCAGCTCCGTAAGGGTCGCGGTTCTCCCTTTCTAGCACTTTCTCGGGTTCAAATTTCATTGTTATACCTCTACACTCGGGCGAGCCTTAATACACTTCGCCCCTATAGTGATGACGCAGTGATACATCGAGCCAGTCACACCCTGCTCGATTGCTCAATCGCGCAACGGCAAAAGGGAAGCAATGGTCCAAGAACTGCTCCATTTCGACCAAATTGTGGATATTTTTACAGGTCTATATGTCATTTGAAAGGGCCAGAACGTCTGCGAGCAACTTGGCCGTGTCACCTCTGGCCGTGTGAATAAGCCCTACACTGCCGAGTGACATTTAAAACGAAAGCGTTACATCTACCGCATCGCACGACGCGGCGTTTGCCTGCAAGACGCGCGCTCTCGTGAACTAAAAAACGAACGTCACGGTGGTCCGTGCAAGGTCATCCTTCTTTTCCACTGGACTCGTGACTTTATTTTTTTATCGTTGTTTCTCTGTAGTCCTCGGCGTCATTTCGCGCAAGAGGGACATTTGTTTTGCGCCCGCTGGGAATGCGTGCGGAAAGCCTTCGGTGACCTCCCGTGCTCGCGCTGGGGCAGTCTGGCCGGCGCCGCTCCCGGGGTGCGCGACATTCGAAACAACGAAGCCGCTATATACGCGGTGTAGCGACGAAGAGAGGTGCTGGTCCGTTTAGGAGAAAAATGGCGCGCAGTTCTTCTCTCATCCCCCACTCTTCGTGTTTGCTTTGCAGGTAGCCACCACAGCGCCGGTGAAGTTGTGTGTTGGAAGACTGTAAAGACAAAAGAAAGCAACGCTCCCGAGAGAGAGAGAGAGAAAGAGACGCGTTCCCCGTCCCGACACGGAAGAATAATGTTCCGATGCGACGAGAGATGAGTTTTACTACTCGATGCGCGCGCTTCATTTCGAGGCCTATAGCGGCGCTCGATGACTGCAGCTAGCGCCCTCCCTCTCCTGCACCAGCTCACCGGCAGCCGCTGGGCTCTCTACTGTATACGGCTTCACTAAATCGGTGCAGCCTGTAGCGGAGCCAGACCAGTTCCAAGGCATATGAAGAGGGCTGTGGTTTAGCTATAGGGCCCCGAAACCGCACACCACTTATGTAAACGCATATAGGCCGACCCGCCGGGGGTGGCCCACGGTGGTCATGGCGTTGCGATGCGCTGCGGAACACGATTTTGCGGGTTCGACTCCCTGTGGCAGTGGTCGCCTGTAGATGAAGATTTCGATGTAGGTGAACATGGAAATGTGATGACGTTTATTGAACCGGAGAAGTCGCAACGATGTCGCAACGAAAAATGGCCGTACGACAAGTCTGGCAAAGGTGGCCCAGGTTCTCGTGCAATCAGAGCACGGGGTTTTTCTTTCTCTTTGGAAGGCGCATACACGTTAGTGCGTATGCTCCTCTACAGAAAGAGAAAGGGGGGGGGGAGAGAAAATAAAGGGAATGCTCGTGTACTTAGATTGAAGGGAACGATGAGAAAAATCTTACGCGGCTGAAATTATTAGAGATACAAATCCCCACCTCACATGTACACGCACACACAGAATGTATAGGTTTAGAACGTTGAACCCTGTAACGTACAGTTGTACCTGTAGGACCTGCGCATCACATTCTCGTGCGAGATACGCTGCACAAGTGACGTGACGTTTGCGTGCACGCTTCCGCTTAATTGTTACCAACGTCTCCATTTTCTGTTTCTGTCGGTCCACTTTAGTGTGGCTATGACAGCTCCACGCAACGAGGCTCTGTTCAAATGTAGGTCCACCGCCTTGTCATTATTGGGCCGCTGAACGGCGTGACCTGCTGTTCTAGTGTAAAGAAGTGTCGTAAAGTTTCTCCGAAAACTCGGTAGAATCATGCTGGATTTTTCATCCCTTGTATTCATTGTCGGATTTGTTCAGTTACGGCCAGTCCGCTGTCATTTCAGCCAGCATCTATAACTGGCAGCTGACGCTCTTGAGTCATGACGTAGCACGTATACATATACTGTCGCTTGTGCACATTTTGCCAAGTATATAGCTGTTAAAAAAAAATGTCAGTTTTGGAAAGTGATTGCGTGCATTCCACAACGAATGGTCAACTCTATAACTGTCGTAGAGTATGGTTCTCATGATTGACAGACTACGGCTCTCACACTATGGTGCTTCATTTTTCTCTCCAACTTCAAGTAAATTTTCGTTCTGATGTTCATCCACGGGCCTTCATAAAATAGCCTCCTTTCCATTCCAAGGGGTTGGTCGTTCACCTCGAGTGAATGAGTAGCACAGTGCGAGACCACTCACAGCCGTGTTACAGTTGCACTCGTTCGTTTACCTTTTTTTCTTTTCTCTCAATTTACCTGTGGACCGTTCCTTACCACTGCACGGTTTTCGTGACCGTGAATGTCTCGAACCGGACGGTGCGGTGGGAGACGAGGTTCTCGGCCGGAGAAGGTCGGCCCCGGCGCCGCGGGAAACCGAGTCCGGCGATCGCCGCGAGGAGGACCCGAAGAGCGATCGCCACGTCGAGGCCTGTGTACACACACCACACTGCAGCGCCCAGCATCATCTGGGAGGGGTGGCGGCGGTCGGCGCTGCCGGAGCCACTTGCGCCGTTCTCTTCGCGGGAGCCAATTAACAAATGGCTTCCTCATCTCCGGGGTGGCCCGTCTCGAGACTCTTTCAATTACGGGCGTCGCCTCCCCCCTCAACCCCCCCCCCCCCCCACTTTTTTTCTCGTACGTTCACAGTCTCGCCCAAGGTGTGCGTGCCCGTTCGTGCTCGTCGGAGAAACAAAAAAAAAGGGGGGGGGGGGCAGCGACATGTTGTTGTTTTGCTTTGCTCGCTGCAAGAGGAGAAAAGAAAAACTATATTCGCCAACAGGATGGATATTCCAACCCCACCTCGCTCCGCACACTTCTGGTACGTGCGTGTGTGTATACGGCCGATGCCGCGAAGAAAGGTGCACGTCGCCACGTTCTTTCATTGTGCGTGCTTTCTTGGTTTTCCATCGACGCTCGTGGTATAGTTTCCCGGACTACGTGAGTCACGTTTCCCGCACGTGAAACGGAGGGGTCTTGGAATACGAATACGAGCGGCTGTTCAGCGACTGCTGCGTGATGTAAACGTCGTAAAAGATGCGTATAGGACGGGTGCGTGGTCATCTTTTGTATGGGTATGAATGTCAACTGTGTTGATTGATTGATTGATTTGTGGGGTTTAACGTCCCAAAACCACCATTTGATTATGAGAGACGCCGTAGTGGAGGGCTCCGGAAATTTCGACCGCCTGGGGTTCTTTAACGTGCACCCAAATCTGAGTACACGGGCCTACAACATTTCCGCCTCCATCGGAAATGCAGCCGCCGCTGCCGGGAATCGAACCCGCGACTTGCGGATCAGCAGCCGAGTACGTTAGCCACTAGACCACCACGGCGGGGCAATGTCAACTGTGTTTACTCTCCGATCGGCAGAACCGGCGAAGCGTTCGATGCGCAGCACTTCAATGCTTGATATGCATAATGGATCTGCGTACGATTACTATAGTTTGTCACTTCCAAGCAGTTTGCTACGGCCTATATACGCCTGGGTTTGGAATCGAAGCGACATCCGATTTCAGGCCGAATGGTGTGTGGCTGTCGTTAGCAGACCGGTGCGACGTGTTGCTGTGCGTGGGCTCCGTGGACATTGGTTTAGGCTGTATTCTGAAAGAGCCTCTTAGTGACCCTTCTTTTACATGGTGCGAAGGGAAATTTTAATCTCTTATTGATTTATACCAGTTGTTTTTCGTTTCCATCGTAAAAACGTGTTATTTCCGCTTCTAATTAGCCCGTTACACTCTCGCTTGACGGGTTAATTGCGCTTGAATCGCGCGTTCTTGCGCTTGCCTGCCCTGACATTTCATTCCGGGGAGCATGGATTTATACGGGGCGCGTGTTATTGTACTGCGCAGTAGCGTGTTTTGAGGTAACATGTATACGCGGTGTGGGGGAAAAAAGTTTTAAAAAAGAAACGCGATCCGCGTGATACGTGTATAGTCGAGACTCGCGCTTCCGCTGCTGCCTTGAGTCGTCGCTACCACAATGGGTCATTCATCGTGCGCATCACCTGCACGAGCTGCGTACGCGCGTTACACACAAGTCGCTTGTACGTTTGAACGCCGTTCCGCCTTTCGCGTGCGCGTATATACACGTCATCAAGCGCATCTCGCAACCTGATGACCCTGCAGTATACGCGTGCGTGCAAAGCGCGCTTATAGCTGGTCCAACGACATTTCAGCGCCCCTGTAGGGCCTATAGCAGTGCTCTCTTCTTTTAATAAACTTTCCCCCTTTCCCTCTTTCTCTGGCGACGAAGATCGAGGCGAGCGTGTTTCATGCGCGTGCACACGCTCGTTCGTATACGTGCATGACGCGTATGCATGTAAACGCGGGCCCTGCACGCATGCACCATCATCGGCTCATCGCCGCATCGTGTGCGCGCCCGCAAGAAAACTGCCCCGGCCCCGGGGGTTCGGTGGGGCAACAACGACGGCGCATGCTTGCTTCCTCGTTGATTAGCAGCCATGATAAATGCCCGGCCAAATTGACGCCGAGCTCCAATATAGACCGGCGCTGCATTAATTGGGACGCCGCGCTTAATTAAAAGCGCAAACGAGTTGCTCCTCTCGCCGACTGCAGCCAGGTATAGTGTAATGATAATACCGCTCGCCACGAACGAAAAATTGGCCGGGAGGGGGAGTTGGCGTCGTCGCACGGAGTGTGTATATAGTATTCTGCGCGCCGTATATACGCTCTCTTCATCCTATCTCCGGTGCTCATCTGCTGCCGTTGCTGCTCGCCTATATAGTGGCTCGCTTGACCCTCTAATGGTTTTCACTCTGCTTGCTCTTTCTCTTTTTGGTGGGCCTTCCCCCTCTCTCCCACATTCTAAGATTCAATTTTTCTTCAACTTCTCGTTTCGCTTCTCATTCGCAGCAAGGGCCACGTCTTCATGAGCTACGGCTCTGTCGTCGCCCATGAGCGTGCATGTGTGTACGCGGTCATGTGATCTGCTGCCTATACCTTGACCTCCTCCCCCTCCTTCACAGGAGCGCTCTCTCTCTCCATAAGAGCCAGATGCTTTCTTGCTAATCGGTTTTCTCGCTGAGCAACCCGGAGGCCTTTGCAACCACGGCTGCAGATTTCGTACACGCAAAGCCGAGATGAGGCAGCGTGCGCGTTTTTTTATTATTTATTTTCTTCATTTTGTTATTGCTGTAGTCGCTGCGATCTGAGTGCATCGCTTTTCTCGGGCCATATCGCGTGGCTGATTAGCATGAGAATGTCCTCCCTAATGGCCTCCTCTGATTACTTTTGTCAACGATTGTGTATAAATACCCACCGCAGAAAACGTGCGCGGCAGTCCGCGCACGTTTCACGTGCCTTGAATGTTGGTGCGTGTGCTTGCTTTCAAGCGGTTTTACCTTTGAGGGTGGATGGCGAGCCCGCCCTTAATGCGAGGGAGCGCATATACACTGCAGTACACGAACGGGCTTCGCAGTGCTGGAGATCGTAAGAGAGGTGCAGTTTAGTTTCCTTTTATATCGCCGTACCTTATTGTTTCTCCTAACTGCTAAGCCACGTGAGAAGTCTGGTGACGTAAGCGACATGAATTCAAAACTCATCAGGTCCCTTTCTGCTGGCAACACCTGATATTGCACTGACATATTTTATATTGCTTTGGTGTTTTACCCATGCTGAACTGGTGCTTTCGTTTTGATCATTGTTCATTTCATTTGTTTGTTTGTTTGGTTTTTCTTGTGAACTCTCGTCCTTCTCCGGCACATTGTTGATGAGGCTGGCTTATGAGTCTGACGCGGCTTGACACTATTATTCGTTAAAGGTTCGCTATGGAAAATGGGCTTTTTCTTGTATAATTAAATTACTTTTGTAGCGTGAGCTACCCTGGCCGAGGTTGAGCATGTCTCGCGTGGCTTAACGAGATCTGTGCTGCGCACGCACGCCCGAGAAGCAGTGACGTCAAACGGCGCGCAGCTGGCATGAACGGAGAAGACGTGGAAGCTCTCGGAGTGACCTCTCGCTATTGTGCTGTCGCTTGACTTCGCTCGCTAGTCCGTCCGTCCGTCCGTAGCCCACGCTATACGTATATCCTGGAATAGCCGAGCCTGTGTCACAGATAAATGTTTCACAATACCGAAATCATCGATCGAGTCTCTCGCTCGCTGTGTGTGTGTTTTCTATAGCCTGCGAATACCGAAATGTGGTGGCTCACGCAAGCGACATTGGTGGCTTGCAAGCATGACCTTCGATAATATCCCGCATTCTTGCCTATAGCATTGCGTGGTATATAGTGTTCTCTTCCTGTTCCCGGTTACGTGCAACTTTCGCGTCGACGTGCACGCGTGGATGTGTCTGCAGACTTAATCGAACAAGCTGGGCACGCTATAATTAAATGAATCGCGCGGGACATTATAGCGTCGTTCGTATATGCCATTTATGTATAAACTATAGGTCTCCTACCGTTCGTGAACGCGCAGCACAGGGAGCGCCAAGATTGCTTCCGCGCACATGTATGGGGAGTATAGTCACCGCGCCCCTGCATTTTGCGCAGTCCTTGGCGATCGCCCCCTTGCGGGGGGCGCTCATAAAGACATCGGCACGCTCTGTGCGTCGCATGAACCGCTTCCTTATTCGTATGCTTTGTAGTTTTACGGAAGCCAGTCGTACCGAGCTGTGTATAGTCGGTGTCGCGATCCAGGGAAGGGGGGTGCTATAGCTCTCAGTTAAGCGTGCCGTGCATGAGCTCGCGCTGCTCAGTGTATTGTGGACATATTGTGGGAATGTTGTAGAATATCTTCAGGTTTGCTGTGTATAGGTCGGGCAATCGTGTATCCGCACGCAGAAGTCCCCTATAGCGCCCTATGCTCTATGTTGCGGTATACACTCTGTGTCGTGGGTATACTTTGAACAGTTATTTGAATTTTGATCGGCTAATCCACAGCCTGACCTTTCGTATACCGAACTGGTCTCCGGAGTGCTGCATCTCTGTCATGTGCTAAACGGCTTTGCTTGTCGTCAACATTCGCAGTGGGGAATATGGCTTCACAATTCATTACGGAATATCGTGGACGTGGCTAAACGTATGTTGAACGACGAACATGTAAACGGCATCTCTGGTGACGGTATATTGGGGTGGTATACACGCTTAACCACGATAACTTCTTTAAGAGGTGCTCTTTGTGGCAGCCCCGCCGCGGTGGTCTAGTGGCTAAGGTACTCGGCTGCTGACCCGCAGGTCGCGGGTTCATATCCCTGCTGCGGCGGCTGCATTTCCGATGGAGGCGGAAATGTTGTAGGCCCGTGTGCTCAGATTTGGGTGCACGTTAAAGAACCCCAGGTGGTCTAAATTTCCGAAGTCCCCCACTACGGCGTCTCTCATGATCGTATAGTGGTTTTGTTACGTTAAACCCCACATATCAATCAATCAATCTTTATGACAGAAGCTGGCTTCTTTCAGCGCACAACTTTACTACCGACCGATATCATCTCGAGCTGATTCAAGTCCTTAGCCAAGGACCAGCAGCGCAGCTGCGGCTCTGCCACTGTATACGCTTTCCTCAAGCTCCTGGCGCGTGCATGGCTTTAAAGTTGAGTAGCGTGATGAAGTTGTATGCGTGCGCATTACTGCCTTATCTAATCTTCATTCATCGCTCTTTTTCGTCTTCCGTCCCTGTCTTCCTGTACGGCAGAGATTGTAGAACGTCACACCTATAGCTCAAGCTAACCTCTTTGCTGGAAAACTCTCCCCTGTTTTTTTTTTCTTCAAACAGGCTTTAGTCTGGAGAAAATCGGGAAAATGGCGTCTTGAAAACTGTTTAATTTGCGCCGGTAGATAACTATATATGATGCGTGACCTCGGATGATGCTCGCGGAAACTACCGAAATGTCTCGCGTGTAGTGCGCACTCCGTGGCTTCCTTGTTATATGGTGGCAACATGATGACACTAATAGTTTTCGTGTTCGCAACTCGATCGAGACCACCGCTGAAAGCGCAGAAGGTTAAGCTCCGTTCTGAAGCATTCTTTTAAGTATGGATCCTTTAATACGGCTTAGAAGTACCGGGTATGCATCTACAATATTACCAGCCTTATAATATATAGAAAGCTTGAAAGGGTCAATAAAGAAAGAAACGACTTCCTCGTGAGTGTAAATTGCCTTTTTTTTTCGTTCCTCATCTTCTTTTCTGTTTCTTCTCTATAATCATTGTTTCCTCTATTTTTTCCCTCCTCCCGAAAGAGTGAGCAGGTGTTATGTCCCTCCAGGTGGCAGTTGCCAGCTTGCTCTCTCCCTCTTTCGTCGGTGTCCTTGTGTATCTCTGTATGCAAATCAAATAAATAAATAAAATCACAACGCTTGTTGCGGGTAGGCGCTTGGTAAGCGAGAAAACTGTCAAGAAGAAAAGACTCGTGGCAACGCCACCTTGAAGTTCCCGCGCCAGTCACCGTGACGTCATACATTTCGAAGAGGTCTTTCAGGCCCTATATAGTTCCTAATTGATAAATATTTAGTACATTGTATGTAGAAAACTACACTTAACGTGTCAAGTTTCTCAAATTTTCGTGTATATAGTCAATGAGGCTGCCGACCCGCAGGTCGCGGGATCAAATCCCGGCTGCGGCGGCTGCCTTTCTGATGGAGGCGGAAATGTTGTAAGCCCGTGTGCTCAGATTTGGGTGCACGTTAAAGAACCCCAGGTGGTCGAAATTTCCGGAGCCCTCCACTACGGCGTCTCTCATAATCATATGGTGGTTTTGGGACGTGAAACCCCATCACATATATAGTCAATGAGGGAAAAAAATACGAAAAAACGCTTTGTAATCCGTGACGTCATCCTTAGATATTTCGGCGAGAAGTTTAATAGTGAAGCCTTTGGCATTGATTTTGTCACATAAGATCGCGATATAAAGAACCCTAGAGTTTTCAGTGCGTGATGTATCAGTCCAGCCTGATTTCACTTTTTGTTTACCACCGCACACTTATCATGGGAGGCAACGAGTAGCCATTCTGAAGTGTGCAGGCTTGGTGCCTGTACTTACTGGCTCCCTCGGCGTACTCAGCTTCGTTCTCGCCTGTAGCCTGGCTGGTGACGCATTCTTTCTCGGGGCAGGGAGCCGCTTCTCTTTTCACGCACCGGCGGTGGCGCGCTGCCATGATTGGTCGCGCTTGGCAGGTGATGCGGCGCGCGCGCATCTCTCCCCCCCTCCGTTCGATCGGGCCGCATCTGTCGGTCAGGGACTAGTCAGTCTCCCAGCTCTTCCCTCGGCAACGCCGATCCACATTCGAGCTACGCGATGACTCGCCTGCTGCGCGCTTGTAGCCGTCTCCTCCTTGTGCTTGCTGGACGGATACTTCCTGGTACGCTTCTTGGCGGTTCTGTCGAGTGTCCTTGATGCTGGTCCTTTGTGCTCGGCGCACCTTACATAAACCCAACTATGACCGTAGATTATTAGCCAAGTTAGGTCAGCGGACGACTGCTAATTAAAATTGTTCTCGCGACTGAGAGAGAGAGCGACAAAGAGAGGACATATCCGCCGACGTAACTAGACTATATATATAGCTCACTTATGTCCTCCGCGGGAGTGTTGCGGTTACGATGCTCGGCTGCTGACTCGATGGTCGCGGGTTCGATCCCCGCCGTAGTGGCTGCATTTCTATGGAGGCGAAATGCTATAGAGGCCCGTGTAATGTGCGATGTCTGTGCACGTCAAAGGACACCAAGTGGCCGAAATTTCTGGATTCTTCCACTATACGGCGTTCCTCAATCATATCGGGGTTTTATGACGTAAAATTTTAGATATTGTTATTAGACTAGCTTACTTCCTGGCCTGGTTCGCCAGCTTGTTCTGGTTATCCTGCTTCGAGGTGGCTAATATGGCCCCATGCCAATCCGTCTTTTACATTTTCCTTTGCTGCTTTCTGGCATTCGGGTAGAATTTTGGTAAGGGCCGGCGCAACTGGTATCGCCGAAACGAAAGCCTCCGAGATCAAGAGGTGTTTCAAGACATTTCCGCTAGGGGGAGGGGGCATGCACCCCTATAGCATTGTGAGAAAGGTGGATTCTTCGCAGTCCTTTTCTGCGCTTATGTATTCGTTTCTTCCTCCAGCCTTCTTCCCCCCCCCCCCTCCCCCGGTGCCGTGCGTGGTGAATCTCGAACTACTGGCACCGGTGTGAGAATTGGTTCGCGTACAAATAACAACAAAAAATTGTTGAAGCTCTCACGAAGCTGGAACGGCGATTCTAGTCTAACCTGGTTGCTTCTAGGTTCAAGCTCTATCTATATGTGATGCCTGGTTTATTCGCGGCGCAAAGTTTCGGTTTAAACTGCAGGCAGTCACAGATGTGACACGAATTTCGAAGCTCCCGAGACAGAAACTCGCGCTGAAACCAAGCGTTCGCGCCACCCATATAAGGGCCAAACCTCGTAAGCGCGAAAATGCACGCGACAGCGACGAGTGATGTGACGTAGATCGTCTTCGCGCGATCAGTCGCTAGCGCAGGCAAACCTCATTCACGCGACGGCTTCGGCGAGCGAACTCCACTGTTGCTGGCATGAGGCCGTCTACTCGCACCAAAATAACCGCGTAGTGAGCGGTATGCAATTTAAAAATAAGATATATTGTTGTGTACTGGAACGGAAAGTGTTTATGAGTGCCTTGCAGCACTTTTATTATATGCACATACGTAAACATTGCGTTATTTCTCGTTGCGCATACGTGACTCGGGCAGGGTCACGTGCACCTACGTAGTCTGTCTTTTCCGGTTTTTCGCTACTGGCTGCTTGAGCCCAACACTTCCGGGCGTTGTGCGACGGTTTCCAAATCAGGAGAACCGAGCGATCGTGCGAAAACGAGCACGCGACACGTCGCCCTGTTTCGTCGCTCATAGCGTCGCTCGTCGCTGTCGCGTGCATTTTCGCGCTTATGAGGTTTGCTCTTAAGTACCGGGTGCGTTGTCGTTGGCGTAAGATTTCCATCGCTTCGGGGTCCTTTCCCAGCCGTCTGGCCTTTCCCGTTCCCTCTTGTTGTACGTACTCGATGTATGTTCCCCCTTGTTGTACGTACTCGGTGTATTGGGCTCGCTGCCGTCGCTTCGCAGTCATTTGGTGGGCGAACTGCTGTCTTCATTTTTAGAGGACCGCGGGGGTTAGTAGTGCGATATAGCCTATTTCCGCGACACATACTTGTCCATGATGGTGACAGTTTTCTGGATTGACTCCCAACGAACGACTTGCTATAATGTTAGCTTTAAGGCAGCGAGCAGAAGTCTTCGCCATAACTGTACAAGTAGGGCTTTTTAGTCCATAAAATCGTGGACCCTGGCCATCTCTCTCGTAAAGTCAACCGGGTGCTGCGCTTGTCTTTCATAGATGAGCTTGACAGCTGGACCTCGCGCTGTTCAGAAGTGTGGTGCTTTTGTTAGCAGTTTCGGTTATTTTGCAACCGCGTGAATCTTTCGCGAATGAACAATTGCAATTCTATGGGGCTTTACAACGAGAACGTTTTTTTTCTGGTTGTGCATTTCCTCGTATCGCTGAAAATAAAACTTTTTTTTTTCTTGGGGGGGGGGGGGGGCAAGTGTGTCGTGACTGAGTACGACGATAGTTATAGTGCGAGAACAGAACGATGACACAGAGTCAAGAAGCACACGAAGGTTTCTGTGTCGTCGTTGTGATCTTGCGCTATAACCATCGTCATGCCATACCAACTAGTTCAAGCTGCCACACTTCTAAGTGACTTGGTACGTCAGGCTTGGTTGGAGGCATCAGCTTGACTTTAACTCCCGTAGACGTACCAAGTTTAACCCGCTCTCGTTCTTTCGTTTTCGCTTCTGTGCTTAGCATTACTTCGATATTTCGACCATGGCGTTGTCTAGCAGTTTGTCTAAATCAAATCTATACTTTTTTGTTGTTGTTTTGTTAAGTGCGCTTCACCTCACGAAAGGTATTATTGCGGGAAAGACGCATTTCGGGAACGCCGTATGAAGTTAGTGCCTGGGTTCGTAAGTTCTGTGTAGTGTACATTTACTCGATAGCAGATTTTTTTTTTTGTTTGATCGTAAAAAAAAGGCCCCCCAGGTTTTGTAGGGCCGTCGTTTGTTGTGTATCCAATATTCAAGGGAAGTGTGTTTTTCTTATTTGAAGACCATGACAACTTTATTTTGGTCCAGAGAAGACGCAGGGAAGACCAAGCCGAGCTTGGCGTCCCGTTCACGGGCACTCTGGACGGCCAGGGTTTGATCGTTGAGTTCGGAGCTGTGCAATAGCGCTGCCCACCTGCCCTCTCTGCAGGTGGAGCCCGTGGCTTCACATTCCCACAACACATGGTTGAATGTTGCTAATAGTCCACAGGCAGGGCAGTCCGCACTTGGATATTTGTTATCTTTTTTTTTCTTTTTATCATCCTAAAATTTATGAGCGGCATCGAAAGCGCGTTGTACCGAGTTCATGAACAACCGGCTCATTAGCTGACGTATCTTTTTTTTTTTTTCTAATCCAGTCATATTTTCATCCCACCTTAGTGCGTGACTTGTTATTGCTCTTTGAAGTGTTGGGGCCAGGTATAAAACCACTTGCACCGTCTGAGTCAGGGTGCTCTCCGTTTTAAACACAAAGACAAATTGAGATAGAACGGGAAGCCCGCTGGGCGATTTTAGTCGGTGGCGTGGGTGGGAAGAACGAGCGAGGTTTATGTTTCCCTAAAACAACTCTCCTCGCCTCGCCCAGTGAATATTGATCCCGCGTCCCCATCCACCCGGCCTCTTCCCGAACGGATTAAGTCGCATTAAGGGCGGATTACGAGCGGGGCGGGCGTGGAGGGGATCCCGAAAGCACCTGCCCTAGAGATTATACACGAGCTGCGTTTGGCCGCTTAGTATGTGTGTGGAGGGGGAAAGGGGGGGGGGATGGAGGTTGCCACGTCGAAGTATACGCGGAGGGGCGCGATTTCCGATCGTGCTCCTCTTCACTCTGTGCACGCGACTCTTGGCGCGTGACGAGACGCTGTCGTAGGTTTTTCTCCCTCGCTGTTCTTCCCTCTCTCCCACACAACGCCTGTCTCTCTCGGGCCGCCTGCGATGCCTTGTGCGCCTGTGGTGCGCCCCTCTTTGTTCCCTCGTTACTCTCGAGGCTGATGTAAGCCGGGCGTTGCGTTTATATGCGTTCGTGCCGCCTCGCGTTGGGCAATGCTTCGTCCATCGGTCCGTAATAGCCGCGCACTCTGTGGCCCTGGTTAATCCGCTGCCCGGTGGCGCCCCCTTCGTCCGCTGGTGTGTACGAGAGAACTGTACGCGTTCACGTGTGAACCATGCCGTTGCTTGTAGAGGTGCCCGGTGCATGGTAGAAAAGAACACGCGCGGAGATTTAGACGGTTTGCGCGTGTCGATGTTCTCTGCGCGTCACGTGTACAATGGCGGCTGCATGTTGCGCATACCGTGGTGGGGCCGGTGTCTACGTTTGATTTGTAGTCCCCTGTGTGTGGCTCTTCTGTTTTTTGATAACTGCTGTGCAGTTTGTCGTTCGTAATGGGACAGATATTGCTTTTAAGTGTAACGTTGGTTTGTGTCAATTTAAAGGTGTTTCGTTGTCACAGAATCATAGAGCATGACGATGACGCTGGATTTTTTTTTTTTGTTGAGTGCTTATAGTCGGGCTCTGTTATTAGTGTGTTTGGCGGCCTGATATTTTGTCTTGTCTTTTTTTTTTTTGACGGTACACGTGCTTGTATCGATGGGTGGCGTCCTTTACACGTAGCCTGTTCATCGCTTCACTCACCAGCAAACAATAAAATTGTCGAAAGCTAAGTTCATTATAAAGTTCTTTTCCTGCTTATAGTGTGCTATTCATTATATTTTTATGCCGTACACGTTATCAAGGGCCCCTGTACATGCACTGTATTCAAGGACTTCAATGTGTCAACGAATACATAACAAGATTTTGGCATATGAGACAAACATGGTGCATAAAACACAATGTAAAAGTACGTAATGACGTGAAAACAATGCGTGAAATAATGTACGTGCCCAAGGAAGATATGTTACAGAATGCATGTTTCTGAAGGCCTTGAGCGTATGCATTGTGCCATACTGTATTTCTGACCAATATGGTCTCCATACGCCGTGCATATGCATACTTCTACGCGTCCTCATTCGGCGGTCAAATGAAATAGTTTGTAAATCCACGAAGTTCATTGGTGTTCCGTGCAGACTTCCTATCAAAGCAGGAAAGCTAGAAGTGCCGTGAAAATAATTAGCACTACAGTATAAATTGCAGTAGTTTATATCCAGTGTTACATTGGACAAAGGAAAAGTGGTCTTCAGCGAAGACTTTAGTATTACCCCCTAGTGGCCGTTGTGACCTAGACGACGCTGCATGGCCTCCCCGACAGACGCATTTGTCGTCCGCCCTCCGTGGTCCCATTACCGTCCATTTCCATTGCTGCGCTGTTCGCACCGCATGAGAGAGGAGGTGTGTGAATTTCCTGTGCTGATTGAGAGGGAGAGGGAAATGGAGAGGGTGCTGCCAGGAATATGTCTCCAGACGGTGGCGGGTGTCTGTCAGCCAATGGCGAGCCTCGGGCGCGATCGATAGCACCGCCTTATGACGTCACGAAGGGAGTTTCACCTATCCTCCGCGAGGAGATCTTTCTGGGCTTTATTTATTGCGCCGGGATCCCCATAGCGCGCTGCTTTGTGCAACCCGTTGGAGAAAAGAATGGTCTGGACTAGGCTAAGCTTACGTTTTCGTTTCTATTCCCTCTCTCTCTTTTGGGACTCCGTGGGGAGGAGTGTACCGGAGCTTTTTTCAACCGGCTGTTCTCTTGTTGAGCCGGTGTTTTTCTCCTCGGTGCCCGGTGTCCGTCGGTATTGTGCTTTCATTTCCCGACACCCACAAATATGTACACTTTCGCAACGACGGCTCGTGTTTCGTTGCTCGAGTGATCCGACGTGGTGTTGAAAGGACCGCCCTTGGTTGCCGGTGCGGCATGAGTGACGCTTGCATGGGCTCTCGTTGACGTATATGTGCGTCCGTCCTGCGTGCACTCAGCAGCAGAAGCTGTCGGGTGTCTTTGTGTGTCGTGCGATTCTTCGAGATAGGCCTTCGCGAAGCACGCTGAGGGAGAGACCAGCGGAAGCTATAAGACGTTCTTGTAATTCTAAGAACATCGTGTTCGAGGTATAGATACACAGTGGTTCGAGGTATAGATACACCATGGTGGAGATCGCGACATCGATGACTGGATATACATGTGTCGCATGTGTACGCTATGGAAACAAAAATCACAGCATATCCACGGAATGCATGATGATGAGTTGGGCGAAGCATCTATCAGTCCGTCTGCGCTGCCGTGCGTCCGTTCGTTGTTGCTTCTGTCTGTCCGTGCGTCCATCTGTGCGACCGTCCGTCTGTCCGTTCGTGCGTCCTTCCGTCTGTGCGTCCATCCATCCATCCGTGCGATCGTCCCTCCGTCCGCGCGTACAACCGTCCATGCATCCATCTGTTCGTGCGTCCGTCCATTCGTATATCTGTTTTTCTCTCCGTCCGTGCGTCTGTCCATCCGTCCGTCCATCTAGTGAACACTCCAAGTACCGCCATCTCGCATCTTTTCATCATATTTCATCACATAGAAGTTCCGCCATTCAGCAGACATTCCAAGGACTAAACGAGAGGTGGCACGGCCGGATTAGAGGAGCGGCACGTGCGCACTTTCTTACGGCCGGCGCTTCGTGTCTAGTTCCCGCCACCTTTCGCCGCATCTAGTTCATGGAACTGCGGCACTCGCTAAACCTTGCTAAAACCAAGAAGGTTACGCCCAGCGAGTTCAACGTGGCAACCAGATAGGGCTCCAAGGGCGTCCTTCTGATACACGTTTTTTTTTTTTTAGTAAGCATCAAATCCAACGCAAATTTTATTGCAGATTAAGTCAACGATGCTCGTCTCTGTATGTTATTTAATTAGAAACAGCTATCTTTTTTTATTAAGGAATGACGTATGTGGGTTTTGTCATCAATTCAATTCAAAAGAGTGCGCACTTGCCGCTCCTGTATAGTCTGGCTGCGGAGTTGGCTACGCACTACTACTACTACTACTACTACTACTACTGCTACTACTACTACTACTACTACTACTACTACTACTACTACTACTACTACGTACATTGCGGACGCAGGACCCACGGCTTAAGAAGCTTCGCCCCTAAACATTTTTGGGACGCCTAATCGAAATTGGGGTGGCTATCGTATAGGGCGACGTAAAAGTTCGGTTGCCTAAAGGTGTACGTGCATCAAGCACCCGTGCAGTCAGGATGGGCCAATGCTAACGATACTTCTAAACGCTGCTAGGACGAGCAGTCTCACATTCTGAATGGGACTGCCGCTATATATCTCACGCTTCATGCGTGTACTGATAATGTCATCGTCGTCTGTAAAGGTACGCACACCGTGTTTTTATGGTACTTACCGATAAGACTGTCTATATAATCACGGAATGATAACGCCGCGAAAACGCTGTGAAACATTTGTAATCAAAATGTTTCTATCTGCGCTGAATACGAAATCCGTATACACGCGTGACAACGCATGCTGTTAACAATTAGCGCGAGCGCTATTTGCGTTTGTGCACTCCGTGCGCATGCGCCGTGGCTCGACGTGATCCACTGACGGCCGCTGCCGCTATACTCGCCGTGCAACTCCTTTTGCCTCGTGAACAGCACAGAACAGAGCGGGGAGAGATGAGATGATAGTATACATGCTATAAATTTCAAGACTACTTACAACGTGCATGATAGCATCAGGCTATACGTGACTATACGTATATACCGAAAATTGATCGACTCCCTGTCCATCTTCAAGACTCTTCCACTATATAGGCTGCGCGACATACCAGTTTTTAAGGAGCACTTGAAAATATAAATCCTATACTCGCAACGCGAAAATGATGCAGGACTCGATCGCTATATTTCGTGGTTTTTTTTATTTCTACCACTTTCTCATCGCACGTTCTGGCCAGTTGTCCGTCCCTTCAACTTTTTCGACTCTGGCGTCGTCATTTGATGACACCGCACAGCACAAAACTTCTCTTAGCGCCTCTAGGAGGAGGCGCTAAGAGATTCTTGGAGGAGTATTTCTTCGAGAATACCCACTGCGATCGACGCAATTCTTGTGATGCATTCTTGTGGAGTTCGGAACCGTGAAGAAGTTTGGCCGAGCTCGCGGGTGATGCTGAGGCGGGCCAGCTGCGGCGAAAAGGTGTGGCGTTTTCAGGATGAAGTTCTGAAGTTGCTTTTAAAAGCTTCCACGCCACCAAATGTACTCATTCTAAATTTGTCTACTCAAGTGAGTAGCAGGAATTAATTGACCATTTTTGTGATTTCATGACCACGGGGCCATGATGATGTAATTTTATGTCATGTCTGTAAATTTATAAACACCTACAGCACTGGTTTAATTTTTTTGTTTGTGACCTTCTGAGATCTTAACTATTACAATAATACGGACTAAAAATTTCTCCGACGGAAATAAAAAAATTCAAGGCTGAAAGGGTTAAGGAGTCGCTAACTGTCGACCTCGCAACAGCGTGCGCAAGATAGAAAACGTTGTGCCAAGGTATACGCTTGGGACTGACTAAGTATGTGTATGTGGAACCGCTGAACAAAATGCGATTCCACATACACTGACGCGATTCCAGCATATAGACTTGGACTTGTTATTGTATATCTAAGGCGCGGAAAATAGCGTCCTTTTCTGTCAGCGTTGTGCCACTTTTTAGGGGCGAAGCTCCTTATGGCGTGGCTTGTGCGTCCCTCGTAGTACGTAACCACCAGTGGCACATACCCGAAATAGCGGTCGTTACGATTTTGACCTCCAAGGTGGTTCCGGTGAGAGATTTCTTCTGTGCGTTGTTGAACAATAAAAGATAGTGCTCAATGCACCTGTTAATGGCTGCTAAGGGGGAATGAGAGACAGGAGCATTCGGCCTTTAGGTAACGCGCACGCTGCGATCCCCATTAGCAGCCATTGGCATGTGCATTGAGCACGATCTGACAAGAAAGGGTTGCTACGTTATACTCGCTGGGTGTAACCTCCTTGGTTTTGGAAAGGTTTAGTGAGCGTTGGGCCGCATAGCCATGAATACAGTGAACTAGTATATACCATGAACTCGATGTGGTAAAAGGTGGGAAGTAAACCCGAAGCGCAAGCCGTAAGAAAGTGTGCATGTGCCACCTCCCGTTTAGTCCTTGAAATGTCCGCTGGATGGCGGTGCTTCTATATGGAGAATATATGATGAAAAGATGCGAGATGGTGGTATACTTGGAGTGCTGAATAGATGGACGAACGGACACACAGACAGATGCATGGATGGATGCATGAACGGACGCAGGCGCGGATGCGTGGACGAACGCAGGGACGGACGCACGAACAGACGCACGCACGGACGGGTGGATGGACGCATGGACGGTTACACAGACGTACTCAGGAACGGACGGAAGCAAGAATGAATGGACGGACGAATGCTTCGCCCCACTCCCCATCATTCACTCCGTGGATATGCTGCCATTTTTTTTTTACTAGCTGTGCCAATGGCTATATACACCACTGGATTACAGTAGATGTAACTGTACCTTTAAAATTCCGGGTGCCACTTCACTGGCATTTCGCGCGTACTGGCTCTCCTCCAGTGAACTGCATTGCGTTTTGCAAGCCAAGCAGGCTTCGGTTCAAAATCGAAACCGTAATTTGTGATTACGTAACCGACGTATGTTCAGTTTGACATTGGCCTACTTGCTAACAACGCACGCAGTGTTATAGTTTCCAAGTACTCTTCCCCGTCTTGTCGAAAAATTACGTGAGGTCATACATATCCGGGAACTTTGGCACGCATTCACAAAAGGCGCTTACGCTATAGTTGGATGTAAATTACAGCCAGTAGCGGTACTGCAGGCTAATCATTGTCGAAGGTGGAAGGATAAGGATAAAAAGCTTTTATGGTCGACGTGTTTCGTTCACTCGGACCTTTGTCCGTGTAACGGTTAAGAAATAAACAGCATTTTTTTTTTTTACGCACGATAGGAACAAACTTTAGCACGAAATACTTCGTTACAGAATGAACCGATTAGTTTTGCGGAGGCTCTAGGGTATGAGATAGCTTTTTTTTTACCGTTATGTTTTGATGTGTACGATACTCTTTTAGAGCCTTTTTTTTTTCCTACACTGTGCAGTTTAGTAGGTTCCTTGGACATAAACGCTTACGACGATAAGAGATTGTAATACCAGATTGTAGCGTAGTATTCGTGCTGGAGATTTTAGTGAAATCGGTGACCTATCAGTGGCAAAGAGCTCTGCTGTGGACTGAAATCCTTGCGAATATAAGCGTATACACATGCGGGGCAGTCCGATTTCTGCTCCGCAATTTTTCGCTTATGCCTGCTCCGCAGAGCTCGGTAGCCACGGGTGAAGCCCAACTTACGTCCGCATACTACATTCGGTTTAGCCGATCGAGTAGTATACACCGTATAAACGCTGCGGATAGCTTTCCGTGCTCGGTAATACGCACGAAAACAAAAGGCTATGTCTCCGAAGATTCTTAGAATTGGGGACGACAGTTTGCGAGAATGTGTGTGACCACCAATGCTGCTGTTTCGTTCACCGGGAGAAGTGCTGGCTGCCATGGGGAATAAACTGTATACGTTTAGTATAGCGTTTAGTTTAGTTTATAGTATAGTTTAGTATAGCGTTTAGTTTAGTTGTATACGTTTAGTATAGCGTTTAGTTTAGTTTAGTATAACTGTATAGGGGTCGTTTAACCTGGCGGCTCGTTTCCTGCAGCGTTTTCGTTTTGCTTCCTGTGTATACGTGTATAGCGCCGCGCTCGACGTGGTCTTCGATCCAGCCCGCGCGTGCGTAGACAGCGCTTGTGGACGAGCGCTCCCCGTCGATTGCGTGCGTTATCCGGCATACTATACGCGTTGCCCCCCCCCCCCCCATTCCTTATATACGGACTATGCCGGTGGTGCTGCCGTCATCTCACTAATGGACATGTCGTGCGGGGAGAGTGTATTATATGGCTCGCTCGCTGGCTGGGCTTTTTTGTCCGGGGGGTAGAGGAAGCGGGCCACTCGGAAATCTATTACGGGGGGCCTCCGCCCTCATCTCCGTCATCCCTGGGGAGAGTATACCGTCCACGTGTAACGACGGCAGCAGCAGCGTGCGCGCGCCAGTGTACTTCGGCAGCGCTTTTGACGATGAATATTACAGAGAGTGAAGCCACCGGCGACGAATCCTTGCAGCAAACTTTGTCTATTTGCACTTCACCTCTTTTTTTTTCGTGTGCCGTGCTGTGTACTGTACATGCTTCGACTCCACCTCATTCGGGTGTGTAGCTGCTGCTTGCTAGACCGCTCTTGACACCGACGCGTCTGGATCTTCGATCGCGCGCGCGGTAAACTGGCATCGCGCTGTCGCTGAAACACTGCAGTTGCGGCTGTCGCCTCGTGCGAAATACGGCACGCTCATACGCGAACGTGCAAAGGCTGTAGACGATAATTACGCGTTTAAAGGCAGGGTTTTACACGGTTTAAGCAGATATAGCTGCAAGAAACGTTGTGGAGTGGAACACTTCGAATCGATTTTTGACCACGTATAGGAAAAAACGAGCAGTTTAATTCGACTTACTGGTGAGCGGGAATGATAACAGAGCTTTAATGTAAATGTTAGGGTTTCGTAAATGGCATATCGCTATATGACGTGCTACGCTATTTCTTATCTTTCATGTTGCTATGCTGCAAGAAACGAGATTTGTAGGAACTTATATAGGTTATTGTGGCCGTAAGGCTCGGAAACATGCTTGCAGTATAGGGCAGTTAATAGGGGCCCAGTTTACAGACACCTATTTTTCGCTGGTGCATCTTCCCGATGGTCAGCTGGCTTCGCTAATGATATTTCTCGCGTCATGATTGGCTGAAATACCTTACGAACATTTTTTTTTTTTTAGCGTAACACCTTTTTGTGAATGCAAGTTCAGAACAACTATGTCAAAAGGCAAGTTCCTTTCGCAGCATGGTATAGGCTTTGTATGAGCAGAAATAAAGTGCCTCAGGCAAGCTGGCCGGCATTCGATATATCTCATCTTTGCCATTGTCTGAGACGATTTATTCCGATTAGTGCAGCATTTTTTTTTTCGTCCGTTGGCTCCTACATTTTATTTCGATTTTCATGGCGTGCGTTATAGATTGTTTGGTGCATACAAGTCGATGTGAATTAGCTCAGTTTGTGCGAGAACAGTCGGCCTCCTCCAGTATACGGCAGAACCTATATGGGCAGCAGTGACGAACGGATGCGTGTGCGTCATCGTTATGCAGGCGCCGTTGCCTCCACTTCAAATGCTTCCGCGCGGGAAGTTTCCGCGCCCGCTCGAGGGAGCTCACTTCGGTATAGCGCGCGCTGGCACGTCAGTTCGACGAGGGCGAGTCGCTCTCGGAGAAAGTGCGCTCGCAACTCGCGAGCGTGCGTGACCGCGGCCCATTGCGCTCCCTGTCACCGCTGTTGCGGTGTATAAATGGCGCCAAAGAAAGATGACGGGCCGGGTGGGCGCTATTCGAGGGCGCGCACTCATCCCTCGCCACCGACCACACGTGCCCCGTTAGGGGAATATGTCTGCCGCTAAGCGGTCGCTTAGTAAACACACAATGTTCGCGTGGTGTTATTACTTGAACCGCCTTCGTTCCTTCGCCGTTACTATGTATCTCTTTTTTATTGGTATGAACAACATTTGCCGATTCATGAACGCCTTTGGCGTTGGTTGTCTTAAAGGGTATGCCTTACGGAAAAGCTTTCCTGGTTGTGGCGTAAATGAGAAGATTGCTCATCACATTGGCGGCAACGAGTATGATTTTGTGTCATAAAAAAGTAATTAATATTTTAACTTGGTGTTGCAAGTCGACAAAAAATGACCGCTAGCGTCACCCAACAGCAATGGCGTCCAATGTACTGGTATAGGACAAAAACATCCTTACAGGTACACTTATTTTGCTTAAAAACAAAGATGTATAGCCTGAAATCGCAATTTGCGCACTAGAAGCAGGTTTAGATTGCGCCAGAGACTAAATTTTGTAGTTGTGTTTTTTTTTTTCTTCGCGTGTTCAAAGAAGCGTTTGGTGGCGCTACAGGCGGTGCATTCGCTTGCCTGCATGCCTGCCTGCAACTGGCAAAGAAACACGAGGACAGCGTCCACCGCTGCTCATAAGAACAAAAACGTGTGTGCGCGCCTTAAACGACCACTAAAGCACTTGTTTTAATAATAAACAAAACAAAGCCTGCGAGAATCACACGTGGTTTCAGTTGTCACCAGCAGTACAGTTGGCATCGCCTTCACCGACCAGTGTTGTGGATGTTCATCCAACCAATCGAAGGACACCGAACGCAGATAAAAAAAAAATTCAGTTTTAGGAACTTCTGCATACCTTCCGGTGAAACCGCTGCAAGGTTATAGATACTTCAGATGGCACGCTTCTTATTGCGATACAAAACAGAGATACCCCTCGAAACGAAAAAAAAAAGAACTTTACCTTTACAATGCCATTTGGTTTTCCGGCGACATCCCTTCGAGCTGGAAAGAGGCCATTGTCATTCCCATTTTGAAAGAAGGCAAGAATCCATCCTTCGTTACGAGTTAGAGGCCCATCGCACTGACAAGCTGATTATGCAAACTTTTTGAAAAAATCACAAATTGCCGACTCGTACACTTCTTTGAAACTATAACAGCCTACTCTATTCATACCAATGCGGGTTTCGAGAAGGCAGATCTACCATTGACCACCTGCTACGTATCGAGCATAGATCCGAGATGCTTTCCTTCATAAGAAATTTTTTTATTGATCTTTGACGATATGGAAAAGCCTATGACACCACATGGCTCTTTGGGACATTGCGCGACCTCTCACACTTAGGTGTCCGAGGTAATATGCTGAACATAATTCAAAGTTATCCGTCCAATCGCACTTTCCGTGTCCCGAGTGGGGAATGTCTTGTCTCGAACTTTCGTGCAGGAAACGGGAGTGCCGCAAGGCTGTGTGCTGGGTTACACACTTTTTATTATAAAAAAATGAATACCTTACATACCTGTATTCCACGAAGCATGTTCTATGGCACATGCGTGGACGACGTGCAGATAGACTACTACAAATCATGCAACTTCGCAATGTGCGAGCGGCAAGTTCGTCAACTTGGTTTGAATAAGGTAACTAAGTGACCTGACGAGAACGGTTCCACCGCTAACCTACAGAGGAGCACCTGCGTTTTATTCTAAAAAAAAAAAGAGGTCTCCATCCAGATCTGGACATTGACCTCCACGTTCAGAGGCTTCAGTGAAGTCTGAGCAAGCATTTTTAGGCCTTATTTTAGACAAAAAACTAACATTCATCCCCCACATTAAACACCTAAAAAAACAAGTGCCTGAAAGCAATGAATGTCATCAACGTTTTATCGCGGACATCATGGGGCAGTGATCGAAAATGCCTGATGAATCGCCATAAAAGCCTTATATGCACATGTCTAGATTATGGGGCGATCATATGTCAGTCTGCAGCACCAAGTGCCTTGCAAATGCTTGACGTGTCCTACGCGGCTGTCGGGCCATCTTTCTCGTACGCTGATCCTCTACAGCCAGATACAATCATATTCACAGCCGAAGCTTACGTGATACTTATGGCTGCTAAACACATTAAACAATTAAAACTGGAAAAAATCAGCTATTTACACGGACTCCCTTAGTGTGGCAAAAGCTCTGCAAACTCTTAAAAAAACAAAAAATAAACCCTGTCCTCGTCTCACTTTACTCTATTTTATGCACACTCTACGCACTCAAACAACATGTCGTAGTATGCTGGGTACCATGGAAGGCACTGCGAGATGCAAGGCTACGTGATGGCAGATCAGCTTGCTTCATCCGTCCATGAAAGCACTGCCACTACACTTATATCAATCTCGGCCCTTGACCTTAAACCGTCTCTCAAACGAAAGCTCAGGGATTACTGCCAGAGCAAGTGGGATTGGCACACACAAAGCAAGCTACACGTTATTAAGCCGCACCTTGGTAATTGGCAGCCAGTATCGAAATCACGCCCTACAGAGGTCACACTAACAAGGCTCAGGATATAGAGCACATAAGCTTCCTTAGCTTTCCCAAAGTCACAACATTATCCTCCCTGTTGCTCAGCATTTCGCCATTTCGCATTGGGCGTATAGTCACCGTGGTGTAGCATGCCTCTCGGCCCTATCGAACGTTCTCTGTCGCCCTGGCGTCCCAACGAGAATGTGCCCGTCGGAGGCAGTGTATATACGGAGTCCGCAGCACCCAGTGCGTGCTGCGATACGCACAACAAACACAGGAAACGGACAATCGTTATGGGCTGGCCGCTTGCATGCCGGCCGCATTCAATCGAATATGCTAATAGACAGGTGACGGCTGTGGCCGGTCGGTCGGGCAGCTATAGCCCCGGCCGCATCGAACGGCGTTGGTGGCGCTATCTCGTATATAACGCGTCTGTGGCTCATGCAGTTCATCCATGGCTATATGTCGTTCTGATTATACTATATAAGCACGAATCTGTGTGCTATAGGTTCTACAATCGGCTGCTGGTTGAGTATGCCTTGGCGCGAAGTCACTTGGCTCATACATAGATTTAAAATTTTCATTTTGGTTTGTATGTGCCAAAATTAGGATCTGATTGTGAAGTGTACATGGTGCTGTACGGAGTTAATTTTGGCTACTTCATATTTGTTAGCGTCTGTACTTAAATATAAGCACATTGATTTTCTGCATCCCGTAGAAATGCGGCTAGCTGTCGAGGCCGGGAATCGAACCCGCGTATCAGAGCTTCGCAGCGCGACACCCGATATCTGCTGAGCTATACATTGTGGTTGGCACGTTGCCATGGCACGCACATAGACAAACGGAGATCCGCTGTAGATCGAAGACGTCCCGTGGTCGCATCCTGTTGCAGCTCTTCGTGGCTCACCTTGGGACGTTCGGATAGCGAAATGCAGTATGACAGAATGGGTGCGCATGCAGTAGACACGCGAAATGGATCGCATTTGCTGGGTTGCAGCCGTCCTTCAGATGCAGCGTGCCGCATGCAGCCGCTCATTTAGAGTCGTGGTCGCTGCGCCTCAAAACTGCGTCATGGCCTCACTGCAGCAGCTTGCCACCACTGGCGTGGCAGTGCAAATAATCTCGTTTATGTCAGTTTATTTCTTTTTTTTTCGTGTTAGGATATACGCAAGAAGCAGTGACTATTGGTTGGCTGATCGCTGAACATTAAGCATGAAACCAGCGTATCGGCGAAAGTTTCGAACAGCCCGCAGAAACGAATGCATATGAGTCAGTGTTGACTAGCGAATGTTTTTACAAGTTCCTATCCCTAAAAAACCACTCTTCCGCGACGTTTTTTTTTTTTCATTTCGTATCAATCGCCCTCTGTCTTTTACGTTTCTAAAAATAATAAAAAAGATGTAGTGGCTAACGAAGCCTCCTTGTAGGCTCACAACGTGGTGCTTGGCTGCAGCCTAAAAAACGCGGGTTTGATCACGGTCTCTGGCGGTCGTGTTTCGATGGACGCGAAATGTTAGCGACCTCTGTACTGTGCGATGTCAGTGAACGTTACAATAGCGGTCGAAATTATCCTAGCCATCCACCATAGGCGGCATTTCTCATAGCCTGCGTGTATCCTTGGGGCGTTATAAATCCCACAAACCGTTCAACTGACCACTTGCTGCCGCATTTTCGATGGAAGCGAAATGGGGCAGTGTGCTGGGCGTTTTCAGTGCTCGTTAAGAGAATTGGTCAGCCTGCCGCTGTGGTCTAGTGGCTAACGTATACCCAGCTGCTATAGCCTGCAGGTCGCGGAATCGGATCCCGGCCGTGGAGGCTGCATTATCGATGTAGGTGAAAATGTTGTATGCCCGTGTGCTCAGATTATGGGTGCACGTTAAATAACCGCAGCTGGTCGAATAACTTTCCGGAGCCCTCCACTACGGCGTCTCTCGTAATCATATGGTGGTTTTGGGACGTTAAACCCAACGTATTGATCGAAGAGAACCGGTCGCCGAAATTTCTGGTCCACTGCCGCGTCCCTCATAACTATTATAATTTTTGGGACCCTAGCAAATATGATTAAACGTTGGGAGCTATATAGTAGCAAGGGAAAAGGCAGCCAGGAGCGTGTGCTAAGTGGCGGCGTGGCGCGGACGAGTGTCTCTCCTCAAGTGGCCGTGCATGGAAACGAGACTGACGTTGCTTATCGGGCGTGTGAGTGCGGTTGCGCTGCCACGCCGTGCTGTGCGGGACGCACGTGCCGTCGCCAGGCGCCGGGGTTGCAGGAACACGAGGGCGTGTTGGGCGCTGTGACATGGGCACGTGCGCGGAAGGCGCGGCGGCACTCGCTGGGTCGATCTGGTTTGCTCGGTGCGGGTGTGTCTCCGTACTGGTGGGCTCTGTCCTGATGGTGATTTTGCCCGTACAACGTTCGTGTCTCTTTACTTCCGCAGTTTGCCGTGTGATTGTTCAACCACTCTATGTTGTCGGCTTGGTTCGCTGTGTCGTCCTTCCGCAGTGGTGTAGTGGTCACGGTGCTGGACTGCTAAATCCAAGGTCGCGGGATCGAATCCCGGTGGCGGTGGCTGCATTTTTAATGGAGGCGAAAATTGTTTTGAGGCTTGTGTATTGAAATTGAGGTGCGCGTTTAAGAACCCCAGGTTTAAAGAACACCAGGTGGTCGAAATTTCCGGAGCCCTCCACTACGGCGTCTCTCATAATCAAATGATGCTTTTGGGACGTTAAACCCCAAATATCAAAGAACCCCCAGGTGGTCAAAATTACCGGAGCCCTCCTCTACGGCGTCTCTCATAATCATATCGGGGTTTTGGGACGCTAAATTCCAGATATTATTTATTGTTGGTTTGGTGTGTTGGTTTTAGTGACACGTAATCAACTAAGGCTATCATGCTCCGAACGTTATGATACCCTTTAATGCCGAACGTGTCGTGTACGATAGGATGAGTATTGTGCTTGGAAAGGTCTACATAACCGGATATGTACTTCAGGCTATGTATACGTAAGTTCGTTTTCGTAAGCTGATAGTCCTATACGAAAACTAATTTGCACAGACTGGTGGGCTATAGCGTATGCAGGATCATGCTGAGCTGAAAGTTGCTCTTTTTGATGAAATGATAGCATAAGGGATTTTTCTGAATGCGAGCCTGGATGCCCAGTGCGATTCGGTAATGGTAAAAGGGAGAAAATAAACAGTGCTAGAAAGGGACAATTTGCTTTATTCTGGTCAACGATATGACCAACTTCCTTTCAACGCATTGACTTATACGCGTATATTATAAGCATCGTGGCCGTGCACGTGACGTCATAAAGCTAGTTGTGCGAACGAAAAAAAAACAACTAAAAGATGCTCTCCGCAGCTCTGGTGAATCCATATACGCGGGCAACGAACTTACGAATGATTGTATTCGTGAAACAAGCGCTTTATTTCTATCTTTGGAAAAAGCCTGCGCTACGCTTTTGCAATATGCTTCTATAGTGTAAAACTTCATATATATAGGCCACCTGCTCAGTGCAGTTTCATGCGCGGCTGAACTCCGCAGGGTCTTCATGAGTCGCATAATGGAAAGTGATGCGCTTGAATGTTGAATCGGACGTGCGGATCTATTATACGCTATGGGAGGGGGAAAAAAGATGATTTGCGCTTCCCTTCACGTATACATGCGCGGCGAAGTAACGAGGCGTGTTTCTCAATAGACCCGGGCTGCCTCTTCCTTCAAGACGGATCGGCGTACAGCGAAGCGGAAGGTATAGACGCGTCTCTCCGTGCTCCTCGGAGGCACGGAGAACGGAGGAGAGCGCGCGCAGGTCGACTTGAATTTCTTATTAGCTAAAGCGAAGCGTTCGTGCTCTCGCAGATGTCCACGTCTTGTTGCGAACAAACGACGCATCCAGGGCCGCCGCCGTGTCTCGCAGTTGCCTTCCGCTGCCGTCGCTAAAACTCCCGCAGATATAGCGCGACGCCCACGTCTATACTATATGTATACGTAACGCCGTATAACCTATACACCGCGTACACGACGCCAGGAGCTCCGTTCTCTTTCGTTTATTTCGTTTACTTATAGCGACTGCATGGCGTCATTTCGTTTCGCTTGGGTATAGCTGGTGTTAGGCGCGCGCGCTCGCATGCTGTATGAACCTATGTCTCTCTGCTGGCGGTGATTTGTTGTGGAGAGATCGTTTTTTTTTTCTTCGTTTTTTTTTTTCGGAAACGGTATAGAGCGGATCTATCCGTGTATAGCGTGGCGGCTATAGCATCGCGGCCGAGGACCCCACGCTGTGTCGTGCGATCAACCGGGCTGATTAATCGCGCCGAGGAACGGCGAGGCCGTTGGTTCCGCGAAGCTGACTTCCCTTTCCCCGCCTTGCGTCATTGCGACACCAGCTATGAGCCCGCGGAGGCCGTGTCCTATTCAGCCTTGCTTCAACATGCTACTACGTGTACGGTTTTGCGCATGTGCACTGCGAGCTTATTTAATTCAAACGTGAGACGACGTTCCTCGACGCTTTGCTTCGTTTCCGTGGTTTCGTTTTCACTGGTAGCAGTGGCTTTTTACTCAGTCTGAGACAATCCGAAACGTACACTTAGACTTGCTTTACGCTTATATACAAGTCGACTAGAGAGCGAGTGCACGTCGCGCTTTCGTGTGATCGCGTGTAAAAGACACGCAAGTGGCATTTAAATATTCGCGTTTCAAGTTATGCTAATGCTGTACGCGCGGGTGTTGTGCGTGTGGGATCTGTATTTTCGCGTCGTTGGTAAGAAGGATGTATTTATTCGGGTATTCAGCAGCAGTAAGGGTATGGACGGGGCACCGTGATGGGGCGACCTGTAGACGGCAGACATCATCTCTCCCTCCCTCCCCCACTCTCTCTCTCTATCTATCTATTTATCTATCTATCTATCTATCTATCTATCTATCTATCTATCTATCTATCTATCTATCTAATCGCCGTACCGACACTGTTTTGTTGTGGTGCGGGCGTATCAACATTCAGCTTTAGGTACTGATATAAGTACTCAAACAGGTATGTTTTTTTTATATATATATATATATGAAGGTGAAGGGCATGCAAGGTGCACTACGATTCTAATGTTGGAGCCTAATTTTTTTCTTTTGTGCTGTGTGACCGACTATTAGTAAAGTGCATCTTATATGTTCGTGTCTTTCGTGGTATGCATACAAAGCCAAGTCAGGATGCAAAAGCTTCTCCCACCGGCGCTCGCTCCGCCCGATTGTATATGAAGAAAGACACAGACCCGATTGGCATCTTCTCCGTTTCCGACCCATTGTGCGTGCCGCCGGTTTCATTCGCTTTTGCGGTCGTAGGGGGCGCTGTTACGTGTCCTCGGCGTTCGTGGGACTGGAACGTCGTCCGTATGAATATAGCTTCTATAAAGGTTGCGGCATATCCTCAGCTCGATTGGTTGATGCAGCGGAATCGAGGGCCGCTCCGCCCCCTCTGTGCGGATGTCGCAGCGAGCCGCGATGATGTTTATAGCTGAGGCGGTGCGCTCAAGGCCTTCGGCGACTTGGGGACACGAAGACAGCCGCATATAAATTCCCGGGGCGAGTCTGTGGCGAAGGCCGCAGGAAGCTCTGAGTAACGCCGCTCTGCGTGTGCGTACGGTTACGTCTTACGTGTCACCTGCGCCGCCGGCGGCATTACGCGGCTGTAAGGGTTATCGATTCATCGCAAGCTTCTTATCGCGTCGGCGCTTCTTAGAGAACTCCTTAGCTGTTTAGTGCGACGATGAGCGGACTGTATGTTGAAGGAGGGGCTAATACCATCTGAGATATAGCCATGCAGCTGCAACAGACCGCAGCTTGGGGGTAATTTATGATCGACAACTCCATGGAGGCGGGGACTTTAAGTATAGCATATCTACATGGTGTGCAGAGAGGTTATGCTGCCACATTCAGTGTCTCTCCTATGTCGAGGGTTCGAATCTCTGGCGAGGATAAATTTTTGTTTACCTGGGTTAGGCTCGCTTTCCGCGAAACGCCGTATTGATTTCCCTCGTTCCGTCGTGTTTCAAGTTAGGGTAGATTGCTTTTTTTAATTATATTTCTCTTTGCATTGCGTACTATCGCGTGACTGTTTGCCAGCTGCAAAACTATTTCGAGAAAAATGACCGTTGATAAATCGCGGTTCCAACTCGCCTCCCTTCCTTTCCTTTCCCAGAGGTTTAAAGACACCATAGTGCCAGAAGGGCGCCGGACACAACTAAACGATGAGTAGGACACGACGCTGTGTCCTGCGTGCCTACATCTGTTCTGTGTTGTGTTGTGTCGTGTGTCTTGTGTTCACCGTCCATGGTTTTTGCGCCGTTATGCCACAGTTGCCGCCGTTATGCTACACCCTATTTTGGAATGAATTTAATGAGTACACCATCGCCATCTCTGTGTTGCTACCGAAAACATGAGCGACCCATGTAGGCAATGTTTTAAAGCCTTCTGCCCCTCAAATCGAGTGTGCATTTTAAAAAAGAAAAACGCAGTCCTTTTACCGGCAGTATACAGTTGGCTAAGCCGCATTACTCAAATCAAACACGACCAGTATTTGGGAACGAAGGAGTTAAAGAATGCAGGCTGACGACAACAAAGATTCGAAGTGGACGGCTGTCGCTTCAACAGGCGCCCCCATCCTTCCGTACGGATCCCTAACGTGCGTTAGCGTTGAACGCTATATGCCGGAAATAGTTTTCTACCAAATAGTTCGGGCTACGTTAACAATTTGCGCGTGCTCAATTTGGAGAACACAACGCTAACGCTAAATCTATGCGTTTGCTGCTGTCCGCTTGCCTAAAACCCTCTAATGGGGCACACCATATATGGCGTGGTTCATTAGAAATATCCGCTTCGGAAATTTCGCCCATCCAATGTTCTTTGACCTTGCGCTGACATCGCACAGTACAGGTGCATTTCGCCTCCATCTGTGATCATCATTCGCGGCCAGTGCAAGGAGGAAAGACCGACGAGGAGAATGGGATATCAAAGCGACGCCTTGGTTTTCCTTTCGTGGCGGCGCTTCTTCGCTTCGCCGTCGCATACCGCGCGCGCGTGGGTCCCCAGCGCCTTCGGAGTGTGCGCCTCTGTGCCGTGGAGCCGGCTTTCCAGGCGGCTGACATCGCCTTATCTACTCTTCGCCTCTGTCACTATAGCTCTCTTCGTTCCAAGAAAGAAAAGCTAGGGAGAGCTTGGCGGGAAGGTGAAATGCTTTTTTTTCTTAAGAGGAGGGGGGTTCCTGCGGGGGAGCCGACTGCCGCGCGCTTTTCGTCGGCACAGCGGCGACAAACTGGCAGCGATGAAAACGAGATAACGAAAAAGAGGGCAAACCTGACGGACCGTGCGTATGGCGGGGCGCTGCGTTGCGCCCTTTCTTCTTGCTTCGCTCCTCCTTGATATGTATAGTTTTAAAGGTTTCCCCATCGCAGTTGTCCGTGCGTTGGCAGGAGCTTGTGACTTGACCGCGTCGCGCGCGGCTGAGAATTGCGCGGCGACTCGTCCCTCGAGGCCGTGTGGCTCGCTGCTTTTCTTTTTTTGTTTTAGGCGTATTTATCTACGCAGCAGACCGTGCACGGCACTTAGATAAGCGGCGAATGTCAAAACAGCGGGGGGAGGGGGGGGGGGGGGGGGGACGCATGTTGGATAGCAGCAGCGCACCGCGGTTTAAGTGAACGGCGGATGGGAAGAGCGCAAACTTGAGAATTCGAGTCTCTCATTTGGCGAGCGACCTGTCGCTTTACCCGGCCGTAAGTTGGCTCTCTGCCGAGGCAGCCGAAATCTATACCTGACATGTTCACTGCCGGTGTTTTTTGTTTGTTTGTTTTTTTCGTTTTTTTTTTTGGGGGGGGGGGGTGATTTCTTTGTACATGTCCTGTTTATATTGCGGGTGTGTCTTTCTCTCAAGGGGACGGCCTTATTGATTTTGCAGGGGTACACATGTTGGAAAACGGACTATGATATTTTCTATACTTAAACGCGCGGACTGTTCGTCTACGTGTTTCTTCGTTGTTGCGTACATTAATTATTCTGTAAATATTAACTGATGTAGCTGAAGTACTGGTTAATTCGAAGGCCGCCGTACACTGTAGGTCGTTCACTCCGCCAGGGTTTCACTGGACCTGTTACAGCCAGTGAATCGGTCAGAAAATCACAGGGTCCTTTGCGAACTCGCCTAAGCCGACTCGAAAGACTCCCCGTATCCCTTTGCCGTCCTGTGGAGGTGTTCTCGTAAGCAAAGACAGTTACGGGTCGGCGCTTTTCTCTTCTCTGTATGCTTGCTTTCATAGCCACTTAAAGACTCAAAGGTGAAACATTATGGGCAGTAAAAGCGCACAAACTCTCGGGACAAAGAGAAGAGACACAAAGAAGCGCGGTTTGCGTCCCTTCTCTTCGTCCCGTAAGTTTGTGCGCTTTTACTGCCCATTATGTACCGCCAACTAGCCCAACTATATCAGTCCTGCGTCAAAGGTGAAACCCATCTTTTCTTCTCAGTCGATGTGTTAGTCCTACCCATTTCCTCCTCCGAAAGCATTCTGCTTCTAACGTCGCTTTTGCACTGCCACCATAATAGACGTTCGACCGTGCGACGGTGTCATGCAATGACGTCATCTGATGACGAGTTATTCGTACATCACTCGTATCGACTCCGACGTCTTGGGACGCCAGTGGTCAGTTTTCCCGCTTGATGAGGCTTTCGCTCTAATAAGTAGCCATCTTAATTCGGCGCCCCATTACGCAAACTATATAGGTATGCCGCCAACATCACCTTTCTTTTTTTACTGGTGAAGAAATCGTTTAAGCGACCGAGAGCCATTTTTTTTTTAGTCCAAATGTACGTGAAGGTATATATGTATAATGCAACGACTGTGCGCAATGGTCCGTCGAACAGCTTCCCGAGCGGCGCTGCCTGCACATGCACGGAATCCGGCGACTGTATATAGAAGGCGCCGGTGTGGTGCGTCGGTGTGGCATCCATGTTCGACCCGCGGCGCTTCCGCGGCGAGGGCCCTGACACCGCCCTGCCGCTTCTTCTTCGACGCCGGATCGATTCTACGCCGATCGTGCGGCAGGTGCCACCCGCTGGGTTGTTTTTTTTTTTTTTTTTGGCCTTGCTGCTTTCATATATGTATATGTGTATGCTCACATGGTGACGAGATATTGTCGTCGTTGTACGAGTGGTTGGGCTCACGCTGTTTTAAGGCATTTTTTTTTTGCGCTTCATCCGCCTGTATTCTGTTATTCTGTTACGAGGTGTACGACTTTTTTAACCGTTTTAGCCGAAAATGTCGACCTAACAGGGCGTTTCACTAATTAAGTCGCATGACTTCAGCTACCGTATGTATTTGTGTCCTTCGAGCACTCGTTGACTGTATCTGGCTAATGCTATATAGCTGGTATTGGCTAAATTACAGCCGATTTGAACTATGTTAGCCTAAAGGGTTATATCTTATAATTTGTAACACTCACTATCAATTGTTGTAACACCAACATGGTCTCGCTTTAATGATTGAGTTGGCTAACTTTTGTTAAGGTTTTTTTTTTCTGTGCTTACGAATGGTTGGGTGAATGGGTGTTTGGTACGTGATCACAAGTCTCCCGGGTTTTTTTATCCCAACGTTCAAAGTCTATAGCGCGAAAAATGGACATTGCTTTGATAAGATGGGCAGCACTTCCGGCGCCGGCCTTGTGTAATGTCTGAAAACGGTCAACCCTTCCAGATTAGTGTGTATACTTCCCTGTGATTATGCAGTATACGAGATTGCTCTGCATATGAATAGAACCTTTATTTTTATATAACTTGTCTCACGTTGTTTGTGGGGACAGCGGTTGCAACTGTTGTGCATGGTGTTTGGTCTTTCTTATGATGATGACATGTGTATGCTGCACTTGCCAGATATAATTGATTCTATGGAGAGAAATCTCGATGATGTCCTGAACGCCGCCTGGAAATGAAAGCACATTGTCAGAAACGTACACGCTGGTGAGGTGGCCGGCTATCTGATATGCGTGTAAGAGGTGGCATGTCTAGCTCGTTCACTCTAAAAATAAAAACGGGTCATTTGATCCCCTTTTGAGAGTCCTGTTTTGACACGTCTTGTTAAAGAAGCGCACTTCAACTCTCTTCTGGGGGTCGCTACATACTCTCTTCTGAGAGTTGTGTGAACTACAAGAGAGTCTCATTAAAAATATTCGTGTATACGGGTCAAGCCAGGGCTATACCCGGAATGAGTCCCACATTATTTTTCTCATTTTTTTTAGTGTTCTTATGTCCGCCATGGTGGATCAGTGGATACGGTGCTCTGCTGCTGAACCGAAGGTCGCCGGTTCGATTCCGGTCGCGGCGGTCGCATTTCAGTGGAGGCGAAATGGTTGACACCCATTGTGCTTTGCGATATCAGTGCACGACAAAGAACACGAAATTTCCGGAGACCTCGACTACTGCGTCTCTCATAATTCTATCGTGGTTTTGAGACGTGAAACCCTCAATTATTATTATTATTATTATTATTATTATTATTATTATTATTATTATTATTATTATTATTATTATTATTATTATACGGACGTGCGATTTCGGGAGCGGAAATGTGACCAACTGCACCGCATGACGTCAATTTTCTCGAAAGACTACGGTTGTGGCATCGTTTTCTCGTGCTGCTTACTTGGAATGTCAGGTGGTAAGGAACGCATTGAAAATAAATTAATGCGCTGGTTCTTGCTGCTGTATTACCCTGTAAACGCCTTTCTCGGAACGTATTCTTACAAATATAAGTGTACTTGCCCCCCAAGGATAGTGCTGACTTTCGATAATCCTTTACACATAGAAAATTGTACGACGATGATGTTTTTTTTTTTCAGTGCATTTATCGTGATATAAATTTCCGGCATATGTCTGTGTATACTTTAAGCATTTTTTTTCCGCTGCTCTGGGTGGAAGGTTTTTCAAGAAGAGATGTATTATCTGCTTGATATGAAACATTCCTCTCGTCAATCACTTATCTTCTGTTATGTTCGTTTGTCTGTTAAATGAGCATCTACCACAATCGTTTTTATCGCAACCTATACCGCACTATTTTGTTGGTCGACCTGTACACCTTTTTCCTGAATATGAGAGAAAACACCAAAGTCATCTTCAAGAAGCATGTACAGTGCAGTTGAACACACTTGAGCTATACGCAGAACTCGATGAGATGAAATGGCGTCAGGTTGATATTCGCACGTTGTGGATGAACGTGCCCTAGCTATATACTTTGTCACGGGTGTACGTATTCAAAACTGGTTCAAAACTTTTGTTTGTTTGTTTTTCTTTTCGAGCGAAATGTTTTGTTCGCACGTGTGTACAAAGCGTCATATATGGCATTGAGCGATTGTCGCTTGCAACAGACACGGTTGCGCCATGCATGTATGGCACGACACGAGAAGGTCACGTGCGTTAAATCTGCACAGATGCTCTCGTTCTTTTTTTTTTCTATTCATATTATTTTTATTTAATTGGCTGATATGTGGAGTTTAACGTCCCAAAACCACCATATGATTATGAGAGACGCCGTAGTGGAGGGCTTCGGAAATTTTGACCACCTGGGTTCCTTAACGTGCACCCAAATCTGAGCACACGGGCCTACAAAATTTCCGCCTCCATCGGAAATGCAGCCGCCGCAGCCGGGATTCGATCCCGCGACCTGCGGGTCAGCAGCCGAGTATCTTAGCCACTAGTTCACCGCGGCGGGGCTTTATTAATTTTCTTAATCATTTGACTGAGTCTCCAAGTCTCCATTTGCTGCGGTTTGACTTTCAAAATTTATACCTCGAAAGGGTAGCTTTTCATGATTTTGGGGGTTTAATAATAATCCGAAACCGTGATATGAAGGACGCCTGTAGTGGAGGTCCCCGGAAAATTCGACCACAGTGGCCGGGATTCGATTTCGCGGCCTTCGCGTCAGCAGGTCGCGGGATCGAATCCCGGCCACTGTGGTCACATTTTGATGGAGGCGAAAATGTTTGACGCTAGTGTACTTAATTTAGGCGCATGTTAAAGATTGTCGAAATTTCCGGACTCATACCTTGGTTTTCGAACTTGAAACCCCAATTATTATTATTATTATTATTATTATTATTATTATTATTATTATTATTCGGTTCAGCATTCGAGCACCGTAAGTATATACTTATCCACTATGGCGGGTTCTTTATTCCAACTGTTCATTGGACGATGCAATCTGTCTGGTAAACGCATGTCCTTATCTATTGCGGATGACTGCTTGCATGCGCAATGTGCAGAAAGCGAGCAAAACAGTTTCTCTCCCGGAAATAGTCTGCATGCGAACAGCAGCTGTTTGTTGCCGCTCTTTTGTGTGCGTATGCGGTGCGCTGTGGTCGCAGTGCGGTTCGAAAGTCACCCGGCAACAGCCGAATGCATGCATACATCAGTGTTCGTAGCGGTCCTTGAAACCCTTGAATATCGTAATGACATTTTCAAGGCCTTGAATACCCTTAAAATCGTCTGGGATCCTCAGAAGTCCTCGAATTTCGGCAATCAAAGTTTCTTCATTCATAAATTAGTGGAATTTTTGCGTGTCCGCCAACTATGTGTTCTCAAGCCAACAAACCATTCAATCAAATCTGTTTCACTAGCCATATTGCGGTGTTCTAGTATTGTGAAAAAGGTACTCTTCTATAGTACACTGTATATAGTTGTGATAGAGCTTGCGTGGTTACAGCAGCAACGGAGCTAATCCTGGCTTTTTTATGGACATTGTGCAAGTGTGCGCGGATATTCACAGTCACGTCGCTTATGGTGGAACTATGCCGGGCAAGTGCAAATTTCAAGCACCTTGGTTATGCATTGCTGCTTATAGGGAGTTCATTGCATGCCTGGTACGCCAAACTGGCATCAGGCAAAGTCTTCCTATGTAGGAAGAGCTTCGACGTGTTATTGAATGGAGAATCTGCTCTTAAATGTCACATGAAGATTGCGAAACACATTGAGAACAAACACAGTGACCACAGTCCATGGTAACTTGAGTGCGGTCATGGTGCCAGCCATACAAATAAAGTATAAATTTTTATGTTATAAAAAGCGGTGGTGTCATTTTCTGCAGTGTCAAGTGTTATTTTAGGTGCTCGAAAAGTATTTGTTAGGTCCTTGAAACTCCTTGAAAACGCTTGAATTTTGTTTCACTCAGGGGCTATGAACCCTAATACATGCATGCAATGATTGTGTTCCGTTTTGACGGGGCATTCCGCGCGGTACTGTTGCTTGCTGCTTCCGTCGTATATACTATATATCGCTTGCTGCTTTCGTCTTCCTTCAGCCGCGTTTGGAGTCGAGTAAGTCTGGTTTAAAACGAACTTTCGCGTATCATATACAAAATGGCTGTAGTCATCATTAATTCGTGTGGTCTTTTCGTGCACTATAATAGCATGCGCCAATTAGACGTGTCGAACATGTTAGACTCGTTCCCGGAATTAGTGGTAATCTATTACAGTTTGAATGATTAATGAAAAAAAAAAGGATGGTGATGTATAGCTGCAACTGCTTCGGCTGGAACATATATGTGGTCCAGCGCAGCGTAACGTCGTGCAACACGTTACCATGCAGGTATTTCTATAATCACTATAGCTGTGTAGCAGTTTCTCGAATCACAGGGGGGCGTGTGCGCTGAAAATGCTACATAGCTATAGCATTTTCAGTGCGCATGCTCCCCTGTGCTTCGAGAAACTGTTTTGCGCTGATGCCGAGCCACTTAAAATTATCTATAAATAGCTGTAAGTTTGGACACCGGTGGAAGGCGCCGTGTTTGTAGCTCTGTCTTTTGGGGCATGCATCGACTAAAGGCGGAGTCACTTCAGCTTCTTATTTGCTTGACAACGCTCTCCCGTTCACTACGGTACAAGGTATACTATGTGAAAATAATTGTAGTTTATTTCGAAAACAGTGCTCATTTTTATTTTTCATTTGTCTCACGTATGACCTGAATTCACGTTGTGAAGATGAAGTGCGCCCGTTCATATTCAATTTGCACCAAACGCCCCGGAAGTTGTCACGACCAACTGCAACCTCTTTTGTGCCATACAGAGTAACCAGGCCACGTGGCCCGCATGGGAACAAAACGACCGTTAGTCTTATCTTGCGACAGATAAATGCGCATTTTTTTTCTCTCTTTTCACTTTTCATTCGTTTTTCAGCTGCGTGTTCTTCACTTGCAGCATTGCGACGTTGGAAATCGTTTCAGGGGCCGAATGCACTGGAAAGTTTAAATAAACAACGTGTGCGTGTGAGCTATGGAATATACCAAAGAAAAGCTTAATCGATTTAGTGGTTACCAGGGCCAATGGGGAAGCTAATCATTTTGGCATGGTGCCAGTTTAGGCGTATTGACCAGTTTTCGGTGTCCTATAGTTGAAAGATGTTGCCATTATACACGTGATTGTGAAGGGGGGAATATACAAACACGGAAAAAAAAGGGGGGGGGGCAGCAAATGTGAAAAAGGGACAGTTTCCGTGTGTGCATGTTTTTTGTTTTCCTATTTCGTCTATAAGCTCTGGAAATGAATCGAAGTTAGATATTCCAACTATCCTAGCAAGCTAGTTTAAATTACAGATTGTCGTTTTCTTATTCGCGGCGAATATATTATTTGCCGTCATTGATATCCCGCGTGTTTAGTACGCAGCTGTCATAGTTTTGCTCTGTTTATGTATATACGCTATGCCTGTATAAAAGACGTATTCATCTTCCATATAAACACTGCGCAAAAGTGACGAGAGCCGCAGAGATGCGGAGGGTGCGCACGCATATACACACGCTGATGTATCACGCGTGAAGTGAGTATATATATACGTTGACGTCACGAGATTATTCACGTACCGTAAACGCCATATTGCTGTAGGATTCGTGGCTTAATACACTGCGCCTCTGGTGTACCAAACGCATCGAGACGAGGCGCAGCTTTTCAAAGCTATATACGAAATGTACGACCATGATATGATATGTGGGGTTTAACGTCCCAAAACCTGATGATTATGAGAGACGCCGTACTGGAGGGCTCCGGAAATTTCGACCACCTGGGGTTCTTTAACGTGCACCCTAATCTGAGCACATGGGCCTACAACATTTTCGCCTTTATCGGAAGAAATGTACGACCAAATGACAGCGTTGATGTATGTACTAAGGTCGCGGATCTAATCCCAGCCGCGGTATATATCTCGTGGTATATAGACGTCCGCGTGTTTAGATTTGCGTGCCCTTTAAACAAGCCCAGGCTGTCAAAATTTTTCAAAGCACTACGCGTACTACGGCTTTTCGGGTCTCCCGTAATCGTATCATAGTTTTGGGACGTAACACCCCGGCAGTTATGATTATTAATTTATGTGCCCTTGTAGAAGAGCATATCAGTTGCTATATATACATTAGTTTATATAGATATGCTTATAGTTTTTTCCGCTGCTGACGCTTTTTTGCTCTTGACCGGTTAGTTGTCGGAACGACAGTACGTTTACGTTATCAACAATGCGTGAGCCAATATGTTTCTTTGAAAATAAATATGAGAACATCGCTTGCGCCTTCTAGTGCTCTTAAGCAAACACACAAGCAAGGGGGGCTGCGTGAGGTTTTCGCGCATCATGTTCGTAGGAAACTGTACGCTGCTCGAGCGCTGGTGCTCAACATATATTCCCGAATAACACGTATACATATGCACCTCGGAAGCTGATCTTCATGTACCATCTTAGTTTGATTCCAGGTGAAGTGCTGGCTGTAGCCAAGAAACTAAATTATAAAAATGGTCTATACCTTCCTATATCTGGCGATTTGAGCATGACATGATGAAGAGTGATATACTATATATGGGTGCGCAGTGGTATCGTGGGCATAAAGTCTATATAGACGCACACCTCGCAGCGCACATGTCGGTCTTATCAATTTCGGTGCTCATGCTGGCTGCGTTTTCTGCGCTTCATGTTATAATTTCGATGACGACTGCATTCGCCGTCCTGCAGTCACGACAAGTGTGAAGTAACTAACATACAACAGACCTGTCCACCGATAACTTCGCGGTAAACTGTCTTTTTTTATTGTTATCTTCGTCCTATGGGCGCACTCGTGCCATCAGTGAACGCAGGTTGATTTGCGAGCGAGTCAAGATAGATTAAAACATGTGTGGTCGTTTTCTCGTTCGAAGCATTCGTGACTTGACGTGCTTCAAGAGCGGACGTGTATACTGTATACACTATGTCAATTTATGGGAGCATGCATATGCTCAGAAAGTTCATCGCATAAAACTCCGAGCTGAGTTATTTCGCTTTCTCTTTTTTGTGTTTTTATGTCGCTTTATGCCGACGACATACATGGTCACACGCGAATCGCATTCCCGAAATTTTCAGGTGTCTGTATACAGTTCCATGATTGGTCATTCATTGTGCTGATGCGCGCCCCCTGCATGGCCCACTGATGTCTATGAGGACGCGTCGCCTAAGCCATTCATGAAAAAAATGTGTGTTACGTAATGCTACCTTTGTGAATACATACAGACTCTGGTTTTTATATAGCCCTGTCGCGCGTCACGTGTAGATAATACTGTTTATGTCTAAATCAATCAACTTATACTTCGATACGAGTACATTTCAATCGGGCGCCCTGTATGCATGTACTATATAATATGCTAACACCTCGATCTCGATGTTCTTCCTTTCGAAGTTGTCATACGCTGCTCGCAACTGGCCTATCTTGCTGATAACGTGGGTGCAGCATTTATCAGTCCTCTGACGAATTGCTCGGACAGAAAAACAATTTGATATAACGTTGTTACGTGTCAATAATAATTTGTGCCATGGAGGCAAGGAATGGGGTGTATCAACGTACCAAATGTTTTCCAAGACAACCTTGACCAATTATAAAGCACACAACCGCGTTTGTCCACACTATACATTATGCGAACATAACTTTCTCGAATCTTGGTATAATATCTGCGTGGGTGAAATCGGGATATTTGTTTGGAACCTTCTGAATAAGTGTCGATTAAGATGTTTAAAAGCGAGGTGTTTTAAATTGTTTGCTCGAAAATCTGTTTAGAAAGTCGATATGTACTTGGCTGAATGTCAGGCATTTGCACACTGTCTACTTGGATGTAGCTCAGTTTTCGGCGCTCGAAAAAGTGTTGGGCTCGCGAAGAGACGCACCCATCCGCGCCATGACGGTCGGCAAGGCGGGAGGATGCTGCTTGGCTGTTATCGATCCAAGATGGCCGGTTCGTGTTTCGCGTGGGTTGTGGTCGCGGCGAGCCTTTTTCTGGCGCGATCGCCTCATATGTCTAACACCTTCCTTTCCTTGAGAACAAAGAAGTCTTCTCAATGTTAGCTCCATCTATACAACGTTGCCGCTTGTAAAATCATGTCGTGGGTGTGTCGCCTTTGAGCAGGGAGAGGCGATTTGCGCTTAGAAGTAGAATTGTACATACCAGAGACTGAAATATTCACGTCAGCTACGCTACTGTGTATACATTTCCGGTGTTGTTTTACAGTCAACTTTTTGTCGCGCTTTTTGAAGTGAACTCTGCGTATTGCACGTAAATCCCGAACCCCCGAAAACATTTCAAGTTCTCGTCGAGAGGCACAGCGGTCACGGTGTCTGTATGTTGAAAAAAGCCGATCACTTCGTTATACATTCAATAGCTTATGACTGCTCTATAGATACTTGAACAAACGTTGCCCCGCCGTGGTGGTCTAGTGGCTAAGGTACTCGGCTGCTGACCCGCAGGGCGCGGGTTCGAATCCCGGCTGCGGCGGCTGCATTTCCGATGGAGGCGGAAATGTTGTAGGCCCGTGTACTCAGATTTGGGTGCACGTTAAAGAACCCCAGGTGGTCTAAATTTCCGGAGCCCTCCACTACGGCGTCTCTCATAATCATATAGTGGTTTTGGGACGTTAAACATCACATATCAATCAACTTGAACAAACGTTGTAGCTGAATGTTGTTATCAATGCTCGTTATTTCCGCGTGGTCGTTGTTGTACCTGTGCTCACGTGTATAGGGCTCGTTACCATGGAACCACAAACCACACACTCATTTTAGCAGCTGTGAAAATAGCGTGTTTACTCGCTTTCATTACAAGCTACAGGGGACGTGGGGCCAATCTGCGGCCAGAGTTTAATGGGGGTGAAACGCGAAAAAAAAGAAGACAGCTGTTCCTTTTAGATATATGTAAGCGCGTTGAAAAACCTGAGATTCAAATGAATTCGCAGTCTCTCACTGTGTGGCGTGTTTATAATCGCACACATGGATTCGGTACAAGACACAAGATTGTTCAGCTGTACTACATGCCATGCTTTGATGATGAAGTCATTTGCGTCTGGTATTTCACATATAGAAAAGCTAGTTGTGCTTGGCGTGTCATCACATCTATCGCGATGACTGTATACATGCAACACTCTATAGCCAGTTCGGCTTCTTTTTTTTTAGGCCGGTGGGGCGCCAGAAAAAATTGTCGTAACTATATAATGGCTCATTTTTGGGTATACTTTCTTGTACCCTTAATTTTGAGCAATATTATAAAAATCTGGTGACGTCGTACCAGCTTGCGATCGCATGGTGCCGAAACGTGGCAGAGAAACATCGTATATAGTTCCAACTTCGTAATTTGGCGCTTTGATTACGCAGATAGTAAACTTTATTTAAAAGGATTGCGCATCGGTCAAGCATCACGTAAAGGCCTATGGTGGTGACTACATAACGTAAATAACAACACTTCATAACCTGCCAGTCAAGCGTGTCTCGCGCTCACAAAAACTAAATTCTTTTGGATCCCTGGCTGGGACTGACTGAGAATTGTCTCGTGGGGGCCTCATTATGCAGATCAGGTATATATTGCTGAAAGTTCCTTTAAATGGCCCCGAAAGCACTCAGATTTTCAAGACGCGAGATTGCTTTTCTTTGCGCCGTCTCTATATATCCTCCTCGTCGCCACTTATTTGTAAAACACATGACAATGTAACCATCAAGCGTTGAGCCTATCTTCATTTCGCGCTTTTACGTCTACACCCTCTTTGCTGCGCTCGTGCGTTCAAAATGCACAAAACGAAGGGAAATGAGTTGATCGCACTTGATCACGCGAGACAAGGCAACAGGCGTGTCCTATGGCATGGAAAAGTGTGAGGTATATAGGAGGCAACTGACAACTGATACCCCTCGTACATTTACCAATCAAGAGCTTAATTCATCGTGACGTCACGTGAGCAGACTGCTTCTTGCGTCACGAATCGTGCCGAAAAGACTGGAAACGCCAGTATAGAGAATCGCTCGTTCTTTGCATTACATATGCGGAGGTTGTTTAGAGGCCCTTCAAAGCGCAGTCGGAGTGAGAGAATCGAAAGTGCTCCGCATTCTCAGTGTTCTGCACTCATGGACATAGCAAATCAAGTATATATCCTACACGTCAGGCACAGACACTAACTCCAGCGCACAAGAGGCAAACGCGGCAACACAAGCGATATATATCTAACAATTGTTGGCGCCTTTCCCTCTGGCGACCTGGCATTTTATAGTCATCTCCTTAGAATGGCGTATCCCACCAATCGATACTTCCGAAATATACGACGAACTGCATATGCCATCTCTTATATATACGCTTAGGTACAGACTGACGACTATGGGCTCGGCATCACGTAAATTTCTTCCTTGACCATAACTCATGTGACCATAACTGTGACAAAGTGACCATAACTCATGCTTCAATTCCAGCAACTGTGACTCTGAGCGCACTCTTTGTGCAGTCTATAGACTCATTTTTATTGGCACGAATTCTAGTCATTTCAAAAAAAGTAATGAGAGACGCGTGAAAAGAAGGGCCTTTTTTTTTTCTTTTTGGTAGCGCAAACGCTGATCATGTATGAAATTATTGCTAAAGTAAAAAAAAAACATGCTGCAGTAATATTGCTTAAATTATAATTTTGAGCGGTTTGTGTGTCGCATTTTACATTTTTGGCGAGCGGGTTTTGTTCTTAGCTATTTAAATAAAATTGAAGTGCACGGCTTTCACACATACGTGGTAATTTTGGCTATTTTAATGTCCTTCGCTCAAGATTGGTATATGCTTCTTATTCTAGTTTTTCCAGTTGGCTAGCTATTTTCTTCCGTCTTTTCGATGTGACAACCACGTTCATAAAGTTTATCCAGTTCATGGGATCACAATGGTATAATAATATCAGAATATAGCTATATGCATTCTCGCGCCAGCTTTTTCGCTCACGTATACATTATAATCAGCAGACGCTCATTGAAATCACCATTCTGGGAAGTGGTATAGGCGTGTTATATGGCCTGTCTGCCTTGTGGAGGGCCTTCTAAGTCCTTCACGAGAAAGAACTGAAGTCTATACAGCGCAGTTTGTGAAGCAAATTGGTGGCGCAGAGGTATAAAAATGATTATTCAATAGTACAGCGATTTTTATTTGTCAATTAATGGTATATCCTTTTTTTTTAATCTCACAACAAATACTAAATATGCCAACACTACAAGACATGTCAAGACAACAATGAACAAAAGGTGTTGCACACTTTGTTTTCCCTTGGCCTTTGAATGCAAGCTTGCACGACGAGAGAGACGTATACAGGCATACATCGGTATTTACATTCTACGGTGTTACGTAAACTACATATACATACGGGACCCCTGTACGGAATTACAAGAATGCCTGCTATATGTCTACTCGCAAATGTCTGCCTTGCCGCGCATGTATATATGACACATTCATTCTGTTACAAGCGAGAAGACGGAAGAGGAATATAGGTAACGGACGAGAGCTTTTGTGCATTGAGCTGTGGCATTCACCTTCGTGGTATAGTCTGTGAAGACTGCGTCTACATCACTGTTCGATGTAAAGGAAAAGCGACATATTGGCGTATTAGTTCCGGAGAGAGTTCGCAACAGCCACGTCATGCACGGTTCGCTCACGTATATATACGAACGTAATTTGGTCCGAGAGTCTGAATTGGCGTATATAGGTCGAGGGAAACGAACTAATATCCGACACTCGTGAAAAATACAAGCCTTCACTTTCATCTAACTCGTTCGGAAATGAGACGCTTGCAAGCGTACACGGAAAAATGTCAACGTTTCGCCCTTGTTTAAGGAAAAATTAATCCGCGCTGTTTAGATTGAGTCACGTCTCGCGCGTGTTTCACATGCGCACGCTGAGCCCGTCAAAACAATGACACGTCTAATGTGGACTGTTCCTGAAAGCTTCATGCTTGCGACCCCAGCGCTGGCACGTATAGCGAAGCGGTTATGAAGTAAGGAATTAAAGCCAGACATTGTTGCCGATTTCTGATGTTGTTGGCTGCAGTCTGACTGACAGGCTCTCGGCGGCTTGTTCATGTCGAGGGTGACTCGTCAAAATGGTTTAACGGCTGGTCGTATCAAATGTGAACGCGTCCAGCTATAGCTTCAGGTGCGTCATTTTCTCGTTCAACTATAATGTTTTGAACGTTATAGATTCGCAGCACATAGTCGCAAAAGGTAAATGAAATTATACGCGTGCCGAATGGGTTAATTGTCGCTGCATGAAGTCTGTGGGCTTGTGATAACTCGCCGTCAGTTGATGGCCAGCATTTTTCTGTTGCCACATCTAAACGAGAGTATACGTTTTTCAGTGCAACTTGGTTTCTGCACATTGATTTCTGAATCGTTCTCTTACACTGCAGCATGCGCAGAGGAACTTGATTTTACCCAGGCCTATAGCTGTACATGCAAGCACGCTTACGATCGCGCGCCTGTGAATTCATAATCATCTTTGCGTCAAATTGATGCAGGTTATAAGCTATAGCGACTATTCCTTCGGCATTACAAGACTTGGCCTGACATGTGTTTGTCTCACATGTTTTTTGCTAAAGTAATGCTGTCAATCACACGTTAAGGAGCCTGGTTAATCTCTCGGCCAAGGGCAGCCATAGTTCGTTTTGCGTCACTATAGGAATATCCCAGTGCACTGACTCGGCTATTGCGTGGCATCGTCGTCGCTTTTTATTTCTGTTAAGAATGACAGTCGAAGACAGCCCAGAAATGACATGCACTGCAGACACTGGACGTCGCCACGTGCGACCTCTTTCGGTGACCTGCATGATAAAACTATCGGGCTTTACGGGGACTAGTCTGGCGAGAGACCTATGTGTATGCATACATCTATAGCACAATAAATACCTACAGGGGGCGTGCAGAGCGACTATACTCTGAAGTGTCGGGCCGCAACAGAGAGTGATGTCATTCCCCATGTCGCCTTCGTCCGTTCAAGGTCTGTATCACTGCATCCGCGAAGTGGCCATCACTCGCACACAGCGCTGCTGGACGTATGGCCACCGTCGCATTTTGATGGCCCACCCGCAGACTCGCGGAGACACCGTTGGTGTGCAACACGCGTGGCCACCGCAATCCGGGACGCTGCGCTCGGTCCGAGTATACGCGAAACCGGTCGGGCACTGCAGTTTCGAGAGTTTCCGAATCGCTCTCCGCAAAGGGAGCGTGCACTGTCTGTAGGACTGGCGAATTGCACGATCACAGGCTCTTAAGTATCCACAAATCGGCAAGCTCAACGGCGCCGCCTGCGTATCAGCAGCGTCAGTTCAGAGCTTTTCCAGCGACCTGGGATTGGTGAGCAGCTCTCGCGTGAGCCTCCACGTCTGTTTGGCCGCGTTCTCGAGCGCCCCTGCCGACTTTCCCTTGAAGAGGTCCAGGTGTGGCAGGAAGTAGTGGGGGCAGCGGCGACACTGCAGGCACGAGATGAGCTGCAGCAGGATGCCGTTGAGACGGTCTCCGAGGCACGCGTCGTCCCACTCCAGCTCTCGCGGGTGCTTCTCGCACTCGTACAGCAGCAGCGTCTTGAGGTGGTACGCGGACACCGGGTTTCCCGGCAGGTCCAGGTGCCTGTCCCGCAGAGTCTTGAGCACGCTCAGGCATCGCCGGCGGCAGCCCCCCGAGAGGAGCCTGTTCTCGGCGTCGAGGAAGCTGAGGACCCAGGCGTCGCCCTCCATGGACGACTGCTTGCCCTGCAGGGTGGCGCACTCCTTGGAGAGCAGGTCGAACCCTTCGGCCTTCACCTCGGCCACCAGGTTCGGGTTGGGCCACGGTATGTGCGCCACGGGCCAGTGGGCCGCCGACCGGGGCCACAGTCCGGCGCAGCGGAACGCTGGCGTTATCTGCACCACGTATCGCTCGCGGATCCGCAGCCGCACCTCGCTCGTGTCGGCCAGCATCTTGACGCTGTCCCTGTAGCTGCACTTGTCGCACGCTTGCGCCACGAGCGTCTGGAAGCGCGAGCGGATCTTGCGAGCCGAGAGGTAGCCGGAAGCGGTGATGAATTCCACCCAGAGCGACATGGAGCGCTTGCGGCCGTCGCTCAGCTTGAGCACGGCGCAGCCGGGCAGCGTGCCGTCGTCCACGAAGTTGAACACGCCCATCTGGTTCAGGTAGAGCACGGCCTCGAACTCCGTGGGCGAGATGACCTCCATGCCCTCGTAGTGGCCGTTGCAGTCGTTCAGCGAGGAGATGAATCGCGGCTCCTGCACCTCGACCTCCTTGAGCACGTCCTGCACAACGCGGCACACCTCGCGCAATGTCTTGGCGACGCCCGCCTTGCGAGTCTGCACGCGCTCGCCGTAGAACTTGTTCAGCTGGTAGAGAAGCTTGGACTGGGCGCCCATCATGTCCGACGGAACGAGCATGGTGACGATGCCTGCCTCGAGGCCCGCCACGAGCTGCACGCCGCTTCCCCTTGCGCTGCTTCTCAAGCCGGCGTGCTCGTTGCTCGGCGTTTCGGCATGGAACGCGACGGCGGAAGGCAGCAGCGATTGCGGTGCGGGCTAGGCCGGCCTCTTCCGAACGAGCGGCCAGCTCCGCCCATGACTCCGCCTCCGTGGCTGGCGCGTTGTTGCCGCCGCTCGCGCCGGGGAGACGCACTCCCCCCTCCTCCTCCGTCGGTGCGCCGGCCACCCGGCGTTGTTGCCGCTGTCGGGCTAGCGCAGCGCGGGCGCCTTTCCACGGCCACGCCGCAGTCGCGACGAGGGTTCTCCTGTACAGGGCCCCTCGGTTGCGGCCCCGGCTGCTTTCAGAGCCATGCTAACCTCGGGTCTTCATTGTTTAAGCCGGTCCTTGGAAGTAATACGGCGTCGTCTACGTGTCACGCTTGCGGCGCTAATAGGATGTTCTAGAACAGGGTAGGCAAAGCTTGGCGTTAGCATTTATGGACACGGTGCATTCGTTATACATAACCTGCTGTCCCCAAGTTACGAAAATGGCGCCCCGTATTCAACTAACGCTAGTGCTGCGGAACATAGTACAAAATTCTGTTGTGTTCATCCCGATGCGTAAAAGGAGGCAAAGCCCGGATTCACCAAGGATCTATTGAGTAGCTAGATTATATGCTAGTGAGTAGCAGGTTACTATAGTGAGCAGAAGAAAAAAGACGGTTCGAAACAATTGGCATGATCCGATCTCGGGCCACCCTTATTATTGCACGGGCGCCTGTAAGCACGAAGATTTTTATTCATTGTCGTTTTGCAGACCACATTGAACGCATTTTCTCTAACATCTCATGCATTGTTGCAACGATACAGATAGAGAGAGCTAACGAGATTGTCGTCGCGCACCTTATACGAAGTTGTCTGTCAAGCCGTATCTTCAGCTTCCACGGGCTCCATCAACGCTGGGTATTTTGAAACCCTTCGTTTACTACTTCGGGGAATTCCGTGACGTGAATAGTGCACAGCATAGGTAAACAGAAATTAGTAATCCAAGTTATCAGACACCTCTTAGGAAAAAAGGGATGATATACATTTCCTCATCTTACTTCGCGCGTGCCCTCAACCGTGCAGTTTGACTAACTCGTAGTTGTAACTATCACGTACACAAAGCTGACCTGAAATTTTGTTGTTGTTTTTTGCGTGGCAGAAACAACATTTATAATTAATACTCCTGTTGCTGTAGAAAATAAGCAGGTCACCTTTATGTACAAATTGTTACATATTACAATCCGCATAAAAGTGTGTGATCATTGTGCCAAATATATACGTGGTTCATCCCACATAAGGGAGCACTTCCGCATATAAGGGTCCACTTGATATGTCATATATGGTGTGGTCGCGCCTTATAAGGCCAGGTTTGACTCTATATGAGCCAACCGCGTCATATATGTCTGTGTATAACCCCATACATGAACCGACACCGCCAGATATACATCCATATATGGTAAATGGAAGCCACTTACGCTGACATATATGCTTATATGTGGCCACATATAACCTTACCTATATAAGTACTATATATGAAATTTCCGTCAGGGTCACTCCATGAGTTTACATATATACTTACTCACTCTTTTTCCTACCGATCTGTGAGTTTCAGCCCCATCGAGTGTTCGACTGAAAGAAATTCTGACAAGTCCGAGTCCGTGCATCTGAGCTCGGCTGAGCGTAATTCCGGATAATCTGAGTATAAATGAGTCTGGGTTGTGAGATTCAGTCTGAATGAGCTGGGCTGAGCTGGATTTTGACGAGTCCGAATTAAAGCAATTGAGTAAAATTCTGACGGGCATGAGTTAGACCTATAGTTTGAATGAGCCGGGCGGAGTCGGATTTGGCGAGTCTGAATAAATGAAACTGAGTAAAATTCTGATGGGTATGAGTTGGGGATATATAGTCATGGGCTGAGTTGGGTTTTGATGAGTGCGAATAAATGCAATCGAGTAGAATTCTGACGGGCGTAAGTTGGAGCTATAGTTCGAATGAGCCGAGTGTAGTCGGATTTGGCGAGTCCGAATAAATGAAACTGAGTAAAATTCTGATGGGTATGAGTGTGCTATATATAGTCAGAATGAGCCGGCTGAGCTAGATTTTGACGAGTCCAAATAAACGCAATTGAGTATAGGATACTGATGGGCATGAGTTGGAGCTATAGTCCGTATGAGCCGGGCTGAGTTGGATTTTGACGCATCTGAATAAACGCAATTGAGTAGAATTGTGATGCGCATGAGTTGGAGCTATAGTCCGAATGAGCCGCGCTTAGTTGGATTTTGACAAGTCCGAATGACCGAAATTGAGTAAAATTTGATGGGCATGAATTGGTGATATTTAGTCAGAATGACCCGGGCTGACTTTCATGGATTTTGACGAGTCCGAATAAACGCAATTGAGTGTAGAATTCTGATAGGCACGAGTTGGAGCTATATAGTCAGAAAATTATTTTTGGACGTTAAACCCCACATAACAATCAATCAAAGCTATAGTCAGAATGAGCCGGACTGCGATGGATTTTGACGGATCCGAATAAACGCATTAAGGTAGAATTCTGATGGGCATGAGTTGGTTCGAACGAGCCGGGCTGAGCTGGATTTTGACGAGTCCGAATAAACACAATTGAGTAGAATTCTGAAGGGCACGAGTTGGAGCTATGTAGTCTGAATGAGCCGAGTTGAGGAGGATTTTGACGAGTCCGAATAAACGAAACTGCAGTAAACTTTTTTATTGGAATGAGTTGGAGCTATATATATATAGTCGGCCGAATGAGCCGCGCTGAGTTGGATTTGGACGAGTCCGAATAAACGCAATTGAGTGGAATTCTGATGCGCATGACTTGGAGCTATAGTTAGCATGAGCCACCCTGCGTTGGATTTTGACGAATCCGGATAGACGCAATTGAGTAAATCGTGATGAGCATGAGTTGGAGCTATAGTCCGAATGAACCGCGCTGAGTTGTATTTTGACGATGCCGAATAAACGAAATCGAGTAAAATTCTGATGCGCATGAGTTGCAGCTATAGTCAGAATGACCCGGGCCGAGTTGGATTTGGACGAGTCCGAATAAACGCAATTGAGCGGAATTCTGATAGGGACGAGTTGGAGGTATAGTCCAAAAATTATTTTTTGACGTTGAACTCCACATAACAATCAATCAAGGCTATAGTCAGAATGAGCCGGACTGAGTTGGATTTTGACGGATCAGAATAAACGCAATTGAGTAGAATTCTGATGGGTATGAGTGGGAGTGAGGTTTTACGCAGGTGATTGTGTTACTTACAAATCAATACACAGTATGGACGATATTTGTGCTTTACAGCGTGATCTTGACACTGTGGTAAGGTGGTATGAGAATTGGAAGATGTGTTTAAATTTAAAAAAGATGTTTTTTTTTACCAGAAAACGCAAACCTCTTCACTCATCGGACATTTTGTCGGAGCACAACTTGACCGTGTTGAACATTTTAAATACCTTGGTGTATACTTGTCTGCCGATTTAGCTTGGAGTAAGCATATATGTTACGTAACTGGCAAAGCCAACGGTGCATGTGTTAAGCCTTATTAAACGCAATTTCAAGTCTATCTCTAAAAGTTTGAAAGAAGCTTTGTCCTATCCTTGAATATGCCGGTACAGTGTGGGATCCTCATGGTCAAGGTACAAACTTAAATGCACACAAAACCGTGCTGCACGCCTTGTCAGTGAGAATTACAATCTTAACTTTTGTGTTGCGTGCATTAAAAGTGACTTAGAATAGAAACCTCTCGAGCAGCGCAAGAAATTTTTTGGGATTAAAGTTTTTCCATTCGATCTTTTGTGATTAAATACGTATTAATAAGCATGATGATCCCCCTTTACGTGTCACATAAAAATGGTCACTAAAAAAAGAAACCTGAGGTCAGCTGTCGTATACTGGTGTCATTGCTGCTTTTTCCGTTCCTTTCACTATTCTCGAATGGAATAAGTTGAAGGAGTTTGTTGTTGGCCTTCCATCCGATGCTTTTTGTGTGTGTGTGATCAAGTAAATGACGTGTCGACTGCTCTGTACACGCGAGCGAATACACCTCCATAAGGACCAGTTGGTCCTCTGCTGTTTTGTGCTGGTTGGATTGAATATTAAGGAGGGACACTATCGGAGACTTCAATCGTTGACTTATGAACATTTCCTTATCATTGTGTAGTGATGTGTGCGTATGTGTTTTTGCACATGCGTGCTCGAGTGTTCCATTGTCCACGCACTGTTTCGTATGTTTTCTTTTAAGATGCGTGTTGAACTTTCACTCAAGGGCTAAGGAGTAGCCGGCGCCATACTTGTGCGCCAGCATATTCTTATATGTCATATTAGGAGAAAAAAAAGATGTGTTTGTGAATACGCAGGCGCTGCTGCACAAATTTATGCCGTTTCCGACTGTGCAAGTGTGCGCCTTTTTCGACTGCGATATTGTTCCCCCCCCCCCCTACAATAATGCACGCTTGAGTGATGTAGGTTGCACGAACAAATAAATAACTAAATAAATAACTGGTGGAACAGTGGATATGTGGGGTGCTTCGCTTCTGACCCGAAGGTTGCAAGTTCGATCCTGACCGGCAGATCTTGGATTGGGCCAAGAGGGTAGCGGAGACCGAGGCTCCTCTGACACTCCACCACCGCACATTTCCCTCTTGGGATGAATAAAGTTTTTTCTCCTCCGGCCGCGGCGTCGAATTTCGATCGAGGCGAAGTGGTGCACAGGCTTGTGTACTGTGTGGTGTCAGTCTCTTTAACGTGCCCCCAAATCTGAGCACAGGGGCCTACAGTATTTTCGCCTTGATCGAAACTCCACATATTATTATAATTTTGACGAAAGACGTTATTAATTGCAGTGATGGAAGTGCGGCTCCAATTGCTCCTAACTGCTCCAAAATAGAAATGCTGCTCCATGCTGCTCAAAGAGCAATATTTGCTAGTATAACTGCTCTGAACCTGCTCCGAAATGATGTTGTTAAACTAAAAAACAAACAATGAAGTTGAACCACGTGACAATTTATGTGAGCCTAAACGACAATAAAAGCAAGCTATACACTCTGTAATCCTGGTGCTATACTCGGTGGTGTAAATCTAGAAAAAGATCACAAAGGGGTAAACAAATCAGGCCGTGGTGATCATTTTGTTTATAAGAATTAAATCATGCTTTAAAATAAAATTTAGAAAAATGTGCATGGGGTCCGAACTTGCGGTAATGCATTGTTCTATTCAGTCTCTTTTTATTAAAATTTTGCGATTTCCGTAGTTGACAAGTACGCAGTAAAAGACAAGCGGCCTTTTGAAAAGTCGATTTCGCTATACTTAGCTGTTAACTCATTTATATCATGTGCTAAAGCTATTATCTCATGAGTGGTAGGGGGGGGGGGCACTTGCGATAGTGCCCTCCCTAGCCCTAGCGCAAGAGTAATCCAGACCCCCATGACCCCCCCCCCCCTTCATTTACACCGATGATGCTATACTATATATGCTGCTTGTATAGTATAGCTGCATACTGGCATACTGCATGTTTAATGATAAGTATAAATATTTATGAGCTGCTTAATTGATACTTTAGATGTCAGGAGTTGTCAAGAATATGCATCTGGTCCGAAAACATCAAGCTGCGTAAACTAGCATTTTTTTTTGCTCTGAAAGTACTTGAGGCTGCTCCGAAGCACCATTTTTTCTGCTCCAGAACCTGCTCCACAGAGCAAAATGTTGCTTCCATCACTGGTCTTGTCTCATCGAGCGCAGCATTGAAAATACATTTGTGATCAAGCCAACCCGTGTGTCCCCGATCGGTGGGTTCTCCGACGCCACTTCGTCTGCTAATACCTCGATATACCTTGATTCTCATTGCTTCTATACACCAGTGGAAAATTATAATCAAGTAGCTGTTTGAGCGTGTCGTGTTTCCCAGTGTTCGCACGGTGAATTAGTTCAGATTTGTACTGCAGCAAATATAAATCGTTGCAAATTGTATTGATCAAATTTGTTACAATCTTCAACTGGCCAGTTCATTTTTGCATGGCTACCAATTGTTCCAGCTTACAGCGGTGTTCGAGCGTTACGGTTCACACGTCGTCCACTGTAGCTGCGTCTTTCGTCGTGTAATCCGACCAATCTTGCGAGGTTAAAAACTCCGCGAGAGGTCGTTCGGCGTGGATTTAATTGCGGCAGCTGATATAACGAGCGCAATATTGTTCCGTCCTATCGTGTAAGCCGAGATTTGCGAGCCGTCAATTCACGAGATAGCGACGGGCGCTGCTGACACCAAGGGCAACTATAATGATCGCCGTCCAGCGTGAGGAAATTATTTCCTTTAGCATGACAGTATAGACCTCGCCAGAGGAGGTCTGTATTGTCATACAAAGTAAGAGGATGTCTATACTGTCATGCTAAAGGAAATAATTTCCACCACATGCAGTGCAGTGTACCTGTTTATGTCCACCCGACAGTCTCCCATATGAGGAGGTTATACTGTCACGCTAAAGGAAATGATTTCCACCACATGCAGTGCAGTATACCTGCTTATGTTCGCCCGACAGTCTCCCATGTAAGGAAGGTCGGTGGTCTACACACATGCAAAGTTTTCGACTGCCGAAACAGCTGATGTCCCCGTCCACGCCTACCGAGCGCCGTGGCGTTTTCTTTTCGCACATAAGCGTCGTCGCCGTGTGTTGTGTCTGCGTAACTGGTGGGCGGGTATCTTTTGTATACGTCCCCCTGCACGACGACTCCCCCCTCCCGCTTCAATCTCCTCCTCGTTATCATTTTTCTAGTAATATTTTTCTCAAGTGCCGCACCACCTCACAAACCTGCTGTTGGCCGGTGACCCTTATGCGAACGTCCTACCGCGATTTTCGCGCGAGCGTGGCTATCTTGGTGGGAGGAGCGTTCCATTTTGCCAGTGACGCCTATATTTGAACATCCCTTCCTGTAACACCCCCCCCCCTCTCTCTCTCCGTTTTCCAGCGAGTGTAAAAGCAAACGCTTACGTGGCGTATAACTGTGGAACGTGTGCTGTGCCAACCCTTTGCGCAAGAAAGCGGAACACCGTCGGCTCGTTTCTGCGTCCGGCACTTCTCTTTTCTCCGCCCCAACCTCTCCCCCCTCCACTTATTTCCTTCTCTCGTGTACACACACAACAATCCACCTCGCTCTAACGTACAACTTGCTTGTCCAAACGGTCGCTCACGCCGGCATCCGCACCGTGCAGCTGAGAATATCCGACTACTATATGCAGCGCGAAGAGTTGGGAGTGTTTCCTCGCGCGCAGGTTTTTGTTGAAATGCTCGCGCCCGCTTGGCTGTCTCTCTTGCGTTAAAGTCTGTATTGCACGCAGGGCTCAGCTGACTGTGCTCTGAATAGACTATGTATAAAGAGGTAGACGTTTGCGCCTTTCTAGGCTGTTTTACTAACTCGTGCAAGAGAGGGAGAACTTATTTACAGAAAGGCAGAGACGTCGGTCAGAGCAACAGTCAGCTTGGAATGGAAGAGCTGCTCCGTTTGCTCCAAAAGAGAATTGCTGCTCCACGCTGCTCCGAAGTGACACTGAAAGAATGAGAATGACGAACTCTTGCTGTTTGATCAACTCATAGGTCCTAAAGAAACTGAGAATAATCTGTGTACCACCATCCCAGTGTGCTACATGCGTGCAGCATTTTCGGCTCTGATCACATTTGCACGACAAGAACAGGCATATTAAGCATATAACTCATTTGGCTGTTTTTTTTTTCCCTCAGCTAGATATGCTGGCTAATGTCGTGAAATGTGAAAAAGAGCAGGATTGCTCTTTTCATCTACTGCGTATTTGACAACAGTTATATGGGACTTTAGTCATTTCTAAAATGTGGCACTCAGCTTTTGTGATTTGATTTGATTTCTGCCATAAATGCTAGTATTTTAAATTGTAGCTCATCTCACAGCACATTTTACAACCTGTCATTGTGGACTCCATCATATTTAACTGATTGCTCCTGTTAAATTTGTTGAATAATATAAGAAATATTAATATTTACAAGATGCTTCAACAATGTTCTGAACTTCAATTTAGTATGACAAATTTAACACCTGCTCGTAAAGCACCAATAGTTGCTCCACACTAGCATTTTTTTTTTCTGTTCCAAAAACATTTATGGCTGCTTGCTCCAAAGCAGTACGTCTCTTGCTCCTAACTATGCTCCAAAATGTAAAAGGGCATCTGCCAGCACTGTACACGTACACACTTATAAGAATTGGTGAACAGTTAAAGGGACACTAAAGGCAAATATCAAGGCTTATGTGTATTTCTTAAATATATCGGCTCGGAAGCCTCGTAGTGCTACTTTTATGCCAAAGAAATGCTTATTTTGAAATGAAATCCCGTTGTAGTGGTCCGCGTCGCGTGAACAGTTAAAGGGACACTAAAGGCAAATATCAAGGTTTATGTGTATTTCTGAAATAGCTGTTCGGAAGCCTCGTAGTGCTACTTTTATGCCAAAGAAATGCTTATTTTGAAATGAAATCACGTTGTAGTGGTCCGCGCCGCGTTAGCACACATCGAATTACCCGCTTCAAGTGGAACCTTCCACGTCACTGTTGGCGTGCACATCGTTACCCGGCTTTACTGCGCGGCCGCCGACACTATAGTAGCAGCAGAGCGAAAGCAACAAACTCACAGCATCAACAACGGTCATTGAGCAATTTCCTGGCATAGTCTCCGAGATGGCAGGCGTGCTAGGTTCAACTGGGCCTCGCTAGGTGGCATGACCTGACCAGTTTAACCAGGCGAAAATTGAACTTTTGAACCATTGGCGCCATTCACCATAGTAACTTCCGGTGGTCCTCTTTCTTTTCCGCGAATCAAACGGAAACGAACAAGTAGCATTTTATTACGTCTCTTGATGCACAGAAGGTTCTTTATTTAGTGCAGCTAGTTCAATTACTAGTGATTAATTGTAGTCGGTGACCGTGACGTAATAGGAATAATTTTGCGAATGTCCTACCCGCGGCGCATGTGTTGTCGTGCATTTACATTGATTTCTCACTTAGTAGGGCACTTCTGTTGATAATATTGTCGTTTTAGTCGTGTTCATAGATTGAGCTTTCACTCTGGCATATATTGTTATTCGACTCCATGGTGTCCCTTTGAATTAACCTGTGTTTAACTTCGGAACGCAGCTTACACGGTGGAGCGGCGCTGCTACAAGAAAGCTATATATTAATCACACGTGCCGATCCGATCGATGCATGCGACAGCGCGTAAAAGCTAGTTGTGTATGCAGTTGAGGCTATATAGTGTTTGATGTAGGAAAGGGCTGCCTCTCCTAAGTTAACAAAGCCGCGTTTACTTCTTGTGCCTCCCCCCCCCCCCTTTTTTTTTCGGCCCCTGCTTATATATAGGTCGAGAAGGGATATTCCTTTTTGACGGTATTGTATTGTGAGTTTGTGAATGTCAGGCGTTACCTACTTCGATGTTAGCTTATCGTGATATTAGCTTCGATTAGCTGTAAGCGTTATCCCGGCTGCGGCGGCTGCATTTCCGATGGAGGCGGAAATGTTGTAGGCCCGTGTACTCAGATTTGGGTGCACGTTAAAGAACCCCAGGTGGTCGAAATTTCCGGAGCCCTCCACTACGGCGTCTCTCATAATCATCAGTGGTTTTGGGACGTTAAAAAAAAATAGCTGTAAGCGTTAATGGGAGCTTTTAAGACCAAGCTGTATATTGAGGTCAACACGCCCCGGTATGGAAGAGATTAATCCACTTCTGAAGCAGGATTGGATTTTGGCCGCTAGCAACTCTACTATAACATCTTATGGTTGCTGTATGCAAGAATCGATTTGCCACTCGGCACTCTTGTAATGGAGTTTTGCCGACTGATTTGCTTTCGTAAGTTGCACGTTCCTTTCGGTGTCGAAAGAGTTGCATTTCCGTATGATTGTATAACTTTCCGAAGACCTAAGGCGCGTAGATGGAATACGGAATTAGAGTGCATTAGCGTGATCGGCTATTTTGCGCGACTGCTTTCGTTTACATCATCAAACTTGTGGCTTATCTTTCGTTTGCATTGTCCCTCCTTGCGTGTACGCGTTTGTATTTTTTATTTTTTATCAGTAAGGGCACTCGACTTCTTTACCTGCAGCAGCTGCTGCTCACCGTTTGCCCACTTCGAGAGCAAACGCAGAGTCGCCGCTTGTGCAAGCGGCGCGCTCTAATGACAGGAGCGGGGGGCGGCGAGGGTGCAAACGAGGGAACACTCGCCACGCGACACCACGCGGGGCGAATTAGCGGCCCGTTATGTGACGCGTCCGCTTGTATGCAGCATGGCCGCAATGCTCTCGTGACACGCTCTTCTCCCTTTCTGTATCGGTGGCGCGCAGCAGCGCTGCTATCAAAAGCGTTCCGTCGTGCTCCTCTTATACGTAACGCAAACACGCGCGCGCTCGCGAGACGGGGCGCCCCCGCGCTCTCCGGAGAAGTTGCACGGTTGCCGCGGCATCACCGATCGAGAAGGGGGGGGGGGGGGGCTCAGCGGGGGTACGCCCATGTTTGCAGAGCCCCCCGTGGCGATCTCTGCGGGTACCCCACTCGACTGGATCGGTCGCCCTTCTCCAAAGCGATACCCCCCACCCGTCCGCTTGACCCGCAGGGGCAGCTCACGAATTCCCCGCCGCCGAGTCGCCTTCGGAACTCGCTCGCTCCCGTTCGCATGCCGCCGATGCACGCGCAACTATAGACGGATCGTAGTCGAAGCCAACGAACGCTACCTTCGACGATACTTTGGAGAGGCGGCACGCAGGGTCTGTCTCGTTGCTTTCTTTCCTCGCGAGCATTGGTGCCTAGAGCGGAAACGTCGGGTCTGTGCGAAAACCGCTGCGGGACCGAGCTCAGCCTAAGTTCTTGTTGCGTCGATTCCAACTACCCTCTCTCCTTTAAACACCCTCCCTGCCTATTTGTCTTCCCCGAGCGTTAAGATAAACAGAGAGAAAAGGCGCGCTCGTCGCCGATCGATTCTCGACGCTCGAATCCGCAGGCACGCGCGCGCACCGTGCAGTGCACCCCTACACATGGGCGCGTGATGTGCGTCGTGCTTGGCTCTTCCGAGGAAGAACCCGCGTGTTTCGTTCTCTCCGTCGTCCGCGTATCCTTGTCCTAGCTCTCCGTTAAAAGATCACTCTTGGGTATAATACCGTCTCACAGTTTTGTTCAAGAGTGAACGAACCGAGTCGTTTGTGGAGCCGCCTGGGCCTAAATTCCGTATCGTCGTCACACCGTGCGTCTTGTTCATCGCAACTTTCGTTAAGGAACGCGTAATTGTTTGAAAGCTGGATTGTCGAAGTTTTCGATGTGTTTCTCTCGCTTTTATCCCCTTTGTGCATTTTCTGTCAACAAAGAGCTAACCTAGACCATATTATGTAGGGGTGTACTTGAAACCCACCACTCGATTCTCTACACATCGATGGTAAGGAGCAGTGGGAGGCTGCTATGTGCAGCTCGGCGCCCGAGGTCCAGGACCAGATCTTGGATTGGGCCAAGAGGGTAGCGGAGACCTACGCTGGGTAGGCTCGTCTGACACTCCACCACCGCACCTTTCCCTCTTGGGATGAATAAAGTTTTTCTCCTCCTCCTCCTCTCGCTTTTAGGGGTGAAGCTACTTAAAGCGGCACACGTTCGTCCCTCGTCGTAGTACTTAACATGTATTACGCTTTGACCTGCAAGGTGGTGCCGGTGGGAGATTTATCCTGTGCGTTGTTGAACAATAAAAAATCTGCAGCGTGCGCGTTAACTAAAAGCCGAATTCTCCTGTCTCTCATTCCTCAATAGCAGCCATTGGCATGTACATTGAGCACTATCTGACAAGAAAGGGTTGCTACGTTGTACTCGCTGGGCGTAACCTCATTTGTTTTAGATAGGTTTAGCGAGCGTTGAGCTACAGTGCCATGAATACAGTGAACTAGTATATACCATGAACACGAGGTGGTTAATGGTGAAAAGTAGACAGGAAGCGCAAGCCGTAAGAAAGTGTACGGACGAATAGACGCATGGACGGACACAGGGGCGGATGCATTGACGAACGCAGGGACGGACGCACGGATGGACGTGCAAATGCATGAACAGACGCACGCAGGGATGGGCGGATGGACGCATAGACGGTCACACAGACGGACGCATGGACGGACGGAAGCAAGAACGAATGGACGGACGGATGCTTCGCCCCACTCTCCATCATTCACCCCGTGGATATGCTGGCATTTTTTACATTACCGTTATAACGCACATCCCATCACACTTCCTTCTCTGTCGTTGTCTACCGCTGCTTATGTCGTAGGCCTACCACACAGGATAAACTGGCCCTCGACGTGCACCGCTGAGTAAAACATGCGCCCTATCATAATATTCTAGCATGTATATGCCTGTTTCTTTGTCGTCTCTCTCTCTATCAAGGAAGAGTTACTGCGTGGCCTTGTAAACAACGAAGTGTCACTAAACTCAATCCCTCAAGCTTCGCGTTCGATGTAAGCGCTATCCTACGCTCTACCTCTTCGTTTATATAATGCGTGCACCTTCCTTAAACCCTATGGCGGAAAGCACACCGGAGAAACGCAGCTCTGTGCATACATATACATCAGTACTCGTGAACCCACAAACGGCACAGTCGGTATAACATATCGAGCAAACGCATATCCTACTGTCAGAAAAAGTGAAAAAATAGAAAGGCACCCTAGACGGGCCGCAAGACCCGCATGTAGGTTTCGCCCCCCCCCCCCTTTTTTTTTTCTTGATCCAATAGTACATGGCCGTGATGCTTGCCGGTGCTTGCCCTTCTTCGGATCCGCACAGGTGGGCGTGTCGCGAGTGCACCTCGAGACATTGCAACAACGTCGCACCAGGCGACCACAAAGAAGAAGGCGACCGCACTTGACAGCGAGGTGGTGGTGGTGGCGTCGTATGAAGGCTGTACAAGCTCCCCGAGTGCTGCTGCTGCTTGCGTGTGTTAGCGCAGACGTTCTCCGAAAACAAAAAAAAAAAAAAAGAAAGAAAGAAACGCCGCTCTGCCGTCGGCGCACCCTCTCGCTACCGTCACGACCCGACACACGAACGGCGGCACTCTTCCTTCCCATCGCGATGTTCAGGGGCGCGTGCATGTTTAATGCATGCTGCGGTCCGCACACGAATGCATGCGGAGGATGCTCGCTGCAGGGATAAAAGTGCCGTCGACCGAGAGAGAAGCCTATAGCATTCGCTTCGCGAGGCACGATGCAAACATTTTGTTCATTATTATTTTCCACTCGTCGCGCGCGTGGTCTTTGTCTTCTGTGGCAAGTCGTGGGACTGGGATTTCTGTCTAATTTAGCGATGTCGTCTGCAATATCGGAGTGACGACCTGGTCATATATATATATATATATATATATATATATATATATAATATATATATATATATATATATATATATATATATATATATATATATATATATATATATATATAATGTTTGATGTGGGAGATTGTTCAGTATCATATTGCCGCCCTACATTAGCTTCGATTGCAGAGGTCCCCACGTGCAAAGTTTCGTTTTCTCATAGTCCAGTGCGTATATCGTCTTTAAGCACAAGTTCACCGTCAACAATGTACGTCAGTCTGTAATTAGGAATTCAAGGCCAAGTTCTCAAGTTCGAATTCTTCAAATTCTTCGTTTCCCGTCCTTAGCAATACAGATATTGCAGGCGCAGAAAAAAAAAATCACAGCATATCCACGGAGTGAATGAGGATGGGTGGGGCGAAGCTTCGGAGGGTTTTATGGGCAAACCGTGAATCGTCGCTGGCCGCGTCCGTCTGTTTGTATGTATGTATGTATGTCTGTCCGTCCATCTAGTGAACACTCCAAGTACCGCCATCTCCAATCTCATCATATATTCATCATATACAAGTACCGCCATCTAGCGGACATTTGAAGGACTAAAACGAGAGGTGGCTACTACATACCGGAGACGCATGCCCCTAAAAAGCTGCCGGAAACAGCTTGACAGAGCCCAGAGCCGCGGCTCCCTTTTGCTATAGTTATCGATGTCTTGCATCGCAAATATGGCTCTTTCGCGTAATATTACTTATGCCGTGTGTACACGCAAGCATACAGTTTTCTAAAATTAACTAAAGGGGACTACGGGAATGATGATTAGTGCATTGGTTTGCCTATTCTTCGTACTTGCGGACGGCGAATATTACACTTGTGGCTTCGTTTATATATCCGTGTTTCGGTTTTGTTTCGAAGTAAAGAACAAACCCTTTTGAACTACAGGACCCGATTTGAAATGGTAAGCCTAAAAGGTTACGGTGGTGAATTGCAACCGCTGAACATTTGCTGATTTTTGTTTCGCGACGAAGCAGCTCCAAGCCACGCGAACACAGACGAAGCCAGAAGTACGAAGATTAGACAAATCCGTGTACTACCCATCATTCCCATGCTCGCCGAAGCGCCGTGCGTTGCAGATCCCATAGACACTATAGCGCGACACTTCCCTTTACTGTATCTATAGGAAAGTCTATGCATGCAAGGATACACAATCCTGTTGCAAGAATTCATTTGGCAGGCCCTGTATATGACGAGCTGGGACATTCAGCATTGGGCTACTGTAGGCGATCTCTGCATCTTGATATTAGAAGTTCACTGAGCTTTCGTAAGAAGGTGATACTTGGCTCGTCTGAAAGTCGTTCGTTGTGACGATATACTTGCCTTGCAAACCCTACGCTAGTATTCGCAAAAATAAATAAATAAATAAATAAATAAGAATAACTTCTCAATTGTTCTTTAGAGAAAATTTCACCTACTTTTTATACTGGACATACAATTAGTGATGCCGTTCGATAAATGGCTAATAGCACCTATATGAACTAAGCTTTGGGAATCCCCCCCCCCCCCCCCTGCAAAATTTGTGTGTGCAGTCGTAAACGTGAGCAACCTTGACTGAATGCTCCTCAGTGGGTCCTGAAACGGGTTCGTTTGACGCCAGCGCCGCTTAGTTTTGTGTTCTGTTGCTTGGATGTTACCAATTCATGTCGACATACTATTCAAGCATGGAGTGTTCGCGTTAAGCGTGCTGACGACTGTGCATGAGTGCCAGACGGACGTTGCTGTCTTGTCGTGCGCTTATGAAGACGATACTGTTTGTCATACGGTGTCTCAAATAATTCACATTCGCGTCGTGTGCGACACTATACACGGGCTTCCCACACTGAATCGGCTGTTCATACGTCCTTATGCTAGTGGTCTATTTTACCTTCACCTACGTGGGACGATATACACTTTTATATGGATAGAGGGTATACGTATGAGAACCGCTGACGTATCGGAATAATTTCTATGGCGTTCTTGCAAGTTGTGCCGAATGCCTGTGCCAAAGGGGTGGTAGTGATTCTGTATCGAAGCAGGATACTTCTTTTCTTAAGCTATTGCATTACCATACGTATCGCGCATTGTTGCGGTCTATATCTTCGTAGTATTCTGCTCGGCTGTGGCGAACAAACCTTCGAAACTTCTGAGTTTGATACTTCGATCAACTAGCAGAGTGTATTTAGAGCGAAAAGCGATACCGCGATCACAATACAAACTGCGCGATATTCGTTCGGGTCGCGTCCATATATGTGCGCTTTCTCTATTCTTTGCACGCGAAAGAGAGGCCTAAGCTTTCTAGAGAATGACGTTGTTTACCCACTCGGTGATAGATGCCTAGATATTTATCTCATACACCAGTGGGTGGCCTTTATGTATACAGTCCCCCCCCCCCCCCGCACGATTTAATAGGACGAGCGAAGAAATGGCAAGGAAGGGGGGGAAGAATCGCGTTCGCACATGCGGACAGTGGGCGTCTCTCTCTCTCTCTGTTTCAGTATTTACCCAGAGCAGCGCGCGTACATCTCCGATTATGGTTGGCGAAAGACAGAACAAGTGACGCACACAGCACCCTGACGACGGTCCCGAACTCTTATACGCGTTTTATACACTGGCGATTAAGGGGCTCATTGAGCCGGCGACATTGACTCTGCAGGGTCGCCCCCCTCGCACACCGCCTCTTGCATGCGGCTCTACCGCGAAATCGCCGAGGTTTTTGCGGGATAGCCTACGCGCGCGCGTCTCTGTGTCGCCCGGCGGCGCCCATTGGCGCGGTGTAAATCTCTCGCGTCTGCGGCAGAGGAGTCTGGCGACGCCGTGTGTCTTGGAGGCCCGGCGGCTGCCAGTGTGCGCCGGTCTCCGCGGCGCGAGTGATGAATATCCGGCCGCATAAATCAGGCTGCAGCTCCTAGCTAGCCGGTCGCGCGGAGGCCCGCCCCGCACCTCTTTGCGCAAGGCTGCAGGAGCTGAAAGAGGCGAGGTGTGCGCGGAGATCCCCCTTTATTTAGAGCCCGCCTGGCGCGTGCAGGACGTGCCATGCGGTGTCCCGCGTTCTCTTGTCGCTCGTGTTTCAGGGGCTGCTCGCGGTATGTTGAATATACGTGCTAGAGAAAATGGTGGATCCGCGAAAGCTCTTGAAACTCGGAACGACGTGCGCCGTGTCTTCAAATGTGCCGGTTTAGAGGCTCCGGGTAAAAATCGCTGTACAAAAATTGAGTGCAGTGACGTTGAGCAGTGATCGAGTAGCAACGTTGAGGCCTGACGACTGATTGATTTTGTAAGTCTAGCTTTCGTCACGATTCGACAATGCACGAGGATGAGGTTTCTGTCGTTCTCACGAGAAACCGTCAATCGTGCTGGAATTGAAATGCCATCGCGAGTGGCCGAGCCATTTTTAGGTGCGTGGACGACGTGCTTCGTCACAGGCAGGCATAGTTGGGGAACTATAGGTCGTCTCATAAATTAGCTTGGCTGTGGTCGCACACCTGTCCAGTGCCGTCAGCAGTCCATTGTCTAATTTCGTTTCAAATTTGGAGTGGCTGGCGTGGGGTACTTGTCGACCCTCAGGAGTCTCCTGGAGTTGGTCAAGGTGGTAGTAAAACAGTGAGGTTCGTTGTCTCCTGAAGTTGGTCAAGGTAGCAGTGAAACAGTGAGGGCCGTTTTGTCACTTACCGCGACCTCGTGTTTGAGGCAGCTGCGAAGGTATTTTCAGTATCACACGATCGAGGCGTTAACTCGCGGTGCAGTGTGCGACATGTAAATGTCCCCGCTGTGACTAAACAGAGCACCGGACTGAAGCGAGCAAGACGGGAGTTCGTGCAAGTATAGCAATAAAGACTCGCTGTCGGGGTCACTGTGCTCTGCAGCAGTGTCTGGCGGATGTGGAGAGTTCCGGCCCGTCCTCCGAGTCTCCTGGAGGCACGTCCTTCGTCTGCTCGGCATTATACTAAACCGCTGAACCCCAGACTCTGCTAGATGCGCGCTCCCCGTGTACATACCGGAAACACTTTGCGCTGCTTAAGTGTGTGTGGCTTGCCGCTTTGCGCACGCAGTCTTTGACCATATCTTCGAGAACGTGTCGTGGTGGGCGCCGGAAAACGAGCTGCGAAGTATAGGAAATGGCGCTGGAGGGCACTCGTATTAAGAGGGGGCCCCACTAAAGACGATGCCCAGAAGAGGACGTGCTGCCCTTGTCTGTGCCGATAGCTCGTCATATATCTTCTTTGCGACCACTGCCGGATATGAAAACCATCGCTGTGACAAAACTGACTTTTTTGGACGCAGACTGCGAGCCATTCCCAGTGGCAGTATGCGTCCGCATAGCAGTTGCGCGCGCTCGACTAAAATTGTCGATTATTGCATTCAGTATGCATGCACCACATTTTCAGTATGTCTCCACATTTACAGACATTACTTATGGATAGGCGACGTGGCCAAATATTTTAAATCAGCACGATTCTTTCGAATATATTGTAGATAGTCGCCAAAATGACTGGGGCGTTGGCTTAGAATGACCCTTTTTTTGATTAGGCCGCATGCACGAGTGGTTCAGTATACGTGCTACTCATCTTCCTGGTTCAATCCGCTGTTCTGCTTAGAACCATCAGTAAGTTGCAGCGTTGTAGAATAATGGCGCAACTTTTTATTGAATGTACGTTTTGATTTGTATGCCACTCGATGTTTCAATTCTCAGATCTGTGTCTAATATGCACTCTTCCCTGTTAGCCTGTGGTGTTTTATTCTGTTTTATTTCTTGGTTCTTCGACTAGATGTACAGTTGTAATTTGTAATTGTTTAGAGTAGTCTGTACTGTTCATTCTTATTTTTCCCGTGTTCATTTTTTTTGTGTGAAGATGACAATCTGTATAATTTCTTCCCACTCCTGTATGAGCCAGTTAAGGCTTACAGTATCAATAAAATAAATAAATAAATAAATAAATAAATAAACCATGCGGCACTGGTAGTTATTGGAATGAAAAGCCTAGGTAATCGATAGCTGTTTTCGTCTTACTTGTTTGTCTCGGGCAGCAAAAAAAAATGAATATGTAACCGAATTTCCTCTCGCAGAACCGTGGTTGCACACGTATTGTTCCGCGTACGCGTCGAAGGGGCGGGTTTGTGCGCCATCTTGTTTAGGCAAACATCGTTTGCGTACAGAGTCGCTTTGCTGCTCGCATGCACGTGAGCCCGGTGCACACCGCGCTGTCGTCTGCGGAGATATACGGCCATGGCGCTGCAGACTATAGCGACGCTTGTGTGATGTCGGCGTGGGGAAGCCTATACATCTGCCCACCTTATATATATATATATAAGGAGTCATTGTCTGTTTCCGAGAGAGGAATTTATCGGCCCATTTTACGCGTGACAGCGCTGCAGCCACCCGGCTTCACCGAACTGAGGGAACCAGTGCGCTGACCGAAGGCTGCTACGTGCTCGCGCGTGCTTGCCGCTCTGCAGGCGGACGTATATAAGCTCTGCCTTCGGGCACCGCGGCAGCTGCGTTGCCCGCTGGTCGCGAAAAAAAAAAATGGGGAAGAAAACAGATACCGTACCGGGCAGGTTGCCGCGCACAATGCACGGCTTCGCAATCTTTTTGTGAGATCTGTTTGCCCCGAAAGAAATTATGCGCGAATTGTCTTTGGCCCTTAGCCGTCTTACGTTTGCTTGCGTATACGAATGTATGCGTATACGGATTGCACCAGTTGTTTCTCGCGTATATACATTACGGAAGAAGAAGAAGTGTGTCGCGCGACGTTGGGCGCCCTCGTTGCGCAGATGCCCGCTGCGCTTATCTTGCTTTGAATGCCACTAACGAAAATTCGTGTGGGTTGTCGTATGACGTTGATATTATGCTGCGAAAGAATTCGTTTGCTGAGCTGCTTGTTAATCTATTTGCTCGTGGGCATAAGAAAAAAAAAGATGTTGGGTGATGCGGTAATTAGTGAGGTGTCGAGGTGCTGGCGTCACTTATGGACATGCAAGAATTAAGTGTTTAATGTAGAAGATATTTTACAGATGGGTATACCGCAGCCGCCACTGTATATAGCCTTGCGTTTTACACCGTACATAGACGCATGCATATACGCATAAATGTGGTTGGTATAGGTGAATTTGATGGTTCGTGGACAGCCAGATGTGGCAATGTCCATGTGTCGTATGCGAGATCGTCTATATACACACATTGACCGTATATACGAGAGATGCTAAACCAGTTCGGCGCTTACAACTAAAATATGTGCTGACACCGCGTTCCGCATATGGAGGCCACATGTAATGACGCGACATCTTCGGTATCAGCTGACGGCATACATACTTGCTTTATACAGGTATACGTGCAATCAAGATCTTCGTATGAGCGTTGCGTTTAGCGTACGTGGTTTTTTTTTTTTTATGAAAAAGTTGCAGCACTGATCTGCTGTAAAAATACAAATTGGACTCGCGCTTTTCGGGGAGAGCGATGAATTTGCATCATGCCACCGAAAACTGTTTATTGAGCTGCATGATACGGCACTTAGTAACGCTCGTAAATTTTTATCTTCTCTTGCAGAGTGCGAGAATGCGCGTTCAAGGTTTTCTTTGCTGCACGCGGTTACCGCCGCTTTGTAAAGTATAAGGATAGTGTTGTTGTCGTGTTGCGGCCAAGTCGCGCAGTATATATACAGCGTTCGGCCACTCTATCAGCGCTATATTTCTTCTTCACACTATACGTATAGATAGATACACGCCAAGTATACTTTCGCTGGATCTTGGCTTTCTTTCTATCCCTTGAAGTTAGCTTTTCAACTGCTGTTGACTTGCCGCTGCTGCGTTTTATGACGTTGTCGGTGGCACGCCGATCTTCTGTGTCGCCCTCTCTGTGCCGCATTTGCGTGCGTCCACGTACGACCATTTACGGCGCCGTAAAATCGCCATTACACGGGATAAGAATGCACCGACATACCCCTCGCGGCGAGCAGGTTTCGAGAGGACCACCGCTCGCTCAGGTGTGTCACCGATTGTAAACACGTGCATTCGTGGCCGTTTTAACGGGACATTATATGTTGGCTGTAACTGATGCACCACACACATATATATTCCCAGGTGGCATCTGTTGATTCTTCTTCGTACATGTTATGTAGTACTCGTTTTGTTTGTCTGCATGTATACGTCCCGTACTGGCGCTTACTAGCAGATTGTGAGTTTTTCGCGAAGGGCGGATTTCCTCCTCGGTATATAGCCGTTACGTGTGTACGCGGCATTTGTCGCTTTGTAGATTGTGATCCCAAACGCGTGTACGCCCGCCCGCTCTGCACGTTTGCTCCTATCTACCATCTCTTGTGGTGTTTCGTTTACCCGCTCCCTTCCCTGTAACTCGCGCCTCCCTTACTCGTATAACCTGACGTTACAGAAGCTAGAGGTAGCCCCGCCGCGGTGGTCTAGTGGCTAAGGTACTCGGCTGCTGACCCGCAGGTCGCGGGTTCGAATCCCGGCTGCGGCAGCTGCATTTCCGATGGAGGCGGAAATGTTGTAGGCCCGTGTGCTCATATTTGGGTGCACGTTAAAGAACCCCAGGTGGTCGAAATTTCCGGAGCCCTCCACTACGGCGTCTCTCATAATCATATGGTGGTTTTGGGACGTTAAACCCCACATATCAATCAATCAGAAGCTAGAGGTATGCGTGCTTTGCGTCATATGAGCCTGTGGGGGGTGTCAAGTTCCTCCTCATACAAATAATAAACACGCAAAACTATCAAGTGCATCGGTGTATTAATTGATACTTCCATAGTCGCCCATCTCGATACATCGTCATTATTTGTACACCTGGTAAGTGGCACAAAAGTGTGTATAGTGGAGTACTCTGTATAAGGTTATTTATTGAATTATACTTCGATTCACTCAATATATGTCCTCTCGTTTGTTCTGAATACTGCAAGCATTTTGTGTCGTTTTTTTTTTTCTTGCGCTATTCCAAGTATAGGGTGCATGTGCTGTACATAGCAGTATCATATAATATTATTTCTGTAATCTGCTCATAATCAGCCGTGGAACCGTTTTAATCTTGCCAGTCAGCTCTGAATCTTCTCAATTATCTGTCGCTATCTACCCGTTCGCTATCGGTGTGTGCGTCTGTGTAGGCGAGTTCGCGCGTTCTGCGCCGCTTCTGTCGGTGGTGCGCGCGGCCGAGCGAGACAGCGGTGTTTGCGCCGCGGGCCGGCTATAGCTTGGCTGATGCGTATACACGCTTCGGCAGCCGTAAATACACGGCGCGCGCCTGAGCTGGGACTGTCATCGAACCTTCTGGCTTGCCTATCTCGACGCCCGATGCGTCTTCCGTGCCTTGCTTGGCCGCCGGACAACGAAGAGGCCTTCCTCTCTCGCAGCTTCTGTCAGGCAGGCGATTATCGGCGAAGCGCTGGAAGGCCCGGTATTTTGGCCTCTTCCTCCCCCGTCGATTACCCGTGCTGGAGCGACGGCGATCCGAGATTTGTTTGTGCCTCGGTCGCGTAAACTTTTTGCCCGAAAAACGAGCTTTTTGCGCGGAGTAACGGCCGGTAGACCGGAGCGATAAATATATATACTGCTTGTACCGCGCGCCTGCTTAGCCGCGTGCGCTGGGCAAGTTGAACGTTTAGCGGCGCCCGTTCCGCGTGCTTGGTGACGCTGGGATCGGTATGCCATTGAGGTCTTGCTATGGGTATGAAGTGCCAGCGTCAAGACGATGGGGACAAAAAAAAAAGAACAATGAAATAAGGACACAACGCGAGTACTGCTCGTGATTCAGCGCTTCTTGTGTCGATTCAGTTCGTTCTGCAGTGTATCGTTCTTTTTCTTAGTGTGTCTCCTTGCATCTGCATGTGGGGACGCTGGAATCGTTACTGTGGCATATATGAGTGCCCGTATACGGAGTATACGTAAAATACCGGCGCGAAAACGACCGAGACACACAGAAAGGGGACACTGGAAGAGTGCTGCTCAGCATTCAGTGGTTTAGCTTGACAGCTTCAGTCATTGTTTTTTTTCTCGTTGTGGAGTAATTTCGCACTGTGTGGTAGATGCATTGGGACTCATGGAACGGAACATTCGTGTAGCCTTTTGTTTCTTTTCGTGGGCCACTTTGCCCGTCCACTCGTATCATACGAGGCCGTTCTTTAATTGTAAACGGTTACGATTGGTAATCAACGAATGGCTGAACACTGACATAGCGTGTTGCTTGTTTGTTTAGGAAACCACAGAAACCGATTCGTAAGTATGACTCGGAAAGTCGGTCGAGTATATATGTCACAGAACGAGCGCTGAACAAGAGCGCGCCGCCAAATCCTTGCGACAACGGGCGGCAGAAACGCCGCGAGGTAAAAAGAAAAAAAAAACGAAAGCAAACATCCAGGGCTCCCGGGCGCGCGCTCTCCCCGCAGAAGCACGGCTTCGCAGACGATCCTCCTCACCCCACATCGGCGGCCCAGCAAGACCGCGATTTTTCTCGAACGAACGGGGCGGGGTCAGACCGAGCTGAGTCATCCGACGCGGAGGGCAGACAAACCGTCTCGCCTCCCCCCAGCCTTCGCTGCGTATCGCGCCGACGAAATGACGAGAAAGATCTGGAAAGTCGCGCGCAAGGTATTTAACCGAGCAGCCGAGACGAGAAATCAGGAGGTGACGAAAGTTAGCGCCAGAGCGCGTAGGAATTCCGCCGTGTAGTCGGCGAAGGTTCTGCCCGTAGCGACAGAACAGGAGGTGACGGAAGTTAACGCCAGAGCGCGTAGGAATTCCGCCTTGGAGTCGGCGAAGGTTCTGCCCGTAGTGACAGAACAGGAGGAGACGGAAGTGAGCGCCAGAGTGCGTAGAGAGTCCGCCGTGTAGTCGGCGAAGTTTGTGGTCCGTAGGGACGGCTCGAGCTACAGGCAAGAGTGTGTGTTTACCGCTATCGAGCGAAGACCCGTGGCAACCGCTGCGAGTGTGAAGCCGACGTGTTCCGGCGAAGAAGTTGAAGTTGGAAGAGTGGCCAATTGAAGACGGGAGGTTTCCTGGAAGAGAACTTCGAGAGCTGCGGAACGACAACAACGCTGGACTTTGAGTGAGTGATTCTCGGAAGAGTATCATTCAGACTTTTGTTCCAAGGACTTTGGACTGAATAGGTTTTATATCTCTTTGGTCTTTAAGTGTCTTGGTTGTTCAATGCATGCGACTGCATTGTAGTGCGTATTGTTGTCTGTGTCCGTTGTTTCAAGTGTGGTTGATTGTACTGTGTAGTACATTGTTTGTTTGGTGACGTATTGTATGTAACTATTGTGGAGTGTGCATACGTGTGTATTGTGTTTTGATCTGCCGTTAATGAGAATATAATTTTGTTTGTTTATCAACTCTCGGCTCTGTCTTGTTCTTTGGGCCACAGCCGGCGTCCGCTGGCGCACCAATAAGGACCACTTCTAAATTGTCCACGCTTTCGTGGTGCGGTTCGGGGGGCCGATACTTCGGCTCTTGGAATTAGCCCGGCGATCGCCTCCCTAATAACGGGACAGGTGTGACAATATAGTGCGTATACATTTGCTTGTCTTGTAGTTCCCCATTTCTCATCCACTTAATTTCCTGGGCATTCACCACCGTTTCTTGTCAGTTGCAATTGCGCCTTCTGACTTAACTGCTTCGTGGGACCGCGAACACGATACTGCCGCCTTTCGCTTCGAGCTTTTACGTGCACGCTAAATCGAGTGCATCACTGAGGGAAGAAGCTTCGCTAACGAAGTGCAGACGCAGGCGGACCGGGGTGCGCGTGCGTATTTCCTTACCGGGTCGAAGTCTTACCATCTTGTACTTCGAGTATTTCATTCTTCCTCGTTCTTCTCCATTCTATACAGCTTTTTCTCACAGCTCGTGCTTTTTTGGGGTTCATTCTGGTGCTGCGGCCGTTCCACGAACGCATGCTCTGCTGGCGTTAAGTTTAGGGTAACCTCGGTTAAGAATCAGAGGGGGGGGGGGGGGGCTAAAAGAGGCCGAACGCGTGGGGACGCGCCTCAAAGACGCCGACTTGGGTTTCGTTGTCGTGCCAGGGCGACGCATTACGTACCCGTAACAGCCGCGACACCGCTACGTCGTCCGTGCCTCGCGGATGTTCCGTGCAGTGCGGTGAAGCCTGTGCCGGCGCCGCCAAGAAGTTGCGATGTGAGAGGAGGAGCCTATCCACACCATCAGATCGCAACACGTTATCGCTACACTGTTTGCCCCTTATTTGCGCGTGCACTATAAGCTCCCCAACGCGTACAGCACCCGCGTAAAGAAATTGGGGCTGTAGTTATTGGGAGCACGCGGGCGCATTTCAGACGAGTCCGTAACGTAAATGCGGACAGTTTCAGTGGGGTTTTTACCCCGCAGGTCGCGGGATCGAATCCCGGCTGCGGCGGCTGCATTTCCGATGGAGGCGAAAATGTTGTAGGCCCGTGTGCCCAGATTTGGGTGCACGTTAAAGAACCCCAGGTAGTCAAAATTTCCGGAGCCCTCCACTCCGGCGTCTCTCGCAGTCATATGGTGGTTATGGGACGTTAAACCTCACATATCAATCAAATCATCGGGGATTTGTAGAACGCACGATCTCGGTATCTCGAATACAAATCTGCTATGTGAACTGCTCTCTCTTTTTACAACGAAGTCTTTTAGTAGTAGTAGTAGTAGTAGTAGTAGTAGTAGTAGTAGTAGTAGTAGTAGTAGTAGTAGTAGTAGTGGTGGTAGTAGTGGTAGTAGTAGTAGTAGTAGTAGTAGTCTCCTCGCTGGAGTGGATGAGGATTGCGATTATGATTCAAATAATGACGACGTGGTTCGAAATGATAATGATGGGGATACTAAAAAGGATAGTGATCATCATGCATGTGATCTCGCTAGCCTATCACACACTCGTGAGCTTATACGGTCAGTGTGGTGGACGGCGTGTATCTGGCTCGAAAAAAAAAATTGTTTCCTCCATACAGACACTCGTGCACGGTACTGTGTATACACAGACCGCGAAAAGAATCTCGCCGTGTTTCGCACGCACGCTTGCGCGCTTACACTCGGCTAATGACCGGATCTGCACACACGTGGTGGCGCGAACGTCGCCGTGTCAGCACCCGATACGCGCTCTGCGGTGTACTAATTGCCTGCCCGCCGAGTTGGTCCGCTGATGAACGACTTCCGAAAGACGGCGCTGCTCTCCGGAGGGGGAGGCATGTATGTAAGCGCACAACTTTGTGTGCGCGTCGAGCCTTGTCGCATGCAGCTTTTGCTTTTTTTTAGTGGCGCACGTGTTCGGCCAACGCCTCGGTCGCACTTGTGACAACGTTCTGAGAATGAAAGGACTGTGCACACATTCGTATGCGCGCCTCCTTTGTTCCAAACGTGTGGCGAGCATGTCTGTCTCTCTGCCACCCTTCGCTCTCTCCCTCGATACTCGTATATATCTGAAGACGTTGCCTCTTTTCCTTCAGGCTTAGGCACTGCGCCGTGCTCCCGACCGGGCTGCAGAAATCTCCTCTTCTAACCACTACCACCACCCACCTTCAGGCAGGCACTCGAACGATGTATATATACGTAGGCGCCAGGACTCGTTATCCGTGTCATCTCGTTGTTCCTGCTTGCTTTTAGGACTCCTTATACTTATATTTGTAAGTTTATGAATGGGTACTATGGTGCATGACGAGTTGGTTGTATACGTGCAATTTAAAGAATGCTGTAGAATATATGCACCAATGACAATAACTACAGGTTTTCCCGCTCACTTTAATCCAAGTGCCATCCTAAATAATCTGCATGCCATTTAAATAATCTGAGCGCCGAGCTATTTAATCCATGTGCCAAACATTTAATCCAAGTGCCAACATATTTAATCCAAGCGCCAACTCACTCAGGCCGCGTGCCATTGAGTTTAATCCAAGTGCCACCGTGTTTAATCCAATCGCCAATGACTTTAATTCAGGTGCCAGTCAGTTTAATCCATGCGCTATAAACACACAGTTAGCCACTATATATAGTATAAATGTCAGAATAACGTAAACATGGCGTCAAAGGAAGAACTTTTCCCTCGGCTATACATGGTAGCGCTTATGAAATGAAGTGCGCAGTGCGACTTCCCCTTAACATTTTGGTGTCATAGCTTCAAAATAAAACAACAGTCAGTAGTAATTGCATTTATGGGTACCTAAATGTATTTGCTCATAGAGTCCATGTTAGTCTTTATTGCATTGCTACTCCTTCATTCCGGTCAACCGTCTACACCATCGCATATGCATAGATTCGTGTCGTCTGCTGAGCAGACGGCATTTGGCTACTTATGCGCTGAGGCTACTGCAGTCGTCTGCTCAGCCCAGGGAGAACAGTGAGCGACAGATGATATTAATTCGTTCTTGAAATCAGAAATAACCGCTTAAATATACCAAACTTGCATTTAATCGGGTTCATGTGGAAATAAGTTGTTATAAAAGCATCAAAGTAGATACTCCGGTTTTCATGTAACAGACGACGCTTAGTGTAGCTGAAGCGTGTTTACTTGAAACGTGTGTTTTCATACGGGAACATTTGCAGACGAAGAGAGGGCTTTGCTTGAAGTCATGGCTGGACGCAAACGAGGACCACACTTTAAGAACCCCGACGAACCTCGTCGAAAAAACAGCAGAGTATCGGTGGTCGACAGGGCTAGGATTGTGGACGTTTACAGGCGTGGAGGTGACTTAAAGCAACTGGCCGACGCTGTAGGCATCAACATTAAAACAGCAAGATCAATTGCCGCTACCGACAGAGAAACATCCAAGCATGGTGGGGGTTCAAAAAGGAAGTTTGGAGATGACGTCGTGAGTACTTTGAGAAGAATTGTCGACGAAAACTGAACATTTATATTGAAGCAAATAAAGGAGGCCCTGGAGAAAGAAATGCCAGAAGTAACAATCAGTGCAAGCACAGTCGACCGCTTGCTGGATGCCCACTCCTACTCGATGAAGCTAGTCACGCAGAGGCCTGCAGACCGCAACCGTGCCGACATCAAGCACAGCCGCATGCTGTACGCCCAATGGCTGCAGTTTGATGGACCGCGTGTTTGCCGCTTCTATTTGGATGAGACTAACTTCAATATCTGGTGTTCCAGGAACTTCGGCAGGGCATATAAAGGACAACCAGCTGTGCACATGACCACAACGACAAAGGGAGTGAACTTGAACATTATAGCATGCATGTCCGCAAATGGAGTTATTCACAGGACTGTGGCGGACAAAGTTCATTGGGTTGTTTTTAATGACCTCCTCAGTGATGCTTCGGCCCGCGTATACAACGTGATGAGCAAAATACCGAAGCTCTATTCCTTTTTGATAATGCACCTGCTCACGCTCGAGCAGAACAGGCGGCTTTGGCGAACTCCATGCATGCACACTATTAAGCGCCTGCCACCGTACAGTCCCTTCTTTAACCCTATAGGAGAAGCCTTCTCGAAATTCAAGTCACACGTGAAGGCCTACCTGAGCGGACGTCGTAATTTAGTTTTAGTGACACCGCAAGGCATGACGAAAAAGGAGCACAGGCGTTCTTTGCTGCTGGATGCGGCTCGTTACTCCATGCAACAAATACAGCGCGTGGACTGCGCGGCCTTTGATCGGCACAATTTCTCTTTCGTGCCTGCTGCTTTGCGTGAAGATGACTTGTGAACATCCGTCTCCGAGCCCTATGAGACAGTTCTGTTTTAATAAATACACTAACCTGTGCCTATGTTGCATTTCTTGAATAATTAGTAGTAATCACTCTTGTTTTCCTGTGTGTGTGTGTGTGTGTGTGTGTGTGTGTGTGTGTGTGTGTGTGTGTGTGTGTGTGTGTGTGTGTGTGTGTGTGTGTGTGTGTGTGTGTGTGTGTGTGTGTGTGTGTGTGTGTGTGTGTGTGTGTGTGTGTGTGTGTGTGTAGAGATAGAGAGGGGAGATAGAACAAATAATTTAGTGATTGCACTGAATCCGCAAGCTTCCAATGTGCGATGAGAGGCATAATGTCGCGCAAAAAAACACGTACACAAAAAAAAGAAAGATAGGCTCAAAGTCAGTTGCGTGTTATTATCATTTTGTTTGTTTCCTCTGTGTTCGTTTCATCGCATTCGTCAAGTACGTCTCTAAACTAACAAGCTAAACGAACAATCAGTACTGTTCGTATCATTGGAGACATTTAAATTTGTTTGAATAAAAAAATAAGAGCATACAATAATGTAAAATAAAACTTCTATTGCCACATCAGGATGATCAGTTTACGTTTTATGTTCACTACAGGAATAAAAACATAATGGAATTATCTCTATTTCACAGTGCGTGCTGCGCGACGGCTTCCTGATTTCTTGATTATGTAGCTGTCTTTGACCCATCACTGCCCGCGACCATGCTTTTAATCTCTTAGTATGCGTTCCGGCACTCCAATAAACATAGTGTGTCGTTCGCATTACATGACTTGTCCTGGTCATGTAATGTTGTAGTGTGTACCAAAGCCAATTATGAGCTTTAATGACGGATACTGAATTTCATTGCACTGTAAAATATTCAGTAATATGTTCCTGCGTTTTTTTTCGTTTTCATTAAATTTATTTCACCTGGGCCAAGCACTCATTATACAAACTTGCGCATAGCAAAGTATAAGCACTCCAAACATGGCTTAAGCGAACCACGGCAGTAATTTTTTTTCAAGAATACTATCGGCGAATACAAATAATAATGATTGATTCTACCTTCCGACTATTGTCTTTTATACTGTAGGAACTGCATTTCAATTGCACTGCCGTTTTTACGCCCCGTATTCTGGTTTTTGTGCGTGGATTAAACTGACTGGCACCTGAATTAAAGTCATTGGCAATTGAATTAAACACGGTGGCACTTGGATTAAACTCAATGGCACGCGGCCTAAGTGAGTTGGCGCTTGGATTAAATATGTTGGCGCTTGGATTAAATGTTTGGCACAAGGATTAAATAGCTCGGCACTCAGACTATTTCAATGGCGTGCAGATTATTTAGGCTGGCACTTGGATTAAAGTGAGCGGGAAAACCTGTAGTCTTCGTACTGGCATCACATATTCATTCCTTACTTCTTTTAGCTACGGCACTGAGGTGTTATTGCTGTACGTTGTTATGAAGAGTTCCTGGTCAGGTGCCCCCAAGGAACCTTGCTGCAAGCCAGGGAAGGGCACCCCTGTAGTATTTTAAAAATATACACCTTTCTGTTCGATTCATCACTTCTTAAATGAGTGCTATAGTTCACATCGACAGGGGATATAAAGGAAGACTATCCTTCAATGCCTTCTAGCTTATAATAAAGTTTGAGAAAGAACACCTTCGTGCATTTTCGCCATTTTACAGAATATGGACTTCCAAAGTATTTTTTTTAAGTCGGCTTCGAGGTAGTTATCAAGCCGGAACATCAAGTCACTTTCTGTTTATCTTTTTTTAAAAGCTTCATTTGCGTTTTGTACAATTGAATAGTTTCGCCTAATGTCACCATGGTTTGCTCGCGTGAAGTTGAACGAGCCGATGCGATCGCATATAGCGTGTGATGGAATCGCCACACGTTTAGACTACGTAGTTGAGTATATAGCTGGCCAATACACAATCCACATAAAGTATACAGGCGTGCTTAGCACCGATCCTATCACTTTATGAGGCTCTTTTCTCTGCGAACACGGCATAAGGTTCACGTCGGGCTTACAGTATATATATAGTCGTATATACGCTCAGCTGTATACTGCAGTATAGGCGCATATCGCGCAATTACTTGACTGCGAGCGTCCGTTGGCACGTCGTAAACTATATACGCGGGGCACTTTGCGCGGTCAGGGAGGGCGAGATGACGGAAGCTTCTCGTCTCGCAGCCGCCCGTCTGCCGATATGCCAGGGCAGGGCAGACGCGCGCGCTCGCTTTGCCGCACGTGCGAGCATATCGTCGGAGATCAAATATAGTAGCTTTTTTACGAGCGCGCGTCTGCTCCCGGCCATCCTTGTCTATGCCGTACAGCGCATCGCGCAAAACCGCGAGTTTTCTGCTGTGGGAGCTCGAACGCGGCTCTATAGGCCCCGCGTGCGTCGTCTTGACGCTCTTGCGAAGCAAGCGTGGGAAACAGCTGTTCCGTTGCCGGCAGCATCGTTCGATGCGCTTTCGTTGTTTGCTCGCCTACTCATCCCAAGTCCAGAACACGCATCCCTGCCTCGAAGTGATGCAGTGTGTGGTTTATCTCGTGAACGGTGTGGGCTACTGTAGACTTCGTCCGTCACACGGAGTGGCGAGAGTCCGCGGGGTGTGTTCGCGCTTGTGAATGAGCCAGGGGTCGACCGTTATCTGAGGGACGGTATGGCCGTCGTGAGTCCCGCGTGTATGTTCTGCGTGCAGTGGCTGTGGGGCACATACTTTGGGGAGAGCACCCAAGAATCCTCGAGACAGTATAGGCCGTACATCGTTGCCAAGGGTGCCGCTGTGCCTGTCGGACGTGAACAGCTGGATTGGCGCAACTATAGCCGCGATAAGACGGTCCCGATGTCTCCGGAGGTGATTTGCTAGTGGTGACCCGGAGTGTCGCAACATTTTCGGCGCCCTTGAAAGGGCACATTTAGCGCTATCAGAGTGCATCGCAAACTGTTTAGGGCGCCAGGTTAATTTGCACCGCGATTAGCTTTCCAAGCTGCTGCACAATTTTAAGCAAAGCTTCCTTGCGGCCGTCAGTCACTCACTGCAGCTCTTCCGCGCGGGCGGAAATCTACTGCTTGAGGCGTAGCATGAAGATGCATGCGTTGTTTCGTGCGTCCTTGCCTACAGTGTCCTCTCCAGGCAGTTGACGATCTCCAGGTGGGAAGTGTTCGTCCCCTGCGGAACGGGAGCAGGGCTTCCTTCCGGTCTTATCTCCCTCGCTATGCCGTCGTACGTATACGTTCATGCTTTTACAATATATAGGCGTGCCCTGGTGAGTCTGTTTGGGCTCGGGTATACACTCTTGGGAATGATGGTGGAAAGTAACCAAATGAAAGTAAGGCTCCTCTAGAACTTGCGTGGCTCAGACGCTGCATGACCATGGTTTCGCCTCGCACTGATACCTCCTTTAGGAAGGGGAAAACCGAGAAAAAGCGAAGGAGTTTTCATCTTGCCTTCTTTCGTGCATGTGCGCTGTCTCGATTATTCCGCTTCTGTATGCCGATCTGTGCTGCGATTATGAATGGCCTTGAATGGGTTGGTTAGCCTCAGTATATTTTTTTAGTGTGTGCATACGTATAGTGTCGGGGTCGTTTTCCAGAACGGTGGTGCTGCCCCTTCGCCCAGCACCGGTCTACGTTCATATGCATTTATTATGTCCGCCGCAGCGAACATGCATGACCGAGTAATACTCCTCTGCCTCCTTTCACCGCGGAGAGACCAGTCTGACGACAGAGTTTCCGAACGCGAGGCGCCGTGGCGTTATGCGGCAGCAGAGAACCTATAGCTCCCTCCTCTCTTCGCGCGCATGGGTCTTTGGCGACCATCGAGGCCGAAGTAATGAAACTGACGTGCCGTCTGGTGGCGGCCGGAGGATTAGGTTTCCCCTTGGCCCCGCTGGTATTCGGGTGCTGCGGCTTCTTTTGTACTGTTTACCGCCAGCCTCTCCACTGCCGCCTGTACACCGCCCTTGGGAAGCTTGCTGAGCCGCTTGTAGTTTGTCTCGCTACGTCTCGTTTCTGTGTTTTTTTATTTGTTTTTGCTTGATGGGAGGTCATGCTGTACAGGCATGGAAGCAAGAGGAGCCAGGAAGTTGCTGTCCCGTCTTTTTTGTTTGTTTTTTCCTGTCACCACTTCTTTTTATTATTTTTTTTCGCTTTTCACTATTCTTTGGAAACAGTGACTCTTCTTTTCAAAAAGGTCACCAATCCGGACATACCTCTCAACTCCTCGTCCCATCGTTTCGGTTTGTTCACCACGTTTTTATCTGTAACTGTCTTTTCTGACCCTCCTTTATTCTTTTCCTTTTTTCGTGTCTTGCTGTTTTGTTCTTTATTTGGAACAAGTTGACAATGTGAACAAGCGAGCGGCGAGCCAAAATGTGCAGTTCGATGGACCCGCGATACTAAATATGTTTGCTCTATACAGCACCCGTTATGCTCCCTCTTTCTATCGTCGTCCCCGGGTGGATGGCGGTGTTTTTCACCGTCCTCACGATGGCGCTTCTTCGAAATCACTCATCCGAGAAAACGATGCCCTCCTTCTTACTCGTTTACCTTTTTTTTTTTTCACTTTCCTTCGTCGGGTCTTGTCATCTTTCCCTTTGCCGCCGGCCGGCATCTCCAACTCCGATCGTTCTGATCGGGGCGGGTGCGTATCGGTGGTGGGTCGAGCGGAATGCCTTTCGAATCGAAAACTTCAGAAAGAAAAGCTCAGTAACACTAACCGCCTATGTAGTTGTGTACGTGAACATGTACGCTTCGCTCATCCAGGCGGGCGTCGAGGTCGTTTTCGCCGTTCACTCTTTCTCTCCGCCGCGCTCCTCTCGACTATACAATGATCCCCCGCTACTCTCAATGTACTCTCACCGCTCTTCGACTGACGTTTTACAGGTTGGCCGCCCAAGTACTCTCCTATGGGGTATACGAAACCAAGAAATGAAGGGTATCGGCACCGTATCGGCGTCGCTTTGCGTCGACGCGTCGAATGCGACGTCTCGAGGCTTGCTTGTGTATCTCCCGCATGCGGCTTGAAATCCGATCGTGCATCTGCAGTGCTTGCGGACCGATTGCGCTCCGACGCCTCCGAAGAAGTGCGAGCGGTATCGCGGGGGACACCCAAAGCATTCTTCCGTCTCACCCCCGCGGCGCCTCGTCGCAACACCTCCGTTGTCACGTGTACGTACAAACGGCCATAAAAAGGGTGCGCTCGAAAAGGAAGTTTTAACAAAAAAATAAGTGAAGGCGTCTCCACCGACACCTTGTGCCGTGTCCGTCTCTAGCGCCTCGGGCTTTCTTAAAAGCCGTATCGTTTCCCGCTCGATCGGGTCCCGGCCACTTGTCGACAATGGGCGCGTTGTGTGCCTGTTGTGGCTGGAGTGGTGGCTGGAGTGAGAGACCGCGTCGAGTGAAGGATCTTTGTTGCGGCGCGCGCGCGCTCTCTGGTCGAGAGTTGTTTGCACTGCTCCATCAAAGGGCGGCTCCCGAACTTTGTGCAAGCACGTTGCCGCCGCCGCTGCTTTCACGCGCTGTCGCCTCCGTGTGTGGCTTGGCTTCGCGCTGCGCAGGGGTCGCCAACGAGTCGTTTTCACCTCTTCGTGTAAATTTTTTGTTTTGGTTTTTATGCTTGGCTCTGCGACTGGACGATAGTTTCCCGTTCTGTTTCTTTTTCCGAAAGTTTCATCTTGTCCGTGACTCGACGACAGGCTCTCGTATCACCGCGCTACGTGCATTCTTCGCTCCACTTATAAGGAGTGTTTGGAAGGCGTGTATGAGACGATGATCTATAGACGATGATGAAAAAAGTTAGTCATCTATTGCTATCGCAATATCCAGACGTCTCTGCACTAAGCAGCCATGCTGTCATTCTGAACACCACTTTATCGACAAAACGTGCTTTCCGTCCCCCGTTTTCCGTTTTTACGGTGTATTCGCGAACCGATCTATACTCATACCCGATATGCCTTGCGTGTCGTGAACGCGTAGTTGTAATATAAAGCAAAAGCTTCAGGCAGCACACCACTCGTTGTCCAGAGGTAATAGGTACACATGGGCAGCGGCGATTATCCCCAGCCCTTTTCGTTTCTTCACTACGTGTGTGCTAGTTTCTGTAAGCCGATTATGGAGGGGTTCCCGCGAGGAGCCAGAGAAATTGGGGTTAAAGAGGCAAGGGGCGTGTGCAGACCCAACAGTGCTGCTGTTGCCGCAAGGTGGCTTCAAGTGGGGGCCGTCGTCGGTATCTCTTTCCCCGCACGAGGTGGTTGTGTCAATACGGCCCGGCTTTAAGAGCGCGACCTGTTTGCCCAAGACAGTCTGTTGGGGTTGAGATAATACGCAGGGCCGTGCTTGTTGATCGTGTTGTTTTGGTATAGGTGGTTGTGATACTGTCCTGATTTTTTCTTTTCGTTTTCTTCTACGCCATGTCATGACGTTAATGTGCTTGAGTTTCTTCCTGCGATATGTAACGTTCTGTTTTGAAGGCGCTTAATCAGATGATGAACGTATAACTCGTTTATGGAGAAATTTTGCTGCAATGTCGTATTTCCTCATCTTGTGATGTCAGTGATTTGTGAACCCACAGCTTGTGATTTTCATGTATATGTTTAATAATAATAATAATAATAATAATAATAAATTGAAATTTTGATAGAGCAGCAATGCGGTTAAAGCTCGCTTACTAAAGCCTCATTTGGCTTGAAGGGCAGAGCCGACAGAAAGCAGACCTTGTGAATTGAGTTACCAAAGAGCGCGCACACACACACACGCACACGCACACACACACACACACACACACACACACACACACACACACACACACACACACACACACACACACACACACACACAGAGAGAGAGAGAGAGAGAGAGAGAGAGAGAGAGAGAGAGAGAGAGAGAGAGAGAGAGAGAGAGAGAGATATGTCCGAGGTAACTTTAGTTCAAAAATATGCCTCAGTGATATATATATAATGGGTGAGATATATATATATATATCTAACAGACAATAATGCCAAGGAATGTATAGAGGCAGTTATTAGACCCAATTGTAATGTAAAAGTGAATAAGAAAAGCGGGGGAAAGATAACTTGCCGTGAGCAGGAGCCGAACCTGCGACTTTCGAATAACGGTTGTATACGAGGGACTATCGGTCAGCTGCCAGCTCGTAATAAGTTCACGTGCTACGTGACGCCAAACAGGCTCATAAAGAGTGTGCCACATTCGCCGCCATGGCTACAGGTGGCGCTGACTGACACTCCCACGTTTAAATTGACATATATACCCAATAACGTGGCTCGGGGGATAGCCGCCGTGGTTGCTCAGTGGTATGGTACGCGTCATTTGAAGGTCGCAGGTTCGGTTCCTGCTCACGGCAAGGTATCTTTTCACACACTTTTTGTTCTTCACATTTACGTTACAATTGGGCCCTATACATTCTTTGGCAATTGTTATCTGTTAGATCTCATTAATATTGTGTCAAAACACGGAAAAACGATCCCTTAAGTATGCACTTCTTTCCCTTATATATATATATATATATATACACGTTCGTATGCAGCAATGCATGAAAAAGTAAATCTTATGCTAATACATGTAACGTCACCTAGCCGTACATTCACTCATGCAATAGCAACAGTACAATAAAAGGACACCATCAGATTTCTGGTGACATCAAAAAGAAATGAAAAAAGTGGGAAACTCAAGATAACGAAAGAACACGTGACAAAGCAATATAGCATCGTTCTAACGCGTTGATAAAAAAACATAATTTTTTTTTCTTTAGTACTTATGCGTAGCCTGATGCACATGTCTACCTGATGTGCTATTTAAATTTGGTAATGTGTTGATGTAGGCTCTCACAAGATAACGTGCTACATTAAAAACACTTTCGGCAAGTACGCCCTACTTCATAGCGTTTCGTTGTATTTAAGTAATGTCAGGAGAAAAGTGGCGACCCTTAACTGTGTCTCCTTACGAGAACACCTCAACAGGTCGGCACAGGGATGAGGTATGGGGCGTTTTTGTACGCGCTTTGTTTGTTTGTGTCTTTAGTTTTTATGGCCAGCATAAACGAAAATCCGTCCGGCAGTGGTGTCACGAGCGGTCTCCATTGGCTGTCCTATCAGTTACGTCACTCTCAGCGTGGCGTCGTGCCCAAGCACGAGCGTCATTGGCTGCGTTGTGAGTGATGTCGTCCATCTATCTCGTCACAGCCGTGGCGCCGAGGGCGCGCGCATCAGTTTTCCTTGCAGCCTTCCACATGGGTACGGCATGGACAACTCTAGAAGAGTGCCGACAGTGGAAACGTGAGAGAGTTTGCAGTCGCCGGGCCGATGGGGTGGTCCGGGCACAAAAACAGGCTGCGGGAGGCCGAGTGCCAGCAGTAACTGCGTACCCATGATACGGCAGCCTTCCAAGCCGCCCGCGCTGAATCGCGAACGGGAATGCAAGTGCCGGTGGCGGGCGGATCCTGCAAACCACGCCGCCGAGCTATATAGCTCCTGATGTCAAACGCTTGCAACAACGCCGCGCCGAACAATGAGTGCGTGGTTCCTGAAGAAGGGAAAAAGGTGCCGCAGTGCCCAACAAGTGGCGTTACGGCGTCAACGTGGTAATTGCGGGAGTGCCTTCGCCGGGGCGAACGCGTCCCGTTTCGGCGGGAGTTTCTCCAGCGGCACTTAGGCTTCGGCTGCCACGTCTGCGACCGCATGTATAGCTCGAGAACAACCGCTGCGATTAGCGCATAGCGAAACGCATTTAACCGCTCATTACACCGTCATAATGATGGTGTAATGACCGTGACCGTCATCACGCGAGGCACAATATGTGGCATGTGAAATAACCACTGTGGTAAACCCAAAGCAAACTCGAGTCTAACCTCATTAAGAAGCATGGACATGTAACCAATAATTGTGAAAGACTTAAGTGCCACGTCGGTTGAAACCACTGCTAAACACCGGGACCGCACGTTTCAGCTTTCGCTGGTTAACCATTCGTACGGAGGGCTTGGGTGGTGATTTTTTTTTTGTTATCTTTTCGGTGATTTCGTAGGCACCCATAAATAAGAGTCACTCATTTATTACCTTTGCTTCGACAAAACAAGCTTGCATTAATTGTAAATGTCTATAAGTAAGGGTGTACTTCATCGTATTTCATCGGTGGCACAATCTTCCTGACCCCATTCCTCAAAATAAATTCTTTTTGTCTGTGACCCCTCCATCAAGCAGCGATTTTGAACAAGCTTAACTCAATTGAATAAAATTTAGTCGCGTGTACTGTAGACGGCGCCTCCCGTGCGTTTATGCGAACTAGTATTACGCCAACGGGGCACATTTTTCATTCTCCATGCGGACGGGTGGCATGAGTTTATTTTTGTTTTATTTTTTAAATCCCGTCAGATATCTTTCTCGTCATATTTCGTTACTGTCACCGTTCAAGTGCATCCGAGTGTGCTTGGCAAAGACCGCTCCACCGTGTGCATACCGCCGTACAGCTGCGCCTGTCTCGTAAAGCATAGCGTGAAACATAAAGCGTGATGCATACGCCGTATAGACAAAACGCGCAGTTCGTGGCATACATATATAGCGATATAAGCGGTCATATGCTTGTCGTATGATTTTATTCGCAGTATCGTTACTCCCACCCCTTCACTGTAACTGAGGGCTAAAAATTCGAATACATTTATGCTTTTGGAACACGTGAAGCAATGAAATATTGTCATGATACAAGATACCGCCGTCAACAGCCTCGCGACAGTGTGCTGCCCGGACGTGTGTATCATTTGACACGCATCTATGTGCGGTCGCGACTGTGATGCATGCGTGCACGTGTGTCCTTTCAGCAAGTGATAAAGTCTGCATAAGAAAAAAGTCGTGATGGGGTAGGGACGAGTGTCACTAGCAGTTGAGAGATATCTATCTATAGATGGTGTACTCAGTGTGCATGTATAGTTCACATGCAGTTCATAAATGTGAAAAATGTGTGTGCCCTGCTTTGTGTGTGCTGTAAAGAATCCCTGTACTGTAAATTACTCCGCAGACCTCGATTCAGCTGTATATATAATACATTTCGCAAACTATACTGTGTAATTATTTGGTGTTAGACCGTGTAATCTTACCATTATTACTCTCTTCTATCCTACAAATCTGTCTGAATTAAAAACAATATTTTAGCCTATTTCATGATATATATATATATATATATATATATATATATATATATATATATATATATATATATATATACTGTGCTGTACTCGTGAACATGCTTGTCATAGCCGCATTTCGGCCTCAGAATCTGTCTTCCTTTGTCCCTTTTTTCTTGTCTGCCAAAGTGTAACAGCAGTGTGATTAAAACCGCGCTCGGCTGCCCGCCGTAAGTTCGTTCTGTCTTAGCCGGCGGGGTCCCATTTTCGATGTTCGAAATGCTAGAGGACCCTGTACTTGTGCGATGTCAGTGCAGAAAAAAAAAAAACATGGGTGAACTTACCGAAACCGTCCATTATATACGACGTGCTTCGTAACAATGGCCGTGGTTTTGGAACGTTAAACTCCAAATATCTTCCTTTCTGTCCACACAGGCAGTCGTTAGCGACCGTGTCCTCTGGTCAGGCAAAACTGAAACTGCGCATTACGCCACTTCACGTGACTGAATAGCTGTCGTCGCGTGACGTATATACGTACACGTTTTCAGGGAATCATCGGGAACTGCAGTAGGTGCCGTTGGAAGAGAAGGAGGGGTAGCTCGCCTTGACTGGAACGCGTGTGCATACGTACAGGTGGGCCCGTTCATGTAGATTGATTGATTGATTGATTGATTGATTGATTGATTGATTGATATGTTGGGTTAAGCGTCCCGAAACCATCGTATGATTATGAGAGATGCCGTAGTGGGGGACTCCGTGAATTTCGACCACCTATAGGGTTCTTTAACGCGCTCCCAAATCTGAGCACACGGGCCTACAACATTTCCGCCTCCATCGGAAATGCAGCCGCCGCAGCCGGGATTTGATCCCGCGACCTGCGGGTCAGCAGCCGAGTACCTCAGCCACGAGACCACCGCGGCGAGGCGTTCACGCAGAAAGCGTTCATTTGCTTGATGAGCGTGATTTTTCTCTCTGCACTCAAAGTGCGAGGTAAACAAATCCAGAGCACCGATCGCTATTTCTACGCAAGACTTTTAAGAATTGCCCCGTGGCATGAGAAAAGAACCGCTTTCTCTCTCCGAGGCTATTTTGGAGTCTAAGAGAGCATAAAAGCAACCAAAAAAATTGAAAAATCTGGTGGCCGCGCGCGCGCTATAGTCACTGTTGTTTCTGTTTCGCGCAACCAAGTAGGGGGGCGATGCGGAAGCGAGATAGGACTCGCAGATTGAGCGTCGCGTCCTGTCTTCTTCAGCTTCCTCCCGCGGTGCATTCTGTGGTGGTGGCCTTCTCCTGCTCATGAGGCCGAGACTAACAAGGGGAAGAATAAGACGAAGAAGAAGACCCTGCGAACTTTTTTTTTTCTGCGGTGGGATGCCGGGAACCGATAAGAACTTGCATGGGAAGGGACGGTAGAGACGTGCCTTGTCTTTCTCGGTTCTCCGCTTTTCTTGCTTCATCTTTGTTGTGCATCAGCTGCGCCGTCGGTGCAGTCAGTCTTTTCGTCGTGGACATCGACTCCTCTTCTTCGTCTTCTTTATCTGATGAGCCTGCGCCGTTTGTCAGCAGCGTCGACTTGGAGAGGCTGTCCCTTGCAGCGCTGCTATGCGCCAATGTTTCGTACGTGGCAGTGCGAGTCTTTCTTAATCGCCCATCCACGTATACATACGCATATACCAAACGGGTCTCCTCCTCCGTTAATTTCATCTGTCCGTGCATTTTCGCTCTTTTCTTTCTTCTTGCGAGCCTCTAAACACCGTCGATTCCCGCAGAAATCACCGAGACGTGCAGGGAAGCAGTATACAGAGAGACTTGGCACCGCGTCTCAGTCTTTGTCCACACGCTTGATCGAAGCGCGTTTGTCTTTCGCTCGTCCGATCGTAACGATAGTCGCTCCATCCGGGCGAATTTACGGTTGACTTATCGGAAATGCATACGAACGCAGCTGAGCGTGCTCGGTATAAGCCTGTAGAATGTAGCCGCTGGAGAGATGCAGCTGTAAGCAGGACTCTCCATCACGCCTGTCCTTCGCCAGCGGTCTCGAACATCGATCGCGCTTGTGTGTGTGTATAATATATGTTTTTGCGACGTAAGCGGCGTCGCTTAGCCGCGACGCATAGTCTGCGATGACCGACCAGGCAGATGCACCTGAGAGAGAGGAGCAGTCTGATCTCGCGCGCTGGTATAGCTTCCCATAATTGATTATTCTGCTGCTTGTTCTGTCTCGGTTTTGTGAAGCTTCTGTTTTTTCTCGATTGCGTCTCATGGCACGCGGCCTCAGTGCAATCGCGCACGTTCACCTGGAGTATAGACTCGATAGAAAGCGTGTTGCGAGCTATAGCGCTTATAGTTTATTTATGATGGTTATTTTTCCCTTATATCAGTATACGCTTTCTTCTAGCTTCAACAGTAGGTAAACTTGTTCGTGCGATGCGTATACGTTTATTTAGAGATATTCTGCTTTCTTCGCGCATACGTAACCCACCTATAGCTTTCGGCTGCGGTGGTGTTCATGAAACAGAATTTCGTAAATTGCTACAATTAAGGTTGTTGCTCTACGGCTTGTTAGCTGAAATTATCTTGTCTAATTATCTTTCTCTTCGTTTTATTAAGCATGTGCAGGAAGAGTTGGAGAGCGAGTATATAGGTGTTAAATGTCGTTTCTTGCGAGTTCTGTCGTGGTGGGAAGATGTGTATTATATCTATCAGGTCCTTGGCAATCCGCGCAGGGTGTTATGGCTCATTCACAGAAGCTTATCGCTTGCGTGCATCTAAAATAAGGGAAATTTGAGATAAATAAGATTTTTGGGGACGGAGCAATGGTGACGATGGCGCGGAACGTTATAGTGTTGTCATGTGAGCCGTAAACACAGTATACACCACGGCGAGAGAGTCTGAAGCCAGTTCGTGTGGCCCTTTGGTATATAGATAATAGCTCTCAGTCACGTTGTCATGTGCTTGAGTACACGAGCAGATTTCATTTTCTTTCTTTCAGTTTTCAATAACATATTTTATTCGATATTCGACATTGTTACCCCTATTAGGAACTGTTTGATTCGAGTTTTATCCGAGATTTAAAAAAAATTCACTATTCGCGCGCCTCTATATATACCATAAAATTGGAACTTGTAAAATGAGAACCTTGTAGAATAGTGTAGAATTAAAACGTATCTGTGACTGTGAGGCAGAAACTTTTTTTTTCATGGAATTCACGTTTTACAGGTTGTAATATACATCTGGTTCCTGCGGCACCTTTTCATAACTTTCGTGCATGTTCGGCGCCTTCGTACTGCAGGCCAGCAACGGTTACGCCTGCGCGAGGCTCATATTGAACGCTCAATCGCTTAAGTGCGATTTCTGTGACAATTGTAAATGATGCGCTCTCAGCTAAGGCACCACTTTATGCAACCTGCTGCTTCGATTGATACGTGGGGTTTAACGTCCCAAAACCACCATGTGATTATGAGAGACGCCGTAGTGGAGGGCTCCGGAAATTTCGACCACCGTTGGGGTTCTTTAACGTGCACCCAAATCTGAGCACACGGGCCTACAACATTTCCGCCTCCATCGGAAATGCAGCCGCCGCAGCCGGGATTCGATCCCGCGACCTGTGGGTCAGCAGCCAAGTACGCTATAGCCACTGACCACCACGGCGGGGCAACATGCTGCCTTGACGAAGGATAGTCTGCTTGTCCAAACTTCGGCCCCATGCAGCTATGCACCCCCTGTGTGAAGATAATATTTACACGTTATCGACATGCACTGACATGCAGTTCTTATTTTGCGACATGCAGTCGGTGCCGTGTAGTCGCGTTAAACGAGGCAAGAGTTGCGATATGACTTTTGCTCTTGTCCATTGAGGCGCATGTTGAGGCGAGAGGATACCGAGAAGCTCCTGCTTTTGCTGCGTCGCCGCAGGCTCTGCTGGCGTCATCGCAAGTGAAGCGCGTTCTCCCGGCTAATGTGATTTGGATGGGGATTCGCAATCGAATTAGAACCCCCCGCACTGTATCGATCACGTGATTGCGCTCTTGCGCGTGCCGCCCGTCGGGAAGGACGGCGCATAAACGGATTAGTGCGCGCTGCTGCTGCTGCGAAAAGTGCGCCGCGACTCGTCCTGAGCGCGCACGGTCCGGCGACGCCATAACGGGCCCGACCCTTCCATTTTCAGTTTCGAGCACGTGTTTTTCTTATAGCGAGGGGACTTAATGGACGCTGGGTTCTTGGCAAAAACGCGCGTATATACGCCGAGAGGCGCGTCATGGTGCGGAGCGCGCTGCTTGAGATCCGTTCGGGACGGGGCGGCAAAGCATATCCCGCTTGTTGCACTTGTCCTTTCCGATTGGATTCGCTTGATGCGCTTCATCTCTGTGCGGGAGCTTCTCCTCTGACGTCAGAGCTGTGGCGGCTTGTGTGTATACGTTTCCTATGTGTGTGTTCGAAGCTTGATCCCTGCAAACGGGGCGTGCTTAAACGGCATCTCGATTCGGCGAGTTTGTTTCCTTTTCGCCTTCTTCTTGTTTCTTATACTCGAAGCACTCTTGCTTTGCGAATATCGATCTAGCCGGAGTTATTTCTCGTCGTGCGGGAAAAAAAAAATCAGGCGTGCAACAAAATGGTATGTGCGTGCATAAAAAAATGGCGGGTGGGATAAAGTGAATTAAGCGTATCGGTCGTTTTCTTCGGCTTGCTCCGTCATGATGTATAAGGTCGGATTGTAAAGGCTGGCTTTGTATGCAACTGGAGACAGAAATGTTACTCAGATTTATATTTTACATTATACTGTACTTTATGGACACGATGAGTGCAGGGCAATCGCGTCTCGTTCCGACCGTCTTTCGTGCATGCATTGGATATAAGGAGAGATATTCACTTCTTTCCTCACTAATGGCTTGCGTAATACCAAGCCCTGCGTGAAGCCGTAGTGTACGGCGTGTTCGCAAGGCATCCGCCGGCCCCGACTGGTGCATATCGTTGTGTTTATTTACTGTCTTACTTTTCGGTTCGGCCGTGAGAAAGCGAACACGTTGTTCATATCGCAGAGCGCGCCGTACGGCGCCGTTCATTCTCATGACGCGCGAGAGATGGACGCCGCGCTGAGTGGGCCCATTCTCGCTCCTCTCGGCGCCTCAGCGTGTGTACTGTACACCTCAGCTACCGCGCACGCGGGACACCGTCGCGCCGAGGGATGTGCGCTGCTGCTGCTGCTGCAGCCGCATGGCTGGTGGCGTGGGGCGCCGATGAACGGGAACGATTACGGGCAGCGCCGGTTCCTGTTACGATTGCTATCGTCGCCGTCCCATATGGAGTGCCTAATGAACGCCGAACCCGGGAGTATAAGCGCGCGTGCGTCGGGGCACAACACCCCCCCTCCGGCGAGCATACGGTTGCGGCTTCTGCTGCAGAATCGCGTACTTTCCTGGCGCAGACTGCGCGTCGCGTGCTAAGTTCGGAGCCGTGGGCGCGATAGGCACAGCTTCCGCTGCGTATAGCCGCGACCGGCGCACCAAATCGGGCCGCCGCATCTCGAAACTGTGCGTGTGGCGCGCGGTTCTGAAAGAATAACACGTTACACGTTTCATACAAGCGGAAGGGGGGATGGTATAGTACGATGGGGCAGGGGTTGTGGGAATTAAAGTACAGAACGAAGGGTGGCGAACACGTTTTAACGCCTCCCGTGAAGTGGTGCACCACGTGTGCGAAATGATGGGGCTTGTGCTGCTGCTCTCTTCCCTCGGTATACAGGGGAGTTCGGATATAGGTCTGTCGTATATACGCGGTGCGTAATCGCGCTTCTCCGCGAGGTTTGCGTGCTGTGCTACAGAGGCACGCTTCCAGGGGCGAGCACGCGGTGCGATACGCGCATTGGCGGAGCGCCGTTCGCCTTGATTGATGCCCCGCCGCGATTAGGAAATTGCCAGACTCCCCTGTGCATCACTCGGCAGCCGCGCTTCCGTATGCCGTCCTACGGACTCACAACAGACGCGGGCGCCGTCGTTCGCAACGCGTTTCAATCTGCGGCCGGTCACTGGGGAAAACTCGCGGCCGTTGCGGCTATGTAGCGCCCCCTTCCGTGCGGCCTCTGTGGCGCGTGCCTCGCGTGTGTACGCGAGTTGCGCGAGATTTAGTGTGTGAGGACCTGGGGTGCTATTCTGGACACTGTCTAATTCCGCCATAATGTCAAATTTCCTAATGGCGGCATTAGTCAATCCGAGATGTCGCAGCAGCTCACTTGGCCAATTAGCATCAATCAATGGCGCAATCTCACAACATGGCTGAATTTGACAATGTCCAGAATAGCGCCCTTGGCTTGTCTACATTTTCGTCCTTCGTGCAGCTTCACCACCTTTTTCGTGATTATATCATACCTTTATTGAATATTTGCGAGCGTTTTGCGTATAATTGCGGCGCTTGTGCATTTTGCTGCATATAGTGTACGGTCATGAGGATGGATATGTAGCGCCGTGTAATTGCGAAAAGGCTGAAGTCGCCGCACTTGCAATGATAATCTGCAAGCGATACAGAAAGGCTGCAGTTCATAATCATCCGCCGTATAAGGTTTATACCCGTGCCACACGGGCAGAGAAAATGGCATTTACCTCCTAGTGCCTTCAGATTGAATGTCATTCGCGCGGTGCCACGCGGATGAACGAAATGGCATTCGCCCTAATGTCGTTCACCCAAATGTCATTCGTCACCTAATGTCATCTCCAGAACTCATTCGACTGAGAGAAATTCGTGAAGCTCATGAAGTAACTGTATCAAACGACATTTCATTCGACTGGAAAGAAACTTTTCGCCTATATTATTTGCAGTAATCTCTTAAACAAGTGCTTAAAAGCTTATCTTCAGCTGGTACACGCTGTAAAATGAATGCGACAGGCGACATTTTGTTTTCACGCTGCGAATCTGACTAGCTTTGGCTTAAGTTTTATACACGGGCGATTGCTACGTCGAGAAACACAGCAACGAACGAAGTCTGACGCGGCAGCGTAATATGCTTATTTATACATTTATTTATTATCTGTTGTGTATGAAGCTTGTAAACGCTTGTTTATTTTTTTATTGTTACTCACCCAATGCTCACGAGGAAGGTGCTGCGATCGACATCATCAAGTCAATTGTAATTTGCCTTGGACCTGTAGCAGCGCCGCTGAAGGAAATGTCATTTGGGAAATGAATGCCTTCGCTACTGAATGTTAGTTTCTATGCCCGTGTGGCACGGGTATTACATGCTCATCAGGATTCTCCGTTTTTTTTTTTTTTCATTGTTTCTATAGCAACGGCTTTTCGACAATTTGCAAGAACGCGAACCAGGATGTGAACGCCGCCTCAACGGCACTTCGTTGAGAAATCCCGTGTTAGCGGCGTAAGAACTTCCGTCACAATATACTCGCATAACACTTTTACGCGACAACCCTTTCATGGTGTGTGCGTACACTTGGTCACTTATTTAGCCGGAACTATAGAAAGTACGCCTTTTACGAGCAGATACTAACAGATGATCTCGAAAACAGTTCTTTTCCTTTTTTGTGCCGCCAGAGGTGTTTTTTTTTAATTTATGTATAACTATAATAAGCACGTAACTTGTGCCCGAAATTGTGTTTCGATTGTACAAGAGCCAGAACGAAGTTTGTGAGTGTTTCCTTGCCACAAATGCGTAGCTTTTGTGAGCCTTCTTGCGCCGCGTGTGAAGCACGTTTTGCCTTGACTCGGGCAATTGCAGTGAACACCGTCAAATGCGACGCTGTTGTCCTTCCGAGTGTTATGTCTTTGCATACGCCGACGTTGAGTGCAACGTTCCTCCCTGTGTGTGCGCAGGCGATCAAGTACTGCGACCATGTGCATGGCAAGTGGCACTTCTCCGAGATCCGGGCCATCTTTTCGAGGCGTTACCTGCTGCAGAACATCGCGCTCGAGATCTTCCTGGCTTCGCGAAGTGAGTCTGCACCTTGCATCGTTTGTTTGTTTGTTTGTTTGTTTGTTTGTTTGTTTGTTTGTTTGTTTGTTTGTTTGTAGCGCGCTCTTATACAATGTAGTTGCACCTTTCACGTTGTTGCGTGACTGCCCCGCCACGGTGGTCTAGTGGCTAAGGTACTCGGCTGCTGACTCGCAGGCCGCGGGATCGAATCCCGGCTGTGACGGCTGCATTTCCGATGAAGGCGGAAATGTTGTAGGCCCGTGTGCTCAGATTTGGGTGCACGTTAAAGAACCCCAGGTGGTCTAAATTTCCGGAACCCTCCTACGGCGTCTCTCATAATCATACGGTGGTTTTGGGACGTTAAACCCCACGTATCAATTGTTGCGTGACTGAGACGTCGCAATGGTCTTTTTAAGGCGAAAGCTTTAGATGCCTCATGAAACAAGGCGAAAATAGAGTGCCTCATGCGAAACGCGAAAGCAGATGTTTTATCAAACGCGTCAGCGTCAGTACTATCGAGTGATGCAAGAATCGTGTCATAACATCACCATGTGACGTCGTTATGACGTCGCAGATTGTCAAAATTCACAGCGACATCATGACATGGGTGTGACGTCACATGACGTCACAATATATCGATTGTTCAAAAGTGAGCTCATCACAGAAGCAATGCAAAAACAGGTGAGATGCAGAAAGGTTTCGGACGTTGTTATACAATAGACTGAGGAGAACAATAAGATGGCAGTCGTCTTAGGCAAATGCAAAGGGACCCTGTGAATTCATTTATGAAGTGTTCGTGCAAATGTATGTACAAAGATAGCATCAGTGCGGTCCCAGCGGCAACTGCGTCGATCTTCCTCAACTACAGGGTAACCTGAGGCGCTGCAACCGCGCGGAGGAGGTCCCGCGAGCGCTGGGACACCGCGCGGGCAATCTTTTCGCGCGATCGCTGAGCCCTACACCCTTTCCGAGCTCTCTCCCGCACTTGGGTTGCGGTTGGGCCCTCGGGAAAGAGCGTGGCGGGGTGGGAGACTGGAGGAGCGTGTACACGCAAACTGTATGGGCGTTGATTTAAGGGGCGCGCCTTACTGTCGCCGCGCAGACTGAGCGTATATACCGCGCGACGCGATGAGATTTACGGCGCGCGCCTGGCGTAGCCGCCGCCGCCGCCGCGTCAGTGCGGCGCTCATGTACAGTCGCAGCAGCCGCGATGTGTGACCCTGCCGCGATTTAACTTGCGTTACGACACTCCGCGACGCCGTGTGTGTAGACGGCCCACTGTTTTCTGCTGTGCAGTTACAGTGCACGTTCGGTGCAGTGTTCGCGTTTAGGACACCAATGCGCCTGCAAACGTGCCCGCCGTTATGAACGGGGTGTATTTCAATCAATCAATCAATGAAACTTTATTTTCATGAATAGATATATACAATTACAGGGATTATTTGGACCGATAGCCTAAAGTGGCTAGTGGACGGTCCAATACAATGTGCAACATAAAGAAGTGTACAGGTCAGCTCTGAGGTAACAACATAAAAAAAAACAAAAAAAAACAATCATATAATACAGATAACAAAGTAATACATTCCGCCGGCGCTATTTCTTTCCTTGTTACCCGCACAGTGCCTCGATCTTTGCTCATGCCTCGCCGCGGTGGTCTAGTGGCTAAGGTACTCGGCTGCTGACCCGCAGGTCGCGGGATCGAATCCCGGCTGCGGCAGCTACGTTTCCGATCGAGGCGGAAATGTTGTAGGCCCGTGTGCTCAGATTTGGGTGCACGTTAAAGAACCCCAGGTGGTCGAAATTTCCGGAGCCCTCCACTACGGCGTCGCTCATAATCATGTGGTGGTTTTGGGACGTTAAACCGCAAATATCAATCAATATCAATCAATCTATCTTTGCTCGTGTGTATGATGGGCAAAAAAAAAGCATAGTGTGGCGTTCGAAGGGGTCGTGTCATGGGGAGTGGCATGCATTCACATTGTGTGTAGTAGTTGCTACTGTTCCTGTCGCGTGCGTGTGCAGTAGTGGCGTCGTTGCCGGGAAATGGGGAAAAGGGAGGGGGTTCAAAACCCCTCTAAAATTTTCAATTGTGCATGCGTACCTATACGCGCAAGTATACCAACGCACGAACGAACTTACTTAAAGAGGATGGTTGAAGCTATCCTCAACTCCCCCTGTCCCGAAAAAAAAAATAATTCTCCCTACGCCCCTGATGTACCCAGTTAACAAGGTCTTTGTCACGGATGACGACAGCTCTGTGGTCACGCTCACGCTTGTTTTCAGGCTTCTAACAAATCCTTTACGTGGCTTAACCGTACGGTAAGTTGGCGCTTCGTTCCAGTTCCTATACAACAAAACGGCCGTTATATACGACCCTTTTAGTTCGCTTATTACGAGCCGCTTGAAAAGTACTTAGATTTATGGCTCTCGAAGCGCGGCAGCTTGGACTAGTTCTTCTTGCGCCGTTAAAATTTCTCGGTAACATTTTTTTTTTTTTTCCCTGCGCTTCTGCAAAACCCTCTTCTTCCGCGGAGCTCCCAATGTGCTGTGCGGCAGTGGGCGTTTTAGATATTGCGCACCGCCAGAGCGCTTGATGTGCAGTGCATAGAATACTCCATCACGGCGCTGTATGCATGCTTATGCATGCATACAGAGTCTGTGCTCCGCAAAAGTTGGAGCCTTTTCCATGCCTGCTGCATGCACACGTATATGCGTACAATGTATGTATCTTGCCTGCGTAGGTTCTCCCATTACTGCTCCCGCCTCGCTACACTTAGGCGACCACGTTGCGCTCGTTGCCACATTCGGGTGCCACGCAAACCCGCTGACGACCTATCCCGCGACAGTCGAATCGCCGACGAACGTGTGACTGCATACGGTGGCCAATCGTGACGGTCGTTGAAGTACGTTAACAGCCGCGTGCAGACTGTTCGTACAGAACTGCTCGAACAGCCCTGTTGACGATCGATACAATTGAATTATTTTCATATTTTTACGTCTCGAAACCACGGCATATGTGAAACGCCGTATAGTGAAAGGCTCCGGAAATTTTGACTGCCTGTATAGTTATTTCACGCGCACTTAACTCTAAGGACACGTCCCTCTTTGCCGCATCGAAATGGGGCCGCCGAGTCCACGATTCGATCCAGCGACCTTCGCGTCTGAAGTCGGGTGTACCATAACCAAAAGACCACCGCGGCGAGTATGCTCGTGCGATGCATGTAGCGACCGTATTGCAGTTCTTTTCATTTTTCGCGCTTCGTTAGTTGTACCACTAAACTGCGTAACGTCCATTAAACATTATCACTAGGATTGGTCGATTATTGACTCTTTATCATAATAAAATAATATAATTAAGTGAACGTAAGGGTTATGATATCCTAGTCTTTATTTTATTGTGTCGAATTCTGTAACGATTCTATTAACTTGTTGTTGTTGTGTTTTATGGCGATAGCGTTAAATAGCTCGTGTCGCAGAAAACCCGCTGCAGGCGCCGGCCCCGTTAGTTGTGAGCGAAAAATCTTCTGTGACCGAAAAATCAAGTTACCGACATAGCCGCAAGAGGCCGCTACTTGCGCACGCGTGCGCGCGCAATCACACTGAAAACGCCGCGCATTCGAAGAAAAAAATTGGCCCCGTATCTGCATGTTAATCTGCGAATTTCGTTGAAAAACGATAGTCTTGCGTCTGGAAAGAGTGAATAAAACGTTTATTTGATATTCTGCGCAAGATAATCGGTGAATGTCATTCCGGAGGTGCTGCGTCAGCGGAGGCGAACGAGTGCATCTAGTCACGTCACACGTGAGACATGAGCGCCATCTGGCAGTTATCTTGGAAAACGAAGCGTGCGGCTCTGAGATGGGCGTGCGCGCCGGTCTCAGAAGTGATAAAGTGTAGAACGCAAGGCGACGGGTAGGTGCCACCACCGTGTCGTCTTAGCAAAGCGTTGGAAACACTTGCCTGTTCGTGCAAAGCGTTGCATGGTCAGCGCAGCGTGATAAACGCTACGGTCCTTAGAATTACTTGTGTATGCATTTTCTAGTGAAAGACGCGCATACAGAATATATACTTGTTATGGTGTCTCAGATATGCGCAATAATTGCTTTTTAATTGACAATCGCACACGTATGAACGCTGAATCTTGAGCAACATTGTTGGGTGTTGCGGAGATGATCGGCCGTTTGGGGTATCAGCTGGTGCCGTTTAGAGATACCCGGTATCGTTAAGGGTGGACAAACAGACAGTTGGACAGGCCAAAATTTTTGCGTCGAAAGTCCCCAAGGAAGGCTATCGTCTTTAAAAAGTGCTCAAGGTCACGAGGCGCGTTAGTTTCTTTGCCCTGCCACGCCTCCCTGCTTATAGCTTCCAGCGCTAAATTTCGTCGGGACGAGAGAAGAGATGATGCAATTGCGGCATGCGACAAACCTTTGTAACTCCACTCGCACTGGACGGATTCTTAAAATTTTTGCGGCGTTGAATTCGTGAGGCAATAAGCTCTTCTAGTTAATTCATTTCATGATTTCTTGAAAAAGTGTTTCAGGGCCCCTTTAACGCATTTTGTTCGACAGGTGTCACGACGAAAACGAGTCCATTCGGCGATGATAGCGCGCGCTGGTCCAATCTGCCGTGTGCGTGTTTGTGTGCGTGCGTGTGTATGTAACAAAACATATGAATAAGTATGCACTTAGCGGTTGAAGGGTGCACTAGGGGCCTGATTTCGCTATCGCGTCCAACTCTTAAAGCCGAAGCTTAAGGGTCCCCCAAGTTTGTTTGTTTGTTTCTGCCTTGCGTTATCATTCGACGCATGAGGCCGCTTCCTTGATATCAGTTACAGTAGCGAGGGGCCGGTAAGAAGTTATATGTGTGACCTATTAGAATAAAAAAAAAATACAGCCTTGGATTTTTTTTATATATGTATTCTGACGGCGGCCTTTTTGGTGGTGCGCGGATTTAGCCCGATGACTGGAGACAGGCAGCACGAGCATCCCGCAGCTCTTTAATAATATAGAAAAAGGCGTTGAGAGTTGAGAAGAGCCGCAAGTCGGCGAGAACTATATACCATGGAGGCGGAGCGACACTTCTTTGGCAGTCGTTATACGACTCTGGGCTCGCCTCTGCGTGCCCCGTATAGAGTTCTGCGCCCGGAGTGCTTGCGCGAAGACGAGAGTAGAAGGGAAGACGCGTTGAAAGGCAAACACACATAGCGCGCATACTTTCCGCCGGCGCAGTTTCGTGCAGCGTCTTGAAAAAGTGAAGACGTCCTCGCGCGTGCTTCTTTGGCGCAATTTTCTAACGTTTTGCGCTGTCACGTATGTATTTTCTCGACTTCTCTGCTCGCTTGCCTCGCTGTCATCGTTGTCAGAGCTGGATCTAAGCAATGATAGTATATGTACAGTCGATTGGAAAACGGCCATGAATGCAACCCATGCCGAGTTGCGAGTGAAACAACTTTCTTGTGATGATTAGAAACACAAGTGCAGGCCTATATCTATGTACGCCCCTTCCCGTCCTACCGCATAAAAATTACGGTGCTTGACGTTACGCAGGGGCGGCGCCTCGATGTTTTTATCGAGAGGGAAGGGGGGGGGGGGGAGTATGAGTTATAAAGTTTGTTCTCACTTGCTTCTTGTTCGTAAGAGTGACGGGTGTGCTGTCCGCGGATAACGGCCTTGGTTTCACGTGCAAGCAAGCCCGAGATGAGTCGTGCCATGGTGGAGGGGGGGGGGGGGGGGGGAATCTAGATTCATTCTGACCGCCTGGTGGAGTTCTGGAGCACGTACTGGAACATAAGTATACGGGTGAAGTTTGCATTTACTTGCTCCGTGCGTTAGCAAGTTTGCACCAGATTTTCGCATTCGAATGGTGAGTGTAACGCGCTGCCGAAGTTGTTCTTTTTTTTTCTTTCTTTCTTATTTCCCCGAAAGGGTACGGAAGAAGATAAGGAGCGTTTTCTTTGGCTTCATGTATGGTTCAAACGAACGGAGAAATAAGGCAAAAGGAGCCGCATGGAGTACGTGTGAGGCAGACTCTGTTATCCGTTTAATCGCGAATCCCTTGGGTGTTCGATTGTCTTAGCGTACACGCCCTTTCGACAGCGTAGTGTGTACCACTCACATGCGTCTGCCGTCCGAACAATCCCTAGTATTTCTGGGGGCGAAGCTCCTTATGGTGTGGCTTGTGCGTCCCTCGTTGTAGTGTGTAACCACCAGTGGCACATACCCGAAAGGGCGGTCCTTGGAATGTCAGCTGGATGGCGGCACTTGTATATGATGAATACATGATGAAAAGTTGTGAAATGGCTGTACTTGGAGTGTTCACTAGATAAACGGACAGACAGAGGGGCGGACGCACAAACGGACAGAGAGACGGCTGCACGAACAGATGCATGGACGGACAGACAGATGGAAGAACGGATGCATGTATGGACGCACGGACAAACGCGTCGACGGTCACATTGACTGACGGACGGACACGAACGGATGTATGGACGGACGGAAGCACGGACGGACTGACGACTGCTTCGCCCCACCAATCATCATTCACTCCGTGGATATACTGTGATTTTTAGAACACCTCGGCCTAATGATGATGATTGCGGGGTTTTACGTCCGAAGACCGCGACATATGTGATCATGAGAGACGTCGTATAGTGGAGGGCTCCGGGAAATTTGACCGTCTCGTGTTCTTCTTCAACGTGCATTTAATTCGAAGTTAACGGTCTTCTAGAATATTCAACTCTATTATAAATTCGACCGTCGTGGCCATGGAATCGAACCCGTGACCTACGGGACAGCAGCCGAGCACCGTCACCACAGTACTGCACCACAGCGGCGGCTCACCTCAGCCGAAGCACACACATACGCACATAGTCTCACTGTCATAACCTCTTGAACCTCTCCGTTCCACGGTGTCACATATACACTGCGCTCTGCGGAGGCTGCCTCTTTTCACGGCATCAGTTCGTGCTTCCGTCCGACGTTTTTGTCGCCCGGCGGAAACGAGCCGAAACTCGATAGTCTCATCGTGCGAGCGAGCTTGGTGCCCAGCTCGGCTCATTGAGCGCCGCAGCTGGCGTCAATCGGAGCGTGCCGTAACTTAGACGCGGCCGAGAGCACAGCAGCACGAGCGCGTCGTATACGGGTCGCCGTCTCCCCACCGAAAATGGGAAAAGGAAGGATGGCTCTGGCGGCGGTGCGACTCTCCGCTTGTGTTGCATTTATTTGAATGTACGTGGAGAGGACGCCCGTGATTCTGTGACGCTGCTGTCATATATAGCGCCGCCTCGTTCCTCCTGCGTATAGTTGTGATTGCGCGGTAGCCTTCTTTCCTTCGACTGGAGTGGATGCGCGCAAATTAGGCGTGCACCCGCGAGATGTGCCTTGATCTCTGCACCGTTGTTTCTTGTTCGTTAAGGAAAGGTGGCAGCATCTTCTACAGTAAACTCTTTCGTTACCGAGCGAAAATGCTGATTTTTCGTGTGTCTCGGGAAGATAGGTTTTGCCAGTATGAAGAGTACTCCAGCACGCATTGCAGCATATAAAATTTTGTACAATCAAATGCTCTTTCTAAAGATATATGTACGCTGTAGAGAGAGAGAGAGAAAGAGATAAACTTTATTAATTTCTGGCAGATTGCTGCGCTGGATTCCCACCTATATAGGAGCTAACGAAGAGACCGTGTCTCCCGGAAGCTTCCTGTTGTAGAGCAAGAAAAATATTTACAAATGACTAATGATGTGAAAAGTGTGCAATTTTTGGTTGCCAGCAACCAATGAAATAAAAAAAACACCATATACGCAAAAATATTCAGAGCAAAGAAAATTCAGAATATACATTTTCTAGGTAAATGACCCCAGAACAGTACAATAAATATTGAATGTTGTAGAATTTTTTTGTTTCTATTCACATATACGAAGACAATTGGAACCGAGATGCTGCTTCATTGCTCATGCCATGCTGTGAAGCATTGCTTAGTTTTTCGTGAGGCATGAGCGAACTCGTACACGTTTCTCAGTAAATTTTTGTGCTTTTGCGATAAAAGACTGCAGGTCTTCCAATATAGGGGGATGCCCGTAATGTGGATAATCTCTCTATAAACCATATGTCCAGTGAACTTCGCTATTTCCTCTACCGTAACCTCACTCCGCATAGGTTGACTTTCGCCCCGCCGCGGTGGTCTAGTGGCTAAGGTACTCGGCTGCTGACCCGCAGGTCGCGGGTTCGAATCCTGGCAGCGGCGGCTGCATTTCCGATGGAGGCAGAACTTCCGTAGGCCCGTGTGCTCAGATTTGGGTGCACGTTAAAGAACCCCAGGTGACCGAAATTTCCGGAGCCCTCCACTACGGCGTCTCTCATAATCATATGCTGGTTTTGGGACGTTAAACCCCACATATCATCATCATCATCATCATCATCGGTGGGCATGGGAAGGATCTTGTCTAATCTTCATACTTCCGGCTCCGGTATATATATGCTTCGCGTGGCTTGGAGCTGCTTTGTCACAAAACGCAATCAGCAAGTGTTCCGCAGTTGCACTTCGCCGCCTTAACCTTTTGGGCTCAACGATTCAAATCATGCCACGAAGTCGAAAGGGTTTGAAACACAGCAACAAACCGAGCCACAAGTGCGATTCGAGGCCCGCAAGATACGAAGACTATAGGCAAATCCGTGTACTGTACCCATCGTTCTCGTGCACGGTCGCTGAACGATCGCAGCGCCCCTCTAGTTAATTTTAGGAAACTTTATGCTTAAGGGGACTGTTAGCTGGCCAGGACGTGTGATATTAGATATTGGTGAAAATGAAAGAAGAGCGTGAAGCTACCTTTGCGCCAAGGAACATGACGAGCTGCGGCGCATGCTCGCGGAGTGCACACAAGCGCAGCAAACCGGGGCGCACGACGTGACACAAACCGCCGTCATTCTCACCTTTTACTCTTTGCAGTGTGTCGTGTGTAAAACTTCACAGTCGCCGCAGGTCGAAAATTCTGATTATGAGTGTTTCAGAGCGTTTTCCGAGTTGTCCTTCCGTGATTAGACACTCCGACAGGTAAACTTTCTGTTGCACTAAAAAAAAGTTAAAAAAACAGGCGCTGCAAAATTACAACAATATCTATAAATCACATAGAAATAGTCCGTTTTCGCCGCTTCTGCGGATCTTCATGCCATGTATACGATTCGCGTTAGATGCGCCGTACGCTATAGTTCAGATCTTTTTTGAAACAGTTTGTGTTTCGGGCTATTCAACACACGTCTATACAAGCAAACTGCAGCATACACCAAGCGAAATTAGATAGGGTGAGAACATAAGTGGGAAAAAAAATATCGATGGCCTCTTGGATTTCTATGCGCGCTTTTGTGCTTCGTCGGCAATGATGTCGACATTTAGTCACTCGTAGCTGTGTTCCTGGTTGATTGCACGCCGAACTGCCAGTTTAGTACGTTTGAGTATTACGCATGGTGACCGCTTTTGCGAAGCCGGTGAATACAACGCAAAACGAGCGGGTGTCCACGATTTAATGGTCGTGCAGATATATGTTCGCTTTGTACGCGCTTGAAAGATTTTTTTTTTTTAGATTGACGATGTATTCCCTGTTTTTTAGTGTTCCTGTTTATTATTCTAATGTTTTTTTTCTTTTGTTTTTTATTCATCTTTCTCTTTTTTATGCTGTGTTTATTTGCTGACAATGTATTTCAGTGTTGATTGATGATTACCTTTTCTTTTTTCTTTCTTTTTTGGGAGGTCCCGCCTGCGGTTCTTACCTCGGGACCTCCCAGTGAATCTGTACCCATGCACTTTTCCATGTTCACGCTTGATGAATAAATTTGAATTTGAATACAGCGAGCCATGTTTTCGAGTGGTATTAGCGTATAGTATACGTTTAGCTTAATTGTTATTTATCGTTCTCCTTGTTATCTTTTCCCACTTCTCGTGGTTACAGAACTGGCAACAATTATCCGTACAGAAATACCCAACAAAATGGACGGGGTACACCTTCCGTCGTATATAGCTGGGTTGGTAGAGTATGGGAACCGAAATTCGAAAATTTTGGGTTCGGATCCCACCGATGGAAAGCGGATTTTTTGTCCGCTTTAACTTCAATTTATCACTTACTTTTTTTTTTAAACTACGGATAAAAGTCAGCAAATAGTGTTTCATATACGCTTTCCATAGCTTGTCTGTTCGATTCACTTGGCTTTGTCTAACAGAGGAGCGAGCACCTCGAATAAATTCCACTTCTCATCCCTGTGCGTCAGAACTGCTCCGTACGTTGTATTCCATGCGTGCCCTGCGGCAAATCACCCTCTATACAGTATAACCTCGTGGTAAATGTAACGCCATCTTTCGGCCAGACCATCGCGCATTTCTGGTTGTTACACGCGTGTAAGAGATACGACCGGAAAGAGGATATGGGTGCTCGCCGGCCGAGACGCCCGCAGTTACTGCCTCGTGCTGGGATCGCGGGTTCCCTGGCGCGACAATTAGTCGCGGTTCGCTGTTGTTTATAAAAAGACAGCGGCGCGGGCCGCGCGAAAGAGTCCTGGGGGCTTCGCGCTGCGCACCTTTCCCACACCCGTGGCTCCCCGAGAAACCGCAGGGAACTCGCGCATGCTGCGGCAGAATCGTGCGCATGCCGTGTTCAAAACGTCGATTAGCACGAACGTGAACTATACTCGTTCGTGGTGCCGCGTTAGATTAAAGCATATGCCATAGAGTTCACGGGCAATGAACCATGTGCAAGAAGCAGCGGTCGATGTGCATGGCTGCAGTAGTGATGTCGCACTTGTCAGTCACTTTTGAAAATCTATCGTTGTTTAGTAATTTAACTTGCCACGTTTTTTTCGTCGTGCCGTGTGAGTGTCTAATCCGTCATATAACCTATCAGCGGGATCGTTGTAACCTGAAACGAGAATGAATATGTAATAAGTGTTGTAACTAAGGAGATATCGTGTTGTTATTGAGATGAAATTGGCAGTATAAATATCACGTAAGAATATGTTTTGCGACGTTTTCATACCATACAATTTGCAGTTTTAGCGCACTATCGCTGTTCTAGTGCCAGTTGACTAAGTTGAAGAATAATTTGTCGGATGAATCATAATATTGGCAAATGACGCGTGTCTACATGTGGACGAAAACAATGATGGGAAATTTAGTGGACACGAGGTAGTGGGCCTCTAGCTTCACTCGACACCGAAGAAGACGATCTTGTGGCTCAGCTGTTGAAAACACGCTGCTTTCGTTGCCTCAAGGTGTACCTCTGTTTTATTCGCGTTGTACCGTGACAATATAATATCCCCAAACTTGATTACACCTCCAAAGAAGATTATCGCGGCAAATGTGGGGACCACTGGACAGTTCTAATTGCTTAGAACGCGGAAACATTTCTCAAACAAGCACATCAGATCTCGCAGCTTTCGAGCATGAAAAAAGGCTGCCTAAAACCGCGACGCTGCGGTACGTGAAGGGGCTTTATATACTCCACGTGGTGGCTGTGTCAAGAGCTCCGGCCGCGGAGTCTTTCACGCTTTCATTGCGTCTTCCGCCGCTCGCTTGTTGCGATTTCACGCCTACCCTCGCGTCCACGCACACTCTGTTGTAAAAGCGGGGTGGGAATGAAGGAGCTGAGAAGGAGGTTTGGGGCGAGGCGTATTTAATCCGTGTCATATATACCCTCGCTTCTTGTTGCGAGACGCGCGCTGACTTCGTCTTGTTTCCCGACGACGCGACTTCGTTTTGCTGGCATGTGTGTGCTCTTCGAGTGCAAAGCGATTGCCGGCTGGGGTCCTTCACGGTGCGCCTTGCTGCTCATGTCAGTGACTCTGCACTTTTTTTGACCGCGAGGATCAGTTTCCCCACCCGGCGCATGTTGGCTTTCCCGCAGTCTGTGAAGCAGTCCGATGTTTGGATAAGCGGGCTACTGTCTTCGCGCTTTCTTGAAATGCTTCGTCGCCAGCGCTGCCACTTTCAGAGCAGGCCGCGAATACTTGCAGCTTGCTTAGGCGAGTGTGACCCATGGAAACAGAAGCGCCGAGTTGGGCTTCTGCAACCATGGAATGTACTTGGGGGGAAGCCCGTTTTGCTGAATGTCAGCATCACTTTGTCAGACGTGCAGGATATGGAGGCCGAATGCGTGGCTTAGAAACGTTTATGATGTTAATAAATAACGCGAAGTGTCGGTACGACTGCCTCATTTCACTGTAGAGTTTTAGGAGCGAAGCTCCTTAAGGCGTGGGCTGTGCGTCCCCCTGTATGTAGCCACCTCTCGTTCAGTTAGTTCTTGCAGTGTTCACTAGATGGCGGTACTTGTAGCTGACGGCATTAAGTATTACGCTAGCCACCGCCCGATCTAAAGGGTACAGCCATATCCATCCGTCCGTCCGTCCGTCCGTCCGTCCGTCCGCCCATTCATCCATCCATCCATCCATCCATCCATCCATCCATCCAAAAGATGCAAGATGTTATAAACTAGACGGCGGTACGTGTAGTTGATTATGAAAGATGCGAGGTGTTATAAAATAGGAATGATGCCACATATGGCGCGTGTCATCGTTCGATATAGTGCGGCGACGTACGCTAGGGGGAGCGTTGCAATAAAATCGAGTGGGCAAAATGTACGGAGGATTCATGGTTTACCAGGTTTACTTTCGGAGCTTCGCCCACTCATCATCATTCACTTCGTGGATGTGGCGGCATTTTTTTTTGTTATTGACGTGAAGCAGCGAGTAATCAAGAGATACCGCTTCTAGTGCGATTTTCGAGCCAAAGCCGATATAATACAAGGATTACTTTCGCATCATTTCATTCCTTCCTTTGATAATGTGCCGCCTTGTGATAGCGTTCGCTGAGCACCGTACGAGCCACTGATAAGTGCGAAAAGCGAGGGCATTGTAGAAACGCTGCATTGTGCAAGCTAATCGCGCACGTTGAGTGGTGCGCCGAGGATGCTTCGCCGCGTGGCAGCTGAGCTTGTGAGGGAAGGCGATTAAAAATGTTGCGTGTAGATAGCTTTTAAGACCGTGTATTCTTGTTGATTCGCTCAGTTTTGAGACGTTCGATAAAATGCGGCTACAGGTAACCCGAATCCCAAGTATAATGAAGATAGACGGGTAACATTAGAAATGCGAAGACTATTTAGTAAGAGACTTAAGCTAGCATTGCTCAAGTTCCCACCGCCAGGGTAGTTATAGTTAGCATGTATATAAGGCGGCACGCTAGTGAGCTCGAGGGCGCGGGTTCGATTTCCCGCCACAGCGGCCGTATTTGGATGGGGATGGAATGGGAAGAACACCCGTGTGTCTAGATTTTTGTTCACTTTGAAGATACACGGGTGGTCAAAATTAATTCTTTCATTATACGACTTCCACATAATCAAGTCGTAGATTTGGCGCAATAGACCGGCGATTTTTATATTATTGGCATATGTTCATTTCACAAAAAAAAAATGCGTGCTTCAAAAGACAGTGTAATCCCTGTTGTGGTTATATGACACGTACATTGGTCTTACGCTTGCGACGTATGCGCAGCTCCAGTGTGGTTTCAAGTAAAACGATTTTCAGACCACATTCAAGCGCATACTGCGAGTCGTGAAGGGCGCAATGCGGCGCACAACACTTCGCCTTTTTTTTTTTTTTCCTCGCCGGGCAGTAATGCAGTCTATCCGCTGTGTGCCTGCCCCCCACGTCGCTATTGAATCCCCCTGCCCCCGTGGGTCGTGCCCGAATCCCACCGATCGCGGCCCGAATCACTGTGATTTCGCTCTGCGGCCGCCCGCGTCGTCAGTGACCGGGCCCGGCCACCCCTCCCACCTCGTGCTTTGTCCCTCCTCGGCGTTTACCGCTGTGTCCATTGTCAAGAACGAGCATATGGATAAGCTGCTCTGTATTTGCTTTTTTTTTTTCCTGCAGAGAGTGGCTGGAACCTGTTCATTTGTTTGATGTTTTGTCCATTGTTATAGTTTCCTAGCTCCGCGGCTATAGTGTTGGGTATGGCGTCGCCTTAACTCGTTTTCGGTATACTGAAAACGAGTACACTGAAACAGCGCAAGTATCGACGCGAGGGCGATGAGAAGAAGGATACTTCGTTCCTCGCTAAATGCGCTGCGGTTCACCGTGCATCATCTGCTCGCCGGAATGTTCATGTTTGGTCAAACAGTTCCACAATTGGTTCTCGCGCTGCTAGTAGCGGCGGCGTATAAGTTCAAGTAAAATGCAAATATAACGTGCAAGGGAGTTTTAATAGCGACGCCAGGTAGTAGGCAGGCAGCCGGTACGGTCACAAATGCTCGAGCAGTGCAGCGTCTACAGCTCGTGCACACGCTCGCGCTTCGCACTCGGAGATGGTCCCAGTCAGTGCCTTGCGAATTAGTGCCCCACTACAAACGCAACACTTGTCAGATCTTCGAAATTAATTTGAAACATAATGAATCAGGACTGTAAAATAATGTTAACTACCGCGTGATATAATTTGAGTTGGCAATAGTATTGCTAGCGCATTTAAGCCATGTACGTATCATTTGTCATTTTACAAAGTCATTTACAAATATTATTGGCGATATTAAGCCTCGGAACCCAGCTCTAGATGTACGGCATCTCCATTGAAAGCTTATGTGGTGCGTGCTGCTGTCTCGTTTTAGCGCAGCAGCAACAACTTCGGCTGCGTTCCTTCGATTCCGTGAGCCAGGTAACAGGTTGTCAGTACTTAGGAAGAATGTAAGAACTCGATCATGCATTTCACCGTCGGTGATGTATCGGTTTTGCGGACTGGTGTGCATCTGTGAATGATTAATTCTTTCCCATTCGCGCCTGTCCGCATTCAATAAACGAGATGAAGCTATAGATGAAGCCTGGAGCAATTGTCCTTCTCCCGTTTCGCACTGTCTGAAGGAAGCCTCTTAACAGGTTCGAAAATGAAGAAAAAGAAACAAAAGGTATTTTATTAACGACTCGGCAAACATGTATGGTCAGAGCGCAGTACGGTGGCGGATTAGAGAAGTCTTCCGGGTTGCACGGAAGAAGTATAGATAGCCGCATAGTTCGCCGCCTCTCAGGAAGCGCGCTGCCTCTGCATGCGGCATCCAGCAGCGCCGCACGACGCGTGATCGAGATGCACGAAGCACACCTCGCTATCGGCTGCTGCAGTCTGGGCCAACGTGGTCTGGGCTGTTCTTCGCAGCCATGCCGCCGCTGCAGCTTTCGAGATCTCCGAGACGCGTCTGCCGCCGCGGTCGACGGAAGAGGACGGTGCAATGAAGGGGTGTGTGATGGGCGGTCTTGGAGAGGCTTTCACGACCTTCCTTCGTGCTCCTTGTCCGTCACGGCGTAAAAAGGGGGGCTCCCATCGACGACAGCGGAGCAGAGGGGGGTGCACCCAAGAGAGGGAACGCGGCAGGGCGGCAGGCCTCCCCGGTCGAAGATGAGAGCGTGATGATCGCTCCGCGCTGTGTTTACACAACGCGTCACGCCGTGGCCTGGCCTCGCGCCGATAGTGCCGGAGAGCCCCGTCAGGCGACGGCTGCGGCGCCGGTGGATCACGACAGCCTTCCTCCGCCATGCGTCGGGCTTTTGTGTGCGCAGTGGTATATATTGCCGCATTTGCACGAACATAAGCGTATATGCCGCCCTTTCCCTCACATTGGTTTCACGGGATATCAGAGTGCGCAAAACCGGTTCCACCCATTCGAACCCAGGCCGTGAAAAAAAAAAAATCAGATCGGAAGCTGTGCGAAATTATTTCACATATATGTTGGCCAAATAACGGCTGTCGCGTCTCACGCTTGATGTAATCGCCGGTTTGATCCGTGCTTCTATGGCCGCTTAAGTGTACAAACGTGGGCGTGTTGGTAAAACATTGAATGGACGACATGCACAATAGAAGGGGACAGCCCTGTGTGGGTTGTTACCCAGCGACAAATGCCCCGCCACGGTGGTCTAGTGGCTAAGGTACTCGGCTGCTGACCCGCAGGTCGCGGGATCGAATCCCGGCTGCATTTCCGATAGAGGCGGGAATGTTGTAGGCCCGTGTGCTCAGATTTGGGTGCACGTTAAAGAACCCCAGGTGGTCGAAATTTCCGTTGCCCTCCACTACGGCGTCTCTCATAATCATACGATGGCTTTGTGACGTTAAACCCCACATAACAATCAAAACCCAGCGACAAATTGTATATTATGTTTTGTCACTTACCGTTTGGCGATGCCACTGTTTTGTGGGAACAGCCGATGGGCTCTTCAAATCTGAGTTGCGGTTGCGTTCTATCACACACACACACACACACACACAAAAGATTTTATTCAGAATGTTGGCACACGTGATGTTCATGGCGCGTTATCACAATGATTACTCGGTTGTTAGGTGAATTCTGTTTTCTTTGGATTTGTCATTCCTCTTATTTGTCAGATACTGCTCAAGTATATATTGCGTGGTTCCAGCAAATCAATCTTGTTGTAAGTCGGTGCCGCTGTCTGTCTCCTTCTTTTCTTGTCCCTCGTTATTGGCGCTGTTTTTATGTGAATAATGCCGTACCAACTCGCCCAAGTAACCACGTTAGCTAAAAAAGACGGTACACAGTACAGAAGCGGACGTTACTTTCATCACCACCTTTACGGTTTATTAGCAGTCTCCTTTCGCGGTGCGTGAATTCGTATTTGCCATCCACATGTGTTCGCTTTTCTAAGGTCTTTGTTTGTCATCGTGTGAATTGCTCACCGAGCGACGGTTTCGCCCAGTGTTCGCTGTTGGCAATATTCGATGTACGAACTTCGCCGCGGCCGGCGTTTGTTATTCGGCTGTCGCTGCGGATCTCTGTCGCCTTTGCAAGACCCTGGTCCTGCGTGGAATGGCAAGGACGAGTGCTTATTAGCCAACACTTTTGTTTTATCCGAACTCTTTCGCTTATCGTTATTGGTTCTGACGAATTGCCGCATCATCATTATCGTCACTGGGCGAGTTGATCACTGGGCGAGTTGAATATTAAGGAAACAGAACGAAAAGGCAAGCAATAAAAACAGTGTCGCGGTTGGACCTTGCTGGCATTTACAGCGCTGCAGCTGCTCTTTATTAGGAGAAAGGCTGCAAAGGGTTTTGCTGTTGGTATAAGTGATAGCCTTGCGAAATGTGCTGCTGTTGTGGACGAAAGGCAGATGTTGAAAGGGCATGCATGACTTGAAACGGATGTATACAGCTATTAATGATAAATGGTTCGCTATCGCGTCTAAATACTACGATATGGTTATGAGACCCGCCGTAATGGATGGTTCCGGAAACTTACAGCAGCTGGGGGGCTCTTTAACGTACACCTAAATCTAAATACACAAGCCTTTAACATTATGCCTCTATCGAAATGCGACCGCCGTTGCCGGGATTCGATCCCGTGGCCTTCTGAGTATAATCGAGCACCATAATCACTGTAGACCACAAAAGCGGGTTCGGAGCCATTCGCATGTCTCGTGCGTTAAATGGAGGCTTGCACTAAGTAAACAAGAATACTAAGCTACGCCGCATTAACAAGTACTTGATGGCTCTAGACCTGGGAAGGATCGAAGCATGGTAAGCCAGTGCAAAGACGAGAAAATGGTGGTGAGGTATCGTTGAAGTTTTCGTATACCACTGAATCGTAACGTACAGTTCTTGGTCACAGTATATAGAAATACATCAATGTGTTCTAGTATCTCAACGAATTCTCGGAACTTGTCTTCTTTGTCAAGAGGTATAATAGGGGTAGTGTATACCTTGCGATCCGTGATGTCACATTTAACAACGCCGAGATTCCGGCATGATGTCCGCGTTCATGCTTGTTTTATGTTACATACGCAATACAACTGTACGGCACATATTCCTGTGATTTGCCATGTATGATTACTGAATTGTGATTGGTAATTAAGGTGAGCATCGTCTAATTAATGCCAGCACTGGGGTTCCCTTTGTATGTTCCTGCATCTGCCTGCTGAAGTGTATCTGACGTTTTATTCGCGTGGTATTCGCTAACCAACATGTCCATGACGCCTGCTCACTAAGTTGCGTTGTATAGCTTCAGCTGTTGAGCTTGCATTATCTCTGGACGACCTTACAGGACGCCTTCCCGGCATTTCATGACGTGGGCGTTACTTTCAATTTAGCGAGGCGTATGTTGCTGCCATAGTTTGGTGTGACACATTCAGGTTTGCGTGCAGAGCTACATGTAACGTGACGGGACAGGAGGGAAATGCGCACACAAGTTCTTTCAATGTCGCCTCTTGTGGGCAATCTGTGCAGTAATGAAGTCGTTCTTGAGTCGCACTTTGAACATTTAGTGGTTCTTATCAGGTGAGCGCGTTGCACGAGCGACGCTTTTGTCTTTGTCACGTCTGTCGTCCGAAGAGATTGCGTAGCATCGCGGTGTGAAACTATGTGCCCATGCTAAACGTCTCATATATCCGTGCCTCTTCTTTGCGCAGCCTCCATAATGTTCGCGTTCGACAGCCAGAAGACGGTGAAGCGAGTCGTCAAGGCGCTGCCGTGCGTCGGAGTGGGCATCAAGTACGGCATCCCGCAGACCAGGTACGGGCCCGGAATCTTTGCTGCATTTGATATATACCTATAGCCGTGAAATTACTCCAGCTACTATACCGAAGAATTTTATTGCATTAGTCTGCTACACCTCATCAGAATATCTCCTGAAGGCAACAAAACGGAGGTACTACATACTTATGAAAAATAACTTTTGTATAAGGATGCGCGTTCTCATCACGCCATGTTGCTTTGCAAGATTCTTGAAATCGCAGATGGTTTTATGTTCGAGGAGTTAAATAGCTTTCTTGAGAGCTGTCGTCCGGATGAAAACAGAGTGCACTTCGAAGCAAAGAAAATACTGTGTCGAAGAAGAAACGTGGTATCTTTTCTGGATAATAGAAGGAAGTGATAAAAATAAAAAATAGCTAGGCTCATGGAAGAATGTGTGTGTGTGTGTGTGTGTGTGTGTGTGTGTGTGTGTGTGTGTGTGTGTGTGTGTGTGTGTGTGTGTGTGTGTGTGTGTGTGTGTGTGTGTGTGTGTGTGTGTGTGTGTGTGTGTGTGTGTGTGTGTGTGTGTGTGTGTGTGTGTTCCAATACGTGGCTGTATTGGAACAAATGGGAAAAAGTAAGATGTGTTCCCACGAGGCCTTTTCTTTTTCTTGTCGCGATATATGCCCCACCGTTTCGCAGAGTGTCTTTTGGTACCGTCATTAGATGTGTGTGTCACGTGTTGTGTCGTGGATTGCACAGCCAGTTGTCACCGTTTCGAGCGCAGGCGTGCCTCGCTGATGTCTCCGCGGCAGATCTTCCAGCAGTCCAACATGACCCAGAAGTGGCAGAGGCGGGAGATTAGCAACTTCGAGTACCTCATGTTCCTCAACACCATCGCCGGTACGTTGATATTGATCTACCTTCATGCCGCTGCTGCTGCTCGACGAAAATGGGTGTATAGTGCATTGTTGTATATGAATGCATGTTTTTCGACTCGACGCATGCGCAGGACGTACCTACAACGATCTGAACCAGTATCCGGTGTTTCCGTGGGTGCTCACAAACTACGAGTCTCCAGAGCTGGACCTCAACCTCCCCAGCAACTACAGGGATCTGTCCAAGGTTAGAGCATATATACTGCGCATATATATATTACCCGCGCAGTTTCTGCAACGTCCCGCCCGGCAATGACCTTTATCTATATACGTCTTCTATGGGGCGTTCATTGGGTAATGCCTCGATACCGATATTGCAGTGTAACGTAAAGTTGGACTAGTTGGAATATTTGCATGGTTGATACTGTGCGGAAAGACGAAAGAATCACGGAACCAGAGAGCACTCGTCCTTTGCTTTATCATTCTTATCGTCTCCGTTTTTCAGCGCTGCATGAATCATGCTTTATGGCGCCGACTTGTACCTGCAGTCAGGACTGTGTATGTAGTATAACGTCTTTTTTTATTTATTTGTTTGGTATGCTGTGACTTACGTCTATCGTTTTTAGACATGTAACAACTTCATGCGTCTTTATGAATTTGATCGGCAATACAAGCGTATATGGAACACCGCAAGTGCTGTGACACGTATAGATTTATTTATTTATTTATTTATTTATTTATTTATTTATTTATTTATAAAGTACTGCAGGCCATAAATATTGCCCAAGCAGATGTGGGTACAATGATAATGATATGGCTTCATGCGAAAAGGCGGCCGACAAAGCTCACCAGAGGCATTTCTACTGAGCACCTGTATGTATACTTGGAATATGAATTGTTCCCCTCTACGTAAACGCATGCGTCGCGCCAGTTTCATTAAGGCTTTGTGTGTATAGCAAATAGCAGAACGTAGCAAGTCTTTCCGGCTCGGATAAAGGAAGAGACCCGGTACGCGAACTGACTGTCCACGCGCAGCCCATCGGCGCCCTGAACCCGAGCCGGCGGGCGTTCTTCGAGGAGCGCTACGAAACGTGGGAGCACGAGGTGATCCCGCCCTTCCACTACGGCACCCACTACTCGACGGCCGCGTTCACGCTCAACTGGCTGGTGCGCGTCGAACCCTTCACCACGCTCTTCCTGGCCCTGCAAGGGGGCAAGTTCGACCACGCGAACCGCATGTTCGCCTCCATCGCCCAGTCGTGGAAGAACTGCCAGCGCGACACCTCAGACGTCAAGGTATACGTATACATAGCCTATATGCGTGGTCGCGGTCTCTTATAACTGTCTCTGGGAACTGCAGGAGCTGATCCCCGAGTTCTTCTATCTGCCCGAGATGCTGGTCAACAAGAACGGCTACCAGTTGGGTCGCCAGGAGGACGGCACGCAAGTCGGCGACGTCGTTCTGCCCCCGTGGGCCGCCTCGCCCGAGGAGTTCGTGCGCATCAACCGCATGGTGAGTTTGCTATAGGCTGTTACAAATCAACTTTAAACTCTAGTATTGGGTGCTCATCAAGGAATAACTGCAGTGAGTGTTCCTTTTTAAAGTTGACAGTGGACTTGGAAGACTGTAATTCGCTGACAAACTTCGCCACTGTTTCGCGGCCATCTCGCGAGACAGTTGCCGACGTCAGTTCACCGATATAAAACAGCTGCGTAAATGTATATTTACCCAAGTAAAACGGCATGCGTGATGTGTATTGGCGTAACTGTCGCTGCCGTCTGCAAGGCCGATTATAGCCTACCGTTTCGTTTACGGACGAAATAGGGAGAGATAGAGGGAGAGACCGATGCGGCATTAATGGCCGCTTTCGTGTGTTGATTCGCCCGTGTAAGTAATTTTCGAACACTTCGCTGCAGGCCCTGGAGTCCGAGTTCGTCTCCTGCCAGTTGCACCAGTGGATCGACCTCATCTTCGGTTACAAGCAGCGGGGTGAGTCGGCCGTCCTTCTAAATCTCTTTAAATTACGAGATTTTAAACGAATTGTTCCATTTCCAACATACGTATTCTGTTGTGTTGTCCTACGGCCTCTCCTGAGCTCTCCTCGAAGGCTTATTTGCCCCTCCACGAGACATTTTATTGAAGAGGCGAGCTGGTTGATCGTGCAATCGGCGAGTATCCGTTGCAGGCGTCTTACAAATGGATGTTTTAGTATGCTTTTGAGAACTCGCGCGCCATCTCTCGTCTTCAGACCGCACCGAGCCGGGCACTGGCATCGCCGCACTGCCTCCCTCCTCTCCTATACCACGCGGTCGCCCGAGGTGGCGGCTAATTAAAATCGTGATCGCGGGGCGTGGCTCTGTTTGCGTTGCGGCCTCCGTCGACAACGTCTCGTCGACGGAGGAGGCGCCCTCCCCCGGCCGCGCGCGTAACTCGACCTGCAGCAGCGTGCGTTCTCGCGATGGACGCGCCGGCTTGCTGCTCGAGTTTCGATTATGGGCGCTCGCTTAATGGGGCCCGGGGCACGTCTCCCCCGCCATGCGTCGCTTGTTAATGACCTTATTCGTCTTGGGCGCCGCCGCTCATCTTACCCGCGCGCCACCCGGCTAGCTGCTTGTCCGCACGTCGAGTATTCGCGACCGGAGCGAGCTTATAGCATCATCAGCGATCCGCTTCACGTGCTTGCGTTTCTTTCCCGCCTTTTTTTTTTTTTTCTTTAGCCTAGGCAAACGCGAGAACAAAAGCGAGGAATATAGAGTGTGGATGCCAACTCTTTTCGTGATGCAACGAGGCACGGCCGGCTTCCTTCGCGTACTCTGTCTCGTTGATTGTATACCGCCCAACGTATAGCTTACGTTCATGTCATTAATTGAAGAAAAAAAAACAATTACGCGTTTGTTTTTGCGGGCGCGCCCAGTGTAGCTCCGCCTATAGATGGTGTGTGTGTGTGTTCAAAGGATTCGTTTAGTGTGGGTCGTGCGAACGCGCCCACTGGCGGACTTTCTCGAAGCTTGGGGTGTATAGTGCGCGGAACATTGGAACAGATGTGTCCATCGCGTGCTTGCGCCCGACGGGGCTTTTTTTCATTCGGAAGCTATTCAATACCTCTTCGGAGTTTCGAATGTCAACTGATTTTAACCGATTGCTGAAATGAGTAGCATTATATTCGATTCGCTGTACGAAATTTTCGCATGTCTACTCGCCCACATGCATGAACGAACGGGCCAGTCGCAGTTGCGTAGGCTGACCATTTGTGTCAGTCTCAGTTCGCAGCGTAAAAACGTCGTATGCACCAGGAGAAAGATCCAATGTATACAGCGCAGTGTTCATTCTGCTCATCATTGTTATCGTTCCTTTGCGCTGCTAATTATTGACTATATCGTAGCAAGTAATTAAGGGCATGCTATACAGCGAGTGTGTTTAGAAGGGAGCAAAGAAGGACAAGCCTGATTTTTTCCCTCGCTTGTTTTGAGTGCTGAAGGCTATAGTTGTGATGAACCCGCACTCGTGTATTTGACAGATATAGGTTGTTTTTTTTGTTTTTTTTTTGTTTTTTTGTCTCTGGCAGCCTAGCTTTTACGCGAGTGAACGATTCTGAATAAATAGCCAAGCCGCAATATTCTGACAGATGGTGGCCGTGGACCGCATTTTGAGTTATATGTCTTGAAAGGTGATCGTTTCTTTCCGGACCCAGCCTCTTCATCGCCGTTCCGCTTAACAGCTGTGGTTTAGCGTTACATACTGAGCGCAATCTTGGTCGCGGGTTCGACTCCCGACCGCGGTGCGACCGCATTTTGATTGGCGCGAGATGCAGGAAAGCTCGTGCCCACGTTGAAAAAGCCCCGGTTGATCGGAATTAAACCAGAGTCCTCCACCGCATGCACTGCGTAAAAGCTGCATAATTGTCTCCAATTTTAAATCACTGTACTACTTGCGCGTAACTTATACGTGTATACAAGATGATTAGTCGCTCTGTACCATTATACCTCAATGCTCTAAAGCTGTATTAGAAAGCTAATTGAATCGATCGTCCGTTAGGACGTGGACACGATATTTGGCTTCTATCAATTACAATTTACAAAGTATAGTCGCGTCATGATTTTTGCTTTCGTTTTGTTGCCAGTTGCTACAACTTCGTGCTTGTTTGCTATTTTGTGTTACGTTTGATATTTCTTTGTATTGCCTTGTTTAATGCTTGTTTGCCTTGTGTGCTTCTGTTTCATTCCCTTGTGGTGTCTTTAGGTCCCGGTAGGAGAGCGAGTAAGTTTACGCTTGCACGACGCTTTGCACTTGGGAGTGATGTATAGTATGCTGGTGGTGGTGGTCGCAGCTCGTGCACCTGTAAAATATGTCTGTGTGATATGCACTCGGTACTGTGCACATTACGCGAAATCTGTGTGAATGAGAGTTTATAGGTGAGTGCACCGTGCTAACGCTCGTGGTGTTCCAGCTTTCATCGCCCGCAAAAAAAAAAAAAAAAATACGTGTTGCGCGTAGCTCGGCGGATAAAGAAGGACCGTTCCACAAGAGCTAAAACTAGTTTCGATTAATCTTTATAGTTTGAAATAAACAGTGAGTATGAAAAGAAAGCACCTTACCACGCAGTGAAATCGTATTATTCTAATTTTTTTTGTTTGGCTAAACCACCTGATTATCTCGATGTACTAACTTCGTCTCATTATCTAATTTTCGCAGAAATATTTATCACAAAGTGGTCAGTTCGCAGTCACATATCCTTGCAGTTGGTGAAATTTAGCGCCAGCTAATTATTTAAAAACATATTGGCAGCGCGTTAAAGGCGTTTACGGGGTACATCGGCAGTTCTGGAAGGAATTATACGTAGTGATTCGGCATGCGTCATCTATGATGTCGAATGCAGTTTTTGATGACCTCATCATAGCTGTTGCGTTAAATGAACGCGATATTGCCTCAGCAATAACTTACGCACTCGCATTCCAGTGGGCGTTTGTGACTCCACTTGCTTATGTTTTGTATCGTTCTGTACCGGTGAAGCGCTATACAGGTTCTCTCTGAGCGCGCCTTCATATATCAAGAACTTCTCGAACGTTATCGCCGATTCTAATCAGGTTGCGAGCGCGACTCGAATAGCGGTGTAGTATGCACGCAGCCTATATGGACCTATTTTATGTTTGCCAAACAGCGGCAGGCGCCGTCGACATCTTCAGGCGCTTGTAGCGGCTTCGCGGCGCCTATATAGGCTCGGTCCAGCCCAAAGCTCGCTACCTCCCTCTGTGATCACGTGACAAGTGCTACGGCACAGCAGCTTTGCAGCTGCTATGTCAAAGCCGCTGTGCAGCGGCGTGCGCGCTGTCAGCGTGATATATCATTTCTGATATGAAAGTATAGCGAGCTTCGAGTATTTCGCAACGTAGCCTGATGACATTGCGAGTGAGTGAAATCACAAGTATGCTGTTGTGGAAAAAAAAATTCAGGAGCCCCTCGGAAAAATGTGGACAAGCGAAGCTTTGCAGATCTGCGTGTCTGACGTATTTATTTGTTTGTTTGTTTGTTTGTTTGTTTATAAAGTACTGCGCAATGCCACCTCCTCTTTCTTTCCTCCATGCCAGGAATGTCACTTTAGTCCACGTGTTCAGCGGTGCAACGCAGGTCGCGATTCCACATCCACAAATTATATTTGTGCATTAATTACTGGACTCTTTGAACGTACAAGCCACTCGGATGAAACACAGACTATCATAACAGAAACTTCTTATTGCCGACAAGCCCACGATCGAGAGAGCATAAATCATTTGAAAACGGCGAGTACAAATAAATGATCGTGTGACCGGCACACTTTCGAGGGCTGCATCTCTGCACGCTTGCCGGCGCCGGGTTTCTCGCCAAGTCCGACGTCCAAATCTGCGAGTTTGTTTACAAAAGCGTCGCTTTGAAGAAAGACTCTGCAATGAGTGCGAAGTGTTTTAGAGTGAAAAAAGCTCCCTAAGAACGTAGCAAACAAGTGTAGGGGGCGTTTTCTTTGTTAGGCCCAATATTAATTACATTTAACTGGCAAGTATAGGGGATAATGTTTGAAAAGTTAATTTTAATGTAACTGTGGACGAAGAAAAGTGGACGAAAATATAAGAGATTTACGTTACTTCCGATAACATCCCCTACACTTTCCTTGGCATGATTGTCGGTTAGATCTGATTAACAAAGCTCCCAATATTGTTCCCGACTATAGACGTTCGTTTCCGCTGCTGTACCAAACTATCGGTGCGTGGCTCCTGTCTGCGGGTGCCCGAAGCAATTTGTCGACGCTGTTGAGGCCCCGCGAAAGAGCGGCGCCGGAGCGGCCGCCGGGTGCGTCCGGTTCGTCTCCGCCGGCCGAGCTCGCCCTCGCGCAGCGGGGTGGAGGAAACGCGTTTAGAGGGGCAGAAAAAAAAGGTCTACGTCGGGGCCAAAGTATTCCGCGCGGCCATCCGTCTTGGTGGTTTTCGGATGGCATCTCGCGACCACTGCGCTGCTGTTCCGTCTATTAAAGAGAGGCCTTCGCGGTGGGCGCGGTCACGTCCCTCTTTACTGCGCATGCGTATATAGCTACACTCGATCGGCACTGGGGGTCGCTGCTCCCGCTGTCCAGTCGCTTCGGCGCAGGCGTTATGTGCCAGAGGTCGCTCGAATTTCAATGTGGCAAGTGTATCCTTTTCGATCGCGTCGAAAGCAGATCATCTATGGGGCAAGCAAACCATCTGGCATGTCATTTTTTTTTTTTAATCGGCAGATCCCACGTAACAAGGGTATCAATGTAACACGTACACATGGTTCGCCTGCAGGGTAAGGCAAAAGGAGGATCCAAACCTCCTGACCAGGCCCTACCGCACTTGGGGCAGCAGTAGCAACGGATTTGAAAACGAGTCAACTTGGGAATTTCTGAATCAACAAGGACATAATCATTATTATAGTAAGCTTATAATCACCAATTATAGTACTAACGTAGCGACAGTGATGAACATAAAGTAATAATGTAATCACAGTAGCAACATAAGCACTAATGCAATCAAAACAACAGACATCAACAATAACGTGGTAATTAGCTATAGTTAAATTGACAGTGTTGGTTAAAGACGGGAAAGTTCGAGTGGAGACATTTTGCTTTAGTATAAACATTCTCTCTTTCTTTCTCTCTTAATTATTGTCGGAGGATTAAGGGAAGTATGCTTTCTCTGTAATGCTTTTAATAATCGACCTGTTATGGCAGGTACTTTAGGTCTCGTGGCACATTGTGTAACAGCTTGTATAGTCACTTCCTTCCTCCGTTACATATGCGCACAAGGAGTTGTACACCCCCTCCTCCTTCAAAAAAAAATTATTCAGAGTCAACCCCAAGCCTCCCCTCGCTGCGTTCTGATAGCACTCTCTCCCCCCTAATGGAATTATCTGAATAAACCCTTGTATACGCGGACATCACATACTTCCGCCTTGCTTCCGAAAGTTATCTCTGTTTAAAAATTACAATGACAATTTGTGCGTACGTTCGGGCTACGAGGGATGCGTGAATTGCGTTATTGTCAAGGCGGGATGAATTTTGCCGTTCAATCGTCCCGCAGTCCACCGTTCCTCGTTCGTCGGATCGGCTGATCGCGCGCGTCTGCGAGTTTCGCTCACCCCTTTCGCGTTGTGGGGCGACGCGCCATCTCTTTCTTTCTTTCTTTCTTTCTTTCTTTCTTTCTTTCTTTCTTTCTTTCTTTCTTTCTTTCTTTCTTTTTTCTTTTGTTTCTCTCTCTTCCACCCTGGAGAACTATAGCGTGCCCACGTGTCACACAGTTTTACGCGGGGTCCATTAGTAATCAACCTGCGGGTCGCCTCTTCTCGCGCGGTGATCGATTAAGCGGCGCGCAGCCGAAGCGGGGCTGCGAGAGAGCAGCCGCGGTGGCGCCGCCGCTCGCCGAGCTGTGTCTATCATGAGAACAGCGTCCACTGTGCAGCTAGTTCCGTGCAGTAGCGCGCCAACTGGAGCAGTGCCGTTGTACCGCCGCATGACCGCGGCGGTCCGACTTGCAACGAGTAGCAGCACCTTATATTCTGGTCGCCCGCGCGCGTTCGAAAGAAATCTATTTCACCGAACTTCTCTGCGGTGACGCGCATTGATCGAGCGACTTGAAGCAAGAAGTTTCGTGCAGTGTATTGCTGTGTCCTTAGTGCTTGTTTACCGCCAATTTCGCGTATTTTTTTTAGTGCGGCTCGTTAGGGTGTCGGAAGAGAGAGAAAAAAAAGTGGGGGACCGGGGTGCGTCTTTCGGGGATCCCGTTACATAACTTCACCGTGGGAAAAACAAGCGGCGCATGCGTTGTGACTAAGGACGGTTGTCGCCGTTTGGTAAATAAAATTAACAGCGTTTATAGCAGGATTGCGGGGCTTGCGAAAGTTGTCTCGGATGAGCTCGCTTTTTTTTTTTTGTTTATCACTCGTTGCGCACTTTATACGGTAATCGGTTGTGTTCTCCCTTTCCTCTCCTTCTGGTTGCGTGAGCTCCTTCTTCGGAAAGCAAAGCACTACTCTGCTTGGTGGTCTGATTATTGCTTTTGTGTGTATTTTCTTGCACAAATATGTACCATTAATGTTTCCATCATTCAATTTACCGTCGTCATCCGTTTTTTTTTTTTTTGTCTGTTTTGGTAACTCCGACTACGTCTACTTCCGGTTATCCTACTTAGTTGCATGTTTTCACGTTCATAGTGCACGCTCTTTTTTTAAATACAGGTGATGCTTTTCCACTATGACGCTTCCGCTTTCCTATCATAAAGGCGTATTCGCGAGGCGTCGGGAAGCGCGAGCGGAGGGATGAGGATTGGAGTGTAGTGAAACTTGCCCCCCCCCCCCCACTCCCCTCCTCCTCCAACGGAGGACACGGCGCACTTCGGCGTCCACCTCAGCTACCCTGGCGAGGGGCGTAGCGAAAGGGTGGCACACCGGGCACGTGACTTCCCCCCCCCCCCTCTTTTTTTTTTCGCCATGGCATAAAGAGTGAAAGATAGCAAGTTAAAGTGGGTACCCCTCCTCCGAAAAAAAAAAAAAATTTCTGGCCACGTTTTTCCACGCGTTCTTCCTCAACTTCAGTGTCGTTTCGCGATCCGCCGTTGAGGTGGTAGCGCCATCTGGTGCCACTGTTCTGATATGCAAAGAGCGCGATGGATGAAGCCATCGTCCACGCGCAGCATCGGCTAGTAGTGTCGTAGGCAAGCGATGTAAGGGAGCGCAAAGCTGCGAGGGCTTGACTCTTGCAGCGGGCAGGGTGTTAGCTGTGGAAACGGTTCTCGGGAAATTCATTGACCACGTCATACATAGTTGGAAAGTTTGGTCAGACTTCATGAAAAGGCACTACATGACCCTTTCAAGAGAGGCAGAGCTGTTCAATGCTGGAATGGGAGAACAGTAACTTTTAGGTTTGAAGCGAATGGTGATTTGGTCTTATAATTTCGAATCGAATTGTTCTAATTCTGTTCGTGTATCATGAAATAAGAAAAATATTAGCATTTTTATCATAACGCAACCTAATTGCACAATATTTTTGAGGACTGCAGCTTGTGCGAATGTCACCTTGTTTGGTACGAAGCAAAATAGAAGTAGTAAGAGTAGTAATAGGATTTGAATTGAAGTAGTGTGCAAGTTATGGGTGGCAAAATAATCTAAGTTTTTAAATTGTCTGTACTTAACTCAAATAAGCCCCTGTAACACGTTGTTAACCTTTGAAAAAAAGTAATATTGAGGTGCAGGTAGAAATGTTGCACGATTAATTTAAAGCATAGCTTTGCAACAACGCTATTTTCTTCTTTTTCGTGAAGAGACGTTAAAGTAAAATGATAATTTGACAGTGTGCAAGCTCAATGTATGACAATGCCTAAAACGACTTATTATCAACAGCAGTGCCCTACTTACTGAGAAATTAATTGAATGCGCGAGAACACATGCGCCACGAGTAGGACATTCGCAAAATTATCCCGATGACGTCAGAGTTCCGCCTGCAATTAATCACTAGTAATCGAACCAGATGCACTAAATAAAGAACCTTCCATGCATTAAGAGATGTAATGACGCCTGCCATCTCGTAGGCCATGACAGGAAATTGCTCAATGGCCATTGTTGCTGCTGTGGCTCTCGCAACTTTCGCTCTGTTGCTGCTAGTGTGGGCGGCCGCGCAGTCAAACCGGGCAACGTTTTGCACGGCAACAGTGACGTGAAAGTTTCGACTTGAGGCGGCTAATTTGAAGTGAGCTTACGCGATGCGGGCCACTAAAACGTTAATTTATTTCAGATTGATTTTTTCTTGGCACAAAAGTAGCCCTACAAGGTTTCTGGATCGCTATTTCAGCAATCAACACCAACTTAATATTTGCCTTTAGGTCCCTTGAATATGTAGCTTTACGACCTAGCAGCCTCACGCTGCAAAGAAACAACCTTTTCAAGAGGTTTACATGTGGTAAAGTTTACTGCGCCTGTACGTTTGTTTCGAATACTTCGGAATATCGGAAAGTTGAAATTGCGCTTAGAAGTGATTTCGGTTACTATTGTATGCATTGAAATATTACAGCAACTCATGCCTATTTCGATGACGTAGTAACGCGAGGCTCTTATACAAAAATGCGCAGCGGAGTTGTCGGATTTTTAAAAGTTGGATCTGCCGCAGTACAGCCGTGTTAGAAGGTGAGACAAACGCAGTGTATTGCAGTGAAGAACATCATTCGTTCGGTGAAGCATATCAAGAGTCGAAAAATTCCACTGTCACGAGGCCTAGCACCTATTTTCAATTACACACACGCACACGCCATCTCTTGTTCTCAGTGTGTGCACCGAAATGTCCAATAATGGTACAGACATTCTAAGGGTTGTTAGCACGGTTGTTATTGGATGTCAGTGTTTTGGCGTGGCTGTGAAGATCTTGTTTTCACCCGTCCAGCTAACCCTGTAATTGCAACTTTCATTCTATGTGCGTGGCGATGTTGATTTAAGACCTAGTACTGCCTGCCTATCGCCCCGCGTATGAGAGGCTGTAATGGGGCCTAGCACACGTTTCTCAGTTACACGTCGGTCCACACACCGCCTGCAGTCACAGTGCATGAGCACTGGCAAGACGTAATAGAAGCTAGTTTCACCCAGAAGGTGTAATTGTCCCTTTACGTTAGCACTGGTTTTGAAGCACCAGGTAACTGCACTCATGAACACTCGTGTTTGCAGTAAACATTACTAATTAAATTAGAGAAGCGCGATGTCACGTGGGCATGTGCCTGCATGAACAGATCTCACTCGTTGCCCGTAAACAGGAGCTGTCACAATGCTGGCGTCATAGAAGGCCGCAAGCCTCTCGCTCCAACTTGTCTCTGAAGCATTCGAAATTACCCGAGCCCCAACACTAGGCGCGCAAGGAGAAAATCGCGAACGCCCCGCCACCAGTTGTCTCGGCTCGTCCATTCTTCGCAGCCTGTGCTGATCGCCTCCAATACAGAGCGTGCGTCACCTCAGCTCCTCTGTCAGTGTATTTGTGGGCTTCTTGGTGCCCGCACTGTTACCGGAAACGTCTTGAGCTCGCATGTAGAAACATGCATGTCCGTTACTTGCATTTTAGCGGGCGCTTCACTGCATAGCACATATACTTTGCAGTGAAGGTTACAAAATTTTTTTTTGCAACATCACTTTTGCCTAAGCAGCCTTGTACAGTCTGTCTGATAAACAATATATAGGGTCTGCGCAAGTAGGCGTTTGGTGTGTAGCGACACCACGGACCCGAGCTAACGGGGGAGTTTCTACTCCCTCCCACGCCTAGCCGTGCGTGGCTTTGCCGTGTCCGGGGAAAAGGGGATCCTGGGGGTTGAGCCGACGCTGGGTGATTGGACCTTTAAGGCCCCCCGGCAGAGGCAACACACCCCTTTGGCCCCGGCTTCACGTAGACGGCACCCCTGGGCTGACCCACCCAGGGGAAATCGGCAGTCGCCTTTTCCTATCTCTCTCTTCCTATATCTTAGTCTTTTCTCGTCTTTAAATCTGTCCTGTCTTCTTCTCTCTTCCATTTACTTCCGATTTTTCATGGCGGCAAGGGTTAACCCTGTGTGGCTATCCTGCCTAGGATAAACCATATTCGGTTATAGCAACGGCGTACTGCTGGCGAAGGGCAGGCTTGTTCACATGTTCTGCCGCGTCCCCTTGTTGGGCTCCGTGGTGGGTGGTAGGCGCCGATGCCGAAGAAGCCAATTTTTCATGGGACCTCAAAACCCCCCTGTAACTGATCGTGCTCCGAAAAGAGTACGCACCGATGCATCATCTTTGTTTTTCCCTCAAAACATTGAAACATTTCCAAAATACCATGTCCTTCACTGCGAGCAATCATCAACCAAAGCCAGAGCAATATCACCTTTTCTAGTGGCCAAGTGCCTTAAAGACACCATTGGAACCGGCTATAAGGCCTCAAAGATGGCAAGTGGGGACATTCTCCTCGAACTAAAAGACAAGGAACAGTACGACAAACTCTCACACCTCGTAGCCTTCGGCAATATCCCTGTATCAGTTACTGCACATCGTACCATGAACACAGTGAAGGGCGTAGTATCCGATGAAGACCTTAAGACACTAAGTGAAGAGGAACTCCTAGACGGATGGAAAGACCAAGGCATATTACATGTGCAGCGCATAAAAATCAGACGCAACAACACTGAAACCGCAACAAAGCACCTAATACTTACATTCAATTCAAGCATCCTACCTAAAACAATCGAGACCGGCTACGTAAAACTTTCTGTGCGACCGTATGTTCCTAACCCGAGACGTTGTTTTAAATGCCAGCGATTTGGACACGGATCTCAGACCTGCCGAGGTCAGCTGACTTGTGGCAAATGCGGCATAACAGGTCACGAAACTGATAAGTGCCAAAACGATGAGGTACACTGTGCAAACTGCAAAGGCAGCCATGCCGCATATTCCAGAGCGTGCCCAGCCTGGAAGAGAGAAAAAGAAATTATCACCATAAAAGTTAACGAAAATATAACGTTCCGTGAAGCACGACAGAGAGTTTCACCTTCATTCGCACTAAGAGCCTCCTTCGCTGAAGTGGTGCAACGAGGGGCGGCACCACAACGGCCCTTGGTGGCTACCTGGACCATGCCTAGCGTGGCCAGGTCAGAGCCACCTGCCCCTCTGGCGGGAACAGCCAGCGCTGCCCTGCCCGCAGCAAACCAGTCCACACCGGTGGCCTCTGCAAGCCCTGGCAGCAGCCAGGGCAACAAGGAGGCTAAGGAGGTCCCAACAACCTCTTGCCCGGTGGGGTCAAAGACTTCGTCGACTGAGGCGAAGTCTACGCTACACACAGATCGCTCTTTGGAGCGGGTGTCCAGTGCCTCGCAGGAGGCAATGGACACCACCACTAGCCAAACAGCCATGCAGGCCTCTGGGTCTGCAGTTTTCGGGCCACCTGCCAAGGCAGAGGGCCCGAAGTCTCTCACAACCGCACGCGGGCACCGCGAGCGGGCGTCCAGCGTCTCTTCCGAGATGATGGACACAACACAAAGTGTATCGGCGCCTCAGACGCCGAAAGATTGGCGTGGCTCTAAGGAGCCTGCCAAAAAAGAAAAACCACGCATTAGGGGACCTGAAAAGGCCTCCTAAGCTAAGGTTGTCTACTTCGACGCACAGCACAAAAACTCACTCAAAATGGCTACACAAATAATGCACTGGAATGCTAGGGGTCTTCTCCACAATCTTGATGACATTACAGAACTTTTACATAAACACAATCCCAAGGTGCTGTGCATCCAAGAGACACATCTGAAGCCATCTCAAACAAACTTTCTTAGACAATATGCCGTGTTCCGCAAGGATCGGGATGAGGCAACTGCTTCATCCGGCGGTGTAGCTATAATAGTACAAAAATCCGTGCCTTGCCGACCTCTTATTCTTCAGACGGCACTCGAAGCAGTGTCAGTCCGCGTCATTCTATTTGACAAACTAGTCACTGTGTGTTCACTATACATACCACCAAGCTACAAACTTAACCGCACAGATTTTCATCACCTCATTGACCAGCTGCCGGCACCCTACATTGTTGTTGGTGATCTCAATGCTCACAACACTCTGTGGGGGGATGCCCGGTGCGATGCGAGAGGCCGACTGATAGAGCAATTCCTCCTGTGCTCCGGAGCATGCCTCTTCAATAAAAAACAGCCTACCTATTACAACATTCATCACAACTCATACTCATCGATAGACTTGGCGCTTGGTTCTCCCTCTCTCTTTACCGAGTTAGAATGGAACGTGGTCATGAATTCGTACGGCAGTGACCACTTTCCTGCTATGTTAAACTTGACATTATCGCATGAGGTTCCTCCTCATATTCCCAAATGGAAAATAGCATCCGCTGACTGGGAGAAATTTCAAGAATTGACACTTTTACCTCGTGACTTTATCACAAATTGTGACATTGATTGCGCAGTAGCATTCTTCAGTGCGTTTATTCTGGATGCTGCTGAAAAGTGTATCCCGCAAACAAATGGGCACTCGTGTAAACGACGTGTTCCCTGGTGGAACGATGACTGTAGAGAAGCGCGTAGGAAACAAAATAAAGCCTGGGGCATCCTGCGCCGATATCCAAACGCAGAAAACCTCGTCGAATTTAAAAAAGTGAAATCACTGGGTAGGCGAACACGACGTCAGGCAAGAAGGGAGAGTTGGGTCAAGTTTCTCTCCGGCATTAACTCCTACACCAATGAAAAGAAAGTCTGGAGCAGCCTCAGAAGTCTTAAGGGGCAGCAAGCATATCCTCTGCCTTTAGTGAGTCAAGGGAACACACTGGAGGACCAGGCCAACAGCCTTGGCAAGCACTTTGAGCGCATTTCCAGTTCTGCGCACTACTCAAAATCTTTCTTAAAACATAAAGAAATGACAGAACGGAAAACATTAGAGTTGAAGTCCAAAACAAACGAACAGTATAATACTCCATTTAAAATTGCCGAACTAAGGACGGCCCTCAATGCGTGCCACAGCACAGCGCCGGGACCAGACAGAATTATGTATGACATGCTCAAACACCTTCATGATGACACCGAAATCAGTTTACTTGCTCTGTATAACACTATCTGGGCTGCTGGGTACCTGCCGTCTACGTGGAGGGAGGCCATTGTTGTTCCTATTCTAAAGGAAGGCAAGGACCCCTCTTCAGTTACAAGTTACCGTCCAATAGCCCTTACGAGCTGCCTGTGCAAGGTGTTCGAGAAAATGATAAACAAAAGACTTATGCATTTTCTAGAAACCAACAAACTTCTTGACCCCTTTCAATGTGGTTTTAGAGAGGACCGATCTACTACAGACCATCTCATACGCATTGAAGCATACATCCGCGATGCGTTCATCCACAAACAGTACTGTCTCTGTGTGTTTCTTGACATGGAAAAAGCATATGACACCACATGGCGCTACGGCATCCTTAGAGATCTGTCAGACATTGGTATTCATGGCAATATGTTGAATATCATAAAGAGCTACTTATCCGAGCGAACATTCCGTGTTCGTATTGGGAATGTCTTGTCCAGGCCGTTTATTCAAGAAACGGGAGTACCCCAGGGTGGTGTCCTGAGTTGCACCCTCTTTATTATAAAAATGAATTCATTACGACTCTGCATTCCACATAACACATTCTATTCAATGTATGTGGATGATATCCAGGTAGGCTTTAGGTCATGTAATCTTGCAGTGTGTGAGCGGCATGTCCAGCTTTGTCTGAACAAAGTATCCAAGTGGGCTGACCAAAACGGGTTCAGGTTAAGTCCAGAGAAGAGCACCTGTGTGCTCTTTTCTAGAAAGAGAGGCCTCCACCCAAATCCCGAAATTGACTTGCTTGGCCAGCGGTTACCTGTAGAGGCCGAGCATAAATTTCTAGGCCTAATTTTGGATTCTAAACTCACATTTACATCACACATCAAGTATATTAAAAACAAATGTATAAAAACAATGAACATTCTGAAAGTACTCTCACGCACATCATGGGGGAGTGACCGAAATTGTTTGATCAATCTCTACAAAAGCCTCGTTCGAACGCGCCTGGATTATGGGGCAATAATATATCAGTCTGCCACCCCAAGTGCTCTGAAAATGCTTGACCCAGTCCACCATTTGGGCATCCGTCTGTCTACGGGAGCTTTTCGCACTAGTCCCGTGGAGAGTTTGTATGTCGAATCCAATGAGTGGTCATTGCACCTGCAAAGAACATACATGTCTTTTATATACTATTTAAAAACGAACGCAGACAAAGAACACCCTTCACACACGACTATCAATGACTTGTCAAGTTGTACGCTTTTCGAGAACCGTCCTTCGTTTCAACAGCCTTACTCACTTCGTGTGAGGAGCCTCGCTGAACAAACGGGTGTGCCACTTATTGAACACAGTCTGATGGCTCCCGTTCCATGTCTGCCGCCGTGGCAGTGGCAGCCCATAGACTGTGATACATCATTTGTTGAAGTTACGAAGCATGCGCCTATAGCACATATACACACTCACTTTCTCGAATTGCAGCACAAATACAACTGTCCTGAATTCTTTACGGATGCTTCCAAGTCTGATAGTGGCGTGTCCTATGCTGCCGTTGGTCCATCCTTTTCAGATTCTGGCATTCTCCACCCTAATTCAAGCATATTCACAGCGGAGGCCTATGCTATACTTGTGGCCGCTAAACATATAAAGGAACTAAAGCTACAACGTGCGATAATATTCACCGACTCTCTGAGTGTTATAAAAGCTTTGAAGACCCTCAAAAAACATAAAATCCTGTCTTTTTGATGCTTTACTCTCTTCTGTGCACCATATACTCGCTCAAAAAACAAGTTGTATTGTGCTGGGTGCCAGGGCACCGCGAAATCCGGGGAAATGTGTTAGCGGACCAACTGGCTGCCTCAGCTAAGGACAACGTTAACACTAATGCATCTATGGCTGTCTCTGCGTTAGAACTCAAACAATTCGTAAAACAGAAGCTCAGGGCGCACTGGCAGCTTTCATGGGATAAGCAAACGCGAAATAAATTACATGTTATCAAACCGAGCCTTGGAACTTGGCCGTCAATATCAAGGTCACGCCACACTCAAGTAATACTCACAAGACTACAAATAGGACACACCCATAGCACTCATTCACACCTTTTGTCTGGTGGTGATCCTCCCGTGTGTGACAGATGTGGTGACCCACTCAGCGTTCTTCATATTTTAATTGAATGCAAGGAATTGGATGCTCTTAGACAAAAACACTTTCTACTTCTTCACCGACATCAAATGCCACTGCATCCGTCAATGTTTATAGGTAAAGAGCCTGTTTTTAAGCACAAATCATTGCTCGCATTTTTAAAAGATATAAATAATTTTCATGTCATATTTCCAGGAAATCCGTAGCACGACCTCCAAGTGGAGGTTGCTGCTGCGGTAACTACATTAAAAAGCACCTGCCTGGCGTCCCTTGGACACAAGGGTCGTTGACAAGGCAGTTGTGCTATTATCCTTTTATGATTTTATTACTATGACCGTCTATCATTCATCCTCACTTCAAGTGTCACGTCATGCTCATGATTTTTTTTTTTTTTTTTTTTTTTTTTTTTTACCTGCCTTGGAGCGCGGAATTTTAGGCCACTATACAGCCACGTAACATTATCATTGCTCACATCCCTAAATACCATTGTTATACACTGACAAATATTACACTTTTATAATTTTTATGGCGCTCTTTGGCCAAACATGGCCCTTGCGCCAATAAAACCAATATAATAATAATAATAATTAAATTAGAGAAGCGCGATGTCACGTGGGCATGTGCCTGCATGAACAGATCTCACTCGTTGCCCGTAAACAGGAGCTGTCACAATGCTGGCGTCATAGAAGGCCGCAAGCCTCTCGCTCCAACTTGTCTCTGAAGCATTCGAAATTACCCGAGCCCCAACACTAGGCGCGCAAGGAGAAAATCGCGAACGCCCCGCCACCAGTTGTCTCGGCTCGTCCATTCTTCGCAGCCTGTGCTGATCGCCTCCAATACAGAGCGTGCGTCACCTCAGCTCCTCTGTCAGTGTATTTGTGGGCTTCTTGGTGCCCGCACTGTTACCGGAAACGTCTTGAGCTCGCATGTAGAAACATGCATGTCCGTTACTTGCATTTTAGCGGGCGCTTCACTGCATAGCACATATACTTTGCAGTGAAGGTTACAAAATTTTTTTTTGCAACATCACTTTTGCCTAAGCAGCCTTGTACAGTCTGTCTGATAAACAATATATAGGGTCGCGTTCATAAAAATATACACTTTTCAGATGGCCGAGCGACTGCCCCGTAAAGGCGTTGGTTCCGGGTTCGAACACCGGACCAGGACGAATTTTTCGGCAACTAAGAGGCATTTCTTTTCGAGAAATCCGTATGGATTTCCTTATGGCTTCGTGCTACAAACGGCTGGTGGTCTTCTTTTCCTTTTTTATGCTTTTTGGGGTATGTAGGACGCTTTCATTTTATTCTCATTGAAACACGTGAGCATCTTCAACGATGGAAATGTGTTGTCCATTCACCGATTTTTTCTAAAGCGCGGGGATAAAATACTTTAATACGCGCTTCAGAATGGCTTGCAAATGCACTGCGTGTAGAAATTACATACGTCTGTAAAAACAAAACGCAAATTTCCAGAAATACTGGTTTGAGAGTTCAGCTTTCGTATGACCAAGCGCCGTTGGAAAGCCAGCTTCTCGGCGGCAGTTGAAGCAAGTTTGTGAATAGAGAGCACACAGGAATGCCAGTGAAGGAGATGGCGCTGCAATTATTTGGAACGCACACTTTTTCGTCATGTTGTATTGCCCTTAATTAGTTTGCTGATGCCACTCTATTACATGTCATTAGGTCATGTTGTACCTAACCCTAACATCTCCCTCCTTTTACGATGTCATTGAATGTACCGTCCCCTATTTCCTGCGTAGTCCTTGAGGTGTATTTCTGGTCTCGTTTTGCATGTGCAAATGCAGTCTTGGGAAAGAATTTAACTCTTCATATGTGTTCATTCTGCACTCCTGTCACGACTGACGCAGTGCAGTTAGTGCTTTTTAACTTCTTTGCTAATTGTCACGTATGCACATTCATTTCTGCACGCAGGTCCGGAAGCTGTGAGAAGTACCAATGTGTTTTACTACCTGACGTATGAAGGTAGCGTAGACCTTGAGAACATGAAGGACACTGTTATGAAGGAGGTTAGTGCGTGTTGTGTCAGCTTCTGACATCTCTCTGATAGACAATAATGCTCATTGGCTCTCAATTCATTGATGCACAACTTTCGTAGTTTGTGCGGGTGGACAGTGTAAATCAGTGCACATATTTAGTCCACACTTCATCGCTTTGCGTGCTTGATTCCCTTCCTTCTTCTTCTTTCTTTTTTCTTTTCTCTTTTTTCGTGGCTGCTACAGGAGCACGTTTACTGTTCTACTTTAGAGGACTTAATTTTGCCTATTTGATTTCGCCTAGTAAAATTATTGATCGGTAGTATTTCAGGAGTTCGTAGCACTTTAGCTTTGTTCACAATAAAAACTGATTCGATACCTTGAACCATGTATTCATGCATCTTTCTGCACAGCCAGATTTATAGTTTGCATCTGTTGGGACTTTCACTTACTGCAACTCTCATCAAGTACCGAAGACAGTGTAATTAATGAGAGCTATAGTTTGGTAATTTTTATTGTATGAGTGTTACAACAGATTTAGCCATATTCTCAAAGCTTGCATAGCATAGTATGCCCACTGAATTGTTCAAAAGTGGTAAAAAAATTAAAGTTTAATCTACCAGGCCACTGTATTTTTGTATTCATTAGACAGAATATTTAACTTATTTGTGCTTGTTCTCGCAAAGTCCTATCCATATGTTGACTTGGAGTTACCTGGTTACACTAGGTGTATGTATGTAGAGGTACGTTTGAAGCTTTAGCACTGAAGAACTATTCAGAAAGAACAGACAAGCAATGGTAACTCATAAGTAAGGCCAAAGAAAGTGCTTGTGGGCAGGGGTAACTTAAATTTTGAACTATTGGCAGATTTTTTTACTTCGATATACAGGATTGAGGAACACTAGTCTTGTGATAGCGAAAAAATGGCTATTAATTCACGGTTCTTCTTCTGTATTGCTTTTTAACAGTTTGACTTTTAGTCTTTAGCATACATGCCAAGATTTCAGCCTTTCTGTAGTGATGCATGTCAGTCAGTCTTCATAAGCATCTGTTCTCATAAAAGGTTTAAACATTTGAAACATAGAGTAGTGCATGAGCCAGAAACTCTGCACATATGCTATGTTATGGCCCAAGCTACACGTAAACATAACGTCTGTCGTAAAAAAAATGGCACAGACTAGATATTCAAGGAGTACTGGTAGCTAGATATCTGCAGTATCTGCAGTGTCCGCAAAAACCTTTTATGACTTACGTTGAGGACTCTGCCTCAGCATTTGAGGGTGAGGGTTTTGCCCGCTAATTAAAGCACCATTAATATATTGCTCCTGCTGTTGTACAAAGATGAATAACAGCCTAAAGGCTTGAATTTTATGTTGTGTTTACAGAAATTATCCACTTATTTGTTTAACAATCCTTACATGTGCAACCCTCTTATGCTGCATTTTGTCCGTTGGCAAAAAAGGCTGATTGTTTTCTTACAAGCTTTCCAGATTCTTTTTTTTTTCTCGGCTCGTGCAAAGGAACATCAGCATTTAATCGAAACACTTGCAACCATATTCCTGAACTACTTTACTTGTCCAAGTATAACCTCGCGAAACTTTCTATCTAGACGAAGCTTATTATTGCTTGAACTCCTTTGCTTTATCTCTATTCCCGAAAGGCTATTGAAAACCAGATCAAGAACTTCGGCCAGACTCCGTCGCAGCTTCTAATGGAACCCCATCCTCCTCGCAGCTCAGCGATGCACATTGTGAGTAGTGCTTGAGAAGAAAAGGTCTTCCGTAAAACGCGGAGCTGGACAATAGTAGTGTTGCATTCTACAACACTACACTTGATGGTCCTTTTGCGCAGAGCCCAATGATGTTCTCACCAGTGACGGAGGAACTGTGCATGATCATGAAGTTCCTGTCCAACTCGCCCATCTGCCACATCTCGGCCAACACGTATCCACAGTTGCCACTACCCTCAGTTGTTACTGTTACCTGCAACCAGAACTTTGCTGTGAACCGGTGGAACTGCAATTACTCTGGTAAGTGTTCATATACCTGCTAAATTCTCAGTGTCTTAAGGTCAATGTCGAAGCCTGCCAATGCACACTCGCTTCTGCCGTGGGTCAGTTTAACACCATCACCCCTTGGTCGGAAACATGTCGTCTTAGCTACCTTTGCACATGGGCTTGTCAAATGAGGCTGAATAGCCGAGACATGAAACTGGAGGTGGAAAAAAGGAATTGCTGCAATTGTCATGAGTTTTCAAGAGTGGCTGTTCATTAATCTGAAGGGGTTCTGGAAGAACTGTTGTAAGTTAGTGCAACTGTGACTACGTTGTTATGGTAGGGTGTGGTAATGAAATATCAGCAGGTATAATTGGCAAATGAGGTTCCCAAGAGGCTAGTTTTTCTTGTAAAATCTGTCCTAGTCTTGCTCCATTTGTGGGCTGCAGATGACACCTCAGATGTTTGCATACCCGCACATAAGGGATACCACATTATCAAACCGATAAGTGGTGAGCCTGCACTTTTGATAAACCTAACATTCGTGTTTCATGTATAAAACAAAAAATGATAACTAAATGCCATGCTCCAGAGATCAAGCGGGTTGTTTTTTTAAATCTTGGCCTTTGAGTGAGTATACAAAATTGCAAAACTTTAGTTAGCCTTTACCTTTATTTCATGTTCAGTAGACTCTCAGTAAATGGAATTGCTGTTTAACGGAACTGCTGCTTAAATAGAACAAGTGCTTCTAGCAAGATTGGTTTCGTTCTTGCATTTTGCACCCCTGTTCACCTCTCAGTAAACTCCTGTTAAACGGCGCATGTTTCACTGGTCTCTTCAGGTTCTGTCAGTCGTTCTCAGTCAAGCCAAGACCCATATCCCCCCTTAATGAGAGCCCACTGTATATCAGTTTTTGGGATGTCCCAAGAGCAAAAGTTTGCTTGCAAGTTGTACTGTAGAAAGAAATATTGTACAGAAAAGTAGTGTTCTGGAAGGTCACAGTGATATGTTAGTATGGCCGGTGTATTTTGTAACAGTAGAAACACTTATGTAATTGTGCATCTTCTTTACTCTCCTACAGCCCCTATGCATTCACCAACTTACTCCGACTCAAACCAGCCGCAGGCCAACCAACTGCCCCTCGCCATGGACCCTTTGCTTAGTAAGTGAAGCCCACTCTGCAATATGCACCTTAACTGAGTCGTTCTTGTGTTTGGTGTAAAGCTGCAAATTTGCAGCTAATAAACGTTGAGAGCGAAATCAGTGCCACTTATCATTGGAAACCAGGGCAACAAATGATGCCAGAACATAAATGAGATATTGTAAGCCTGCCTTGCCCAGTGCCTGAGATTCTCATTGTTACTGTCTCTGTCCATGCAGCTCCAGTGCCTCAACCATTCAGTTTTTCTTTTTTATGATGATCATCTACTATAGACGTCACTATACAAACCTCAGGTGTACACCAAAGAACTGTCCTTCATGAGAGGAAAATTGGGCTTTCTTATTATACAGACATTCTCATAAATAGAATAATTTGCAGACATTTGTTTTTTTCCAGATTTGCTGTGGTTTACAGCTAACCACATAATGTTTTTAACATACAGAAGTAAAAAAAAGTCTTGATTGCCTCATGTTGTCACCACAAAGTATTTGCTATTAAGGTGAGAATAACAGTGAATGTGTGGGAGCCTCAGAAGAATTGCCCCTATGATGATGCACTTAGAATTGGGTGTGCTGCTTTTGCAGACTTGGGTAGCAATCTCAATCTCACAAGCACCTTTCAGAACTGAGTGTTTTCTGTCTGTTTTAGTGATGAACGTGGCACCGCACAAGCGGCACCTGGGCGACACATTCAGCCAGCACGTGCGAATGCGCAGTGGCTGTTTCGTCACCACGGTAGATAGCCGCTTTCTTGTTGCCTGTGGCTTCTGGGACAAGAGCTTTCGTGTATTCGCCACTGAGTCAGGTCAGTGCTTTTTTTTCTAATATATTCTGGCAAGTTGTAATTCTGTGTTGTACTGAGTAAAAATTATTAGATCATTATGCTAATGGGCGTGCATGGGAGCACCCACGAAGAAACAACAGATGAAAAGCTTGCTGTAGCATCTCTTATTTCCCATTCTTCCCACTGTGTGGTGGCTTATTCATATGCTCATACTAATTCCACAATGGGTATCTGCTGCCAGCTGCATCAAATAGAAGCAACAGAAATATGCCTGATCGGAAAAGGAGGGAATAGTAAACTTGTGTTCTCTGCTCAGGCACTCCTACCTGAATTACTAGTAGGGTATATACTGCCACGTTCCATTTCACAAGTTCTTGTTATCGTTCCGAAACACCACACGATTCTCGGCGCAAACCGCGCCTGCAGGTTTCGAGAAGGTTCCGGACTGTAGTAGATCATTTGGATAAGATCACGCCCACTGTGCGAACGGTACAGATCGTTCTGGAACCTACGCCACCGCCAGCGATAACGCTAGAACATTCGACGGCAAGGGTATAAATGCCGACGCGCTTCGCCGCTTGTCAGTTGTTGATCGAAGGCCGACGCTGCGTTCGCCACTATCAGTCTGAGACTGCTATCTGTGCAAGACTGCTGCTGTAATTAGACTTTCCCTTTACCGGGCACAGGTTCGCCCAAATAAACAGTTAAATCCCGACACGAAGTTTTCTGTCTTTGGCCACGTCACGACCCCGTGACAATACCAATGCATGATCTTGCTATAGAAGTGTTCAGTTATTCTGTGCTGCTAACATTTACATGTATTGTTAGTAATCTTAACTGGCACGGTGCCTGCTTGTCCAGTCTAACTTGAACCCATCTTTTTTTATGAGACTGTACATACTGGGTCAAGGGGCAGCAAGGTCAGCCTTTTGTCAACCCTACTACCAGCAAAAATTAGTGATAGTGCTAGCATTATTTACGTGTAAGGCGTTTTGCGACAAAACATGTAATGTCGCACGATAAGCAACACACAAAGGACATCACAGTAAGTCACTGCTTGCAATAGCCAACAGTGGATTTATTTGTTGGTTTGCAGCCAAGATTATCCAGATAGTGTACGGCCACTTTGGGGTGGTGACGTGCTTAGCAAGGTCCGAGTGCAACATCACTTCCGACTGCTACATCGCATCCGGCTCTGAGGACTGCACTGTGCTGCTCTGGCACTGGAACGCCCGAACACAGACCATTGCAGGAGACAACGCGAACCCCGGTGAGCACTCCCATTGCGAATATTTCTAGCTGAAGAGCAACATTATATTAAGGAGTAATAGTAGTGTTCTGTCAAAATATCGTGACTGGCTATGGCTGTTGACTGCCTATCGCCTTGTAGCTACGTTCAAGCTGAGCAAACTTTGAAAGGCCTCTGTACTTGGTCTCATGCTCTTGTTAAGCAAACTAAAATCGGCGAGTTCAATCTGTATGCCTTTTCTGCGCTGTCTCGATGCCACATTCTTGATACCACGTGGAATTCCTCCTTGATTTCAGAAAGGCATTGACACACCACCCTGCCAGCTGTAGTGGTCACAGCGTATGAGCAGTAATGGGCAGCAGTTATTGAAAACTGGAGCGTCATTTTCAGTCATGAGTTAACACTGTGCTTAACTGGCCGATTGTAGGGTGGGCTTTAGGCCAAGGTTCGTTTTAGAATACAGAGGTCAATGGCTCTGATGGTTTGCAGTGCGGGTTGCTAATGTCAAATCTAATTATTAGTTCATTTGACACTTCCAATAGGGGTCTCTTTTGTGAGCACCACAAAGTGCCGAGCAGGTGCCTTTTCCAGAGGTAGTACCCGCTTCCCTTTTTTGGGACATTTGAAGCATGTACTAATGACCCATCCGCCTGCCCACTTACCTTTTTTATTATTATTATTCAACCTATTCTCAGTTGCAGAATCCTGCGGCAGTTCCTAGGAACTCATGTTTAAAGATTCTTTAGATATGTGCACTACTTTCCAGCACTTCTATACAGAGCTCAGGGCTGCATTTTGAGTTGTCAGATTGTCGAGAAGAACGTCATTCCCCCCTTGTCATATAGCACATGCAATATCACACGAGGATGTGCTTCACACCACTAAAAACAGTGAATGTATGCGTACTCAATAAAGCATTTCATTGGAAGCACAAGTGTGCATTCTTCCTGGAGGCTCTTTTGTCGCCATTTTGATTTTCATTCAGTGGACAAGCAAGAGCGTTCCTTTCACATCTTGTTCAATTATCTTTCACCGTAAGGGGGGGTGCTTGCTCAGGATTTTACGGTGCGTGGAAATCATGTCATTCGTTTTTGCATTAGACTCTTTATGCTCGCACTTTCGAACTTTATCCGTTGTGTAACTGAAGCATTAATTAGTCCTGTATTCAGCAAGAGAAATAAAGAGCAAGTTGTTTGCCAGACATTTCTAACAGGTTTGTACGAGGGTGTTGAAACTATTTTGTTTAATATCCGGAGTCATAAAAGAAAACAGCAATAATGAAGCACATTTGTTGTTTTTAAAAATCATGAAAGGTTCAAGTGAGTATAGCCTGAATTGATTTTTTTCGTGACACTACTGCACATTTAAAAGCTAACTGTGAAAAGCTAACTGTGAACGCTGATGTCACTCCCCCGTCATTCCAGACATCCCAACGCCACGAGCAACCCTCACTGGCCATGAGAATGAGGTTACCTGCATTGTTGTTTCTGCTGAGCTTGGCCTGGTCGTCAGCGGATCGAAAGGTACGTGGGCACTTTTTTTTTTCTGTGGAAGTCACGTAGCTACATATGTTGTTAAAAAAGCATTAGTGTAGCTTCCACTGAATAGCGTGCGTTTCTGTTTACTCAGTTCGCATCGCCCCTCATCTGGGCAGCAGGGGCAGAGCGGGAAAGCGCTTCTTTGCATTTTGTTGCACTAAGTCAGAGTTGTTCAACCCTGCCAGTTATGAAACTTTGTTCCAAATAAAGGGAGGATAAAGAGGAGGCAGTTAGGAGGGCACAATTTTGCTGTGCCATTTCCTGGGTTCTTTTCATGTAGATGATACACTCCTCAATTCTTGTTATTAAATACCCATAAAGAAAGAGAGATTACATTTATCAAACGCTCGTAAGGAGAGCAACTCCTGCTGTCTTCCATTGTGTTTAGTGCCTTTAAGTTTAAATATGCTACTGCTCTAACTCACAGCTGGCCCCGTGCTAGTCCACACAACCAGTGGCGACTTGCTACGGTCCCTCGAGGCACCTGACCGCTTCGGCACCCCAGAGCTTTGTGCTCTGTCCCGTGAAGGCATGGTGGTTGTCTGCTATGGCCTGGGCAACCTCTGCAACTTCACCATCAATGGCCGCCGGTTGCGCTCCGAGTCCCATCACGACAACATTCAGGTACCGTGGCCATTGCCCAACTATGAGAAGAATGCTAACATATAACTTTAATTTTTACCTTAATATGCTTTCTATGATTAGAAATGTCGTTCAGGAGTTGTATTCTCAAGAGATCATGGAAATTTTCTATAAATATGTGTGTGTTCACTTTCACACGATCTCTGTGTGATTCAGCAACAGACCTGTTACAGTACATGGTCAGCAAAACTTTTAGCACTGGCACGACAATGATTAACTTTGCCTGCACGTATGGAGATGCCTAGCAGATTTCATGCTAGATGGTTGTTCCGTTCACAATGTCCTCTTCCAAAGACCGCTCATCGATCGGACCCTCGTCCGCGATCTTCACCAGCCGTCTCCCACCATTCCTCACTATTTCTTTAATTTCCTCCTTATCCTTCCCTTTCTGCACTTCTGCTGTGTCCTCCACTGGGAGAGACAGTTTCTGGATGCACTTTTTCATATCTGCTTTCAAAATCGCCCTACCCTCGCACATCTGCCACCAAGTCGCAAGACATCATCCTATGAAAGCAGTCGCCCGAAAATACCAGCCCCGATTCCATTTGTTAGGAAAAGATACAACATACATTGCAAAGGTGGATATTAGTCGCACAAGTGTTCTGAAAGCACTAAACACATGTGCTTAATATCAAAGCTTGATATTTGTCATACACTCCCTTTAGATGAAATGGTCTTGTATAACAAGCATATTGTCACGGGGTCGTGACGTGGCTGAAGACAGGAGACTTCGTGTTGGGAATTAACTGTTTATTTGGGCGAACCTGTGCCCAGTAAACGGAAAGTCTGATTACAGCAGCAGTCTTGCACAGATAGCAGTCTCGGACTCGTAGCGGTGAACGGAGCATCGGCCTTCGTTCAACAACTGACAAGCGGCGAAGCGCGTTACCGCTGGCGGTGGCGTAGGTTCCAGAACAATCTGTACCGTTCGCACAGTGGGCGTGATCTTATCGAAATGATCTACTACAGTCCGGAACCTTCTCGAAAACTGCAGGCGCGGTTTGCGCTGAGAATCGTGTGGTGTTTTGGGACGATAACGAAAACTTGGGAAATGGAACGTGGCATTGCCCCCCTCTGAAAAAAGGCATTGTCCCGATGCTTTAACTAAAGATGAAGGTACAATAATAATGCAAGAAAGTACAACGAATAAATTACGATGAAACAATAATACAAAAAAACACTGTTTCAGTTTGTTAACGCGCATGAAACGGCTTGAGGCGCGCGACATGCACGACTTCAGGTCGCGATCGGCGTGAGAGTTCCTGATGCCGTCGGGGAACAACCTCGTAATCAAGTGGGCCGAGACGTCGAACCACCCTGTACGGTCCGAAGTAGCGTCGCAGAAGCTTTTCACTTAGTCCACGTCGGCGTATCGGCGTCCACACCCAAACACGTTCACCGGGCTGGTATTCCACGAAGCGTCGTCGAAGGTTGTAACGGTGGCTGTCTGTCGTCTGTTGATTCTTGATACGGAGACGCGCAAGTTGTCGGGCTTCTTCGGCACGTTGAAGGTACTCGCTCACATCGAGGCTTTCTTTGTCGGTGACGTTGGGTAACATGGCATCGAGCGTCGTTGCCGGGCTCCTTCCGTAGACCAATTTGTATGGAGATATCTGCGTCGTCTCCTGCACCGCCGTGTTGTATGCGATGGTCACATACGGAAGAATGGCGTCCCACGTCTTGTGTTCGACATGGACGTACATTGACAGCATGTCGGCGATCGTCTTGTTAGGCCGTTCGGTGAGGCCGTTGGTCTGTGGGTGGTACGGGGTCGTCCGGCGGTGGTTTGTCAGGCTGTATGCCAAGATCGCTTGAGTTAAGTCGGCAGTAAATGCCGTTCCTCTGTCGGTGATAAGGACCTCCAGGGCGCCGTGACGTAGGACGATATTTTCAACGAAGAACTTAGCTACCTCGGATGCACTGCCTTTTGGCAGGGCTTTTGTCTCAGCGTAGTGGGCGAGGTAGTCGGTAGCTACCACGATCCACTTGTTTGCGAAAGCCGACGTCGGGAACGGCCCCAGTAGGTCCATACCAATCTGCTGGAAAGGTTCGCAAGGTGGTTCAATTGGCTGCAGAAGTCCCACTGGCCTTGTCGGCGGTGTCTTGCGTCGCTGACAGTCCCGGCATGTCCTCACATAACGAGTGACGTCGGTGGTAAGACGTGGCCAGTAGTACCTTTCTTGTATCCTCGCGAGCGTGCGAGAAACACCGAGGTGCCCTGCCGTCGGATCGTCGTGCAGGGCCTGCAGAAGTTTTGGTCGCAGAGCTGAAGGCACCACAAGGAGGTACTTAGCTTGAAGCGGTGAAAAGTTTTTCTTTTGTAGAAGACCGTTTCGTAGGAAGAACGACGCAAGTGCGCGCTTGAATGCCTTCGGGACTTCCGCGGTCCTGCCTTCGAGGTATTCTATTAGGGCCTTAAGTTCCGGGTTGGCCCGCTGTCGTTCAGCGAAGTCGTCTGTAGTTATCGTTCCCAAGAAGTAGTCGTCATCCGGGTCGTCGGGTAGCGGTTGGTCGACAGGCGCACGAGAGAGACAGTCGGCGTCGGAGTGTTTTTTGCCGGACTTGTAAATGACAGTAATGTCATATTCTTGAAGTCTCGGGCTCCATCGTGCGAGGCGACCTGAAGGGTCCTTCAAGGTGGCTAGCCAACACAAGGCGTGGTGGTCGCTCACAACTTTGAAGGGCCTGCCGTACAGGTAGGGGCGAAATTTCGACGTAGCTAAGATGATGGCGAGGCACTCGTTTTCTGTTGTGGAATAATTTGCTTCTGCTTTGGATAGAGATTGGCTGCTGTAACTAATAACCCTTTTAAGTCCGTCAGCCCTCTGCACAAGAACGGCGCCAAGACCTACGCTGCTTGCGTCAGTATGTATTTCTGTCTCGGCAAATTCGTCGAAATGGGCAAGTAACGGAGGCGTCTGGAGGCGATGTTTAAGCTCCTGGAAAGCGTGTTCCTGTGGCGTTTCCCACTTGAATTCCACGTCGGCCTTGGTAAGGTTAGTGAGAGGATCGGCGATGCGGGCAAAGTTTTTCACGAACCGCCTATAATAGGCGCACAGGCCCAGAAATCGGCGCACGGCCTTCTTGTCAGTGGGCGGCGGGAAGTCGGCGATGGCGGCTGTTTTCCGGGGATCGGGACGAACTCCCGACTTGCTGATAACGTGCCCCAGAAACAAGAGCTCCTCATACGCAAATCTGCACTTTTCTGGCTTCAGTGCGAGTCCAGACGTCTTGATGGCTTGAAGTACAGCTTCAAGGCGCCGAAGATGCACGTCGAAACTCGAGGAAAACACGACGACGTCGTCCAAGTACACAAGGCAAGTCTGCCACTTCAATCCTGCCAGTACTGTATCCATAACGCGTTGAAAAGTTGCAGGCGCTGAGCAAAGGCCGAAGGGCATCACCTTAAACTCGAAGAGGCCGCCCGGTGTTATAAACGCCGTCTTCTCTCAGTCTCTTTCGTCGACTTCGATTTGCCAATAGCCAGTCTTGAGGTCCATTGACGAAAAGTACTTGGCGTTATGGAGCTGATCAAGTGCGTCGTCTATTCGTGGGAGAGGATACACGTCCTTTCTTGTGATTTTGTTCAGGCGGCGATAATCGACGCAGAAACGTAGGGTCCCATCCTTTTTCTTCACTAACACCACGGGGAATGCCCATGGGCTCTTGGACGGCTGGATAATGTCATCCCGCAGCATTTCATCAACTTGTCTCTTCATGGCCTCACGTTCTCGCGACGAAACCCTGTACGGACTCTGACGGAGTGGTCTGGCATTTTCTTCGGTTATGATGCGATGTTTCGTGATTGGGGTCTGCCGAATTTTCGATAACGACGAAAAGCAATCTTCGTATTGCAGGAGCAGGGCCTTGAGCTGTTCTTGCTTATCGTTTGAAAGTCTGGGATTGACGTCGAAAGCTATGGGAGGGGCTTGGTTCCTCAGAATCGGCGAGGGCGAAAGCACTGGTGGCTTCGACGATTTCTTCGATGTATGCGACCGTTGTTCCTTTGTTCACATGTTTGTACTCATTGCTGAAATTCGTGAGCATAACCGTTGCTTTGCCTCCCCGCAGCTCTGCAATTCCTCTTGCGACGCAAATATTTCGGGTGACCAACAGATGCTGACTGCCTTCAACGACGCCTTCCAAGTCAGGTGATTTAGGAGCGCCGACTGAAATAATAACGCTTGAGCGAGGCGGAATGGTGACTTGTTCTTCCAGCACATTCAAGGCATGGTTTCCTGACGGCGTGCGCGGCGGTAGTGCTTCTTCTGTGGATAACGTTATCGACTTTGTTTTTAGGTTGATGACAGCACCATGGAGGCATAAGAAGTCCATGCCAAGAACGACATCTCTCGAGCAACGCTGTAGGACTACGAAGTCTGTAGGATAAATACGGCCGTTAATGGTGACTCTCGCTGTGCAGATTCCTGCAGGCGTTACGAGATGACCTCCAGCTGTGCGGACTTCAGGGCCTTTCCAAGCTGTCCTAACTTTCTTTAACTTCGCAGCGAACGACCCACTGCGTCAGCTCCAGTATCGACGAGGGCGGTCACACTGTGGCCGTCGATAAGAACGTCGGGGTCGCTAGTTCGCCGTCTCGCATTACAGTTAGAGCGTGGCGTCTGGTCACGGCTGCGTCGGCTTGTTCCGCTGCTTTCATGTTGCGTCGTCAGGCCACCTTCGGTAAGTGAGCTTTCGCCGTCAGGGCTTTGCGTGGTTGGCGTTGTGTTCGGAAAGCTCCGTCGCGGCGTCGGCAGAGGATCTTCGGTAGTTCGTCGCACAGCAACCGCACCTCCACCGGTTGCTGCCCTTAGTTTCCCGGATACGGGCTAGGAGACCGGCCCCGTGTTGGGCCGGAGTACTGCCGGGGGTGCGGTGACATGCGGCGGCTGGGCGACGGCGAACGGGAAGGACTTTGTGGTGTCCATTGAGTTCCTGTCAGGTAGTCGGCGATGTCACGTGGCCGTTCCCCTGGCTGCGGACGTGGTGCATCGACGGCGAAGCCACGCAGTCCTATCTGTCGGTACTGGCAACGGCGGTAAGTGTGCCCGGCCTCGCCGCAGTGGTAGCACAGTGGGCGGTGGTCAGGGGTGCGCCAAACGTCGGTTTTCCTCGGCGCACTGCGCTGGCCCGCTGGCGAACGGTAGGTCGTCGGTGGGGGTGGTGGCGGCGGTGGTGTCTGGCGACGGAAGTGCGATGGGGCGGCGTTTCGGCGTGGACGGGGAGGAGCGTTGTGGCGCACTGCAGCGGCGTAGCTTATAGTTTCTGGCTCGGGCAGCGGTGTTTGGGGAATTCGAAGTGATCGCCGAACTTCTTCTCGCACAATGTCGGCGATCGAATCCACTTGAGGTTGCGCCGAAGGCAACAGTTTGCGCAGCTCTTCCCGCACGATCGCTCGGATCGTTTCACGCAGGTTGTCGGAGTCACTGGCTTGAGCAGCAGCGCATTCTAAAGTCGGGCGACGATCATACTGTCTGGTGCGCATGTCCAGGGTTTTTTCGATGGTGGTCGCCTCGGATACAAATTCTTGGACGGTGTTCGGTGGATTCCTCATTAGTCCCGCGAAGAGCTCCTGTTTGACCCCTCGCATGAGGAAACGAACTTTCTTCTCCTCAGGCATGTCTGGGTCAGCGTGACGAAATAGGCGGGTCATCTCCTCTGTAAAAATTCCAACCTTTTCATTTGGTATCTGAACCCGGGTCTCTAGTAGAGCAGCGGCCCTCTCTTTGCGAGCGACGCTCGTGAACGTTTGCAGAAATGCGCCGCAGAAGACATCCCACGTTCGGAGCGTGGACTCCCGATTCTCTTGCCAGGTCCTTGCGGTGTCTTCCAGGTAGAAGTACACACGACGGAGCTTTTCTTCGTTGTCCCAGTGGTTGAGGGCGGCCACACGGTCGTATGTTTCTAGCCAGGTTTCCGGGTCTTCAAATGATGACCCATGAAACGTTGGTGGTTCCCTGGGTTGATGAATGACGATCGCAGGCTGGGACGCTCCGGTTGTCATAGTCGCTGCAGTAGACTTGGCCTTGGCTTTCCGCGCCTTGTCTTGTAGAAGCCCGTACTCCGGTGGGAGACCTTGCTGTCGGCGGCTTGTTCGCTGCTCTTGGTTGGCGTCGGTGTCTTCTCCGCGACGTGGGCTGAGTTCACGGCTTAACGGGGGCGTCCGGTACATGAACGAAGCAGCACCTCCACCAGGTACATGAACGAAGCAGCACCTCCACCAGATGTCATGGGGTCGTGACGTGGCCGAAGACAGGAGACTTTGTGTTGGCATTTAACTGTTTATTTGGGCGAACCTGTGCCCAGTAAACGGAAAGTCTGATTACAGCAGCAGTCTTGCACAGATAGCAGTCTCGGACTGATAGCGGCGAATGGAGCGTCGGCCTTCGTTCAACAACTGACAAGCGGCGAAGCGCGTCGGCATTTATACTCTTGCCATCGAATGTTCTAGCGTTATCGCTGGCGGTGGCGTAGGTTCCAGAACAATCTGTACCGTTCGCACAGTGGGCGTGATCTTATCGAAATGATCTACTACAGTCCGGAACCTTCTCGAAAACTGCAGGCGCGGTTTGCGCTGAGAATCGTGTGGTGTTTTGGGACGATAACGAAAACTTGGGAAATGGAACGTGGCAATATATTACTTAAGGAGCTTTTAAAAGCAATCCATTTTAAGCGCACAGCCAGCTCAAACTGGTTGGGTACATCTTCATCAGCAGTTTACTACGTATTTTCCTAGTATGAAAATGAAAGTAATAAAATGGTATCAATTTCAAGTTCTTTAACACCCATTAGTTGGTGTCCATGTTACCTTTTCCACACCCCACCCTCCCTCTATTTTCATACAAGCCGCATGTCAGCTTTGCAAGTTTGACTCTAAAAAATTGTTTTAATAGATAAAAGATATTGTCTTAGTATCTGGTGCCCTTGCTTTTTCACATTTACCAAATACTAACTGCATGATCACCAAAATGTTCGACAGGCCACATTTGTTGTGTAGAATAAATATTATATGTATTAAAGGCAACACTCTACTATAGAATTTTGTGAGTGTTTATATAGAAGATGTTTATTTCTATGTTCCTCAACTGGTGCCTGAATAATTACATTATTTCAGTCTTTCAGTTGTTGATTTAATAAAATATGTTTTGGTTAATTAAGAGTATTCATGCATTGCATGGCTCACATTATGTTTATATAGATAACTGCAAGACTACAGTAAACCCTGTAAGAACGTTTTCCTTGGAGACGTTCGATAAGTCATCTGGATAACAAATAAGAAAATTACTATACTCTGTTTCACCATTGTGGTTCAGCACTAGCAAAACTACGGGGTGTAAGAAAACCACGCACTTGCGGAGCAAAACATAGTCCCAGATATAGTCCCTGCCTAAAGTCTGACAGGGCCAACTAAATTTGACATTTGCTGGGTGTGTTACACCACATCGATACAGGATATGTTTATTATTCGCATTTATTTCATAGACATTATGCCATTTGTGCAGGAAAAGGGAGGAAAGTTTACTGAAGTCAGCAACAGCAGGGCTAAAACATTTGTTCTTTGCTGTATACTGCCATTACCTAACGCCTTTTAGAATAGGCGAATTGCTTGAACTTGAGTCAGTTGCTGTGATTTCTTCGATTTTACTTTATCGTAGCACATGGTTTAAACAGCAGCGAAAATCGGAAACAGAGAAAAAGCCAACGAAATTTAAATGTTGTACATTTTCGCTCAAATGGTAGTATGACTTGACATCATAACACGAAAATGGATGTTTTCTTAGCCCTTGATCTGCACAAGGCTGTTTCTCTGTAGAGTTAGTTCAACTGCTGCCTTTGTCCGACTGCTTGCAGTGTCTGACATTGAGTCGCGATGGCGAGTACATGGTGACTGGCTCGGAGAGCGGCGTGGTCGAAGTGTGGCGGTCATTCAACCTGGCGCTGCTGTACGCCTTTCCCGCCTGTGAGGGTGGCGTTCGCTCCCTAGCTCTGTCTCACGATCAGAAGTAAGTAGTTTTTACAGACATTGCTTATATCGAGAATTTAGTCTTGCCCCTAGATCACTCCTTCTTTGTAATGTAGTGCTACAAATGGCACTGAAACAGAAATGACGAAATTTAAACATTGTTTGCCCAGTGTCAGAGACTCTTATTCCTTATGTCTTCGTGCATACAGCTGCAGTTTATCAACAATTCAGTTTCCCAGTTTCACAATGATTGCCTGCCCTCCAGTTTGGTTTACAAACCTTAGTGTTGCACCAAAGGGCTGCCTTTCATTGCGCTCCTGGTTCAAAAGCATTTTAGATTGACTAAATCAGCAAATGGAAGGAATAATTAAAACCATTTTTTTTGTAAATGGTTGCAAATACGAGCAACTTGTACATCATATACAGGGTTGCTTTGTAGAGTTGGTTCTCACTCCCTGAAAATCTATTTCGAGAGGATGCTCAACTTAACAAGTGCTTCTCTACAGGTGCAAGTTCGTGCACTACACTTTATAATTTTCAAACACCGTTTCTGTATCTGTGCTTAGTTTTCATGTGTTCAATGTTATAGCTGGCATATTCCTATATTGAATATTATATTTTCTTCAGCATGTGCTGCTCTCTCTTAATTGTCCCTCTGCCTCCTCGATGCCGACTTCACCACTACATGTCATCATTCAGCAAGCGATGTTATTGAACTCTCGATAAACTTTGTCATTGTCCTCGCAGGTTCCTGCTGGCAGGGCTGACCAATGGTTCCATCTCTGTGTTCTACATTGACTTCAACAGATGGCACCATGAATTTCAGCAGCGCTACTAGACAGCCGTTCCTAGCATGAACATTCTCTGCGTCAGACAGGGAGGATCTGTTGTCATTCCAGATTATAATGACATTTGCTCAAACAGACAACTATCACCGAAATGACCCTCCCCTGACCCCGCCCACCGCCCCCTTCATTGCACCCCAGTTCCTGGCAGACGTCCATTCCACTGGCTTCCCTGGCTCCTGCAAAGTGACGAGATCGCTTGGAATAAGCCATTTATGAGGAGAATACGTAAGAGAAAACGTGCTGCCGACATGGCAACAGGTTGCCTCCGAAGCAGAAATGCAGCAGCTCTGTACATCGTGTGACATGGTTCAGTTATTACTTAGGTGGTCAATTGAGCAGGGGCAGATGCTGATGTGGCGAAATGGCTATCTCTCTTGCTATAAGATGGTACACTGTTTGAGCGTCTTTCTCATGCTCAAGCAATGAAGCATAGCATGATAGATCCACTGCGTATTTATGAGCATAGGCAAAGCAGCAGCTTTAGCAAAGCTTATTGGCTACACCACATTGCAGGAGTCAAACGGTGGATGTCGTCACAGCCTCCTTTGGATATTTTGTGCTTCTCGATGAAGGCAGCGCAGAAAAAAAAGTGTCAAACATGCACACAGTATCATGGCTGTAAAAGGCTATCATGCTTGCATCGTTAAAAAAAATGCACTTTTGATCAGAAATCCATCCAGTTGACATATAGCTGTTGTAGTATGTGCCATTTCTGTTAACCCTGGGGCAATGTCACTGTTGTAAATTGTTGCAGCACATTTGTGTGCTAGCAGAGTTAAGAGCAGTTTACATATGTTCACCTTCGTTTGCCGAAGCATTGTCCTTTCAAGGGACTAAAGCCACAGCTTTGTGAAATTGATCTGTAGTTTTCGCTCATAAGCTTTAAATGTATGAATGGTCCATCATGCCCTTATGTGCGAAGAAAAGAGCAGGCACTTTTTATTTTTTGAAATGCAAATTTTCACCATTGGAAATAGGGTCTCTATTGTTACTGCACCCTTCTTTGTCACTGTTTCAAGATAAAGCAGACCTGACTTGAGCAGCTACTACAGTTGATTTTACAAACATTTTCTTTATTATGTTGTGCGAATTTTGGCTCAGATTTTGTTAACGTAAAATTGAAAATCTCGAGTTTTCGGGGGTATTTTTTTTTGTTTGACTTCGATGCTTTTCGCATTCTATCTGGATGTGTGAAGCATTGAACAAGCAGCATTTGTGATGTCTCGTTATGATGTCGCATGATTGGCTGGTATCAGAACAGCTCGCAAGTATACAAACTATACATATATACATACAAATATATATATATATATAGACACACACACACAGACATATATATATATGTACTGCTATATATATGTAAACATAAGCACACGACCAGCAGCTGCATTAGTGGCATGATACGTCCTGTTTTTCCATTTACGTAGGCTGCGTCATTTTTTATAACCTTGATTAATCCATCCCAGAACATGTGCACGTGAATGCTGATAAGAAATACTGCTCCTGCCATTTTTGTCCGTGTCTAGCCGACCAGGTTTCAAGAGCCGTCTCTGACTGCCCTAACCTCAAGGTTGGGATCGTTTAGTTCAATCGCTCTTAATGTTTGCGCATTTCTGGACACGCACGAGGTTCCATCCGAAGGCTGTTATCTACGCAGTGTCTTCACTGCCAAGCATGTTTTGCCGTTCTGACCAACTGCTATGTGCCACAGGAGTTTCCAAGTCAAAGCGTGAATGGTTTGAACGAACGTAAAGTAGTGCAATGGCTTTGTACTCTTTAGATTCTTCTCCTAGGTGTTAAAGCTTATTGGCGGTCAAGTCAATGCTGTACAGTTATGGAAAGTTCACCAGTCATTTTGGTTGAGCTATCTTCATCGGGTGTTTGGCTCTGCCTCTTATATATTGCATTCGTATGTACCATTAAAAATGACATGCTTTTTTTGAGGCTTTTGAGCAGGAATGGATGCACAAAACTGCCAAAGGCCGCATTATGCTCACTGGGAGAACACTTTCGTCACGGTGCATGGACAACTTGTCACAGAAGAAGTTAATTTTTCAACAATCTCTTGATTAACTTGATATTTGTCGTCGCCAAACTAAGACGGATCACCTAGCGAAATGTGCCGTTCGCCTGTGCCTGGGGCTCTATTGCTGTACAGATCTAAGGCGCTTTGGCTCGAGAATTTCTGTGGCAGCTAGTACGTTAAGCAGTGACGGTCAAGCCAGTTTGTACGATATTCTGGCAGGCAGACAGTTCTGCACCGAAAATTTTTACTGCTGAAGTGTTCCCAGGGTGTGCGCTTTGAGAACATGCCATGAGCAGGCGGCTTCTTCCAGGTTGGCATAAAAGCTCGTTTCTTTTTTTTTTAGTGCAGTTGCAAATCCTGCCATTTCAGGAGTGAAATTCGCACACACACTTTGCGACCGTGTCAATTCTAGTCAGCCTCAATTGCAAGATGGAAGATCACCGATGTGACCAGACTGAATGTTTGCCTTCCGCAAGATGAATGTGGTGCCAGTGTACTTAAGAGAACTGCACTAATATGTACTGCTATGTGAAAGGTTCTTTAGAATACATGCTAGCCGCGGCTCAGACGTGCAAGTTACTGTTATCTTTTCTATTTCCCGGACATGCTTGTACGTTATTGGTTCGAGTGCCCCCTATGTCTTTCGAGTTTTCCTGTTATTCTTTTGGTGTCTGAATGAATTCTGACATTGGAATGCGTGTGATTTTTGTGCGCAGTGTTTTATTTTCTTCCTTTCTGATATATATATATATACATTACAAATATGTGTGTGTACACATTTGAAAGGTTGTGCTGGTTGCCTGGTGTTTTTTTTTTTTCTTTTACAATGTCGAATTTAGTGGTGGTTGAAAAGCATCTAGGGTTTGGCTATTTGCTCATTGTTTTGCATTCCTTTTTTTTTGCAGCTACACTTATTGTAGACCATGCTTTTTATTTAGGAAAAGACACTAATAACATTCCATTGAGCTTACGGTTATGCCAACCTGTAAACATCGGTAGAAAATAAAAATTATGAATCCGACATAGGGCTGTTGTCTGTATGGAACGCATGTCTCTCTTCCTAGCTCGACACCACCATAAGCTGTTGAAAGTTGTGTTGTAGCATATGTGCCCAACACATTAGCCTGCCCGGATGTGGCGGAAACGTTCCTGGCATGTCAGGAAAACTCTCTTGTCATCATTACAAAAATTGCAGCACCAGATATGACAGCCACCACTAGCTGTTGAAAGTTGTGTTGTAGCATATAAGCCTGACACACTGGCACGCATGCCTGGATGCAGCATAGACATTCTTGGCATGTTGGCAAGTCAGCTTTCGTGATGCACTTGCTGTAGGGACAGATTATAAAGAACACAGGAAAGTGTTAACAGAACGAGTGCAAACTTCAACTAGTTTTCATGTGTAGTTTTGTCAACACCGTGTCCTGTGTAAACTGTCTCTACGGTAAACGCATCACAAAAGTTTACATGAACCAACTAGCCCATTTTGTCGCATTACTGGCGAGTCACAAAAACTCTCAGCATGACAAGGAAATTACAAAAGCAGTGTTGCACTTCTCATACTGACAATGCCATAATTACACCCCAATTGCACTACGAAAGCCAGTGAGAGAGGGAGAAAAAAGCAATGTTATCATCCAGAATGTAAACCGTGTTTCTAGATAAGCAAAGTAAATGTCACATTTAACAGCTTTAATAATAATAACTGGGGTATTACATCCCAAAACTAAGATATGATTATGAAAAAAGGCGTAGTGGAGGGCTACGGAAATTTACACCGTCTTGTGTTTTTTAACGTGCACTAACATCACACAGCACACGGGCCTTTACCATTTCACCTCCATCAAAATGCTACCGCCGGGACCGAACCCGCGACGTTCGAATCTGCAGGCGAACATTCAACAGCTTTGTATTTACAAATAAGGTGCGAATTAATAATTTTCTGCTCGACTCCCCCATACCACACAGATTACCTGCTATTGGTGTTTCTGCCATTTGATGCAGGATGGAAGAAAATTGTTACTGAACACCCATTCACCTTACTAAAGGAACACAAAAGGCAAATGTCAAGTTAACGTTGATTGTTGAAATGGCAATCCAGAAACCTCGTAGTGCTACTTTTTTGTCAAGGAAGTGCTTATTTTGTAATAAAATTTCGTTTTAGTAATCTGCATCACGTTAGCACACGTCAAATCACCAGTCTGAAAGCAATCTTTCCAGCGCCGCTGTTGCCGTCTCTAACGTAGTCTGTCTTTATTGTGAGGTGGCCGACACTAGTAGCAGCAAAGCAAAAGTAGCTGGAGTCGCAGCACCAACAACAGCCACTGAACCATTTCCTGCTTGCTTCGTTCATCTGGGCCTAGCACCAGCTATCCACCTATCCAGCCTAGCCCGGCAAAAACGGAACTTTTGGATTACTTGTGCCATTCCCCGCAAGCGGTTATTTTTTCTATAAATAAAACAAAAACAGACAAGCAGCATTTTATTTGTCTCTTGATGCACAGAAAGTTCTTGATATATCGCAGCTAGATTCATTACCAGTGACTAATTTAGTCAGATGATCTCATGTCATTGGGATCATTTACAAAATGTTGCACTCGTGGTGCACGTCGTGTGATACATTTAGCTTAATTTCACAGTAAGTAGGGTACTGCTGTTGATAATATTGCCGTTTTAGACGTCATTTTCACTCTGACTTAAATTGTTATTTGCCTTTAGTGTCCCTTTGAAGTTTGGTTGCACACTGCAAGTTCTAAGTTGCCGTGGGAGTATTCTGATGCCATTTAGGAGGCACTGCACCAGTTCGCCAATAACATTGTTCAATTTGGCAATTGGAAAAGCTAGAAAAAAAAGATGGATGGGCATTGAGGAAGCGGTTAAATTTTAGCCTGGTAGCTGAATTCGTTTAGGTTGACAGACAGACAAACAAATAGACAGACCAAACTTTTTACATTGAAGTATTCCAAGAAATACTATCATCTCTAAAGAGTTTCACAACTTTCACTGAGTGGCGTAAGGCTGAGGCACAGCAGAGCTGGTCGGCACTTGCCTGGTCCTGGCTTGACTAGGCTCACGTGCATTCAAACACCAATGCACGAAATGCTCACATGATCACATTGTAAATCACAAGTGTTTGCTAAGTATCCATTGGGTTCGAGTGGATGTGTCTGTTTCTATTTCTACATCTTTCTCCCTTTTTCTATATTTTTTATACTTCTTCCCTTACTCTCTCTTGTTTTTCACTTTCGTTCTTTGTTTCTGCCTACCTCTTTCTGTCTTGATCTCTTTTGTTTTGTCCAGTATTTCGATCTCTTCCTTTCTTTTGCTCTTCCATTTCTTTCTCTTTGTTTGTATATTTCTCTCTGTACTCGCTTTCTCGTCTATTCGAGTTTTTGTATTTCATGCCAGATATATCTGTGTAGTGCTGGAATCATGGTCCTTTCTCGTCTACATCGCAAAACGGACAAACGGTGGGCATAACAGCCCCCCGTAAAAATTACAGGAGGGCTGTGCTGAGGAAACAACTCCACTGTAAAAACTGGAGTTGTAGTCCTAGCCCTCCCCCTTCACCTTTCTCACCCCCTTGATATATTGCAGCATAAAAGGTGTGCCATGCTTTGCCCTCTCCCCTCATCCTTGTCATTACTTCCCTTTCTCACCCTCTTACTATGGTCTACTGTACATGGCAATGCTATGCTTTCTTTATCTCTAGTTACCTCTCCCTTTCGCTTTCTGTCCCAGTGTTTCTCTTTCTTCGTCGTTCATTTTCTATCCTAATTTTGTTTGTTTTTTGCCCATAGCAATGTGATTACATGGTTTTCATAAATGCTCACTTAGCTATCGTGCCTACATAGCTACTGCATTAAAATGGGAAAAATAAACTTTCAAAAATCAAGAATACAACATATTCAAAGGCTATAAATTTAGATTTCTATGCAAACATGTGTGGGTCCATTCTTGACCGAAAAGGTAAATCTATAACCTTTGGAAATCTTGTTTCTATTTGATTATTGGAAGTTTCATCCCAGTTAAAACTAATCGCAAATTCATTTTTGACCAAAAAAGGGAAGCCTATGTAGGATCTAGAAAACTTGCATTAATCGATTTGTTGAAACATTCATCCCATTTGAATACGTTCATTTGTGAATGCATCCTCCACCAAAAGGCCTGTCGATATATACTCAGAAATCTTGTTTTTCTTGGTTTTTGAAAGCTTCATCCCGTAACAGTGACATCTTTTGTGGGGCCATTTTCGCCAAGAAGGTAAATGTATAAGGGAAAAGCAATATTTTTGCTCCCTTCATAATTACAGTATCGTTATCACGTGATGAATTCATTTTATACATCAATAACCACTGATCTTCATGCTCTGTACTTCTTGCGTTGTATTGCAATTTCTCTTGTATTCTGTATCCACTCCTGCGATAGCCTATTAAGGCTACAGTATGTTAAAATAAATAAGTAAATAAATGTGTAGCAGCAGACGTCATATGATGACCAGAACATTAATTAAAGAAATTGATGTATTTTTTAGTTAGTGTAGATGGACAAGTGGGAGAATGGGAGCCCTTCTTGCAAAGGTGCCATATACGCGGCAAGATTTCCCCGAAGAGTGTGCCGGTAATTTTTGCAGACTGATGAAATCCAACTCATTCTGCCGCTGTTACTGGAACTCTGCAGATCTGCACTCGGCTGTATATGAAACTTAAATATATCAAAATAAGGGAACAAGGAACACTGAATTTCTGAACTCCAGGTAGCACCAATGCACATGAAAAAGTTGAAAGTACCAACAAATGCATGAAAGTGAAAGGATGCACAGTACAAAAGAAGGGGAAATGTCTGACGTGCTAGTTTTTTTCCTGCAATATACACAACTAATTTAACCGACAGACAATTAAGCCAAGAAAAGTATAGGGGACATTATTTGTGGTTTCTTAACTATAATGTAATGAATCTCACTTCAATAATCAAAAGAAAAATGGTCCTTTCCGCCACCTGAGCTGTGAAGTGGTGCTGGCTATCACTCTCGAGTATTAAGCACTCATAAATACCATGCAAGAAAGTGGACGAGGATGTGCCCTACGTTGTAGCTAAAATACAGTACAGTTAATAAACCACAAATTAATCTTTCTTATGCTTTTGTTGGCTTAATTGTGTCAGTTTTATTAGCTGTGTTAAATACAGGGAATGCACAAAGCCGCAAACCTCTTCAAAAGAATTTTCACTGAATATACCAGCATATATATATTTCACAATGTTCTGTCAATGACTTTGTACATTATCACGACACTATAACTATTCATTAGATACCCGATGTTCATTATTCACAGCACAATTGAGAAATTGAGGGCATGAAAGAGACCCTATGCTAGAAAACTTTTAGCGAGATTGTCTCTCTTCAAACTGCCAAGCTCTCTCTCATCTTCTTCTTCTGTTTCAGTTTCCAACTCGCCGCATGCACTTAGAACGCCACTATCGGTGTCAAGGCATTCGAAATCCAATTCGACATCCCCAGCTTGCACACAGATATTATGGAGTACACAGCAAGCCATGATAAACCTGCGCATCTTGTTTGCTGTCACAAACTCCAGGAAGTGCAGCTGCTGAAAGCGTTGCCTTAGTAACCAGAAGGCGTCGTCTATCTTGGTCCTGATCTTCTCGTGTCGCTCGTTGAATACCGTTTTGGAGGTCTTGGCACAATCAGTAGTGTTACTGTCGTAAGGCGTGAGTAGGTATTCACGTAGTGGGTAACCCCCAATCCCCAAAAGATGGTACCTGTCCAGGCACCAGTATGGCAGCTCTTCGGCCAAAGGCGATGCAAGGAAGACACTGTCTAGTTCAAGATCTCCGGGTGGTCCGACAAAGATGTCCATAAAACGGCATCTGCTGTCGCACACGGCTTGCAGAGTGACAGATGCAGAACCCTGTCCATGGGTGGAAGGTGTTCTTTGCGAGTGGGCTGGACTGCGTGTGTTGATGCGTGTTCCACCAATGCAGCCAACAACACCTGGAAACTCTGCAACCTGAATGAAGTAACTTGATATTTACTGGCTGTACTACTGCTTCAAACCAGTAGAAGGTCTTAAAGGCAGGTACTCGATTTTGATGCACCACTGAATATAGTGAAGCCATTGCAAGAGTGTTAAAGATCCTTAGTGCCAGAAATAGCTCCTGGTGTTCTTTTCAAAGGTTGTTAAATGTAATTTTAGAACACTTGTTATCAAAATGAATGATTATGTGAGCTTGCATCAAGATTTTGCAAAAGCTGCAGTTTTCATTAAGGGTTAGGTACTGTGCACATGCTGTAGGAACACACAGCTCTATAGCATGCTTTCAGAAGATATATATTTATTTAATGTCTATATTTTTGTGCACTGTAGAACTGTGCAGTAGAGCTCTTAAGGGCTCTCGATGGGCCTGCAAGACACTTTGAATAAATAACTTTTCATTCTCGCTTTAGTCCAAGTGACATCGTTCAAAACCTTTCCCAACATTGAAAGCAAATTACCCTTTTAGAAGCAGCCTAATGAATTCAAAACCACACAAAAATCAGGCAAATATCCGAGCGTTGACACACCTGTTGAAAATCCTCCACGAGTGAGTCTAGATCATCAGGGAAGCATATTTCTTTGGGGAGCAGGCTGCACAGGTAATCCAGCAATCTCTCCGTAATGCCATGAGCAGTGCTTTCGCTTAAGCAAAAGCGAGTGGCGACATCTTTGATGCACACCTTGTTCGTAGCATACCTGCAATATAGAGGGCCATACGTGACATATGCCCCCCTCGTTGCAGTGCTAGATTACATATACAGATGCTTTAAAATGACCGCGTAGCACCAAACGCAGTTTCCAGGGTACTTACCAGAGAAAGCAAAGAATGTGTTCTTCGGGGCTTTTCTGTGGACATCCACCATGATCGGAACGCCGGATGTAGAAACTTGACTTCGCGTAGCGTTCAATGAGCCGCAGAACGACGTTACGACATATTCGGAAATCCTGGAAGAACTGCGTCATGGCAAATGAGAAGAAGAGAAAGCATGGCTTAATCAATATCGCACCTTTTCGCAAACGTAATGTGAAAGCTTATGAATGAACATGCCTCTTCATCCGAGTATTTGAGCAAGGCCTTCTCGACGCATTCGGCCACCCTCCGTTCGCGAGTGGCGTCAGCGACACTCAGAAGTTGGTGCAGTATAAGTTCCTCCTCACTATCGCTGCTGCTGCTACTGCTGCTATCTATAAGGCTCGCCACGAGTGTCGCCACGACGGGTCTGAACGATGCACGACGTTGGTCCATGCTGGCGACGATCATGCAAAATGTAAACAAGTACACATGGCGCGTTTTCAGTAAACACGAAATCGGCTGCAGGAGCTACTGCAGCGCCACAGTGTCAATGGACGGCAAAACACCAAAGCATTGTAAAACGTGAAATAGGACGAAATAAAAGAAAAAAAAAAGGCTTGTTTGAGGGCTACACCGTGGGGGGCTAGTTGAAACATACTGTAGGTAAAGGCAGTGGTGCAAAGTTAAGGACAAAAAAAAAAAAACGACTACACAGGCAAAGCGCATCTAACAACTAAATATATTGAAACGAAAAAATCATAACGGAGTGGGTAGGTGACATTTAAAGTAAAGTATGTAGGTGTTGTGTGGTAGGGGGAACATAGAGTTTCCCTGTAGTTTCCTAAATATTTTACGATACTTTGAGGGAAAGTGTCCAAAGCGCTGACTCCCGCGTTATGGCCTCTGACATGGTAAACGCGGGGCGAGTTTTTCCACGCGCTGGCAATCTCGAAGGCCATGCCCTCGTGAGTCTTATGCGACGCTGATGTGCCCGACCGCCTAGAGTACAGTATCTCTAGTCTAGCCTATATACAGTACCTCTAGGCATAAAGCTTCCTCCGTGCCCAAAATTAACATATTGGTATAGTGCCTAGAATATACTGGCTAGTGTGCGGAGCGCGGGCATTCCGTACGAGAGAGGGTGGCCCCGCACGTGATGACTGCGCGCAGTGGCCGCAAGTGGCGCTGCCGGACGAGTGGGTGCATGAGAGCCGCCAAGCTCCTGTCGTCCCATGCTTTGCTCAGCGTTTGACAGCTGTCAGTGTTCGACCTGTTGTAGTGTCAAGTTCGTCGTCGCAAAATGTGGGCAGCAACGTCCTGAGATGTTGAAGGCTAAGCGGCAATGCAAAGAAAGGACGTGTTTTGTGCCGCTGTGCCGGAGCGGATATCGTTCGAACGAGGAAAAGGTGTATTTGTTCACCGCACCGACGGACCCAGCACGGCTTGCAGAATGGGAGAGCAAAATCAAGAGGGCAGACAGGAGACTGACGCCGAAGGCTGTCGTGTGTGAAAGACATTTTTGAGAGTGGCTGCATCGAACGATATTTTCAGACTACGGTGAACGGTGTCGTCAACGAAATCGCCCGAGACAAGCCACGTCTGAAGCCCGATGCTGTCCCTACGGTCTTCGAAGATTATCCGACACATCTTGTACCTAAAAAGGCTATGAAACAAAAGGGGAGAAACATTTGCGACCAAGAACCGGCACCTAAACAACAGAAGCGAAATGTCGAGCTGGCGGACCCTGAGTTGTACGATGGCGATACGCCAGTTGACTCTAATTGCATCGCGCCTGGAGTTGCATCGGAAGAACGACAGCGTTCGGATTCCGAACAGGCACACCTTGCTGCAGAACCAGTGCGTAACGGCGGAGTGACACCGCAACAGCCGTGTCCAAGTGATCTTCGGCACCCATTCGATGGAATTTTGATTCCGGTGACCTGGATGAAGTTGCCTGCTATGTCAAATGACACCTTAACCTATGTCTGTTGCGAGACTGAAGCCGGTGACTTTTCAAATGTTTTCATTGAAAGAAGGGTAAGTTTTGGAAAACCTTTGCGTGAGCAGGGTTCGGTAGTTGCCACAGTGCACTTCCGAGGAAGAGAAAAAGAAAAGCGCGTGCTCACAGCCCGCCATGAGGCAGAGGCATTGATCAAAGAAGAAGATCAAAGGACGAGTCAAAAAGCTTTGAAGCCTGGTAATCCAGATAAAAAGTTCCTGGAAGATTTTCTAGATTACCTAGACGCATGGGAGAGGCACGCAGAACCAGCTGGGGGTGGATTTCTCACTGAAAACACTGCTTGTGGACTGAGGGTTACAATCAGAAGTACGTTAGACTTGCTATCTTATCTTAGTTCCACTGTTGGCTACAACTACCTCTTCACGTCACGTCTAAGTCAAGACAAACTGGAAAACCTTTTTGGCATCATAAGACAGGCGTCAGGTTGTAATGACCATCCTACCGTGTCACAGTTTCTCGTGACTGTTAACCTAATGTCATTTTATAACCTGGCAAAATCACCGAGAGGAACAAACTGCTCACCAGATGTTATAAAAGCACTGTTGAGCGAAGCACCTACATCAGAGCTTAATGCCAAGGCAGCACCACTTTTGAACATTATTGATGACTTATTTGACCATGGAAAGGTTGATGAAGTTGAGGAGGCCATTGACAGTGTTCTGTTCAAACATGATCATGCCGGCTATGTAGAAAGGAAAAGCAACGCTGCCTTGATTTATTATGCTTCTGGCTATGTGGCAAGAAAAACAATCGCAAAAACGCGTGTCCACAATGTGCGTCTTGCCTTTGTGTAACCCCAAGCGATGCAAGCATGGATGAGAGCTCTCACTTCACGGCTCATTTTGACAATGGCGGGCTTGTTTATCCTAGTTCTGCCCTGTCCACAGCAGTTAAGCTGATTGAGGACGAATTCACTGTCTTCTTTAGCAAAAACATTCTTCATGAAGAGAGTTTGCTCGATTTTGCAAGGTGCCTGCGGTCAGTCTCATTGCCGCAGCTTGGCTGCTCTAGCCATGAAAAAGAAAATCTCTCTGAAGTGGTGAAGTTTTATGTCTTATTACGGTTCAGATTTTTTGTTAAGGGCCTCAACAAGAAAAGAGAAGGGCAAAGGCAACGACAAAAACTGCTCAAGTTACGCCGCTGCCACTAGCGTGAAGTGCGTAGAATTCTCGTTTGAGTCCATTCTGTAGTGCCTGGTTTGTTCTATTGCGTTGAATGTTCTGTGAATAAATGTTTGATGCCTGCAGTATTTCAAACTTCACTGAATTGTTGTTTTTATCATTTTTTGTTATTTCCAGGTATCCTTAGATCAAATTCAAACACTTACCAATGACCACACTCATGGGTACAGAGCGTTATAAAATGGTGTAAAATACAGCTTTAACAGAAGTTTGTTTAGTCAGGATGCAAAATGAGAAACGAATTAATTTGTTGGCTTGTTTTGGCATACCAGCATTTGAATGATGCATTGAAAACAGTATATATATATATATATATATATATATATATATATATATATATATATATATATATATATATATATATATATATATATATATATATATATATATATATATATATATATATATATATATATATATATATATATATATTCTATTTCAACGTCTGCTTCCCAGCGCAACAACGCACTTCAGAATCTCACATGCCGCAGTAATGTCTGGTTTTTGCTTGGTATTGCTGTCATTCTTTGTGCGCACTCATTCTGATGGAGTGCAGGCTATGTGGTAAGTGTTTTCGAACCTTCTGTGATATTTCTTGCTCTAGCAAAGTAAACTTTAAAAATCACTTTGGCGGTATACTATCAAGGAGATTTTTTTTTTTTTTGCTGGTAGTAGACAGCGAGGTGTACGTCCCAAATGGATCTTCGTTTGGTATTGCAAAATACGCTCAAGTAGGTCTTATATAACAAAGCGTTTTGTAAAGAACTCTCTGAAAATGCGAAAAAAAAAATTACAGTTGACCTCGCGCAGCTCGGCTTACTGAGATTCTTCGCCGCACTTGGGGAGCGCGCGCATTGAACGCAGACGCACCCACCCGCACATCGGCGCACCAAGCGGGCACCGCCGGAAGTCATCAGCGGCCGGGGCCATCTCCTCACCCGCGCTCCGCACACTAGCCAGTATATTCTAGGCACTATAATATTGGGAAACTCTATGCCTCTAGGCGACGCATGCCCATTGCGCCATCTCGCTGGTAATGCCGAAAACTATATAGTCTTATAGTGTACTAGAATATAGTCCTAGTAGGTGTTCTGTGGTCCTAGGTGGTTATCGCCTGCGGTAAGTGGAAGATATAAATAGCTTGCCGTTTCGACGCTGAAGGAGGGGTTCTTTCGTGGCTCAGTGGCTAACGCCTCACACTCACAAATTAGGGGTCAGACGCACGCCAGAATCTTCTTCTGGATTATTTTTTTCTTTCTTGCGTTTTTGTATATATAGATACGTCTACATAAACGGTGAATGACGCCGACGCCAACGACAAAATCTGGCTGAGAGTGTCCATATAATTGCTACCGCAATAAAATCAATTTTCGCAAAGCCGGAATTTACCTGGTGTCTTCGAATGCTATTGTTCCTGGAAGGGACATCCCCACATCACAAAATACTTCACCAGTCTTGACAGGAAGTGTTCCCTTTTGTTTTCTTTTAAATAGCTGGTACAGAATATTCATATGGTTGAAATACATTGGCACTCGGCCAACGTTGAGGCTTAGCTGAGTGGTCAAGACACTCGCCCTTGAACTGATACGCGCCGGGTGCGACACCCGACCCCGCTTACGCATCTTTCTTTTACTGTTTTTTTACAGAGGTCACGCTGTCTGGATTTCGTGCCGACCAGTTGTGCCCCCGCGATCTGCGACGATAGCGCCGCTCTGGCCGACTGGCTCGCCCTGCGCCATCTCTTGACGCCGACAAGAGCTCTTACTGAGTGGCGCCCCGTCCTCGGACTACTGCGACCGTGTCCATCTTTCCTATCTTCTTCTTACTTCCGTACGTGGCTATCCCTGCGCCTCTCTCTCCTCGTGCTCCTCTAGTATTCGATTTATTATACATGTTCTCATTTTGAAATGATATCTCCAAGATGTGCTAGTTGCTCATGCTGTAGATGGACAACTACGTAGTTCTGCGACAAACCTTACTTGAATGCCCTCAGGGTAACGAATATATGTGATAACGAGCACGCTTAGACGGCAAAGGCACTTATATTTTGACGAAGAAAACGATCTCCATTACTTCTTTCTTTTTGTTTCTGATTTTGTGAGCCTATTTCTCTTGCCCTCTTCACCAGCACAGCGTAGCCAGCTGGCTTAAAGACTGGCTAACCTCCCTGTCCTTCCACGTCTTCCTTCTTCTTTTCCTTTTTCCCGAGCTGAAGCTTCCCCTGAACTGTTAGCTTTCCCGCAATGTATGTCGAAAAGCAGTCAAAGTTCTGGGCCTTTTTATCACCCCTGATAAGCCTCAACTTTTGTCTGATGTCACACCGCGCCATGAAGCATATCCTCTTCAGACCACGAGTACATTGAAATGCACATTTGTTTCAACCTCAATTTTGAATTTTGCGCCACTTTTGCAGCAAAAACAAAATGCACGTGCGATCGTTTTGCCTATTATGTGCTGCCATCTGGTGAAAAATACAAGAGGCATAGCACAGAGAGAGCTGCGTTCTGCGCTGTTAAACATAACGTCTTTCTCGACCTCGACCATAGAGGCTATGCCTCGACGTTCTACTCGCGGCGTCCAAGTAAGTAGCATTATACTCACTACTGATCATGTAATATTTTGTAATTATTGTTGTAATCTGTTTGTTAAGTGCTGAGGAGTTATTCCTGTATGGTGCGCAACTTTAAAGGCCTGTATTTTTGTTTCCGCAAGCTGTTTTCTTGAAGTGTACATTACAATCAATGGCAAGGTTCTGTTTGGCGTTGCATAAAAATGTTGCCAGACTGAATGGGTCAGTGTTGCCAGATTGCCGCAAAATTTAGTAGAGAAGTTTGTTTTTGTAGTTGCGGCTTCCTCGCGAGAGTTTGGTGTCGTCCGCGGTGCATTTTGCGGGTGCATGAGTGATGCTGGCCGTTTTAATTAACGGAATGAGCCGTGCCTTGCAGACATTGGGGCGCGTTCTCTTGCTGTGTGCGCTGCTATGCAATTAAGAGATCGTGTCTCAGAGTTAGGGAATCAACGACGCGTCGTCCGCCGTGCATTTCGCAAGTGCGATGAACTTGTCCGCGAGTGTGTGTGCGACGTAATTAACGCAATGAACCGCGCGTTCTCTTGCTGTGTGCGCAGCTGTGCAGTCAAGAGGTCGCGTCTCAGTATTAGGGACGACGGGGAAAACTGAAGAGAGTCGCAGCAGGCAGTGCGCTCCCCCCCCCCCCCTTTTTTTTTTTCACAGCTAGCTGATCGTGCCGCATCGACCGCGTGCCACGACGGGGACGCTACGCTGCCCCTAGCTGTGTCAGCACAAGACGTATCGTTCGGACTCGTGTACATGTGACGAATAAACGTCCCAACGCTGGCTAATTGGGCTACGTCGGATATGCTACAGCTAAGTACTCCTGGAAGGCTGCTTTATCGACGCAGTTTGAGCGAATTAAGCGCGACTCGCGCGTACCTGCAAATAATACCCCGCCGACCAGCCCCCGTCGATTGCAGGGCCCCACCCGCAATAAGCACAAACGATCAAAATTCAAAATAATGAATGCTTATGCGGGGTCCCATTTACAGGTATGCGCGCGTCACGCTTAACGCGCTCCAACTGCGTCGATAAAGCAGCCTTCCAGGCGTATATAGCAGTAGCATATCCGACGTACCCCAATTAGCCAGCCTTGGGACGTTTATTCGCCACATGTACACGAGTCCGAACGGTATGTATTGTCACACAGCTAGGGGAAGCGTAGCGTACCCGTCGTGGCACGCAGTCGACGCGGCACAATCAGCTGTGAAAAAAAAGAAGGGGTGGGTGGGGGGCAGTGCACTGCCTGCTGCGATTCTATTCAGTTTTTCCCCGTCGTGCCTAATACTGAGCCGCGTTCTCTTAATTACACAGCTGCGCACATAGCAAGAGAGCGGGCCCCGACTTCTAGAACACTCGTTTTACGTTCATTTTGTTAATTAAAACGGCCAACGTAGCTCACGCACTCGCAAAATGCACCGCGGACGACACCAAACCCTCACGGAGAAGCCACAACTACAGAGGCAAATTTATCTACTAAATTTGGTGGCAGTCTGGCAACAACAACTCCAAAGTCTGGCAACTGATTTATGCAACGCCAAACAGAACCTTGCCACAATGCACACTCGGTCTCAATGCCTATGTATGCCAGCGTATGCATCTAATGTCTTCGTGCGTTTGATTACTCTTTGCCGAAATACTTCGGCTTTTGTTGCTCAGTGATAAAGAAGTGGAGCGGGTCCCGGAAGCAATAGCCAGCAATGACACCTCAGATCTAGAATTGTCTTATGATGAAATGGACAACCCCTCCTTTGTTGTCGGCGATGCCGTGCCTCTTCCACAGTGCTCCGATGGTAAGCGATGCACTAACCATTTTTTATAGGTGTACCAAAGTTGTTCTTTTTGACCGATGGGGAGCGTTCTTTACAGATGTCTCCAGTGAGGAGGAAGAAGAAGAGCAGAATTCGAGCAGTACCAACACCAACTGGAAAGCTTTCTAGAGGGTGTTGGCAGTACGCGCTCTCGAGACTATACGTGGAGAGGAGGAGTTTCATTTGACTCGGCCATCAGCGACGTGTGGTGTGCACCGGACACGTCACCCGATGTTAGACAGCATTGGCGGCCAAGTCACTATTTCCGACAATACTTGTCAGATGCCGTGTTCGACACCATGCAGGAAAAGACAGCTGTCGCGTTCCACCAAAAAGACAGGAAAAATTCTTAATTCAGCATGTTCCGAAATGCAGAATTTTCTGGGTGCGACGTTGATGATGAGCTGTCTTGGCTACCCACAGATGCGTCTCTATTGGGCACGGGGCACAAGGGTGCCTGCCATTGCCGACGTCCTCACCCGAGACCAGTTTTTCACGCTTCGCAGCAACTTCAAAGTTGTCAATGATCTTGACTTCACCGAGCAAGACCAAAAGAATGATCGTCTGTGGAAGGTCCGACCGATCTTAAAAGAGGTCCAAGCAGCATGCCGTAAGCTCACAAAACCACCTTCCGTGTTTATTGATGAACAAATAATACCATTTACAGGCGTCACTACAATCAAGCAGTATGTGCCTGGAAAGCCTCACCCTACAAGCTTGAAAAACTTCGTGATCGCCAGCCCCAGTGGACTAGTCCTGGATTTCGACATTTACCAGGGGAAAACTGTCCTCAAGATTAGCAATAGCCCAGACCTTGGACTCGGGCCTTGTGCAAGTCTTTGCAAAAACACTGCCTAGCGGGACATCGTTTTTTTTTTTTGACCGATATTTTACGACATTGCCACTTATTGAACAGCTTGGAAAACTGAATCTTCGAGGAACGGGTACGATTATCAAAAATCGTGTACCCAAAACAGCAAATCTCGAGGACGACAAATGCCTATCCAAGCGAAGTAGAGGAACGAGTTCACAAACCGTGAATGTCTCCTCGGGTACCTGCTTAATGAAATGGCTGGACAACAAGGCCATCACATTTGCCTCAAATCATGTTGGTGAGGAACCATTTGGGCAGTGCCACAGATGGTCCAAAAAGGAGAAGGTGTACTAGGACATTCCTCGCCGTGCCTTTGTAGAGGAGTACAACCGCAACATGGGTGGAGTGGACATGTCACACAGAATGCTAAGCCTGTATCCCACGACACAGCGTACAAAAAAGTGGACTGTCAGGACCATTATTTTTATTTGTGACCTTGCAGCTGTAAACTCATGGCTGCAGTACAAAAAAAACTCTGCTCTTCTTGATGTGCCAAAAAAAAAAACATCCTTGGACTGCTCGAGTTCAAGATGTCACTAGCACACTACCTCTTGTCAAAAGGCAGTCGTGGCAAAGAATCTGGAGATGATGAGCCTCCACGCAAGGCGCTGAACGCTAAGGTTGTGCCCCTGCCTCCTGAGCCGAAAAAGAACAACTAAAGCAGACCACATGCCAGAACTTGTGAATCAGGGATCGTCATCGAGGTGCCGAAACCCAGGATGTTAGCGAACAAAAATTCTATGCACAACATGTAATATCTTTCTCTGTATTACAACCGCGCGAAACTGCTGCAAGCAATTTCACACGAAATGATGGCGCTTTCGGTAGCAGCAGTAAATTTCCGATAAAAGTGAATTTTGACACTTCTTTATGTGCTGAGACCCAGTGTGCATTATAATGCACACCCTGGTGTGTGAAATCTGTTCTTGCTAAAGTTGCAATATTTTTCTGAGACAATAAAGTATATGTAGACGTTCTAAAAATGTGTTTTGATTTCACCTGCGTGGCGAAAAATTCACTCGGGTCTGAGGAGGTTATACTGTACGTATATATTAGAATGTCTCGAGCTGAAGGTTCCCCTGATGTGTGGCTTTCGAGCCATGCATGTCAAAAAGCAGCTGAAAATGTTGAGGCCCTTACCACTCCTGATAAGGCTCAACTTTTGTCTGACGACACACAGTGCAACTAAGCTCGCTTATGCTGGGAGATGATTTTCCAACCAAAAGTTTTGAAGAAACCCGACGTTTCGAAAGCAACTTGGTTCCTTCCTCAGGGGTGGTGGTGGTGGTAGTAGTGGTTAGGAAAGGAGAAAGGCTCCTAATTTCTGCAGCCCGGTCGGGAGCACGGCACAGTACCTATCAGGGGTGGTGGTGGTGGTAGTGGTTAGAAGATGAGAAAAGGCACCTAATTTCTGCAACCCGGTCGGGAGCACGGCACAGTGCCTTCAGGGGTGACTGCGGATACTACGTAGCAGATAACTAAGCCCCCCCCCCCCCCTTCTCTCGTTTTGCCGTGGAGCGCAATCCGTGTGTATACACTGGGGGAAGGGTTCCGAGAGAATTCAAACCAACTAGCCCAAATCGCCATTCTTCTTCAATGCGTTCCGAGAGAGCGGTTGATGTTATGGGCTGTCCTCTGTATGTGCCACGACTCGAGTAACAATGGAACTTAGAAGTGTGGCAGCTTGGGCTAGTTGGTATGGCATGACGATAGTTATAATGCGAGTACAAAACGACGACACAAAGACAACAAGGACACGTGTCTTTCGTGTCCTTCTTGTCTCTGTGTCGTCGTTTTGTACTCGCGCTATAACTATCGAGTAACAACCTTCTCCTCCAGTTCGGCTAGCTTTCGAGGATGACCGTCGCTTCGAAATGTATCTGGTGGTCCAACGTCTCAGCATGTTCGGCGACTGCGCTGCGCTCTTTGTAGAACTTCCGCACATCGTTGGCGTGTTGCTTCAGTCGTTCCGGCAGGTTTTTCATCTCGCCGATGTACGAAAAGGGGCACTCGGCGCACGGAATTTTGTAAACGACACAGGGGGTCCTGTCTATTGTTGGCCGGTCTTTCGGGCGGGGGAGGAGGCGGCCCAGCGTACTTGAAGACACGTGCGATCTGAACCCCTTCTTTCTTGAAGATCCGCGCCAACACCTCACTGGTTCCGTGAACGTATGGAACCGGTACGCGTTTCGGGGGGCTGCCAATTAAGGTTGATTGGTGTTTTCGTATCCTCTGTTGCTCTGCGTGGCGGGTGGCGGCTTAAATGAAGTTTTTCGGGTGTCTGTTTTTTTCTGAGGTCCGCAATTACGCGGGCCTCTTCTTTCTTTTGCTCTGTGTCATTGGAACATAAGTTCCTAGCTCTCTCGAGTAGAGTGGTCACAACCGAGGCCTTGTGGCAGGCGGGGTCGGAAGAATCAAATTGAAGGTGGCGGCCAGTGTGCGTTGGCTTCCTATGGACGGAGAACTCCAGGCTGTTGCGCAGGCAGCGGTCACTTTCACACTCAGTCGTGAATTGTATGGCTGGGTGTACGGAATTTTGGTGTTGTCTGAAGTTTTCAACTTCAGAAGTCTTAATGACGCAAAAGCAATCGTCCATATAACGCAGAAACTTGGGTCGCGGCGAGAAGAAGCTGCGTGCTTTCTCTTCTATGTACTCCATGGTCGGGTTTGCCATCGTGACGGGGATGGAAGCTCCCATCGCGGTTCCACTGTTCTGTCTGAAAAGAGTTCCTTTGTAGGAGAAGTACGTACTGGACAGGCAGAACTCCAGTAGACGGCAGAGCTCGTCAGCCGCCAAAGGAGTCCTTTCACTCAGGTTTGCGTCCTCCTCGAGCGCACAACGGGCAGCGGAGACAGCTAAGGGAACTGGCACGGTGGTGAACTATGAAACGACGTCAAATGAGACCATGCTCTCGTCATCGTCGATGCTCACATCTGACGCTAGTTGCACGAAGGCCTCGGTTGTGACCACTCTACTCGAGAGAGCTAGGAACTTATGTTCCAATGACGCAGAGCGAAAAAAAGAAGAGGTGCGCGTAATTGCGGACCTCAGAAAAAGCAGATACCCCCAAAACTTCATTCGAGCCGCCACCTACCGCGCAGATCAACAGAGGATACGAAAACCCCAATCAACCTTAATTGGCAGCCCCCCGAAACGCGTACCGGTTCCATACGTTCAAGGAACCAGTGATGTGTTGGCGCGGATCTTCAAGAAGGAAGCGGTTCAGATCGCACGTGTCTTCGTGTACGCTGGGCCGCCTCCTACCCAGCCCGAAAGACCGGCCAACAATGGACAGGACCCCCTGTGTCGTTTACAAAATTCCGTGTGCCAAGTGCCCCTTTTCGTACATCGGCGAGACAAAAAACCTACCGGAACGACTGAAGCAACGCGCCAACGATGTGCGGAAGTTCTACAAAGAGCGCAGCGCAGTCGCCGAACATGCTGAGACGTTGGATCACCAGATAAATTTCGAAGCGACGGCCATCCTTGAAAGCGAGCCGAACTGGAGGAGAAGGTTGTTACTCGAGCCATGGCACATACTGTTTAGGGTAGGAGGACGATGGCAGGAACGGCGGGCTTCTTTAAGGTAGCTGGCTTCCCACCATTGTCCGCATAGTCGAACTTCGCCAGTGAGGGGACGCGTTAAGAGAGGTAGAACGAATTATTTACATTATAGAAGAAAGATAGGAACTGTAAAGGGATCTAGAAGATCCCGCATTCTGTAGAACAGAGATTCAGTTCATGGTTCAGCTCATGATTCCACACAAGATTCAGCACTACTTACAAAAATGGTTCGGCTTTTCTTGCCCGCAGTCGGAAGGAGACGGTGATCACTCTTGCCACAAAGCAGGGGAAGAAGTCTTTGTGGTCCAGCCAACAGAAAGGGTGCAGATATTGCACCACTCGGCTGGGCGAAATGGTCCAATGGTAACAGGAACACACCACACAAAGACGCACCCGGCCCACGCCTTGAAGGCACCGCAGGGCGAGGAGGTAGAGTCCGGAGAGAGATAGCAGAGCTCCTCCGGGGAAATAGCCGCTAACCCGAGCGTCAGCAGTGGTCCATGCTGCTTTCAGCTTCAGGCAGTCCAAATGCTCGATTCCTCTAAACGGCTTCTTCAACCCGTTCCCACGCTTCCGGGATTTCGGTGCGTTGAGATGGCCTCGCGTAGATGACAAAAGCCGAGTCAAGAGGTTGACTTAATGAGACCCCCCGCCACAGTGGCGCCGTCCCCCCCCCCCCCCCGCGCTGTTCGAGCCCATTCAACAGAAGGCTTGCCTTGCGAAGCTTCTGTTGAGACCCGACTGCTTCCTGGAACATCTATTGAACAGCGTCTTGCAGACTGCGCGCCGATGGGGTTGAAAGCCTCCCTAGTAGGCTGGCTTACGCACAATGGTGTCTGCCCAGACGAATTGCCGGGCCAAACGTAACAATACAAAGGACAGCCCATAACATCAACCGCTCTCTAAGAACCCTTCCCCCAGTGTATACACATGGACTGTGCTCCACGGCAAAACGAGAGAGATTCAGAGAAAGAGAGAGAGAGAAGAAGGGTCATTATCCACCACGCGAGTGCTTTGAAGACGCCGCTTCTATGAGTCTCCGCAGTCACCCCTGAGGAAAGAACCAAGTCGGTTTCAAAAAGTCGGGTTTCTTCAAAGTTTTTGGTTGGAGTCTAAATCATCTCCCAGTTTCATACCCAACCAGACAGACTTCTGTCGAATGTTTACATTTAAGCTTATACTGTACGTTTATATTAGTCGCCAGGGCTGAAGCTTCCCCTGACGCTTTGGCTTTTCCGCAATGCATGTCAGAAAAGCAGCCGAAAAAGGTGAGGCCCTTATCACTCCTTATAAAGCTTAACTTTTGTCTTACGTCACACCGTGCAACGAAGGATATACTGTACGTTGATATTATAGTCTCCCAAGCTGAAGCTTCCCCTGATGAGTTGGCTTTTCCACAATGCATGTAAAAAAAAGCAGTTGAAAAGCTTGAGGCCCTTATCACCCCTGATAAGGCTCAACTTATTTTGTGTGACGTCACACCGTGCAACAAAGCTTATACCATCCGTTTATATTAGAATCTCCCGAGCTGAAGGTTCCCCTGATGCGTTGGCTTTCGCGCAATGCATGTCAAAAAGCACCTGAATATGTTGAGGCCCTTATCACTTTTGATAAGGCTCAACTTTTGTCTGACGTAACACAGTGCAACTAAAGCCTATAATGTACGTTTATGGTAATCTCCCGAGCTGAAGGTTCCCCTGGTGCGTTGGCTTTCGCGCAATACATGTCAAAAAGCAGCTGGAAATGTTGAGGCTTTTTATCTTCCTGATAAGGCTCAACTTTTGTCTGACGTCGCACCGTACAACGAAGGTTATACTGTACGTTTATATTAGAGTCATCCGAGCTGAAGCTTTCCCTGGTGCGCTAGCTTTCCCGCAATGCATGTCAAAAAAAAGCAGCTGAAAATGTTGAGGCCCTTATCACCCCTGATAAGGCTCTACTTTTGTCTAACGTCACACCGTGCAACGAAGGTTGTACTGTTCCGCCACGACCACGTTTGTGTAGAGCACACGAGGAGCTGGTTTTCCCTCTGCGGGGCGAAACCTCGAGGCAGTTTCGGGCTCTGAAGTGCTGTATCAGAAGCATTTTTCTCCCTAGCTGTCAGACTGACCTCATCAGAGCCCGAAACTGCCTCGAGGTTTCACTCCGCAGAGCGAAAGCCGGTTCCTCGCGCGTTCTACACAGACGTGGCCGTGGCTGTACGTTTATATTTGTCTCCCGAGATGAAGGTTCTCCTGATGCGTTGGCTTTCCAACAATGCATGTAAAAAAAGCAGTTGAAAAACTTGAGGTCCTTGTCACCCCTGATAAGGCTCAACTTATTTTGTCTGACGTCACACCGTGCAACGATCGAAGGTTATACTGTACGTTTATATTGAAGTCTCCCGAGCTGAAGCTTCCCCTGATGCATTGGCTTTCTCGCAATGCACGTAAAAAAGCAGCTGAAAAAGTTGAGGCTCTTATCACTCCTGATAAGGCTCAACTTTAGCCTCACGTCACACAGTGCAACTAAGCTTATACTCTACGCTTATAGTAGTCTCCCAAGCTGAAGGTTCCCCTAATGCGTTGGCTTTCGCGCAATACATGTAAAAAAAGCAGCTGATAATGTTGAGGCCTTTATCTTCCTGATAAAGCTCAACTTTTGTCTGACGTCACAACATGCAACGAAGGTTATACTGTACTTTTATATTAGTCACCCGAGCTGACGCTTCTACTGGTGCGTTGGATTTCCCAAATGCGCGTAAAAAAACTGCTGAAAAAGTTAAGGCTTTTATCACCCTTGGTAAGGCTCAACTTTTGTGTGACGTCACACGGTGCAACGATGGATATACTGTAGCCAAAGTCAATCTAAATAGGTCGCGAAATTCGGGGCGCAAAGAGGCCCGAAACCTTTTGCGGCAGACATCAACAAATGCCTGACGATTGAAGCGCGACTAGGAGGGAAGCTAGGGACAAATATACAAATATTGAAAACAAAAGAAATAATAATAAACGTTTATTTTCAATAACTTTAGCTTTGTTAGAAAAAAATACAAAAACACACAAAAACAGAGACAAAAGTTGAGCTTTATTAGGAGTGATAAGGACCTGAACTTGTTTTACTGCTTTTTTTCACATGCATTGTGGGAAAGCAGAGGAAGCTTGATCACTGTAGGCTCTAATATAAACGCACAGTATATCCTTTGTTGCAAATTCAATTGGGACGTCTGACAAAACTTGAGCCTTATCAGGGGTGATAAGAGCCTCGACTTCCGACTGTTTTAAATGCGAAACATTTCTTACCAAACTTAGGCGTTTTTGAGAGTATCTATCTATCTATCTATCTATCTATCTATCTATCTATCTATCTATCTATCTATCTATCTATCTATCTATCTATCTATCTATCTATCTATCTATCTATCTATCTATCTATCTATCTATCTAACCGCCTACGACTTTTTCAACATGCATAGTGGGAAAGCCAAAGCATCGGGGGAAGCTTTTGCTCGGGGGGCTCCTACGCGCAAAGGAGGTTAGTCTTAGCGCGGTGTGACGTCACATAAAAGTTGAGCCACTATCAGTTTCTCAGAATAAATTTCACGCTTATTAATCACCTCCAGTCTGCATTTTGTAACCTTGGGACATCTCCTGCATATTTACCTGCACTGTATTACCGTTTTTATTGACTAAGAAAGATTGATTGATGGCTTGATATACTTAGACTACTCGAAAAGGACACTGTGAGCGGAGCTTATATACGTCAACGGCATAGATGCCGACTCGATTATTTAAGGTGTCTGTCCTAGAGCACTGCACGCGCCTGATTTTTCGCCCCGAGCTCAGCCCAGACCCGCTTTATGAAGCCCGAGCCCAGCCCAGGCCGGGCCCGGGCCTGGCCGTACATGACCAACCCTAGCCCGAGCTCGGCCCGGGCACGAGGTTCTGAGCCCGGGGTTCCAAACCCGGGCCCGGCCCAGGCTGGGGTGTTCATTGGTAAACTTGCTAAACTAATGACTAGGCCCGGCCCGGGCCCACTAGAGAATATTAGTTGTTGACTATGATTATTAATGATGCTTTGTGGTTTGCAGCGGAGAATCAGAGGGAAAATTCAGTGTGCACATGCGTTGAAATGTTGCTTTGCCCGCGGTGATTACTCAGTGGTTAAGCTGTCTTGCTGGTAAATAGTAGGACGTGGGTGCGATTACCGCGGCCACGGTGGCCGCATTTTGACGAGAAGAAACGCAAGAACACCCGTGTACTTATCTTTAGGTGCACGTTAAAGAACTCCAGGTGGTCGCAATTGGTCCGGTCTCCACAACAGCGTGCCTCGTAATCACATCGTGGTTTGGGAGCAAGGAATATCGATGAAATGTTGCTTATATGTCACATGGCAAGTCGTTAGAAATAGCAGTATAGGGAAATTAAAACATAGCAACAAAATCTATTGAAAAGTGTACAGCTAACATGAAAAAGCGGATAGAATCAAACCCGGGACATTTTCGTTGATTCTCTTTTCTACACTCGCGTTAGAAACATCATTTACATAATTTTTTAAAGAGGATCCTGATTAATAATTTCTTGCAGCACAATAAAAAACTGTAACGTTATATATTGTGAACAGCCACCAAAAGCAGATGAAATGTATATTTTTCGTATTCTAATGCCATCACGGAAATGTAATCACCATTTACAATATAATTATATAATCAAGCTGCTACACGCCATGCTTGATGCTATTTGAGATAAACTGCTTCACCCTTCTTTGTGAAATAAAGATATAAAATACGCTCAAAGTAACACTCAATGACACAAAAAGAGCGCACTTTCAAACGATGCCACAGGAATACGAGTGCGAAAAGGCCAGAAAAAAGGCAACAATCTAAATGTTCTTGTGCAAAAACAGCAAGTTGTCCAGGCTCTCCGGCTTCAAGCAGGTCTTCCTGTCTTGGAGTACGTACCCAGCTGCTCTAAAATTGCGTTCACTGCTGGCGCTCGCAAATAGGATGCAAAGTACTTCTTTTGCAAGAATTGAAAGCCCATGGTATTTCCTACGATGGGCTTCGCACCATTCAAGCAGTTATTCAATGTTTTCACATGAGTCACTGTCCTGAAGGTAACTGTCAAGCTCACTGTCAGCTAATTGAGTTTCCGCAGCATCCCGCCACTCCTTAAATTCGTCAAGAGATGTACGCTTTGCTGGGGGTTCATAATCAGGATGATCTGTGCTCGTTTCTTCTAGTGGCAAACGCAGATGTACATCGATTAACAATTCGCGTACTCTGTCATGAACACTTATCCTTTCCTGCTCATCAAGAACGCGGAGGTGGCGGAAAGGCGGCCACAAGAACGTTGTCACTTTGTGAAGCTTTTCTATGGGCAGTTTTATTTGAAGGAATTCTAGTGTCCTCGACTTCAGCTGGCACACTTCTCGTGAGTCTGTCGAATAAGCAGTAAGGTGCTTCTTCAGTTTTGTGTAGTACATCAGTACAAGGGGCAGCGTTATCACTTTATCCTGCTCAATCTTTTCGCTGGCCTCTTTGAAGGGCTCCGAGAATTCGGCTACCTCTATCAACAAAGTCTTCGTGATGTCTTCCAAGAGCAGATTTCCCCTTGAATCTAGAAGGTTCTCTATCGCATCGTACTGAGCACGGACTTGATCAGGGCGAGCTTTGAATTCCACCGCGTGCACATCTCCTGGCACACACCGTGTGGTAGCTGGCACGTCAGTCTGCTCTGTTTTAAAAAAAGTCACGACAGCTTTAACTTTTTGCAGTTGTTCCAAAAGATCGGGAAGTTCCTGAGCGAGGTAACTGTCATCAAAGGCGTTCCGAAGAACGGTGTTCAGGACGTGCGCACAGCAGTTCATCCTCGCATACGGACGCAGCGCGCTAATTACGTTGGCACCCTGGTCTGTCCCGAACACCAGATTGCTACACATGCTTTCATCAATCCTCAACTTAGCGCTCCTTCGTACAAAATCCTTAAGGATGTTCTCTCCCGTTTTTATCTCGGGGGGGGGGGGGGAGTCATTAGTGAACAGAACAAGGCCCCTCAGTTCCCTTTTCACACTTACGTAATGCGCCTTTGCAGTGATATAGGCAATTTTCTTGTGGTCGTCGCTCCACATGTCAAGTGTCATGGAGCAGCGACCTTCCTTCAACGCTGACTGAATCTCAGGCATCACCACTTCTTGGAGTTCGTTTGCAACTTCGGACACCCTGCGAGACACCGTCGTAAGATGCGGAATCACAGTCCTCGCGGATATGCTCCCGTACTTGGCACGGATAGCAGTCAGTTCGTCAGCAACAATGAGGAATCCATCATCGCAAACAACGTCAAATGGCCGCATATTTTCAGCGCACCACTTCACGCAAGTTGTCGTCAGATTCCCCTTAACGGTAGATGAAGCCTGGGGTTTATTCTCAGTGAAGAACGAAGAAATGGCAGTGCACGTGTCACCTGCAGCCTTGCACTCGTGGCGGTTCAGATGCGACGTTTCTGTCTTTTCACCATCATATGCGAAGAAAGCTTTGCATCTTTTGCACTGCACATGTCCCACTGGTGATAAGGTGTGCACGTCGACAACTTGCAGGAATTGTTTCCAAACCTGGCTTTTCTTAGCTTGCTTGGAGACGAGCTTAAGCTCGCCGGCAGCGAGCTTGTCTCGCAATACAGCTGCATTCATAGCGCCTCGTGTAGAGGAGACAAATTACGAACTATAGAACGCCAGTAACCAACACAATAAAAGCATCAGCGCGCTCTGCCGAGCTACGACACAGCCTGCAAAGCTTTCTCTTTTTTTTTTCTCTCTTTTTCAGTAGATGGTGACACGGGTTTCACGCTACACACGCAGCAGTTCCTTGTATGAGGTTTCTTATGTGTAGGCCGCGGTCTGCGCATGCTCCGCCTGGGCAAGTGTCGCCTAGTAACGAAGGCCGTCTTTACTCTCTTATTCTTACGCCCTTCTTCCCACGCGTGCCTCTTATTTCTGCTCACGCATGGGGAGTTATCAAATCTCGAAGGCGCTAGGGCCTTCATTTTCCGGATGGCGTGAATTCCACGCGCCTGCACCTAAAGATGCTTCAGGTGTGCGCCTCGTCAGGACAGTTACAAGCTTGCGATGTCTGTGACAAGTTATATCCCCTTAATTCCTTCACTGCCCAAGCGAAAATTAATATGAAGCTTTGAAGGTGATTCACGACTTACAATTTGACCAGAAGAATAGCCACATACAATTCGACCTACACCTTTATAGGCGCAATCAAGGACGCGAGCAACGAATATCTTTGTTTACTTACAGATTGTACCATACGTGTCAACTACAAATAAAAAAAAAACGAAATCTTTATTGCTCCCGCAGCTTCACCAGGCCCGGTCCCGGCTCGTATTTTCAAGCCAGGCCCAGGCCCGCGCTTTCGAGCCCTGGCCCGCCCCAGGCCCGCCCGAAAACGCTTTAGACGGGCCAGGCCGGTCCCGTGCAGTGCTTTAGTCTGTCCATCTATCCAGCTCTTTGTCGCATAATACAAATCGCACTGAAGAAACATATATAGAAAATAAGATAAAACTAGCAGGCTGCGTTGAGTTTCGTAACTACTGGCTCACGCTCCAAAGGCGGGTGCCTTACCCAGTGGGCTAAATGAATAAGGTTCAGAAATAGTGATGCCCAGCATCACTTTTCCTGAACCTTGTGAATGCGGCATGAAGAAATTCACGTGTGTATCAAATAAAAAAAAGTTTGCAAAGCTGCACTGAGTTTCGAGCCTAGAGCTCCACGCTCCGAAGGCGAGTGTCTTACCCACTAGGCTAAAGACCCAGGCTTGCAGGACGTGTGTACTCTCGACCTTATATATGCTCTAAAGATAAACAGACATACAAAATAAAGAAAAACTTTGAGGCTGTGCCGAGTTTCGAACTCATGGTGCCGCACGCCAATGTCATGTCTCAGCCACTGGGCTGAGTTACAAAAGTCAGGCCGACCTTCTTTTAGTAGAGATATTTTACCGTGTCAGCCATTTTTCTGCCATGGATTTCTGGTTCAGTAAGGTAGCCCTATGACCGATGTCCTAGCTTGAATAACCTCCCTGCCTCTCTCCTTCGTTTTTCTCTCTCTCTCCCACATTAACAAAAAAATAAGAGTACATAGACGAAATTGTTCTAGTTAAAGAAAAATTTGTCCTGATCAGGAAACCAGGACGAATTTTCCTTTAACTAGATGATCTTTGTTCTGAGAAATCCTTGTGGGTTTATGCTACGAATTTGTGGCTGTCATTTCTCTTTTTTATAAGCCTTCGCTACCTTGGGGAATTCCGCAGAACTCACTAGCTGTAACAAGGCTCACCAATAACTGGACCGATTAAGAGAGTGTCAACCTTGGGTAGCTTCATAGCGCACTTTTCCACGTGAACATTTTGCAATGAGGTTTCAAATGCCCAAGCCATCGCTAAATAGAATGCTTCAAATCTGGGTCATTTGTTACCTGTGTAATGAGTACCCAGAGATAGGCTCATTAAAAACATCTTCCTTTTCTGTCACAGAATTGCTCGTCGTGGAGCTCCCACAAACAAATGAAACCTTCAATGGCACAAGGGTACAAGAATAACGGCAACAGCAACAAACATGTATGTCATAATCTTTCAAACACATGCATTTTGAACAAGAGAAAGTAAATAACTTTAATACATACAATAGGCCATGAAACAATAACATTGTGACCTCAACCTTGATCTTGACACAAATATTCGCGTATTCGGTTCTTCGTTTTACGAGCACATTTCCTGTGGATTTTCCTCATATACACCACGCAATATCATTGCGATATTTCTTTTATTAAAAAAACATTGCAACGGACACCTTATGGAGAGCACAGAATCGTCGCTCAATTACATTGGCTGAATATCTCCATTTGAAGTGAACAAAGCCTTCACAATTATTGTCAAGATCATCGTGATTAAAACACAACATGGTTCAAACACACCGTTCAAACTTATACAATGTGACACGGACTTTTTCTCGGTTTTCAAATTATTTACCTTTGCCGCAAGTAGAGAGGAGTTTCGGTATATTCTGTGGTATCACAGCTCACATCATGTCGCCAACACATTATGACATGACGTGTCTATAAAATCGTACCTCTATCACTTTCAACTGCGTGTCAGCCAAAGCCCGCATAAGATCACGTGCCATCGAAGGCTCACAGTATGGGTATTGGCTGACGCTTTGCAAAGGAGATGGCGCAGAAACGAGGTAAATCAGACACTTGTCTTGCCTGTTTTACGAGTACTGTACAAACAGCTTCTAACATAATTCAGTTTGATTGCAAGTGATCTCTACCACTGTCAGCGCAGTGCTTCATCACAGTGCTCTTTAGTTATTCTTTTTCTGAAGCCTGCGATTCCAAATGTGTGCATTCACACATTAAGGAATTGCGCAGCAAGAGGATAGAGTTTATCTTAGCGATGCTTGCGAAGCGGCTGTGTGACGTGGTCCCACGTCAATCTGTAGGCAGGGAAATAGTGGAGCACAACCGACATCGCTGTATAGAAGCATAACTCGCTGTTAAAACACAATAAGCCTAAATAATAATACCAGCACTCTACGACAAGCACGCCACGTGGTTTACCGCAAATGGCGCTCGAAGATATGGACGTCAGTTTGTTGAAACATTTCCTGCTGGACTCGGTATTTACCCAAGTGTGACTTAGAGTTCTGTGCGGCAACATACACGCACTTCGGAGTGAATACAGACTAGATGCAATATCTTCGTATGAGTGTTCATAGATGCTGTATTGTTCCCCGTTCGACCCGAGAAACGGTTCACGAGAGGTCCGCGTAAACAGGAGTGCAAACGGGTGTTTCGAGGCAAGGGCCACAGCATGCCACTGAAGTCCACCGGTCAACCAAGTCCAGCGTCCGCTTCCATCAAGCTCATGATGACCGCTGGCGGCCTCGTCGTTTCCTTCACTGTTGACCTGACTTCCGGCAGTCAGGATGTCCCAACTCACGAAGCTGTTCACCATGTCCAGATCTAGGATGAAAAAGCAGGACTTAAAACTACAGGCAAGATCTCTTACTGAGGTGAGTATACATGAGTGGATCACAGTCTTACTTGAGTGAGAAATTATTGATACACTTGTTTCATGTATATTAAACTGCATATTTCTTGTGCTGTTAGAATCGTTCGTGACCCTTCAACAAACTTGTTGTGTGCCAGGATGTAATTAATGCATTTTTCAAAATAATAAGAATTAATTAGAAAAAAACTGTCGCCTCTGTCTTGGAAGCAAAACAAGTAGCCACCGTGAGAGCTGTAGACAATGATGTATTGTATTACACGTTGTGTAAAGAATCTTTCTTTGACAATTTTTTTTCAGCCATTACTAATAATACTTCTTGAGGTTTAATGCCCCCAAACCACCATATGATATTGAGAGACACCGTAGTGATGTGGTCCAAGAATTTTGACCACCTTGGTCTCTTAAACGTGAACCTAAATCTAAGCACACGAACTTCAAGCATTTTCGCCTCCATCCAAAATGCGGCTGCCGCGGCCGGGACTCGATCCCTCGACCTGCGGGTAGACAGCCGAGTGCTTTAGCTATTAGACCACCATGGCAGGTTTGTTTAGCCATTATCGTACACCTACTCAAGGCTTAATGCTCAATCTACTGAAGGTTTGATCAATTCAAGGCTCAAGGCTATTCGGCGTGTGACCATGTTTGTAAATAATACAACACTGAAGTGTGATGGCTTAATTGTGAAAGTCGCCACAAGTTGTCTTTCTGGTGTCACGGTGCACTCCAGTCATCACAGACTGAGTGTACTAATTTCAATCGCTTTCCAATATTAATAACTGATCACAACACTGCATCACACACTGGCTTCGTTACGACGTAGTGCAAAAACGAGCATTATGCAAACGTCACACGTATGGTGCTGTCTTAAAATGTGCTGTCCGAGAAATTATAAGCACTTGTCATCTTTAACCTACTGTCCTCCAAAAATAAAAACCTAATTTGGGTAGCCCAGACCGAATGTTGAGAACACTTTGAATGAATATTCACTCAATAGTGTGCGCTCTTATTTTCTTTCCTACCTGAGACAAAAGGATTGCACTTGACCAAGCACTGCAGGCGATTGAATAGCTTCATACATTGGTTTTATACATCAGCAGAATAAAGTGTCATTGTGCACTTCTAAGCAGCCGTTACTTGTTTTCAACTGCAATTCCCCAGTGCATACCATGAAATAGAGGTGTGCTTAGCAAAAGAGCTAAATGTGGCAGTACTGCCTGCCTGCTCTATAACGCATCGTTATAAAGCAGTAAACTTTAGTGGTCTGTTCAAACTTCAAGACACATCTTTTAACAAAATTGCAAGTTATGTTACCCCAACTATGTCCTGGATTGTTTTTGAGGGTTGTGACAATGAAGTGTCACCAGGCTCAGCATTCAAAGACATTTGAAGCAGTTAAAGCGTTCTTCAAGAAGCACTTTGTCCACTAAGGCTCAAAACTTTAATGTAACCATGCGGCATAAATTTCGAGATTCAAAGTTATTAGTGTTTTCCTTCTTCGACACAGCTGACAGGAATGTTTTTAGATAATGATAGACTAGGAGCTGGTATATAGAAAAAATTTTGGTTTGAATGCGAAACAGGAAACTGTAACGTTGCCAGGCCCTTGTCATCAAACCGGATGATTTCTGCACTGGTGAAGTATACAGTGTAATGGGAGGCTGTGTAATCGGGACGAAGTTGTGAGAAATTTCATAGGAAAATATTTTTCGACGGCTACATGACAGCTTTGTTAACAAGTTAGCTGGAAAATTTTCAAATGCTTTTGGAACAGACGCAGAAATCCGCCATGTCCAATGCGCCGTTTTCTCTACTCTGATTGACTTACATGGCAGCTACAATCTCTCTGAGTGTTTGAAAATGTGACAGTTTCACATATTTTGATGGCCCAGTTTGACAGCGTACAGAATAGCATATAAAAAGAAAAAAAAGAACCTACATAATAAGCGACCATCTGGAAAAAAAAGAAATGTCCATGCAATATGGACACTTATAACACTTGCCATAAAGACAAGTAATAAATCTACGACATTTGGTCACACCTAATGTTTCATTATTCACATAAAAGAAAGTTGGGCCATGCCTTGTAAAGCTACAGGCTATCTTTGTTCTCAATGGCAAGCGTTTGCATGCAATCAAGGAAAGAAAGTACTACATGTTAGTCGACAGTGTCACACTTTTTACGCCCCCCTCACAGATTACATACCGACGGAGCTAACTTTTCATCTATCGGGCAAGGGCACCAGACTCTGCCATGGCCTGATTGGCTGGTGACGCGAACCTGAACAACGCAGCAGCGTGACCTGACTAAGGCGGTGGCTCCGGCTAATCGGTTTGCATCTCGCCGTTCCGGTCACCGAGCCCGACGAGGACGGTGTTGGGCGATGGACTGCCCAACACTTTCCTTCCTTCCCGAGATCAGACACAACCGTGAGCCCTCGTATAATTATTACACGGCCTTGCGAAAGAACTAATCACTACGTTAAAGGTTCAAGTTCGAAAAAAGTTGATATTCAGTGCGCAGGAGACGGGCAATATTCCGGCAACATTCAGAGTCAAGGTCGTGTAGAAACAAGCGAAATAAAAAAATACAATAATTTTTTTTGGGGGGGGGGGGGAACGAAAAATGTGCCGACGTCAAGATATTTTGCCTCCCCCACTCCCTATAGTACTACCAGTTCGACTTGCAAAATAGTTTTTTGAGCTCCTATATTCACAGAGACCCGATTTATTGACAAAGCACTCCTGCCGATGTCAAACTCCTAGATTAAGCCACATGGTGGCTCCGCTTCCTCAATTGCTCCTTCCCGCAAGATTATCGGCATGTTGTACTTGGAAAAAATGCATATAAAAACAGCACAAGAAAATTGCAATTATTCTGCAGTTTGTTTTCTCACGTTGGGAGAGCTAGATTTCAAGCTGCTTCGATTGACCTGTTCGCCTCTCTAAAGTTAAAACTTCTTTACTGATCTTTGCATACTTTTACTTAAAACTTTCCTGAGGAGATGAGAAAAGTTCACTTTTGGGCGACGAGTGTTACATTTCTACGTAAACGTACATTCTTTTCCTTTTTTTTTTGTTCATCGTATACGTGTCATATATCTGGGATTATTAGCTGTTTAGAGAATTATCATTCGGCGTGTTCAAAACACTTAGTTAATGAAGTTTCAGCTCCAAATCAGTGATGAAGTCCGATTCGAATGCTCTTCACGATGAACAATATGTTCATACTTGAACGTTTTGCCAGAACGTGAAGAAGCAAATATAGTTTTCTGTGCTCAGTGAAATGCCTCTTAAAATTCGCTTAAAATAAAAAGGAAGACGGCTTTAAAACGGAAACATGCCTATAAATTTATGGAGGATTAAGACATGAAGAAAGTATCAGTGATCACCTGGCCACAACCACACCTCATGTCAACTCACCTTTGACATGGACGGCTGGTTTGTAGTTGGGTCAAGGAGCTTGCATCCAGAGGTGTGGCACTCGAAATCTGGCAGGATTCTTTCAATCTGCAATAGCGCACAAACTATAAGTCACGAACTCATGGCGTTTCAGAGACAAAAATGGTGCAAAGTAAAGCCCCAATATACGAACACAGTGACCGGCAAGTGGCCCCAACCACTCCCACTTAAAGGACTCCCTCACGCCTCGAGACGCACTCATCGGCTCATCGGACAAGGCATTGGTTCCTGTGTTGACCGTGAAAATACAGAAACTCTGAATTATCGATCTCCTGCTCCATTGTCCTGTTTTCAGCGGGGCCAGAAGCAATCTCCTGGTAGTCTACGCTAAGCTTGGCCTCCCAAGGACAACATCCGAGCATCTGCTTTTCAATCGCTACTGGTGCAATGACGTTAAATATGTCTTGTCAACACTGGTCGACCTTATTAATGTGGCAAGGCTCCGAGAGCACTTGTAATTCTTTCTCCTTTTCTTTTTCTCTCTTTCTTTTAGGGGCGAAGCTCCTTTACTGCGGGGACGTCGTAATCATAGTAGCCAGTTGCATGCATTGCATGCCAATAAAAAGGTGTCACACCATATCCATGGAGCGAATGATGATGAGTGGGGCAAAGTGTCCGTCAGTCCGTCCGTGCATCTACACGCCCGTGCATTCATCCGCCCGTGCCTCGGTTGATGCATCCATCCGCTTCGCTTCATTCGTCATCATTCACCTCCTGGATATGCTGTGATAATTTTTAATCAACCCTCCCTTGCTTCTCTGCACTCTTTTATTTTACTCCCATTTTCCTCCTCAGTGCACTACTGCTGAGGTGTCCTCCTTAGTGTGAGACAGTTGCGGGATGCACAATCAAATTTCTTCCTTTTCCCAAACAAAGAATGACTACCCCCCTCTTCCCCATTGTGGCTTGTTCCTTCAGCCAAAATATGCAATCTAAGGAAGCATGTTTACCGGGCCCGAATCAGCAGTGTGCTCTTACGTGGTCTCTGGCTTTTGTACTGGCATTTGGGAAGGCTTATGTATAGTTTTTCACAATGAAGGAATTTGCTGCTGTGCACAATATAATATTTATAGGTGCCATGAAACTGTCACGCATGCTTTCTCTAAAAATATCTGCCTTTACTTGCATAAAAAAACTCTAAATCTGTTTTCCATGCAGGAGAACGATCTAATCTAAACAATATTCAACATCGGTTAAGACAAACATCCGCATCAATGTCTTCACCAGAGCTGCTTATAATTGTTATATGTGCTCTGATAGTTTATTTTTTTGTCCTTACCTTTTAGCTCGTCTGCCTGCCCAACGCTGTGCATCACAACGCTGTGCATCACTATGTCCATGCCCTGGCCGATGCCGACGATCAAACCTCCGCACAGTAGTCCGTCTAGCTGACCGTTTAAAGTGTCCATGATAATCACCTCTAGAGATCTGCTTAGAGTGCAACGCAAGAATTATTTTTACACAATATCACCGACAGCGCAATATCTGCTTCTCACTGCAGCATTGTCTGATTTCAGTGAGTCTGAACAATTTATGGAATTTCAAGGTGCTAAAAGGAAAACAATAGTGTCACAAATAAGTCTCACAAGATGTATGATCACCAACTTGCCCAAATGTGCACCCCTCTGTAAGTGTGTGCCTTGCCTAGGTGCGGCCATTGTGACCCTTGTGATGAGTGCGTTAGTACACTCAAGTAAGCTCTTCCAAGTTATAGCATCTGTACCTTGTAGACCCACGTTAACCTTCAAACACTCTTACGCCAGGGACCGAATTTTCTTTATTAGGTAATACAGTGAAAGCCTGATCCACTGTAAAACCTGATCGTGAAACCACCCAGTTCAGTGGTAGCATTACGCCATAGTTGTGTAGATGGTATGTTTTAATTTCATCAGCGCTTCTCCACTTTGCGGGCTTTCGCGGATGGTGCTTGCCTTTGACAATCTATACTGCCCTCCTTACCTATACAGTGTTGTACTGCATTACACTATACACTAAATCAACACAAGGATGACAACGTCTACACGAAATATACAAATTATATTTACGCCTTCTCACCCAGTCTGATTCTCGGAGATAACCAGCTCTAAACTTGTCTGATGTGCTTTTTTTGTTTTGTCTAACAACTACTGCCTTTCTATATAACTTTAAGAATTACATAGCTTTTACTGTTCATTATTTAACACATTGTATGTGGTGCAGCAAAGCCGTCGTCACTTTTATTTTTATTTATTTATTCATAATACCCTACTGGCTCCGAAGAGCATTGAGGCGGGGGGGGGGGGGGGGGAGTTACAGACAATTCACCATAAAGCATAAAACATTTCCACCATAACACTTGTTTAACTATACTATACTATACTACATCATAACTGCCTTTGCTAGAAAGTTTCAGTAAGGAAGCTTGTAGCTGACGAGAGCACTTCCAATGGTTCAAAAATGTTGGCAAGTCAAGGTACTGCTATGAACGCGTGGCGATCAGTCACGCATTTAGTATTCAGTCTAGGTGCGTGCAATGAGAATGCCAGAGCTCATTTATTTTCAGCAGCGTCAAAAGTTGGTCAAATGGGATCCAAAAGATATTATCAATATGTCATTATCTCGGCAAAATAGTTACTGCCTAAGCCACAGAAGAGAAGCTAATTCACATCGAAAGCCACTAGTTGCCTTGACAAGACATGCCTGCAGCAGTACGCCATACGCACGCGAAAGCATAGGCAAAATGTTATTTTTTTTAAATGTAATTGCTGCTAATTGCTAAATGTAGTGCTAGTGCGAGGAGAAATCTCGCACTAGCACTACAAGATCCATTACCTAGTATATATTTATGTATGGGGCGGCCAGTGACTGCTTGTGCAATAACAGCAGACAATATTTTCAATCAAGAAACACGTCAGCAGACGCTGTGAGGAGGGAGGGAGGAGAGAGGGGGAGTGTAGGAGAGAAGAGAGAACATTGTGAGGAGGGAGGGGGAGTGTAGGAGAGAAGAAAGGGAGAGGGCACCCACACCCACAAGTGGAGTGTGGACGCCACCAGATCAAGCTCATAAGACGCTCCCAATCTAAAAGAAAAAAATGGAGGGAGAGGAAATATTACAACTTTTCTTTTAAGTATTGCATTTCTTCTTGTTTGTAACCTTCAACCATGTCATTTAACCACCTAACGAACTAGCCCAACAGTATTGTTAACTACCTGGCAGTCAATACCATATCCATTTCTAATGCAGCCACGCTGAGGTGATTGCCATATTAATATACAGAGTGGTCAGGCTCAGTGCAAATGCAGTGCACATGCCATTACAATATGCCTCCTCTCCAGCTAGTCTGTCAATGTCACAGTGTGTAAATTTGCATTACAAAAAAAAGTATTTGGGTGTTATACTAAGAGCAAGCCAAATAACTTTCCTTCAAAGACAAAACACTTCAGAAACATTCTCTTTATTAAATGTATCAAATAAATGCAAACAAAACACACGCTGTGTTTAACAAAAATGCATTGTGGCATCTGCAAGACTGAAAAAAGAAATGCACTGAAGAAGGGTCTGAAAGGTTGCAGAGAAAGCAATTCAAAACAAAAATAAAAATTACATGAACACCTTCACGACAACACTGATAAAATTTAAAACAAAAATAGAAGTGACATTAATATCTTCATGACACTGATAAAACAACTAACAAATTCGTTTACAGGGACTAGGACATTGACAGAAAATGTAACATGCTTCAACAGTTTTACATGTCAGCAAATGCTACAGAAAAAGCATAACAGTAAACATTCACCATGGTATCAATATGCTGCAATATTAATATGCTGTCAGCTGCACATTGCAAGGCACGTTAAGTCTGTAAATAGAGCATCCAATATACTCCAATGATTATAAAAATCTTGAGGCCAAAGAAGTACAAGAATTGCAAAAACTCTTTGAAAGACTAGAAAACTGTGCAAAGGAACAAGCACAAAAAGTGCCGAGTTAGAGTACATGCAAATACATTTCACGATCGACATAAGTATGACATAAGTTGTCAACTGCTGCACTCAAAATAATCAATGAACAAAGTACATTGCATCGAAGTTAAGAGCTATCGATGTTGAATAATAGTATGAAATATGAGAAAAGGTATAAAGATCTGCAATGCCAAATGCAAGGGCAGGTCAAATGTGTCAGGAGAAGAAAATATAATGAGCAGCTCAGCTGCTGCAAATGAACACTGCAGGAAAATAGCTGCTGCAAATGAACACTGCAGGAAAATAACTAAAAAACAAAGTGCATATTCATATTTCAGTCAATGCAACACTACACTTATAAATGACTGAATGAGTCACAGCCAAGGTCATCTGCACCCCGGAGATAAAAGAAAATCTAACTTTCCAGTGTCAAGAGAAAAGCTGCACTTGTAGTCTACATGGTGGAAAATTCGGGCTCAGCTGCACAGCATGCCATAACAGGAAAGAAAGATACAGCAACAGTAGAAGATTCAAATGGACTTATGTTTCAATTATATGGAATTGGCAAGTTTCTCTGCCCCATTGGCACAATTTTTTTTTCATCGGGTGTAAGCATATTACCGAAACAAATATTTCAGATGCTAAAATTGAGTTTTGCAATACAGTTATATTAGTGAAAACTGGCCCTGAATTGAAGAAGTCTCTGCCCACCTAGATTTTGCCAAGTCTCCTGTCCGAATTTTCAACAGCCATTTTTAAAGAACTACAGCAGATGAAAATTTTTCGCTACAAATAATTGTGTGGTCAAAATGAGATTCTTAAGGAAGCCATCGAACGTCAACAAAGCAGAGCCAGAGAGCACATCAAATGTGCAGCAGGTACAAGCTCAGTACTGCAAAATGTCCGCAAGCAGTTGCGCGGTCTGGCAGCAACTAACTATGCAACTGGCACTACATCACCAGTCATCACTGCCATTGCTTAGTGTTGCCCATCACACCATGTTCATCTTATCTTGTCCGGGTGGTGGGTACTGCTGTGGGTACTGTGGTGGGTACTGCTGCGGGTACTGTGGTGGGTACTGCGGTGGAGCTGCAGGGTAACCTGGCTGTGCAACATAACCACTGGGGACCATTACAGCACCTGGGGTCATGCCCACTTGTCCTGGGTTCTGACTGATAAAGGCCAACTGCTTGTAGAATGACACCACGACCATGAGGAAGTAGATCTGCAGAGAACAAGTGACAATGTAGATACATATAGCTTTGCAGTAGAAATAATAGCCACACTCAACCATCAAGCATATAATCCTCTATCTACTATGCATCACTCACTACAACTTGACCAGAATAAACTCACTTAAAATGAATAGCTGAAAGCTTCGAATCTCCGTCGAAGCTTTCGAATATTCATTGAATATTGCATTCGTAATATTTGTATTAGATTCGATAGAGCATCAGCGTTAAATACAGTTTCTTCATGTTTGCTTGTGTGCGCTGTTTCAACGCCGTCTTTGATCTCCTCGCAATTTATCATGACAAATGATATGGGCCATATCGGTTGTCTGCTAAGATCAAGTGCACACTTTGTCATCGCATTGTATGTAACCAGCGCTGCCCAGGTGGCACACCTAAAATTTAAATGATGCGCCGCCCTGGCGAGCTGGCTGAGAAGCAGCTAGTAGTAGAGAGGCGCCGTGAAGTGTACTATGGGCACGTTAAAACGTGCTCTTGTACACCTTGCGCGCACTATAACTCATGGTGAATGCCATGCAACACTGCCACCGGTTTTGTTCGACGTGCGTTGTGTTGTAGGTACTTTGGAAAGCGCAAGACCAGCGAAGATTGGGACACTTCGCTAAGAACTGTGACGCAGTGGGCCAGCAGCGATGCCAGAGATTAGATGTGCTGTGCGCAGTCGGGTACCTTCGCGAGACTTGTCGAAAGGATAGAATCTGTCCGATGTGAAGTATATGCATGTATGACGGGGAAGAAGCAGTTTTTCACAGAGACAGCAACTACGAATTTACGGCGATATGCCATACATTGTACGACAAAAACTTTCAGATAAGTGTGTTCTAATTGAGCGAGCGAAGCTAAACACTTATGCAGTGTGCTCGTTATATGTCCGCTTTGAAATAAAATTAGTGTCTTAGACAGCACTGAGGTAGCATTTGGCCCAGCGACAGCCGTTTTTGGCAGCATGTCAAATTTATACAGTCTGTAGTCACAGCTCTTGCACAATAATACAGAAGCTGCTTCCCCACACACTTTCCTTTATTGTGTGTTCAGCAGCCAGCCTTAACTCACAAAATGCTTGATCGCACTCTTAAAGAAAAAGGTTTTGAAGCCGACGGTGAATCGCAAAATAAATGTACAAGGCAATCTGCAAAATGAAAGACCAGAAATTGTAAAGTGGAAATTTGTGGTGTTAGCAGAAATGCGAACATGTCGCAGCGGCCATGCTTTAACAAAGTCAACTCTCCGTTGCCTGCAGACCATTTGCAAGCTTGTATTCCGCTGTTGTCTAAGCCTGAGACTTTTTAAAGAATACCTTTGAAGAACCTGGTGGTAATAGATTTTAACGGTTCAGTGTTTGACATACAGTGTGTGATCAATGATCAGTAATGAAACATGCCTAGATCATCACGGTTTTTCTAGCAGTCATGGTTTTGTAGCTGGTCTGTAGCTGTGCTCATGACGGTCAGACGTAATTCAATATTTAGTCAAATGTGACGAGTTTTTTTTTTCAGATTTTTGCTACTAAAGTCACTCCTCACAAATCAAATGACAACTGTTTTTTTATTCCCTGGATATAATGAAATGCCATCCCTTTCATTACTGTAGAAGTCGTGGTGCAATTGCATAAATACTGTGTGTGTAATATGTGACGTGATGCTCGGTACAGATGTTTTCATGTGCTTTCTTTAATGTTTTCAAGGTAAGGTTTAAATAAAAACATGATGTTTTCCAGGCTGCCAACCTATGTGCATTGGTGAAAAGCTATGCAAGAGCGAGTCAATCATGTTCTGGAATATTTTCTCCTGTTAAAACCTTTTTGTCATTGTGGGATTCGCGAAAATAACAATGACCATGGTCAAGAAGGTTTTTTTTTTCCTTGTTCAATCAATGCACACGGCAGCATGGTTTACATTAGTAGCCACTTGTATTTGTATTTGTTTTCATGACGACCAGCTCTGTTTATACGCCTGAACTCTTCCGGCCACGCCCAACAGTGCGGTGCTTCATGTCCGCGCTCCATGTTCGCAGATACGCATGAGCTGGCTCCCCATAGGGTCACTCATGTTGCATTTTTCACTGTCGTAGCATTCCTTTTGTGCTGCTTCCGGAGCTCATCTTGAACGTTGAACTACCAACCAAGAGGCTAGAAAACAGCCGCGTGAGAAGCACGCAGGTAAAGCTGCTCGACGAAGACAAATGCAATGAGGCGAAGCCCTACTTGGAAAACAAGTACCAGGTAATGATGGCGATAGAGCTGTAGCCCATTTGAAGATGGCGGGCCAATAGAGAAATCATGCGGGCATTCTGATGATGATGACCGTGGCAGGTCCAGTGCTGGTCATTGTTTTCACAGCCGTGAGCAGCTTTTTACAATAATTCATTATTTTGAAGTGTTATGAAGATATATGAGAGATAAAATTTCACATGTTATTCTGAAACATTCAGTATTCTGATATTCGCAGTTGTGAAGTATTTTTACTATAAACCAATGAAAATTTGCAAGACAATTTTCGGAAGTGTCATGAATATGAAGAAAGTGTTACCGTATTTTTCGGTGTATAAGACCCTGTTTTTTTTTTCACATTTTTCCGAGGTGCGTCTTATACATACTTCTTTTTGTAGTTCATTTGGAAGAAACTCGCGTTGATACTGATTAGCCTTTTTATAAATGACTAGAGCAATAGGATGCGAATGATGCGTCATAATTATAAGAGCAAAGGCTCAACATGCCAATACTACAATTCCACAACAAAAACGAAAATACATAATGTCACCGTGCAAGTTATCAGCTCACGGAAGCTATGCAAGTTTCAGAGGCTATACTCGGTGCAATCGGCCTAAGATGATGATAGGTGCACAAATCTAACCCAATCCAAATTGGACTCGGCTTCGTCCGCTCTTGCATGCTGTTGTTCAGCGAGTCGGGCTGTCTGGCCAGTCACCACTTGCAATCTTACTCGTTCGGTTGGTCTGCGCCTTTCTTATTTTCACCTGCAGTATGCCGGCTACGCGGGAAAGTTACACGGCAAAGTTTATGCTCACCGCTATGAAGTATGCTGAGGAGTACAAGAACCGGGCTGCGAACTGTCATTTCCACGTCACCGAAAAAATTATCCGTTCATGGAGACAGTCTACTGGCAAGCTTCAGGCTATGAATAGCAACAAGAAAGCTGACCACGGCAAGAAGGCACGATGGCCAGACCTTGAGGGACGTCTGCACACAAATACTGGAGCAGTGTGCCCAAGGTAGGGTGATGTCGACAGTGCAGCTGCGTCTCAAAGCGCAGGTGCTAGCGAAGGAAGTGTGCGCCGTTAACTTCATTGGCGGGCAGTCCTGGTGCTCAAGATTTATGCACCACAAAACGCTGGCGATGAGGGCCCGCACAAGCATGTGCCAAAATCTGCCAGCAGATTTAAGGACAAAAGGCTCTCATAAAGAAAGCCATTAAAGATGATGGCAAAAATGACAGCCCTATAATAAATGTGGACGAAGTGCCACTGACGTTTGACATCCCAATGTAGAGGAGTGCGGCACCACAAGGTGACTAGGCCATCAGCATCAAGACTACCGGCCATGAAAAAGTGCACTTCACGGTTGTGCTTGCGTGTTGCGCCAACGGACAAAACTTCCCCCAATGGTAATAGTTAAGCGGAAGATGATGCCAAAAGAGGCCTTCCCGTCTGGCTTTAACATAGAGCCGAGCGTGAAAGACTAGATGGACAAAGAAATGATGGGCAAGTGGCTCGAGAAATACTTTTTCTAAGTGACTGGATGGTTTCTTTCATGCAAAGAAGGAACTCCTGGTCTTGGATAGTATGTTGGCCCATATAACGGAGCTGACGTTAAAACTCATCAAGGCAAACAACAGCTCCACTGCCGTTATCCTAGGTGGGATGACGAAAATGCTTTAGCTGCTAGACATTTTAGTGAACCGCAGTTTCAAGGCTATTCTGCGGCACCTGTGGGAGTCGTGGATGTCCGACGGCAAGCACAGCTACACTGCGACCAGACGCATGAGGCGTGCTTCATTTTGCGAAGTCGTGAAGTGGGTGCAGGCCTGGTGCGCAATGTCACAGGACACAGTAATTGCGGGGTTCCGCAAGGCAGGACTGCTAGCATCCTCAGCCCCTGACCTTGATGATGACGGCAGCAGCAGCGATTCCGAAGACGAAGCAGAGGAGGTCCCAGTGTTGCTGCCCCCAGAGCTTGCCGAGCTATACCAAAGTGCGCCGTAAGCGAGGACTTGGGGAGCTTTGAAGAATAAAGCGTTTTTCCTGCAGTCATGCGGGACCTTTCAGTGGGTGTGCATTATTTTTTCTCTAGTTTGGCATTGTTTAAGTTTTCTTACGGACTAGCGCTCAAAAAAGCAAGCACGGCACTTTACAATGCTCGCTCGACCGCACGTTATGAAGTTTCTTTGCGGAAAGCAAGGAATTTCAGGTGCCTGATATATCAAGTTTTGCGTGGAAACTTGCGAAAAGTGGGGGTGCGTCTTATATAAAGATGCATCGTATACACTGGAAAATACGGTAATCTGAAGTTCGTTATAACGAGATTTCACTGCATCGCTCGTAGAAATGACGACAACTTGCTGTCACCACATTGACCTGACAAAATGTAACTTATGTCACCTTCGCATGGTCATGTGCAAAGCGAGCATCAAGAAAAAATGTCACTGCGCAAGGGTGCAAGGGCAGTGCTAACAGAGTGAGTTTAAGTCGACACATTGCATGCAACTTGCTAGAGACACTCAGCGTCACAATGAGGCAGTTAACGCAAATCATGTGTAGCTGCACTGGTTTTCAATAATGAATCACCGCCAAAATGCCTGCACATGTTTCAACGAAAGCCTGAAAGCCCATCAGCTTGTGCCGCTGTCAGCAATGTCAGCATGTATTCCTTGTCATAGTTTGATAGCAACGCTTGGTCTTGCGAATAAGCTGAAGTGTTTTTTTTTACGCAATGACACACAAAGAAAAGAGCACGTACTTTCGTAAATGTTACAAAGGCGTTAGCATTGTTGCTAACAACGATGCACGTAAGCTGATGGAAGTTTGAGGCAGTTAATGCATAGTTATGCTGCGTTCCCAAAATCTCCTCTGGGAATAAGTCGATTGGGCACCACACTCGAATATTCAAGTTACATTGCATATTGTAAGCTTCTTTTTTCGATATGTTATCGAATTGAATACAATTAGTACGAATGCAAATTTAAAAATGTTTGAATATTTACATACTCCTAGCAAAAATAAAACAGCATGTCAAACGCTTAAAATAATCTAGTGGCTTCTTTTACGCCTTCAAACACCAGTACAGTTTTTGGCACGCTTGTCTAGAGTGCTTCAGTGCTTGTATCTGAGTATGGCATTGCATCAGTTTTTCCACTTGCCAATTGCAAGGCTTCAAGAATATTCTGCAATGACCAATAAAGGCACTGCCAAGTGAAATAAAGATAATAAAGGGAAGAGGACACGAAGCAAAACGCTCAGGGGACTCCAATAAGTTATCTGTGCAATTGCAAAAAGGTTCTGCAGTGCTATAAAAGAGGCTGAATGTTCTCAGATGCAAGCTATCTTCAACCAGGCTTTATTAACATATTAAACCCACATAGCAAGGTGCTTTAAGCACACTTGACAGGTGCATTGATGAATGTACAAGTCGTGCCTCAAGGAGTACTCAGGCCTCGGGTAACTATGCTTTCCGAAACAGAGGACACAATCAGTTTTCTGGACACGCTACATAATTGCAGCCGATAGCTATGCATGTGTAGCAAATGCAATGGGAGAATAACCGCAGGGTGGACACTTATGTGTGAGTAGTAAGTAAACCAGTGATACCTGCAAGGCGAGTACCAGCATGAGAGCGCAGAGAAGCAAAAGCAACTGAAGATCACCCTGAAAAAGACATGGACAAAATGGTACGGGGACAGCACTAACAGCAAATTAAATCTTAAGACTTTATACACGATATTGTGGGTTATGAGAAACACCAGAGTAGGGTGGCTCGAAATTAATTTCAAGCACCTGGAGTTTTTAATTATGCATTATTACAAGCACACTGTTTTCGCACTTCACCCATAAGTAAATGCAACTGCCATGGCCGACTGAACCGAAGCTTTCAAACTTTGCAACACGACACCATAACTGCTACCCTATCATGGCCAGTATGGCATCAACCTTCTGTGACAACACAGCTAAAACACTTTTTTTTTACTACGCTTCTGCATACAGTTCATACCTATAAACAATGGTGGGCTACACAATATAAAACACTCTAGCAGAGATGTCACAGCAAAAATAGAATTTGGAGCAGTTATTGGAACAAGAAAATGTTGCTTTTAGAGCACAAAACTATAAATTAGAAAAAGGCTTACTTCTGAAAAAGAAAAAAATATGTACTAGCAATTCAACATCACTTAACTACTGCACAGCGCACATGAAAACTACCATTCCAATAAAAAGCAGTATTTTAAACTACCCCACATTATAAAAAATGAAATCCACCTTAACAATAGCACTGCTGGCGACCTTAATACTTAGGAGATTTGTAAAGCATGAATAATGTTTTTTGGGACTGCAGAAATATCATACACAGCTCGAAATCATTGCCAGAAATTGATTTTTTATAAGTCAGCTATTATACTAGTACTCCCAACTATGCGGTGCATTCAAGCATCAGTAATTCAGAAAAGAAATGTGCCATGCCACATGACAACAAGTATTGACAGCCCATTTTGACTTGGTTTAGACTTAGTTTAGATTGATAAACAACACTGAGATCGACAATGCCAAAAGTTTCCCTATCATAAGTTCATTATTAGCAGAGAAAATCAAAATTGAAGTTTACTTTTAAGTTCTCAGCTAAAATTTCCACGTGTGATGTAGTGAACTTCAAAATGAATTTTCCGTATTTTTACAACATTGGCTCAATGAAATTTTCTGAAACCTCGTATGCCAGGTCTAGGGACAGAAGACAATGTGCTTAATTTTTATCGAGTAATGCTGTACAGGACCCGATGATTGCTTTCAAAATTTACTACGTCAAGGTGTTTGGTGCGGGAATTTCTTTGGAGTCTCTACTCTCATTTTTTTTTTTACGGCTTTCAAACTTACCAAGTCTCATGTCAGGTTAAGAGTGGTGTTTTCACGATTGCAAAATTGTACTTTACTAACATGTGGAAAATCATTTTGCTCTTTAAATAAAGTCTACGCTCATTCTAACGAACCTATGCACAACAGCCTTTCGACTAGAACGGACCATTATTCAGCTTAAGTTTGGTCTGCGTATTAAATTAATGCGGTGAAGTTAGCCATTAATGAACCGCAATACAACGGACAATCGACTATAGTGGACGAAATTAGCGGCTCTTTTTGATGAAATCGGGCACATATAGCGTACTTTTGTCATGTTGATGCAAGCTAACAATAGACTTGACTACTCCGCTCTCCGCACGATGAATCCACTGCAATATTCAACTGCAGCTGGCAACGTTAGTGGCTTTCTGCCAACCTAGGCCTCCAGCCAAGCCAGTATGATAGCACATTTGCGACGTTGCTCCGTTGATTCCACAAATAGTTCGAGTGTTGCAGCCGACTACAATGCAGCACAAGGTGATTGCGACATTGTTCAAGTGTGCTCTCCAATTTCTTAAAACGAATTTCTTTTCGAGCTAAGTGTAAATAAAATGTCTTTTTTTGTGTGTGTTATATGTTCATCACTCATCGTAGTAACATTGTTAGGCATCGCAACCAAAGTTTTGAAAGCAAGGCGTTCTGGTGCTCTAAGCAAGTGAGCTTCACAGCCAGATTAGAACATTAATGTGACAGGCACCTTGATACACTGTCCCTGCAGCTGCTGTAACCCCACTCATTAATTAGAACTCGCACTGCAATTTTGTTAATAACCACTTCTGGTGGTCGCAGTCTTTCTTGTTGATTACATTCACCATGCGTCAGCAGAACTAGCCTGCCCCATACTGCTGAGCATTACTGCGATGATCACCGCAAGGAGACGTTAACCCCTTTCCCTCACACCATAGTTTAGATATTGCACACTTCAGATAAAACTGACTCGTTTTGCCAGATTCAACTGTAGCACGCTTTCCCACAGGCCACTCATTTACTGTGGCAAAGATAGCTTAAGAAGCATTCTACATGCAATAGAACAAGGCCAAAGATTTTCGCAACGCTGCGCTTCAGATCTGTACTTGAGGCTCCCTAGAACACGAGTCAAATATAACGCAGCATGCCACCTGGTATTTAGAATGAAATTTCGAAGTCAGCTCAAGATCACTTTCTCTTCTCTTGATGAATGACGCTACAGGCTCAAAATCCCTGCATCCCAGGCCAACAATCAGCCATTAGCTGAACTGAGCATGGCAAGCTCTGTAAATACTGGAGTCACCGTGCGAGGCCGAAACTTGTCCATGTGTGTGAGCGCAATTACAGTGAAAAACCATGCATTCGAACAAAAAGAAATGCTAGTGCTCACGAGGCACACATAACGTATTTTCTTTCCCAGTGCCATCCTTCCTTGCATAGATTGCAATGATTTCGTCGGGACAAAAGAAGAGAATGCACCGTGCAACAAATCTGGAGGGGAACGGCGTTAATTCTGTAGGTACAGGGGGGAGAAATAGATCGCCGGGTTATTGACATGCATTTAGATTTGTTAGAGTTGAGAGTCATAAGCCATTTATTGCACCAGGTTGAGACAGTGTCAAGGTCTGACTGTAGAAATTGGTTATCATATTCATTGTTTATTTCGCGGTAAATTACACAATCATCTGCAAATAACCTTATAGCGGAGTTAATGCTGTCTGGGAGATCATTAATATATATAAGAAAAAGTAAAGGGCCTAATACGGAACCTTGGGGTACGCCGGATGTTACTTTAGAAAGAGGTGAGTTATAGCCATTAGTTGTTACAAACTGAGTGCGATTAGTCAGAAAGCATTCAATCCATTTAAGAATGTTTGGGTCAATGTTTAAGGCACTAATTTTCAGGAGGAGTAATTGGTGAGGTACTTTATCGAAAGCTTTTTGAAAGTCAAGAAAAATGCAATGCACAAGTGAGCCGCGATCTAAAGCCGATGCTATGTCATTAGTAAAATAAAGAAGTTGGGTTTCACATGAGTAACTTTTTCCGAATCCGTGCTGGTAGGGAGTAAAAAAAGAATTTGATTCTAGGAATGAGACAAGGTTGGAGTAAATTATATGTTCTAACATTTTACAAGGAACACTGGTTAGGGAAATTGGTCTGTAATTGAGAGGAGACTGTGTGTTACCAGATTTGTGCAGAGGGACCACCTTCCCCACTTTCCAGTCAAGCGGCAAAGTGGAGGTCTGAATAGATTGCGAAAAGATTAAGGATTTGTAAAGCAAGAATAACTGGAGTGGCCGAAACAAAAACTATCACGAGGTTTTTTTTTTTTTCACGTTTTTCAGGGCTGCAGAAATGTCATACGCAGCTGCAAATTATTGCCGGTATTTTTTTTTTATACAAGTCAGCTATTATACTAGAACTCGCAACTATGCGGTGCATACAAGCATCAGTAATTAGGAAAAGAAATGCCCCATGCCACATGATAACTAGTACTGACAGCCCTTTTTTACTTGGTTTAGATTGACCAACAGCACTCCAAGACCGGTAATGCCACAAGTTTAACTGTCGTAAGTTCATTATTAGCAGAGAAAATCAAAATTGAGGTTTGATTTTTGAATTCTGAGTAGAAATTTCCGCGTGTGATGTAGTGAATTTCAAAATGCATTTTTCGTATTTTTACAACATTGACCCATTGAAATTCTCTGAAACCTCATATGCCAGGTCTAGGGACAGAAGACAATGTGCTTCATTTTTATCGAGTAATGCTGTATAGGACCGGCAGATGCATTCAAAATTTACTACGTCACGATGTTTGGTGCGGGAATCTGTTTGGAGTCTCCACTCATTTTTTTTCTACGGCTTTCACACTTACCAAGCCTTGTGTCGCGTTAAGAGTAGTGTTTTCACGATTGCGAAATTGTAGTTTACTAATACGTGGAAAATCGTTTTGCTTTTTAAATAAAGTCCATGCTCATTTTAACGAACCTACGCACAACAGCCTTTTGTTAATAACCACTTCTGGTGGTCGCAGTCTTTCTTGTTGATTACATTCACCATGCGTCAGCAGAACTAGCCTGCCCCATACTGCTGAGCATTACTGCGATGATCACCGCAAGGAGACGTTAACCCCTTTCCCTCACACCATAGTTTAGATATTGCACACTTCAGATAAAACTGACTCGTTTTGCCAGATTCAACTGTAGCACGCTTTCCCACAGGCCACTCATTTACTGTGGCAAAGATAGCTTAAGAAGCATTCTACATGCAATAGAACAAGGCCAAAGATTTTCGCAACGCTGCGCTTCAGATCTGTACTTGAGGCTCCCTAGAACACGAGTCAAATATAACGCAGCATGCCACCTGGTATTAGAATGAAATTTCGAAGTCAGCTCAAGATCACTTTCCTCTTCTCTTGATGAATGACGCTACAGGCTCAAAATCCCTGCATCCCAGCCAACAATCAGCCATTAGCTGAACTGAGCATGGCAAGCTCTGTAATACTGGAGTCACCGTGCGAGGGCCGAAACTTGTCCATGTGTTGTGAGCGCAATTACAGTTAAAAACCATGCATTCGAACAAAAAGAAATGCTAGTGCTCACGAGGCACACATAACGTATTTTCTTTCCCAGTGCCATCCTTCCTTGCATAGATTGCAATGATTTCGTCGGGACAAAAGAAGAGAATGCACCGTGCAACAAATCTTTACATTTATAAACTCCACTCCTCCTGGATGGATTAAAAATTTTTTTGAGGCAGTGGATTCGTGAGGCAATAAGCCCCTTAGTAAATTATTCCATGGCTGTTTGGAAAAGTGTTGCAGGGCACCTTCAAGCCATTAAAATACATTTGTGAGAGATTTACTTATTGCACCACACCAAAGTATGTTTACTGCATCTTTGATGGTGTACTTCCCGCCACAGATTCTACCTGGCCAGAGCTACAGTCAAACGCCGCTACAACAAAACTGATGGGGCCCAGAAAAAATTTCGTTGTAGTGAATTTTAAAAAAAAGATATAGCCGATCTTAGCTAGCAAAACAAAGAAACGTTTATTCTCAAAATGCGAAAAGTGTCCGCTGCTTATTCTTTCCTAGCAGCATCACGAGGCGATTCTCACCCATGCATAGCGAGGCCATGGTGAAAAACACGCTAAAACAACGCCTACAACCACTTTCGTGAACGAACCAAACAGTTGCATTTACACGTACTTTAAAACCAACAGCTTTCTGCCGTCGAAGTGTATCCGAGAATGCCGAGATAAAAACAGAGTATCACGGAGCGGCGACTTTTGTCTTATTTCATGCCATTCTTATCATCCATCACTCGCAGCTAGTCGATTTTTTTTATAATGCGGACGAACAGCCACTCTAATTAGTGGCTGGCCACTAATCACTCTGATTAGTCTGACTGGCCAAGCGCAAACAAAATGATAAGCATTGGCATCGGAAAAGGCATCGTTCCGCAGTTACACCCAGCAGCTGCGTAAAGAAAACTAAGACCTGAGCGGCAGCTTCAGCTTCAAATTGTCAGTGGCTCAAAAGCAAGCCAGTGGCAAAAGCAGGGCAGTCTCATTGCTATCACTATTGAACAATGGCGGCGCCCATGCTTGCTGAACAGCAGTGGTTTTTGGAGGTTCCAACGCGTGTTTTAGACTTTTTTGACATATTTTCAGGTTCTGAAAGTGCAACAAAATGTTGAAGCAAGAAATATCTGAGCCTGGAATCCCATCGTGAGATTTCGTTGAAGCGGGACAGCAGAAGAAAAAGTGTTCATTGTGGAAATAATATTTATGCATTAACTCCTATGGACTGCTGATAGGGAACCATGAATTTCTCGTAGTAGAAATTTCGTTGAAGCTGTGTTCGTTGTTGGGGGGTTCAAGTGTATTTCAAATAGCAATTTCCACACAAAAACACAAGGGTAAATTAATGTGTATATTGAGCCTCCTTACATAATAGAAGCATAGAGCATGAAAAATGCCTTCGTTTATTTGCATTGCACATACAGTGAAATCTTAGTGACACGAATCTCACGGGACCATGAAAAATAAGCGTATCTCCCAAAATTGTTATCACCAGAAAGAGAAAATTAGCATGTGCCAAAAGAAACCTTGCGTGCATTTTAATTTCTTTTTCAGGGCCGTAGCAACATAAAGAAGAACAGATTATCAGTTACGTTTTCATATGTCTGCGATCATATTAGCACTGTAAATATACGGCCTGTATGCACATATTTAATGAACCAAGTGCATTGTGACTTGAGATAGCAGTAACCCCTTTCAATTTTATAATGCTTTTTTGCATAAAACCGTAGTGTTGCTGGAAGAGTAACAGAAGAAGCGTTTTGACGTGATAGACAGAGGTCACAAAGCTTCAGAGCCATGTTACAATTATGTCAATGCGAAGGTGTCGGGAATGATTTTGGGAGATTCACTGCCATGCCCACTAAAGTGCGACCTCAACAGTAGTGCATGTTGACGTTGTGGGGCCTCACTTTTTCGCCAAGACCATCCTTGCATTCTTTCGTTTTTAGTCCACTTTTATAGTATGTGCAGACATGTGTAAACACAGTGCTATGACAGCAGCCCGTGTCGACGCGTTAGAAAAAAATTATGCCGCCAATGCCAATCTGTAATCTAAAAGTTAAGACACACTAAGGCACATTAGAACCTCAAAGATCCAAGCACGCAATCTCAGACCGTACTGAGTCTCTAAAAGTGTATTTCGACCATAAGAAAACTTTTTACCAAACGATTCTGATTTCGCGGTGCAGTGCGCATGCTCGCGCTTGCGTTCCCGCACTTGAACATGCTAGGCGAGTCTTCCAGAAAAGTGCAGACAGCACCAATTCGTACTTGGGTAGTAGTTATAAAATGTAATAGAGGGGAGAATAAATAATTGCAGAACAGACAAATGACATAACATTCTCTAATATAAGAATGTATACTCACACTGGCAATAACAGCAACTATGACAATTATGATAACCACACCCTGGAAAACAGCGAAAAGTCCTTCAAACACCAAGTATGGAAGCAGCAAGTGTCGTTGGTCCTGCACAGATAAATACATTGGAACCTCCACTACATGTGCCCTATTTATGAGACAACCCACATTTTGACGAATTGTCTTGGTCCCAACAAAGTCCCCGTCAATATTATGAACTAAAAACTTCAATTATATGATGAAATTCTGTACCAACCATACCTCCTACAATGCCTCTTTGGTACCAACAAGAAAAAGAAAAAGTATCACACTTACTCAAACCTAATGCGAAAACACTGAGTAGTTTCGAAGTAGTATTCACTAGAACATAATACCACCTTTCGAGTATTATGCCCATATATAAACAATTAGAAAAAAAGGCAGACAGACAAGTCCAATTAGCCTTCATACAACCAGAAATTTATTCTCCTGGCAGTCTTTTTTCTTCAGCAATTCAGTTTTTTTTTTTACTTTGAAATCACTAATAGATATACTTCCCTTACATGTGTACTCAAAGGCTGCTGCCAAGATGTGGCAAGTCACGTCACACAATTTTCGTTAAGAGGCTAATTATTTCTGACAGGGATTGTTATTTACCATTCCATGAAGATAACTTGAAACGAGTACAAGACAACCAAACTCACAGTGTAGGCTCCCCAGATGCAAAGGGCGGCGGCCGCAACACCAATGGCACTGATGACTGCAGAGGCTACAAACAGTCCATAGCTCGCTGAAAATACAACAATGCACGATCACAATTTCGGAATGTCAGCCACTTCACATGCCATTTATGCATGAAATTTCATACAGAAATCAAGCGAACACATTGCCAATAAGAAAGCAATCACACCTAGATTAAATGCAGCTAGAAACAAACGCACTTGACACTGGTAACCAACTGCGGGTGCCAGTAAAGGAGGCAACCATATATAATGCACAATGACATATGAAGAGTGATCATATCTGACGAGAACTACAATGAAACAAGCCTGCTTGTCGCAACAACCAGCAATCGCCTAACTAGAATGTTTTTTGAAAAGGTCACACAGTTTTATTCTGAATAAAGGAAAACAGCTCAGAATGTGTATATAAAATGTAGCTGAGAACACACCTACGGTAAGAAATCAAATAAAACCAAGTCATTCATTACAGAAAGTCTTGAATGCCTTAGTTAAGCACAGTATTATGAGAAAACCATTAATCCCTTTGCTTCTCTGTCTCACACTTCCAGTATTTAAAATGCCCATTGTCAAAATATGAGACAGATGAATTGCAAAATTCGTCATGTCTTCTCCAATTCAGAGGCTGAACAACAGTTTGTCAACAAACGAATCCAGCGGAGCGGGAACGCACTTGCAATGCACCTTGCTTTTTCAACACAAGTGCTTGGCCAAAAGATAAGCTGGAAAATGTCAACACTGGCTTAGCATTGGAGATGTGATGACAAATGAAATCATCCATAACATTTATTCATTTCTTCAGCTTACAGTGTCCGTTATAAAAGTAATGCACATGATTTCATTGTGACGTGACAATTCATGGCAGAGTGGTAAAATAGCTCGGGCCATGTTGGGGGGGCTCTGCACTGCGAACGCAGATGGTTGGCAGTTTACTGCAAGCAGTGCGAGAGGTATGACGCGCCTTCTCGTGAAACACTGTTTGCTATTTTGTAACATGGCACTCTAGAGCATTTTCTTCAACAACAATATGCTATCAAGTTTTGCTTGAAGCTTGGAAGAAATGCCCCCTATAATATTGTAGATGCTTCAAGAGTAGGCGTCTGCACATAGTGATTTTCAGGTTCAAAGCAAATAGTGACTTTGATCGAATAATTTCAAACCGGATGGTATGTATGACATAAAAAAAGGAACATTTATCAGGACCTAACTAACCTGCACAGTATTTCTTTTGAATTGAAATAGGGGCTCTGTGCAAGTACATTTTTTCTTTCGTTAAAAATAAACAACCTTGAGTAGTAGCTTCGGTATGGTATGAGTGATAACCAGTAAGATAATGTCTTGATATTTATTATACTTGGAGCATATAGGACGTATTAACAAGCTTAATAAAATGAATTGATTTGAGGGTAACATGTTCCTTTAAAGGGGCCCTGCAACACTTTTTCAAGTAGACATAGGGCCAGTAAACATGCTTGTTGCCTCACAAATTTACTGCCGCGAAGTTTTTAGAATCGGTTCAGTATGAGCGGAGTTCCACTCACATGCTGCAATTTCATTCTTTCTTCATGTCCCGACAAAATAGCTGGAAGTTAAGCACGGAGGAATGGTATGGCGAAAGAAAATACGTCACATGCACCTCGTGACCTTGACCCCCTATTTTTTTTTTTCTTCGGATACGCGGATTTGCAGTGCGATCACACACGTACTCGTAGACAAGCGGCGGCCTCTCGAGGCGGCCCTGGTAACGAGCACGCCATGCTCAAATCAGCCAGTGGATGTGACCAGAGCCGTATATGCCTTCTTGGCTGTGACGAGTAATTTTTGAGCTTGTAGTGTCATTTGCCGAGGGAAGAAAGCAATTTTTAGCTTTGAAAATTTATTGTGAACAACAGGTCACGTGCTGCGCTATAATATTTGCCTCGCGTGTTCTCGGTAGCCTCGACTACAGATCCGCAGCGTTTTTTGACCATGTTCAGTAAGTGTTGCAGGGCCCCTTTAAACTTGAAGAAGGGTTTCGCAGCAAAGCCAATTTTTTCTTGATAGGTGCTTTCTTGGCTTAGCTCTCCTACACAGTAGTGAAACCACCTTTACAAGCTATGACATGCAGATTATTATACACCTATTCGATCATTTCGAATACTTCGACGATAATTTAAATTCGAATCGAAGTGAATTCGAATACTCAACAATTTGTTCGCACATTCGAAGCGTTCGAATATTATCACAAGCTTATTCAAGAGGTCTTCAGAGATCACAACATCTTAAAGGGCCAGGCAACAGGCTCCGAAACGCGCATGATAAGCTCGCGCATTTTCTCTGCGCGTGACCAACCTCCTTATATGCGCAGTGACGTCAACTGTGTGATCAGTGATGTTGACTTCATTACTCTTTGCCGAGATCTGGTTTAGACTAATCGACAAGCTGCCTGCTACGTCAAGTCGCCGATCGCAGAGTTGACATCACTGCGCGTATAAGGAGGTTGGTCACGCGTAGAAAAAATGCGCGAGCTTTTCCTGCACTTAGAAGTGTGGCAGCTTGGGCTAGTTTCAGAGCCTGCTGACTGGCTCTTTAAGATCACAGTCCAATAGGCACAAGGCATTCAAGGAGGGCCGGGAGGAGGTCGACAACGAACCCTGTTCTGGACGTTCAACGACGACCAGAACAATGAAAATGTGAACCATGTGCCACAAACTTGGCGCTTTGACCGTCACTTGAGCACCTGGAAAAATGAGCTTGTACCTCAAAGAGAAACTTAATGCTGCCTTTTACTAGAGCTGTTCAAGAGATTAAAATGCCGGGTTGTGTGCGTGAGGGCTGATATCAAGGACACAACCTCCTAAATGACAGCCCCAAGCCACATATCTTTCAGTAATACGAAGTTTTTGACCTAGAGCAAAAACCTCGGTGGTGTCCCATTCTTCTTACAGTCCTGACTTGGCTTCATACATAGTCTATTTTCCCCCACTAAAGAAAAAGCTACAAGAAAAGCATTGGGAGATCGTAAAAGACATCAACAAAGATGTCACAACATTACCGAGAGGCATTCCCATTGAAAACTTTCAGACTACCTTCCAGGCACGGTAGACACATACCCGCGAGTCTATTGACACAAGAGGAGAGTATCTTGAATTTCAGCCATTTGCACAAGTGCCACCAATTAATCTATTTTGCCTATAAAATGTGCTTTACTTTTGTAACAGACCCTACATAATCAAGAGCACATATGTGCACACATCAGTGTAGAGACAGAGAAATCCCCCACATATGCTAAATTCGGTTGGAAAACGTGTGCGACCATTACTTTTATAAAAATGATAATCCTTTAACAGATCAAGTGCAAAAAAAGCACAGCCAGACTGCGAAGTTTAAATTTTATGAGGAATACTGTTGGGAATTGTCATGGCAATTTCGGTGGCATGTCAGTACCAGGACAGCACTTTGGTGTTTTTGGCAAGTGAAATGTTCTACTTTCTAGCTCTATTGTCCGATTCGTACTTGAAATATGATGTTCTCCAATCTATTACTCTGTTCCAACCTCAAATATATTATAATGATGAAAGTAATATATACAGCTAGGTCTGCTGGTTAGAATGACAAGGTCGAACAAAGGTAGCTTCAATTTGCTTGACAAAGCGGACAAAACATGCCATTTATGAATAAGATTCTTCAACAAATATAATGCTATCTATTAGGCTGATGTCATGACATGTAGACAATGAAAACAGAAAAAACTAATGCTAAAGTACCTATATCACCACACACCAATTCCAAAATTTGAGAAGTCAAATATTTTCATATTGATACTCGCATTTCACGATGTCATACTCCTCTGGAGATTCTTTGCATTCATCCAAGATTTCGTCAAAGTTTGCACAGACTGCCGAGTAGAACACCACACCAAGTATAAAACCAATCTACAAAACGGAAAAATGACCTCAGCCATTAAAAGAGCCACATCAAACAAAATTTTCAAGCTTGAACTATGCATGGAGTGTTTACTAGCCTGAGAGAGTTGGCAAAATATGAATGTATACGGTGCAGTACGAAATTTGAAATTTTCGGTGTTACAGTAGAACTGTATGGCATGGCAACACCGAGCAGTGATGTTCACATCCCTGAAAGCAGCTCCTCAAGCCAACAGAGGCAAATATCAATGACCGTGCCTTATATACACTATAAATATTATAGCAGCTTTGTACTATTGGTGCCAAGCCCGACAGAAAAGCACAGCTATGCTGTACTATAATGCAGTAGTGCATCACTTTCGCAGCAGAACGTATTAGATAACAGTGGTCACTTTTCCGATGACACCACCAGAATGGCACCACGATCGATTCATCCATAAAATTTTTACTTTCAGTACGATACTTTCTGCAGTGCTTGAGTGAAATAGTTGCATGACAGGATTAAACGTTTAAGACCTAAACATTTCAGCACATCTGGATACATTATTGGAAAAGATAAAGCTTGAGTCTTCTGAGCTTGCACATTCCCACAGTGGTCCGTATTGTCTGTTTCGACTACACAAGGCATAAAAAAGCACATTACTATTCATTCCGTGCATATTCACTCACGCCTGCTAGATAGCACACTAACTTGGAGTTATGCGACGAAATAAATGAGGAGGTCCAGAAGGACAAAGTTATCAAGCAAGTTCTACAACCACTTACCTGCATGAGCCAGGAGAGTAGTTGCAAGATTTTCAATAATGCAAAGAGAACGCTCAATGATGTAGGCTGCTCTACTTCATGACATCTTACTCCTCTAAGAGGTACCAAAGTGCAGGAATGTAGCTCAATGCACCGAGACATATTTAGGGCATTGAATTTATTCACTGAGATGAAGTACTTAATTCAAATCAGTCTATAAAAATACGGAATGCATCAGACTTCTTCAAACACTGAGTCTGCCATATGTACATGAAAAAGTTTACTAACGCATGATGAGAAACAGAAGGGAACAACCAATGAGTTTCCCAGGTACACACAAAACCAGCACAGCAACTACAACTACCTATCTCCAAGGCTTTGTATCTCACCTTACCATGAATGAATTGCTTACGTGGAAAGTGCTCGCCCGCTACAAATCTTACCACGAATATTCCATTTAGTCGGTGTTGCACATGTGTTCATATGGAATAGTTCTCTATATTCTGACTGAATGGCAATTTGTAGTTTTTAAACCCAGCGTGCCGGCAACTGATAGCGACAATAGTACGGCTTGCTGGCTTCGTCAGCTGTCATTGCAAAAAGAGCCACATTTTCAGAGTCGGATGACACACTACCCGTTTCAAGTACACTATAGTGCAGCTAGGTGACCCTTTTTGTTCCTCCTGTATTTTTTCTCTGTCTGTTTTGCAGCTCTTTTTCCCCCCATCTCTTTTCTCTGTGTTTATACCCGTTTCAAGTACACTCTAGTGCAGCTAAATGGCCTTTTTTGTTTCTCCAGTGTTTTTTTCTCTGTCTGTTTTGCAGCTTTTTTCCCCGTCTCTTTTCTCTGTGTTTATCTTTCTCTCCGCTTCCTTTGCATTTTTTGTCTTGCTCTCAGTTTTTTATTCTGTCTCTGTCAATGAATTTCTTTTCTTTTGTGTTTTCATTTCCTTCATTTGTCTCTTCTTTTTATCTTGCTTTATCTCTTTCTGTCTCCCTATCCCTCTTCGTTTTCTTTTATGTGTTTGACATTCTTCAACTCGCCGGGCAAAGTTTCTGTTCCATGCTCGCATCTGCTGTACTTGGCAGCAGGGCTCAATTCCTGTGGCGCATACCCACATGTAGAGCTTTTTTTGCAACACCGCATAAACTAATACGAGCTACGACAGGCTTTTCTTAAATAGGAAGCTGTAGCAAAAGCTTTTCATATGTCATGGCTATCATTCACAATTTCATTTTTCAGGTGCATCTTGGCATTTACGTAGAACTGTTTCCTGCCTCAGCGAAGGAACTGCACAGACAACTCAATAACAATGGTTTTGCTGTGTTGTCAAAGGGAACCTGCTACACGATTTGAGCACGTCTTTTTCATTGGTTTTCCTGGTGCTGTGCAATGCACCGATATTATGCAAGTGGCATTCGCAGATATCGTTGCGCAGGTGGACACCCCAATATTGAAGCTGTTACAATTTCGGTTCCCCGGAATAAACTAGCTTAATTTCAGACTACAGCGATGCACATAAACCATTTTCGATATGACAAGCAACGAAAAAAACCATTAGTTTTTTTTTATTGGTATGGCGCGACAAGTAGCGTGCAATATTCATATGGTGGTAGCTAGGCCGTACGAGTTAACGCTAAAAACAGTAAAAACCCTTTTTATACTTTCTCAGAAAAACAAATTTTTGTTTCTAAATAACGTATCTTCAGAACAACAAACATGACACAGTCTACGAACACGGGCTGTGGTGCGCCAGCAACTAAATGTGGAAATGCATGCAGAGTTTTTAGCAAGCCAAAAATGCGACATGGTGTATACGTTGGCGTTGCTGTAGAAGGAGGGCTGCATGCAAGTCGAGAAGTGTCCCTGTCTGAAGACCGTAACCTACACAGTAACAATGGGAGTGTGTTGCCAAACCCACGTGGTTCATCGTAATCATGCTGACGGCACTGTCAAAAGGGGGTGCGCAAATATTCTAAAATTTTGCATAATGAATCAATCGATAGGGCAATATTTTTCAAATAATAAACCAATGCACACATTACCCAAGATTTCACGAGACTGCCATAATTTATTGAAGGAACACTAATGGGGTAAGCAATTTTTCGCATAATAGTAAAGTAGAATTCCACAATCACGAAAACACTCTTACCATGACACATCGCCTAGTAAGTGAAAGAATGAGCGAAAAAAATATATTTGTGTTGACGTTACCTTGAGATTCCCGCATCCAACACAGTGACATAAAAAATTTTGAAGGTGCCTACTGGGTCCTACACAGCTTCCAATCAATAAAAATGACGTACATTGTAATCTGTCGGTGCCATGGACTTAGCATGTGGTGTTACAGAAAAGTTCGAGCCTATGTCACAAAAATACTGCAAATACATCATGAAATTTCTTGCGTCACGCTAAATTTATGAAACGTCAACCTCGATTTTCTCCACTAACAATGAACCTGTCATAGTAAAACATATGGCATTAGAACTCTCAGAGTGCTGTTCATCAATCTAAATGAAGTCATCATTGCTCTTTAGTGTCCGTTAATAGATGAAGTCAATTTTTCGAACCCTCGCCTTTACTCAGAATTTATACCATGCTTCAGCTGCATCGCATTAACAAATTTTATTCGTCTTGTATTAGACAAAGTCGGGGAATACAATTGCATTCAGCTTCAAGAACAACAACATTAGCAAGTGTTGCAATTTCCTAAATTGCCCTTGCAGACTGAGCTTTCAACAGAGAAGTACACACGATCTTAGTGTCGCAATCCATGTTGTGACAACAGGTTTAATTGTAACATCTGGAGTTTTACGTCCCAAACCCACAATATGATTATGAGAGAGGCCCTAGTGGAGGGCTCCGGAAATTTTGAGAATCCGTGTTGTTTAACCTGCACTGACACCACACCAAATAAGGGCCTCTGCCATTTCGCCGCCATCAAAATGTTACTGCCACGACTGGGATCGAACCCGTGACCTTCAAGTTCGCAGCTGAGCACCATAGCTTCTGTTCCACTGAGGTGGACTGGGTGACAACAGGTTTACCTGATTCATGATACCTTTAGCTGTATTCGTGATGTTTGGATCAGAATTGCTCAGTTTTTTTTTTGCCTTAATTTTATTGACTACTGCAGTCACTGCCATATGTAAGCTGACCTCAGTTATCATATTTGAGGTATTTGAGTCATTTAGAAGAAACTTATGTTTATTAGTGATACGTGATGAATAGTTTTAAAGGATACTTGCAACGCAGAAAGCTTTGTCAGTGTGTGTCCTTCTGTTTGTCTGTCAATCGATTCAGCCACCAGGGCGAAAGTTTAACCCCTTGCTAAACAGCCACTCATTAATTTGGTGGCGTTCATACTAGTGAACACAATGCGCAACACCAATATGCGAGCATTACGTATGCGTTACTTTATTTCTAAAATGCATAGATATTTATTCCTAAAGACCGCAGCAGTTATTATGCAACGCTGACAATGTGATGCTACGAATGAAAAACGTGCATTTCCTAAGCTTCCCTAAAACTAAAGCCCCTAAAACCTCGTAATGTAGCAACGTTTGTGGTTATTCACGCACCTCCTCTCTTTTCCCCCTCCTCTGAGGCCAACGACACGTCGGTATTGGCCAGATGCCGTCACGAGGGATCGCTCGCAGAGTTCGTTTGTTTAGTCACTCGCAACTGCCATTTTCGCTCTGGAGGCGCAGACTCCTTGGGGCTCAGCGCATCTGTTTTGACGGATACGAACTTGTCCTTCCGTGCGCGCTGTGCTGTGAAATAATTTTCACCCGACGTTGTGGTTCATTTCCGAGAGTAGTTGTGGCGCCTTCTGCTACAAGTCGCAGTTAATTGTGCAGGACGTCGCGATCTCTCACTCGGGTTTCAGTAATGCTTCTGTGGGGGCTTTTTTTTTTTTGTCAACAATAAATGCTTACGTTTTCTGCTTGTCGTTATGCGATGACTGGTTTGAGTTTGCGGTACTGGTTTGTGCGCTTAAAATGTAGGCGGAAAGACGCTCGAAATTTCGATTGCAGAACATCGAGATTTCACATTGCTGTCTTTAAAAAAAAAAAAAACTGGAGTGCAGCAACTCAAATGAAGACGGGTACTCTCCGATAGATTTTGTTGTGTGCTCATATATTTCAGATCAAATTGCTCTTTGTGGCTTTTTTATGTTGACTGATCAGCCGGGGGACTCGCGATGCAAGGGCTTGTGGCTATGCAAAGCGTGCATGCCTTCGAGTAATTGGGTGCATGCATCGTTTAGGAACCTCACACACACGTGTCATTTCGCATGATAGTTTATTTGATATTTTGTGTGGAGATTCATGTCCACGAGTAGAGCTCTCGCGATGTAATCGCATATGGTGACATGCTAGTTCATTCATACGCTAGCTCATTCTTTAGGCGATATAGTTCGTGTGTGAGATAAGTCTGCGAGGCGCACTTCTGAAATATGATTGGTGCGTCTAACCACTTCACAAAACAACCACAGCTGTTCGAATATATCAACTGTGCGCCTTCTGATGCATAATTAAGGCTTTAGATGCGTCACCAAACACTGAAATTGGCCGTCGGCAACATTGCCCTCCCACGTGGAAAGCGTTAATGCGAGTTGTTGCCTTCATTGAATGACAGTGACAGTGAGTGCTCTCTGCACATATTGTGTACCCTGTACACAGTGAAGCTTGCACCATCAATGCGCTGAGTAAGGAAAGACAGTCTCACTGTCCCTTTGAGTGCTATCGCGCCAGCTAAAAGAAAGGTTAGCTATGGCAGCCGCACTAAACGATAGGCCAAGAAAAAAACAGGTGTTCCCACTAACGATCACATTTTTACGTTTAAGAACATGCTAAAGGGTGATGCGCACAAAGTTAACATCCGGTCACTGTGATGCCGAGTGACTCGATCAAGGCCTGATCACAAGTACGCGTTGCACATGGCACTAAACAGGGCTTATATGGGCTAAGGCTACACTCGTTCAGATAATTTTAGGATGAGTAGGACGACTGGGGCGAATGCTCTCAGCACGCTGCCTGCGAGCAAGCGCTCTCTCCGCGGAAGGGGGTCTGCTACGCAGGAGCAATGCAGGTGGCCCCACGTCCGAAATGCGAGTGCGAAGGAGGAGGGACCGAGAAGAAACACGAGCGGAGGACGAGAGTGTCGCTACTTTACGAAGTTCCAGGGGCTTTAATTAAACCTACAAGGTAATGCCCCCTACCAGTGGCTTTGCATTCTATAAAACTGTTTCTTCAATTCACTGCTAGATGACGTCCATGCCACACAGCACCTACTTGGATATTCTCACGCAGAACGTCAAATATACATTTTATTTTCTCTCTCCAGGCAGAAAACTATTGCCTTTCAATTACTTTTGCAGGGAAGCAAGCAGATACATCATTTTTTTTTTCAAACGAAATGTTCTCGTATTCTATGACTGCATTCAAAATGGTTGTCTTGCTATTTTAAAACTGCCTGAACAGTATTCGATTTGATGTCAGCATTACTTAATTTGCTCCAAAATTAGCACATCCCCTGTGTTAAGGGTTCAGCTCTATGCGTGTATTGACAATGACCCTCAATTTGCAGTTACAATGAGTTACAGTAATAAACAGAGCTATGTAAATCAGCAGGGCGGTGTCACTGCTCCTTTAAATACAGGCTCATTCACATCTACGCGCACTGTACAAATCGGGAGAGGCATACTTGTGACAATAATAGAGCTAACTAGTAGCAGTGTCTGCTGTGCTTTACACTGCAGATGAAGCAAGATTACATCCTGCAGACAGAGACCTGTGTTGTCTGAGAGTGTTTATTCCAGATAAATTTGACTGCATGGTGTGGCCTTTACCTAGCACCACCTATCCTTTTTACTTCTCGAATGACCCCACTTCGGACTTATATAAGTCCATAAGAGGTAGAATATGTTGTTACTTTAAATATATTTGTTTATGGCCCAACGTTAGGGACCACTTTGTCAAGTGGAAGCTAAGTCACACAGTGAGAACAGATAATACCTAGTATGTTACGATACTGGTACCTTGAAACAAAAAGCTCAGAGCGAACTGGACAGTTATTAAAGACGATTGTCTTTCTTGGGGACTTTCGACGCAATAATTTTGATCTGTCTATCTGTACATTTGTCTGTTCACTTTTATCGGCATCGGGTACTTGAAAGCGGCTGACCCCATCCGCAGCGACCATCAATGTTGCTCAAGGTTGAGCATTTATGCTTGTGCAATTGTCAATTAAAAAGAAATTATTGCGCATGTCTGGGGCCCCATAACAACACGCATATATTCTGCATATGCATCTCTTACTAGAAAACGCATACATAAGTAATTTTAAGGACCGTAGTGCTTATCACGCTGCACTTACCATGCAACGCTTGAACGGAACTGGAGGTGTTTCCAATGCTTTGTTTGCTAAAAAGAGATGGTGGCGGCACCTACCCGTCGCCTCGCGTTCTACACCTTATCACATCTGAGACGGGTGCACACGGCCACGCGCTTTGTTTTCCAAAGTAAGTAAGTAAGTAGGTGCTCCTAATCCCTTTTGGCACAGGGCAGGCGCCAGCAGCGCCACAGGACAAAGTTGTGCGCTTCAACGCACATCCATACACACGCACACACACATCACCAGTCAGGCGCTTGCCGCGCCACCGTCAAAAAAAAAAAAAACATTTTGTGTTTTACACGCACTTCACGCGAACACGCACTCACACGTTTTCCACTTTACTGTTCGAAGAAAGAAAGGTCTGGTAGTAAATTGCCCGTTTCGCCACCAGGGGAAACGTGCCCTCGGCCAAGTCTATCCAGTGGCGTCGGCGTCGTTTAGATATTTTCTGTCGGCCCTTCGTTGCGCTGGACACTGTCGGGGTGTTTGTCCACCTGCCAGCACAGTCTGTCCCAGAGTTTTAGACGTCGCTTGGCACTCTCGGTGTGTTCGACTCGGGTGTCGACGGGATCATCTGGGAGACCCAGATATTCCGCCAGGTTTATCTTGGGTAGGTCCCTCGCTCCGAGTCGCGGGCAATCCATCAGGATATGTTGGATGGTTTCTTCCGTGGCCCCGCATAGGCGGCACGACGGGTCCGTGTCGAACAGTTCCCAATGCCGCTTCCGCGTGGGCAGTGACCCCGTCCTGGCTTGGAACAGGAGGGCGCTTTCCCGGTCGCCCCTGTAAAATGGCTCACGGTCTGGAGCCTGCTTGTATTCGAGGTATAACTGTAGGCTCCTTTTCTTTGCCGCCGACGTGCGCCACATCTCTGTGCTGGCTTCGGTTATAGTGTTTTTTGTTATTATACGCCATTCTCGTTCCGATTTTGCTTCTTCCAGTTTTGTGTTATGGCCGAATTTATTTTCCAGAGAAGCCAGTCGTTTCATCCACTGTGTTTTTATGCCCCTGTATCGGAGGTGTAGGTATATGCGCTGGCTGTAATTTGTTTCTGGTAGAAACTTTAGCCGGCCCGCATATTGTATTTTTGACCTTGCTTCGCGTGCTTCGAAAGTTGACCAGGCCAACTCCCCTGTTACTGCTGCGTTTGCTGTTGCAAAGCTGCCTCCCAGTAGCCAGCGCCCCAGTTCATTTTGGTGGCGGTCCAAACATCGCACTGTTTGGGTAGAGTACGCCAATGTGTCACCTGCGTAGGTTATTGCAGGCACGGCAAGAGTCTTCCAAAGTGTGCGGCCTACCCTGTAGGGGTTGTAGGAATGCCGTGACAGGTGCCACACCCTACCTTTTAGGCGGTTGGATTGTTTTAGGAGTAATTCTTGGTGTTTGTCAAGGTAATTCTTTTGGTCTGATATTGTTATGCCTAAATATCTGTATGTTGCTGTTTTCTTGATGGTGTTGCCTTGGATGGTGAATGTTATGTCTTTGTCATCAATGTTTATGCCCATCCATTGTGTTTTGTCAGTGTTGAATGTGAGGCAATCTTCGTGGGCTACGCGAGAGCATATGTCGAGGAGATGTTGCAGGTCCGCTGGGGATTCAGCCAATAATACGATGTCATCGGCAAATGCCAAGCATGAAATTTTAGTGTAGATTTCTTGGCGCTCAGTTGTTACGGTGGAAAGACGTAGCCCTGGTCCTTCTCTATTTACTTGTTCTAGTAGGCTGTTAATGTAAATATTGAATAATGTTGGCGATAGTGGGCACCCTTGTTTGAGTCCAATATTTTGTTGCACCTGTCTAGATTTATATTTGCCCAGTTCATACACTGCCGTACACTCTGCATATAGTGCTTTTAGTAATTTGATGAAGTCTTCCTCAATATTAATTTTTTCTAGCTTCTCCCACAGTCGTGAGTGCGGCACTGAGTCATATGCTTGTTGTAGATCCAGGTATGCCAGGTATAGTTGAGAAAAAAAAAAAACTGCCAGATGGCGCTCATGGCTCACGTGACATGACTTGATGCGCTCGTGAGCCTCCGCTGCACGCTCGAGGCACTCTAACGCTGCGCCTCCGGAATACCATTCACCGTATTTCTTGCGCAGAACATCAAATAAACGTTTTGCTCACTCTCTCCACATGCAAGACTATCGTATTTCGACGACATTTGCAGATTACATGCAGACACGGGGCCAATTTTTTACAATGAGCTGCATTTATTTGTAACAAATTTATGTTGCAAAGCTGCAGATGATAAACAAGCATGGCTTGGAAAAAGCTCTGATCTAATCCTAACCATCTGGAACTATTTACCCCATACGTAGGGCTAAGTTCACAGAAGTTTGTGCATGCTACTGCCAATTAATTTTATTCTATAGCTGAAAATCAGAACTAGAATACCTGCTCCCATGTTTGCTTTAATTCATTTTTGTGTGGTAATCGCTCTCGCATCATATGGGTGCACTAGTGCATTTACAGGGCGCACAAAAACGCTCTAGTTCCATAACGTTTAGGAGGCTATTAAGCAACACTGATTAATATACAGTGGGGTTAAGCTACATTGTCTGTAATGTTTGCCACCCTCACAATTTCGTTCTCACATCATATGGTCACAAATTTGTGGATCGTTTCCTGTAACCACGAATGGTTTTTTTTTTCTCTTGTAACATTATCACGCCAGCAAAGCTCTAGCAGAGGCAAACATATAAGCGGCACTGGAAAACGAAATCGCACACATAGAAAAAAAAAATTCCGTAATACCGCATGTGCGTCATGTTTCTCGTAAAGAAAGCGTAACTGCAATGATTTTCGATAGAAAATCGCGCACCAGCCAAGCGAACGCATTGAGCTTGATATAGCGACTCTGACAAAGTAGGTAACATTCGAACTCAAGAACACAGCAAACATTTTTTGACGCATCATATCAGGTGAGCTCAAACAGAGCATGTCCGGAAAAGAAGCAATAGCGTACTCCGAGCGCCGCGCCCTCCGTTTATCAGACAAGGAAGGGTACGAGCGGCTGCGAAGGATGCAACGCGCCGGATGAGGCTAGGCTGGCCAGCACGGAAGACGCTGATAACGCTGCGTCGGAGGTCTTGCTCAGACGGGTGCAAAATCTTCGTTGCACGCCATTGCGCAACCACTTGTGGCGACCTTCGAAAAATTTCGTACGCGCGCAGGAAATGCTCATAAAATTTGTCAGAGCGCGCGAATGTGACCGGAGACGCAGAAACAACGAGGGAAGTCAATACTGAGAAAGGGTAATGACAGTTTTATACTGCAATAACTAAGAATTCACGGGCGACGCGGAAGACAACGTCGAAATATCAAACGACATACGCAAAGTTGTAAAAAAAAGTTTATACCGTAATAAAAGCAAAGAGGCCAAGGAACGTATGGGGGGCGTTAATTTTACGGTTTAAACAGTATTGTGGTAATTATGGTGCAAATAAAAGAAAGCAGAGTTGACGAAGAGAACTTGCCGCCAGCTTGGGACCCGTCTAGTGCAATCTTCAGATAACGCTCGGGCGCGTTATCTGAAGGCTGTAGGTTCGACCCCTGACGGCGGCAAGTATCTTACTCCATTTTACCTTCACATTTAAATGGTAATTGCGTCAGTACAGCTAAAACAGTAAAATTCACTTGCGCTTCAGTTTACGTTGTGTGAGATACGGCAGACTGCGCCTGAAGTAAGCACACGCCGACTTTACGCGTCGCAAACAAGCAATACAGGAGGCGACACGCTTAACTTTAAGCTAAGTGCGTGTAAGAAGAAAACCTAGTGGAGCTCCAGCGCTATGCATGGCACGACGCAAGATGGGGGCGGCGACGCCTCCGAAAAATACGGCGTTCTCAACGAAGCGCGGCTCGAAACAAGAAACGCGCAGAATGTAACCGACCACCACTTACCAAACTCAGAATGGCCACCACTTTGGTGCCAGTCCTGACTGTCATACAGCCGCAGCAGCAATTGGTCATGTAAGCCATGGTGAATATTTGGCCCCGTTTATGGTCTCCCGACAATTTCGCACGATAAAATCGCACAGCCGCCAAATGCGCAAGCTTGTTGTGAGTACACCTGCCGTTCTACCTGCGTCCCTGCTTTCTGTGAAAGGAAAACACGGAGATACGGATAACGGAGAGAGCAGGGAAAGTGAACGGAGTGTGCGGTTGAAGGCAGTTGAAGGAGAGGAGAAGAGAGCGACGACGACGGCGATACAGTGTACTAGAACGGTGACGCCTGCCTCTTCCCTTTGAAAGCGAACGCAACGGGCCGCGAGTTTACAAAGGCCACGGAGGAAGGAAATGTACTGCGCCCACAATGCACTGCGCCAGGCGCTCTCGGAAGCTGCACGCTCATTGGTTCGTGCGTGATGTCGTGAGCAAACATGGCTGCGCCCTCGCGATGCTGCAGGGTTCGTGTGTCGGGCGGGGGCACAGCTAATGAAGATGCCGCGGCGAAAGCGACGCTCGCACACGTACTGGCAAACCGCCTACGATGAATGGGAAGACGGCGCTATCAAGTAGTTGGTGCTACCAAGGTGCTACAGAAACGTTGTGCGCACGCCTGTGTCGACGCTGCCGATAGACTCGTCGCTCCGTTTGCAACGATCGCCGAAAGCATCAAAGTCAGCGCAGATATGCAGTGAAAAATAGATGATGACAGTTTGAAGAGTTCATGCGCGACTATAACAATAATCGTAACTCGATAAGCGTTTGTTGCAGCTCAAAGAGCCGGTTTCGGAGCACTTGAGTGTCTAAACGTCGCGCACGTCACTCGATCGCTCAGCTTGCACTCACTCTGGCATATCTTAGGCTACTCGTAGTGAATGCCACCGCTACTGATTATCATAGCGATGCGAAATGAGAAGCACGAATATCTGTAGCAGCTTCTCGATAGACCTGCAAACGAATGTCTTCGTAGTGTCACTCTATAAACATTCATGAACGGACTTTTTACTGCGCCTGCAAAGCAACATATTTACCAGCCAACGTGGCTCTGAGTTGAAATGATGATCGGCCTGACAGAAGAGAGAACTAAAGAGGGTGAAGCTAAGTACAGAAAGAGAGCGAAAAGGAATTTCGACAAAAAAACAGAATACAGCTGCACCAAGAATTGAGGTTCGGGACTTGGTGCTAGCGATGAAGGAATTGCGAAACTTAGAAGCGAGTCACAGGGGGCCATTCTTTTTTGTCAAAATGGCAAGCCAGCAGGGACATTCAAAGATTGCCCGATACGTTGGCCTCAATGGCTCCTTCGAATTGACCTCCATAACCAACATTCTAAAGGAGTACAACACCACTTTTCAAAGGTGAGTTTACTCTGAGCAAGTGAGAAGAAGCAAATAAATCGTGATAAGACATTATTTCTTAGATAAAGCTCAGATTTCCCGTGGCACATCAGGCAATTCTAGGGACTTTATGCTGCAATCTGGCTAGTTGTGATGACATCAGGTACCAAAACGGCCCCTCAGCGTCACAAAATCTATCAAAATGACTGCTTGTGGGTTGGCAATGGAGCCACAGTGCATAGCAGCCGAGCGAGTTTCACGATTTCTCGCACAAGCACATGACGAGGAGCTCACATTGTGTTACGATGTCAGGGCACTGTAGATATCGAAACTATCTTTTAAAATGATACCGTAATTACTTTTGCGGAGTGCATTCACACTTGCAGTACATTTTCTAGATCCTTGAAGGTTGGACCTTTCATTTCACGCAATAAAAAATTTGAAGTTAGTACCCCTTTATCATCCGGGGTGGTTAGAAAACAAGTGCTGCGGAAGTAAAGCAAGCTTAAGCAGTTGCAAAAGACAAATGATTTCTTGCATCAGCAACTAGGAGCACTGAGGTATTAAATTAAAAAGTTAGAAATGATGACAAGAAGAGAGTGTGCCTCTGTATTAGTAGTAGTAATAGACTTTTATTGAGCCACAATTTACAGGCCGAGCATTTCAACCGCCTGTGCGACCAGTCGACGCTGTTCTTCCCCTTCGGCGCCGATCCAGTCGAGCCAGGAGGTGATGGAAAGGAATGGGGGAGGGTAATAGCTAGATTATTGAGCAGTTGGGCAGTAAAACAGGCAGTGTGACAGGTCAGCGTAAGGGGAGGGGCAATTAGTACAGCAGGGGTTAGACCTATGTTTTTAAAGGAAAAGGCGAGGGGGTTATCAGGCAGTTCATTTGGATGTGCCGTAGAGTTCGAGCCTCGAGCGCAGTGAGTGGTGGATGAGGGGAAGGGTAAAGACGCTTGTCGAGCCGGAGCTGGAGATATACGTCCTTGATAGTGTGACGCAAGGAGATCTGCCCATCGTTATTCGCGGAGCTCTCACTGTCTTCCGAAGGTGTGGGCCAGGGAATGAACGGTGCCCGGTGCAATATATCGCGGGCAAGCTGATGAGCTAGCTCATTGCCGTTAATACCCGAATGCCCAGGAACCCAGCGGAGGAAGACAGTGGAGGGTTGAAGAGCAGAGGCCTCTCGCTCGACCTCCTCTTCAAGAGCAGGGGGCAACGTGTTGTTCTGTATGTGACGGATGGCGGCGTAAGAGTCGGAGTAAATCGTGTACTCGGGGAGAGAAGGGAGGGAGGAAAATGACTGCATGGCGTGGACCATGGAAAGGACCTCGAGCGAAAGTACATTTGGCGGGTGTAAGTATGGCCCACTGGTGTGCGTGTCAGGCGCCGAAAGGTTTGGATGGTAGATAACGTAGCCACACGAGCCCCGAAGAGCCATGTATGAGGCATCCGTGTAGGCAACTCTTTGTGTAGAGAGAGGAGGAGAATGATGCTGTGCTGCCGCATGATACCGGCCGGCGTGAAGAACGGGAGACATATTGGATGGGAGGGGAAGGATGCGAAGGTTAGAAGCAGCGGTGCTAGCGGCCGAAGGCAAGGTGGGAACGGAAACGGGAATGTGAGGGATACCGGCTTGGGCTAATAGCCATTGGCCTTGACGAGTGAGAGCCGTAATGCAGCGTTGGCGTTGCAATCAACCGCGCCTGCTGCTCTCCCCACCTTATCTGCGTCTGGCCTACCCATTGGAAATTCCGAGTCTGTCGACAAGCGCGTTTCGACGAGCATCGTTCCTTCCATCGCCGAAGTTTTGCCTTCCATCACTTCAGCTGACGACTTATCGACGGAAATGGACTTCACGGCGTCGCAGGTCAACGAAGGCAATACGCCATCCCCTGAAGGCAGCTGGAACACCGTTAGTGTCAATCGAAAACCTGCCTCGACCGCCCGCCCCCGCTCCGAGCTCATCACCGTCGGTATCCTACTTCCACCCGGAACACTCACGCCGAAACTGCCTCTCTATGACCTGCTTTCTACCATTATAGCCGCCGCAAATCTCTCTACCAAGACCAGTGCGGAGGTCACCCTTCAGGCCAAACCTGCTCAGAGCCCTGTGTTTCTGAAAACGCACTCACCTCTCACTGCCCACCTCCTACTCTCCCTCACAAGTCTGGAACTTAATGGTAATCCGATGACCATTAAGCCCTATGCCCCCAATCCTCGAATATCATGTCTCGGCGTCATACACAACGTCGGTGGTCACTTCACATCATCTCAGCTCTTGCATGACCTCGAATCCTTTACTTCAGACATACTCGCTGCATGTATGATGGGCTCCACTGAATCCGTCCTCACAACATTTGCTGGAACCATCATCCCTCGCTTTCTGTACTTCAAACGCGTCTCTTTCCGATGCCGTCCACATAAACCTAAGCCCCCTACTTGTACTCGGTGCTTTGCTATAGGGCACCGTGCTCATCAATGCCCCCAACACTGCGTTCCGGCCAAGTGCCGCCGCTGTGCGTCTCCTCTACCAGCAGATCCCGGTGCTCACGTTTGCGCCCAGCGCTGGTGCATCCATTGCCAAGTCAACACTCACTCATCTCTCGACTCCACCTGCCCCTGAGTTCCTATCACCTCCCGCAACATCCCCCCGCCCGGGCTCATACGCCGCTAAGGTTAAGAGAACACCTCCCATGTACACTTATTCATCAAACACACCTTCACCACCTTTAGGTAACGAGAGCCGCTCCTTCGATCTGCGACTGGCTATGTTGGAGAACCAGCGCGAGCAACAACGCGTCTCAGATGAGCTACAACAGAAAATACTCGCACTGACGCAGACACTCGCAACTACCACATCCTCTCTTACCTCTCAACTCACGAAGCTAAATAATCAACTCACCACACTCACCGTTCCGACCTCCAGCTCCCATGTAACTGGGAGCTGCGCAGTTTCGGAACTGCGCAGTTTCGTAGGACTGTGCTTCCTACTTTCGGCGCTTCATCCGAAACCTCGCGTCTATCGTATCGCCGCTGACAAAGCTCCTCGGTAGTAACGGGCCTCTCCATTCGTGGTCATCGCAGTGTGACGACGCGTTCACAACGCTCCGTCGTTTACTGACGTCGCCTCCCATACTCCGCCACTACGACCCTACTGCCCCTACAGAGGTACACACGGACGCCAGTGGTGTCGGTCTCGGCGCTGTCCTTGCGCAGCGCAAACCAGGGTTCCCGGAATGCGTCGTGGCGTATGCAAGCCGTACGCTTACAAAAGCCGAGACTAATTACACCTTCACTGAGAAAGAATGTCTGGCAGTCATCTGGGCCTTTACCAAGTTCCGACCTTATTTATATGGTCGCCCATTTGATGTAGTCACCGACCATCACGCACTATGCTGGTTGTCATCATTGAAAGATCCCTCAGGCCGTCTCGCCCGGTGGGCACTTCGCCTTCAAGACTACGACATCCGCGTGCTGTACCGCAACGGAAGGCAACATGATGACGCCGACGCTGTCGCGTTCTCCCTTGCCTGACGACAATGCCCACGACTCAGCGTCTCACCTTGCCGTTTCTTCCATTAGCATTCATGCCGTTGCTACTGAACAGCGCAAGGATCAATGGATTGCCTCACTGATAGACTTGCTGACTGATCCATCCACTCCATCCACTCGCGCGTTGCGTCGTCAAGCCCACCATTTCGCCGTTCGCGACGACCTCCTCCACCGACGCAATTACAACGGTGACGGCCGCCAGTGGCTACTAGTCATACCCCGCAGTCTGCGCTCTGACATATGCGAATTCTTTCATTCTGATCCGCAATGTGCGCACTCCGGGGTATCGAAGACTTACCCACCGCATTCGCCAACGGTACTTTTGGCGCGGCATGTACCGCTACGTGCAGAAATTCGTTCGCTCCTGCATAGAATGTCAGCGCCGCAAAACTTTAACGCAACTGTCGCCGGTAGGTCTGCAACCTCTACCTTGCCCTGCCAGGCCGTTTGGGCGCGTTGGCATCGATTTGTATGGGCCACTTCCACTAACATCAGCTGGTAACTGCTGGGCCATTGTTGCTGTGGACCACCTCACGCGATACGCCGAAACTGCCGCTCTTCCCGCGGCTACAGCGAGCGATGTGGCCTCCTTCCTGCTCCAAAGATTCATCCTGCGACACGGTCCACCCCAGGAACTACTCAGTGACCGAGGCCGCGTCTTCCTGTCTGAAGTCGTCGAAGCCATTCTCAAAGACTGCAAACGTTGTTCACCGCAAAACTGCTGCTTACCAACCGCAGACGAATGGCCTCACTGAACGCTTCAACCGTACGCTCGGCGACATGCTCTCCAAGTACGTTGCCGCCGATCACACAAATTGGGATGCCATTCTACCAAGGTGGACGATTGGGCGAGTTGGTGATTCATGATCGACGTATGTAACTGCGCGGTAGTAAACACGGACGACAAGAAGATACAAGGACAAGCGCGTTCGAAGGTCGTAGGATCGAACGCGCAATTCGAAGGTCGTAGGTTCGATTCCTGCTTACAGTTGGTAATTTTTTCATCCACTTTTCTTTCTTCTTATTTACATTCCATTAATGTTAATAACTTCCCCTGTACATTCCTTGGCATTACTGTCTGTTGTATCTCATTATTATTGTGTTAAAAACACGGAAAAACGAGCCCTTAGGTATACACTTCTTTCCCTTATATATATATATATATATATATATATATATATATATATATATATATATATATATATATATATATATATATATATATATATGTATATGTGTGTGTGGTGTGTGTGTGTGTGTGTGTGTGTGTGTGTGTGTGTGTGTCCCCACAAGTACACGCATTTAAATTACACGTCACTGCCCCCTTAACAATATCCATGCAATGCCCCTTATAGCACAGCTGCTATTTTTAGGTGTTGCATTTCTCGTACGACTACGTTAGACTTGAACTAGTTTTTAGGACATCATACTGTCTAAAGGTAAAATTGACAGTGCGCATTCGTACAGAGACACGCTATATTCAGCTTCACCAACTGTAAACCTTCAGCGCAAAGCTAGCGCCCAGAATTATTTTTGATGGGGGGGGGGGGGGGGGCAGCAGAACCACTAACTTTTGCAATTGGTGGTCGCTTTGAATGCGTGTAAATATTCTAGTATAACCTAAAAAGTTAAGTTATGAAAAAAATTTATGTTGTAGGGGGTTCAGGCTCCCTCTATCTCCCCTGTCTACTGGCTGTCTCTCGGTTCTGCGTGCGTTTGAAACAGTGTTTTTTTTTAATCTCACAGCTTTCTGAGCGCAGCTAACTTCCAATATATCGGCTTAGTTATTCTGCATATTGTAAACGCCTAACCAACGAAGGAAGAGTTAAGACAGAAGAAATCATTATAAGGCACCCTCTTTCTGAATTATTTTCGATCTCTACAAGGGCTCTTATGAAGCTCAAGTTCAGTAGATTGGCCTGTCATACTTCAAAGACTATGGCATATGTGCTAGACATGAATAATGGGCAGGTACGAAGAATCTGAATTAAGAAAGCACGACGGAGGGGCCGAAACGCATAGCAGTTCCTGCACGCGGCTCTTTCAGTACTATTCGACTGCAGCGCCGCCGCTACGGGTAACGCGGAAGGGATCAGGTGGCGAGGCGCGGTCTCGCCGGATGGATGGATGGATGGATATGGCTGTACCCTTTAGATCGGGCGGTGGCTAGCGCCACCAAGCCGTAATACCTAATGAACCAAAAATTTTGTTATTTTTTTTCCCTTAAAAAAGAGTTTGAGGATTCGTACTTTGCAGTGAAGAGTTTAATTTTCACTCGTGCCTTGACTTTAGCCACCAATCAGATAACCTCCTTCTAGTTAAGTCTACCCGCTTAAAGTCTATTTTGCCCTCCCGGTCCCTAAACCCCAGTGCTTTGAAAAACTCTGCGCCGTCATCCTGAACTATAGGGTGAAGCCCTTTACAGAACATTATCAAGTGTTCGGCAGTTTCTTCTTCCTCTCCACACGCACTGCATATGTGTCTACCCCTTCGTATTTGGCCCGATATGTCTTGGTTCGCAGTACTCCCCGTTCTGGCCTCAAAACAGTAGAGAACCTACCCCGAGTATTATCATAGATCCTTTCCTTGGCAATTTCCTGCTTAAACGTTCGATAGATCTCTAGTGCGGACTTCTTAATCATGCCCATTCTCCACATGTCAGTCTCCGTTTCCTTCACTTTCTTCTTAACCAATAGTTCTTTTTGGTTTGGCCACCTGCTGTTTTCTAAGTATTTACCAGTCAACTTCCTGGTTCGCTTCCTCCATTTTGTATCGAAATTCTTCATGTACAAGTAGCTGAAAACCTTCCTAGCCCAACGCTCTTCCCCCATTTCTCTCAATCGCTTCTCAAATTTTATCTTGCTGCTAGCTTAACTGCCCTCAAATGATGTCCATCCCATATCACCTTGTACTCCCTGATTTGGTGTATTCCCGTGAGCTCCTAATCCAAGCCTACCTATTCCACGTTGCTTAATTTCTAATCTTGCTTGAACTTCTCATCTCATGCACAAGCCCGCATTGCCGAACGTCAGCCCAGGAACCATGACCCCTTTCCATATTCCTCTCACAACATCATACTATTGTAATTCCACAGTGCCCTATTTTTCATGACTGCTGCATTCCTGTTACCTTTAGTCGTCACGTATATTTCGTGTTCCCTCAGATACTCGGTCCCATTGCTTATCCATACGCCCAGATATTTGTATTTATCTGTTCTTCTCTAGCGTGACCCTCCTGTATTCTAAGCTCACTACCTTCGTTGTCATTGAAAATCAATGACTGCTGATTTTTTCCTTACTGAATCTAAAATCTAACCTATCTCCCTCATTACCGCAGATGTCCATCAATCTCTGCAAATCTTCCTTGTTGTTGGCCATTAGCATTATATCATCTGCGTACATTAATGCTGTAGTGCCTGATCAATAAGTTTTCCTTGTTTGACTAAAGAAAGGTTGAAGCCCAGTCCACTTCCCTCTAATTTTGCCTCTAATCCTTGTAGGTACATCATAAATAATAAGGGTGACAGGGGGCACCCCTGCCTAAGCCCTCGTTTTACCTCTGCAGGCTTGGATACCTGTTTTTCCCACTTTATAACTACCTCGTTACCTTTATAGATACCCTTTAAAAGATTAGTGACTACATGTTCCACGCCTAGTGTGTCCAGTATTCCCCACAATTCCTCTTGAACCACGCTATCGTACGCTCCCTTGATATCCAAAAATGCTAGCCACAGGGGTCTGTGTTCCTTTTCTGCTATTTCGATGCACTGCGTCAGTGAGAACAGATTGTCTTCTAACCTCCTGTGTTTCCGAAACCCATTCTGCAGTTCCCCAGCACCCCCTCATCCTCTATCCACGCCTGCAGTCTTTCCTTTATAATCTGCATCGCCAGCCTGTAGACCACTGATGTCACTGTTATAAGACGGTAGTTGTTTATGTCAGCTTTGCCCCCCTTTCCTTTATAATCATGCTCGTCCTGCTAAGTTTCCATCCATCGGGAACTTCACCATCGATTATTATTGTGTTCACTGCCTCTCTCAAAGCCTGCTTAGACTTCGGACCTAATGTCTTTATCAGCCTAATTGGAATGCCATCTGGGCCTGTTGATGTACTACTAGGAACCCTTTTCTCAGCCCTTTCCCACTCTTGTTGTGAAAATGGAGCCATTGCACCACTTGATTCGTCCTTGTCTATTGTGGTGCATAAAGTACTTCTTTGTTGAAATTTTTCTGTCACTTTTGTTCTTATATATTCAATAGCTTCGTCCCCTTCTAGCCTAGCACCTTGGGCTGTATTTATAAATCTCTGCTCTAAGCTCGTCTCATTTCTTAGGGAGTTTAGATGGTTCCAAAATTTCGCAGCTGCCTTTCTATGTTTTTTATGTACATCTGCCAGCCACTGAGCTCTCTTCCTTCTAATCTTTTCATTGATCAGAAGGGATGCATCCCTTCTACAGCCTAGAAAAATTGCCCATTTTTTTTCAACATCATCTGTCGGTTCACCCCGCTGCTTAGCATGTCTGTGTTCCCTAGAGGCTTCCTGACATTTCGCTATGGCTCTCTTAACTTCCTCATCCCACCAACTTTTGGGTTTGTGTCTTCTTTTCCGGGGTGACTTGTCACGCGTCTTAGCAAGCTCTAGCTCAAAGAGTCTAATTGGATTCGTGTATATCCACACTGTCTTATTATCCTCCGTGATTACTTTCTCAATTTGTTTAGTGGCTATTTCAATTTGCCTTTCTGGATAAATATTTTCCTGTAGTTGCTCATCTTGTCTCCTTCCCACTTTCACTGCTCTTCCAAAACTTAGCTTGATACGTTTGTGATCGCTACCCAGACTTCTGGAGCCACCTTCATCTATGTGCATTCCCCTGAGCTTATCATACATCCTATGTGACATCAGTGCATAATCTATAGGCGACTGAAGCCTTCCTACCTCCGATGTTATTTGCCCTTCACACTTCTCGGTACTGTTGCAAATGATCAAATCAAGCCTTTCACACATATCCATAATCATTTTGCCTGTCGGGTCAGTATACCCATCTATATCTTCTATGTGCGCATTCATGTCTCCTAGTATAATTATCTCGCACTCTCTTCCTAACTCCTGAATTTCCTTTGATATACACTCTACCATTGTCTGGTTTTCCTCTCTGGCCTTTGCTCCCGTCCACAAGTACACGAAACCAAGGAGTGTCATTTGACCTGCCACTTTCCCTTTTAGCCATAAATGTTCCTTGCACTCCTGCTTGACCCTTTGCCAGTCTGTACTTTTATGAATGAATGCCCCAATACCACTTCCCTTTCTGCTGCCTTCTGTTCTATTACAATATTCCCACGCGTAGTCCGGATTGTTCGGGGGTTGTTGCATGTCCCTGAGATGTGTTTCTACAAAACCGTATACCATCGGCCTCTCTTCTCTTAGCTGTTCTTCTATCTCTTCCCACTTCAGCCTGTTCCTACCACCCTGCATGTTAATATACCCTATGTCTGAATTGGCTCGGCGCTCGTGACTACGTCTATTTATGCCCCGGACTCTACCTATCTTAGATATTGGTGCCACTTTGGAATTGTATCTGTCCATACCACCTGTCGAAGAGTCTCCCTGGTTGTTTTCCTCGTTACTAGCTATCCTGCACCCCGAAGGGCTCGCTTGCCCCCCAAAAAAGCTACTGCGCGTCCTGCAAGTCGCCAACCCACCTCATGACCTAGCCGCCCATCGAAGTGAATTCTGTCTCGTTGAAAACCCCCCACCTATGCACCTCTCTTTTATTTCCACCACCTCTTACCCTCTCTTACCCTCTCGAGTCCCCGGCGATTATCACATGCTGCGACTTTTCAGCTGGAGCGTTCTGCACCTGGGGGCTACTTGCACCTTTGACGCCGGCTGCTTTGTTCCCTCTCTGCCCCACCACTACCTAGCTGAAGCTGGGCCTTGCGACAGTTGAACTGGCTAAACCTGTTTTTTCACTCAGCATTTATAGTACACTCTAGCGGCGGGAGCGATTTTTTTATCGGGACCCGTCGAAATAGGGCTGGTCCGGCCAAGCCATCAAAATAGAGTCAACGTGTTTGTTTTGGTAATGGTCGATGCTGTGCATTTGAAAATGAATTCAGACTGGAAAGTGTTCTTAAATGACGAAACAAGCAAGCCCTTCTTTACCATTCACGGTAACTTCATGATATCATAATGCACATATTATTACATTACATTCGTGTCTGTCACAATGAGCGGTGGCAAGAACTCACCATTCCAGTCGCAGAGAGAAAACGCGGACCATTCGCGGTCCATGTGAAACGAAACCGCCATTAGCGACGGTTGCGAACAGAGCGATTGGAGCGAACGGAACGATTTTTTTTTTCGCTGCAATCGCGGCATGTGAAACAGCTATGGTGGCTAGAATTGGGAGATGACGCCAGCGCCCGCATATTCGCCGAGCGCGCGCGCTCCTCCATTTCAAGCGCCGCCGCGACGGCCACCACGGCGCTGCTGTCGGCATAGTGATGCGGGCGAAGCTCGTGCTCCGCGTTCTCTCGTCGGCTCGCCTCTGAAAGTTTGTCTGGGCGTGTGCAGTTTCCCGCGTTGTTGTCTCGCTTTTGACAAAATGTATTTAGTTGCTGACACGACAGTGTGAGTGCTGAGCTTAGGATGAACTCCAGCACTACGAAAGCGATGCAACGCCACTGCTTCGCTCCTGGCTGCACGAGCGGCTATGTGTCATCGAGAGAGCAAGGTCAGCGTGCTTCTCTGTTCCCAAAGACCCTGCCCTCTCCGAAGCCTGGCGACGAGCCGTACCCCGTGCCGACAAGTCGTTGGACGCGAAGTCGGCGCTCTGTGAGCTTCATTTCGACGAGCAGTTTATTGAGCGTTTTTACACGCACGTGATAAACAGTAAAACTATTCAGATTCCCCGAGGGAAACCGGTGCTGAAATCTGACGCGTTGCGAAGAAAAGGACGTCAAGAACATTCACTTGTGGCCTGCCATCAAAAATTCGACGTCAGGAACCAAGCACGTCTGCTTGCAAGGAGACAGTTGGCTCGTACAGCACAGAAAGCGACATTCACCAAGTACCTGTTTCGAATGTGCCTGCAATTCCTGACGTCCGCAAGTGTGGTCTTCCCAGCGCTTACTGGGCTCTACATCTAATTGCTGGAGCCGACCACGCCACGGTATTTACAGTGTGCGCACTAGATGGTGACAAGTTGACCTTTGACAAGTATGAGCTAATGACACCAAATGGAAACAAACTTCAAGCGACAGCTTTTGTGCAAGCCACAAAAATAAAGACCCTTGACATTACCGACATCGAAATGGCAGAAGAGTTGTTTCGCGACGTCGACTCCATGATACCATGCAGAGGGTTTGGTAAAACTGGTGAATTTGGAGTAAATTTAAAGTACAAGGAGAAGACTTTTGATGACAGAACATTCAGCCCATCTTGCCATGGGGTTGCTCAAACACCAGAAAAAGCCTGCCCATAATGCAAGCACCTCCGAAGACTGCTCCTGAATTGAGAGTCCTACAGGCGAAGAAAAGGCAAAAATGTGGCCCAGTCCCAAAAGCTTTCATACAGGCTTAAGCTGCGAACAGCGCAAGCGAAAAGGAGTCGCCTGAGTGTCCTTGCAGGCTAAATCACTCATCAAACAAATGAAAGAAAAGAATGCACAGAATTACTCTGCAGCATTTGAAGAAGCGGTGAAGGCCCTACCATTAAGCAACAGCAACAAGTCAAGGCGTGCCTTGCAGCAGCTAAAAGAAAATCCACAAAAGGAATGAAGTATAAAAAGTGAATGGGCTCTAGAGTGCCCAGTTATGTCCATGAGAAGCCCACGCCTCCATGAGCACATACGCAAAAACAACATCATGGCGTTGCCTTCTCGAATGTCACAACGTCGATATCTCAAGCGTTACAGGAGTGGGTTCGGCCTGAGCGAAAAAGTGTTTGCTGCTCTGGCGGAAAAAACAAAATCTATAGGCTTGTTCCAGCGCCATGGTGGGCTGTTAATTGATGAGATTAAGCTATCCGAACACTTCAGCTTGGGACCCGATGGCACAATCAAAGGTTTTGTGGACCTTGGGAAGTTCACACCAGAGAGTGAGCGCTCCATAGCATGTGACCATGACCTTGTAGTATTGTTCGTGGCTTTTACAGGCACGTGGCACCAGATTATTGAGGTGTTCGCATCATGCAGCAATGTGAAGTCCGAGACGTTAGGCAAAATAATCCTAGAAGCAGTAGTCATGTGCGAAAACGCCGGTCTGCACGTAGACTTTATCACCACTGATGGAGCTTCGTAGAACAGAAGCATGTGGCACTCATTCGGCATACACGGCAGGAAAGGAAACACAGTCTGTAGAAGGCAGCACCCTACAGACCCAGAACGTTTTCTGCACTTCATCTCAGACTTCCCACACCTTCTTAAATGTGTGAGGAACACTTTTGTTCGAACGGGCATGAAACTGCCAGAAGGCCATGCCAGTGTTGATGCTATTGACTGTGCCCAGAAGCTTGATGAACAGCATGACACGACTCTCAAAGCCATGCCTCATATTAGCAAATCGGTCGTGCATCCCAATGGGTTTGAGAAAATGAGGATAAATTATGCAGCGCGGCTTTACAGTGACGAAGTCCTCGGAGGCCTTTTCTTGTACAATGCAACCATCGAAGAAAAGCATGGGAGCACAGCGGTGACAGTCAGCTTTGTGGAAAGAATGAGAAGGCTCATTGAGGCCATGACTTCAAGGTGCAGCTCAGGTGCACTTAAGCCTGGAGGGACGCACGAGAAGTGCATTCAAAACTTTCTGACTTACCTGGAGGATTGGGAAACAGCTGCTGGCTCCAGACGTTTTCTAAGCCGCAGTACAGCTGAGGGGCTTCGTGTTACCTTATCAAGCACGCTACACCTTCTCCGCTACCTGACGATGAAGTTGAACTTCAGACATATGATGACATGCCGCTTGAGTCAAGAACCCTGGAGAGGCTGCTTGGTATCGTCCGACAAAATGTCTGGATGCAATGATCATCCGACTGCCTCCGCGTTCTTAATCTCGGTCAACACTTCGAGCTTCCAGAATTTGGCAAAACCATCGAAGGGAAGCAATGTGTCCTCTGCACTACTGAGAAGCCTGCTGGGAGCTGACAACGGAAAGGACCTCACTCCTCAGAGGAAGTTAGACGAGCTTCTTGACGTAGGAAACCTTGCTGAAGCACATGAAGTGCTCAATGAATACGGCCACGGCACTGAGCATGCAGATATGGTCGTGCAAAGCAGCGATGCCAGACTCATATTCTACATGGCTGGATATGTGGCAAGAAAAAGCGTTGCAAGCACCAAATGTGCAGAGTGCAGCCAGCAGCTCCTACAAGGCAAGAACGATCTATCTCCAGCTGCAGCATCCCTCACGGCTGCTGTTGACCGAGGCTCCGCCTGCTGTACCCATCAGCCAAGCTCAATGAACTCGTGACCACTCTCGAGAACACTTTTACCCACTGCTTCAGTGTGATAGAAGTCAAACCTGACAGCATCATAGACTTGGTTTCCTTCTTGCAGCTAAGAAAGCTTACACTTGTTGGCTGCCCTGACCACAGCATGTCCCTCACAAACAAAATTATCAAGTTCTATGTTCTTAGTAGGCTCCACTTTCATGTCAAAGCTCAGAACAGCAAGCGAAACGCTAAGCAGGAAAGAATAAAATCTCTGAAGCTTAGACGTGTGCCCTGAGTCTGATATTGTAACCTTAAGCTCTATTGTTTTTTTGTTTTTTTGCCGAGTGGAAGTGATTGTATGCCTCTCATTACTTAGTGCCAAGCAATGCGCTGTCTGTGTGCAATGTTTCTAGCTACTCACGAGCGTATGTAAATGTGCATATTTTTTCATTATTTTACCCTGTATTCTATGATGTGCAATAGATATTACTAATAATATGATGTGCAATAAATATTTGTTTTATTTTCCTCCCCCAGAACTTGGGTGATATTTTTTTAAAGAAAGCCGTCGCCTTGCACTCGAAAACACTGCAGGGATAGTGAACGAAAGCTTTTAGTTACGCAGGTTCACCGTCACAGAAGTCTCGCAGCGGCAGCCAATTTCTTTTATTGCTTGAAATGGCGTTCTATCAGTCATCGTCACAGCGAGTTATCTGAATCGCCAGTTTATCTGAATCATGCATCTTTAAAAGGTCCGCACGCTCAAGGCGCAGCGCGCGTAACTAGCATCACCATTCCGCCGACAGCGCCACCGCCGCGCTGCTCGAAACGGAGGAGCGACTCCGAGCTCCCGTAGGCGTCACCTTCCAATTCTAGCCACCATAAAACAACCTTCAGCATGGAGGAAGGAAGGTGACCTTCAGTACAGTGTCTAGAAATATACTCTCCTTAGTGCCTAGAATATACCAGTATATTCTAGGCACTATACCTTCAGGCATCTTTGCCAACGTTGGTGATTAAAACGCCATAGGAAAAAATTGGCTAAGCCAAATATAGTAAAATAAAATAAAACATAAATATAACTTCAGAAAAAATTTAAAGAGGAAAAAAAAAGAAAAACATTTGTCCCTTCCAATGCGCTCTTGTTTGGCGCATCACAGCCGCCGCGGCGCGCGCTCGCTCGACCAGTTCGGAAACGCCATGCCCTCCAAGACAGCGGGCGCTTGCTTGCCATATCGGAGGCTTTGGAGCGCAGGTGTGTAAGGCTGACCTAGGCGAACATCAATCATCATCTGAAAGTTAAAACCACGGAGGAAGGAACAACTCATGGTGCGAAAGAAGGCAGCAACATGACACCCCATTGGGCATTCACTACATGCTGGTAGACTTTCTCGATTGCACCAAGCACGGAGGACGCAAACGGCCCCGATTTCTCGCGCATGCGCAACACAAAGGCTACTCTTTGGTGCGCAACATTGTGCATCAATTTTTTGCTAGTAACATTGTGGGCACTGGGAGATTAGAGTGTATTAGAGTATTTTATAAGTGTACTAGGATAACTCCCACTTAAGGCGAAAACCTCTATAGGGAGTTATAGAATACCGTTTGCAAGCGCTGCGGGCGCCATAAGTTTTTTCGAATAGCGTTTGCCCCATATTCTAGTACACTATACCTAGAATTGAAGGTCTCGTGTTCACATGTGCTCGAGATGGTCGGCTACATTTGCTGTCTACACACAGTTGTGCTAATAGGTGCGTACGGCTCTAGTTTCGCCGCGCGCGTGCAGCGCCGTTTCCTCCCTGGCAGCCTTTTCTCCAATTCATTGCCGCACATGGGGCGTGCTCGTCCGCAGATTCACTTGGAGTACGCTGCTTGCTGCTTCGCCGTGATGAAAACTAGCGCGCCTAAGAGGAAAAGATTGGGCTCTAAATATTGTTGTGTAGTTGGGTGCCACAACAGCGTCGCAAACACGAAGGGAAAAGAGCCCATCGTCAGGTTCTATTCGTTTCCCGGCAAGTGGTACGAGACAGACCGCCGAGAAGCCTGGATTAAGGCTGTGCGGCGGAAAAACTGAGTGACCGTTTCTTTGTCTTTCTCCTGTCATTCAGTAGCTGAACTGCACTAAATTACCTTGCTTTCTAATAGCTCTGATGGCTCCCCGTGGCTCCCGCAAAAAACACACGAACATGCAGCAGGCACTTCGTGAACGATGCGAAGAGCGAGAGCCAGGCCAACCCAGCCTACCTGCCGACTCTGTTTCCGGATGTTTACAAAAAGCGGTGGGTAAGCGGGTGAGAGACACAAAGGTAAGATGAAGGGTAGAATCAGCCAGATTTCGCACTGACTTATACTCGCCCTGCTTTTACAGCAGGTGGGCAAAGCGGAGTCGATCAGCTGCTAGAAATTTGACGTCGCCTCATCCGCCCGAGGAATCCTCACCCATGGACGTGCTGTCGAACGCGTCGGAGGCCGACTGCTACCAGACGCGATTCGCAATCAAAGCCTTGGAGCAGGGCTCGCTGCTCTTCCACGGAGGTAGAAGTCGACGCTCAGCAGTTCACATTGACTTGCGTCGCGGTTAGTTGTCTTACAACGTGCAGATCGCAGGCTAGTGACCGGTGGCATGTAGCTCACCATGTATAATTGTTTTTCTTCGAACTACGCAGGAAACGCAGACAGATCCTGTGTGCTGCAAGGGTCCTTTGCAGCTCATGCTGTCTGCAACCGATGCTTGTATTATCGTCCTGCTTGTATTATCTCCTCCACCGCGAACACATGTTTCACGAGTAGCTCTCCCTTCGTCAGATTCGCCTCCCTAAAAAATAGCTCACAGTTTTCGAGAGGAAGGAAGCCGCAATAGAACGCCAACGTGTTACTCGCCATTGAAAATCAGCAGCGGCAGCTCGGTATGCCTGCGGCCAACTAGGGCGGTTCTCCGCCGCGCGCAGCGCTGCTAGTATCGCTCCGGCTAGTATCGCCCCCTGTCACCTTTATTATTCATGATGTACCTACAAGGATTAGAGGCAAAATTAGAGGGAAGTGGACTGGGCTTCACCTCTCTTTAGTCAAACAAGGAAAACTTATTGATCAGGCACTACCAGCATTAATGTACGCAGATGATATAGTGCTAATGGCCAACAACAAGGAAGATTTGCAGAGATTGATGGACATCTGCGGTAATGAGGGAGATAGGTTAGATTTCAGCTTCAGTGAGGAAAAATGAGCAGTCATGGTTTTCAATGACAACGAAGGTAGTGAGCTTAGATACAGGAGGTCACGCTAGAGATACAGATAAATACAAATATATGGGCGTATGGATAAACAATGGGACCGAGTATCTGAGGGAACACGAAATATACGTGACGACTAAAGGTAACAGGAATGCAGCAGTGATGAAAAATAGGGCACTGTGGAATTACAATAGGTATGAGTTGTGAGAGGAATATGGAAAGGGGTCATGGTTTCTGGGCTGACGTTCGGCAATGGCGGTCTTGTGCATGAGATCAGAGAGTTCAAGCAAGATTAGAAATTAAGCAACGTGGAATAGGTAGGCTTGCTTTAGGAGCTCACGGGAATACACCAAATCAGGGAGTACAAGGTGATATGGGATGGACATCATTTCACCCTATAGTTCAGGATGATGGCGCAGAGTTTTTCAAAGCACTGGGGTTTAGGGACCGGGAGGGCAAAATAAACTTTAAGAAGCGGGGTAACTTCACTAGAAGGAGGTTATCTGATTGGTGGCCTAAAGTCAAGGCGCAGAGTGAAAATTAAACTCTTCACTGCAAAGTACTAATCCTCAAACTCTTTTTAAGGAAAAAAATAAATATAGTTTTTGGTTCATTAGATATTCGGCTTGGTGGCGCTAGCCACCGCCCGATCTAAAGGGTACAGCCATATCCATCCATCCATCCATCGCGCGCCACCTGGCCCAGCGATACGCCCCTATAGAGGCGGAAACAGAAGCTGATTTGCTTTAGTGCAACGAGAATACACCGGGCTGACGCCAGCACAGTATCGACAGCAGCCGGTGGGGAGGCCGGCTCGCTTTTGCCGCAGTGGCGAAAGCCTCAATGGCTTCGAGCGGTGCGAAACAACGTGTTAACAATGCATTTCATACGACTTATTTTAAAACAACAAAAGACAACCCACACAGAAGACTGGACAACACGAGCGCTGTCTTCTCTGTGTTTAGTCTTTGCGGCCGTTTCAAAGAGAACCCAAACTAACTAGCCAACTCTCGCTTTTGCTGCAGTTTATGCAACTACGGGCCGCTCCAATGAGGGCATATTAAGCATTTTTTTTCTGTGCGCAAAAAGAAAAAAAGGAGGGGGGGGGGGGGGGGCTAAGGCAATGTTTGACCCTGGCGCGTGAACGACTGGTTTAAAAATTTAGTCAGAAAGTTGCACTAGTTCGCAGGAATCGATCGAGACGTGAGGACATGCGTTCGCAGAGGTACGTAGTCTGTTTCTCTGAGGACCGTGTTTGCGCAGCTCACGTTCTTTCACATAAAGACCCAGACCTTGGTCGCTAATGCAACGTGAAAGCGGCCAAGCATCATTCATAAAATGCAACGGATGCGGTAGCCGTGAAAGCAACATATATTCGCTTCAAGACGCTGATCGCGGCACAAGTTCGCTTACCTTCTGACGACCAGTAGGCAAAGTGTCGCACATCAAATATTGACGCTCGATGTTCCGGATAGTGCAAAATATGACAGCCACGTATGTATCCATATCATATTCACAATATATGTAGAACAGCGCTGAGCTTCGGACGTTCAACGCACACCTCACAGCCAAAAAAAAGGTAACTGGAAGTCGCCATGACACCTATTGCAGGTGGCGCTTCGCGAAATCCAGAACCGAAATCGTGATTTTATAAGCACCTTTGATTGACCTGTCATTGGCGGGCGCCAACCGTACATGCACAAAAGAAAACTTTCCTATGTGGGAAGAATTTCTTACTGTAAAGCATTTGGCTAAGCTTAAGGCGTTGACGTAAGAGATCTAAGTCTCAAAATTTTTCACCCTATCTGAGGCTTTGTAACATTTTGATCTGTAGAAACCGGCCATAAACAAATAAATGAAATATCGTTGGAATATTCGACATCAGGCTGACTGTTGGGCAGTGGCTATTCGGCGCGAAGTTCAAAAGTTTGCTCTTGAACTTTTTTCTCCATTCTATTAATCAACTTGTGATTGCAAATACAGATAAAAAGCTCCACTGAGATAATTTTCCCACTATATTGAAAAATTGTGACAATTAAAACAATACAAACTACCACGCTCAGCAAATAGCTCTAGCTTTTTGTGCTGTGTCACAGAGGTAGATTTCAAAGCTTTGTTGAGAAAAATGCATGTAGTAAAAGAATGAGTCTTGTCCTTGTCTCTTAGGAGATCTTGGCTCATACCCACATGGGGGATTTGCCACACTGTACCTCATAATAAATCATTTTTACAACGCTTGCTAAAAATAATAAAGAGAAATTAGATAGGAACTATAATAATGTTCCTTTGAAAAAAGTGGAAAAATTGCCGAAGAATGCGATAAACCAGAATATATAAAACAAATTAACAAAGAATGAGGATGGGGGAGAAAGACTTGGATATATCTAGCAGTACCACTAGCAGCGTATCCTTCCGGTTGCCTGAATGAATTTATGTAGCGCTGACAGAATAGCACTGTGGCCCACACCCAACTGACTGGCTCCAAACGATAATAGGGTGGATGTATTGACTGGCAATCCGAGCATACCAATCGGTCTTTCAAGAATTATTCGGCACAGTGAGGCGAAGCGGCGGCATGTGAGAAGAAAGTGATCTATTGTTTCCAGTTCATTGCAAACTACACATAGGTTAGTTAATGAAAATTCTGATTTGTTGAGATAAAATTTAACAGAGGAACTCTACAGCGAAAGCTTGTGAGGGTCACCTCACATTGACGGGAAAGGCATTTTGCGGTGTTCCATGTGAATTGCAAGTGCCGAAATTCTTCAGATTGTAGAAGCGACGTTTCGTTCAGTTTTAAGATTAACAGGCGTTTGAATCGTTCGGCAGAAATAAAAGGAAACTGTGAGCTACTAGCGCCACCGGGAAATTTAAAGATGCTGAAGCGAGCGAATCAGCAATTCATTTAGTTCAATTCCAGCATGCCCGGGGACCCAAATAAACCGAACTTCTGATAGGCTATGCGGTACGAGAGACCAAATATCCTGAGAAGAGGAGACTTCTTTGCGGACGTTAGATGTGTACATACAGACAAAGCATCCGAAATAATAATAGCTTTTTATTGCTGTTGATTTAGGTTCCCAAAGAGCCAATGTAATAGCCAGAAATTCTGCGAGATAAATTGGTGTGAAGTCAGGCAATCGGAGTGCAAAAGACCAATTAAGCTGATGAGAAAAAATACCTACTCCAGCCTTCTGACAGATTTTGCGTTGCGTCCGTCGAAATTACTACGTATTTAGGAAAATGACTGAGATGGTCTTGAAGGAGGCCCTCTAGAACAAGCTTTGGAAGTAACTTGGCATTTTTCGGAAAAATATCATCGAAAATTAAGTCAACTGGCACCGAGCATTGGGTTTGGGGAGTTAAATGCCGGAGGGAAACGCGAAGATTTGATAACAGACCCTCGAGGAAAATGACTTGGGGTCTTTGATAACGACACCACGGACGCTGAAAGAAAGAAACTGGATGTTTGATGAAAATTGTCTGTGAACAGAAGAGGTGCGCATCGTAAAGTTTTAAAAATGTTTGCACAGTAAGCTGTCGAAATCTAGCATCAAGTGGAATGATTCTAGCTTCCAAATAAAGCACGCTATTCGCGACACACCTAGGTAGCTGAGACACAGCCGCAGAGCTTGCCTTTCAAGCAATATAAGAGGTCTTAATTTGCACTCAGCACTTCCAGAAAACAGAACGCAGCCAAACTCCAGAATTGGGCGTACGTAAAGTTTGTATATCATGAGTAATGTATCCTTGCGCATCATTGAATTCTTATTGCGAAACCGGCGGAGCAATCCTACGGCGCTTTCTGCTTTACGGTGTTTGATTCTGTTTGTTGCTGCCAATTTGAATTGTCCACGTAAACAATACCAAGATATTTTAGCGCTGTTACTTGTGGAATCGGATCATTTCGATAATGCAGTGAAGAAATACGGGAACGGATAGAGGGAATACAAGCAGAGCACATTTGCTAACATTAAGTGAAAAAGACAGCCCGCCAAGCCATACATCAAGCTCACTCAAATATGACTGTAAGATTTGATACAAACTATTGATATCTCGGGATGACGAGAAAAAAGCAATATCATCGGCGTAGACGTAAAGAGGAACATTTTTATGAACGGGAATAGATGATAATAATATATTAAATAAAAGAGGTGACAGGGCTGATCCTTGCGGAACACCTCTTGTTTGCTTATATGAGGCAAAAGTAATTCCCTCGTGGCACAAAAGAATTGTCTCTCAAAGAGAAACTCCTGACCCAAGATATAATGTACTTGGGAACCTCACAGTCCACTAATCTTGAATTAATGTACTGTATTCCACACTATCGTAGGCTTTCGCGATATCTAACGTGACTAATGCAGAAAGCTCACCAGGTACTTTAGCAAGGCGAATTCGGCTTTCCAAATCAACATGAGCCGACCATGTAGAGTACCCCTGTCTAATCCTAATTGCCTTGGTGAAAGAATGTCCTGACGAGCGATGAATTCACTGAGCCTTCTATGAAGAATTCTTTCAATTATTTGAACTAGGTTGAAGTAAGCGAAATTGGCCGAATGTTATCCAGGACATATCCGAGGCTTGGATTTTTTCGCAGCAACACAACTTTAGCAATTTTCCATGCGCATGGAATCCATGTGTGCTGTAAGGAGCGTTAACAATATTCAAAAGCTCCTCGGGATGGGAATTAAATATCAATTTATCATAGAGTTTGTAATCTGATCTGGACCGGGAGCTGCTTGCTTAACAGTTAGTATGACATCAGCCAGTTCAGCCATAGTGACTTCGCGAAAGTCCGATGTTGCGCTTTTGAATGTCACAGGTCTCAAGCATATGACGAAGCGAAACGCCGCTTCAAGTCCTTTCGCGATGCCCTCTAACAAATCTGTTTCTCTTTAGGAGACAGGCACTACTGAATGCGAATATGCTGGTACCTTCGTCGATTTTTTGTTCCGTAGAAACCTGTACAGGGCAGATCTTTTATCAGGTTTGATAAACGCGAATGTAAGTCAGAAATTGTGTTTATCTTTAGCTATTGCAACTGTACGTTTAAACAGCACTGCGTGGAATTTATAGTCAACCCAATTTTTCAGAGTATGGTTGTGGCGTGAACGTTTCCAAGCAGCCTTACGTCGCCTATACGCAAGCGTACAATCTTCATTCCACCAAGCTGAATTTGACGGTGTGCTGCCGTACTTAACAGTAAACTCTGCCGGCTGGACAGAGTCACTTAGACACTCTACGACTGAAGCAGCTCTTTGCTGTCCGACGCGTCCTCTCAATGACGAGAGCGCGGGAGTTTTAAAACAGTTTTATAAAATTTTATAGTTGGTGAACCGTTTGTGGCCGGATAGCAGAGGTAAGTTGTGGTAGCATTATTTCATAGGTAATTGGTACATGATCACTACTCGTCCCATTATCAAACGTTTCCCGCGATGAAATCATAAACTGGCCACATGAAAATGTTAGGTCTAATGTTGATGACTTATCCCGCGTAGAAAGGTAACTTGTCCAGAGTTATGACAGCGAAAATTATTATCCTGCAACCAATTCCACAATCTTTTGCCACAACCATCTGTTTTAAGCCCCCAAGGAAGTGTGATGCGAGTTAAAATCCCAAGCCAATAAAATTGAGTTGACGAAGAATTCTCGATAACACAATCTAGGTGATCTGTGCGTCTTACTCCATTCGGAAAGTACGCATTAATCACTGTAATCCTGTTGGAGTCAGGTAACAAACAATCTATTCCTAACAATTCACAATCCGGACAAATATGTTCAAAGTTACAGTAACATGATGAAATATTTGGAAGATAATTAGAACCAATCATCCACCTCCTCTACCCTGGCCGATCCAGTCTAAAAGTTGGAAAATATTTTAGAGTAAATGTTTGGTTTACTGAATGCCAAGACTCTTGAAGTAAAATTATATTCGGATTTGTTTGCTGTATGAGATAAATAAGATCTATGTAAGCCGAAGATACGGAGCGACAATTTATTTATTTATTTATTTATTTAAAATTCCTTACAGTCCCTTTACAGGGCATTGAGTAAGGGGGGGTAATTGGTGAAGTTTTCCAGATCACACAAAATCAATTCACGCGTTACAGAGCATATCAGCACAATGAAAATATGACGCGGTTTGCAATATAAGTTGAAGTTAACAGGCGATAACAAGAAAAAAAAAAAAAGAAAAAAGAAAAGGCGATTTCATAGTGCACACACGACAGTGGGAACCGAATACAGTCTTATAGCATTTGAAGGCGACATCACCAAAGATAGCCAGCTGGCTTTACCTGAATTCCACTGAAGAACTTTACAGGCGCTATGATGGACTTAATATAGTTGACTCTACTGCAGAACGGAAAACGTCCTGCTCATTGTTGGTATCAGTAATAACTTTTTTTGGTTGTGACATTCGCAAACTGTTTGGAGGACAATGGAGCATTGCGTCGTTTATGAGTGATATTACCAAGCCTCATGTCACCAACCGGCCCACTGGGCCCCACAGGGGTCGGCGACTGAGTGCTGACGAGCGTTCAGGGGGAACATCTTCTGGACGCTGATATTTTTGTTCATTGTCGAGGTGCTCAGCTTCACCCTGGACCGTGACAGTGTGTGCAGCGAAGGAGGGGAATAAGGCTGTTTAACCTGGCGGCGAGCATCTCGGTCAGACCTTCAGCAAAGGTGTTGAAAAAAGCCTTCCATAATCATCGGCATGGCCTTATCATATCGCTGCCGACACTGCGGAAGCGACCGTCGCTTCAATTGACCCACACTGGCGTGACGTAGCAGCAGCGTACCCACTTCGCGCTCTTTAATGAAGGAAGTTGCCTCAGGACCGAGAACCAACGGCGTTTCTCCATTATATCTAGAATTTGTGTTTCACGTCTCGAGAAGGGCAGCTATTGTCCGTGGCTGTGGGTGCTCCATCACAAAGGCAACACCTGCAGTTGTCGTACCTGACAGTTTGATGCGGCGTGTGCCCCACCGCGATTCGCACATCTCAATGAGGATCTGCAAGCATTAGCACTATGTCCAAATCCGCCAGCAGTTACGGCATTGCAGTGGGCGAGGTGTCAATGCCTCTACACGGAATAGATAAGGCCAGGCCTTCAGCTCAGAGGGGCGTGTGAGACCAGCAAAGGTAACGATGACGCTTCAGTTGGGACTCGCGTATCACCTACAGGTCTGGTGCATCTGTAGACAGATGTCACGCCAGCCGGAGAGACCATCTTTAAGAATGCTTCAGGACTAATGTTAGTTGGAAACACACGAACAATGCCCTTCACGCAGCAAGATGAGGGGGATAAAAGCGCGAACAGCAATTGAATCGCAATCTCGTGACGGCCAGTAAGTCTGTTAAGCATTGAATATTCGAAGACCTGCAAGTATGCCAGTCTTGCTGAAACGCCTCACCTCCGAGATGTCCAGAAAATGATCGCTTATGTTGCGAAGTTCTTCTTGGAACACCTCCGTTTCACGTCAACCGAATGTTCCACCATCAGTGGGCACAAGCGCGACAGGCAAACTGCTTACGCCGTTCTTGAAGAAACACTCCAGTGGTACCGATTCAGCAGGGCGACTGAATGAGTCACTGTCCCCATAGTAAGGCCCTTGTCGACCTCTTTCTTTATGCGAGCACACTGAATAGATCTTAACGTTGATTGTGCTACTCCTAGCCTTTTATGCAGTTGTCAACAAAAATGCTGCAGTGAGCGGGCATTAACTTTGTATGTTAAATAAGGTTTGAAGTTTAGATCACGACAGTATCCCGTGGTGCACCCGAAAAAAAAGAGTGAGAGACGGAGACTACTTCAAACAAAATGTTTATGATATTTTATCTCCTAAACAAAATGAACCACTTCTGGTTATGTATTTATTGTCAATAAGGCTTCTATTCTGGATGCAAAAACATCATAAACACTTTGTTTGAACTGGTCAGTGCATCCTTATTTGTTCCGTAGTTCAAATAATTTAAGCTAATAATATGCAGCAAGTGAAAGGGGAAATAATCTATTAGAGGACAGTTGCGACTTCAGTAATAAAGCACTGCTTTATTTTTGCACAATAAACACAGGTTCGCACAATTAGACTGAAACATTTAGAACACCAGCCTCAAAGGATTCTTACACAATAGAATGGAGTGCACGTACATGCTGGGTGTCTGCGCTTGTGCAATTTGGAGAATTCGCAGCATGGGCACCTGCACAAATAAAGGCTATCTTTTCACACACTAAAATGTAGGTAAAACCTTATTGCATTCATTCTCATAAACATGAATCACAAGAACTGTTCATTAGTTTAATGTAGGGTTGAAAGGTAGCAGGGTATGTACTGGTTTCAGTAGCCCAAATACAAGAGGCTTTCAAGGTGCTACTGAAGGTTTCTTAAGGATATAAAGCACCATCCACAGTAAAAATCTTTTTTGCAATAACCACGCTTCCAAACCAACATGGTTATTTACAAATTAAGAATACAAAATTGGTATTTGGCTCACACACAGCGCTTTATTAAAGCTTTGGCTGCATAGAAACGCTGGATACTGTTTGAGCTAAAAGATGTGTGATTTTACCTTGTGAGCTACTTTCATGACAGAGTTTAATGTGGAAGAGTAAAAAATAACAGAACTGGTTGAGGTAAAGTCAAATAACCCCGGGAAAAGTTGTAAGTGGACCAGGTGAAGAGATGAAACTAATAGCAGGAGAAAAACAAGGTTAAACACTGAGCGTGAGCCGTCACAGGAGCACGGCCTGTGCTCTCAAGGTAACCTGACAAACATTTACATATACACAACAGCTGCTCTAGTCCATATCAGAAATTATATGCCATAAAGTTGAAGATTTTTCTGAGAACGAAAACAAATGCAGGAAGTTGAAGGGCCGTGCAAAACTACTGTGCAATTTCAACTGTTTTCAAAGGCTCCAGGCATTTGTACACCCTGAGGCAACCACAAGCAGGTTTCAGTCATTAACATATGATATGGTTAATAGACAGCCACATAAATGCATTTTGTATCAACCTACATAATGGTATTCATGCAATATGCAAGGAGACTTAATGTGGTAAAAATTAATGGTGCTCTTACGCTGCCTATAAGTCAATAAGAGGGACAATGCATCGTACGAGCCAAAGTTAAACCAAAGGCCTAGGCAGAATAAAGAATATGAAGTTTTTGTGAAGTTTTCTCAAGTATAACTGAGTAAACAGCTGTGATTTCCTTCTTACTTTACAGAGATCGGTTTTTATTTACTCTAATGATATAGCCCTACAGCATTAGTTGATGGGGCTGGACACTACACATACATTGCACATACATGCATACATGAAGCAAGGAACTCAGCAGTCAGTAGGGTTCTTACATACCAGATGGCACTACAAAAGAGGGTGGATGAAGTGGGTCACGCACAAATTTTCTGAGCAGCGACACTGGCCACCTCAGCAGATTTTCTAGTCTCTACACTTTAGAAAAATCCCAACCAACATTTGCGAAGGACCTGCTTGCCCATCAGTGTTTTACCCCACAAGTGCACGCCTCTCTTCACAAACACCTAACAGAAAATGAGGTCATCAACAGGAGTAAAATTCAAATTGGAGTTCATCCCATTTAAAAAACAAATTGCGTGCCATATTCTCTACATGCTATCTGAATTCCTGTTCCTACTGCAGAGGAAGTATTACACTCTATTACATTAGCTGGGTCTGCTCAAAGCGTCCCCCACATTTGACACACACAGAAATGACCCTGACACACATGTTGGAGCAGAGGGAGGCGCAAGTGTTGAACAGGCGGCTAAGGCCAGTGGGGCCCTCAACTGAGGCTCCCCCCCCCCCCCCACCTGCCATAAGTCACTCATACTGCAATCAAGTTTATCTGTTCTGTACAGTTTTCTCACACATAATTGGTCAAGCCACTTCTCGTCAAGTGGTCAACTCATATTTAGACATGGTACTTCTATCTAGTTCCAAGTTGAAGCTTGTGACCCATGAGAAGTTAATATATTATTAACTTTTCCTGTGACTTGACGTCTGAGCACTCTTACAGTGGGCTATACGAAAAGTGCATTCAATGTGAATAAAGTGTTTTCTTTTTGACACCCTTTGGCAGTTCAGGTGCCTCTATCTTTTTTATGTTGGACAAGCCTTCTTGGATGCCTTCAGTCTAGTCGGCGCTAAGACCGTACACCAACTTGGAAGCATATACTGGCTTGATAAAATATTTGAAACAAAAACAAATGAAAAATGGTAAGGATTGACATACTGTTGCCACAGTTCCCTTCAGACCACATGGCAGAATGCTGCTTTTGCAGTAAATGAGTAGAGAGACCGGTGCATTGTTGAAATTTACTATGGTTTTTTTATTGCCTCATCCATTCGAATGAATCTTGTTTGCACTACAGAAAAAATTGCAGAATGGAGGGCCGAGGTCATGCCTATTATCTTCCGATGGGGTGCTGCGGTGTAATTAAAAAATAAAAAAAAAGAGGGGGGATTTTGAGAGCCCGGTACAACTGTAACATTCAATGAAACTGCAAGATGCAAAAACAAAACTTAGGAGAAAGCTCTATTAAGGCATCTTTATTCTAAGATAAAGTAGGCATAATAACGACACATACAGCTTTCTTAATCTATGAAAATTTGCCCAGAGTAGTGTCTACTCACTCCTTCCTGTCACCTTGTATAACAACAATCTCGCCACACAGGGGCACACAGACTTTATCCTGTATGTTCTTTCATGGTATTACTGTGAATGTGCTTTAGTCATCAACTACATCACTCATGTGAAGAAGTGATAATGAGCACACTCTTTTTATAAACAATAAAAAAACGACTAGTAAATACAGACCAATAATTTAAAAGTAAAAGGTGCTGATAAAGTTTTTCCTTGTTACATTCAGCTAACATGACCTCGGAAGCTCTTTGCACATTGCGATCACAGAAGGGCGTATGAGAGTTAAAGGTATTTGTTTTACCGCACATACACTTGAAAGAGATGATTATGCACCTTCATAACATAAATGGTGAGACTCAAAGACTTTGGCGACGGTTTTGGTCTTTGAATATACTCGTGAAACAATAATAAGATTTTTGGTGCACTACAGTGTAGAAAGACATAATGGTCCGAGCACAATTGGCGACAATGAGCGCTGAATTTTCTACAATGTTTATTGGCAAATAGCACGTACATTGATACCGTTGTGAGAAGACTGAGCACCTAGTTTACCCCACATAGGTAAGAGTCACAATGCAATGCGCACATCATCAATGAAGTAACTTTGTCAGCCGTCGTAACCTGTGCTCCTTCCCGTGGACCGAAGTTTGCTGTGGCACTCAGGGAGTCAAGGCCAGCACAGCTTGATAGTGCACGTTGTCTTTCAGAAGGTGTAAACATTCTTAACAGCTGCAAGAACTTTAAACCCGACCCAACCGTTTTATGAGCGGTTTCTTTTCTAAGCGACCACTTTATCCAAATTCTCCTGGCCGATAAGGAAGGTAGTTTTACGGTTTTACTGAGAAAAAAAATATTTGAATCAAAGTCAAGAAAAGCGATTTCTGGAATCCATTCTCACTCCGATGTTTCATTGAGTAAACAGAAGTCTAATGCAAAAAGACTGTGTGATAAGCTCAACCTTACGAATTCGGTTAAGGCAATGATAAGAGCAAAAACAATTTTTAAATTTTTTTAGCACAAAAATGCACAAGGTCAACGTACCTTTTTGGACCGTTGTCTCTGAATATGAATCAGCATAATTTCAAGCTTTTAGTGATGAATGACCCTTTTATTGTGACTAAATCTAACCAGGTTTTAAATGTCTTTGACACTTTCACTGACAAGTGCTATCTGGCTTTATCGATTGACATCAAAGATCTTTCTTATACTCTGCCTCATAACCTAATCCTTGAGTATGTTGAGCGTTCTACTCGGAAATACGGTTTCATCGCTTTCCAAAACTTTGCAGGGATTCCTGCGAGCACTTTCTTAAAAATTCCAAGGTTTTATTAGCAGTCTACGTATGTAATGTTTGAGGGGATCCCACACCTGGAGAAGCAAGGCGTATGCACTAGTTCCTGCATTGCTCGATTCTTAGAGACTCACTTCCTGCTTACCTCAATTGTGAAATCAATGACTCGATCACCAATAAAAATGTTTTAGAATATTCTAATATGTATGTAATGATTACATAATTGTTTTAATTTGTGACCGGGGCGACTTAGAACTACAAAGCAAAGTGCTATTTGATGTGTTTTTCAATGTGATGAGCCCATTTAGCCTAACCCATGAACTCCCAGTAAATGGCCAAATTAGATTTTCAGATATCCGTTTCGTTTTGCAGGTGTTAGCATCTGCTGGTGCTATAAACCATGCACTAACATACCACTACTGCCTTGAAGTCCGCCTTATTAATGAGCTACGTATTGCCACGTTGTGCCTCAGACACTCTGGGCAAACCTTGCCCACATTGTACTTCTGAAGCCTTTGAGCGTCAAGCTGAAAGGCTGACTGGTGCTGGCCATCTCGAGCTACTCCTCATTTCAGTTGCAGACAACCTGCTTGAGAAGGTACGCCACCACCCGCTAAGTTGAGACGCCATTGCACCGCGCAGGCAGAAGGTACAGATGTTAGCAAAGCGAGTTGTCCAAACAAGCATGCATATGCTGGGCTGTAGCAAGAATAGAGGAAACATTTATATAGCTGAAGCGTTTTTCAGAGAGAAGGGCTTTTAGGGCTTCATCGACTACCCGCTTAATCAGGCCTGGTCCAAGGCAACCAGTAAGCTCCTGAAGGCCTTCTCAGAAAGTTGCATTTCTAACGACCGATGTGGTATTGTGTTGGTCTATACTGAGTTCACTTCACTGGGACATGATGGACACTCGTACGTAAAATGTGTAAGTGTTCGCACCATTATGCTCCAGGGGCACTTGTCTCAGTACACTGCGCAGCGTAGCAGTGAGCGTCAGTAATTTGGGTCAATGCGTGATTCCAATCTCTGTGATTTAAGGATGTTAGCTCGACTGAATAGTTGCTTACAGATTCATCCCATGGCACTTCTGTCGCCCAGTATTTATTCGCATGAGGGGCAGCCTCCATGTCGATTCCTGGTACAGCAGTGTGTAGAGAGCACCGAAAGATGACGACTTCTTCCATAATATGACAGTTTAAGATTTTGGTGGCAAATCAATGACAAATGCCTCTACCCTCCACATAATTCAAGAAAAATTTAAGTCGTTCCATTAACGTAAAGAAAAGTACGTAATGTAAAGAAAAGTAATTCAGCACTTTAATCTACATTGGAAGCCTCTGGGAGTGTTCTCGAATCCCGGCAGCATAGCTCTTTATTATGTCACGCTGTCAGATATGAAAGGTATTTCTGGCCATTACATATTGCATAGCGATCAACTGCGCAGAGGACTTGCCTTTTGTGGCAAGGGAGCGCACTGCAGCTCGCTACGTCTGTCGATCGAGCAAGTAGTACAGACACCCCGGTGTTGACGAAATGGCTACGGGGCCGTGATTTGCGTGCTACGTTGTCTACAAGGGAGCTATACGATTCGCGGAGACAAAGCACGGTGTAAGAAAAAACTTTGCTCGAGCAAGGCCAGAGAACAGCAGCTAGGGCGCTAGCTTGAGACAGCAACACGCCAGCGCCACGGCCGCTGGATGAAAGAGCGCGTGCGCTTTTCCATTCAGCGGCCGTGACAGCGCCTACGAATCTAGGGACAAATGCACGAAATATCGTCTTTCTCTACTGTACCTAAGCAACACGACGCAAACGTCCCCACATTTCTCGCGCATGCACAAAACGAAGGCTACTCTTTAGTAGGCAACATTGTGCATCAATTTTTTTCTGGCAACATTGTGGGCATTGCCTAGATTTGAAGGTCTCGTATCGCCAGCGGTAAGTGGAAGATATAAATAGCTTACCGTTTCAACGCTGAAGGAGGTGTTTTTTCGTGGCTCAGTGGCTAACGCCTCACACTCACAAATTAGGAGTCAGACGTTCGATTTCGAGCGCCGGAATCTTCTTCTGGATTATTTTTCTTTCTTGAGTTTTTGCATATATAGATACATCTACATATACGGTGAATGACGCCAACGCCGGCGGCAATATCCAGCCGAGAGTGTCCATATAATTGCTACCACAATAAAATAAATTTCCGCAAAGCTAGAATTTCCCCGGTGTCTTCGAATGCTAATGTTCCTGGAAGGGGCCTTTATCCCCACATCACGAAATACTTCACCAGTCCTGACAAAAAGTGTTCCCTTTTGTTTTAAATAGCTGGTACAGAATATGGTTAAAATACATTGGCACTCGGTCAACGTTGAGGCTTAGCTGAGTGGTCAAGACACTCGCCCTTGAACTGATATGCACCAGGTGCGACACCCGACCCCGCTAACATATCTTTCTTTCACTATTTTTTACAGAGGTCTCGCTCGCTAGATTTCGTGCCGATCGGTTATGCCCCGGCGATCTGCGATGACAGCGCAGCTCTGGCCGACTGGCTTGCCCTGTGTCATCTCCTGACGCCGACAAGAGCTCTCACTGAGTGGTGCCCCACCCACGGACTACTGCGACCGTGTCCATCTTTCCTATCTTCTCCTTACTTCCGTATGTGGCTGTCCCTGCACTCTCTCTCCTCGTGCTCCTCTAGTATTCGAGTTATTATACATATTCTCATTTCGAAATGATATCTCCAAGATGTGCTAGTTGCTCATGCTGCAGACGGACAATTACGTAGCTCTGCAACAAGCTTCCTTGAATGTCCTCAGGGTAACGAATGTGTGTGATAATGAGCACACTTAGACGGCAAAGGCACTTATACTTTGATTAAGAAAATGATCTCCTTTACTTCTTTCTTTTCGTTTCTGATTTGGTGAGCCTGCTTTTCTTGCCCCACGGAGTGTCTTGCCCACTTCCCCAGCACAGTGTAGCCAGCTAGTTAAGGACTGCGTGGCTAACCTCCCGGTCCTTCCGCTTCTTCCTTCCTCCGTTCCTTTCTCCCGAGCTTGCTTCCCCTGATCTGTAGGCTTTCCCGCAGTGTATGTCGAAAAGCAGTCAAAGTTTGACGTCACACCGTGCAACGAAGCTTCTACCAAGTCTCCCGAGCTGAAGGTTCCCCTGATGCGTTAGCTTTCGCGCAATGCATGTAAAAAAGCAGCTAAAAATGTTGAGGCCCTTATCACTCCTGATAAGGATCAACTTTTGTCTGACGTCACACAGTGCAACTAAGCTTATACCGTACGTTTATGGTAGCCTCCCGAGCTGAAGGTTCCCCTGATGCGTTGGCTCTCGTGCAATACATGTCAAAAAAGGAGCTGAAAATGTTGAGGCCCTTATCTTCCTGCTGAGGCTCAACGTTTGTCTGACGTCACACCGTTCAACGAACGTTATACTGTACGTTTACATTACTCACCCGAGCTGAAGCTTTCACTGATGCATTGGCTTTCCCGCAATGCATGTAAAAAAAAACAGACGAAAAAATTAAGGCTTTTATCACCCTTGATAAGGCTCTACTTTTGTGTGACGTCACACCGTGCAACGATGGATATACTGTACGCAAAGTCAATTTTTTTCATGCTTCCTGGTCAATGCGCGTAGTGCACTTTGTGTGTTTTGCATTAGACTAGCATTGCCAATTTATTGTATATTCACATAGCTATTTGTAACAAGAATTACTACTGCTTTGCAAATCGTGCACCGCGGACTGTGTTACTGGTCGCGTGTAAACTTTATGTTCAAACTCTGCACTGCACCACTCCTGCCTTGGCTGCCAAAGAGTGGCTGGCAGTATTGAATAAATAAATAAATCTAAATAGGTCGTGAAAGTTGGAACAAAAAAGAGGTCCAAAACCTATTGCGGCAGACATCAACAAATGCGTGACGATTGAAGCGCGACTAGGTGGGGAGCTAGGTACAAATATTGAAAACAAAATAATAATAAACGTTTAATTTCAATAGTTTTAGCTTTGTTAGAAAAAATTACAAAAACGCATAAAAAACTGAGACAGAAGTTGACCCTATTAGGGGTGATAAGGGCCTCAACATTTACATCAATTGTAGGAAAGCAAACACATCAGGGGAAGCTTGATCTCTGTAGGCTCTAATATAAACGCATGGTACATCCTTTGTTTTAAATGCGAACCTACCTACCTTCCTACCTTCCTGCCTGCCTGCCTGCCTGCCTGCCTGCCTGCCTGCCTGCCTGCCTGCCTGCTGCCTGCCTGCCTGCCTGCCTGCCTGCCTGCCTACCTACCTCATGTAGGTAGGCTGCCTGCCTGCCTGCCTACCTACCTCATGTAGGTAGGTAGGTAGGTTGACACCTGATGTCAACTCACCTTTGACATTGACGGCTGGTTTGTAGTTGGGCCAAGGCAGCTTGCATCCAGAGGTGTGGCACTCGAAATCTGGCAGGATTCTTTCAATCTGCAATAGCCCACAAACTATAAGTCACGAACTTATGGCGTTTCAGAGACAAAAAGGGTGCAAAGTAAAGCCCCAATATACGAACACAGTGACCGGCAAGTGGCCCCAACCACTCCCACTTAAAGTACTCCCTCACGCCCCCGAACGCATTCATAAGCTCATCGGACAAGGCATCCCCTCCTGTGTTGACCGTGGAAACACAGAAACCCTGGATCATTGACCTCCTGCTCCACTGTCCTGCTTTCAGCGGGGCAAGAAGCAATCTCCTGGCAGTCTACGCTAAGCTTGGCCTCCCAAAGACAACATCCAAGCATCTGATCTTCAATTGCTACTGGTGAAATGACGCTAATATGTCTTATTGACACTGGTCGACTTTACAAGACTCCGAGAGCACTTGTAATTTTTTTTTCTCTCTCTCTCTATTAGGGGCGAAGCTCCTTATACTGTAGGGACGTCATAGTCATAGTAGCCAGCTGCATTGCATTGCATGCCAATAAAAATGGTATCACAGCATATCCACGGAGCAAATGATGATGAGTGGGGCGAAGCGTCCGTTAGTCAGTCCGTTCGTGCTTCAGTGCGCCCATCCGTGCATCTGTCCACCTGTGCATTCATCCGCCCGTGCCTCGGTTCATGCATCCATACGCTTCGCTCCATTCTCATCATTCACCTCCTGAATATGCTGTGATTTTTTTAATCAAACTCCCTGACTTCTCTGCACTCTATTATTTTATTCCCATTTTCATTTCCAAGTGCCCCACTGCTGAGGTGTCGTTCTTAGTGTGAGACAGTTGCGGGATGCACAATCAAATTTCTTCCTTTTCCATACAAAAAAAAAACAACAACTACCCCCCCCCCCCCCCCCAACTCCTTCCCCATTGTGGCTTGTTCTTCAGCCAAAATATGCATCCTAAGGAAGCATGTTACCGGGCCCGAGTCAGCAGCAAGCTCTTACGTGGTCTCTGGCTTCTGTACTGGCCTTGTGAAGGTTTATGTATAGTTTTTCCACAACGAAGGAATTAGCTGCTGTGCACAACCAATATTATAGGCGCGATGAAACTGTCATGCATGTTTCTTTTAGAAATACCCGCATTTACTTACATGAAAGAACTCTAATCTGTTTTCGATGCTGGAGAATGATCGAATCTAAACAATATTCCAACATCGGTTAGACAAACATCAGCATAAGGCCTTCATCAGAGCTGTTTAAATTGTTATGTGTGCTCTGATAGTTTATTATTTCTTTGTCCTAACCTTTTAGCCGCCGCCGACGCGTGCTGTCACAACGCTGTGCATCACCACAAAACCGGGCCGATGCCGACGATCAAACCTCCGCACAGTAGTCCGCCTAGCTGACTGCTCAAAGTGTCCACGATAACCACCTCGTGAGATCTGCCCAGAGTGCAACGCAAAAATTGTTTTTACACAATATCACCGACAGCACAATATCTGCTTCTCACTGCAGCATTGTCTGATTTCAGTGAGTCTGAACAATTTATGCAATTTTAAGGTGCTAAAAGCAAAATAATAGTGTCACAAATAAGTGTAAGATGTATGATCTTCTACTCGCCCAAATGTACACCCCTCTGTAAGTGTGTGCCTTGCCTAGGTGCGGCCATTGTGACCCTTGTGATGAGTGCGTTAGTACACTCAAGTAAGCTCTTCCAAGTTATAGCATCTGTACCTTGTAGACCCACGTTAACCTTCAAATACTCTTACGCCAGGGATCGAATTTTCTTTATTAGGTAATACAGTGAAAGCCTGATCCACTGTAAAACCTGATCGTGAAACCACCCAGTTCAGTGGTAGCATTACGCCATAGTTGTGTAGATGGTATGTTTTCATTTCATCAGCGCTTCTCCACTTTGCGGGCTTTCGCGGATGGTGCTTGCCTTTGACAATCTATACTGCCCTCCTTACCTATACAGTGTTGTACTGCATTACACTATACACTAAATCAACACAAGGATGACAACGTCTACACGAAATATACAAATTATATTTACGCCTTCTCACCCAGTCTGATTCTCGGAGATAACCAGCTCTAAACTTGTCTGATGTGCTTTTTTGTTTTGTCTAACAACTACTGGCTTTCTATATAACTTTAAGAATTACATAGCTTTTACTGTTCATTATTTAACACATTGTATGTGGTGCAGCAGAGCCGTCGTCACTTTTATTTTTATTTATTTATTCATAATACCCTACTGGCCCCGAAGAGCATTGAGGCGGGGGGGGGGGGGGGGGTGTTACAGACAATTCACCATAAAGCATAAAAAATTTCCACCATAACACTTGTTTAACTATACTATACTATACATCATAACTGCCTTTGCTAGAAAGTTTCAGTAAGGAAGCTTGTAGCTGACGAGAGCACTTCCAATGGTTCAAAAATGTTGGCAAGTCAAGGTACTGCTATGAACGCGTGGCGATCAGTCACGCATTTAGTATTCAGTCTAGGTGCGTGCAATGAGAATGCCAGAGCTCATTTATTTTCAGCAGCGTCAAAAGTTGGTCAAATGGGATCCAAAAGATATTATCATATGTCATTATCTCGGCAAAATAGTTACTGCCTAAGCCACAGAAGAGAAGCTAATTCACATCGAAAGCCACTAGTTGCCTTGACAAGACATGCCTGCAGCAGTACGCCATACGCACGCGAAAGCATAGGCAAAATGTTATTTTTTTTAAATGTGATTGCTGCTAATTGCTAAATGTAGTGCTAGTGCGAGGAGAAATCTCGCACTAGCACTACAAGATCCATTACCTAGTATATATTTATGTATGGGGCGGCCAGTGACTGCTTGTGCAATAACAGCAGACAATATTTTCAGTCAAGAAACACGTCAGCAGACGCTGTGAGGAGGGAGGGAGGAGAGAGGGGGAGTGTAGGAGAGAAGAGAGAACATTGTGAGGAGGGAGGGGGAGTGTAGGAGAGAAGAAAGGGAGAGGGCACCCACACCCACAAGTGGAGTGTGGACGCCACCAGATCAAGCTCATAAGACGCTCCCAATCTAAAAGAAAAAATGGAGGGAGAGGAAATATTACAGCTTTTCTTTTAAGTATTGCATTTCTTCTTGTTTGTAACCTTCAACCATGTCATTTAACCACCTAACGAACTAGCCCAACAGTATTGTTAACAACCTGGCAGTCAATACCATATCCATTTCTAATGCAGCCACGCTGAGGTGATTGCCATATTAATATACAGAGTGGTCAGGCTCAGTGCAATGCAGTGCACATGCCATTACAATATGCCTCCTCTCCAGCTAGTCTGTCAATGTCACAGTGTGTAAATTTGCATTACAAAAAAAGTATTTGGGTGTTATACTAAGAGCAAGCCAAATAACTTTCCTTCAAAGACAAAACACTTCAGAAACAGTCTTTCTCTTTATTAAATGTATCAAATAAATGCAAACAAAACACACGCTGTGTTTAACAAAAATGCATTGTGGCATCTGCAAGACTGAAAAAGAAATGCACTGAAGAAGGGTCTGAAAGGTTGCAGAGAAAGCAATTCAAAACAAAAATAAAAATTACATGAACACCTTCACCACAACACTGATAAAATTTAAAACAAAAATAGAAGTGACATGAATATCTTCATGACACTGATAAAACAACTAACAAATTCGTTTACCAAGACTAGGACATTGACAGAAAATGTAACATGCTTCAACAGTTTTACATGTCAGCAAATGCTACAGAAAAAGCATAACAGTAAACATTCACCATGGTATCAATATGCTGCATATTAATATGCTGTCAGCTGCACATTGCAAGGCACGTTAAGTCTGTAAATAGAGCATCCAATATACTCCAATGATTATAAAAATCTTGAGGCCAAAGAAGTACAAGAATTGCAAAAACTCTTTGAAAGACTAGAAAACTGTGCAAAGGAACAAGCACAAAAAGTGCCGAGTTAGAGTACATGCAAATACATTTCACGATCGACATAAGTATGACATAAGTTGTCAACTGCTGCACTCAAAATAATCAATGAACAAAGTACATTGCATCGAAGTTAAGAGCTATCGATGTTGAATAATAGTATGAAATATGAGAAAAGGTATAAAGATCTGCAATGCCAAATGCAAGGGCAGGTCAAATGTGTCAGGAGAAGAAAATATAATGAGCAGCTCAGCTGCTGCAAATGAACACTGCAGGAAAATAGCTGCTGCAAATGAACACTACAGGAAAATAGCTGCTGCCAATGAACACTGCAGGAAAATAACTAAAAAACAAAGTGCATATTCATATTTCAGTCAATGCAACACTACACTTATAAATGACTGAATGAGTCACAGCCAAGGTCATCTGCACCCCGGAGATAAAAGAAAATCTAACTTTCCAGTGTCAAGAGAAAAGCTGCACTTGTAGTCTACATGGTGGAAAATTCGGGCTCAGCTGCACAGCATGCCATAACAGGAAAGAAAGATACAGCAACAGTAGAAGATTCAAATGGACTTATGTTTCAATTATATGGAATTGGCAAGTTTCTCTGCCCCATTGGCACAATTTTTTTTTTCATCGGGTGTAAGCATATTACCGAAACAATATTTCAGATGCTAAAATTGAGTTTTGCAATACAGTTATATTAGTGAAAACTGGCCCTGAATTGAAGAAGTCTCTGCCCACCTAGATTTTGCCAAGTCTCCTGTCCGAATTTTCAACAGCCATTTTTAAAGAACTACAGCAGATGAAAATTTTTCGCTACAAATAATTGTGTGGTCAAAATGAGATTCTTAAGGAAGCCATCGAACGTCAACAAAGCAGAGCCAGAGAGCACATCAAATGTGCAGCAGGTACAAGCTCAGTACTGCAGGTAAAATGTCCGCAAGCAGTTGCGCGGTCTGGCAGCAACTAACTATGCAACTGGCACTACATCACCAGTCATCACTGCCATTGCTTAGTGTTGCCCATCACACCATGTTCATCTTATCTTGTCCGGGTGGTGGGTACTGCTGTGGGTACTGTGGTGGGTACTGCTGCGGGTACTGTGGTGGGTACTGTGGTGGGTACTGCGGTGGAGCTGCAGGGTAACCTGGCTGTGCAACATAACCACTGGGGACCATTACAGCACCTGGGGTCATGCCCACTTGTCCTGGGTTCTGACTGATAAAGGCCAACTGCTTGTAGAATGACACCACGACCATGAGGAAGTAGATCTGCAGAGAACAAGTGACAATGTAGATACATATAGCTTTGCAGTAGAAATAATAGCCACACTCAACCATCAAGCATATAATCCTCTATCTACTATGCATCACTCACTACAACTTGACCAGAATAAAATCACTTAAAATGAATAGCTGAAAGCTTCGAATCTCCGTCGAAGCTTTCGAATATTCATTGAATATTGCATTCGTAATATTTGTATTAGATTCGATAGAGCATCAGCGTTAAATACAGTTTCTTCATGTTTGCTTGTGTGCGCTGTTTCAACGCCGTCTTTGATCTCCTCGCAATTTATCATGACAAATGATATGGGCCATATCGGTTGTCTGCTAAGATCAAGTGCACACTTTGTCATCGCATTGTATGTAACCAGCGCTGCCCAGGTGGCACACCTAAAATTTAAATGATGCGCCGCCCTGGCGAGCTGGCTGAGAAGCAGCTAGTAGTAGAGAGGCGCCGTGAAGTGTACTATGGGCACGTTAAAACGTGCTCTTGTACACCTTGCGCGCACTATAACTCATGGTGAATGCCATGCAACACTGCCACCGGTTTTGTTCGACGTGCGTTGTGTTGTAGGTACTTTGGAAAGCGCAAGACCAGCGAAGATTGGGACACTTCGCTAAGAACTGTGACGCAGTGGGCCAGCAGCGATGCCAGAGATTAGATGTGCTGTGCGCAGTCGGGTACCTTCGCGAGACTTGTCGAAAGGATAGAATCTGTCCGATGTGAAGTATATGCATGTATGACGGGGAAGAAGCAGTTTTTCACAGAGACAGCAACTACGAATTTACGGCGATATGCCATACATTGTACGACAAAAACTTTCAGATAAGTGTGTTCTAATTGAGCGAGCGAAGCTAAACACTTATGCAGTGTGCTCGTTATATGTCCGCTTTGAAATAAAATTAGTGTCTTAGACAGCACTGAGGTAGCATTTGGCCCAGCGACAGCCGTTTTTGGCAGCATGTCAAATTTATACAGTCTGTAGTCACAGCTCTTGCACAATAATACAGAAGCTGCTTCCCACACACTTTCCTTTATTGTGTGTTCAGCAGCCAGCCTTAACTCACAAAATGCTTGATCGCACTCTTAAAGAAAAGGTTTTGAAGCCGACGGTGAATCGCAAAATAAATGTACAAGGCAATCTGCAAAATGAAAGACCAGAAATTGTAAAGTGGAAATTTGTGGTGTTAGCAGAAATGCGAACATGTCGCAGCGGCCATGCTTTAACAAAGTCAACTCTCCGTTGCCTGCAGACCATTTGCAAGCTTGTATTCCGCTGTTGTCTAAGCCTGAGACTTTTTAAAGAATACCTTTGAAGAACCTGGTGGTAATAGATTTTAACGGTTCAGTGTTTGACATACAGTGTGTGATCAATGATCAGTAATGAAACATGCCTAGATCATCACGGTTTTTCTAGCAGTCATGGTTTTGTAGCTGGTCTGTAGCTGTGCTCATGACGGTCAGACGTAATCCCATATTTAGTCAACTGTGATGAGCTTTTTTTTTTTTTCAGATTTTTACTACTAAAGTCACTCCTCACAATCAAATGACAACTGTTTTTTTTAATTCCCTGGATATAATGAAATGTCATCCCTTTCATTACTGTAGAAGTCGTGGTGCAATCGCATAAATACCGTGTGTGTAATATACGACGTGATGATTGGTACAGAAGTTTTCATGTGCTTTCTTTAATGTTTTCAAGGCAAGGTTTAAATAAAAGACATGATATTTTCCAGACTACCAACCTATGTGCATTGGTGAAAAGCTATGCCAGAGCGAGTCAATTATGTTCTGGAATATTTTTTCCTGTCAAAAACCTTTTTGTGATTGTGGCATTTGAGAAAATAACAATGATGGTCAAGAAGGTTTTTTGTTTTCCTTGCTCGATCATTGCACACGGCGGCGTGGTTCACATTAGTAGCCACATTTATTTGTATTTGTTTTCATGACGACCGCCTCTGTTTGTACGCCCGAATGCTACCGGGCGCGCCAACAGGGTGGCGCTCCATGTCCCAGAAACGCGCGAGCTGGCTCCCCATAGAGTCACTTATGTTGCATTTTTCACTGTCGTAGCATTCCTTTTGTGCTGCTTCGGAGCTCATCTTGAACACTGAACTACCAACCAAGAGGCTAGAAAACAGCCGCGTGAGAAGCACGCAGGTAAAGCTGCTCGACGAAGACAAATGCAACGAGGCGAAGCCCGACTTGGAAAACAAGTACCAGGTAATGATGGCGATAGAGCTGTAGCCCATTTGAACAGGGCGGGCCAATAGCGAAATCACGCGGGCATTCTGATGATGATGACTGTGGCAGGTACAATGCTGGGCATCGTTTTCACAGCCGCGAGCAGCTTTTTAAAATCGCTATTCATTATTTTGAAGTTTTATGAAAATATATGAGAGATATAGTTCCACACGTTATTCTGAAACATTCAGTATTCTGATATTCGCAGTTGTGAAGTATTTTTACTATAAACCAATGAAAATTTGCAAGACAATTTTCGGAAGTGTCATGAATATGAAGAAAGTGTTACCGTATTTTTCGGTGTATAAGACCCTGTTTTTTTTTTCACATTTTTCCGAGGTGCGTCTTATACATACTTCTTTTTGTAGTTCATTTGGAAGAAACTCGCGTTGATACTGATTAGCCTTTTTATAAATGACTAGAGCAATAGGATGCGAATGATGCGTCATAATTATAAGAGCAAAGGCTCAACATGCCAATACTACAATTCCACAACAAAAACGAAAATACATAATGTCACCGTGCAAGTTATCAGCTCACGGAAGCTATGCAAGTTTCAGAGGCTATACTCGGTGCAATCGGCCTAAGATGATGATAGGTGCACAAATCTAACCCAATCCAAATTGGACTCGGCTTCGTCCGCTCTTGCATGCTGTTGTTCAGCGAGTCGGGCTGTCTGGCCAGTCACCACTTGCAATCTTACTCGTTCGGTTGGTCTGCGCCTTTCTTATTTTCACCTGCAGTATGCCGGCTACGCGGGAAAGTTACACGGCAAAGTTTATGCTCACCGCTATGAAGTATGCTGAGGAGTACAAGAACCGGGCTGCGAACTGTCATTTCCACGTCACCGAAAAAATTATCCGTTCATGGAGACAGTCTACTGGCAAGCTTCAGGCTATGAATAGCAACAAGAAAGCTGACCACGGCAAGAAGGCACGATGGCCAGACCTTGAGGGACGTCTGCACACAAATACTGGAGCAGTGTGCCCAAGGTAGGGTGATGTCGACAGTGCAGCTGCGTCTCAAAGCGCAGGTGCTAGCGAAGGAAGTGTGCGCCGTTAACTTCATTGGCGGGCAGTCCTGGTGCTCAAGATTTATGCACCACAAAACGCTGGCGATGAGGGCCCGCACAAGCATGTGCCAAAATCTGCCAGCAGATTTAAGGACAAAGGCTCTCATAAAGAAAGCCATTAAAGATGATGGCAAAAATGACAGCCCTATAATAAATGTGGACGAAGTGCCACTGACGTTTGACATCCCAATGTAGAGGAGTGCGGCACCACAAGGTGACTAGGCCATCAGCATCAAGACTACCGGCCATGAAAAAGTGCACTTCACGGTTGTGCTTGCGTGTTGCGCCAACGGACAAAACTTCCCCCAATGGTAATAGTTAAGCGGAAGATGATGCCAAAAGAGGCCTCCCGTCTGGCTTTAACATAGAGCCGAGCGTGAAAGACTAGATGGACAAAGAAATGATGGGCAAGTGCTCGAGAAATACTTTTTCTAAGTGACTGGATGGTTTCTTTCATGCAAAGAAGGAACTCCTGGTCTTGGATAGTATGTTGGCCCATATAACGGAGCTGACGTTAAAACTCATCAAGGCAAACAACAGCTCCACTGCCGTTATCCTAGGTGGGATGACGAAAATGCTTTAGCTGCTAGACATTTTAGTGAACCGCAGTTTCAAGGCTATTCTGCGGCACCTGTGGGAGTCGTGGATGTCCGACGGCAAGCACAGCTACACTGCGACCAGACGCATGAGGCGTGCTTCATTTTGCGAAGTCGTGAAGTGGGTGCAGGCCTGGTGCGCAATGTCACAGGACACAGTAATTGCGGGGTTCCGCAAGGCAGGACTGCTAGCATCCTCAGCCCCTGACCTTGATGATGACGGCAGCAGCAGCGATTCCGAAGACGAAGCAGAGGAGGTCCCAGTGTTGCTGCCCCCAGAGCTTGCCGAGCTATACAAAGTGCGCCGTAAGCGAGGACTTGGGGAGCTTTGAAGAATAAAGCGTTTTTCCTGCAGTCATGCGGGACCTTTCAGTGGGTGTGCATTATTTTTTCTCTAGTTTGGCATTGTTTAAGTTTTCTTACGGACTAGCGCTCAAAAAAGCAAGCACGGCACTTTACAATGCTCGCTCGACCGCACGTTATGAAGTTTCTTTGCGGAAAGCAAGGAATTTCAGGTGCCTGATATATCAAGTTTTGCGTGGAAACTTGCGAAAAGTGGGGGTGCGTCTTATATAAAGATGCATCGTATACACTGGAAAATACGGTAATCTGAAGTTCGTTATAACGAGATTTCACTGCATCGCTCGTAGAAATGACGACAACTTGCTGTCACCACATTGACCTGACAAAATGTAACTTATGTCACCTTCGCATGGTCATGTGCAAAGCGAGCATCAAGAAAAAATGTCACTGCGCAAGGGTGCAAGGGCAGTGCTAACAGAGTGAGTTTAAGTCGACACATTGCATGCAACTTGCTAGAGACACTCAGCGTCACAATGAGGCAGTTAACGCAAATCATGTGTAGCTGCACTGGTTTTCAATAATGAATCACCGCCAAAATGCCTGCACATGTTTCAACGAAAGCCTGAAAGCCCATCAGCTTGTGCCGCTGTCAGCAATGTCAGCATGTATTCCTTGTCATAGTTTGATAGCAACGCTTGGTCTTGCGAATAAGCTGAAGTGTTTTTTTTTACGCAATGACACACAAAGAAAAGAGCACGCACTTTCGTCAATGTTACAAAGGCGTTAGCATTGTTGCTAACAACGATGCACGTAAGCTGAAGGAAGTTTGAGGCAGTTAATGCATAGTTATGCTGCGTTCCCAACATCTCCTTTGGGAATATGTCAACTGGGCACCACACTCGAATATTCAAGTTACATTGCATATTATAAACTTCTTTTTCGATATGTCATCGAATTGAATACAATTAGTAGGAATGCAAATTTAAAATTTCTGAATATTTACATACGCCTAGCCAAAATGAAACAGCATGTCAAACGCTTAAAATAATCGAGTGGCTTCTTCCCCCGCCTTCAAACGCCAGCTATAGTTTTTGGCATGCTTGTCTACAGTGCTTCAGTACTTGTATCTCAGTATGGCATTGCACCAATTTTTCCACTTGCCAATTGCAAGGCTTCAAGAATATTCTGCAATGACCAATAAAGGCACTGCCAAGTGAAATAAAGATAATAAAGGGAAGAGGACACGCAGCAAAACGCTCAGGGGACTCCAATAAGTCATCTGTGCAATTGCAAAGAGGTTCTGCAGTGCCTTTGACAGTCAATGCACAAATTGAAATCTCTCCGACATGCGTGCTGAAAACGTGTGTGGTGCAGTGCTATAGGAGAGGCTGAATGTTCTCAGATGCAAGCTATCTTTAACCAGGATTTATTAACAAATTAAATCCACATAGCATGGTGCTTTAAGCACACTTGACAGGTGCATTGATGAATGTACAAGTCATGCCTCAAGGAGTACTTAGGCCTCGGGCAACTATGCTTTTCGCAACAAAGGACACAATCAGAGTTTTCTGGACACGCTACTTAATTACATCTGACAGCTATGCATGTGTAGCAAATGCAATGGGAGAATAACCACAGGGTGGACACCTATGTGAGAGTAGTAAACCAGTGATACCTGCAAGGCGAGTCCCAGCATGAGAGAGCAGAGAAGCAAAAGAAGCTGAAGAATACCCTGAAAAAGACATGGACAAAATGATACGGCGACAGCACTAACATCAAATTAAATCTTAGGACTTAATTCACGATATTATGGATTATCAGAAACACCAGAGTTGGGTGGCTTGAAATTAATTTCAAGCACCTGGAGTTTTTAATTATGCATCAATATAAGCACACACTTTTTGTACTTTACCAAAAGTAATGCAACTGCAGTGGCCGACTTAACCCAAGCTTTCAAACTTTGCAACACGACACCATAACTGCTACCCTATCATGGCCAGTATGGCAATCAACCTTCTGTGACAACACAGCTAGAACACTTTTTTTTTTCTCACTACGCTTCTGCATACAGTTCATAACTATAAGCGATGGTAGGCTACACAATATAAAACACTTTAGCAGAGATGTAACAGCAAAAATAGAATTTGGAGCAGTTATTGGAACAAAGAAAAATGTTGCTTTTGGAGCACAAACTATAATTTAGAGCAGAATAACACAAATATTTAGCACGAAATTCAAATTTGGAGCTATATAACGATAATGAGGAGGCTTACTTTTAGAAAAGAAAAAAATATGTACCTAGCAATCAAACTAGCACTTAATTATACACAGCGCACATAACTGCCATTCCAATAAAAAGCAGCATTTTGAATTACCCCACATGACAAAAAATTAAATCCACCTTAGCATTAGCAGCGCGTTTCCAATATTTGGCAGAGTGAAAATTCAAATGTGAATCTTCAGGCTGGCGACCTTGATATTAGGAGATTTATTTATTTATTTATTTATTATTAGAATACCCTCAGGTCCCGTAGGGCATTACAGAGGGGTTGGGTACAAAATATATAACAACACAGAAAAAAAGACAAAATAAAGAACAAGTGTCCGATGCGCAAATCAGGAAGCACATAAGTCAACTAAAAATGTATAAGAAGTCAAGCAATACAAGACAAAGATAGATAATGGGAACTGCGTATAGTTACAAGCATTGCTGAGAAATTGCCAGTCTTGAATAACAAAGGTCTGTATTGATACAACGGAAGAGGGTAAGGTGGTTCCAATCGGCGGCTGTTTTCGGTAAGAAGGCGCTGAAAAGAATTTGGTGCGGCCAAAACGGAATGGAACCTTATGCTGATGATCAATGCGCGATGAGTGGTATGACCGGTTGTGAAATGAGGTCTCGCTTCATTGATGGATTGTGAAAAATATCTTATGAAAAAAATGCTGTCGCGCCAGTTTCCTCCGAACAGTTAAATTGGGTAGGTCAAGGTTGGATTTCATTTCTGATATGCTAGCAGTACGGGAATAATTAGAACAAATGAACCGAACTGAGCGGTTCTGAACAGATTCTAACGCGTTAATTAAATTTGCTGCACGGGATCCCATATAGCGGACGCGTACTCAAGCTTGGGCGAATTAGTGATCGGTATAATAGAATTTTGAGGGACAGCGGAGCGCGAGAAAAGTTGCGGCGTAAGTATCCTAGCGTTCGGTTAGCGTTGTTACAGATGTAGGTAACATGCGTGTGCCAAGATAGATTGTTGGTAATGTAAACGCCCAGGTACTTATATGAAGAGACATGCTGGAGGGGAACGGCGTTAATTCTGTAGGTACAGGGGGGAGAAATAGATCGCCGGGTTATTGACATGCATTTAGATTTGTTAGAGTTGAGAGTCATAAGCCATTTATTGCACCAGGTTGAGACAGTGTCAAGGTCTGACTGTAGAAATTGGTTATCATATTCATTGTTTATTTCGCGGTAAATTACACAATCATCTGCAAATAACCTTATAGCGGAGTTAATGCTGTCTGGGAGATCATTAATATATATAAGAAAAGTAAAGGGCCTAATACGGAACCTTGGGGTACGCCGGATGTTACTTTAGAAAGAGGTGAGTTATAGCCATTAGTTGTTACAAACTGAGTGCGATTAGTCAGAAAGCATTCAATCCATTTAAGAATGTTTGGGTCAATGTTTAAGGCACTAATTTTCAGGAGGAGTAATTGGTGAGGTACTTTATCGAAAGCTTTTTGAAAGTCAAGAAAAATGCAATGCACAAGTGAGCCGCGATCTAAAGCCGATGCTATGTCATTAGTAAATAAAGAAGTTGGGTTTCACATGAGTAACTTTTTCCGAATCCGTGCTGGTAGGGAGTAAAAAAAGAATTTGATTCTAGGAATGAGACAAGGTTGGAGTAAATTATATGTTCTAACATTTTACAAGGAACACTGGTTAGGGAAATTGGTCTGTAATTGAGAGGAGACTGTGTGTTACCAGATTTGTGCAGAGGGACCACCTTCCCCACTTTCCAGTCAAGCGGCAAAGTGGAGGTCTGAATAGATTGCGAAAAGATTAAGGATTTGTAAAGCAAGAATAACTGGAGTGGCCGAAACAAAACTATCACGAGGTTTTTTTTTTTTTCACGTTTTTCAGGGCTGCAGAAATGTCATACGCAGCTGCAAATTATTGCCGGTATTTTTTTTTTATACAAGTCAGCTATTATACTAGAACTCGCAACTATGCGGTGCATACAAGCATCAGTAATTAGGAAAAGAAATGCCCCATGCCACATGATAACTAGTACTGACAGCCCTTTTTTACTTGGTTTAGATTGACCAACAGCACTCCAAGACCGGTAATGCCACAAGTTTAACTGTCGTAAGTTCATTATTAGCAGAGAAAATCAAAATTGAGGTTTGATTTTTGAATTCTGAGTAGAAATTTCCGCGTGTGATGTAGTGAATTTCAAAATGCATTTTTCGTATTTTACAACATTGACCCATTGAAATTCTCTGAAACCTCATATGCCAGGTCTAGGGCAACCACAGAAGACAATGTGCTTCATTTTATCGAGTAATGCTGTATAGGACCCGGCAGATGCATTCAAAATTTACTACGTCACGATGTTTGGTGCGGGAATCTGTTTGGAGTCTCCACTCATTTTTTTTCTACGGCTTTCACACTTACCAAGCCTTGTGTCGCGTTAAGAGTAGTGTTTTCACGATTGCGAAATTGTAGTTTACTAATACGTGGAAAATCGTTTTGCTTTTTAAATAAAGTCCATGCTCATTTTAACGAACCTACGCACAACAGCCTTTCGGATAGAACGGACCATTATTCAGCTTAAGTTTGGTCTGCGTATTAAGTTGTTGGGGAGAAGTTTGCTTTTAATGGACCGCAATACAACCGGACTATTGACTATACTGGACAAGATTAACGGCTCTTTTGATGAAATCGGGCACATATAGCGTACTTTGCCGTGTTGACGCAGGCTAACAATGGACTTGACCACACCGCTCTCACAAACGATAAAGCCACTGTAATAATAAAATGTAGCTGGCAACGTTAGTGGCTTTCTGCCAACCCAAACCTCCAGCCAAGCCAGTATCATAGCACATCGGCGATGTTACTCCGTTGGTCACACAAATGGTTCAAAGTTGCAGCTGACTGAAATGCAGCACAACGTTCAAGTGTGCTCGCCAATCTCTTAAAATGAATTCCTGTTTAAGCTAAGTGTAAATAAAATGCATTTTTTTGTGTGTTAGATGTTCCATCACTCATTGTAGTAATGTTGTTAGGCATTGCAACCAAAGTTTTGAAAGCAAGAGGTTCTGGTGCTCTAAGCAGGCGAGCTTCGCTGCCAGATTAGAATATTAATGCAACAGGAACCTTGATACACTGTCCCTGCAGATACTGTAACCACACTAATTAATTAGAACTCACACTTCAATTTTGTTAATAATGATCGATTGATTTGTGGGGTTTAACGTCCCAAAACCACCATTTGATTATGAGAGACGCCGTAGCGGAGGGCTCCGGAAATTTTGACCACCTGGGGTTCTTTAACGTGCACCCAAATCTGAGTACACGGGCCTACAACATATCGCCTCCATCGGAAATGCAGCCGCCGCAGCCGGGAATCGAACCCGCGACCTGCGGGTCAGCAGCCGAGTACCTTAGCCACTAGACCACCGCGGCGGGGCAATTTTGTTGATAACCACTTCTGGTGATCGCAATCTTTCCTGTGGATTACATGCACAATGCGTCAGCAGAACTAGCCTACCCCATACTGCTGAGCATTAGTGCGATGATCACCGCAAGAAGACGCTAACTCCTCCCCCTCACACCGTAGTTTAGATATTAAACTTCAGATAATACTGACTTGTTTTGCCAGATTCATTGTAATGAGAGCAAACTGTAGCACGCTTTTCCACGAGCCATTCGTGTACTGTGCCAAAGGTGGCTTAAGAAGCCTTCTGCATGCAATAAAACAAGGCCAAGAATTTTCGCAACGCTGTGCTGCGGATCGGTATTTGAGGCTCCTGAGAACATATGAGTCAAATATAGCGCAGCATGCGACCTGGAATTTAAAATAAAATGTCAAAGTCAGCTCAAGATCACTTTCTCTTCTCTTGATGAATGACGCTACAGGCCCAACACCCCTGCATCCCAAACCAACAATCAGCCATTAGCTGAACTCAGCATGGCAAGCTCTGTCAATACTGGAGCCACCGTAGGAAGCCGCGACTTGTCCATGAGTGTGTGCGCATGTGCAGTGAAAAACCACGCATTCGAAAAAAAAAAATGAATGCTCGTGTTGACGAGGCACACGTGACATATTTTCTTTCCCAGTGCCATCCTTCCCTGCTTAGCTTCCAACGCTTTTGTCAGGACGAAAGAAGAGAATGAACCATGCAACAAATCCTTACATTTATAAACTCCGCTCTTATTGTATGACTTTTAAAAATTTTTCTGGCAGTGGATTCATAAGGCAATAAGCCCCTTAGTAAATTATTCCATGGCTACTCGGAAAAGTGTTGCAGGGCACCTTCAAGCCATTAAAATACCTCTGTGAGAGCTTTACTTATTGCACCACACCAAGGAATGTTTATTGTACCTTTGATGACGTACTTCCCACCGTAGAAAAATATTCCACCTGGCCGGAGCTATAGTCAAACACCGCTACAACAAAACTGATGGGGTGCAGAAAGTATTTCATTGTAATGAATTTGAAAAAAATATAGCTGATCTGCGCTAGCAAAACAAAGAAACGTTTATTCTCAAAATTCGAAAAGTGTCTGCTGCTTCTTATTCTTTCCCAGCAGCATCACGACATGATTCTCACCCATGCATAGCGAGGCCATGGGGAAAAACACGCTAAACCAACGCCTACGACTGCTTTCGTGAACGAACAAAAGTTGCATTTACGTTAACACCAGCAGCTTTCTGCCGTCAAAGTGTATCCAACAATGCAGAGATGGAAGCAGAGTATCGTGGAGCGGGTCACTTCTGCCTTATTCTATGCCATTCTTATCCATCACTCGTAGCAAGCCGATTTTTTTTCTTATAATGCGAACGAACAGCCACTCTGATTAGTTACCACACAGGCCAAGTGCGAATAAAACGATAAGCATTGGCATTGGAAAAGGCATCGTTCCGTGGTTTCACCCAGCAGCTGCGTAAAGGAAGCCAAGAACGGAGTGACAGCTTCAGCTTCAAATCGTCTGTGGCTCAAAAGCAAGCCAGTGGCAGAAGCAGGGCAGTCTCACTGCCATCACTATTTAGCAATGGCGGCGCCCATGCTTGCTGAACAGCGGTGGTTTCTGGTGGTTCCAACACGTGTTTTAGACTTTTTCTATACATTTTCAGGTTCTGAAAGTGCAGCAAAATGTTAAATATTGTGTTTACTGTATATCAAGAAATATCCCAGTCTGGAATCGCATCGTGAAATTTCATTGAAGTGGGACGGCAGAAGAAAAAGTGTTCGTTGTGGAAACAATATTGATGCATTGACTCTGGTGGAATGCTGATGGGGAATCGTGAATTTCTCGTAGCGGAAATTTCGTTGAAGCTGCGTTCGTTGTAGTGGGGTTCAACTGTTTTTCAAATAGCAATTTCCACATAAAAACACAAGGGTAAATTAATATGTATGTTGAGTCTCATTACATAATAGAAGCATAGAGCATGAAAAATGCCTTCGTTTATTTGCGTTGCACATACAGCAAAACCTTAGTGATACGAATCTCACGGGACCACGAATAATATGCGTATCATCCAAAATTATCACCAGAAAGAGAAAATTAGCATGTGACAAAAAAAACCTGACGTGCATTTTCATTTATTTTTCAGGGCCGTAGCAACATTAGAGAGAACAGACTATCGGTTAAGTTTTTATATGTCTGCTATCATACCAGCACTATAATATATACGGCCTGTATGCACATATTTAATGAACCAAGTGCATTGCGACTTGAGGTAGCAATAGCCCCTGTAAATTTTAGAATGTTTTTTTGCATGAAACCGGAGTGCCACGGCAAGAGTAACAGAAGAAGTGTTTTGACGCGAAAGACCGAGGTCACAAAGCTTCAGAGCCATGTTACAATTTCGTCAATGCGAAGGTGTCGTGAATGATTTTGGGGAATTTACTGCCATGCCCACAAAAGTGCGACCTCAACAGTAGCGCATGTTGACGTTGTGGGGCCTCACTTTTTCGCCAAGACCATCCTTGCATTCTTTCGTTTTTAGTCCACTTTTATAGTATGTGCAGACATGTGTAAACACAGTGCCATGACGGCAGCCCGCATCGACACATTAGAAAAAAAATATAATGCTACTAACATCAATCTGTAATCTAAACGTGAAGACACACCAAGGCACATTAGAGCCTCAAAGATCCAAGCACGCAATTTCAGACGATGTACTGAGTCTCTAAAAGTGGATTCAGACCAAAAGAAAAGTTTTTTTTCCCCACGCGATTCTGATTTCGCGGTGCAGTGTGCATGCTCGCACTTGCGTTCCCGCACTTCAAGGCGCTAGGAGAGTCTTCCACGATAGTGCAGACAGCACCTCTTCGTACTTGGATGGTAGTTATAAAATGTGATAGAGGGAAGAATAAATAATTGCAGAAGAGACAAATGACATAATATTCTCTAATATAAGAATGTATACTCACACTGGCAATAATAGCAACTAGGACAATGATGACAACCACACCCTGGACAACAGCCAAAAGTCCTTCAAACACCAAGTATGGAAGCAGCAAGTGTCGTTGGTCCTGCACAGATAAATACATTGGAACCTCCACTACACGTGCCCTATTTATGAGACAACCCATATTTTACGTGCCCTATTTATGAGACAACCCATATTTTGACGAATTCGTTTGGTCCCAACAAAGTCCCCATCGATATTATGTACTAAGGGCTTCAATTATATGATGAAATTCTGTACCAACCATGTCTCCTACAATGCCTCTTGGTACCACTAACAAAAAGAAAAAGTATTACATTTACTCAATCTAATGCAAAAACACTTAGTAGTTTCAAAGTAGTATTCACTGGAACACAATACCAGTTTATGAGTATCATGCCCATATGTCAACAATTAAGAAAAAAGGCAGACAGACAAGGCCAATTAGCCCTCATACAACTAGAAATTCTCCTGGCAGTTTTCTTCAGCAATTGTTTTTTTTTATTTTGAAATCACTAATAGATATACTTCCCTTACATGTGTACGCATACTCAAGGCTGCTGCCAAGATGTGGCAAGTCACGTCGCACAATTTTCGTTAAGAGGCTAATTATTTCTGACAGGGATTGTTATTTACCATTCCATGAAGATAACCTGAAACGAGTACAAGACAACCAAACTCACAGTGTAGGCTCCCCTAATGCAAAGGGCGGCGGCCGCAAGACCAATGGCACTGATAACTGCATAGGCTACAAACAGTCCATAGCTCGCTGAAAAGAAAGCAATGCACGATCACAATTTAGGAATGCCAGACACTTCACATGCGACTTATGCATGACATTTCATACAGAATTCAAGCGAACACATTGCCAATAAGAAAGCAATCACACCTATATTAAACGCTGCTAGAATCAAATGCACTTGACACTGGTAAGCAACTGCTGCTGCCAGTAAAGGAGGCAGCCATATATAGCACACAATGACTTATGAAGACTGATAATATCTGACGAGAACTACAATGAAACATGCCTACTTGTCGCAACAACCAGCAATCGCCTAACTAGAATGATTTAGAGAGGTTCTTGTGTCACACAGTCTTATTCTAAATGAAGGAAAACAGCTCAGAATGCGTATACAAAATGTGGCTGGGAACACACCTTTGGTATGAAATCAAATAAAACCAAGTCATTCATTACAGAAAGTCTTGAATGCCTTAGTTAAGCACAGTATTATGAGAAAACCATTGATGCCTTTGCTTCTCTGTCTCACACTAAGTATTTAAAATGCCCATTGTCCAAATATGAGACTGACGAATTGCAAAATTCATCATGTCCTCTCCAATGCAGAGGCTGAACAACAGTTTGTCAACAAACGAATCCAGCTGAGCGGTATCCCACTTGCAATGCACCTTGCTTTTTCTGCTCAAGCGCTTGGCCAAAAGAGAAGCTGGAAAGTGTCAACACTGGCTTAGCATTGGAGATGTGATCACAAATAAAATCATCAATGACATTTGTTCACTGCTTCAGCTTACAGAGTCCGTTATAAAAGTAATGCACATGATTTTATTGTGACGTGACTATTCATGGCAGCGTGGTAAAATAGCTCGGGCTATGAGGTGGGGGCTCTGCACTGCGAACGCAGATGGTTGGCAGTTTACTGCGAGCTGTGCGAGGGGTAAGATGTGCCTTCATGTGAACGGCTGTTCGCTACTTTGTAACAAGGCACTATACAGCATTTACTTCAACAACAACATGCTATCAAGTTTGCTTGAAGCTTGGAGGAAATGTTCCCTATAACATTGTAGATGCTTCAGAGTAGGCTTGTGCGAATAGTGAATTTTAGGCTCGAAGCGAATAGTGGCTTTGATCGAATAATTCTGAATTGAATTCGAATGATATGTATGACATAAAGGGAATATTTATCATGACCCAACTAACCTGCCCAATATTTCTTTTAAATTGAAATGGGTGCTCTATGCATATGCCATTTATTTTTTCTTTCAAAGAAAGTCTAAACAACCTTGAGTAGTAGCTTCAGTAGGATGCGAGAGATAACCTTTAAGATACTTAATGTCTTAAAATTTATTGTACTTGGTGCATATAACACATAATAACAAGCTTGATAAAATGAAGAATTGATTTGAGGGTAAATGTTCCTTTAAAGGGGCCCTTCAACACTATTTCAAGTAGCCATGGAGCCAGTAAACATGCTTGTTGCTCACAAATTTACTGCCGCAAAGTTTCTAGAACCAGTTCAGTATGAGCGGAGTTCCACTCACACGCTGCAATTTCATCTTCTTTCTTGTCCCGACAAAAATAGCTGGTAGTTAAGCAGGTTGGAATGGCATAGTGAAAGAAATACAGTCACATGCACCTCGTGACCTTGAGCCCCCTTTTCTTTTTTCTTCAAATACGTGGATTTTTCCAGTGCGAATAGCGCGCATACTCATGGACAAGCGGCGGCCTCTTGCGGCGGCCCTGGTAACGACGATCACGCCATGCTCAAATCAGCCAGTGACTGTGACCAGAGCCATATATTCCTTCTTGGCCGTGACAAGTGATTTTTGAGCTTGTAGTGTCATTTGCCGAGGAAAGAAAGCAGTTTTTAGCTTTGGAAATTTATTGTGAATAACAGGTCACGTGTTGCACTATAATATTTGCCTCGCGTATTCTCGGTAGCCTCGACTACAGATCAGCAGCGTTTTCTGACCATTTTCAGTAAGTGTTGCAGGGCCCCTTTAAACTTGAAGGAGGGCTTCGCAGCAAAGCAAATTTTCCTTTGATAGGTGATTTCACGGCTTAGCTCTCTTACACTTTAGTGAAACCACCTATACAGGCAATAACATGCAGAATAATATATACAATTATTCGATCATTGCGAATACTTCGACGATAATTTAAATTCGAATCGAAGTGAATTCGAATACTGAACTATTTGTTCGAATATTCGAAGCATTCGAATATTCGCACAAGCCTATTCAAGAGGTCTTTAGAGATCACTACATTTTAAAGGGCCAGTCAACAGGCTCCGAAACGCGCATGAAAAGCTCGCGCATTTTCCCTGCGCGTGACCAACCTCCTTATATGTACAGTGACGTCAACTCTGTGATCAGTCACGTTGACTTAATTTCTCTTTGCCGAGATCTGTTTTAGACTAATTGACGAGCTGCGTACTATGTCAAGTCGCTGATCGCCGAGCTGACGTCACTGGGCATATAGGAGGTTGGTCATGTGCAGGAAAAATGCGCGAGTTTTTCCTCCATGTTTCGGATCCTGTTGACTTTTAAGATCACAGTTCAAATGGCACAAGGCATTCAAGGAGGGCCAAGAGGAAGTCGCCATCGAACCCTGTTCTGGACGCTCAACGACGACCAGAACAATGAAAATGTGGATCATGTGCCTCAAATTTGGCGCTTCGACCATCACTTGAGCACCCAGAAAAGTGAGCTTGTACCTCAAGGAGAAACTCAATGCTGCCTTTTACTAGAGCTGCTCAAGAGATTGAAATGACGGGTAGTGTGCGTGAGGGCTGACATCAAGGACACAACCTCCTAAATGACAAAGCCCCAAGCCACATATCTTTCAGTAATACGAAGTTTCTGACCTAGAGCAAAACCTCGGTGGTGCCCCATTCTCCTTACAGTCCTTACTTGGCTTTGTGCATAGTTTATTTTCCACCCACTAAAGAGAAAGCTGGAAGAAAAGCATCGGGAGATCATAAAATACATCAACAAACATGTCACAACATTCTTGAGAGGCATTCCCATTGAGAACTTTCAGGCTACTTTCCAGGCGCGGTGGACACGTATCCGTAAGCCTATTGATGCAAGAGGAGAGTATCTTGAATTTCAGCCATTTGCACAGGTCCCACCAATAAAACTATTTCCCCTATAAAATGTGCATTACTTTTTTAACAGACCCTACATAATCAAGAACACAGATGTGCACATGTCAGTATATGGACAGAGAAATCCCCCACTTATGCCAATTTGGTTGGAAAACATGTGCACCCATTACTTTTATAAAAATGATAATCCTTGAACAGATCAAGTACAAAAAAAAAGCACAGCCAGACTGTGAAGTCCAAATTTTATAAGGAATACTGTTGGGAATCATCATGGCGATTTCGGTGGCATGTCAGTACCAGGAGAGCACGCTGGTGTCTTTGGCAAGTGAAATGTTCTACTTTCTAACTATATTGTCCGATTTCGACTTGAAGTGCAATGTTCTTCAATCTACTATCCTGTTCCAATCAAATATAATATAATAATGAAAGTAATACTTACAGCTAGGTCTGCTGGTCTGAACAACAAGTTCAAACAAAGGTAGCTTCAATTTGCTTGACATTACGGACAAAACATACCATTTATGAATAAGATTCTTTAATAAATATAATGCTATCTATTAAACTGATGTCATGGCATGTAGACAAAGAAAAAGAAATAATGCTAAAATGCCCATATCACCACACATCAATTCTAAAATTTGAGAAGTCAAACTCTCATATTGATACTCACATTTCACGGTGTCATACACCTCTGGAGATTGTCTGTAGACATCCAAGACTTGGTCAAAGTTTGCACAGACTGCCGAGTAGAACACCACACCAAGTATAAAACCAATCTACAAAAGCAGAAAAATGACCTCAGCCATTAAAAGAGCCACATCAGACAAAATTTTCAAGCTTAAACTATGCATGGTATGTTAACTAGCCTGAGAGAGTTGGCAAAATATGAGTGTATGCGGTGCAGTACGAAATTTGAAATTTTCGGTGTTACAGTAGAACTGTATGGCATGGCAACACCGAGCAGTGATATTCATATCCCTGAAAGCAGCTCCTCAAGCCAACAGAGGCTAATATCAATGACCGTGCCTTATATACACTATAAATATTATAGCAGTTTCGTACTATTGGTGCCAAGCCTGACAGAAGAGCACAGTTATGCTGTACTATAATGCAGTAGTGCATCACTTTCGCAGCAGAACGTATTAGATAACAGTGGTCACTTTTGCGATGACACCACCAGAATGGCACCACGATCGATTCATCCATAAAATTTTTACTTTCAGTACGATACTTTCTGCAGTGCTTGAGTGAAATAATTGCATGACAGGATTAAACGTTCAAGACCTAAACATTTCAGCATATCTGGATACATTATTGGAAAAGATAAAGCCCGAGTCTTCTGAGCTTGCACAATCCCACAGCGGTCCGTATTGTCCGTTTCGACTACGGAAGGCATAAAAAAGCACATTACTATTCATTCCATATTCACGCCTGCTAGATAGCACACTAACTTGGAGTTATGCGACGAAATAAGTGAGGAAGTCCAGAAGGATACAGTTATCAGGCAAGTTTTACCTGCATGAGCCAGGAGAGTTGTTGTTGTTATGTGACATTAGGCTGCTTATAGATGTACTTTAGGACTTCTTTTCTGCAAGCCTGGGACTGTGCCGTACCCGACCGACCCTCGGGATTGCAAGATTGCAAGAGTAGTTGCAAGATTTTCAATAATGCAAAGAACGCTCAATGATGTAGGCTGCTCTACTTTTTGACATCTTCCTCCTCTAAGAGGTGCCGAAGCGCAGGAATGTAGCTAAGTGCACCGATTGATTGATTTGTGGGGTTTAACGTCCCAAAACCACCGTATGATTATGAGAGACGCCGTAGTGGAGGGCTCCGGAAATTTCGACCACCTGGGGTTCTTTAACGTGGGCCCAAATCTGAGCACACGGGCCTACAACATTTCCGCCTCCATCGGAAATGCAGCCGCCACAGCTGGGATTTGAACCCGCGACCTGCGGGTCAGCAGCCGAAGCTAAATGCACCGAGACAAATTAAGGGCGTTGAATTTATCCACTGAGATGAAGTACTTGATTCCAATCAGCCTATAAAAAAATGGAATGCATCAGGGTTCTTCATGGAATGCATCAGGGTTCTTCAAACACTGAGTTTGCCATATGTACATGAAAAAGTTCACTAACGCACAATGAGAAACAAAGGGAACAACCAATGAGTTTCCTAGGTACACACAAAACCAGCACAGCAACTACAACTACCAATCACTGAGGCTTTGTGTCTCACCTTACCATGAATGAATTGCTTCAGTGGAGAGTGCTCGCTTGCTACAGATCTTACCATGAATATTCCATTATACGGCGTAGCACATGCGATCATATAGAGGAGTTCTCTATATTCTGACTGAGCGGCAATTTGTAGTTTTTAAACACAGCGCGCGGGCAACAAGTAGCAAAAATAGTACGGCTTGCTGGCTTCGTCAACTGTCATTGCAAAAAGATCCACATTTTCAGAGTCAGGGATGACACACTACCCGTTTCAAGTACACTGTAGTGCAGCTAGGTGGCCTTTTTTGTTTCTCCTGTATTTTTTCTCTGTCCATTTTGCAGCTTTTTTTTCCCCCCATCTCTTTTCTCTGTGTTTCTCTAACTTTCTCTCTGCTTCCTTTGAATTTTTTGCCTTGCTCTCAGTTTTTTTTTCCGTCTCTGTCAATGTATTTCTATTCTTTTTCAATTCCTTCATTTCTCTCTACTTTCCTTATCTTGCTTTATCTCTCTCTCTCTTCCTATCCCTCTTCGTTTTCTTTTATGTGGGACATTCTTCAACTCGCCGAACAAAGTTTCTGTTTCGTGCTCGCATCTGCTGTACTTGGTAGCAGGGTTCAATTCCTGTGGCACATACCCACATGTAGAGCATCTGCTGTACTTGGTAGCAGGGTTCAATTCCTGTGGCACATACCCACATGTAGAGCTTTTTTTTTTGCAACACCGCATAAACTACAATGAGCTACGACAGGTTTTTTGTTCAGTAGGAAGCTGTAGCAAAAGCTTCTCATATGTCATGGCTATCATTCATGATTTCATTTTTCAGGTGCATCTTGGCATTTCCATGGAAATGTTTCCTGCCTCAGTGAAGGAACTGCACAGACAACTCAATAACAATGGTTTTGCTGTGTTGTTAAAGGGAACCTGCGACCCAATTTGAGCACGTCTTTTTCATTGGTTCTCCTGGTGCTGTGCAATGCACTGATATTACACAAGTGGCATTCGCAGATATTGTTGCACAGGTGGCCACCCCGATATCGAAGCTGTTACAATTTCGAATCCCCGGAATAAACTACCTTAATTACAGACTACAGCGAGGCACATAAGCCATTTTCGAAATGACAAGCGACGAAAAAGGCCGTTCATTTTTTATTGGTTTTGCGCGACAAGTAGCATGCAATATTCATATTGTCACATAGTTTATTTATGTACAGACCTACTGGAAGGCCGAGGAACACCAGAAGAGCGAGGAACGTCAACAGGCCGAAAAATACAGAACAAGCGCAAGCTCGGGTCGCGCGTGTCCACTAACGCTGTGGCTTGCCGTTTCTTGCTGCTTCGTCGTCGTTCGCATAGTTCCCTACATTGGCCCTTGGTGAATAGCGTAGCCAACCTGGCGACTTAAGGCGTAGTCACTATGGCAGGGTCGTAATAGGGCTTCAGGCGACGCACATGCACAATTTCATGGCCACGACGGTGTAAGTCATGAGACTATGTCAAAGGCTCAATCTAACAATTGACTGGTGACGTACGGGCGAGAATGCGGTAGGGCCCGTTGTATCGTGCCAGTAATTTCGACGAAAGGCCAGGAGTGCTCGGTGGAATCCAGAGCCAAACGAGAGCACCAGTCGTGAAAGTAGAGAGATGTCGGTCGGTGTCATGCCGTAGCTTCTGGTGGCCCTGGTCCTCGGTTGTCAGTGAACGGACCAATCGTCTGCAATCTTCTGCGTACCTAGCAACATCAGAAATTGAAGTGTACTCAGAGGAGTCGGCCGTGTATGGGAGCATAGTGTGCAGCGTGCATGATGGTTCACGCCCGTACAACAGAAAGAAAGGGGAAAACCCTGTTGTCGCGTGCGTAGCGGTGTTATACGCATACGTGACGAATGGAAGGACAGTGTCCCAATTGGTCTGGTCTGAAGCTGTGTACATCATCAACATATCACCGAGAGTGCTATTAAATCGTTCTGTGAGGCCATTCGTCTGCGGGTGATATGCTGTCATGCGATGAACCATGTTGCACTGAGCGAGCAAGGCTTGAATGGCATCATACAAGAAAACACGCCCCTGGTCGCTCAAAAGTTTGCGGAGAGCACCATGGCGAAGAACAAAGTTTTGCAAAATGAAAAACGCAACTTCCCTCGCGGTTGCTGCGGGTAGTGCTGCCGTCTCCGCGTAACGCGCGAGGTGCTCCCCGTTGACAATTATCCACCTATTTCCAGAATACGACGTGGGAAGTGGTCCGTATAAGTCGATACCGACGCGGTCAAATGGATGCGCTGGACAAGGCACAGGCTGAAGTGCACCGGCAGTGCGTTGAGGTGGGGCCTTATGTCGTTGGCATGCAGTACAAGCATGTACGTACTTGCGAACGAATGTGTACATGCCGCGCCAGTAGTACCGCTGACGTAGACGGTGGTATCTTTTGAGAGCGCCGGCGTGAGCGCTTTGTGGGTCGTTGTGAAAAGCAGTACAGATTTCCGAGCGCATGTGGTTGGGTATCGCAAACAGCCAACTCCGACCTTCAGACGTGTAATTCCGCCGATAGAGGAGGTCGTCTCGAATAGCGAAATGTATGGCTTGACGGCAGAGAGTTCTTGAGACCAAATTAGCTAACGGATCAGTCAGAAAGGCGAGGAGTTGGGAAATCCACACATCTTTGCGTTGTTCTGATGCCATGTCTGTGAAGTCGATTGGTGTTATGACAGCTGAATAAGGTGACGAGGAGGTTGGGTCAGCCGGTAACGGCGAGTGGGATAGCGAGTCAGGGAGTGCTTGCGGCCGGATCGGTATACAACACGAATGTCGTATTCTTGTAGGCGAAGCGCCCAACAACCAAGGCGCCCCGACGGGTCTTTGAGCGATGATAGCCGGAATACAGCGTGGTGGTCCGTGACGACTTCGAAAGGGCGGCCATAAAGGTATGGGCGGAACTTCGCCAAAGCCCAGACAATTGCGAGGCACTCTTTCTCCGTGACGTAATAATTACACTCAGCTTTCTTGAGGGTTCGACTCGCGTAAGCGACCACGTATTCTTGGTATCCTGGTTTTCGTTGAGCCAATACAGCACCAAGACCGACACCACTGGCGTCGGTGTGGACCTCCGTAGGTGCATCGGGGTCAAAATGACGTAGTATTGGAGGTGATAATAATGACCGTTGAAGCGCGGTGAAGGATTCGTCGCACTCTTTTGACCAAGCAGAAAGGCCTTTGGAAGTTGTCAACAGGTTGGTAAGAGGCACGATGATGGAAGAGAAGTTGCGCACAAATCGACGAAAGTATGAGCACAGGCTGATAAAACTTCGAAGCGTCTTGATGGAATTGGGTTTCGGATAGTCGGCCACGGCGCGGAGTTTCGCCGGATCCGGGAGAACACCCTCTTTGCAGACGACGTGACTCAATATAGGGAGCCGACGTGCGGCAAAATGGCACTTCTTGATGTTAAGTTGAAGGCCAGCAGAGGTGAGACACGTGAGAATAGCACGAAGACGAACAAGGTGAGTCGAAAAGTTGTGAGAAAAAACGACAATGTCGTCTAGGTAGCAGAGGCACGTGTTCCACTTGTAGCCGCGAAGGATGGTGTCCATCATCCGTTCGAAGGTAGCTGGAGCGTTGCAGAGTCCAAACGGCATGACGTTAAACTCGTATAGCCCATCAGGTGTTACAAATGCAGTCTTCGATCGGTCAGGATCAGACATTGGAACTTGCCAATATCCTGAGCGTAAATCTAAAGAGGAGAATTATTTTGCTCCTTGCAAGCTATCGAGAGCATCGTCGATGCGTGACAATGGGTACACATCCTTCCGAGTTATCTTATTGAGCCGGTGGTAGTCGACACAGAATCGGATAGACCCACCTTTTTTGCGCACAAGTACAACAGGGGACGACCAAGGGCTCTGCGATGGCTGGATGACACCACGCTTGAGCATATCGTCGACTTGTTCGTTGATAATACGGCGCTCTTCCGCTGAAACTCGATATGGTCGTTGGCATAAGGAAGCATGAGTACCAATGTCAGTGTGGTGCATGATGTTCCCTGTGCGACCCAAGGATGGTTGAGCGCAATCGAAGGCAGAACGGAACTCTCGAAGAAGAGACAAGAGTTCGCGTCTTTGTGTCGGCGATAGCTCAGCGGCAACAGAGGCTGGAATGAGTCTGGCGCAGGCAGTGTGGCCACAGGTGGCGTCATAGCATTGAGCTGGAGGTGAGGTGGGTGTTCGGCAAACTACAGAGGGCGCAAGAGGTCAACGTCTTGTATATTACTCAAACATTCTCCGTGAAGTAAGGTAATTGGCGACAATAGCGAGTTCGCAACGAGCATGACGGTAGCACCGGATTCCACGGTGAGTATGGCAAAGGGCAGGTGTAGGCTACGGCGGCAGGTAAATACGTCAAACGGAGTGAACAAAACAGTTCCGGCAGGAGCGGCCGTACAGGTGAGGGCTACAAGGGTGGATGTTCTCGGTGCTATTTCCGTGTCTGCAACAACGACAAGTTTGTTGTAAGCTTCAGAAAGAGAATATACCAAAAAAGAGGTTGGCAGCGGTGTAAGGGCGACTTCTGCACGTGAGCAATCTATGATGGCCCGATGACGCGAAAGAAAGTCCCATCCAAGAATGACTTCGTGGAAGCATGATGCCAGCACAAAAAATTCAATGGCATAATGTTGACCTTGGATAATGACACGTGCAGTGCACACAGCAGTAGGTTCTATGCACTGCGAGTTGGCCGTGCGGAGCATCATGCTTGAAAGAGGCGGCGTCACCTTTTTCAACTTGCGGCATACGGTCTCACAGATTATGGAATTGGCGACCCCTGTATCGATAAGCGCTTGTGCGGCGATCCCCTCAACATTGATGTCGATAACGTTTTGCGGCGAGAAAGATGGAGGCCTTAAGCAGTTCGAATTGTATGCAGCTGTTGCCTCCCTCTCCCTCTTCCGTAGCAGGTCGGCGACGCATAGATGACAGGGAGCGTCGTCGGGGCGATGGTGACCGATGGTTTGCGTAGGGTCGATGACCATCAGTGGTGTACCTTGATGGCGTCCTAGATGACGACGCAACTGGCCTGCCCACGGTGTCAACTGGAGGGGGATTTCGGAGACATTGGCGGGCGACGTGCCCAGCGATACCACAGGCGAAACAGATGGGCCTATTATCCGGCGTCCTCCAAGCGTCTGAGCGACGGTAAAATGGAGCTGAAGATCTCACGTAGGGATACGGCGCAGCAATTGGGGTTGTAGGCACGACATAGGGCGGCGTGGAAGGTTGAGCATACGGCATACGCTGTTGGGTAGGCCGAGCAGCGACGGCGGCGTATGTGAGAGGCGCAGTGACAGGTGGTTGCTGATGCATCGGTGGAAGGGCCTCTGCGACTTGGGTCCGAATGGCGTGTTGGAGGTCCGGTGCCAAAGCTTGCACGCTACCTCTTCGCGGACGAAGTCCTTGATTGTCGAAAGCAGCGGCTGCTGATCGGTGGGATGGGAAGCTAGATGCAAGCTTGTGAGCGTGTCTGGAGTCGTGTGGGCTTGACGAGCAATTGCGCGCTGCCTATGCAACTCATCGAAGCTCTGACAGAGGGAAACGAGCACAGCAATTGTTGGGGGATTTCTCGCGAGCAACATCTGAAAGGTGCCGTCGTCAATGCCTTTCAAAATGTGCCTGATTTTTTCTTCCTCCGGCATGGTAGAGTTGACGAGGTTGCATAGATGCAACACATCTTCAATGTAGCCCGTGTAGGTCTCGCCTGATTGCTGCGCACGGTGACATAAACGGTGCTCGGCTTGAAGCTTGCGTGCCGCAGGTCGTCCAAAGACGTCCGTAACAGCAATCTTGAATGGAGACCACGTAGGAATGTCAGCTGCATGGTTATTAAACCACAGTTGCGCTGTGTCCGCCAGGTAGAACATGACGTAGCCCAGCTTACTTGGGTCGTCCCATTTGTTACTTGCGCCGACTTTTTCGTACCTCGCCAACCAATCTTCGACGTCCGACTCGGTGGAGCCCATGAAGATAGGAGGATCTTGTTGATACACGGTGCCTCAAGTGACATGGACGGTCGAAGGTCCCACCTGGAGAGGAGCCTCGGTGGCCATGTTTGTGTCACGTAGAGGGGGAAACTTACGGGAGCGAAGTTCCAGGTTTGTATGGGAGTCCACACAACTCCACCAAATGTCACGTAGTTTATTTACGTACAGACCTCCTGGAAGGCCGAGGAACACCAGAAGAGCGAGGAACGTCAACAGGCCGAAAAATACAAAACAAGCGCAGGCTCGGGTCGCGCGTGTGCACCAACGCTGTGGCTTGCCGTCTCTTGCTGCTTCGTCGTCGTTCGCATAGTTCCCTACAATATGATGGTAGCTAAGCCGTACGAGTGAATGCAAAAACAGTAAAAACCCTTTCGATACTTCCTCAGAAAAATAAATTTTTGTTTCTAAATGATGTATCTTCAGAACAACAAACATGACACTTAGTCTATGAACGCTGGCTGTGGTGCGAGAGCAACTAAATGTGGAAATGCGTGCAGAGTTTTAGCAAGCCAAAAATGCGACATGGTGTAGACATTGGCGTTGCTGTAGAAGGAGGGTTGCATGCAAGCCGAGAAGTGTTTCTGCCTAAAGACCGTAACTTACACAGTAACCATGGGAGTGTGCTGCTGAACACACGTGGTTCATTATAACCATGCTGATGACACTGTCAAAAAGGAGTGTGCAAATATTCTAAACTTTCGAAAAATGAATCGATGGAAAGGGCAATGTTTTTCAAGTAATAAACCAATGCGCACATTACCCAAGGGTTCATGAGACTGCCGTAATTTATTAAAAGGACACTAAAGAGCAAAGCAATTTTTTGCATAATAGTAAAGTACAATTTCACAAAAAGTACAATTTCACAACCACGAAAGCACTCTTCTCGTGACACAACGCCTAGTAAGTGAAAAAAAGTGCCAAAAAAAATATATGTGTTGACGTTACCTTGAAATTGTCGCACCCAACACAGTGACAAGAAATTTTGAAGGTGCCTACTGGGTCCTAAATAGCTTCCAATCAATAAAAATGACGTACATTGTAATCTGTCGGTGCCATATACTTAGCATGTGGAGTTACAGAAAAGTTCGAGCCTATGCCACAAAATACTGCAAATACATTATGAAATTTCTTACGTCACGCGCGGATATTTTGGAACTAAATTTATGAAAGCAACCTCGATTTTCTCCACTAATAATAAACCTGTGATAACGGAACATATGGCAGAGTTTTTACCATGCTTCAGCTGCATCACATTAACAAATTTTTTTTCATCTTGTAATAAACGAAGTCAGGGAATACAACTGCATTCAGTGTTCTTTAGCCTGCAGTTACACCACATGATACATGGGCCTCTGCCATGTCGCCTCCATCAAAATGTTACTGCCACGACTGGGATCGAACCCACGACCTTCAAGTTGGCAGCTGAGCACCCTAGCCACTGTTCCATTGAGGTGGACTGGGTGACAACAGGTTTATCTACTTCATAAGAGCTTAAGCTGTATTTGTGGTGTTTGGGCCAGAATTCGTTACTTTTTTTTTTTTGTCTTAATTTTATTGACTACTGCAGTTACTGCCATATATAAGCTGACCTCAGTTATCATATTTGAGGTGCTTTGATTCATTCAGAAGAAACTCATATTTATCAGTGATACCTGATGAATAGCTTTAAAGGATACTTGCAACGCAGAAAGCTTGGTCTGTGTCTGTCCTTCTGTCAATCGATTCAGCCACCAGAGCAAAAGTTTAACCCCTTGCTAAACGGCCACTCATTATTCTCCTGGTGGCGTTCATACTAGTGAACATTGGACGCAATATCAATATACGAGCATTATCTAGTGCGCTACTTTATTTCTAAAACACATAGAAATAAAATTCTAAAGACCGTAGTGATTATTATGCAGCGCTAACAATGTGACACTATGAAGGAAAAAATGAGCATTTCCTACGCTTCACTAAAACTACATAATACTGCCCTTGTAGCCTTGCATTCTATAAGAGCTATTCCTTAAATCTACTGCTAGATGACGTCCATGCCACACAGCACCTACTCAGACATTCTCACGCAGAACGTGAAATAAACATTTTATTCTGTCTCTCCAGGCAAAAAACTATAGTCTTTTAATGACCTTTGCCAGTGAAGCACGCAGATGCATATTTTTTTTTTTTTCCAAACGAAATGTTGTGGAATTTTATGACTGCATTCAAAATGGTTGTCTTGCCATTCGAAAACTGTTTGAACAGTATACAATTCGGTGTCACCATTACTTAATTTGTTTCAAAATTAACTATTAGCACATCCCCTGTGTTAAGTGTTAAACTCTCTGTGGGTATTGACAATGGCTCTCAATTTTCAGTTACAATGAGTTACAGTGATAACCTGAGCTATGCAAGTCCGCAGGGCAGTGGCATTACTCCTTTAGATACAGGCTCATTCACATCTACGAGCAGCATGCAAATTGGCAGAGGCATACTTGTGACAATGTTAGAGCTAACTAGCAGCAGTGTCTGCTGTGCTTTACACTGCAGATGAAGCAAGATTATGTCCTGCAGACAGAGACCTGTGTTGTCGGAAAGTGTTTATTCCAGATAAATTTGGCTGCATGGTGTGGCCTTTACCTAGCCCCACCTATCTTTTTTACTCCACGAGTGACCCCACTTTGGACTTATTTGAATCCGTAAGAGGTAACATATGTCCTTACTCTAAATATATTTGTTTATGTCCCTACATTAGGGACCACTTAGTCAACTGGAAGCAAAGTCACAGATTGATTGATTGATATGTGGGGTTTAACGTCCCAAAACCACTCTATGATTATGAGAGACGCCGTAGTGGAGGGCTCCGGAAATTTAGACCACCTGGGGTTCTTTAACGTGCACCCAAATCTGAGAACACGGGCCTACAACATTTCCGCCTCCATCGGAAATGCAGCCGCCGCAGCCGCGATTCGAACCCGCGCCCTGCGGGTCAGCAGCCGAGTACCTTAGCCACTAGACCACCACGGCGGGGCAAGCAAAGTCACAGAGTGTGAAGGGATAATACCTAGTATGTTATGATACTGGTACCTTGAAACAAAGCTTGGAGTAAACTGCTGGAATGAGCTGCATTTAATTGTAGCACATTCATGTTGCAAAGCTGCCACTAATAAATGAGCATGGCTTGCAAAAAGCTCTGATCTAGTCTTGACCATACAAAACTATTTACCCCATACGTAGGCCCAAGTTCACAGAAGTTTGTGCATGCTACTGCCAATTAATTTTACTCTTTATGGCTGAAAGTCAGAAACAGAATACCCGCTCCCATGTTTTCTTCAATTCATTTTTGTGTGGCAATTGCTCTCGCATCATATCGATGCACTGGTGCATTTACAGGGCGCAATCAATTGCTCTAGCTCCATAATGTTCAGGAGGCTATTAAGCAACACTGATTAATATACAGTGGGGTTAAGCTACATTGTAATATTCGCCACCCTCACAACTTCGTTCTCTCACACATAATATGGTCACAAATTTGTTGACCATTTCCTGTAAAAACGAATTATTTTTTTTTTTCCTCTTTAATTTTATCACGCCAGCAACGCTCTAGCAGAGGCAAACATAAGACTGCTAAAGCGGCGCTGTAAAACGAAATCGCGCACAGAAAAATCCATAATACCGCATGTGCGTCACGTTTCTCGTAAAGAAAGCGTAACAGCAATGATTTTCTACAAAATACCGCGCACCAGCCAAGCGACCGCATTGAGCTTGATATAGCGACCCTGACAAAGCTGGTAACGTTCGAACTGAAGAGCAGAGCACACATTTTTTGACGCATCATATCAGGTGAGCTCGAACAGAGCATGTCCGGAAAAGAAGCAACAGCGTGCTCCGAGCGCCGCGCCCTCCGTTTATCAGACAAGAAAGGGTACGAGCGACTGCGAAGGATGCAACGCGCCGGATGAGGCTAGGCTGGCCAGCACGGAAGACGCTGATAGCGCTGCGTCGAAGGTCTTGCTCAGACGGGTGCAATATCTTCCTTGTACGTCATTGCGCAACCACTGGTGGCGACCTTCGAAAAATCTCGCACGCGCGCACGAAATGCTCTTAAAATTTGCCAGAGCGTGCGAATGTGACCGGAGACGCAGAAACAACGAGGGAAATCAATACTGAGAAAGGGTAATCACAGTCTCATACTGCAATAACTAAGAAATCACGGGCGACGCGGAAGACAACGTCGAAATATCAAACGACATACGCAAAGTTGTAGAAGAAGCCAAGGAACACATGAGGGACGTTAATTGTACGGTTTAAACAGTATTGTGGTAATTATGGTGCAAAGGAAAAAAAAAATATATGTGTTGATGAAAAGGCAACTTGCCGCCAGCATGGGACCCGTCCAGTGCAATATTCAGATAACTCACGGACGCGTTATCCGAAGGCTGTAGAATTGGCCCCTGTGACGGCGGCAAGTCTGTTCCTCCACTTTACTTTCACATTTAAATGGTAATTGCGTCAGTACAGCTAAAACGGCAAAACTTGCTTGCGCTTCAGTTTACGTTCTGTGAGATACGGCAGACTGCGTCTAAAGTAAGCACACGCGGACTTTACGCGTCGCAAACAATACAGGAGGCGACACGCTTAACTTTAAGCTAATACGTGTAAGAAGAAAACCTAGTGCAGCTCCAGCGCTATGCATGGTACGACGCAAGATGGGGGCGGCGACGCCTCCGAAAAATACGGCGTTCTCTACGAAGCGCGGCTCGAAACATGAAACGCGCAGAATGTAACCGACCACCACTCACCAAACTCAGAATGGCCAGCACTTTGGTGCCAGTCCTGACTGTCATACAGCCGCAGCAGCAATGGGTCATGTAAGCCATGGTGAATATTTGGCCCCGTTGATGGTCTCTCGACAATTTCGCACTATAAAAACACACAGCCGCCAAAGGCGCTAGATGGTTGTACACGTGCCGTTCTAGCTACGCCCCGGCTTTCTGTGAAGGTGGTGGTGGTGGTAGTGGTTACAATGAAGAGGAAAAAGGCACCTAATTTCTGTCTGCCTTCAGGCGACACGGCGCAGTGCCTTATAGGGGTGGGGGGAAGGAGGGATAAAAAGAATAGAAGGAAAGTAGAAGCAGAAGAAGACAGCCAACGAGAGGAAAAAGAAGGAGATAGGAAAGTAAAACACGGAGAGACGGAGAGAGCAGGGAAAGTGAACGGAGTGCGTGGTTGAAGGCGGTTGAAGGATAGAGTGCCTCGATGCGCGCGCCCCCGCTCGCGGGCATCAAGGCACCCTATTGAAGGAGAGAAGACAGCGACGACGACGGTGATGTTTGCCTCTCCCCCTTTGAAAGCGAACGCAGCGGGCGCGAGGCGGGAGATCATACCATATGTGAGATCAAAGCCTCCTAGAAAAATTATGCCTGGAACGCGGCTCTCTCTTCAATTGCGAGCTTGCTGTCAGCACAGAATCTTGGAGGCTATGCCCCCTATCGCGTGTTGCGACCATCTGCCGTGTGGGACCGCTCGCCTCCGTACTGCTATGTCACGTGACATTATTGTATTGTTTGTCACGTGACATCACAGCTGCTCGGAGGCAATTGTGAGAATATTGCTGTGTTCGCAGAGAGCGAACGCCTGTACCGGAGAGAAAGGGTAAAATTTGAGGGTAGGGCGGCGCATTCGCAGCTCATGTTCTAGGCATAATTTTTCTAGGAGGCGTTGGTGAGATCAACGAATTAAGCCAACGGCACCAAACAACGTTGGCTAAGCCAAATTTAGTAAAATAAAAATAAAAAAACAATAAAAATACAATTTCAGAAAAAAAATTGAAAAAAAAAAGAAAAACATTGGTCCGTTCAAATGCGCTCTCGTTGGCGCATCACAGCCGCCGCTACCGGCGCACGCTCGCTCGACCAGTTTCGGAACGCCATGCCCTCCGAGACAGCGGGCGCGCGCTTGCCATCTCGGAGGCTTCAAGAACGCAAGCCTAAAGAGCGCCTGGTTGACTAGGCGAACATCAATCATCTTCTGAAAGTTAAAACACGAAGGAAGGAAACAACTCATGGTCCGAAAAGAAGACAGCAACATGACACTCTATTGGGCATTCATGCTAGCAGTACCCGTAGTGCGGGTGCACGCCCGAGTTAGAAACTACAATGTCATAGGAAGATAAGCAGTTAGGCATAAAATAGTCTGATAGCCGAGGCTTTGGCTATCAAGCTAAGCAGATACAACTGCGTAAGCAAATCATCCTTGACGCTAAGCAAAGAGAAGCATCTCTTATGTGCATTCGCACGATTGTAACATGTGTCAAAATAGGGGGGGCCGGAGTCATCGCTTTTTCACTGCTATTTCCGTTAAATCGGGTTAGAATCGAGGGCAAATTTTTGTTTATCCACATTAATGATGACACTGTAACGTAGGCAAACTTCCATTTTGGGAGGGGGGGGGGGGGTCAGAGAGCGGGTTGTTTAATTAACCATACTCTTTGCAAGTTCGCGCGGGCGTTTAAAGGGCACAGAGAGACGCGCTTATAAAATGACGCAAATACAAGCGCTGTACTGCAACTGATGATGTCTTATCGAAAGATTCAGCTTAATGTGTAGGCTAACACGCATATGCGCACTGACAGCACTGAATACAACAAAGACCGCAAAAAAAAACACAAACACACGCGCACGAAATAAAAACATTGGCAGATCCCACGTACTGTGGGAATCGATAATATATGCGAAGCACGTATGAGCAAGGTCAATTGATTTATGCCACTTTAAAATGAGCACAACGTTACGAGGCGGACCTAAATTATGCCGTGCACGACTTCGAATCCATGCCATGACAACGCCTCCTATACTACAGGAGGCGTTGCACAGGAAGCGTTGGCCGTGATTATCATGTTTGGACGTGTCATTTACCTTCGTCGTCCACTCACGACAGCAAAACGACCGCGAGTGCATCATGAGCGTAGCATGTTGTGATGTTCTTACATGACACACATCTCATGATTATCATGTTTGCACCTTCGTCATCCACAGCCGTCACGTACGTAATACCAAATTTGGTATATGTGAAGTTAGCGAAACGGCGGCGAGCGTATATCATGAGCGTGCACGTGGCATTAGTCATATTCTTACACGTGACACGCATCTCTTGATTATCACGTTTGCATCAGTAATCTTCCTTCGATATCCGTTCACGTCCCGTAATACCAAGTTTGGTATATGTGAAGCTAGCGAAGCGAGCGCATCATAAGCGTGGCGTGCACATGTAGCCATATGACTTACATAACGTACATGCCACGATTTCCACGTTAGGTTCTGTCATTTTCGTCATGCAGTCATGTCATACCATACCAGTTTTGCGAAATGTCATGTGAACGAAACTATCGCAAGAGCAGCGAGGCCATGAAATGTAAATCATGACATTCATGTTATACATATATGTCGTGTTATGCCACTCCAATTTTGATATCGATACCATTATCGAAACGGTCCGGAGAGCTTAAAGTCGTAGGTGGCTAGATAGATAGATAGATAGACAGATAGATAGATAGATAGATAGATAGATAGATAGACAGATAGATAGATAGATAGATAGATAGATAGATAGATAGATAGATAGATAGATAGATAGATAGATAGATAGATAGATAGATAGATAGATAGATAGATAGATAGATAGATAGATAGATAGATAGATAGATACGCTCAAAGTAGCCGAAGTTCGCTAAGAAATGCTTGGCATCCGGTTTGCTACCCAGCACTGGGGGTGAGAAAATAGAGGCAAGAAAGAGGGGGTGGATATAGAGAGAGAAAAGAAGAAAAAAAAAAACGCTCGTGTAGTCATTAGAAAACGAAAACGTACACAGGAAGGGCGTTTTGGCTACAACATTTCTGCTGAAAGGCCGGTCGATGGCAAAAAGTGCAGTAGCACTTTTAGGGCCTTTTTCTGTGAAGTTGCATCTTGTCGATATTGTAAAATTCTTTCCTCCTACAGAGGTTGGTTATTTAATTTGCCGAGTTCCTTGCGAAGGCACAGTCGTTGTCTACTATACTCTAGACAGTCACATTTCATTCGCATTTAAAAGCACCGTAAAGTACACGTGGTTGTAATACAGATTTCAAACAGTACGTACTATATAGATTACACAGCAGCCGCTTCTCTAGAAAATACCGAGGGGCAACTGACACATTTATCTTTTCGTTTGACTTGTCCATTTCCATTGCCTCGAGTATTTCTCTCGTTTCCTTCCTGCGTTCCAACATTGCACACAACCTCCGTAGAATTGTTTATTGATATGTGGGGTTTAACGTCCCAAAACAACCATATATGATTATGAGAGACACCATAGTGGAGGGCTCTGGAAATTTCGACCACCTGGGGTTCTTTAACGTGCACCCAAATCTACCGGGCCTACAACATTTCTGCCTCCATCGCAAATGCAGCCGCCGCAGCCGGGATTCGATCCCGCGACCCGCGGGTCAGCAGCCGAGTACCTTAGCCACTAGACCACCGCGGCGGGGTTTCATGACACATCGGACAAATTGGGATTTGTGCCTGACATTGCAGGAGCGTTTAGGCTTAGTGTTTGCAAATATCGGTTCGGCAAGCTGGAAAAGTTTGTGGTGTGCAAAAAACAACAATAACCTGCACACATATATATGCGTCATCCGGCGCGATAGCTGGTGTATGTAAGGGATCACCGCAATTTCGACGCGCTTGCTGTTGTCCCTGCGATCATCACTTTCTTTTCTTATGGGCCTTTTCTTCTCTTCTATATTTTCTGCCACAGAAGCGAGAAGCGAATCCGGATGCAAGATATGTATCACCACCGCACCGTGCGCCGGCGGTTTGTATACTTGCGACAGCACTTGTAATTTTTTGCAAGCTCTCTGTAACCGAAATCAGATTAGACGGACACCCAGATTGCCCGAGGCAGAATGCTTGCAAAAGTATTGCAGAGTGCTTGCGCAAAAAGACAGATTAAGCAAGCGCTGTTGCAAGCAGGGACCACCGGCATGCCATTTCGAAGTGTCTGCGAAAGGTTTATCTGGTGTCGACGTATAGTGTTCTCAGCACCAGTGCGATTGCCGGGCCTCCGCAAGAAATGTGAACGGTGCAAAATCAAGCACCCGTCCGTCGCATGCTAGGGAAGAATCTTCAAGATCTCTTTGACCTGTAAGAAGGTTTACATTGGTCATACGGGTGGGTTCCTCATACCGTCACTTCTCGGCACTTTTGGCCTTCTACTGATTGATGATTGATATGTGGGGCTTAACGTCCCAAAACCACTTCATGATTATGAGAGACGCCGTAGTGGAGGGCTCCGGAAATTTGGACCACCTGGGGTTCTTTAACGTGCACCCAAATCTGAGCACGCGGGCCGACAACATTTCCGCCTCCATCGGAAATGCAGCCGCCGCAGCCGGGATTCGAACCCGCACCTTGCGGGGCCTTCTATTGTATAAAGATTGTAGCTGTGCTCCCACTCTATAACAGGCTCGGATGCTGTGCGTAATTTAGGAACGCAAGAAGAAAACGGATCAGGGAAATACTCGAAGCAATGAAAATCGACGAATGGACACATAATTGTTTCCCCTCTGTACCATTCTCTCTTAAAAAACAACAAAAAAACACGCCGATACTTGTTTTTATTATCATCAGAATTGCGTCTTCTTTTCGGTGCCTTTATTTGTTCTTCTTTTGTGGTGTTTGTTGTACTCAGTGCTGTAAGTGCACATGTCCGTGTTACATATATAAGCCGGGTACTCCGTAAATAAAACATACCCGTTGCACTACAGCGCTTCTGTTTGCGTCATTTTATATACGCGTTTTTGTGCGCTGCTTCTTCGCAAAAGAAAAAAAAAAGTGAGCACTACTTTGTTAGACCGGGAACTAGCACGTGCATAGACGCTGAAGCGTGTGCTATCGGCGTCAAATGAAACCGGAACAGCGGCAAGCCTTTCGCGACAGTGAAGTACATCCAGTTATCACCATTGATAGGCGCGCACGCATCCTGTTCGGCAGCTCTGCGCATACATGCGTGCCTGTCCGCGGTTTCATTTGACGCTGATAGTACGTCATGCCTCTAACTGACCATCCATTTATTTCAATAAGGCCTTATTGAAGATTTTAATCCTCGTAAAGTTGCTCGATATCATTGATTCGTACACCTCTGGCACATCGTGGCTCTTCCATGCGTGTTTTTGTGCCGTGCACTATATATATATATATATATATATATATATATATATATATATATATATATATATATATATATATATATATATATATATATATATATATATATATATATATATATATATATATATATATTATATATATATATATATATATATATATATATATATATATATATATATATAGGTATGGGATATAGCACAACGGGAGCGTTGTCAACAAGGATAAATATATTTATTTCCCAACAGTTTCGGGAGGGGACCTCCCTTCATCAGGGGATGAGTATAACTCATCCCCTGATGAAGGGAGGTCTCCTCCCGAAACTGTTGGGAAATAAATATATTTATCCTTGTTGACAACGCTCCCGTTGTGCCATATCCCATACCTTCACGAAGACTAACTGGCCCATTGAATTATTACTCCCACTATATATATATATATATATATATATATATATATATATATATATATATATATATATATATATATATATATATATATATATTATATATATATATATATATAATATATATATATATATATATATATATATATATCGCTGTCCGAATTCTTCGAGTGGCGCCTCGATGCGCCCAAGAAAAGGCAGGGTTTGCAATGAGGCGCTCTCTAAACAAGACATAACGAGTGACGAAATGCGCTGCGCATATACTCATTAAGCTGCCAGACAGCATCGCAAAAGTGGTCTGCTACGCTGTCTTCTTGCTGCCACGACTGCACAAATTGTCTGTTTGGCGGGTAAAAAAAAAAAGGTATTCAAGGACTCGCGAAATGTCTCACTTAATTCCGTATCACGCCAGATGGTAGAAGGCGACGAAACTGTGTTGCGCATGCTCAGCGGAAACTTTCATTTTAGTGCTACCTTGACGTCACCTTTGTTTCGTCGGCACTTGTTTCGAAACGTTGCGAACTCAGGAAGACACTTGTGAATGAGGCGAGCACAGAACCATATCGGATGAACGCAGGCTGTGGTTCGCGACTGTGATTTCATAGCTTTCACTTGCTATCCAATGTTTTGCGAGTGACGTGGAGGTCTCTCACGCACACGCAGCCCTCTCAGACACTCAACACTTCCGCAGCACACATGGGTGTCGAGCGTGCAGTGCAATTGTAATTATGTTTTTCTTATTATGACTTATTAGTAATGCAAATATTCTGCTGATCATGGGACAAATACCTTTGCATAATAATAATGAAGTAATCATTAGATCATTACTAATAATCCAAAATTCATGGTGCAACTTCAAACGCTCAAGCAACAAATATGCAGCGATAAATTCTGGTGGCTGGTTACTTCCCAAGTGTGCAAGTCAGCCACACAGGGTCGGCCACGAATCGGTCAGTTCGTTAGTTGGAAAATTAAAATAAAAAGAGAGATATAATTAAAAGATTACATAGACGATTAAAACTTAGTCTTCGAACCTTCTGTTCTGTAGTGAAAAAATAAAAGTGATGCTCAAGGAACCCCCAAAGAGAAACATTGTCATTGTTTAGATAGATAAAATTCACTCTGAGAACTCTAATGCCATATATTTCACCATCATCACTTCATTATTTGCGGAGAAAATGCAGGTTGACGTTTCATTTTCAAATTTTGTGCCGGAATCTCCGCTTGTGAAGTCAGAAATTTCACGATGTATTTTTGGTATTTTCGTGACATTGGCTAGATAAAATTTTCGAAGCGGGGCTCCCACACGTTTCCCGCGAGTACACATAGTTGCTGCACCGGGACGACCGATCACACCAACGTCTCGCTCTAATTCCCCTACCCGAAGTGTGGCAGCTTGGGCTAGTTGGTATGGCATGACGATAGTTATAGCGCGAGAACAAAACGACGACACCTTCTTGTCTCTGTGTCGTCGTTTTGTTCTCGCGCTATAACTATCGTCATCCCCTACCCGGTTCACCACTATGCCGGCTCGTCAAGTATACTCACTGAAAATACCACAACGTATTTAATTTTTATCCGTGAGAAGCTATGTAGAGCCCAGTAGACTACTTCAAATTTTATGACGTCACGTTTTCTTTTCTTTTTTTTTGTGCGGGAATCTCGCGGTGGCGTATCCACCTACATTTTATTTGCCCATTTATTTTCGCGCGTTTTTTTCGCTTTCGAGCGCCGTATCGCGGTAAAAGTGGTGTTTTCGGGATTGTGAAACTGTACTTTACTGGTACGCGAAAAATCGTTTTGCCCTTCAGTGTCCCTTTTAAGTAGGGAAACCCCAACGTTTATAGATACTTTTTCAGTTCCGTAACTCCGCCGCCGCAGGCGGCCGCCGGTTTTACCCGGGCAGTGAGATGGCGCCACAGTCGCGAGTTGCGCTGTCGCGGGCGCACGTGTTGCCGGTGTTGCTCCTCCCCGCAGTTGCTTGGCCGCGTGCGCGGCTGTCATCGCGCTTTTTTTTTCTCGTTGTTGTGACCGTGCGCGCACGTGGTTATCCTCGAAGACTTCGATCATCTGTGAATTGTGACAACCTAGCACTACCGGCCACAGGACGTCTCGGAGCTGCCAAGCTTTACGATGCCAACTTGCTTCGTGCCCGGCTGCACCAGCGGGTACAAAAGCAATCCAGAAAAGCGGCACTTTTTTGCACCGCCGTCCGATCCGCAGCTGCTTGAAAGGTGGGTGAGAGCTATTCCCCGCGCCGATAAACTTCTGAGCAAGACATGCAAAGTGTGTGACGTGCATTTTATGCAACATGACATTGTGAAGACTTACAAGCATGCCATTGACGGCCAGGTTGTTGAAATAGACCGCGGCTGTTGGGCATTACAGCCTGAAGCCGTGCCGTGTCAATTTCCGAATGTTCCAAGCTATTTGTCAAAAACAATAAAGAGGCGGCGGTCGCCTAAGGATAGGGCCAGCTTACCCAACAAAGTCGTACTTGTTGCTACGCCATCAGATGAGTACCAGCAAGAAGTTCCTGATCCCGTGCACGACATTGATTTCGCACAGATTGTCGAAATCGCCTCGTGGCCACAGATACACAGCGGACTGGCTGATGGTCTGTTTGCTTTTGCGGTACAAGTCCGAAAGGCTACAATGCCCTTTCAAGTATGAGAGCTCTTCCCCTCCCAAGTACTCGTATGCACTTCTTCGCACGAGCCAAATGCTTGGAGAACAGCAGTGCCGTTCGGGCACAGAGAGAGCGCAAGAAGGCAAAGCTAGTTTAACGAACTTCTCAGTAAACCTGCCGACAAATCTGTGCCGTGTACGTGTAATGAAATGTGTACGTCAGTTTTCGATCTATTCGTGAGGCGTTTTCCCACCGCAAAAAAAAAAAAAAGACGAATAGCAGTGTTTCATTCATCCAACAAAATTACTAGTCGCCAAGTCCTCATGTTACGTAACCCCGAGTGCTATAAGTTTAAGATTTCTATTTCTTTTAGCGCGCTGAATTGTAAACTACTAATGTGGTCTTGATGCAATGGACACAGGAAGGCGCAGGGTGAAGCGATCACTTTGTCACTGCGCAAAACGGATGCCTGCGAAGTACGTACAGGCTTTTTTTCAAGTTCGTGAGTCATACAACGCGCACGAATTAAAGCGCGTGGCCTCTGTTAAATAGCGAGAGTAAAGACCAAGTACACTGTTCGCACAATTCTCACTCGGGCGCACGCAAAGGCTCACGCGACACCCTTCGCGCTAGCAGACGACTCTCGCTCTCCTAGCGCAAGGCGCGACTGCAGCGCTGCGGTGGCGGGTGCGGCGGCCGGCCGCCTTCTCCCTGGGCGCGGCGCGAGGAGTTGCGGAACTGAAAAAGTATCTATAAACGTTGGGAAACCCGACGCTCCAGCACGTTCGCTAGTTTTTGTGTTTTTTTTTTTCTTTTTTCCCCCTTTCGTTCTTTCTTGCGCCCTGGAATCAAGCAACTGCTTGCAGCGGTTGGTGAAGCCGACGAATGATTGCACACACATGGATAAGCGTCGCGACGGAACGAAAAAAAAGGGGAAAAAAAAAAGAAGAGATAAAGAAGTGGTGGAGGCTCGCACGCGGCAGAAAATAGCTGTTTTTTAGCGGCGAAGGCACCATTACGCTGGCAACGACATTCTCTCTCCACGACTGCAATGCAAGACGCGTGGCGGATATTAAACGCTGCAAATGACGTTGGGACACCATCGAGAGCAGACGTCGTTCAGAAGATCGTAAACAACACACATCGAAGCGAAAGAGGGAAAATTCTCCGGCTTGACGAATCCACCGACCCGGAGTGTTGCAAAGTGATTCTATAAACGTTGGTGACGTTGACACACTAACGTTGGTTGCAAGCACACATGGCATGACGTCACGTGGACGGCGACGGAAGCGTAGCCTTTGTCTATAGTGGCTTTCTAGCCACTATACTTTGTCGGTTGCGATGGAGGGCAGCGAACGCGGCCATACTGCAGCGGACGTTATCAGAGCAATCGCCATTATCGATCTATGCGTCATTGCTTTAATCCTTTCGTTGTACCATTGTAGCAATTTCTGTACCTTGACAGGGCGGGCGCGTGCGATTGACGGGTTGTGGAGGAGATCGAGTGACGGGATAATCGCCGAGTTTTCGCAAGTTACAGAAATACGGTACACAAATACGATACCGTATGACGGTATACCGGTCCACCTTTACCGTTCGTCGACCTTTTGCCGGTGAAGGCACCCCAACACCGCACAAACATTATGAAAAATCAGTGAGGGGTTGTCACACCTCATTGTTGCCTGTCAGCATCCGCATTGTTAAGGAGACACCTGTCGGTCGGATGACGCACACTCACTAGTAAGGAGGAGCGTTGCCGTACTGTCTTTTGCGTACCGCACTTCCGTAACATGCTAAAGCTTTCTATTCAGTCGATTTTAACATGACCTGAAGTCGCTTGTTCCCGACATCGAAGTTGGGTCACAAATTCCAATTCTATTCTACGATATGAGGAATTTGTTGCAGCAACACCTCTTTGCAGACTAGTTGGTTCGTACTTGTAAACTTTACTTAGCCCAACCAGAAGGAAAGGATGAGGCAGCTGTTGCGCGTAAAGTTCAATTTATAAGGAATTTGTTATTGTAGCCAACATAAGTTATTGGAGTGTCATTTCTTGTGATCCAAAACCACAGCAGGATAAAAATTAATGGAAGCATGGTTAGAACTGATTTATGGCAAGCTTGCACGAGTTTCACAATCTAGATTGAAGATTATTTTTCTTCAAATTCCTAAAGACAGTGCACAATGTTAAAATATGCCATGTAATCTATATTGTATACAAAATATAAAGATAAATACTAAAAACAACACTTATTTTTAAACATAATTTAACAGCCTGTAATTTAACACTACAAAACCATTGCACATCTGATTAAGTACTATTTCAGACAAATGAAAAATATCTGCATATATAAACAAATTAAAAAATGACGTAATTTTGTTCTGATTACCGAGTCTTTTTTTCCCACAAGTTGATACCTACTAAGTGAAAAATGTTCAATACCTAGAATATGCTTAACCAAATTATCATTCTCCATCTAAAAGAAAAATTTGCAGACAAAATTGTGACATGCACGAATATTTCCAGTTATGAAAGTTTACCATGTCCACTGCTACTATGCTAAGCGCATGAATTGTTATCCAGCTGTGTACCACCTCTGTTTATGATTTACACGAGTGCACAAGAAATAGAAGTTCCTCTCCAATATTGTACTATGAAAGTCCTCCTGCAATTACAGCCTATTAAAATGACTAAATTACTAAAAAAGATAGATAGCAAAAAACCTACAATTCAGCATAAACTAATATGTTCAGGCAGACACATGTTACAGCAAATTATGAGTATTATACCCAGAGATGCTTTTCTGGTTTTTTTGATGTTCTCTGGTAGAGACATAATGACACTAACTGCTACAGCATAATTAAACTATTCAGCAACTTTTTCTTAACTACATCACATTGCAATGTGCTGTAAAGTGAAATCTCACCCCTGCAGTACTGAAAGGTATCATCAGGCAGGATACTTTACCTCGTAAAAATTGCACATGGAGGTTGTCTCTTGCAGAAGCAGTCCTGGTGCCTAGATAAAGTATTCTTTTTAAAAGTGTTCATTTGATTTGCACAATGCTAGGAAACAGTTACTGAGCAATACCATGTAGAGTTTTGTTTGAACATCTGTGAATAATGCTGCCTTGTAGAGAAAAACACTCACAGCAATAATTTATTTGACGATTTCGCACAACCGTGACATCCAACTTGGTCATGACAGTGAGTGGTTCGATGTTTGGTTTAAAAAAAGCACACATCTCGTCCGATAAGCCAGTAAAACAGTCCCAACCATTCTGTGCTTCATACAAAAGCATGAATATTCTTCCCAACCCAAAACTTGCAACACTGCTTCAAAGCAATACCAACACAAAGCTATAACGTAACATCAACAGCAAGGCCATGCAAGTAATCGGCTTTCCAAGAAATAAATTCGTTGCAAGAAATTCTCGTATATAGCATTTTATAACATGAACATATGCGAGGTGCGTTACTTAATAATTCTTATGCAAAAAAAAGTTGAGTAATAATATATAAAATGAGGGCTTCAATTAGGTGCTTTAGGGAAGTAAGTAAAAAATATACAGCTATAACTTCAGATTTTTAACAAGATATGCTCTCACTATGTACACCAGGCTCTACGAGTGCGATTTTGGCAACCCCACTTTGCTAGACGTGCATCACAGTTAAAAAAAAACAGAAAGTCTGTGCTGCATTATGTACAGAAGAACAGCCGCTGTACAAACACAGGATGAGGAGAGTTAATGGCGCATCAAAACATATCATTTGGCATGTTCGACGTCGAGACGAACTTCACAGCAGAGTATCATCTATTTCACAGGGCATTCAATACAGGCACACTAGAGAGAAACATTAAGTCGACTTGGTTTGGTAGACCGCAGTTCTCACCTTTAGAAGACACAAAGTTTCTATCTTCGAATTTTACGCTCAGATTGCGGCGCCAATGATGTCACTACATGAAGTCTTGCATTTATAGCTTAATTTTTACAACACATTCTAGCCTCATTAATGCAAAAAAAAGCTCACACAGTTTGTTGGAGGGAGTTCCTGTTTGCGGTTGATTTTCAAGGATGCACAAGAAGTACCCGACATCCGAAAGGACTCGTTCAGAAAATTAAAAGTTCACTTTCTTTTACTGCACATATGTGGTTCACCAAGCACATGGTCAGACTAACATACAGGCAAAAATATAGCCATCTAACAAAGCAGCGTGAAGTTAATATTTCTCTTTAGTATTCCTTCTAGTAACAATAAAAACTCTTTCAACGACTTAAAAGCAAGAAATGCACCCTATTGCACTAAAAATTCGGTGTGTGCATCACCCTTTCTCCGCAAATGGCTGGCAGCAGAGAAATTGGGATGGAAAAAAAAAAAAAAACACTTTGAGCTGAAGCGAAGAAACAGTTACTACTGACACAACAAGTATTTGTACATGTACATGGTCGTCACACCACAGAGTCAAGAGAAAGAACATCCTTCCCAAACCGACATCAACGCCATTTGGGCTAAAATATGGAGCAAACATGTGCGTCCATTCAGAAGGAACGAAGGAAAAAAAAAAGGACTTAAAGACACACTTCCATTTGCCACAATTGTAGTCAATGTGCCGGCAAAGTCCTTAGGCGAGCGTGGAGTCCAGTTATTGTTTTGAGCTTCTGGGCAACTTGGTGCCTTGGCATATGGAAGAAGGAGAAGCACGGTCACTGTGCTTTCAAGTCACGTTAAAAAGTCACATTTTTCTTTTCTTTTTTTATCTTCACCCGGTAAATAAAAATATCTCGCACGTGTGTTGGAGGGCACACAAAATCACCATAGTATGTAGTATGCACTGTCCTTTTGTAGAGGTGCTCTCGTACTACAGGGTTGGCTTTGTCGAAGAGGTTGGCCTGTTCATGGCAGGAATTCGACGTAGTTTTCGGGCACAAGACCACAGCGCCCATTGAGGCAGCCTTCCAGCCAGCCTCTTTCCCTCGACGGCCGGACTGAAAACAGTGCAACATCGCTAAGTTTGTAGCCACTTGCATTTACGAAAGTGTACGCACTTCTCCGAGAACTCAAGCAATCCCATTTTATTTCAACATTACCCCCAGACAAGAAACCACCAACTTGCCCAGTTTATTACGGCCAATGATAAAACACGAAAAATGATCATTAGGGCTGGCATCCCATGGCGCTGGGTAGCACAAGCGATGCACGATATTATCATCATGTGATGTCATCATGATGTCACAAATTTGCGACACCATTTTGATGTAACTGTGCCATCACATTACACAATGGGATATGACGACACCATTGCATGACTTCGCAGCTTGATCGAAGGGGGGCCTGATAATAGAGTCCGTTAAAAACCACCTTAAGGGCAGAAGGCTTGCAGAAGGTGGTGAGGTAAGATCAACACATCGGCCGAGGAAGAAAAAGAACAAAAAAGATTGCTTTCGCTTATGAGTTGCCAAGGAACCTTGTGAGTATTGTACTGATTAGTACAGTTTCAAGTTTCGAGGACTCCTTCATATGTTCTGATGTACAGTTGCCAACTGAGATTTTATAACATCATTAGTCCCCTGCAATCTCAGCCCATGGTTTTGTATCGTCTGCCCTGTGGTGTAAGCTTAACGATACCCTAAGACTAGAAGGAACTGCGAATTCGTACAGTTTAGTACGTTTCTTTATGACAAAAGGCAGAAAAATGAGAAAATCAAGGAATTCCTTTTCCACATTTTGCACTTTGCATACATTAGGGAGCACAAGCTTAGCATTTTCAAAGTTGGGCCTGCCACTGAATGCACAAAAGAATGCAAGAACGATGGGAAGTTGTAAGCATGTAGGGACATGGGTACGGGAGCGCTGTTTCTGAAGCTCCCTACTGCTTTGAATTTTACAGAAGAACAAGCTAGGATGCAACAAAAAAAAGATGAAGCAAAAGCCAAAAAAAGCAAGTTTATTAAACTGTGAAGGAACGCCACATAAAGTGATGGGGCTTACCATTATCAATGATCTGGTTGGGCTCGAATGAAAGTTCAGAGTTATTTTCCCCGACGCACGCATATAGGGTTCTCACTTTTCTGCAGAGCAAGACAACATGGTTATTATAGATGCTTTGGTACATTAGAGAAGTTAAGTATGCCATTAAAGAATGATTCAAGCTTACCTTCCACCTGTGTAGTGATGGGTCGGAGTGGATGACTGACTAGACCTGGGCAAAGGACCAATGCAATTTAGCAATATTGACAACGTCTCGGCAGCTCATGGTAATAAGGTGGCTATAATTTTACTCACTTTGATGCATCTAGGGTGCGAGATGATGGATGATATTCTCTTGTAGCTGTGATAGAAATGTGAGACAAAGAACATTAGGTGAAAGCTGGCCTTTAAACTTTATTTGTTTTCAACATTTGGGATGCTGCTAAAAATTATCATTATATTTACATGTACAACTGCGCTAGAAAAATATTAGCACGAGTGACTGATGGTTGTATTGGGGAAAACTGTGGTGTCTTGTCTTCGAACAAGCCTACCCGTGTGTGGCAGGTACAATCAATATATAAAATCGCATTGGCCAACAGCACGCAGCCCATCCACAAGTCCACGTTTCAAATGCAAGTAGTGATTTTGCTGTTACGATCACCAGTCGCATGTGCTAATCTTTTTCAAATGCAGATGTAAGTGGAAACCACAAAAAAACTTGCAATTCAGAATGTAATGCCAGAAAGAACTGCTGTACTCTCTACATGCACGCTCTACTGCTTTATTTTGGAACTGGGTAGAACTGCAAGTAACATTTAATGTGCTACACGCAGACATTTGCAGAAACATCTGCAAATGTCTTTGCAGATGTTTCTGTAGTGCAGCTAAACCTGGATCCCAGACAACACACGCCTACCTAAGGTAGTCCTCAAATGGTATGAACATACTCATTTTATTTTCATACTTTAGGCGACGTTTTTAGTGCGACCTGAGGAAGACATTCGCAGGATGATACAGAAACCATACTTCTAAGTATTTTTCGAGGATAACTCATTGTCCAAAAAATGAGCACTGTAGGATATTTTGAGTGCATACTTTGAGTGCCAAGATCTTTGATTCCCCACCTCTCTCTCTTTCCTTTCAATTCTTGGATGACCTCTCATCGCAACTGCCTCAACAAGGGATGTAACCTCGGACCACCTCTAGTGAGACATCAGTGAGTTTTACAATTTATGATCACTGCCAGCAATACCATCGGTTTGAAATATGGATTTTTCTATTGCCTCCAGAAAACATCTGCATGAAAGGCCATTTTCTCAAGCTGTGTTGAGAATGCAATACATACAGCACAAACTGTGCAGTGCGAAACTTCCAAGTACACTTGTCAGCAGAAAAAACTGCATACTTCTAAGCACTTTACTGCAACCAGCAATGTTTCATTTTTTCTTTCTTCAATACATTGCACAAGTTCACTTTTACCGATTATCGACTGAATTTCTATCAGGCTGGCTTTCCCCTTCTGACCGTGCACCGTTAAGCAACAGGTGTTCCCTACTTGACATGGAAGAGAAGCACATAGAGTGGGCCTTCTACAAGCACAGCCTTGTGCACAGCAGCACTCACCGGGTACTGGCGAGTGGTGACTGATAGAAGCATTTGAACGCGAACTCAGGGACTCTGTGCTGCTGCTGTTGGAGTTGACATTGTGACTATTGTCCCTGGGCCCATAGCCTCCAGTGGGAGCTGTAACACCAAGGCAAGGAAAAACGAAACTCACTTGAGCCCTGCAGTGTGTCACTGTGCTTTGTTTCTGTCTAAAATGACAATAATTGGTTGCCTGTAGGACAATTATGGTCCATTTTTGCAGCCCACGAACAATGCAAACCAGCATTACAAATTACCTTAGTGATGGTTCCAGCAGAAAATCTAAGACACCATTATTAAACCATCAGACGATAAAGCCTTGAGCTACTCTGGTAAGAAAGCAGACTCACTGCATCGATTTTAGGAGCCTAGTCAATCTAATGGACCTAGTTACCATGAATGTGCAACAGACAGTGTGAATGAAAAAAAGGTGTTCTGCATATCCAAAGAGGCGTTAGCAGCCACTGAACAAATGGTTGAAATTTTGTTATGTGCTATTTATTTCAGTTAATGTTGTTTTACTTGGTTTCCTTTCCACAGTGTCTGAAGTGGATTATTTACAATGTACAAGTCTATTAAGTATCAAGACTGCTGTACATTACTGAACTTGTACCTTCAGTTGGGCCATAGCAATTGTATATTTGCCAATATAGAAATTAATTCTATGGTTCTACGTGCCATGCCACCATTTAGAACACACCTCCTCCTTTCTCATCATTAAACATTTCATTTTCCCAATCATAACCCAACGGGTTTCAATATTAACACGCACCTAATTAACCACGATTGTGTTTTCGGATTTCACCACGATCATACATTGCTTCCATGGCTAGGAATTGAGCTTGCATCCCCTACAGCATCTGTGGTTTTACATGCCAAAGCCACGATATGATAATGAGGCCCGCTGCAGTGGAGAGCTCCGGAAATTTCAACGATCTGGTATTCATTAATATACGCTAACATCGCACAGTACATGGGCCTTACCATTTCACCTCCACCAAAATGCGACCGCCATGGCCGGATCGAACCCTTGACCTCTGGGACAGCAGCTGAGTGCCATTACCACTGATCCAGCACGGCAGCCCAAATTTGCATCCTTAACAGTACAGCACCTTATCCACTAAGCTGACACAGAGAGCACTGTGTAATGTAAGCACCTTTTTCCTTCCATCATAATTACTTTGCACACCTTCCTGCAAATAAGTGACCTCTTGCTTTTGAGGAAGAAGAAATGAAGAGCAAAAGAGGATAGGTTGCGGGATAGATATCCTTCAGCCCGGTGCTCTTAGCCTGCACTGGGAGAATGGAAAGTACTACAGAAACAAAAGTAGGAAATGAAACGATAGCATGGTTGATGAACACTCACACGAGCAGTAACTGCACAAAAGCAGGCTACAGAGTCCACCAGACTTCAGTAACACTACTGTCTCTCTGCACGACATCTGAATGGCATATTCCCGAGATCTCGTTCTACACTTTCTACTGTGTAATTGACAAATAACACAAAGCGCCTGGGGGCTCCTTGCTCGTCGAAAGCAAAAACTCTCACTTTTTTTTTAGGCACACCTCTGTGGCATCATGTACATTCTGTGTACTACTAGTACTAACACCCCTTTTGCACATTTGACAGCAGTGTAAAATTCAAGTAACGCAAAAAGTATCTAAAAACTCTGAAGCTCAATTTCTTATCTTTGCCCTGTCAGCTGTTGAATGGTAGAAATGAGAAAGCGCACGCACCTGACCGAGAAGAGTTAAGAGGCGTGACGGCAGCCTTATGGGGCGGAACAGTAGGCAAGTGGCTGGAGCGGATTGCTTGGGTGGCAGCTGCCAATGATGCGAATCGCTTGACCTCCACGTGAGGCTGGGAGGAGTAGGGCCTCCCTGGGTAGACCCGCTGCTGCAAATGACACAACAGTGTTGGTCATACGAAGATGACGGAGCACCAACTTGATTTGTAACGATGTTGCAATGACTTATACTAAACATATGGTCTGTTGGTATAGTTACGGCACATACTGTTAGACCAGAAAGCAATGCTGAAGAAGCCCAAACTGCAAAGTCATTTTTTTAAAGTTAAACCTTCAATAATTCGACAGGATGATGTCGACAACTACCAGAGAAAATGAAGACTAAACTTCTGTTCACTGAATTTTAGACTGTGTTGTGTTTTACACTTTACATAGTGTTGGTACATCAGTATGATGTAATGCTTCAATATATACTTTGTGTTTGGGCTCTTTGGTAAAGAAATAACTCTTGAAGCAATCCATCTTGGGTTCCATTCTGGGTGTCTTTTTAGAATGCAACGCAGCCTCCTCCTTTATCAGTGCAAGTGAGCAGATCTAACTAGACGGTGTAAATAATATTGCTACAATCTCGATTATTGACTCTGGGAATGTGTTGCCACTTGCCACTAGGTTCTCTGTTCTCGCAATGGTATTTATGAATTACCAAGCCTCTCTTTACAAAGTGAGTGGCTGTACTGCTATAGCAGAAGTGCAGCCCACTAACTCTACGTGGTGCCTCTCGACACGAAATCAGCACGATATTCAATACACCTTACTTAGAAAGCTTGGTGGTAGCGTCCCACCAAACATTCTGAATAAGGTGTATATTGAACTGAAAGGAGTTATTGCACAGATTTGAGAATAATAGATTCCGAGCACACGGCTATAAATGACTACTCTGTTTCAAAAGTAGTTAGAAAATTTTACGGCTGTGTGGTACACTTACATGGTCAGATAGAGGCGAAGTGAAGCCGGGGCTGTCGTTGCCGTGTGCCCGCGAAAAGTGGTGCGCTGACGGTCGTTCCCTTAGAACCACTTCCTGGGGTGTTGCTGCGTGCCCACCATCTAATGACCGGGATGCTGGCGTAGCCACCTTAGCCTCTTCTTTTGGAAAGGCTTTGAATATCTGCATCCAAGTGTTTCATGGACCATAAGTGTTCAGCACATCAAGAGAACACACAGAAACAAATTTCTGATGAAAGGATACATGAACATTCAGATGGGGGAAGGCTCAGTGTAAATGGCATCACAATTATAGTGGCACACTCAAACCTTGATATACCTTGTAACGTTGATACAACAAAGTAAGCATCAAATTTTTCTATCAGATATCAGTGCACAATGATTAGTGCATACACTACCAGACATAGAAGAAGCATTTTATAGATGTGTTAACACTGTATCATTGATGTTCAACTGCACTTATATTGCTGTTTTTTCTGTAATTATTGTCTGTTATAATTGTAATTATTGTCTGTTAGACAACATTACAAGTGATGCATTGTAGGTATTGTTGCAGGTGTCAGAAACACCACCAGCTGAAATTAATGAAATACTGGAGTTCCGTATTAACAACAGAGTAAGTGTTGATGGCTACAGACATCAATGGGCAACAGAAAAATTGTAAAATTCCACAATGAAACCTAAATTGATAGAATAGGGCAGTGTGCCTATTCCGAGCTGTGGCTGTGATGCTGTCACTTGCACTCTCTATGGTGATGATCGACGAACAAATAAGCATTCTACCTAGGTTTCGCAACACGCTGCCCGTAGAATGTTTTTTTGTGAACCCATATTTATCATATAGTGACCCTGTTTGCAGCTTTCCTCTAATGTCACTTAGCTGTTGAAGAAGCACAAATTGAGAATAGATTCTATATATTTCGACTGAAAACAATGTGCAACTTTGATGGGCTGACATTTACCTTATCACAGTTTTCAATGAGGATTTCAACGACCACGTTGCAAAACTTTATGTCCATAATGGCCGCCATAGTTTCCTCTTCTGGCCGAAGTAACGTAGGACCAAAGCAAACACCCAGGTTTGACACAGTCATCAAGTTCGATGAAGCATAGTTGGAGACCCTGAAAAATTCAAAGAAAACCTACAGCACATGCATTGGATCAGACATATTAAGATTCCTTTTTAAAGGTTGACAAAGCAAACGGAACGCACTTGGATTAACTCGCAAAACACAGCAATTCGTTTACACTTCACTTGAGCTCCGACTTGTCAAAGCTATGGTCAGCTGGGCTCACTGAGACTAATTTTCAAGGATAGGTTTAAGAATTATTGATTTTACTCCCGAGCAAGTTTTCCAACATACGGTCCCTTGCTTAGCCGTCAACAATGCTTCACATTTAGTGTCCTAACCCACAAGCACGCACTATAAAACATATATAAATAATTACCAGGCAACTTGATAAAACAGATGCTTGGGCTAGTTGACGATTTGGAATAAACATATTTGCACTGCGCAAGACGAGTGTTTACGGCCTAACTACGCAAGGAAGAGACATGGACAGGAAAGAGCACTGACTTCAACTAAATTTTATATGCAAAAATGCTGGAAATATATACACATGACAGCAAGCAGCAAGCACTCTTTCCTGTCCATGTCTCTTCCTTCTATAGTTATGCCATGACACTCATTGTCTAGCGCTGTGCAAATATGTCGTTACCAGGCAAGCTTTTCATTAGGCCTGCGGGAAAATAAGAGCATGAGAATATATTTCATGTTGTCATAAGCCCCACTTGATGCAACATTCATGGAGTTCAGTAGTACAGCAAGTACTATAGGCAGCTTTATATTAAGAAAATGATTCTGGTTTTAAAAAAATGGCATGACAAACGATGGCGAAAATGCAGCAATATCTTTATGTCAAACCTTTCTGTGACCTTCAATGTGAAACGACTGTGCACATGTTTTCGAGAGATTGCCAGTGAGGTAAATAGAAAGCTGTTTATTTTTGCTAACTTTGCTGTAATGAAGACCAGACCCGACGGTATATAGCGACACAGAATAAATGATCTAGAATGGTTATTTATGCCACATGCAAAGTTAAATGGCATGACTATTGGATGAGGAGAGAAGTGTGACAAAAAGTTGATAGCAAATGTTCTTCCACATTTGAATATTCTAGGGCACAACATTAAAAGTCAGTGGCATTTCCTACTGAAAGACAGATAAATATGAGCCGGCACCGATACGTGCACAGTGTAGACTGATGCCACGAGTTGGACAGCCGCCAACTCTGCTGTACAGCTCGCAACTGGGATTATTCCTTTAGTCGTGGAGGCAAGTCGCAACTGGGATTATTCCTTTAGTCGTGGAGGCAAGTGACAGTCATGTTTAGATCGTATGTGCTCTCTTGCCTTGTTAAATTTTAGGTGACAGCAGATGAGTTATTGTAAACTTTAGAGTTCACAGATATTAATTGCTATTTAATGAGGGCCCTGATCAAAATGCTGGTATAATATTATAACCCAGAAAAGGCAGAAGTTCGCGGAAACATGCAAGCATGACGAGATGAAAAATTCATGAATAGGAGGTGTCGCTGGAGCCCTGTTTTAAAAAGTGCACATGTCTTCTTCATGGCTGCAACAGGCTACAACTGGCTACACTACACAGGTTACGAATTTTTCATCTATAATCCTGAAGAGCAGTTTGTAAAAGTCTATTACATGGACCAAGTGCTTCAGTGTGCATTGATCAGATGGAGCATGAGAGCCGGTGAAAACAAATGGCAACTGTCATTGCCCAGACTCGAGCGCTATTCAGTCAACACGCACTGATGTGGACAGTCCACTCGGTGAACTCTCGCAGAATACCCGCCCCCCCCCCCCCCCCCCCTGGTATTGAGTGTGCCATGCAGGAGCTGAAGCCCAGAAAAGAAATGGTGAGCCCAGTCACGCTTACTTCTGCAAATGCCGTATTAGCAGCGCAGCCATACGTTGATTATCGGGTGGCAGCTGAGAGACTAACTCTTCTATAGCTGCTGTCCTCTTGGCCTTGTTTTCTTGCTCTAAAACCGAGTTCAAGAGAATGGGATGTTAGTTTAGAATCTTCAGCATGAAACACAGATGATGAGGAATACAAAACTTACTTCTTTGAACTGACAATAAAAAAAGTCGGCATGAATAAATTACATTTAGGTTTACCACTAATGAGAAAATACGTGTCGAGATTCAACTAACTAATTTAGTTGAACAGCAAACAAACATGATTTACTGTGAGTAAGTAATCTCAATCTTGACTGCGAAAATCATGCAAGCGAGTCTCAGTGCAGCAACAGGCATTGTTGCAGGGCATCACAATGTTTCATGCATAACAAATTGTATTAACATAAGCCGGGACAATTAAGCTAAAAAATGCACTGGAGCATTTTCCGCAGCTAATTCAGCTATCTACAACTGGTGTAACTATAAGTTAAATCAGAAATCAGTGTGGTATCAATGTGTCCAGGCTTAAGATTGTTTAAAAAAACAAGTGTTTCTTAAACCTTTTGTCTTGGGCTCTTTGAACACACTGCACTTATACTGTCCATGCCCGATTTTCGTTAGAAGGTATTGCGTTGGGACAGTGACAGCTATCAGTATAACGCTGAATACTTCTGCACATAAAGCCCGCCTCCGAATTAGAGGAAAGGGAGGCTTCTGAAAACTTACTACAACTGTCAACACAATGAAAAGCTCGAGAAACAATTTCCATTCTACATACTCAATAGTCAATGATGAGTACTATAAGTATGATGATAAGTGCAACAAAATGGCACATAAGCAATGAGATGGAAATAAAAGTAGTATTGAGTTAGATATTGAACTTAATCAAGCTAACTACAATAACTTTCTATTTTATCATAATACATTACTAGTTTTTTGGGAATCAGCAAGTATTCCTTTTTCAATCTTTATGTGCCTTCTCATCACATCTATAATCGCTGCACTTATTGTAAAATATAACTAGCTTATGTTGCAGCTTGCAGAATGCTGCACCAACTTTTAAAATTTAGACCTATATATAAGTTATGGTCTCACGATATCATAAAATTACATAAATTCATTTACTTGACAGTCAATGTTGGCACGTTTTTGAAATGGGTTCCTCTCCAGTGTGTTCCAATAGCATTCGGGAGGCCGCAGACTAAAGTTTGAGAAACACATCACAGGATGTAGACTGTGACGGTGACGTTATGCAGTTATGCTCACTCGCTGGAGCACAATGGCGCTGCGTGATGCAGGCACCGATTGAGCCGCGAGCAGCCAGCAGCCAGCAGCGGGTTTGTTAATGCAGGGCAAGGGGACTTACTCGCTGCGCTAATAAAGGCAGTGTGCAAACGAAACGTCATCAGTGGTTCAGGCAGGTTTCTGAAAGGAGGCACACGAAATTATTGTCTATGGGTTGCGTATCACACGATGCATAACTCGCAGCACTGTCATGTCATTCAAGAATGCATCACCGTATTTCGATCTTTGCAAACGTCAGCCAGAAGCAAAGGGAATAAGATTACAAAGCAGCTTGATACGTTTCCGAAAAAAAAATAACATACTATTACAGTGTGTATGTTGACACTGTGAGAGGATTTGCACTGAAGAAAATGAATAATTAACAAAACCTCCAATGCAACAGTTCTCAGAACAACACATCTCAGTGAAAATCGCCTAAATGTAATGAAAAAATAAGTTTCATTACTGCTTTTAATCAATATCATTATAGACCTGCATTATAAACCTGCACATTATACATTACACACAGATTCTTACGTGAATGTATGAAAGATTCATAATGTTCCTATGCCTGTTCTCAGCAAAATATTGTTTCTTACCTTTCAACAGAAACCAAGATATCTGTTGCTCTAGTGCATGATATGACAACACTTAAATACGGAGGCATATTTGAAAGATCCCTGTCCCTACCTCATTATTGACATGTCATAGGGTTCAATAATAGGAATATGTAAAAGTTACCACAATGACAACATCGTTACTAGAACAAAAAAAAAATCAACTATCACTGTCATCAGCACGAAATGCACGCCTGCATATGAAAATCCTGTAGTATGGAGAGTATCCTTTGAATTGTACCAAGATTTCATTTTGGTACTTAATAATAATAGTGCGAGTTAAAGAACTTTACATTTGTTGTGGCAGCTAGACATTCACTACATTTAGGCATTCACTGCAAAACCAAGAACACCTAAAGGTTTCCACACTTCCAAGAGTCGTACTATAGCTTGTGAATGGTCTGAACTATGTCGATTTTATTACTAACTCAACGACGAAATTTACCTTAGCTGAAAGGCCCCTGTGTACCGAAATCTACGACGTTGAGAATTAGCAGACGTAGCCATTTGCTGAGCTAACCGTGCAAAAACGGGCATGTCTACACTATAAATCTGGCACATGCACAGCAGGCGTTACGATACACTTACCTAAAGTAATTCTTAAGCGCACTTGTAATTGTTTTGATCTCCCATTCCTCAGAGTTCATAAAATCGGGGTTCTCTGTTCGTTTTGGGTCTGTGCATCACAAAAAACAAAAGGCAAAAGCATTAGTGTAAAGAATGAACTGAAAAATGGACCAAGTTACTAGTTATACCATCAGTCTGGCATAGCGAGTGCTCTAAAAAGGACAATTCAACTAAAACACACAGAGAAAAAAACATTTCAAAAAATGAGTATTTTTATCAAATGCATGTAAAAGAGCCACTTATAGTTTACCACATATATTTTACACAGGGTCACAATGGTAGCAATCAAATTCTGCAAGGTTGTGACATCAAGAAACAAGCCAACAGTTTTATTGCGGTGACTCTCTTTTGCTTTCTCCTTCAAGGAAGCCAAGGGCACGCATGAATAAGTGATGAAGTAGTGACTAGAGCACTGCATGGGCCTGACCCGGCCGGAAAAATCCGTGTGCCGGCCCGCCCGAGCCTAACCCGGGGTTTTTAAATACGGCCCGGGCCCGCAAGGTTTTGGCCCAGCCCGGCCCGTTTCAGCCAAATATGCCTTCGGCATAAACGAAGCACTATCCAATCTTTGGTTACTCGGTAGATCTGCAGCACACACGACAACTTATAAAAAGTGTTTCGAGAATATCTTTCAGGGCCACAACTTTAGCTGTTTCTGTGCATATTTCCGGTTATTTACACTTGTAACACTTCTGGGAAATTATTTTTGAGCAATGTCAAATAAAATTGGAGTCATAGCTGGTTCTCTCATCTTCGCAGTGCTAACCACGCTACATTGTTTTTGCATTTCAAAGAAAGACTGTAGAGCATAATACCCCAATAAAGGGAAAGAAAATGCCAGACATTTATACTCCGACTCTATATATGTTGAAATATTCCCACCCGTATTTTTCCAGGGGGAGAACTCAAGTAAATGCATTGCAGAATGGGAGGGGGGAGTATCGTGTGAACATTGTGTAATTGGGGGTGGTTTGGGAATGTCTAATTGTTCATCATCATCATCATCATCATCAGCATCACCATAAGCCTGACTACTCCCACTGCTGGGCAAAGGCCTCTCTCATAATCTCATGATTTTATTAATCTTGTACTCATTTCGGTTTACCCTAAGTAAATTAGGTCATCAAGCGAGCACTCAGGCCTAAGAGAAAGACGGACAGATGGACGGACGAACAGATAGATAGCCTAATGGTTCCTGAAGCACGAAAAGAAATGATTCGCAAATAAAGCCACGTGTCTGCCAGACACACTTCTGACGAGCAAAGCGACAGGTATTCTTAGAATTTTTAACAAACATAAGGCATGCAGTGCACGCGGCCCCTTCATGTCTCGATAATGTAGCGACTATGCAGCTTGCGAAACTATGCGAGGCAAGCAAGTTGGACCTCTGCAGACACCAAGCAGAGATTATGTAAGCATGTACAACCTGTATACGTTGGTACTTTACAAAAGATGGAGATCCTGTCACCACTTTTGATGTGTTTTGCTTTTATTTGATATAAAAAAAAAAACGGAGTTAGCTAGGGGAAGTTGCAAAGAATTGAAAAATTCTCAGCATAGGTTGTCACTGGAGCCTTTAGAAATTTATGCCATAGAATTTTTCGATACAGCCATGACAGTGCACCTCTGCATTACAAAGGATACTGCAGCAAATAATCATCATAATCATCACCCTTTTTAGATCTTTTACTCACTTTAGCCGCGGCAGAGTTTTTATGTTCTTTAGCGCCGTGCGCTTGCACTTTGGCGAGGTAGTATATATGAAGCTGCCTCGCAATCACAAAAAACCGGCACCATTGGCATCGATAGGCCCGTCTGAGATGAGCCCCTCCACATCATGCACTTCTAGTGCACGAAAATAGCTCCTTATATATTAATGACTCACTAGTTGGCGTAGACTGGTATACGCGTCACGCAGCTGGAAACAGGAGGGGTGGGCGCGAGCACTTGGCTGCATACTCGGAATGTTTCCCGAGATGCGCGTACATAATATATACACTACTCTAGGCAATATATCGTTGCTCTTGCAGCAATATCACATGGTAAACCTTCCCTTACATGGTACTCAAAAGCGTCTTTTAATGGTGTAAACTCTTGTTAAGATTTCTTAATATAATGTGTAGCATGCTGATGGAGCAAAATGCTAAGCGTCGTGTACTGTGCAATTACTGTGTAGGCTAATAGACTTAAAGTGTTCTAAGTTACCCAAAGCCCTCATATGCAGCATTTTAAATAGTGTCACAACGCTACGTTAGACCCCACAAACCAAAGTAAAACAGCATACCCACGTCGTTATACCAATACATATGAGACCCGGGCCAGATTCGGGCCTGATGCAGGCCCGAAGCTCCCTGGCCCGGTCCAGGGCCTGATTCAGGCCTCACGCTGGCCTGGGCTTGACCCGGGCCTGAAGCTCTCAGGCCCGAGCCCGGCCCAGGCCCGATCCAACTAGTCATTACCGGACCGCGGGCCGGGCTTTTGGGTCGGCCCGGACCCTTGCAGTGCTCTAGTAGTGACATTCCCTGTTCTGCCTTTCTTCTTTGTTTGCTACAATGCACATTTATATATGGAAGCGCATTGCTACACACAGCCTTTAACAGAAATACTCGAGTACTAGTTTGCACTGCTGTTGGCTACATGCATTCTGCAAGGCGACCTTCGCATGACGTAGAAATGCTTTTCTTGCGACATCATTTTCGCTGGCAAGGAAGAGGAGATACGTTGCTCCAATACTCGTAAAATGCCTCGCCAGACACAATGGTCCCTTCACTCTTCAATCTTTACTCACAAACTTGTCTGACTGCAGTGTCAAAATAATCTGGGGCAAGGCCAGCTGAAAATGTAAGCATGAGGCGAAAGGGTCGACGCTCCTCTGCCAAACACAAGCAAAACCAAAGCGACAGTGCTAGTGTGGAAGTTGTATTAATCTTACTTTATTATTATTATTAATACTAATAGTAATAACAATATTAATAATGAAAACCGCTTACACCGGTAGTAAAATCGGTGGTCAGCATATCTCTAGCAAAATATTAAAGCCAGCAGAGAACAAGTCTTACCAAATGCCATCTGTGTGAGCTTTGTGACCTTCGAGTTCACACCCACAATTCGATAGAGGCCTTGATCCTCCAAGCCCCTTGACTCTATAGCTTCGATGCAGTCACGAACAAAGGCAAAGCCAGTTTCATCTAGCAGGCCTGCAAGGAACAGTTAGAAAGAGTTTTGTCAAATTTTTCCCCACTCGGTAACCACAACTAACCTTTTAAACATACAAAGTCCTCATAATAGTAGGTACAGTTACTCCAGTTACTACACATAAACTAGTGAGGAAGTAGCTAATGTTTGAAAAAGTAAATTATTAGAGCATAATGGTTTGCCTGTTCCGGGAGCGGGAGGCATCGTTATGAAATGCCTTCGTAAGTTTTTTCTGGATTGTTTATCAACAGAAGACACGGAACTACTAGGTAGATTCTCTATAGTATCTATCATTGATCTATCAGACGTTACATAGTGACTTTGAAAATATATATCAGCACTTTCACCACACCCAATCCTGGCCTCCTAGATGTTTCATCTGTCTTCTTTGGTTGTAGACTGAAATGAGTATGCTCCTTAGAGTACCGTATTTACATGATTTTAAGTCGAGTCACTCAAATGTATGTCAACCCCCCTAATATCGCTCGGGGGGGGGGGGGGGCGGGGGGGGGGGGCAGGGGAGGGAAAGAAGTTTTATTTTCGATTTCGATTGTAAGTTAACACCCCAACTTCTGATTTCGAAGTTATATAAAATGGGTCGACTTACAATCATGTAAGTAAGGTATGTGTTAATAGAACTTACTTTTTTAATGATGGCCTAGAGAGTCCCCCTTGTGAGCCATTTCTGAGACTTCGCTTTTGATTAGGGTTTCACAGGAAAAAGGCTGACGAGATATTACTTGACTGAGTAATTATCAGCCGACAAGCCAAGTTTTCTTTTGTTAAGCTTCTGTGCAAAAGTATTATTTTTTTTTCGGGAATTGGTTGCATAAGAAGCATGTAAAAGATGCAGACGTGTAATACATGAGGAGGTAATATGATATGCACAGCAAAATTCAGCTGCTGTGTGTATATTCAATACATGGTTTGACTGTGCTTTGACGAGAGCAGCTTTCACATCACCACAAACGATGATACTGTTTCCTACTTTTGTGGTTAAGTCTGCAATATAGCACTAGTATAACTACAAAGACGCATAATTGGGGGATATTGTGTATCCTCTTACAATGACTCTTACAGAGAGAGAGAGAGAGATAGAGAGAGAGAGAGAGAGAGAGAGAGAGAGAGAGAGAGAGAGAGAGAGAGAGAGAGAGAGAGAGAGAGTGTGTGTGCATGTGTGTGTTAAGAAAGCATGACATACGAGCAGTTCACCATGTGAAGCAGTCCGTTTTGTCTTGAAATTTCTCCCTAAAGTTATTTACCAACAGTATAGTACAGCAACTCATTGTCAATGTATAAGCAACAATCTCGCAAATGCTACAAGCTGTCGAGAGTATGAAGTAAAAAACTGTACATACACAAAACACATTATCAGCTAAATTGCAAAGCAGAGTTTCTTGCAGAATCTCTGTACTGAATTAAGCAAGGGATTCATCGTACTTTTTTGCATACACAGAGAAATAAAAAAAAAGTGCCCCTTACATCCTTCCTGCCGTGCAGCTCGTCCTGGTGGAACAGCCGTCTGCAAGCACGCAATAATGTATAGTATGTAGCCGAGAACACGTACAAGATCACTTCCACAAAAAGTACACAACAGTGAACAGTCGCAAAACTACATCAGAGCAACAGCTGTGTCACATGTTGCCTATGCTTTCAGGCGAACTGCTTCTGCAATAAATACTGTGTATAACAACACATTGTTACTTTAAATGATTATCTAAAGCAGCAAATACTACATATAATGCTCATGCTGGTCTGCCAATTGACATCACAACAAAACAAAATTACCTTTCCTGTCTTGCAGTGCACTACCAAAGTTAAACTTCATGTGCTGAAGTACACTCACACAAAAGTGCACTTGTCGAGTGGGCACGTTAAGTGGACTGCGATGAGCACACTTCGGTAAAAGTATGCTTTACCAAATCCAAACGATTAGGCTGAGTGTGATATGCAGAAGAGCATATTCTGGACAGAGAGCATTCCGTGAACACACTGATGCATCTTGGCCGATATTCACTTCAAGCAATTGTGAAGAAAAAGACTGCTGCGTTCTTCAGTGAGAAAAATAACTCAACCTTGTTTTTATTTATAATTCAATCAAGAACAGTCGCATTTCTGATGGTTTTCTTTTTGTTTTTCACCTACATGGTCGCAAAATGTGCCCACAGTCTGTTGCCATTTTTTCTTTGCTACAAGTGCGCTCTGTTTTCCCATTAAGCAACACATACTCTAAAGCATCATTGTGGGTTCTGTAGTGTACCTCCCATTACTGCACTTAACTTGCCCACTTGACACAGGTATAAATTTGGTTATCTGACTGCAGTATGAGATGGCTGCACTTTCCTTGATATTAGCCTCACGGCTGTGACCTAGACTGTAACTCCTTCCGATAATGTTTAGGTGAAACAAAAGACAAGCAACTCACAGGTTCCCTGCCATCCATGGCATTGAGCCACTGCTTACAGTCGTCTTCGCTCAGCGCCTGGAATGTGTATGTCAAACCGGGACGATCCGATGCCGTCAAGTCGAAGCAGAAGCGCTTGTCTATGCTGTCATTCATCCGTCTGAACAGAACAGTGCAAGGAGCATGTGCAATACCAAACTGAATATCGCTGAGGCCACCATAAAGAAGCACTGAAAGGATCTAGTGAGAAGAACCTAACAAAGATGACCCTTTCTGCGACGAAGGTCCTGAAACATTACTATGTAAAACATTAATCGATCAGCAACATCATCAACACTTTCTTGATCAGTACATTCCTATATGCAATTTCTTAACCCCCATATCATTCAAATATTCACAGAGAAATGACATGGCTAACATGACGAAATTCGGACGATTCGGATGCTCCAGATTTTTTTGATCCCCTGGAATTCTCATTCAAAATGCACCTGCATCCGGGCGCACATGCAACATACACTTTTAATTTTGCCCCCATAGAAACACTGTGAATAAATGTCCTGTGGTGATGAGCTAAGCACAATACCTTAGCTACTGATTCACTGTGTAGATTTATGACTGCTGATTCAGCACAAAACATGCATTGAAAATGAAAAGTTCGCAAATAGGACTGAAGCTTTGGCAAAAATTAATAGTCATTTACATAAAGGCATGCACATAGTTGAAATGCAATCTAGCCTTCAGTTCGTAATTATCTACCAAATGGGTAGTGAAACCAGCATCCACTATTGCTAAGTTAGTTACTGAATAGATAAGGTTTGGCAAGCATCTAAAATATAGCATGGTTATAGAATAAAAAATAGAAGATAGGCCACTTGCACTCATCAGTTAGCTTTTCCAAAGCCTACATTAATGTTGCACATGGCTTGTCCTGATGTTACGCGTTTTACAGACGGCCAAATGCTGCAAACGATCTCGGAGCCCCGTTTGAACAGGCTTGCCACTCCCCATTTGCCAGCACTTCCGATTGCTCAAATTACCAATGACCCGTTTGGCCACAAAGGTGGAGGCAAAAGACATTTCTTTCTCTTCAACAGTCCAATTTATTACCATAATATTTTGAGTCTGTTGCTGTTCTGGTAGCTTTTTACGTTTCAGCAGTGGTTAAAATAGGTGATTTACACCAAAGGCTACTGCATGCATACCAAACTGAGGTTAAACACATCACTTGACGGTCAGAGCAAAAGAAAATAAACATCAGGCCAGTAAAAGCACTGTTCCCTTTGGCAGCAAAGTTTAAACAAAGTTTGCTTAGTGTGTTTCATGAACTTGAACTGAAGATTGATGCTTCACCATAATGTGTATATTAAAATGCAATTAAAATATTATCCCCTGCTTATATCAGTGTATAACTTCAGAGTTCGAAAGACACACACAAAGGATAAGAAAAGGTAACTTAATACTTCTAGTGCAGGGGCTTTGGACATCCCACGATAAAACATAACTCAGTGCAAGTGTTTTAGGCAAATACTACAATAAAATATAACTCATGTTTGTTGAAACAAAAGGTGTAGTGTGTTACCTGATGCATTCTTTGAGGCAGAAGGTGTCTGTTGTTGTCTGAAACATCACATAAGATAGCAGGTGAACGTAACATAAAAATTGTATTGCAAGTTAAGATGCCAGTTAACACAAACTGGATGATGTAGCATTAGCAACATAATTAGCCAAAATTTACCAATTGAGCAAATTCAGTAGCTCAAAAGGGAAATCACATGCTACACACAGCAGCGTTGAGGCAAAAAGTGAGTACTTACAAGTTTGCCTACTGTCTGGGAGTATGGTATCATGGTGAACTTGTGGTTTTCTTTCTGGTACTGGCAGTAATGCTTGTTCCATATTGTTGTAATGTGTCCTGCATTCAATAAAGAGAATGCTTGTTTTTCAAAATTATGACATTGTGCCCATGCTCACTGAGTTGAGATATTTCTTAAGTTTGTGCAGGTATCGAAAAAGAATTGCACACATCTTTTGTTATGCCACACATGGAGTGACAGATGTACAATCTTTAATGCAGCTACTACACACTTCATGCATTTGTCAATGCACGATTTTTTTTTAATGGTGTTATACTCATTTCATTCTTGATCTCAAGGACTCCTTGTCTCAGACCAGCCCTGGCAATATTCAATTCTATTGGACCGAATTCTGTAACATCAGAAGACCATTTCGCAACACTATCAGTTTTCTTGAACATTCAGTCACTAACCAGGTGATGAAACTTCAACACTTGGGATTTTATAAAAATGTTGCTTATGCTTATCTTGTAACGATTTTCGTGCTTAAAGGCAGCCTCTCTACTACAGCAAAGTACTGTGTTGTTTTCACAATTTATCAGCCGTCTTAAACAGCTTAATGGCGTGACCTGCAAGTGTAAAACAATAGCAAGAAGCTTCAACGCAGTTGTTTTGAAAACAGATTTTGCTCGAGTGTTCGCACTTAATGACTGAAATGACGACACAGATGAAAGTATATGTACACATTACTTTCCTTTTAATGCTTCACATCCATAGTAGCTCTACTGAATGTTTCACAGTTTGCTATTAAGAAAAAAAGTTTTACCAAGTCTTTCTGGCTGCTTGTTTCCCGAATGACACAATATCCTCTCACGAGTTGACGTAGTTTTCCACCAACATGGGCGCCTCCGTCAACGGCATCACCAATCCCAACGAACTTGCTCATGCTCTGGCACGAGGGCTCATTCTCTGCCCCGGGAAAACGAGCCCCCTGCATACTGCTGGGGAGCGGAGTGGTGGTGGCGACGGCGGAGACCAGTTAACCACCTTTCATGAGTTATGTTCACAGTACAGATTAGGCAGGACATCCTTTTCAGATCCATACAGAGAGCTAACTAGGAGACATCAGATAGCCACCCGACTCCTTCAAACTAGATCCTTCCCATCGCCAGCCACTATGGCCCTGTATACGGACTTTACCCCTAGCTGCTCGACATGCAATCAACTCGCTACATTCCCTCATTTGATGTGGCGGTGCACCACTTGTGTGTTTCAACAAGTGGGACATCATGTAAATGAAACGGACACTTCTTAGAGCGCATCGCAAGTCCACACTTTGCGCAACAACTGCGGACGGTCCAGGGAGCCTGTGAAGCGATCGGAAACCTTCGGTCCCCAACCCCGTTGGGGGTTCTGCCCTTGGTGGGTTCTTAGGAATCTTCTTCCCAGGATGCCAATAAAGGTCATCTGTCTGTCTATCTGTCTGTATACTGGTGCAGTGCACTAGATAATTACCTTATCACAATATGGCTCACTTCTTGCAAACTAAATTATCGATTATCTTTTCCCTTTCCGTGTCAAAAACGAGAAAAGAGTATCAGCAAAATGCAAGCATAATTGCATAGAAATATTCACTAATCGACGTCAGCTGGACCTTTTATTACAACAGTGGCACTGTCTTAGAAGCTACAGCGGTGCAAATATAATGAAGGACTCACTCTTTTCCATAAGGAAGAGGTAACCTTGCCTAGTGTACATTTTGTTTAGGCAACCAGAATCCTGGGGCTTCTGAAGGAAGGATCAGGAGGAGGGTTCCACACAGCAGGCCAAGTGCACGAGCCAAAAAGAACATAAGAAAAAAAAAAGAACACATGCACACACAAGAATGCACACTCAGTACATGTGCTTAAAGGCCCTATCAGGCATTCGCATGCATCATCACGGACACACAAACACATACTCAAGCGTAGTGCCAATCAGCACTCGGTCGCTGCCTTTAAGTGCACTGCCGGACAAAATGGAACAAAAAGGTCTCTCATCTCGCCCGTCCTGCGTCAAATTGAACTGATCCTAACCCAGCTGTATCCCTAACCACGCTTATTACTGCCACAGCTTGGCAATCTTTGCACAGCAGAAGTTCAACACAGTGAATCTGATATCGGTATGTATTGCACTAATTAGAACCTTTGCCGGATTCTTTACCTCTTATACAGCTCTGCTCATCTGTTGAGCGCATTAAATGAGCTAAGCAACTTCATTTTTTGCAAGTTTCAGTCTCAAGTAAAACGTTCACTAGTGCCTGAACTTCCGTGAATACTGCAATCCTCATACATTTTAATGTTGCACATACGATTTTCTTTTCCACTGCCATGCGGAATGTTTTCAGGTTTCCAATCACTTGCTCACAATAAAACTGCTTTTACCCTGCACTGGCAAGTATGGCGATTCAAAGTATGCATTCTGGCCAGTGATAGAAATAAAAAAAACTATCGCTTTCTTGATTTTTTTCGACATTATAATTAAAATATAGTGTTGATAGTAAAATGGGAGAGTTGTTTTAAACATCAGCTCATCCTGATAATTCAGCCGTAATCAAGTAGGAAGGAGACTTACTGGTCAGTTTTGCTTTGAGCACACATTATTTAGGAAAGCTTTCTGCAGAACAATACTGAAAATCAAATGCTCTTAAAACCATGCAGTAAATAATAATAAAAAAAAAAACACTGCACAACATCAAACTGTCATGAGCATGCAAAGACAAAAAGAAGCGAAATATTGGTAAAAAAATAAAGAAAAGAGCTTTGCACAAGGTGATATAGTGCACTTGAACAAAATGAAATGAAAGCCAAAAATGTAGAATGTAATCAATGAACAGAATTTCTGAAGTATTATATATCCACTGTGCAAAATGGCAGTTATACACTGTGCAGGACTCTTAGTTGTGCAAGCTACTATGTACTTCAATGCAGTAAGCTTTAAACGTGTTTTCCTCTGAATATCATCATGTATTGTCAATAAATATGGAGGTCAATAAAAATATCTGGTGGCTGTACAGCTGGATAAGATAAAATAAAAAAAGATTGGTAAGCTGCAATATATTTTACTACAGTGATAAAGCTTAACTGTCATGACATTGTGTTTTGCATGTCAAATTCACCAGAACTGATTCATATCATTGAAAATATTATAAGAAAAAACAAATTTTCCACATAATTCAAACAAAAAAAAGTTCAATCCAATGCCAAAAGAGGAACCATAGATGTTCATCTCATACAGGCACATGAGTTGTAAGTAAGCACATCAAATTATGGGCATTGTGGGCTGTGATTGCAATTATGAGAAGTGGTACATTGAATACCTGTGAAGTGTAAAAAAAAAAAAAGAGCATAACAGATCTAGGCAAGAAAACCATGATGTGACATGACGTGCGAGTGAAAAGCCAAAATGATTAAAGTATAAAGCTGACTCAAAACTCACGCTTCATCAAAACAAACCACAAGGCCGTGCATCTAAAGCAATGTGCATGAAATGGGATGGATGAAGCAGCGAGTATTACCGTTGTACGCACCTCCAACATTTTCTTCATCAAGTGTTCTGCTTCATTGTGCGTTGCTTCGAAGTTCTCCCTTGTCTACCCGTGGGACAAGAACAAGGAGGCATGTTAGGCAAGATCAATACTTGGGGTTATTTGGCTGCATAATATGTTCGAAGAGAAGTGAGAAACGCACACAGGCGACTTAAAAAATAAAAGGTCCAGCCCTGCATTTTGTGGTGCCTCCTTTCTGTGTTCCATTTTGAAATGCCTTTTAAAATTATGAAAATTATAAAAAGCACATGGCACACAATTACTACACTTCTTACACAAAAGTCCTACCTTATAAAAACAGCAACCCATCACAAGGCTTACAGATAACATTAAAACAAATTGTTCTTGTTTCACAGCTCTCATATCATTAATTTTAAAGAAAACATAGCCCCTGATGAGAACAGCTTTCTGAATTGTACATGCAGATAGAGAAAAAGGAGTAGGCAGTGAGTACTCTTAGGACCAAGAAAGAAAAAGCAAAAGCAAAGCGGTTCCAAGTTCTGATCAAATTCAGAACGAATATGTTATTCCAATGTTAACTGTTATTTTTAGACTATTTTACCTATATCAAGTTCATGTGGGTTTTTACATAACAAACATTAATGACAGTGTCCATGTGAGGCCCCACTTATGCTTTGACATTGCAATGGTCATAATTAAGCTTGATATTATGCAAAATGAGCTGTTTGTTTCCGGTGGCACTAGCACAGTTTTTCTTTTTTCTATTGGCATTGGCACAAGTTTGTTTCTACTGTTGCGATTTGGCAATCACATTTGCATGCATGTTCCAATGTAGCAGTTGAATGTATAAAATAATGCTGCTTTAGATGTGAAAATGAAAAATGTGAAAGCTGTTTTATTTCTTTTGTTTGTCAGCATTTCAAAATTTCTCATTCAGTCATCCTCCATTTTTTAATAACACCAAACTTTCAGCTTTCTGTATTTTTGTAGGCGAAATACATTTACATTGTAATTGGCAATGTAACAGTGTGACGTTAGGGGCTCTGTAAATATATATATTTTTTTGCTTCACAAAGTAGTTTCAGCTGTTCTATGAAGCAACGGGCAACTGTCAATGCTAGCTCACCTTTTGGAGTCGGACCTGCAGGTCTGTGTTGAAGCTGTTGAACTCCTTGGCTACCTCATGGCCTGCAGTGGTATCAATGAAACATTTGCATAAGGTAGGGGCGTGCGAATATTTAAAGAAATTTTAAGTAACGAATTATACAGCATTGCATTCCATTTGGTACAGGAATCAAATAGCAGCAATAACCAAATATTTTTTTAAATAATTTTTGATTAATCAGCACTCAAGTGAAAACAACAAAGCAACATGTCAGAAGAGTGAAGGATTACCTTTCTTTTTTTAATGAGTGAAATAATGCAGTTCAAGTGTTTATAGAACAATTGGAGCTTCAGTCATCACAGAATTTAGGAGTTTTTTTTATTTAAACTGATGTGTTCCGAAGCTAATCTGTTATCAATACCTCGTTCACGACATTAATTCATGAAGCATTAACATTTAGGACTTAGTATTATTTGATTGCTGGCATATTCATCTCAATATTATGTGGATAATTTTCATGTGCAATTCACATGAAAATTTAATACAGAAATCTTTGCTCACTAAACGGTCATTGTAACTGCCTGCATCAAATGAAATAAGAAGGAGGAAGTACTTAAAAATAATATTGATAACTGAGCCACTAATTTAACACACATAATGTTGCTCACTGTATCCACAGAGCTGCAAGAAGGCTTAACTAGAGGCAGCAATATGTCATGCGGCAAACTTCACAGAAGCAACTTTCTCCATGAGAATTGAATTGAAGAATCATGCATTATTTTATGACCTAAAATACCATCAAGCTAGCACTACTTAAGGCAATAGTAATGTAGTACAAACCTTGATGATAGAAGGTCAGCCAGCCATACATAAACCTCAGTATCTGGCAATTAAGAGAAGAATACACAATCGATACCTGTGCACTGAGAAGATGACTACGACACGTACGCAATGTAAACAGTTGCTACAAACTGACCGTTTCGACGAACTCTGTCTTCTTGCGTTCTTGAACTTTCTGAAGGAGCAGTACATATTCTAGAGATGCTTTGAAGAAGTGAATCTTCTCCATTTCAAGCACCGCAAATACCTAACAGATTAACAATAGAAAAGAAAAAAAAACGGAATATTACCCACTAATAAAACTGCATTGTCTTGTACTGTAATCACATAAAGTAAATATAGCACTCCGTTTAATGTAACGATACAGGTGACACAAGTTATGACAACATTGTGCATATTTCGATTCTGGAAATGTCATTGTTAAAAAGCAACTTCCTTAAGCGTCCTCGGGCTATCAAATTTTCGATGTATAGCGAATTCTCTCCACACACATATGTTTCAAAACTGTGTACAATTCCGAAACGTCAACGCAAGGCCGCTATTCGTGACACCAAGTCCGGTCACGCACCTTGTCAGCAGCAGTGGGCAGCATACACATACGCAAGCACCATTTGGTGAATGGGCGAAACGGGCTAAGTCTAAATAAAGGTCGACCATCACGCCCGAAAGCGAGAGGCGGAGCGCTGTCCTTCCAACACGCCAGGTGTCAAGGCCACGAAAACGTGGGAGCGCGGGAAGGTGGGAGGGGGGGTTATTGGCTCGCACCTATATCGGCGCGAGACTGGGCCCGGCCTCTATCTAAAACAGCCAACGCAAACGCAGAACGCCGTCGTAAAAGCGACACAAACGGTAGCGGTTAGTGGTTGTAGGAGACGCACGCTTCGCGCTCGCATTTAGGGACGCCCATAACCGAGACCCGCTTCGAAAGGGCGACACTCCAAAAATGGAAGCTCTACGCAGGTCACCCCCGCCGCCGCTCCCCTTTCACACCTGCGAGAAGGCGCGTCGAACTGGCGATGCCCACTTACCTTCGTCGCGCAACAGCAGAGGCTGACGCCATGCGACGGATCGCGGGACTCCACCACGCCATCGCGAGAGAGCGCGTGCAGGGTATCGCGCCCCGCCGAAGCTTACTTCCCCGCCTGACGCCGGAGCAATGCGGAGAAGGCGGCCTTCATCTTTCGATCCTGGCTTGAAACGGAAACATTTTTATTTCAGATTCACACGCCGCGCTACGCTAAGGAACCGCTACGCGGAGCGGCAGTCGATAGCGTTACGACGCTAGCCTCGAACGACGCCGGCGCGATAGTGACGCCGCCACACTCAAAATCGAAACCGTCGGCGCGCCGAGGGCCAGGCGGCGGCGCTCAGCGCGTGTCGCTCTGTTGCCCGCCCCAAAAAGTATAGACGCACGCGAAGGCAGGAACGTTGCCTCAAAGGAGAACTTGCAAGCAGTGGGTGTTAAACGCAAAGATGGCAGCCCGAGTGTAGTGCTTAGAATTTCACGGCTCGCCGGACGCAATAACGCGCGCACTTTCCAAGACATCGTTTTCTCTTGCGCAGGCCAGCGCCTCCTCTATTTTATCAATGCCAGCCAGATGCGCCCTATACAGCCGTTCACCGCGCTCTCCTATAACCCTTTCCTGCTCTCGCCCATCGCCTAGCCTTCGCGTGCGCTTTGGGGTCATAGGGAAGAGAGCCCCTCCTGCAGTGCATCACGACGGGAATAAAAAAAATAAAAGGAATTTTCTGTTCAGTTGTGTACAGATCCGTGGGGCGGCGTCTTGCATTTATCGTGATCACAATGTTGGCGGTCACGACGGCGCTGTAAGTGATACGCTGTTTTGAGAGAGCGTGTCGCCGTTCGTAGCGCTATGCGGGCAACCGATGGGGCCGCGTCACGGCGACGCTGTTGCATAACTAGCGCTGTGAGGTGGCGGCGGCGTTGCTTCGAGCCACAAAGAAGGAGCACGAAGGAACAAATCTGACAGACGTATGATATTGAAGAGGGACACACGTCAATCGCGCCTCCGCGGGAAAACGCTCGCACGCACGTGTGACGCAAGCAGTCCTTCCCAAACATGTGGCGTCTTATGACGACCACTCTCCGAACTAAGGCGGACCGACGGCTTCCATGGAAAAGCGCGTGTTTGCACTGGCATTCAATGAAATAAAGGAGGCGTTGCTCGGGCTTTCACCAGCGCGAAATAGCTGCGTAGTAAAGGGCCCATCGGGATGACCGCTTTCTTGCACAGGCTTTGCCGCGCATACGACAAGCGATGTGTCGCACTCAGTTTAGCGAAGTCATCGGGGAAACCGCATTCATCGGAAGTTCGCATTGTAGCGCTTTAAGGGTCTCGCCAGTCCTAGTGCAGTACCTTATAATTCTATAACGAAGAAACGTGTGTTAGACGGGAGCTCGGCGTTGCCATCCCACAAGGCGCTAAGATTCCTTCCCGCCTACACCACATCGCTGTTTCCCTCTCGTGCGCGCATCAACTCAACCATTATCCACAAAAAAAACAAACATAATAATTGTGGAATTTAACGTCCCGAAACCGCGACATGATCAACGGAAACGCCGCGGTGGAAGGCTCCGGAAATTTCGACCTGAGCTTCCTTAGCGTGCTACTGAATCTAAGCACACGGGCTTCAAGCATTTCCGCTTCCATCGATAATGCGGCTACCGCAGCCGGGATTCGATCCCGCGACCTGCGGGTCAGCGGTCGAGTACCATAACGAATAGACCACAATAGCGGGTAAACAAACAAATACTATTGCTAACCTAACTACACCTAGTCATAACGTTTATTTCTACAGGGTCATTCCTCTACGTAACTATAGGGCCCGTATTCGCAAACGCTCCTCGACTCGAAACTCGACCTCAAGGGATCTTCGAGATTTTTTGCGTTGCAGAAATCGTAACGCTAAATAGTACTCAAGAATTCCTTGAGGTCGAGGGGCGTTAGTGAATACGGGCCTAGGCCGTCGTTAGAAGCTGCGAACTGTAAAGCTCAAGTACATTGTTCGCTGAACAACATGCGTCTCAACGCCTATGTTTACATTGTTCGGCGTCTGTTCGATCACGCCCTATTCGCAGAAAAGACGCGGCGGTACACAGGCCGTCGTAATGGGAAAGGAAACGCACCCGCGCGCGCGTGTGTGTGTCCCTGTGGTGTAGACAGCGGACCTAACAGGATTCCCGAGCCAATTACATAGTCGTGGTTCCTCAACACCGCGTGCGCGGAGGGCTGGTTTGACTTGGCTCACGCGGTGCTCCCGGGGGCCGGCCAAGGCACGGCCCCTCCGGAGCCACACGAGAACGGGAAAACAAATACCGCAACCACGCGAAGACTACACGTGAACGACGACGCGGTGAACGGGGGAAAAAACACCCGAGCTACAAGCGTGCCTCCCTACTTTCGTAGCACTGTCTAATAGACACACTTTCCACTTAACTGGTGAAGACTGGCATACACGACTCGTCAAACGACAGCAACTATACCATCCACGCATACAGCCCACTATTAAAGGAAACAGTCAGCCACCGATAAAAGCAACACTGTTCAATAAATGCTGTACTCCTGTCGGAGGAAAATTCCCCCATACAATCAGTAAGACGTGACTTTGCGCATATAAAAAGACGTGTCCGGGCTGTTGCACCGAACCGAACGGTACGTAGATTATTCTGCCAATAGCTACCCACGAACACCATACGGCCTGTCCTCCATACCACACTGTTTTCGAACACCAACCTCGTTATTTTGGCTAATTTATCCCTCCCCACAGTGCAAGGATCAAACTAGACAAAATAGATTTCCCTGCTCCCCCTTGCTTTCTCTCTCTCTCTGTTTTTTGTCAGGACGCAAGGAACTATCACTGTCTCATCATAAAGTTTCCTATATATATATATATATAATATATATAATATATATATATATATATATATATATATATATATATATATATATATATATATATATATATATATATACATACACACACACTACGGCGAACTCTGTCGATAGTGTCTATGGGAGCTGCAACGCTTCTGCGAGCATGGGAACGGCGGGTAGTACACGGATTTGCCTTAGTCGTAGTATTGTGCAGAACATCGTTGGCGCAAACTTAAAAGACGCCGAAAGAAGAGACTCGGAAAAGCGCACACTCGAAACTGACTTCTATCGAACCGAAGCTCGTCTTATGGTCGTAGTACTTTACGTGCCTTTTGGCTTTGCGAGGCTTGAAGCTGCTTTGCCACGAAACAATAATCGGAAATCCTTAATAATCAGCACCTTAATCTGTTATGCTTACCACTTCAATCGGGTCACGAAGTTGAAAAGGGTTCGTTCTTTCCTTCGAAACGAAACCAATATACAGCAATAAACGAAGCCACAAGTGCGATTCGCTTTTTCGCAAGTACGAAGAGTAGGCAAATCCGTGTACTACCCATCGTTCCCATGGTCGCCGTACGATCGCAGCGCCCCGAGTCCCCTCTAGTTAATTTCTCACGGGAACCCGCATGCGACCACAACAACGGACCGTTACCATCGCCCCCCCCCCCCCAAGAAAAAAAAAAAAACTTCGTGGGAGCTCTATTCGTATGTAAATGCGGATCAGCCATAACCACGCGGTCCACTAATCCCCGCGGTAACGCGAAGTAGGGCAACTCGCCTCTTTCTGGTGCGCATCGCCCTTCTTGACGGAGAGGCCCAGGTACCGCTCCAGCGACTGGCAGTAGCGGGCGGTCTCCTTGTCGAACTTCTTCTTGCGCTCCTGCACACAATGAAGGAGGGGGCCACCAGCCGACGTGACAATGGCGCGTCAAGATCAGAGGGGTACCTTAAGAAATGTGTCGTGCACGTCGCGACAGAAAAAAAAAAAGAAAAGCGAAGCACACACACAAGAGAGTACCTAATGGCGAAGGTGATGTATTTGTTCTAGTAATTGCTGGTGTCTATTAGTCCCTTCAGTGACCGGAAGTTTCGCCCAAGGAAAGTCGTAAGGAGACGCAGTGAGTCAATAATAATAATAATAATAATAATAATAATAATAATAATAATAATAATAATAATAATAATAATAATAATAATAATAATAACTACGCGAATGATACAACATGGAGACACGAAAAAAATGTCTCCATTTTGTCCCGCACTTTTAAATGGGCTCCGCGACCCTTTATGAGCATGGTAACAAAAACGCTGCCGATCGGTAGTCGAGGCTTCTCAGAACACGTGAGCCAAACATTTTAGTGCAGCACTCTCCCAGGAGCCTTCAATTAATTCTCAAAGTCAACTAGAAGTCGGTACCTCTTCTCTCTAAAAATGACGCCATATACCACAATTGCTGCGCCACATACACACGTCCACGGCCGTTGGCTGATTTGAACCACAGAGATTCCAATACATACACTAGAGGGAACTCTGGCGCTAGTGTCTACGGGAGCTGCAACGCATGGCGCTTCAGCAAGCATGGGAATAATGGGTAACCTAGTCTTCGTACTTTACGTTCCTTTTGGCTTCGCGTGGCTTGAAGCTGCTTTGTCGAGAAACGACACTGGCAAATGTTCAGCAGCTGCGCTTTACCACCTTAATCGCTCAAGCTTACCATTTCAAATCGGGTCACGAAGTTCGAAAGGGTTCGTTCTTCCCTTCGAAACAAAACCGAAGTACAGCAATAAACGAAGCCACAAATGCGATTCGCCGCCCGCAAGTACGAAGACTAGGCAAATCTGTGTACTACCCATCATTCCCATGGTCGCTGAACGATCGCAGCGCCAGAGTCTCCTCTGTAGTTAAGTTTAGGGAACTCTGTGATTTGAGCAAGGCCTCCGAGATGACGTGCGCGTGGCAGCAAACACGCAGCGCGCCCGCCATCTCGGAGGCCATGATTTGAGCATCATGTGCGGCATAGTAACCGTGGTCGCCGCGGTATGCCGCCACGTGCACGCGCTCTCCCTCCCGATGACACTGAAAGTATTCCGCGCCCTCGAAGAAAAAGAAAATGATGATTGCTTAGTGGAGTTTAACGACCAAAAACCACCATATGATTATGAGAGACGCCGTAGTGGAGGGCTCCGGAAATTTCGACCACCTGGGGTTCTTTAACGTGCACCCAAATCTGAGTACACGGGCCTACAACATTTCCGCCTCCATCTGAAATGCAGCCGCCACAGCCGGGATTTGATCCCGCGACCTGCGGGTCAGCAGCCGAGTAACTTAGAAGAAAAAGAAAATGCTCAAGGTCATAACGCGCGCTAACGAATGGACGCACCTTCTTGCCACCTGGTTAACCCCTTCCTCTTTCAGCGCGCTCTCTGGTACGAAAGAAGAGCCAAAACGCTTACGAGCGCGCGACAAATTCCTGCAACTGCGCGCGCACTTGACGGATTCAAAAATTTTTTTTTCGGCAGTCGATTCGTGAGGCAACGATTCAATGACGCCATTAGACGATTACTTGGAAAAAGTGTTGGAGGGCCCCTTTGAGATACACTGTTAATTTCGTCAAATTGGCCGTTAAATCATGGCGTAGCAGTTCGACATATAGCAGGTCTACAAATTACAGTCGCTGTGTTTTAAAAGCCCGACAGATGAAGGTCACATATAGAGTGAGAAGAAACACGGCGAATAAAACCTTCAAGAGGGCTTAGATATAAACATCTTTGTTCCCAGTCACACGCAAACATGCGCCGTGAACAGCTGTGAAAGAGCTGCAGAATTTCCGAACAAAGATGACGCTGACATTCGTAACTTGATAAGACAGATGCTTGGGCTAGTTGCTGATTGGGAATCAACATATTTGCACAGCGCAAGACTATACGAGAAGTTACGACATAACTAGAGAAGAAGAGCTCTTTCTGTCCTTGTCTCTTCTCCTGTAGTTACGTCGTAACTACTCGTAGTCTTGCGCTGTGCAAATATGTTGACCGGCATTCGTATAATGCGCACAGACCATGCAGCGCAACGCTTCCGGTCGCCAACGCAGTGTCACAGTGAAGATCGGCGGAACCTCGACGCGAGCAGAGCGAGTCGGCAGCACCACGTTGTGCCATGTATATACGATTAGCAGCGCGCGTCCTAAACTGGTACCCGCGACGCCCCGGCACAACACTCACCTTGGCCTCGCCGATGTGCTCCTTGCGGAACCGCTCGATGGGTTCGATGAACGTCTTGTGGGCATTCTCCAGCTGCGAAGGCGACCGAACGAGAAGCAAGAATTAAACACCCGAGATTTTGCCGGGCAAGGCAACTAACCAACCTTTCAAGGTCACGCTGAAGAGAAACATTAAGTCGATCCAGATGGGCATCTACACGTCACCGACTAACCCATTTAAACCATTTGTGTGCAGCTCAGTAATTAAAAAATAAATAAAGAGAGAGAGAGAGAAAGACACAGAGAGAGAGAGCAGTAGGCGACCTCAACGAAAGCCGAGGAAAACCGGGGCAGGAGCCTCGCCAAGCTTCTAACATAGCAGCTTTTCGCGTTTAACCATGCGGTGTTTTCCCCCGCAATTACTGCAAGGAAAATGTTGACTAAAATTGATGTAAATTCGAAATTTTCGCACTGCATGACACGCGTAGGTCGGCAAGACATGAATGAAGTCGCGATCCAGTCGCGCACGCCGTCAAATGCTTCCCGCCTGCCAGTGGCACACAGCCGCAGGCGGGTATGTGCCACACGTGATTGACACTTCATTCTACACAGGAACGGCGAGAACACACATGGGTCATTTTAATGCGTGAGCGTTAGGAAAAAGCTGACATCATGAAGCAGCGTTGACCCGAAGAATGAATGGAACCTTCATTAAAAAAAAAGAACGGCTCTGGGCCACAGTTTGGGAATATGGAAGGGATTATTTACTAAGTGCACAGCGTGATCATACCAAGATAAAACCCGACAAATGCAAAGAATAAATGTCAAGGGCCAGGCAGGAATCGGACAACAGCATTGTGCGGCAACGAAGTATTCTATACCGCGGAGCCACGCCAGGACATGTATGTATACTTTTTCAAACAGATCTATAATGTCCGTGAAACGTCAATTGTTGTGGTAGTGCTGGCTATCCAATTTTATAAACATTACATGTGTACTCCTGGGATAGAGCCGTCACGTCGGGTTAATGGCAATTGTAGTTAATTAGGTACCAGGCGCTGAAGTTGATTTATGTAGTAGCGTCCAGGGCTAGCATCCTCGCGAGCACCAGCGCTTCATATCAGCTTCTGATGTCGTTAATATCCATGTTGCTGTTGGCGTCGTTACGCAACTGTAAACAACTGGCTATATAAAACATATGCGGCTGTTTAACGCATGTCTGTGCATGAATTTGTTCATATCTCAAGCGCCACTTCGTAACGTTTCGCTCAATACAAAAACTACAATACAGTCACCTTCCGTGCGCATGCTTCGCATAACATCAATTCCCAAGGCGCGAGGGATTTGCCGAATTTTTTTCGGATCGTGTGTGTAGTTGTGTCTCTAACGCCAATATCTCACATGATCGGTGCTCCACGATACGCCTTTTGATCTTGTTGTAGCTTCAAATACGAATTATCAGAGGTTGCAATCTAGTAAAGATGTTTCTATGAAATACGCGACTCGCACGACATATTTCTGTCAAGAAAGTTCCGTGAAAGAGTTTGTGGCGGGAGGTCCTGGCACTCCCCCCCCCCCCCCCCCCTCTCATCTGACGCCACTTCTGATCAATAATCATTGAGGTGGCGCATGAACGCTAGTCCGTTGAGATCAAGGAGCTTGGTTGAGATCGGTGTGGATATGCTTGAGTACAACCGTGAGACGATACAAGACTGATGGTAATGCTGATAGGACTATATTCCAGCAATAAGCGATGGAGCTCTTTCAGACTCACTCAAGAGATACATATTGAGCACAGGGTTCACGGACCCACGGCTCCATTTGAACCTGAGTGAGTCGACTCATGAATGTGACGTCGTGAATCCACGTATACGTCAGCACAGCGAAACGCGCATGAGCAGTGTTTAATTTTCACAGCATACCGTGGAATTTGCGACGTGCGACTATGGTGAACGGCGCAGAGATTATGGGGCGAAATTCACAAGAAAGAAGCTTTTTTTTTCTTCCCCTTTTATTTTTTTTTCGCATCAAAGTGTGAACGAACACACGTTTGAACACTTCGTTGGTGTTCAGCATCACATTAGACATGCTCGTTCTCAATAATCTGTCACATAGAAGTGTCCACGATATAGAGGATTCTGCAAACGCTAAGAGACGGTTATTGGAGAACAGGTGCTGCCTGCGTTGGCGAATATCGCGCAGGGCTGATGTACCGACCGTTTATATAGTACGTACGTGCACGCACGCCAAAGAATACAGTATACAGCGCTGCCACGTACGTGCATACATCAAAGATTTATTTTCTACCAATAACTGTTGGGGATTTACATAGTACCAACACCACGATATAAGTATGAGGGACGCCGTAGAGGACCATCAGGCGTTAAAGGGACACTAAAGACAACTATTAAGTCAACGTTGATTGTTGAAATAGCGGCCCAGAAACCTCGTAGTGTTCTTTTTGTGCCAAGGAAGAAATTATATTGAAATAAAATCACGCTTTAGTGGCCCACATCAGGTTAGCGCACTTCAAATTACCCGCCTCAAGAAGCGAACCGACTCACGTCACTGTTGCCGTGCGCAACGGCTTTACTGCGCGGTCGCCGACACTAGTAGACGGAACGAAAGCAGCGGGAGCCACAGCAGCAAAGGCCATTGATCAATTTCCCGCCATTGGCTCCGAGATGGCAGACGTGTTTTGGTTCAACTACGCCCCGCTAATCTGTCTAGTGTAACCACGCGAAAATTGAATGTTTGAAACACTTGCGCCATTCCCCATAGTAACGTACGGCGGTTCTTACTCCCACGAATGAAACAGAAACGAACAAGCAGCGTTTTATTGCGTCTTTCGATGCCCGGGAAGTTGTTTATTTAGTGCAGCTAGATTGATTACTAGTGATTAATTGTAGGCGGTTCGTCGGACGTCGTCGGTATCATTTTGAGGATGTCCTATACTGCGGCGAATGTATTCTTGTGCATTAACCGCAATTTCTCGGTAAGTAGGGCACTTGTCTTCACAATATTGTCGTTTTAGATGTGGTAATACGTTAAGCTTTCACTTTGACGTAAATTGTTATTTGACTTTAGTGTCATTTTACTGTACACCTAAATCCGAGCACACGGACCTCCAGCACTTCGCCTTTATCGGAATGCGATCGCCACGACCAGAATTCAATCTCACGACTTTCGGATCAGCAGACAAGCACCATAAGACCACCGCGACGGGCGTGTATGTTTCATGCACATATCCGAGCGGACAAGTATCACAGCGAGTGATAAAAGTGTCCCGAGACAACGGAGGAATGCGCGAGCAGACCAAAAGCTGGCGATATCGCCATCTTTATAGGCATCCTGCATGCGCACACAAAGAGAGATTGGCATATCTTATATACGCTTTTCGTTCGCCCCTAAAAGACGTTTTGGAGGAAGTGATAGATATATCAGCGAAACTTAAAACGACGCCGGAAAAGCATAGACGCGCGAAACGAGAAATACCAAATGTTTGCTGTATACAACAGCAGGTGCCTGTCGGCATTATTACCATGTGAGTGCAGCGAAAGCTCCCTAAATTGCATCAGTTAGTTGCGCCGCGCGATTCGCGTATTAGGGAGGACAAAAACGTGACATTTACGAATATTCATTTTCGTCTGCGTTGAATGAAGCAACCATTATCGCATGCCCCGCCGCGGTGGTCTAGTGGCTAAGGTACTCGGCTACTGACCCGCAGGTCGCGGGTTCGTATCCCGGCTGCGGCGGCTGCATTTCCGATGGAGGCGGAAATGTTGTAGGCCCGTGTGCTCAGATTTGGGTGCACGTTAAAGAACCCCAGGTGGTCGAAATTTCCGGAGCCCTCCACTACGGCGTCTCTCATAATCATATGGTGGTTTTGGGACGTTAAACCCTACATATCATCATCATCATCAACCATTATCGCATAGATCAGGGGGTTTCCAAGGGTGCTCCGATGCACTCGACGGGCCTTCTCGCTCAGCGCCGTACACACTGATTCTAAGAATTTTGACTTTGGGCGAGGTGGCATCTTGCAGAACATTTCGTAACTGGCACTATACTAGAAACGCAAAAAAAAAAAAAAAAAACACCATTCCGAGTATAGGGCCTGTTACGAAACGTTCGGCAAACAAACTGGCTGTACGCCGGAAGCGTGCATCAAGTTCGCCTCGTAGTTCGACGAGGACGGATTCTCGCTGCAATCCGCGCCTCTGTCCAAATGTGACCCGACCAGGAGACGCTGTGGGAGGGTGTGAGGTGTCGCCACCAAAAACATAGGCGCCAGTCACGTAGGCAGTGGAGCGAGCAATGCGCACGTCAGAAGGCGTGTCATTTGCAGCAGGCTCGCTGATAAGGGTGACTACACCCCCGTGTCGTGGGCTGCACTTGTACAAAGTACGACCAACGGCGAAGTCCCTCCTGCAGCTGCGCACTGTATAGCTCCCCCGAGGATTTAATGACCGATGATGGTGCGATGCAAAGTTAAAGTGACGTATTACTACTACTACTACTACTACTACTACTACTACTACTACTACTACTACTACTACTACTACACACACACACGCACACATCGTTTTCATCGGCAGCGAAGAAAATCTTCGACTACCAAAAAACGCCATCCTATCGGCGTTTTTTCGCCATTTCTCTAATACTATTTGTACTATCACGCGGCGGCTGGGACTTTTATTGAAAAATATTACATCGCACGGAATCTAAATGCCAGAAAACTAGCCGTAACAGTAAATGTATGAGTTGGTATATATATATATATATATATATATACCATATACCATATATATATATATATATATATATATATATATATATATATATATATATATATATATATATATACTATAGCACTCAAAAGTAACAGCAAACGGGACGCCCTGTAAGCGTAGACGTCTGCAACAGTGAACCTCATCACAAGCACGAAGACACCGCCCCCATCGCCTCCTCATTAGCATGCCACGGCGAAATAAGAAGCGGTGATGTCGCCTCCCAACTCCACTCCATGACACTGCAGCCCTACACAGTTTATTAGGCAAACACTGAATCAGAAATTTCAATCACTGCCTTCGCCCCACCATGTTTGAAAGTTCAAACTAATGAAATACTTTTTGGGATTTTATGTTCCGAAACCACCATATGATTATGAGAGACGCCGTAATGGAAGGCTCCGAAATTTTCGACCACCCATGGCGTTCTTTAACATGCACCTAAATCTAGCTACATGGGTCTCTAACATTTCACCTCCATGGAAACGGAAGGCATGCATCGAAATTTCGATATTCGATCCCCACAACCTGTGTTCAAAGTTCTAATTAGCATTTAAGGTCCTTTGTGGGACGGCGTATATTCAAACACCGTTAAGCAGCGCGTGCATGCTTAGCTCCGTATAGTGAAAGCGACAACCATCGACAACCATATTACGCTGCATGACAACAACAGGCTCACCATGCCAATTCCTGATATTCGAGAACACAAAGGGGTCATATCCTGACCCCCCCCCCCCCCCCCCCCCACACACACACTTGTGTCTACAACAGATATGCCAAGTTTAATTTAACGGTGTAAGCAAGTACAAAGCACCAGCGGCAACTGTCGAGACTGCGGTCGAAGCACTGCGAGTTTGGGTAATGATTCGGCGATAGATGGAGCTGCTCCGCGACACCTCGTCACGCGGGCCTGCGTCATCGCACGCCAGGTTATCGCCACTTCCTGCAGGCGTTACGTAACGGTGAGCTGGCAGTGCGTCCTCCCGTAGTACTTCGTGTTTCGGGCCGGGCACAGTGGTGGTGACGTGTTCAAACGCAACAGCTTCAACAACTTCGCAAATATTTCCCCTGCGAATACTGGTGAAAAAAAAAAAGACTGTTTTCGCGATTGCTCGCACGTTACACTGTCCGGCTATACGCTGCGTTGTTTCGCCCACCGGGCTAAAGCGTTGGATTACACGCTTCGGAACAATAATCATGCAGCAAGTAGCACTAACACGAACTAATCACACTTACCAGAAAACTTAAGCAATAATTTAACACCGATTTGCTGGATTATCCCGACGAAGGAAAACGGAACGGAGGAGGCGTATTCACGAACATAAAAACTGATTTGGGTTTAACGTCCCAAAACCAACATACGATTATGAAAGACGCCGTAGTGGAGGGATACAGATATTTTGACCATCTGGGGTTCTTTAACGAGCACCCAAATCTGGGCACGCTGGCGTACAGCAGTTTTTCCTCCACCGAAAATGCAGCCGCCGCAGCTGGGATTCGATCCCGCGACCTGCGGGTCAGCAGCCGGGTACCTTAGCCACTAGACGCGCACGACCGTAAACATTAAAAGGCAGCGTGCATTCTAATTCCGGTTTCAACATTTTCCTTCAAACGACTGCGATTTGCCTACTTATAGCTGTGATTCTAGCTAGATGTAGGAAACCTGCTATGGCTGATTCGCTATTGTCCACCAACTACAAATTCGAATAGGGGAACCAAATTTAAGCTTGATCAATAAGTTACAGTGTTCCGATCAATCGAACATTCCAGTGTTCGCAAGAGCAGCGGTCTACGCAACTCGCAAGCGTAACAAACGAGCCACCCGTAACAACTAAATCACGTGACAAAGGAAAAAACATGACATGTCATGAAAAACATGACAAAAGAGTCACCGACGTTGGAACGAAATAGATCGCTGCCTGATGAACGCACGACTTGAATACAAAAGAAACAGGACCTTAAAAATGACAAGTCGTCACCGTCTTAAGACAACGCATTCTTTATCTTAACCAAAGTACAGAGTGAGTGGAAGGGGGTAGAGAGGGCACGCAGTACGTAACGCTTTTCTACAAAGGTGACAGCCCTCTCGCTAGAAGGCGCAAACATACAATCGAAACTTCGTGACCCGGGCTTCACCGAACATATTTCCACCGAGCATCGAGAGGCACGATCGCAGGAACTTCCAAGGATGATTTCTGCGAGCGAAAACTATCCAGCGTCGTGACCGCTGAACGTTTCCACAGACTGCAGCTGCGCAATCGCTCTCCAAGATCTCGGAATCGCACACATTCACGCGTGTCGTTGCTTCGAAACGCAAAAAAAAAAAAAGCGAACAAGCGTATCCCACAACGTGTGGTGGTCCCCCCCCCCCCCCCCCCCCGCGTGCAACGTGAGCTGGTGGAAAACTCCACGCCCTAACTGTACCAGCCCACGCAGGAGCGCAGCGCGTTGTGGAAGAGAGAGGAGGCAACCGAAAAAACACCGCGAGGACGCATATTCGAACGATTTTTAAAAAGCGGTGCCGGGTTCGGTGCGTGGGATTACACGCGCGGGCTGCTTATACACCACAAGCCTGGCTGTCGCACGAAACTAGGCACAGAACTAACAAATTCCGGTGTCACGTGCGAAAACCGCGATATGAATACGAGGCGCGCGCGGCAGTGAGGGAGTTCGGATTAATTATGAGCACCCTCAGGGGTTCTTCAACGCGAACCTATAGATGTAAACGTATACACCACACACGGGTTTTTTCGTTGCATTTCACCCCCCGATCGAAAAGCGGCCGCCGTGGGCCGGCAATCCAACCCACATACTCGTGGCCACCGTCGCTCGGCCATCACGAGGCGTATCGCTGCACGGAACTCGGCGATGAGCGAGTGGGAAGCGCAGCAGATACAAGCGATGCGGAGAAGAAGAAAAACAAAACAAACAAAACAAAACAAAAAAAAAAAAACGCCGGGCGGCCGCGCGTGCCCTTGGCACCCGCGCGATTTAATTTTTCTGTATTTTTTTTTCGCGCCCGTCGCAAAGGAAATGGGACAGGAACTGGAGGTACGGAATCTAGCTTTCGAGCGAATCGGGTCGGTTCACATATGTAAACACACATATATACGAACGTCTGGTTTTGTGTTAGTCACGCCGTAAAGTAGTGCGACGCGCGGTCCACCGAGGCCTTAGGCAGACGTGCCATCCCTGCTGCTTTCTTCTTTGACCCAGGCCTGTTCAGGCTTACCAGTCGGTGCAAGATAAACAAAACAGCTATCTCTCTCTCACCCACACACACACACAAAGAGCAACGCGCAGCGGTAATGTTCCTGTACGCGCAGTCTGCAAATGAACGCGATATATATATATAGGAGATCACGCGGAGGTAAGCCAGAGTCCACGAGACCGTCTGTATAGGGGACCAAGCTGATGCGAATTTACAGCGTGTTACACAGACCCACGAAAATAATAATTTCGCACAACACAGGCCGGGACCTAAGGGAGATCGCAATGTGAATCAGCATATTGAAAAAAAAAACAAAAAAAAAACACCCGATCGTGTTGTCAGTAAATTTTCTTGTAAATAAAATGATCTTGCGGTTTCGCGACTCTTGTTTACTGATACGCATAAGTTCCGCAGAACGACGGAGACTGCGCCACCGTAGTTCTTTTTTTTTTTCCGATTTGCGTTTGCCTCTTCTAACGTGGGCATCTGCTTCTGGTTCATCGTCGCCCCATGGACTAGACATGCGCAGGAGGGGTACCACGAAAGGACGCTGGTGCCCCAACTCGAGGCACGGAAGCCGAGGCTTTGCTCCACTCAAGCTAACTAACTGATGCGTAGGTTCAAGTATAACGAGCGTGCCGACAAACTATATAAACGTTCCACCGCAGTGGGTTCGTACTGGAGTTCAGGAGCCTACGCGAATAATAATAATAATAATAATAATAATAATAATAATAATAATAATAGATCGCTTAATAGATATGCGCTTTAACGTCCTAAAAGCACAATATCATGGTGAGGGGCGCCCCAGCGGAGGGCTTTGGAAATGATGACCATCTGGTGTTCATTAGCGTGCATCTATAAGTCTATGGGCACATGGGCGTTTAGCACTTTGCCTCCATCGAAATGCGGCCGGGATTCGATCCCGCGACCTGCAGCCACTAGACCACCACCGCGGGCAAAGCGTGCTCCGAACACCTCTTCTTGTATATAATCAAGTTTTTCTCCTCGTCCGAAGCAAGTGCCAAGACGTAAACACCATCTGGGAAAAAAGACACCGAAACCGGTACGCAAGATACGTCTTTGAGCGACGTAAACGCGCAAAAACACTTGACGTCACGGAAACGCGCAAACGTGTGTCTGGCGCATCAGTTCCAATTATCTTTGAGTATGTATATATGGTAGAGACGCTCCCGTGTCACTGTACATACGCTGATCAGAAGAGGATTCTTGTTTGTACTCTGGTTGTGGCTTCACTACACACGATGGCGAAAATTGTGAGGCCCTCTTTTACAACAGTATTACCGCCCTACCGATGCCACTTCTAATCGACACCTTTAGGAGAACGACGGTCAGGCCGTTTTACGAACGGATGAGCCAAGCGAAGCAGTCATTCGCTGAACTTTGGCCTAGTTCTAAAGTCTATACTATAGCCATACACAGAGAGTTTTAGCGAAAAAAAAATGATCCATGTATACACAAGTGCTCGTGGGAGCAGCACGCACCATTCGGTCCCGCTCATCTTCAATGGTCATCAGCAGGCGGCCGAATTCCTTGAGCGAACCGGCTGAAAACAAGACAAAGCGCAAGTGTGAGACGCACCGACCCCAGACAAGCGGCACTTCGATCGCCGGCCGCCCAAATAACGGTCACTTCTTACGGCGACTTACATCCGTACAGAGCAGACCACTGAACGGCACAGAAAATGCGCCAGCACCTATATATAGGGTAAAGACGAGAGCCAACAATAACTTCACGCACCCTGGGTGTAGTTTAGAGAACCACGAGCACCTGTCTGCTAAGATTACGAATACGTAACTGTCGGCAGCTGTTCTTCAATGTGTTTAGTTTACGAATCAGCCGAATTGACATACGCTATTCTGGACACCACAGAAGAAATTAAATATACGCCTTAAAAAAAAAAACTTCGCAGTGGCTTAGCTCGGCCAGAATATACGTAGCAGTGTTGCGGACTGGGCACCTCCATTCCATTCCGCGGTATCGCAACTTGCCGTAATTCCAATCTTTTCAATTCCTACGAAATGGAAAAAAAAAAAAAAAACTTAGCTCATTACCTTTCCAGGAATAGCCAAGCAGGTCAATTCCATTCCAACAATTCCTCAAGGTATGAAAGGCATATCTTGATAGCTTTATCCAGCTAAGAATGATTGTAAAACATAAAGCTGATGTCATCAGATTCATAAGAGCTGTAAAACTACACTAAACACGTTACCACGGTCGAAAGATAGTAGCTTGGTGACTTATCTCGTGCAGTATAACCACACTACTAGATCCCATATAGGGGCGATTCTCTTGCTACCTATGGTATCTGAATGGTCAGCACAATATATAAAAAAAAGAAGTTAGTAAACAGTTGGTTGGCAACGCATGCATTTCTTTACTATAGCCAGCAGGTAGTAAACCTTGAAACTTTTACAATAACTAAACATGAATACTTTCTTCGTCTTTTTAACTACGTAACTACTAAGCCACATACGTTGCCAGATCTCTCGTAAACACCACCGCATATCATGCAGTAATCGTGACACTCCTAAGAAAAATTTAGACCAATCTTAATTTTGCCAATTACTCTGGAATAAAAATTTCGTGATATGTGATGACACACACATATATAGAAGGGCAGACGATGATGTGTACAAAAAGTCCATTATTTTCTAATCTCTATGGCTGCTAACTGGTAGTGATGTTCTCAAGTAGGAGCATAAATAGCGTTTTAGACTGTAACACTCTTCTACGGCCCACTTTTCACATCTGTGTATAGGCATCGTAGACCCTCCATAGTTTGCGCCGAAAACTCCAAACTGTGGGAGGCCATGTTATGGCCCCTTTAATTGCGCTTCACAGGGTAGTAAAGTTACCTAGTACTACCTTCGGTTACATAGGTGGTAAATGTTGTGACAAGCGCTTACTACCTGTAAATTAGTAGGCACCATGCACTACAGTTTTTTTTTTTCAGTGCGGGAGAAAGCATCACGCCACGCATCCCTTCTTGGCGAGCGAACTGTTATACGCGAAGCCTGCATTTCGATCGGCCATCGCGTACACCTCATCGAGACGCCTGACGCGCCGTCACGACGTCGCACGTGCATGCGTATATATATATAGCCGCAGCTGTTCCCTGTCAGTGCGAGTGCGCCTGTTGGTGAGAAAGCGTGAGCCTGGAGCGTACACAATGTACGCCTGCAGAGTAAGCTCGCTTCGGCAACGAGTACTGTGCACTGGCTGACATGTTACCGCTTTGGTCCGCGTATGAGCTATCAGTAATAAAAAAAAAAGCGACACTGTGTATCGTTCGTGAAAAATGCGGGGATCTGAACTAAATTTACGTATCGCCCCGCCGCGGTGGTCTAGTGGCTAAGGTATACTCGGCTGCTGACCCGCACGTCGCGGGTTCGAATCCCGGCTACGGCGGCTGCATTTCCGATGGAGGCGGAAATGTTGTAGGCCCGTGCGCTCATCAGATTTGGGTGCACGTTAAAGAACCTCAGGTGGTCGAAATTTCCGGAGCCCTCCACTACGGCGTCTCTCATAATCATGTGGTGGTTTTGGGACGTTAAACCCCACATAACAATCAATCAAATCAAATTTACGTATCGCCTTCAGCGTTAAATGAATACGATGCCAGTTCGTGGGAAGGAATTGACTAAATGGACCAATACTATCTATATAAGAGTGGAGCGACATAAGCCGGTCGCGTCAAATGATTTCAATTAGCCGACTGTGTTCTATGTTGATTTGATTGATATGTGGGGTTTAACGTCCCAAAACCACTATATGATTATGAGAGACGCCGTAGTGGAGGGCTCCAGAAATTTAGACCACCTGGGGTTCTTTAACGTGTACCCAAATCTGAGTACACGGGCCTACAACATTTCCGCTTCCATCGGAAATGGACTGTGTTCTATGTTGTACATGTACAAAAGGAAGCGGAACTAAGCGAGCAGGCAGTTCCCTCGTCTGCCCCAGTGTGCGGCCACGACACTGAGCCACGGCTTTGTGTGAACAGGCGACGGCGAAACAGCTGGCAAGCACAGCGTTAGTGAATAAAGTACACATACACACGTAAAGGGCGCACTAATTCTGAAACACGCTTGTTACTTCGACGAATTTTTCTGCGCTTAAGCGAAACAGGAAAACGACGTGCAGACAGGTAGAGCACGAGGGACGCGAAACTGCTTTACGCACGAGAGTTTCGCCTACGCGATCAGCGTCGAGGTCAATGTCACAGGTAAAAATCTGGTAAAAAACAATTGACGAAAGTAAAGCAGCCTGGCAATAGCGGTGAAAGCGTGAACGAAGTGCGGTGCTATAGGTTACCTGCCTTGTTTCTCTTTATTTCTTTTCCGTATTTTTTTAGTACCTGGTTATTTCTATTTCTGTCTTTGTCTCTATTTCTCTATCTTTCTCTTTTCTACATCTCTCTAGTTCTCAATTTCTTTCTTTCTTTCTATCTCCTTTTTTTCTCTCTCTCTACTTCTTCCCTCTATTTTTTTGACTGTTTCTTTCTTGTTTGTGTATGTTTTTCTCTGTATCTTCCTATCATTGTCTTATATATTTTTCTCGTCCTTTCCGTTCCTTTCTCTTTTCCGGCCCACGGCGTGTGCGAAGCAGAAGAGGAGGACAAAGAGGGCTCGTGCCGGTCCAATTTAATGACAGTTTACTCTCTGCACGGTCTAACAATCTTCTGTTAATAAAGAATGCCCTCTCTTCTCATGTGTCGAACTTTGGCGCTCTAATCTATTCCAAAATGATACAACGCGTCCAACGAAGCACATTGTTCAAGAAGTATAGCACAGAGAACGGGGGGGGGGGGGGGGTCTGAAAGCAACGTTTACGTTCTAACGCATTTCAAATTTAATAGTTTAGGAGAATATTTTGAAATACCATCTGGCAAAGCGGCGAATGCAAGCATATTACTATCAATTAGCACGCAATCGAGAAAACTACCATCAATTAAGTTACAACGTTTACACGCCTCGAGCCCACACAATGGGTTGCGAACTTCAAAGGAAGTCGTGCGGTGCAGCAGAAGCGGCGATAAATTCTGGATAACCGTGTCCATTTAACCCGGCACCCGAAATACCGGAACTCGGACGCTTCTCGCATTTCGTCTCGATCGGTATACACGCAGCGACCGAGCGCGCGAATCGAAACCGTCACCTCCGTGCCCCAGCGGCACAACAAGACCCGACAAAGGTAACAATGTCGCGTGAGGTGTAAATTAGCGCGCTCAACTTGTTCGTTTCATTAGCGACCGACCGATGTGATTGTCGTTGACTTGCTCTAAGAAGGGAGAGGGAGGCGTCACATTTCAACTTCACGAGATCACGCTGTTTACAAGGCGCTGTGCCTTTATATGAAGTATGTGTAACAACGTTTAAAAAAGATGATCGCTACGGCGCTTAACTCGGCCCTCAAATTAGGACTGGCGGGAACGGGTGTGAGGTATTCCTTTCGGTATATACTCTCTCTCTCTCTCTCTCTCTCTCACACACACACACACACACACACACACACACACACACACACACACACACACACACACACACACACACACACACACACACACACACACACCACGCGCGCGCGCGCGCGATATAGCCCTTCTACAACTTATGCGTTTGTCCTCGTTGTTACTATCTTGCATCTCTAATTATTCTTATCTTTCTCTTTCACGCAAACTCATTAATAATATTCAAGTCCGTTAGGAGAACTCTCGAGGTACAGTTCATCACAGTGTAAAGCAATTCCGCCAGCATTAATGAGGATTAACGGCCTGCAATCGCGCCCACGAATGGGCGCTTGCGCCAGCCACGATGTGTACCATCAGCGTCAAATGAAACCCGAACAGCGGCTAGCCATGGACATATCAACAGCACGCTTGTATGCACTGCAGAGCTTCCGAACGTGCACGATGCGCGCGAACCTGTCAATGGTGATAACTGGACGGTGCACACCACACAACAATCGCGAAGGTATGCCGCTGCTCGGGTTTCGTTTGACGCTGGTGGGTATACTCGTTTCCACGACGCAGGCGCCTCTGGGAAGAGAAGGGAACGACGCCTCGGCGGTGAAGACCGCGAAAGAACATGCGCGACCGCCGCCGGCTGCGCACGGGTTCCCGTATACGAGCAGCGTCGTGTCGCGGAGGATCTCGTTACCACCACCACGCGGGAGTCGGCTACTGATCGACCGGCGCATTCGTGGGCAGTGCATACGAGCTGCGGAATCGATGGCCCCCATGCGGGCAGTCCTGCTACGCGTGGGAATCGTGGCCCGGCTCTATAGCTTATGTGTTCCCTGTCGTCCCTAGTAATCATTTTCGCTGCTGTAAGCTGTACTACGACTAGTCAACTAGCTCATTGGTACGTCTTAAGGCGCTAAAGCATCAGATGGTCGCTAGAAAAAAAAAACATTTTTTTCTTCCTGCCAGTCAATTACTCTTTCACATTACCAAAATCACTGCTCATTTAGAGAGAAGACGCATAGTAAACGAGAAAACAACAACAACAACAACAACAACAACAACAACAACAACAACAACAACAACAACAACAACAACAATAATAATAATAATAATAATAATAATAATAATAATAATAATAATAATAATAATAACGACATTCCCACTGAGATCTGCTCGCCGACACCAACAAAACGTGTCGTTCTCTTTAGCAAGAGCTGCAGACAGTCACGACGGTCGCCTCTGACGTGAAAGCTTGCCGACGGCCGGGGTGTCGTTTGCGGGTGGCGTCTCCAAAGCCCGACTGTGAAAAAGTGCGGCTCATCGGAGAAATACGTGATGCTTTCTTTTCTTTTCATCAAAACAAAGCGACTAACAAAGCTGCTGAACTGGTTGTCCTGTACACTGAACTGCGCCATCGAGAACTGGACTGCGATCCCGCGTACGTGCAGTGTTTCGATTCTCCCTCTTCTTATCTTACCCCATTCTCTTATCTCCAGCGCAGGGTAGCAAACCCACAAGCTCATCTGGTTAACCTGCCTACTTCTACTCTTTCGGGTTTCTTTCTGTCCTATCCTCGAAACAGTGAAGGAATATTTGGGAGCTACAAGTGCCACTGCCCTGACATGATTCTGAGGTCAAACACGAGAGAGCTAAGTGTACAGCCTATCAGGATTTAGCACCTTTCGGTTACACGCTGTCATCTCCGCTTGCGCGGTCGAGAGCCGAGTAAGCGAAGTGAAATCAGATGATCGCGTACGACAGCACGACAAAGCGGATTAAGAGAGAATTCAAAACTATAACATATCTCGCAAAGGGACCAATCGAAAACTTTCTTTTACTCGTGACGTCACGTGAACACACTTTTTGACGTCACTAATTGCACCGAAAGGACATGAAACGCTAGTATGGGATAACGCGCTTGTTCTTTCTATTTGAAGCTAGGTGTTGCTTAGGGGGGAAGGGGGGGGGGCTTTAACGTGCACTTTGACCTAAGTACATGTGCATATTCGTTCTACGCCCACATAGGTGTCGAACCTGCAGTGAGCCTCAAGCAGCACAACAAAGTAACGAAGACAGGTCTCGAGAGAGTTGCTGCCCTGCACACAAATGACTAAGTTCAACGCGCTTCCGAATAACAGAACACCTTCGACTACACCAACAACCGTTACACTGGGAGACAGTATGGTGGCTGTCAGTCGATCTGGCAGGCGTGCAGCTTCGTGAACCAATGAGAAGTGAGACGACGTCGAATTCGACGACATTATGGAATAAAATGGACACGAAGGTCAAATAACCATTTATGTCAAAGTGAAAGCTCAATGTTACACAACGTCTAAAACGACAATATTATGAACAACAGTGCCCTACTCACCGAGAAATTTACGTAAATGCACGAGAACACATGCGTCGCGAAGGACATTCGCGAAATGATCACGACGACGTCAGAGTTACCGTCTACAATTAATCACTAGTAATCGAACTAGCTGCACTAAATAAAGAACCTTCCGTGCACCAAGAGACGTAATAAAATGATCCTTGTTGGTTTCAGTTTATTTCACGAAAAAAAAAAAGAACCACCGGACATTACTATGAGGCACGAGTGGTTCAAAACTCCAATTTTCACCTGGTTAAACTTAGAGTTACTGTATACGCTACCTTTAGGTAAGGTAAAAAGGTAGCATATACAGTAACTCTAGTTAAACAGGACAGCTCGTGCCATCTAGCGGAGCCCAGTTGAACTAAGCACGCCTGCCATCTCAGAGACTACGGCAGGAAATTGTTCAATGGCCGTTGCTGCTGCTGTGGCTCCCGCTACTTTCGCTCTGCTGCTACAAGTATCGACGGCCACGCGGTTAAAGCCGGCCACCGTTGTGCACGGGAACAGTGACGTGAAAGTTTCCGCTTGAGGCGGGTAATTTGAAGTGTGCTAACGCGATGCGGACCACTAAAACGCGATTTTACTTCAAAATAAGCGCTTCCTTGGCACGAAAGTAGGACCACGAGGTTTCTGAACCGCTATTTCAGCAATCAACATCGACTTAATATTTGCCGTTAGTGTCCCTTGAAACAATGTCCCGCATGAGCGCGCTACAGGATGTCGCGTTGTCTTACGCTACATGTACGGCTCTTACATGGATTGAACTTTGGCGCAGTCCCGTAGCTTTTGCGCAGCCACATCACCCTTCGAAAGCGGTATGCTTTGATGTCAAAGGGTTGCCATGTACGTATTAAAAAAAACAAAAAAAGGAAAAGAAAAAAAAATTCGGCCTTGCTAACCTTACAAGATGATTTAGTTATATCGGATGCGCGATACGAGAGCGTCGAGGAACCGTATCAGGGTGCGCTCGCTTTTACAGGGGCACTGACACAAGGTTGTATTTTCAATTTTTCTTCTGTCCTCAAATAAAAGGCCAAGGCCTCAAGAGCCTAGAAAATGTACTGGTAAGAGCGAGTAAACTACGATAAAGTAAATACTGTATATCTTTAAAAGAAACTTCCGGTTCCTTCTGTATCCTCACGTCACAACGGGGAATGAGCTTCCAACTCACGAAGCTCGCACGAGGTATCGTGACGTTTCTACAGCCACTCCGCACCGTGGCTCCGTGGCTCCGTTAACGACGCACAAGCGGCCATTTTGAATGTTTTCGTACCTCACGGCATCGTAACTAGCGATACTGGTGCGTAAAGTCGTCCGCCTCGGTGGAACAATGGCTTTAGGATGCTCAACTGCTGACACTAAGGACACCGGTTCGATCCCGCGGTCGCATTTCGACGGAGGGGAAACGGTAGAGGCACGTGTACTGTGCGCTGTCAGTGCACGTTAGGGACCACCAGATGGTCAAAATTTCCGGAGGCCCTTACTACGGCGTCTCTCATAACCATATCGTGGGTTTGGGACGCAAAACTCCATATATTGCTACGTGCCAGTGCATGTAGTTGAAGAAGACAAAGCAGATAGACTGGCGCGAGTTAATCTGTGTGGCTGGCGCTGCTCGCTTAACCGGCTGTAAATACATCGGTGACTACCCTTCCGAGTCGGTCTCCTCGTAACATATTTGGTGGAGTTGTGCGATCCCCATCCTCGCCACGGAACTCCGAAACGGACGCTCCCTCGCGGCTTACAACATGACCACTCAAGACTCGGTTCCATCTTCTCCGGTCGCCCGCCCTTCTGCCCGGCCTGTCAACCCAGCGCACGCAACAACTTTCGTGACGCTTCCCACGCTCAAAGGCCCCGGCATGTTCTCGGGCAGCGAGGGTTCCGACGTCGACCAGTGGCTACGCCTCTACGAACGCGTCAGCGCCACTTACAGGTGGGATCTCACTCTTATGCTCGCAAACGTCATCTTTTACCTCGACGGAACCCCTCGTGTTTGGTTTGACAACCACGAGCATGACATAACAACCTGGGACAGCTTCAAGAAAAAGATCCGTGAGCTTTTTGGCAACATCTCTGGTCGTAGTGAAGCTGCGAAAAATGAGTTGTCGGCTCGCGCACAATCTTCGACGGAGCCCTACATCGGTTACATTCAGGCTGTCCTCTCACTATGCCGCCAAGCTGACGAAAACATGTCCGAACCTGAAAAAGTTGCGCATATCCTAAAGGGTATCGCCGACGATGCGTTCAACTCGTTGGTATTCAACAATGTGTCATCTGTTGATGCGATCATTCAAGAATACTGCCGGTCTCAACAAGCTAAAAGCAGCCGCCCATTTTCGGTAGTTAACGACCACCACGCGCTCTGCTGGCTCAACTCTCTGAAAGATCCATCAGGCCGCCTTGGTTGCTGGGCTTCGCGCCTGCAAGAGTTTTCCAATTCGGGGGTCCACAAATCTGGCCGCCTACACCGTGATGCCGATTGCCTTTCACGGTACCCTGTCGACGATCCTGAGGACACTGACGAGCCCACGGAGAACTCTATCTTGTCAGTGTCCGACTTCCTTAATACTGGGGAAGAACGGAAGCGTGATCCAGTGCTGCTTGACATTATCAGCCGTATGGAATCCTCCCCAAATGATGCTTCCGTCCGCTACTTTGTCATTCAAAAGGGTGTGCTATACCGTCGAAATTTTCGACCAGACGGACCCAACCTTCTCATTGTTGTGCCTAAGCATTTGCGCCGCTGTGTTCTCGCCGAACTTCACAACGCTCCCACGGCTGGACACCTTGGCGTATCCCGCACGTATGAGCGCGTCCGGCGCCGTTTCTTCTGGCCAGGCCTTGCTCGCTCGGTACGCCGTTACGTCGCCACGTGTGACCTATGCCAACGGCGTAAAACATCGTCGCTGCTACCCGCTGGCCATCTTCAACCAATCGACATACCCGCGGAACCATTTTACCGTGTTGGATTAGACCTGCATGCTTGGTCCTTTTCCCACATCAACATGGGGAAACAAATGGATAGCCGTTATTACCGACTACGCTACACGCTACGCTATTACGCGAGCTCAACCGACCAGCTGTGCAACCGACGTCGCTGACTTGTTGTTACGGGACGTTATATTGATTCACGGTGCTCCGAGACAGCTTCTCACAGACCATGGCCGTACATTTCTATCCCAAGTCATCGCCGACATTCTGCGTTCTTGTTCCACGCAACACACACTGACAACCGCTGACCACCCTCAAACAAACGGCCTCACGGAACGATTTAACCGCACTTTAACAAATATGCTCGCTATGTACGTGTCGCCCGACCACCGAGACTGGGACCATGCCTTACCCTACGCAACTTTCGCGTATAATTCATCCCGTCACGACACAGCGGGCTTTTCGCCGTTCTACTTATTGTACGGAATAGAGCCGGCTTTACCACTGGACACAGTCATCTCAGCTAACACCTCGTCCACCAGCGAGTATGCCCGCGACGCGATTGCGCGAGCCGATCATGCCCGTCAGCTCGCTCGCGCTCGGCTGATGGCGTCGCAAACCAACCAATACCGTCGGTACGATGCGGAACATAGAGACGTACATTTCGCTCCCGGTACCCTTGTTTTACTCTGGTCCTCTCATCGTCGGCTGGGCCTATCAGAAAAACTTATGTCTCATTACACGGGACCCTACCGTATATTGTGTCAAGTAACACCTGTCACCTACGAGATCAGCCCCATCTATCCATCATCATCTGCTGTGCGGTCCAGTGATATTGTACACGTCTCGCGGATCAAGCCCTACAAGAATGCGTCAGATAACGACGTTTAAAACACCAGGACGGTGCCTCCGCCGCCGGGGGTCATGCTACGTGCCAGTGCATGTAGTTGAAGAAGACAAAGCAGATAGACTGGCGCGAGCTAATTTCCGTGGCTGGCGCTGCTCGCTTAACCGGCTGTAAATACATCGGTGACTACCCCTCCGAGTCGGTCTCCTTCTCGTAACAATATTAATGGTTCGTGAAGTAGCCAGAATTGACATTGCAGCCCGACGTCATGACGTTGCCGATGTCAGTCGACGTGCCATGCGACAGTCGACTTTAATATCAAATGAGAATATCTTGCATGTACTAAAGGCTTCACACTTGCCCACAGCTGTCTCTGTGAACAGGGGATTTGTAACTGGCACAGTAAGCCCAGCTTCGAAAATTGATGTCGCTATCCTTCAAACCAGCCCTGCCGAGATATCGCCTCTAGAACGATCCGAACCGGTCACCGAGTGGGTCGGACGAATGCGACAAAAAAAAAAAAAAAGGAAGAGGCGATAGTGTCGAACAAGCACATCGCGTGAGAAAGCAACGATATATTTTTTCTTTTTCTTTTTCGACACTGGCCACACTGAATGCTCAGTGCTTGGCTTATCACGGGTAGGTGAGGGGGGCTCGCTGCGCTGCACTACCCTAAAGCACAAATCTACTTTAATTTTTTGTTTAGGCGCACGAGGCGGCCAAATAAAATTGACTGCACTTGAAATGGTGGATAAATTTATTTTCTTCGGAAGACATCGCATCTCTGTCGGCGTTATTACGATCTGCAATTGCCACAGCACTCACTTAATCGGCAAAGCGCAGCAAAACAATAACATTCCCTCTGCAAGAGCAAGAAAACAGCTGTAACAGAAGCCATACGATTGCAATGAAAGCACAGTGACGCGAGATTGAGAAATTCGTGCTCCCATGCACGGGCAAGCCGGACAATACCAAGCCTCTCGAGGTGACGTGAACTTTCGCTGTGGTCCACCTTCAACGAACTTCCACTATGCAGTGTAGCACCTTTAGTATAAGCCTCAAACCGCAGCCGCTGCGGTTTGCCAGGGCAGAGGGGAGAACAGAATGTATCTAACAGCAGAAATTCACGGTGGCAGCTGCAGATACAACAGCTGCCTCCTGTTTGAAAAAAGGGTTTCCGTGCTTCGACTGTCGTGTCATCTACGGGAGGGCTCCTAGGCTCATTGAAAACCATGCTTAGAGAGCGAGAGAAATAGAGCTGAGTGCTGCCTTAGTTTCTCAATTAAATATTAATATAAAAATTAGAGATAGATAGATAGATGGAAACGCAACCTTAGTTTTTGTGAGATTCGCCCCCCCCCCCTTCTTTTTTTGTTTGTTTTTCTCGTGTGGCATGCCAGCGGCCATGAATAGGGATTCGAACCTCCAGCGCGAGGTCACGGTGCAACGTGCACGCACCACCTGTTATCTAAAGGCCGCTGTTGCGATATGGGAGCTTTGTTAGTTCGTCACTGCAAGGCTACAGTCATATCGCATCCTAGTGCGGCTTGCAGAAGGGTGCAATGTCTGATGTTGAAAACATACCGCCGCGTGCGTCTTTCGGCGTGTTGGCGGAGTTTATCGCGCTGTAAGTCATCTTGTCATGCCGAGGTGACATAGGCAGCGTAAGGGAGTGGAGAGACGGACTATCGGCTCGCTTTGTGACCTCACCGCATCTTGATAAAGTCGAATAAATGACGTATAGGAGTCTTCCCGCGCTTTGTCGCAATGAAGCAGTTATGCCGAGGGAGGCACAACAAGACGTGCGCTTAATGAAGCTCACTCATCGTAGCCGTTTGAAGGCGCCAATACCCATTCGAAGATTTTTGCGTGCAAGGAATTGACATGTCGCATTCCCCCCCCCCCCCCCCCCCCCCCCGTAACCTCGCCGATGCCTGCCACCAATCTATTGAAAAAAAAAATTGTCGGAGTCTCGCGTCCTAAAACCACAATGTGATTGTGAGACACCATAGCGGAGAGATCCGAACGTTTAGAAGACTTCGGGTTCCGGATTCCCGGAAAACACGGAATTTAAGCACACTGATCTCTATCGTATTGCCTCCATCGCAATGATTCCGCCGCGGCCAGGTAAGCACCCGCAACATTCGGGTCAGTAGTGAAGCACCACGACGACCACCAGCACAGTCACGGCGGGTTCTAAAAAAATACCCTGTAGAAAAAGTATCTAGCATGATTGATACAAAAGCTACCATTATTATTTGTCAGCTTCTGTACAGCATAAAAAGGTACAGGAGGGGGGGGGGGGTTCACTAGTTCCCAGGCCAGTTTGCCATAGGAATACATGGGATAGTGGCCTAAGAACATGACCCCCCCCCTCTTCCCCCGTACATCTCACGTAACATTTCACTTCTCGTCTAAGGTGACGCGATACTCAGTCGAAAACACTGCTTCAACATACTTCAAAAGGTCTATAGCTTTGCGATCATGTACCATGCGATGCCAGTGCACGTGACAGGACCCCAGCTGGTGAAAATTATCTAGAGCTGTACACTATGGCACGCTTCGCAATCAGATGGTGGTCAATTGGTACGCAAGACCCCTCAAGTTATACATTTGATCTGCAACAATTGTTGCGAGTATTGGAAGCAGCTCTAAACGAAATCGATGCTTTCGAAAATTAATAAATATAACGTTTCCGGTTTTATTACAATAAATTCGTTTCTATTCGGCTCCCCAGTTGCTTAACGGAAGCCACTTTCGTGCTCCTCTTGTTTTTTTTTTTTTTCAATGAGAACATTAGTACGGGCCGCCAGATAAACCTCCCTCTTGGGGCACACCACTGATATTGAAATATTTAGAGGCATATATTTAGAGGCATAAGGGCCGAGTGATTCTCTCTTCCAAACATATCCGGTCGAGAACTTACTACCGGTTTTCAAAATATAAATAAAACATCGTCTAAAGAAAGAACGGAAAGCGATTGTTCTGGTTTCAAATTGAGAGTTAAGTTGGTTGATATCGGAGCAAAAGTTTATGATAGGGGTCAATAAACGCCAGGATAATTATTAAAAAAATTGTCAAGTTCACTGAAAATCTGGGAGTAGCTGCGATTGCAGCGACACCTGGCGGAGCAGATCTGAACCACGCGCCTCCGTCTACGTGGCCTCGGGGATCCGCTTCGGCAGTGCCATGAAACACACAAAGGTAACCCTAGGAGTACGCCGGGACACACGAATGCCGACGTACGAGCGCCAATACAAGACTCCTGAAACAAGGATTACGGTCGTCTCCGGAACTTTCGGTCCGAATGCGTGCGATGACAACTCAAGCACTGTCCGAAATGCGCGCTTCAAGTGATCTTCAAGCAATCGTCCCGAAGCAGCGGATACGGAGTAATACATTGAGCAGAGACACTGGATTCAATAGTAAAGCTCACTTACCGATAACAATTTCATCATCGGTCTGGCTGTTCCCGATGCATTCCAGCCTAAAATTTATGAAACTGTTGGCAAGGTTCCGCTGTGCCCTCGAAAGGTCTATATAGGGAAAAAAAGAGAAAATACGGATAGGATAGTAAGGAGCAGCTACGAATATGCAACGACAATGTCTTGCATGCTTACACAAGTTCAGTGAGAAAAAAAAAAAGAGCAATGCTGCATATTCGCAACGCATTCAGAACAACGCACAGCCAGTAAAGGACTCACATTACCTGCAATGCATTTCGAACAGCTGCATTGCCATTTTCTCTTTAAGGTGTAGTCTACACACATGTCACATGGATATCACGTAACATGTGTAGACGCATCGATCGAAGTAAGCTTATCAACAACAAATTCTGCAAGACAACCAGGCTACATCGATCCATCGTGAATGCGCTGATAGCCTTTTACAAGTTTTCTTCTGCTCTTCATGTGGATGAAAATGTTCAGCTTTCTGGGACAGTGAGTTAAGCATAGCCAATCGCGGAATTTTCTTTAATAAAAGATATGCCACCAACAAACAGGATATTTTGAAACAGTCAATCTTCATCTTTCCGTTATGTTATAACCGTTTATTTCTGAACCGCTTGGCCTTAAATGCGAAAAAAAAAAGTTTTTGGCTGCTGGAAAGTACAAAAAAAAATTGCAGACAGGGACAGTTTCTTGAAAAGCAAATTAGAGATATTATAAAATGCCGGCAAAGTGCGAAAATAATGCGTGCATTACAGCAAATTTAGAACGTTTTACAACGAAATACTCGAGCTGTGTGCATTGCATGACGCAATTTATAGATTTGAGGTTTTATGAAGCAGCGGTCACACAGAACGCCAAGGTATATGTCATTAGGTTAGAGTGCGTGGCCGAGGCAAACATTTCAATAACCCTGCTTTACTTAATTTGAGACTAACATTACTAATGCTGTTGAAAATGTTTCAACATTGTAGCGGGTAGTCAAGTAAGAAATTACCCTCACACGAATTAGGAAAATTCAAGGCCATGACTTGAGACAATTTTATGAATAAGAGAGAGAAAAAAGTCGCGTGTATTCTTATCTCATCTGCCGTTTTGTATTTTTTTTTTCTGCGTGAGTACTTCAGCAACATTTACTTCGCAAGTGGCAAAGTCGCTAAAAGTTGCGTAACCAGCTCTGATGCTGTTAATTGCCTCACAGGCAGTGCGGAAGACTTAACTAAAATCGCGTTTCCAACAAGTCCAAATTATTTCCCAAATCACGAATGATGCTCTCGCAATGTCTTTGTGCCTGAAAGACGCACGTGCCCCTGATAGGAGCGCAGTAGAGCAGAATAAACGGAATCTCTGATACGCACTCGTATCCGCTTTTCCCGATTTTAAGTGTGTTTGCTTTCCTATGGAGCAATCAATGCTATTATTCCCCTGCCTACAATGTGCGATGCGACAAACGTGCCAGTGTGTAACCGGGAATCTAAACTGTGTTCTTTACTAGAGACGAAATGCCAGACACTCGTGCAACCACCCTGATACAAGGAATTCGCTTACTACATTACTTAATTTACTTCTCATGTCCCATTTATTTATATCTATGATTTTATATAAAAATACGCCGCTACAAAGACACATTTATTCGCAAGAAAACGACGGACGCACTGTTGCTTCGCGCATGCCTCGAAAAACGTTACTTCCGTACGCGGACGGAACTTGAGATAACCGAAGGAATTGAAAAGCGAGTCATATCACTCACTCACCGAGTAATCGAATTCACACGGCCGCTGCGATAAAACGTGCCCATCTTCCACGCCGGCGCAATTTTTTTTTCGAAACGCGCGGCAAATGCTACATAATTACGCCGCACCTGTGCTGTCCGAAAATGAGGGCCCTGCCGTTCCAAATCAGTCGCAGCCCCCGGCTTTCGCTAATGGGAACAAACTCCCGCGCTCACGCTTGCTTTTTATCCCCGGCTAGCTCATACGCGCGCACCATGGCTTCTAGCATCGCTCGTTCAAACAACTTGCCGGGCGAACACGCCATAAATGGAATTTGTTTATTCCGCAGCGGAAAGGCGAACTTGATCGCGGGATGATCCGATCCAAACACGACACACTCATCAAACATGAACCTTTGGCACCCTCAAGGTGCCGATGTGGGTGGGACCCTCGACGCAGCTCTGAGAAGTCGTCCCCCCGGCATCGGTGCAACTAACATTTTCAGTTGACAAGTTCATCCCGGCTTCCCCAAGGATCTCGCGTGCATGCACGAAGCGCAGCTTGATGCGAGCGCATAACGGAAATCGAGACGAGATATTCGGATGAACTTACTTCGAGCAGCGTTCAGCAGATCCTTGACCTCCTTGATGATTCCTTTGATCGCCTGACTCGTCCGGTCCAGCTCATTCTCATGCGCGTGCAGGTTCTCACGAAAATACGGGCTGTCCGTAAGGCAGTCTGTGAACTCGAGCGGTAACAGGCCCATGGTCACGAGCTTAACGCGAACTTAACATAGCACACTTGTGTTTACGGCACCATTCCACACGAACGCAAGTTCGCACTTGCATTGTTGCTAAACGAGCTTCGGTTGTGACCTGCCAAGGCTCGAGGAATGCGGGAGCTGGTTTTAACCCTCGCAGTGTTACGTCACGTGCTGTTATAACATATGTCACTGAAACTTTTTTTGTATGTGTGTAATTGTATAAGAATGTGAAAAAAGCTTGCTTTTGAAAACGCAAAAATTTTAACAAATAAACAACCGAAGTACCATCGCCATCGTTAGCAGTAATGGCGGCGCACTGATCAGCAATCAACAAGTACGGCCGGTGTAGCCGATAAACATTTCACAATTTCATACCACACCGTTATCAGCCGCGCATGTAGTTAGCAATAGTACAAGATACAAAAGCGATAGGTCGGTGATAAGAGAAATAGTCGCAAGCTTGCTTCGAATTGTGTCGCTCAAAAAATTCGAGTTCCTTTGATCTCCGTGCGTAGCCAGCCGCACCTTTCAGAAAACAGGTAGGGTAACGCACCACTGCCTGTTTGTAGTTGAAATCCAGACCATGCCGAAGAAGAAAACTGGTCAGAGGAAGAAGGCGGAGAAGCAAAAGCTTCGCCAGAAAGCCATTCGCGGAAATGCGGCCAGGGTTAACCTTGGTGACCATCCGTGCAACGCCGTCATGGTAAGTTTCGTGTGCGCCGGCAAGCGTGACCTTTCTCATACGTTGAGTCCGGACGAGAAGTAACTGATGTATTATCAATCTGACATTACAGGAGTGTGACAAGTGCTCCAGGTGACCATTTGTTTTCTCGCTTTCTTACGTTTGTGAACCTTTTTACGTGTTCTACGTGGAGCAGTTGTGTAACTAACGCGTTGCTTGTTGACGCAGGAAGCAAAAGAACCGGGCCTTTTGCTACTTTTGTTCCGCTGTTCAACGACTTCCAGTATGCGCAAAGTGTGGTGAGATTGCAATAACTGATCCCGCTTGCATTTTGTAAACAGCGAATCCTGTCAGGCGCGTAGGCAGGAATTCTTGTGGGAGAGGGGGGCGGGGAGTCACTTATGTATGTCCGTGCGTGTGTTCGATGGGTGCGTGCATATATTTGAAAATATCGGAGGATGATGGGTTCAAAACCTACGTCCCCTCCCTACGCTACGCCAATGCATTCTTCCTTGATCGAGAACTGAGTGTTTAGCAAGGAATTCGTCTGTAAAAGCAAAGAGAGAAATGAACGGTGTGCTTCTGTAGAGTTGATGTTAATTCCTTTACGTTCCAGGAAAAATGAAATGCATGATGAAGACTGGCGACTGTGTTGTGAAGCATTCAGGCCAATTCACAACTGGACTCGGCATGGTTGTAAGTAAAAGATCGCCCTCCGAAATATACCTCTCCCTGTTTGTAAACAGTGTGACGTCACTGCGGGCACCCCGCCCCCTACACCCTCTCTCGGAGCAGGTGCTGGTTGGCAAGAAAGTTTCTCCGGCGGCATCTTTATACATAGCAGAGCTGCGTGTCTGCATTCTTTCGACAGAAATTTCTACATTGCTATGTTCTAAAGTCACAGCTTTTGAAAGAAGGGGGTCGCGGAAGGGTCACTGCTCATAGTGTGGGAATTCGCTCGTCGTAGTTGGATGAAGAAACTTTGTTTAGAGTACTGAGAGATGCGACCAGCACGCAGTGGGCTTCACCACGTAGATGGCAGCCATAAAAAAAAAAAAAATCTGATCTTTTTCGAAAGCGAACGTTTTGAATGTACACGATTACTGGCACTTTGAGAAATATTTGCATGGCATAGATGTAAAATTGCTCAATTTCCATCGTGGCATGTGCAATGCAGTTTTAAACGAGGTAAAGCATTAGTGGCAGCATGGTTTTGAGCTGCAGTGCGCAAAGTCACGGATAAGATTCTCATTCATTGCCCAAAAGTCTCATCGGAGATGAATGAAAAAGAAAAAGAACACTTGTTGCCGTGGGTTAGGCTGAGGTTAACATATTCTCGTGAAAATTAAAGTGAAGTTCTGCCACTGCGTTTCTCAAAAACCCAGTGAAAATTCATGTGATGCAAAACCCAACATCTTAATAATATATAATATTATCTGGCACAGTTACCTTGCTGCATTTGACACCTATAACGTGTTTGCGTACCTATCGCTCCTTTAGGCCTGATACACAAACTTCTAACGCGCATTTTCACTTCATAAGGATCGAGCCGTAAAAGTACAAAGTAGATAAGAAACCAAAATCTCCACTGTTTCCATTAACACGTATCAGGTATTGGATATTACAAGTTATAGTTGTGGTGAAGCATATATGTAAATTTGGCAACACTACAACATGCTTATAGCTCATGCGTAGTTGTATATATCACCAGGGTATGCGCTTTTATTTTTCTGCACGCCGCGCATAAGTCGAGATGTACCCACTCACACATGATCACACCGAATGTATTTTTACCTTGACTACAATGTCAGATGGTAAAGTTCTATTGACAATCAGTTACTGAAACCGGCCCGCAACGAATGCCAGTGTTTTCGCCAACAGGACATTTCGCATTATTCACTCTGCACACATACCCAGTTTCACCGTCCGTAAAGATGAACCAATATTGTCGATGCCTTTCAACGCACACTACATGCCATAGTCACAGTCAACACTGCACATTTTAGAAGATGATGCCGCTGTTCCTCCCGCAGGCCGCCACATGTGTTCACTTCTCCGAGATAAATAGCCAGCCAGCGTGGCGAATATTTCATCATGCACTTTATCACACACCTAGATGTTCCCCGACACATGCCACAGCTAATGTTGCCACTGTGAGATGAAGATTAAGCTTTCAAAAAGAAAAAAAAAATGCCCCAAACACCGAGCTACTGCACCCCACTCAGCCACCGGCGGGAATGTTTTGCCAACCACCGCTTTGCACGTGCACCGGTGACGTCACGCTGTGACGTACCCCAATAGAGGTCTATTGGGCCTTCATCGCTGACGTGTTGTGTTCGAAACCTTGCGGCTGATCATTCTAAGTGGACCTTAAGTGTTATAAAATGTTACTGTGTGCTTTCTGTATTTGCCATGGCTCATGCATTAGCTTGTGATTATTGGCAAGTTTCGATTTGGTTCAGGTTAGTTGCAACCTGGTTGGAACAAACAAAACAAGAAGACAGGAATTGCTGCTTTAAACATAAGACATGCACAGCATGCTGTACTTACCTGTTGTGGTGATGCTGTGGCGTGTTTCTGAGCACGAGCCTGCAAGCGATGGCAGCAATTGAAAGGTGGGAGAAATGCCCGTACAACCGAACTGTTCCTACACCTAAAGGCGACCTGCAACACTTTTTGAGCATGATCATGAAATGCAGCCTATCGGTAATAGAGGCTCCTGAGTGCACGCGAGCCAAATAATATAGCGCAGCACGCCGCATGGAATTCACATTTATCAACATAGTCAGCTAAAGATTGCTTTCTCTTCTCTTTACAAATGATGGAAGATGCTCAAAGATGGAGCATGGAGCGCTTGGTGGCTACAGGGATAGCCGCAGGAGGCTGCCGCTTGTCCACGCGTGCGTGCGCGATATACTGTCAAAGCCGCGTATTCTAAGAACAAAAAAGGGGGAGGGTGGATGCCCAAAGTCACGAGACGTGCGTAACATATTTTCTTTGCCCCTGCCACCCCTCTCTGCTTAGCTTCCAGCGCTTTGGTCGGGACGATTGAAGAGAAAATGCAATTGCAGCATGTGACAAATCTTTGTAACTCCACTCGTACTGGATGGACTATTAAAATTTTTGTCGTATTGAAGTCATGAGGCAATAAGCGCTTTCAGTTAATCCATTCCATAGTTACTTGAAAAAGTGTTTCAGGGCCCCTTTAAGATGTGTAAAAAATAATTAGATTTTGGGTTTTGTGTGTCGAAACCATATAAAATTATGAGGAATGCTGTAGTTAGGGGTTCGGGTTAAGTTGTGACTTCTTGGTGTTGCTTCATGTGCACCTAAAGCTTAGGAATGCTTAGGAATTTTCGAATTTTGCCCCTTTTGAAATGCGACCTCTGTGGCTAGGAGTTCAGCTCATGCCCTCGTCATAAGCTGTGCAGTGACGAGGCAACTAATGCGTGTCTTCAAGAGCCTCTCACAGGGCCTCGGCCCAGATTTTTGTTTTGAGGTCATCAGATTGCAGGTTGCGGGATCAAATCTAGGCTGCGGCAGCTGCATTTTCGATGGATGCAAAAATGCTGTAGTCCCGTGCGCTCAGATTTGGGTGCATGTTAAAGAACCTCGGGTGGTCAAAATTTCTGGAGTCCTCCACTACGGTGTCTCTCATAATCATATGATGGTTTTTGGACGTTAAACCCTACATATCAATCAATCAATCACTGCTGAATAATCTTGCTTGTTTGCAATTCCGAAACCTAGCGGAGGGCCCTGTAAGCTATGTCAATCAAGCTGACGCTTGTAAATCTCCTATGTATCTCAGTCTTCATATGCCCGCTTTTGACCCATATTAGCATGCAACACTCTCGAGAACTACTCTTGCAACGTCAATTTGCCTTTCTAACTACTTTTTTATGTATGAAGTAAGACGGTCTATTCTTTCTTAGAAATTTATGGCATTAATTCATGGCGACTGACTCTAATTTCAGGGTGCCATCTGTGACTTCTGTGAAGCATGGGTTTGCCATGGCCGGCAGTGCCTGACCACACATGCCTGCACTTGTCCACTTCAAGATGCCACGTGTATTGAATGTGAGCGGTATGTGTGGGAGCATGGTAAGTGCGAAGAAATCCACTGAACTTACGTGTACGGCGATGCTATGTTTTCACTGGTATGCCAGACTCTTTTTGTACGGTTGCTCCACATTTCCAGGAGGCCGCATTTTCAAGTGCTCCTTCTGCGATAGCTTCCTTTGCGAGGATGATCAGTTTGAGCACCAAGCTAGTTGCCAAATCTTGGAAGCCGAGACACTCAAATGTGAGTTGCATTAAGTGACACTTTCTTTTGCCTTGTATGCTTTGACTGATGTACATTTGCGTAATGCTCTCTCACTATGACAGTATTTAATGCATTTTCAGGATTCAGTGTGAGGATTTTTATGATGAGATTTCGTCAAATTATGTTGGGTGCTCAAAAACATTCATCAAGGTTATCTTCACCTATGTGAAGTTTTCTCTTTGTTCCTGTTTTTGCAGCAAGTAGCAAAAAAAAAACCTCTCTTCTCATTTTTGAGTTCTCACAGCACGTGAATGTTTTTAATAATGTATTATGGCTATGATAAAAACATATTTCACTAATTTTTTATGGCTTAAAACGTTTGTTACCGCAACATATATTTTTGCAATAGGCATATATGTGTCAAAAAGTATTGATTTCAATATATTTATACTATCATGCTTGGGCAGTGTTCTGTAATTAGGTGATGTTCCTTTGTTTTGTCATTGGCCACTGTGCTATCATCATCACTGGTTATTCAGAGGTGTTGCCAGGTTCTTTTATAAGAGGTGTCTTATCTACCTTTGTGTGTGTATGTGCATGTATATTATGTATACACACACAAACTGTAGAAATTTCAGATGGTAAGGAAGCTTTGATACACCTCTCCCCCCATGCCCTTTTTATGTCATTGTGGTTCACTTCATCGGATGTTAGATAATATTTTAAAGGGGAAGTAAGTTGTTGCAATATTAAGCTCTGAAATTTCAGATTGCCAAAATTCTTGTGCCACTGTACTTTTTTTTTCGTTCTGTGTGTTCCTGTTTTAAAATTGGCTTGAGGGACTTCATAGTAAGAAAGGGCAATTCGGCTATAAATTGTGCTGTCGAGTTATGTGGCAATACTGCAATATGTGTAGCGTAAATTTCTTAGGCTTCGTTTTTGTCATGCTTTATTATTTTTCTTACTTTCAGGTGTCTCTTGCAATCGTCTTGGTCACCATTCTTGTTTACGATGCAAGGTGAGATATCTTACTTCTGTTTTTTATTGATGCAATGCCACATAATTTTTCCCAAAGTTTTTTGTTTTTGGTTTTAGAAAGTCATGCCTTAAATGTTACATCAGTTCGAATCGCTGGAATCTAATGTGTGATAGAATGGTTAATGCTGTCTGTGGGGTGATTTAGTGTCTGTTATGTCACTTCCACTCTATAGTGTGATGCAGACCTTTACACACTGCTTGCTGTACATAAAAACATAATGAAAACATAATGTGGTTGTAAATTGTGGCTAAGATTGGAGCCACCCTATTCTCTGCTCTAAAGCGTCCTGTTCTTCGCCAGTCCCAGAATTTGCTTGTCCCAGGCAATAAGATCTGCCTCAATTTTCCTTCAATGGTTGTGAAGAGATTGTTGCAAAAGCAGTGTGCCGGCACTTTTCCTGCTGCGAGTATCCCAGCAGACTGACGGTGCTTTCTGTTGCACAGAATAACTCGTTACTTGCTGCTCTTTCACATAAGCCGAAATGCAGGGGAAAAATGTGCAGGAATAACTCCGAGTGACGCCCTTTGTCCTATTGCCAGCTTAAACATGAATGACGCTGTGGAGTATCTCCAAAAGCACTTTCGCCTAGTGCGCTTTGTTTCAGAAGCCCCACCTTCTGCCATAGAAAGTTGTTTATGAATGTACACCTGTAGCGTAGCAAGTAATTCTTTTTTTTGGGGAGAAGAAAGTGGAGGGGGACATGTTTAATGATATGTTATGTGCATTTGTGCAAATGTTTATATGTGTGCATGTATATAAACATTTGCAAAATGAAAAATTTTCAGGGGTTAAATAGGTTAGAACCCCTGGCTATGGACTGATAATATACACACGTTTTCTCAATAGACCTTTCATCATGAAATCACCTCTCTGCTGGTCTAATAGTCGTTTGAATTATTCTTTCCTCTTCTTTCTCAGCACCTCTTTATACCTTCTCCAGCTATGCCCCGTGGGCCTGTTCTTCATCTGTTAGATGCTTTAGACATTATAACCATTGTAATTATCCAGATATGACAAGTCGCTCCTCCGACATCTTTTTCTCTTTGCATGCAGGCTTGCTACTGTGATGACCACGTGAGGCGCAAGGGATTCAAGTATGAACGAAACCAGCCCATGCCTTGCCCGAAATGTGGTTTTGAGACGCAACAAACAAAAGACCTCAGCATGTCAAGTAAGCATGTTAGGAAATTTTTGTCAACTCTGCCTTGCTTGTTTTGGATGCGAGGCAGAGTTGGTTTAACCATGGCCTGATCGCTCACCCATAGCAAGACCGTGGCTGAGTGATGAGTTACACACTTTCACATTATTTTAATGCGACAGCGTTAAAGAGCTCGTTTTGCAGAATTCTGCCATCGATGTCGGTGCCGTTAATTGTGAGCAAAAAATTGAGCATCCTTGCGTGACTGAAATACCGAGAAAGATGTAAATAAAATAAACAATAAAAAGGTCTGGGTCTGAGTGGGGATCGAACCCGGGTCGTTTCCGTGGCAAACGGATGTTCTACCGCACGGCCACACCTCTGGGCGCGAATTCAGCGAAAATAATTTCCTCTGCTCAGAAACGCGATCAAAGTAACTTTCATGCTTTACAAATGCACGTGACCTGTATACATTCTTCCTAATGCAACATGAATCATTGCCATAATAATGCATGGTACAAGCATACATTGCCATCAGGCGTCAGAACATGGGATTATTATGATGACTTCATAGTTTAAAGCCAGACACCCCACTACAAAAGGCACACACGCTACTGCACCCTTGAGGCCCTGTAATGGGTGCATAGCAAGTTCAAAAAGATTTCACATGCCAAGTGTTTCAAGTACGCTCTAGAAACAGAATATTGCTATCGCATTCAACTCTTAAAGGGGCCCTTAAACACTTTTTAGAGTAACCATGGAATGAATTCACTGGAAGAGCTTATTGCATCACGAATTCAACGCCGCAAGAATTTTCATAATCCGTTCAGTAAGAGCGGAGTTAAAAAAATTAGTCACACGCTGCAATCGCATTCTCTCTTCTTTTGTCCCAACGAAAGCGCTGGAAGCTAAGCAGGGAGAGATGGCAGGGCCACAGAGAAACGTCCCGCAAGTTCTGTGACCTTAAACAGATTTTTTTTTCTTCGAATGCGCAGCTTTTTCAGTGTGATCGCGTGCGCACACGTGGACAAGTAGCGGCCTCCCACGGTGATCTCTGTAACAAGCGAGCGCGCCATGTTCAAATCAGCCAATGGCTGATGGATGGGCTTGCTACGCGTGATTTTTGGGTATATTGCGGGATTTGTCGAGAGAAGAGAAAGCAATCTTAGCTGACTTTGATAATTTATTATGAATTCCATGCCGCGTGCTGCGCTATAATATTTGGCTTGCATGTTGTCGGGAGCCTCTACTACCGATCGGCAGTGTTTTCTGACCATGCTCAAAAAGTGTTGCAGGGCCCCTTTAAAGGCAAACCTCAAGGTCCCCAAATTTTTTCTTTCTGTGTGGTTTCACAACCACATGATCATCGTGACATGGTAATGTAATGTTTATTTCCATCATTTTATGTATGATAGCAGGATATGGAGTACAACTAAATTAATGACAGCGTCATGAAGAAATAGACCCTGCATAGGTGAAAAAGCAGTATATATGGCTTATGATAACCATCTCTAGCTCTAGCTCACCTCGACAACAGTGGAAGAATAAGAGATGTGTGTGAACTGTGCTGTGGAGAAGGTATGACACACATTTGCTGGAGTTGCTGGCTCACGACGAAAGATGTCATTAGTTGTTGCGGGCCTGTTTTGCAGATTGAGCACGTAGCCATTTGGTATGCAATTTGCAGGAATTTTGTTGTGCTTTGAAGTGTGCAATCGAGAGGAAATTGCTGCAATATGGGGTATAAATTGTGCACAATAAAGTTCTGGTTGTTAGGCACCAAAAAATGCCGATATTCTGGACAAGTGGAGGTAGGCAATGCTGAGGAAAGATTGAATACTTCAGTCGACAAATTTTTTTAGCGAAAGATATTTCATGCTCGGGTGTTCAAAGAATAGACAACATATTGCAATAAACATGCTGTGATGGACAATATTGTCAAAGGACACTGTGCTAAGTTTCCTGACTGCTAGACATACCCGTTAATGTTTGTTATTATAAAGCTGGAGAAAATTTTGGCGGAATCACAGAGGCCTTAATGTTTGTCGCAGTATGTTGCTTAAATATTGATCAGGGCTCCTTTAATTTTCACTCGGATGTATCTGCAGAACTCCTTCCTGCATTCTCTTTCCTGTTCTGTAAACAGCTCTATCAAGAGTCTGTACCATAAAAAGATATGCAATTTAGTGGGTTCTTTTTCATCTTTCTAACAAAATTGCATGAGTTTGATTTGAATGCTTTTCATATCACTAACATTACTGTGAATGCACTGTTTGGCAAGAATATAAAAACATCAGGGCTAAAGGTCACTGTTACGCATGCACAACTTAAATCACATCCCATTCTACTTGTAGAAACTGCCTGAGAATTATATGGTAAATTCAGTAAACGTGACACGAAACTGGCTAGTGAAAATGAGAACACAAGCCAGGTGATGATGTTCAACGCCCTTTTACAAGTAAAGAAGACGCAAACCAATGCATCGTAGGCTCACACAGAAGTGAATGTGGGTATCACAGTCTGCAAAAGTTTTTTACTGGATCTGTGGAGAATGTGTCCAGAACTAGGACATTCAATTTCGTTGATAAACACAAAAACTGAACTGAGATGACAATGATTGGACTAATAATAGCTCAAAAGAAACGCTGCTGCCTTAAAAGCACGTTTTGCTTCATTGTGCAACAGCACAATATCATGCTTGTAGTGGAGCATATCTTTAGCATGTGTCTCTTATACATATATGTGTGCTAATTCACAGGCATTGTCATGGGAGTTCATATAGGTCTATAGCGGCTTCTCATTTCATTATCACCGTTATTTTCTATACTACAAACCACGGACTGGAAGAGCCGCTCAGCAAAATATATTTTTGTGGCATCTATATGGCTTACATTCACTTCAGCTTTCACAGCATGAGTAGGTAATCCCCAAAACTTGAAAAAATAAAAAAAAAAATTGGTGGATGTGTAAAGATAAGCTCTGGTGCATGTTTTATCAAAATAAAGGGAGAATATAGAAAGATAAGCTCTGGGGCACGTTTTATCACTCATGACGGTTCAGCTACGCTTGTATGCATATGACTAGCCGACGTGACTTGAACGCACTGCTTGGAACTTGTCACACCATCTGTCAAAGAAAGTGCGCAACCGCCGTGAGTCCATAGAGTTTTGAGGCCCGTTCACACACATTTTTTATACTTGCCCTGTGACCTTGACTGTGGAATAGTGGAATCCACAACAGATAAACTGTTGTAGCAGCACATTCGATGGCTCGGTGCATGTGTTTTGTAGAATTATTATTTGTTACAAATCAAGGCCCAGCTGAGGCCTTTTGCCAAGTGCTTAAGGGGCCCGTGATTTGCTCTGCCTGCTTTTATATTCATGTGTTGAGCATGAAACATTACTGCATACTGAAATTGGTCATTTTCATCTACATGCATTTGAGTGCCAACATTGTTCAAGTGTGCTGACTATAACTTCTGTGATGTTTTATTGGCACTGCATTGGTTACCATACATGTGTTTTTCTCAACTCTCACTGATTAAACATTTGTAAAGATAGCCAAACTAAAGGGGGATCTTAGTTTAATATATTTGTTTTAAGATCAAACTGCTGAATAGTTAGGAGTGTATGAAGTAGGGTATGTCATATTACTATTAGGGTAGTTTGGAAATCAATGGTTAATATTTATCGATAAAGAAATATATTTAAAATATGATGCATCAATCATATGAGCTCTCAAAGCCTGCTCCAAAATGCTAGGATCTGAAGAGAACCGATTTTCGGTTGGAGATATTTCACAGTAGCACTTGAGTAACCAAACACACCCAGACAGCAAATACTGTTAGAGTGCTTGCCTGCTGAATCAAATGTACACTGTTTTCATTTTGTTTTCATTTTGGGCTCCCTTACCTTAGTTGGCTCTGTGCTAGGGGCTCTGGTTTTGTAGTGAAAGTTGCGAGCCCTAAATTAGAGCTGTGATCTAAGTGAATGTTTTGATATGCAAAATTTCAATGAAAGAAATTCGATATAGTTACTGACCTTGATGCACTTTGCTTTTGTCTTAGCTCGCCATCATAACTACGGAAGGCAGCAGATGCGTGATGATGACGATGACGATTATGGTTCCAGCAGTGGCTACGGAGGAGGTGGCTATGGATATTATGGTGCAGGTGAGTACTCCTGTTGATGCTTATGACTAATGCCGTTTGTCATGTATTACTGAAAGGATAGTAACACTTCAAAATCTTGTGATAAGTTGTTTCAGGACTATTATAAATTTTAGGGGCTATCATGAATCTTAATCATATTTCAGAGTGCATAATAAACTGTTTCAGTTTCACCTGCAGCACTAGGTCGCGGGTTCGATTCCCGGCTGCGGCGGCTGCATTTCCGATGGAGGCGGAAATGTTGTAGGCCCGTGTGCTCAGATTTGGGTGCACGTTAAAGAACCCCAGGTGGTCGAAATTGCCGGAGTCCTCGACTACGGTGTCTCTCATAATCAAATGGTGGTTTTGGGACGTTAAACCCCACAAATCAATCAATTCACCTGCAGCACATGCAATGTTACACGTGCACACATATGGTACATCTCACCCTTGGCTTTTGTCTGTCTCTGAATTTTTGTAATGCAGCTTATTGTGAGGCTTGGCTATCTCTATAGTTTGGTACCTCTGGGGTTAGTGCATGAAAAAAGTGATCTGATGTTTCTAAAAAAAAGGCAGCTTCATCAATCTTGGTATGGTAGTTCTGTACAATTCTTTTAAATGTGAATCTTGTTTGGTTGGTATAAAACATTAGTGGACAACATGGCAAGTGGATTCTAGGGAAATCTGTCGGATAAAGTGATGTTTATGAAACTAAAAAAAGAAGGAACTAAAACAAACTTTCTGTCATCCGAGAGTCTTGCCGAGAAATACGTATGCAGGCAACTAGTTGAGTGGGCATAATTCTTTAAAATATCTTCTACTGGTATGGTACCGTGTCACAATACGTCTTTAGGACTTGAACATGGGTGCAGTGGTATCCACACATATAAGCATATTAAATTCAAGGAGGCATGATGGCAGTCCCATTAAGGATTACAGTTCATGCATACGTGTAGCTGCAAAAAATATTCAATTATCAGTGCCAGCTGTATCGTTAGAAGAATTGTCACATTTATGTTTGGCATGTGACACAGTGTGTAATACCATAACAAGTGCATTCACGGGCTTGAACACATGCGTCATCTGCAGTCCTTTAATTGATCAGTGTCACTGCTATAATGCAGCCTTAGCTTATCTTTTAACTAATTTATACTTCTTGGAGCTGAGTGCAAGGTATCAATTAAATTTTAAATGGAGGCACTGATAGTTATGATGTTTATTTATTTATCCTTAGGATGACTTGTCTGATAATGTTTCTTTATGCACCAACAAATATATATAACTCAACAACAAAGAAACATCTGGCACGAAAGGCGCACTGAAGAGCAAAACTCTTCCGTTTGCTTTTTATGTTGATCACTGCTTTTCACTTGGCTTTTACTCATGGTAGGCATTATATGCTCCAGCACACATTTTTCAGTCACATGAGCAGTAGTATGTGGAAAGAATGGAAAGGCTACCATAATCTAGGGGAAAAGACTCAGGGGCATTAGTCACATACTAAAAAAACATGTGTGAGACTGTTAAAGTGCAACTAATGTTTTTGTGCATTATCCCAGAAACAATTATATATTTTTGTGACATTATTGAAGTTATGTGCTGAGTATCCTGCTTTTGCATACTGTGTCTTTGGATTGAGCTGTCACGATTTGAATCTACCCATCGGGTTCATATTTGCACCTGATTTTATGCAAACACATTGACCACAAATATGATGATCTCTCAGCACTATAAACATAGTCGTTCAATCATTAGGTATTGTGAACATGAGACTTTTTGCTTGGCTTTTGTTAGCCAAGTGGTGCTTAATCTTGAACGTATGTGTCAGAGCTAGTCAATCTGGCATGCAGGTGGTGGAGCAGGCGACATGGACGAAAATGAAGATGATGAAGAGGAGGAGGACGATGATGAAGAAGATGATGATGATGATGAAGATGATGACTCTAATGAAGAGAGTGAAGAAGAAAATGAAAAAGAGGATGAAAAGGAAGGTGAAAAGAAAGACACCACAGAGTCTAAGGAATAAAATTTTTCTTGCACAATGCAACAGGAATCCATCGGTCAAAACAGAGCTTAATAACACAAAGAGACATAGATATTATAGTAGTTAAACTTCTGAAGACCTAAATTAAGAACAGTTACTTTATGCACATAAACAGGATTTATGTTATACACAGTAATAGGATTTTGCAAATAAAGTGTTCATTCAGGGCTGCAGTTGTCTCGGAAAAGCATTATTTTACAACACCACAATTTTGTGTGTTAAGTTATATTGTTGACTGCTAACACCGTGTACAGTACTCACGAATTCAAACGAGACATGAAATTTTTAGTATGATGGCAGGTATGAGCAGTTGCTTGCGATAACCAAATCATGTGATAAATTGGGTCTAGAGATAGTGTTGGCCCTGATCTATGGGTTCAAGATAAAATTGCACCTATATCGTCACGTCCTCCAGGGGTCTAGAGGAGGTTTATTGAGGTCTGAGCAACAGGGCTCTTACCAAGCGCATCGGTTGGGGTTGCTCGCGAAAGCTGGGGAACACACGCACTTCTTTCTTTAGTGGTGTGAGCCTTCACCTTGGCATATGACCCAATACTAGAAGTAGGTGGCAATATGATCTCCACTGAAGGCGGTGAAAACGAAACTATGTGTGTTACTTAGCCCTGAATTGTCATTTCAATCCGCGAGTACTGTATAGTATTAATTGTGGATAAACAGCTGAATGTCTCACTAAACTGGATGCACTTGGTATCATTCATTATAAATGGCATGTGCAGAGCTCTAGCTTCACAGTAGAAGTAGCGCATACCTAATGCTAATGCAAAAAGTTCCAGCTTAACTGCATTGATGTGCAGTTATTCTACAACCAGGCAAACCAAATCATTGCCGATTTCATTCATTTCATGCTTAGAACATCTCAACTACAATGAAAAATGTGATTCAGGCTCTTGCATTTTTAGGTGGGTTATTGAAACTTTCGTGAGAAGTCAAAAGTGGGTGCTGGAAAGCTATATGGAGAGCTTTGTGAACAAAACTTTTTTTTTTCTGCCATCCCATTAAGTGGTGTGCCGTGCAGCTACATTAAACTTAATCACATCCAAAGAACTAGTTCAAATCATATTCTATCATGTCTCTACTCCTTCACTACATTTCCTAAATAGGATGCTCATTTGTGCATTTAGTCAATCTAAAAAAAAAGTTACATTTCAGTGTTCAACCATAATGTACACTTTTGAATAAATTGAGGTTTATCTACATTATTGTACAGATATTTAACTTTCCATGTAGACTGAGCAGTGTGTACAGTCTTGTCGAATATCTCCGAGTTAATTTATTAAACTGGTATATATTTACAAAGTTATTTGTAAAAGGTCAAGTCACTGTAGACAGCCTCATTGGCATATAGTACATAACTTGCATTTGTAAACTTGTTCACCTGCTTTTGGTCCCAAAAGAGATTCACAAAAATGTTTTTGTTGTGTTTGTAGCTTGGTGCAGTACATTATAAGCAGGGCACAATACACAGATTAGAGAAAATTCAATGCCTAGGCAGAAGAAAAAGACAGGAAATGGTTCCTCCTTGATGCATACATTATATACAGGACGAATCATTCTACAACTAGCAGGCATTATTGTAGTCATCACGCTTCTAAACAGGCTTGTTCATTGTTCAACATTTAAATAATCTTTCAGCATACCTTAAGTGATGCTGCTTAGTGAAACTTGCTGCTGTGTGTGTGTAATGTTCCGAGTGCATCACAAAGCAGAAGGTAAACTCGACAGACTTTGAAATTGTACACTATGCCACCTCACCTTCACCTGATTTCTTCATACTGAGTGTAGGTCATGGCACCATCTGGGTCACACAATACCTTTAGGCAAGTTTTCAAGCGTAGTTGCTTGCAGGCAGGCTCTTGTTCGTTAGCTCCGAGGCCTGAAAGTGTGCCTTGTTCGGAAAATGGGGATGTCAAGGTTGACACCCTTCAAGTTTGACTACCCCGCCTTCATTGGCATTTTGGGACGTCCTTACTCCTTCTTGTTGCTCGAAGCCTTTTGCAAGGTCTCCACGACGGACAGCGATGCCCTGCGCACTTCGAAGTTTTCCAGGTACTTGTTCGATATCGACGGCCAGTCGACTACGTTTGTCAGTTTGTTCATGCCCTGCATCATTTCCTCTGAAAATGAAAGATGACAGGGATTCCAGAATGCTGTTTCCGTATTGCGCAAGTTAGAGCACTGTTTCGTTAAAAAGATTGAGAAATGCTTTAGGCATCATAGAATCGGAAATTGTTTATGAATGACTTATTACTGTGAGGCTCATTGCAGTGCATGTACCATTACTTTCATTTAACGATTAAGACACTCTCGAGACCACCTAGCAAATGGAGCAGTGTTCTATCTAAAATCTTTTTACACTTGAGGCCACCATGACTGTCTACAGGACTAGTTCACACAGGAACTACCACACAAAACATGTAGTTTTGTCATAATAAGTGTCTTAATGTGTCCCTACATGCACCATAAAATGCTAACAAAGTCATCATGCCACACCAGTTGCGGTCACTACAATACATTTTCATCATACATGTGCTGCGGTGGCTTAGTTGGCTGTAATACTGTGCTGCTGAGCTTAAAGGTCGTGAGTTTGGTCTGGAGCACAGTGTTAGCTATGGGAACCAAGTGCAAAAGAAAGTTTCGCACAAAGGTCAAAGCATTGACAATGGTTGGAATATTTAGCATTGTGTGTGAACGCGCGATGCTCAATGACATGATGTTGTGTGTCGGGCAACTCCTGCTCCATAGAAGAAATGGCACAATGGCAGCTGCGAAACGTCTTCAGAACGTCGGTGTGATTGCAAGGGTCGTGTTACACATCTTGATAGTCTCAAGCCTTGATACTCAAGCATACGTCACAAAAAACCGACGGGAAACTGTGAGCATTGTGGAAATGTGCCAAGTGCCTTAACACACCAAAGAAGTTCTTTAGGAGACTGTTTCAGGAAACCAGGTGTGTCAAACGCACATTTTCGTACAATGGGATAATTGCTATCACAATGAGACACTCAATTCTGTGCTCGGATGCATGTGAGCCCTAGATAGTCAAAATACTCCATAGTCCCTTACTACTGTGTGCTTCACAATTTAATCATGGTTCTGGCATGTAAAATCTCAGAGCTCAAGCTTTAAAAATATTCTAATGCAGGATAGCAGGGACATCACCATGCACTTACTGCAACCATTGTTAAGTCCCGAAAAAGGCGCAACTCAATGGTTGTAATGAATGTATGTTTGTAAAAAAACAAATACTTGCTTACCAAGGGGCATGATTCTTCTGTTGCCCCGAGGACCTGTGGCTGAGTTGGTCCGACTTTGCGTCTGTCCAGAGCCCATGTCTTTCAGCATGGACAGGGTACTGCCGCCTTTGACTGCGTCATTGAGGAATAACGGCTCAGCAAGAATGAAACAATAAACTCCAATAATCAGCGCGCGTGTGTAACGAAAGCATAATCATAGAATTAATGTATAACTTGCCTATGTCGCACGATACCTCAATTTACTCGCACACAATGTACCCGTTCTTTCTTGCACTTGCAAATGATCGTTTGCGAAGGAAGTGTCAATATAAGTACAGCCTCTACTCTTGGAAGGTTGAGTTTAGTCAGAAACTATCACAATAACTTTACTCACAAACGTCGCCATAGCATCGCTGAAGAAAAGTTTCTAAAAGTGGACTTTTCCACACAAAAAGTCTTTGCGCAGAAAAGCCAGCTTTTGCGATCCCCAATTGCATTGTCAAAATGCCGGTTGCTAATATAGCACTGTCTGTCGTCGCTTGATCGCAATGGAATTGCAGGAAATAAGATTTCCGTACCTTTCTTGAGCGAGCACTTGTTCATTATGAGCTCCGGCACGAAGGTGAGGCAGTTGAGAGGCGCCGGCGCCGGAGATGCGCGCTTCATATTGCGGATGAGTTTGGCGCGGCCGAACTTCCACTCGGTGTCCGACTGCGCCTGGATTCGCTGGTAGGTATCCGACATCATAGCAATGAGCAGGTTGATGAGCACAACCACGGTCACCATCATGTACACGCCAAAGACCACCTTGACGATGATCTTCGCGAACGGCGGGCTCAGGTGTAGCGGCGGCATGTAGTCCGGCTCTACGAGCCCGAAGAGTGAGAAGAAAAGCATCTCGAACGTGTTGATCGGAGACTGGAACTCCTGGCCGAAGATGGGCAGCGTTATGTTGTCCCCGCGCGGCGGCACAAACACCGGCTGGTACACGGCGCACATGTTCAGCGAAAACCCCACCAGAAAGATGAGCAGAATGGCGAGGAACCGCATCAGGTCCTTGATCAGGTCCCTGATGATGACGGCCCACGGGCCGAACAGGTGGTGGAACGTCAGGAAGTTGAGGAACTCGAGGAAACCCAAGAGCAACGCGACGGCGAACAGCTGGTTGCGGATGTAGAGGCATATGAGCCGGTAGTACTCCTCGCGGAAGAACAACGCCACCAGGTGCACCGAGATGGCGATCGCGCTTATGAACAGCACGACCGTCTTGATATAGCCCAGTCCCTCGCGGTCCGACGGGTTGGTGATCTCGGTGATGAACATCCCCAGCAGCCAGAACAGGAGCAGCCACTCGTTCCAGTGGGGCACCAGGTGGGTGGACGTGTACAACGGCTGCCACGGGTTGATGATGGTTATGCTGAGGACGATCACGAAGAAGATGTGCGACACCAGGTAGGACATGAACTTGACTATGGGAATGTTCGAGAAGTGATTTCCGCACACGAGCGACGAAGCGACCCACAACACCGGACACAGGAGGAAGCCGAAGAAAAGCAGGACGATCTTCAACGTGGTCCAGTGGTGGCTGCCCATCCACAGCTCGGTGAGGTACTTCTGCGCCGCCGGGTGAGCCACGACCGTCTTGCGCTGCAGCTCGATGAGAACGTCTAAAAAAGGAGTGTTCCGTGCGTCCAGCGCTCGGAGCAGCGCGGCCGTGTTGTTGTTCGAGGCGGCGATGGAGAGAAGCTCGTTGGCCAGGTTGTCGCAGAAGCCGGCCATCTCCTCGAGTTCCATGGCGCGCTCTTTCTCCTTCAGCGACAGCAGCTCGTAGCTGCGCGCCATTTTGACGGCTGTGTCGATGGGCGCCTTCGAGGCGAGGATGAAGTCCACCATGGGCCGGTTCTGGTGAACTTTGCCGGAGGCCATCAGGTCAATCAGGAACTGCGGAAGAGAAAAGCAAAAGCAAACTTAAAATGAGGTACTTATTGGTTTCGCCTGATAAGTGCAAATACAGCTTGGGAGAGCCACAAAGTAATACGACTAACAGCCAGCTCGTAGAATGAAAAGAAAAGAAAAACTTGGTGAGCTTCTATAAGACATCGCTACGGTATGCTCTTTTATCCTTAGCACGTTTCGTTTAAAATAGGGCCGCTACACCGCCTTTGTTGGAATAATAATTACTATCCTTGTTGCGCAGTGCTGTGCACGGCGACTGTCGTTACCGTGCGCGGAACCTGCACCAAGCCTTTGCGCTGCTCTAAGCTGTATAATAATAAAGAAGTGTGACTAACGCTCGGTAAGTTATAGATTGCCGAGCGTTAGATTGCCGTTCTTCTTTGGGTATGTCCAAAGTATACTCACATGCTTGTCGTCCATAAGGTCCGTGGTGTCGTGGTCTTTCCTGAGCAGGTAGCTGATGATGTCGTAATGACCTTCAGCCGCTGCCAGGCATAACGGCACTTTGCCGTCCTGCATATATTCACCGATACGGCATTCGCTCGAGCAAGGATCAATTTAGAGATGGCATGCAGAGTGTAGAGACCACGTTCATTTGATAGCAGATATGTTTGTACGCACCTTAGTCACTGCTTTTGCGTAGGCGCCATTCTCTACCAGTATCTTCACGACGCCAAGGTATCCGTTACGCGCCGCGAAGTGTAGGGCGGTCCAGCCCATCTGCAAAGGCGTGATACTGGATTTAAAGTCATGCTGTAAGCACTGGTAATTCTTGCGGCGTTTCGTTAAGATTTCCGATCACCCACCGTGCTGACGAGAAAAAAAAATAATAAAGAAGACTAACTGGTTTAAAAGAGGACGAACGCAGTATTTCGGCATCGGCGCTTGCATTTACTTCTATAAAAGCCAAGAATAAATTCACAATAGAAAGCTCCGGCGTTGCTAGATATATTATTTACAACTAATATATTGAGGGGGCATTACATGCCGCCCTTACTATAGCATCCTGTGCGGGCTGATTGTTTTGAAACAGAGCACAAATTTCTTGTTGGTTTTAACTTATTCGACATTGCGTGAATCTGCCATTATTCTTAAGCAGTCGGTACCCAGACAACACTCGATGTTCCGAGGTCGTCCTCAAGTGGTGCAATCGTCCCCGCACAGTTCTCATTGACCTTGGTACTTACTGAGGACGACGCGAGCTGGTTTGACCCGGAAACGTCTTTTCGAGTGCTTTCCGAGGACAACAATTTATCCTGAAAAAGTTATTATAAGGGATGACAAAAGCAATGTTTTCACCCCACTTTCTGGTTTTCTGTTCCCTGTCAGCATCTTTAAAAAGTTAGCCTCATGGACTTTTGGCTGCCGGTGATGGAAGGCCTAGCGATAACCAAGATCGGTGGAATAATCATCTTGCACAAGAAGTCTCAACAGATCTAATATAATTTAACCTAACTGAACCTGGTCTAGTCTAATCTAATCTTATATTGTGAGCAGCGCAACGTAACGGTACAAGCGGAACAAAGACGACCACGTCGCAAAGTTACAACTCATTTTATTAAAGCCAGATCCGTAGGTTTATATTTGAACGACCCGCTTTGTTGCGTTACGTACAATGACGCTAATGTCCGAACACTGACTCGCCCAACGTTAATCTAATCTAATGGAAGCATTCATGTTGCGTAGCACCAACTGACGTTGTCGGCGGCGTTGATCTCAGCGCCCTGGCTGTGCAGCAGGCCGACCATCTCCCTCTTGCCGGCGGCGGCCGCCACATGCAGCGGGGTGCGGCCCAGCTTGTCGACGCACTGCAGCTGCGACTCGGCGCGGCTCAGCAGGATGCTGGCCACGGCCAGGTGGCCTCCTTGAGCCGCAAAGTGCAGGGGGTACATGCCCTGCAGTATTCGTCACATAGAACTGTCACCCTTCTTTTTAATGAATGAATGAATGAATGAATCGAACAGCGCGAGCAATTGTTGCTCGAAATAGTATTTCTTTACATTATTGTCCCGTTATTGTAACTCGTAGCCTTAAATGTAGTCATGCTCGCATTGACATTTTGCCTTAGAAAACTTAACGTTGTTTTGCGAGCTGATTTTATCAGCTTTTGTGCGGTGGTGCACTCAGAGCACTGTGAGAACGTGGAACACACTCACAAATACTGTCAGCGAGGTACTTGTTTGCAGCCGCCTTGGTATGCGGCAGCATCAGTACAAAGGCAACCAAAAAGATTATATTGATTGCTAAATGACTTGCTTATTGCGACTTGCAATAATTCAACGGCGAAACGAAATACATTGCGACCCATCTCAAGAAATGTGGATGACTTGCGCGTCCCCCGTCGAGCTGTTGAAAGAACGACTTTCGATCATTTTTTTTTCGCAACGTGAAAACGTTCTCGCGTGTCTACTTTTCTCTTTGCTTTCTTTCTCATCTTCCTTTCACCCTCCGCTTAGTGGAGGGTAGCAAACCGGATGCCACAATTTCTAGTTGACCTCCCTGCCTTCTTTTTCCTTTATTCTCTCTCTCTCTCTAAAATAATGTTTATTAAATGACCTGGACAGAGCGACTCACCTCTTGAAAGGTTGGCGCGTCGGCTTGTATTCCAGAGCTGTTCAGCAGCATTCGAACGACACCTTCGTGGCCCGCAGCTGCCGCCATGTGCAATGCCGTCATTCCGTACTGAAACGAGATTCCAATTCGTCAACGGTCGACCGTGATGTTTTCTGGAACGCGCACTCAGGAGCAACGTTTATGCAAGAGGATCTTATATGTTTGTATTAGCATTACATGCGCTGTTATAGGATGTTATCAACATTGCTTGTCGATGTTACGAAACCATACTTATCAGTATTACTTGTGCTGTTACGATGTTACGCTGTTACCAGCATTATTTATCGCTGTCCTCAGCACTACTTATCGATGTGATCAGCCTTACTTATCGCTGTTACGATGTTCTCAGCACTACTTATCGATGTTACGAAACTATTCAACTTCGCCCTTTATTACGCAAGGCACTTGTCAGGTCACCCAGTACGTCTTCAGAAGTGTAGTACACACTAAGAACAAACAAACAAACAAACAAACAAACAAACAAACAAACAAACAAACAAACAAACAAACAAACAAACAAACTACAGTCCTTTCACTCCGTTTTTGGGAGTCTTTCCTTGCCCCATTATGCCTCTCCTCGGAGATTTTTTTGAGAGTCGTGCGACCCGTGAGAGAGTTAACGTGTTTCTTTAAAGAGAGTCGTATACGTGGCAATCCACGCTTCTCTGGAAAGAGTAACACATACCCTTTCTTTTTCTTACAGTGTACGCTGGTCCCCTTCGTGTAAACTGATTGCAAATACAACGCGACAAACGGGGACGCAAACACACAGACAGATAAAGACAAAAACAAGTGCCGACTTTCCACTGGTTGAAAATCAGCGCTTTCGTTCTTACTTTTCTGCTTTTTTGTTTGTATCTTCGTTTCTTTGCGCCGTATTTGCAACATATAAATCTTTCCAAGAGAATGGGTTCTTTCCAAGAGAATGGGTAGATATACTGGGATACGAGATATATGGCAGCGGTAAAAATGATGTTTATAAAATAAATATACAGAGAGAAGTGCATGAATAAATTGTAGTTGCTCATCAAACGCGGAATATTCGGGGGGGGGGGGTGAGTATTTGGTATTTGTATGTGAAAATTTGCATCGTGCATGATATATACATGTGCACTTCGAATAAGCATGCATGCCCATGAAATAATAATGCAGTCGGGGATTGGAGCTGCCTAAGGCTGGCGATCCAGGGTACAGGGAGTGGGAGGAGGGTGTAGTGGCAAGGCGAGCAACCTTGCCCCCTCCCCACCCTTTCCCTGACTAACCACTGTCTCTGGTCGCGTAAGCTTTTAAACGATATCACAGTGCCATACGTTTAGTTACATTTTCTGATTCCTCAGTGTTTTGAAGGGCATAAATTTATATCGACAACAGGGCAAAGAGAAGACTACCAAATTACTAAACAAGAGAATAGATTAGATAAAGATGTGACAAAATATCAAGGATTTAGACCAGGCTAATCGGTGAAGATCCATAACAGCTTATAGCGCACTGTGACGCATAAACGAAGAATAGACAGCATTTATCTTCGTGAGTCTCTTCTTCGCCCCTGTGTCAGATTGTGCTGTAAGCCATTATAGACAAAATAGCACCGCAAATTGAATAGCCGTGCAGAGCAAGGTTGCATACCCTCTGCAGCGTCTCAATAGCTAGCAAATTCTAGTCGTTTCCGACGCCAGCAGGGCTGGGCTCCTATTAAATCACTCAGAATGAAACCAGCTGTTACCCAATAGACGTACATGACTATATACGGAAGACAGAGTGCCGAAGCGTCCTGTTTTGTTATAGTCACAGTGTTGGGCCCAGGGAATCACATATGGGGGTCATAATTAAGCTATTATTACAATTGCATAGTGAAGTTGCGAGCGCAAAAGAGCAATCTATTTCGCTTTCGATCTTTGCACGTTTCAACTTATGCTGACGCCACGCGATGCACCAAGATCGCTTCCGCATCGTGTATCAGGTGATCTCGAAATAGAGAATGACAAGTCTAACTTCTGAGACTCAAACGGCCCTGTTTGAATCTCAGTATGTACCAACTGCGTCTTCGGGGCTCAGTATGCAGCAGCTGCGTTTTCGGCGCTGAAGAAGCGCCACCTTAACAAGGATCCTTCGAGAGCCCTCGTAAGAGAGAGCAGGCTAAAGCGTGGCAGAAAGAATTATCAGTGCTTACGTCTCCTCCATCCGGAAGTGGTTCGCTGGCAAGAGCCGCCTGAACCTCCGTCAGCATCTCCCTAACAAAGTCCATCTGACCGTTCTTGGCTGCCACGTGCAATGCTGTCAGCCCAGTCTGTTCGGAGAGAGAACAGCAGACGTGGCGGTTAGGCGCTTCTGGCATATATAGGAGCGAATGAGGCCCTGCGGATACTGCTCTCACCTTCTTGCTGGTTGTGGACCAGGGCACGATGGCGCTCAGTACCCTGGCAACGGCCACGTGACCATTCTTAGCGGCCAAGTGCAGTGCAGTGTCCCCGTCCTTAGGCGACAACAAGAGAAGCCGGCACGTTAGAGGTGACTCACTGTTCGACTCGGTAAGCTTTGCGCGCAGGGATGAGACACGCAAGGCTTTTTAAAGCAAGCACAAATCGAGATAGGCGTGAGCTTGGTTCCACGAAATTCGGGAATGAAACTTGAAAGTTAGGCTACAGAGAAAAATTAATTATAAGTACGAATACTGTAGAAGCAAACTAGCATGATTTACAAAAGACAGAAACGTACATTGACAAGATAGGTTGTACTTTCAAAACTATCCTTGAATGTGAGAAGTAGACGCAAGAGTATCAAAACTAGCGAAATTTTGGCCTTCTTTGGAGATAAAGAACCACGTTTTACAGTAGTGCCGTCAAACATTAGTGTTATATGCAGTTACTGTCAGCTAATCATTATTTGGCATGAAAGGTAGTTCATAATAATTGTTTTTATTGAATTGCACATGGTTCTGTCATCTTAGTACTGTTGTTGATTGCGAGTTGTACGAAGGAAAGAAAAACGAAAAAAAAAAGTGCGAAGAGCGAGATCACTCACAGCATTCTCTTCTTTGGCATCGGCTCCTGCTTGAAGCAGCATCTTGACTACGTTCGCATGCCCACCGGCGGAGGCCAAGTGAAGGGGCGTCGAGTCGGTCGTCTAAAGCACAAAGAAGGACATCGGTCATTTTACTGTTAGCTCCAAGGCAACGCGACAATATTTGAAGAAAAGGTTCACATGCTGGAATTTCTCGTGACTGGGACTTACCCTGTTTCTCGAGCTCGTCACGATAGACTTGTTGAATTTCATTAGCTCCTTGATAACTGCCGTGCTGCCTTTCATCGCGGCGATATGTGCGCATGTAAACCCTTTCTGTACGGGGAAAAAATTAAAAATTAAAAAAAACGCGGATGCATTAAAAAGCTTTTTTTATATTTTAGATTTAAAAAGAGAAAAATGATCGCTCACAGCGTTCGACATCATAGCCAGGTCCGGCTTCACCCTCAGAAACAGTTTGACTACTTCAGAGTGGTCATTCTCGATGGCCAGCATCATGGGAGTCTGTCCTTGCTGTATAGGTAGGAACGATAACAAAGAGGAATTAAACATGCTCCCGTAGTAAAATGCCCTCTTGTTAACTATAGCCCTCTAGTTATCTCGCTCACTCACTACATCAATGAATCGCTCAATCATTCAATAAATCTGCAAAGATAATAATTATGATATCGCGTGATATCTACTTACGTCGTCCAGCGCATTCGTATCTGCCTTGAGCTCAAGCAGAATTTTACACACATCCAGTCTCCCTTCAGCGGCTGCCAGGTGGAGCGGTGTCTTCTTGTTCTACGAGGAAAAAGGCGAACATGTATTTTAAGACAGCGCTCTATGGCTGGTTAAAACAATAAGAGGGAACGTGAATTTGTGCAAATGACTATAAATACATTCGGTTCAGGGTAAATTAACAGGATGCCCATTTTTCAATGTAAGCTGTGCTCGACGTCCGCGTTGTGTGTAACGGCGTGTCTTTCGCTTAATATCAAATATTTAATAAACGAAAGCCGCAGAAATACATTGCCACAACGATGCCAAATCAATGATGAAGGCTATTGTGGCTTGCAGGAAGTAAAATGCCTGCGCATCGTACGAATAGATGTGTTTCAGAAAGTGTGCATTGTGTTTATGCTGGTGAAAATTCTTCTTTTCGGCTTGAAGTTTGGCATTGCACGTCTTGCAGATTACATGATCACCCCGGTGTCACTTGCATGTGCGAAAGCACTCACGCATTGTCGCTGCTTTCTCGTGCCATTTGATTGTGGAATGCACTTCCCGATTCCATTGCGTCCGAAAAAAATCCCAGTGAATTACGTGGACTCATGATTTCACATTTCCCTGCGTAAATTCCACTGAATGTAAAACGTCTTTTTTTTCTCGTTGTGCATTTTTTATTAGCTTTTATTTATGAAATATTTATTTTTGTGCATTTCGTGTTCTTTATGTTTTTTTACTTCGAATTGCCTACGCGTTTTACGAAATGTATATGTTGATGTTCTAATTGCTTTCATTGTATGTGTGGCTCAACCACTCTTTTGCACGTTTTGCCTCTACAATCATTGTTAGCGAATATTTTGATCTGTTTATGAAATTATGTGTGCGCTTTCAGTCATATCATTCTTTATGATAATATGCATTCATTATGTGTGATCATTTTTAACGATGCCCCCTCACCTAATGTCTCTAATGAGGCCTGTACGGACTCTAAATAAATAAATGAAACAAATTTTCTATTACACGCAAAGCGCTGGACATATTCACAGCCTCTCCATTCGCTCGCAAATATATCTCTTACGCGAAAAATTGACTGTAAAAAAAAGTTTCAACAAATCCCGATGCTGAACTCATTATAAAAACTGGTTTACTAATCAAAAAGGGCTCTTGCGAGAGAAAATGTTTGCGAGCTCGGACTATTCACGAAAACCACACAAATTAAATTTTTTTTCGTAAGATGATATCTCCCCAGTGCCGACGTCGGGCACATTACTATCAAGGGTCTCTTGTCAAGGACATGTAATGATTGATGATTGATATGAGGGGCTTAGCGTTCCAAAACCACCATGTGATTATGAGAGACGCTGTAGTAGAGGACTCTGGAAATTTCGACCCCTGTTGTTCTTTAACGTGCACCCAAATATGAGCACACGGGCCTACAGCATTTTCGCCCCCATCGAAAATGCAGCCGCCGCAGCCGGGATTCGATCTTGTGACCTGCGAGTAAGCAGCCGAGTACCTTAGCCACTAGACCACCGCGGCCGGGTCGCTTAAGGACATGTAGCATTCACGAAAGAAGAGCTCTTTGAGTTAGGCCTCTGATACATGGGGCACATGATCTACGCTTCGCAATTCCTAAACAGCTACAGTGGTCGTGCATGAAGTGAGATTTTAGCATTTGATGAATAGGTAATCAGATACAGAGTTCATTTTAGCTTTCTCAGTGACGCGAACTCACACAGAGTCGACATAAATCCATCAATAAGGAGGTTCGTAACTGTGGATATTCCCAGTGTTTCAGCATCTATAGCTCTGCAGAATTACCACTGGTTTTTGCTCACTAATGGTTGCAAATTATTGCTGGAGCATGGTTTGTGTGGAGACATTTGTGGCACGCATAGATGCAGAACGTGTTCGCACAAAGCTCAAGAGAGCACATGAAACCGCTTAAGGTTAGTTGCAGACTCGTACCGCGACTGCTGAATAATAATAAAAAAATGCAAGGTTGTTTTTTGTTCAGCTGCCGGGTTCGTACCACGGCCGCTGCTCGTACATACATCACCCCAACGACACTAAACAGGAACAATCCTCACATTTTTACTGTATGCCCACACTGTGGCCACAAATATAACAATTTCGACCACATGCTCGGGCTGTGTCCTGCCAACGCGGGCGCATACTTTTCTGACCAGTACTCTTGGGACTCCGCCCTTCGAAGCACAGAAGTCGGCGTTCAGCTCAAGGCTATCCAGAGGGCCCGGGCTGTCGCCGAAGAACTTTACCTACCGGCCCCTACCTGGGTGGAGCCGCCGGATTGATTGGTGGGGCCTTGGGCACCGCTGTCTTTCTCCTCAGGACCTTCGTACTCACTCCCTGACTCATGCGCTAATAGTACTCACTAGGCTGAGGGCGTCCAGCATGGCACCATGCTCTGTAACCAGCTTTCGGATCAGCATTGCGTAGCCCTTTTCGGCGGCGAGGTGGAGGGGCGTGAGACCCCGCTGAGATCTCACGTTGACAAACGCCTTGGCACCGAGCAGGATGTCGGCCAGTTCCTCGTGGCCCTTCTCGGCGGCCAAGTGCAGCGCCGCTTTTCCTGTCTGCGAATGGGAAACGTGCGGAAGGGGGAGAGACGGCATCACTATTCGGGCCCACACTGCTGTTTCACTATTACGGTAGAACCTACGTAAAACTAAATGTCATCTGAACCATAAGTTACTTTGTCCTATTCGATGTTCATCGTATAACATCAGAGATAAAGATCGGCTTAAACAAATAATCAGCCTGGTTTTTCCCGCTATAATAACAGATACAGAAACACATTACTCTATAGGTTTCAAACCGACAATCAATCCGCTGTAAACGAGCTTCCAAAGTTTTCTGCGTTGTTTACATCTTTAAACAGCGCAGCGAGTGAAATGACCTTATTTTAAGCTGGATGGCCAAAATTCGCGCAGTTTTTAAACTATAGTTTTAACCAAGCTTTTGATGTAAAAAAAACTAATTTTAAGAAAAATATGGTTGTTTCTTGCCTTTCACTATTTATTTTGTTTTTCATGCTGTCTTTTGATTTGCGATTGTGAGCCTCACACCAACCAAATATTTCTTCGTTACATCCAATATTGTAGTGGCCCTTCTCGCGTTTTCGGTTTTGTTATAGAAAAAATAAATGTCATTGAAGTTAAGTCTGACCAACCGAAGTTCGTACTTAGTTCGTTATAACAGGTAGTTTGCTGTATGGATTGTCGTAATGATGAGGTTCTATTGTATCTGCAGAGATGGTGCTATTTTATATAACCTTGCCACCAAATGTACCTCAATAGTGCGAAAGAAAATGACCTTAACGTAATGATATGACACGTTGAAAAGATGGATTTTTGGAGAATAAGGCTAACACCAGTAGTGACACGATGTACTAGAGGGTAAACATAGTACTTGCTAAATAGTTATCTGGGTCGTACCATAACGTAGTACGTCTTGTGAGAGCTTCTTGCTCCAGTTATATATGCTTTACAGTTTATGTCTACAACGAGTAGACTACTTGCATTTTCTGTAATTTCTAGGTTGACAGACGTAACAAAGACGTATCCGATACCCTTGATCATTTTCTCGAGGTATAGCACATTTGCCACAGATCAGCAAATTTTGTGCACTGTGAATGCGTTAGAGTGGACCGTAGGTCGGCAAGGCGGCTGACCAGCCTACCTCGTCGAATGTGTCCACCCTGGCTCCGTTCTGGATGAGCAGACTCGCCACCCTAGGATGACCGGCATCGCAGGCGTAGAGCAGTGGAGCCCAGCCATTCTGCAAAAAATTGTGCATAAGTGAGTGATCCGAGATACGAGAAATTGAGAACGCAAATAATAGAACTAGGAAATTAATGCGGGGTGTATTATTAATGAGATAGTAGGCGTGATAAGCCTCACCTGTTTCTTCTTTTTAATAATATTGAGCAAACGATATGCACATGAGCTAACTGTGCTTTCAAATGCCTTATAAATTTGCTGCTTAAGTGCGTTGTTTGTACTCCTGTTTTCTTTTAACTGAGCTGTCCTTTTGCAATGGGGCATTGTCCGTAGCTTGTCGGTGAACGACCGACAAATGCTACGGACAGTCGCTCATAAGTTTACACACTTTTTAAAGACGACAGTATTTCTTGTGCACCTTCGACGCCAAAATTTTGGTCTGTCTGTGTGTCTTTCTGCCTGTACATTTATCTGTTTGTCCGCGGTAACGATACCCCAAACGGCACCAAACGATATCTCAAACGGCCAACCCCAACCGCAGCGCCCACAAATATTGCTCAAGTTCCAGTGTTCATACTTGGGTGATTGTCAATTAAAAAGCAATTATTACACATATCTGAGGCATGATAACAACACGTGGATGTTTTGTATATGCTTTTATACTAGAGAACGCACACACAAGTAATTCTAAGGACAGTAGCGTTTATCACGCTGTGCTGACAGTGCAACACGAGCCTCAAAAAAGGCAAGCGTTTCCAACGCTTTGCTAAGACGACACGGTGGTGGTACCTGCCCGTCACTTTGCGTTCTACACCTTATCGCCTCCGAGACAGGCACGCATCTTTCTCCTTGGTCACACACGCCTTCCTTCGTTTTCGAAGATGACTGCCAGATGGCGCTCGTGTCTAACGTGCCTCGACGCGCTCGTTCGCCTTCGCTGCACGGATCGAGATTGTCTAACGCAGCGCTTCCAGATTGCAATTCACCAATTTTCGCAGAACATCAAATAAACGTTTTGTTCAATCTCTCCACACGCAAGACTATATCGTCTTTTGGCGACATTTGCAGTGAAACATGCAGGTATGGGGACAATTTTTCCTCAGATTATATGCCTGAGAAATCCACAGTTGATCTTTCTTTTACGCCATTAGTGCAATACTGTGAACTATAGGTAGGCAAAACATCTAGAACTCACTCAGACTCACTCGTACATTTTAAATTTAGGATTCACTAGAACTCAGGCTCACCAAACTTTTCTTGAGCCGAACTCACTTAAACTCACACTCTCGATTTTTTTCAGCCGCACTCCCTCACACTGAATCTCACCCCAACACTACTCACCGGGACTCGTTCAGGCTCAGTCCGATGGCTCGATTTCAGTATGGGTGAGTGCGGGTGAGTCGAATCATGAGTCTATTAGCCTATAGAATTAGCTTTTTTCGGCCACGATGTCAATGCTCTTTAACACCACTGTAAAATTGGTGCTCTTCTCGGCGTATTTTGGTATGGTAACTTCGAATATGAATTATGGGTGCTGGCAAACCGGTAGGGTCATTTTTTCCGAAATAAATGACAACAAAAGATATATTCATTATGAACATTCCTGGAAGAATAGGTGAGGGGAGAATCAAAGCACCCTCTTACATTATTCGCGCTCCTGACCAATAAATATTGAAACGGTGCATGAACGACGCGGCTTTAGATACGTGTCAGTAGACGTGAGTGCAAACGTGAATGCTGGGAAGGCTGATAATAATGCTGAAAATCAGTAGCTATGAGTGTGAACTCACCCTAGCTTGTTGGTTGCAAGAAATCATCACGGCAGCTGGAGGCATGGTGTCGATGATCTCTTGCAGGATCGCCACGTTCCCGGTTCTGGAGCAGTGGTGTATAGGTGTCTCCATCGTCTGTTTTTGTGCATAAAAACATGCAACAAAAATGAATACGCGGTTATAGCCCCGATGTGTCGACCGATTTAATAGACGAAACTGCAAACCAATTCACGTCGTTTCGATACGCCATATATTTTGCTACACAACCCAACAGTGCTATTACGAACGGCACGCCCTTGTGAACAATCCACGCTTCTTCCGTGCTCACGTCTTCAGCCAATAGGACGAGGCGAATCATGATGGCGAATTCAAACATGCGGCGGTGTTTAGACGTGTCCGCAATAAATGTTACAGTGCGATTTATGGGACGTGTACTATAAAAAATGTACGCGAACGGCTTTACGTGAAAGCACACACAGTTCACCGCAAAGATTTCCATCCGCCGCACCTTCAGACAAATTTCACGAATACCACACAGCAATGACAAGCTTCGTAATCAAAACTATATACATATTACACCATACACAATGTACAGACAGTGACAACGAAGATTACAAAGGGTCCAATTGTCTGAAACTGTAAGTAGCGATGTCGGCCACGTAAATTGGTTGCTTTAAATACAGAGCCAATGCTTACAAAGCATGTTTTAGGCATCAGAGACAACGCCTCTGGCCTTCTTCGTTCTCAGTATTGTTCCATAATCTTTGGTCATCGTGCACTTGGTTATGGCGACAAGGCAAATACAGACCTATTCACCACGTCATAGCCAGGACAGCTATGCGGTGAAGTCTCTGCTCCAGAACGTATTATCGAAGTGAACGGGAACGCAGTAATATGGGAAACAAGTACGAAGCTTACCGTCCTCGTCTCGGCGTTCACGTCGCCCCCGTGCTTGAGCAGGATCCTCATTATGTCGCGGTCCTCGGTGGCGTAGTGCTTCTGTTTCTCTGTTATGGTGGCCGCGTAGTGTAGCGAGTTCTCGCCCTCCTGCGGCCCACGTCACCATGCATTAAGGTCGCGTTAACAGCCACAAACACGAATAATGAAAGAAGCTTCGCGTATACACAGCCGTTGACGCCCCCTACCATGTTCTTCTGGTTGGCCAGCTTCTTCTTTTCCTCCGGGTCTGAGTTCTTCTTCTCCCAGTCATCCAGCAGGGCTTCCACCACCGGAAAATGACAGTTCTTGACCGCCACGTGAAGAGGACTCTCTCCTTCCTGTCGGAGGTATTATAAACGAACAAACAGGCGAAGAGATAATTGAGGTAAATTAACTATAATTATGAGCTCACTTTATGAACTCGGTGGAAACAGCGCGCAACAAACATTGCGGTGCCAGTTAAACGTACCTTCGTTTACTGAATAAATCAAGAAACGAATGCAGATATGTGCAGTGACCTTTGCTTTCGACAAAGTGTTGTCTACCACATAAATACAACACGCAAGTATCCGCAGCGGAACGTACAAAACAAACACGGGCAAGAACACAGACACGTCTTCGTATAAGTCCAAGCGCAAGCCAGAAGGCAGGAAATGCTCACCTTGTTGAGCAGGTCGGATATGCTGTTGTCTTCCAGTAACAGCTTTGTAGTCCTCAAATGACCTTCCCGTGCGGCGAAATGCAATGGTATCTCTCCGTTCTGAAAAAAAAAGATAATCGTGAACAGAAAGAACAGTGTCAGTGATAGTAAAGTACGCACAGTACACATACCGTGGATGTAAGCAGACCAAACTAATATTCACTGTTACCGCGTGTCCAAACGTGTACGATGCTGGTTTATATGAGAGTAACAGCTGTGAATAGAATCTGAGGAGCGTGAAGCATGCGGTATATCTAGGTTGTGATTTGGAAAAAAAGAAGAAAAAAAAAGAAAAACAGAGGGAGGAGCAATAGTATAAGCACTGTCCGGTGACTTACCGCATCCTTTTCATTCACGTCCGCACCGCTTTTGATGAGCAGCTCGGCGCAGTCGTCAGCGTTTTTCACCCGTGCAGCAATGTGCAGGGGCGTCTCGTTGTTCTGAAATCAAACGCACTTTCTTTATTAGCAGCCACGTGAGCACACAGCGATTTCACAACATCGAAATGGGGCTAAAGTGAGATATACATTGGAGCTGACGACCGATGTTTGGTAATAGTCACGCACCAGATACATTATGGAAACTTAATTCGAAGGCGTCCCTTAACGAGTGACGTCAGTGGTGAAGAGGCAGGCTTTGCACAGATATACTCACGGGTCCGGCCTTGAACTGGACCTGTGCGCCGTGTCCCAGCAGTGTCTCAACGACCAGCGCCTGACCCGCGGACACAGCCACGTGGAGCGCCGTGTGACCGTCCTGCGTTCACACAATGGTTTACTTTAAATACTGTGCTCATCGAAGCAAATCATCACAGTAGTGCTGTCATTTGCCTACAGGATACAAGCATCAACAGTAACAGTTAAAGGGTGAATCAGGTTACTTCAATTGTCAGAATCACCCTCCCCAATCACAGACACACATATGCGACTTGTTAATTCACGTAATCACTTTATTGGATATTGATAGAAAGAAAAAAAATGCGAAGCTGATTGTGAAGTGACAAAAAAGAAAAAAAAACAAGAGTCACCAATACAGCAGTCGTTTCAATAAAATCTGGCAAAGAAGCTTAGATTCTTTTGCGTAACTTACGTTTGTTTTGACATCTACGTGTTCCCCCTTTTGCAGTAGCGTCCTGACGATATCCACGTAGCCCTTTTGTGCTGCTGTGTGAATGCACTTGGCGCCAGCCTGCGAAATAAATGATGGCGTCAATTTTCTGTGTTGATCAACAACACTCCCTGTGTAAATCAACAACACTGAACGGACAACTCAGTTAATGGTGAACAACAGCAAGCTCGTCCAACCCTTCCCAGGGCAGCATACTTTACGAGAAATAAAGATGAATATACGAAAATGGCACATGTTGTTGTAGGCATTCAGCACAATACTGGAATGAACCATGCGCAAATACACTTCCAACTCTCGGCCACAAAAATGACGGGTGTACTTATTATGCCCCTGTAACGCACAGTTCAAACTCAACCTTTGTGGAGGGTGATATCACATTTTGTAAAGTTAGTTGCACCTCGTGGTGCAAATGTCTCACGGATAAGCTGCATTTGGTGTTAACAGTCGCAGAGCGGTAGGTGTCGCAGCGCTCGCGAGAGTTAACAATCATCATCATCATCATAGTTAGCGCGGTAGCGCCAGCAGTGACGCCTGATGGCGAGGCCGGGCAGTGGCACATGGGAGATAAGTGGTCCTCTTCGAGTGTGGCGGCTGGCGCGAACGGTTGCCTTCCCGCGGCGGGTCCGTGGAGACGGAGCCGCGGGCCGTTTCCCGTCGGCCCCTCGTGGTTAGTCGAACGCTGATGACGCAGCCTTCCCGCTACCTTGTGTTTGTTCCTACGTTGATTGAGTGTATTGGAATAAGATTGTGTTTTAGCATGTTGATCACTATAGTGATGTACTTGATTCGGCTGACGACACCATCGATGTAAAAGTATTTAATTGTGTTTATTTGGTTTGGTTCGACTGCGTCTTCTGTCTCCGTTCGTTCCGAGAGCGGCGATCTTGTTTCGAGACATCACATCTCGCCGCCACTGACTAGCCCACCCCCTGATCGATTTGAAAACCTCCGTATCTGAGTCAACGAACAACGGTAAAAAGAAAAGTAAGTGTAGAAGTGCTCTTGCAGTACCTTGTTCGACATATGCAACGGGACGCCCTTTTTCATGAAGACCATGGCTGTTTCAGGCCTTCCAGCTTCAGCCGCAATGTGCATCAATGTGCTTCCGTCCTGTGAAAAAAACAACAACAAAACTGACACCGTGGTTCTGTCAGCACTAAGGTGACATATGAAAGTACGCACAACGTGAGCACATGCAGCTCACTAGATTAATGACCGTTTGCATGCAGAATGCCACGTCGGTACACGAATGAGGCCGAGTGTACTTTTGTTCTCGAAGTGGTTCGCCGTCACGGCAACTGTGCTAGCGCTATATACTCGGTCTTGACCCAATATTTCACGGTAAGCTTATATAGTCCATTTTTGAAATTAATCATTAAAACCCCCAAAAATGTGCGGTTGAAATACCAACTAGTTCTGGTGTCTGCGTGGCGTACTAAAATGAACTTTGGAGTCCTCTCGTCACACTGGGTGGATGACTCGAGATTAAAGAGAACCTGCTAGTTGGTTCGGGACAGCTTACGGCAGCGCACAGCAAAAACAAAGGGCGAAACGGACGCATAAAGATAGACATAGATGTAAGCGCTTGGTACACGAAGTAACAGCTTTCTTTGATCAAGATTTGGGATATCAAACTGTCATGTCATGAAAGCCAAAATTAGAAGACAATGCCCTTCCGTTTTTCTTCTTGCATGAGTTACCGTTGCGCAAAGCACACATTCGGGTAACAACAAGCCGGGACTATAGGTCCTGCACGGACGCTCACGTGCACACCCACCTTGGTGCGATGGTGCACGGACGCCTTGTACTTGTCGATGAGGAGCTCGACGACGCCCACGTGCCCCAGCTGCGTAGCGATATGTAACGGTGTGCGGTCCTCGTTGTCGATGAGGTTCGGGTTGGCACCCGCGTGGTGAAACAGCTTGACGGCCTGCTCGTCCCCTTCGCGGGCGGCGACGTGCAGCGGAGTCTGTCCCTCGGCGTTCTGGTGGTTGATGGGGCTCTGGCACTCCACCAGGAACCGCATGATGTCCAGGTCTCGGCGCCGGGCGGCAAGGTGCAACGCCGTGTTTCCCGTCGACGGGTGCACGTAGCAGACCTGCTCGCGCGTCATGGCGCCCAGCAGGTCCCGGCAAACGCCGTGGTTGCCCGCTTCCACGGCCAGAAACAGAGGTATGTTGCCATCCTGCGCGCGTAAGATACAGGTAACAGAGAGACAGAGAGAGTGAGTGTGGAGCTTCAAGGGTGTCCACGTGACCACACGCGCTAACAACAGGCCACATCTATCCTCGTCACCCAGCAGATGTGTACTTCTCGGCGTTTGCACAATAGCCGTTCTTTCAAACGCGAGAAGGCTGTGAAAGCTTTATTACGTTTTTTTCGGACAACTGACCTTAAAGACAGATATTAGCGCCGCATTCACTTTATTCTCATTTTCCTCTTTCGCTATTTTTCTTTTTTCTCCTCCTCTATTTTTAACATCTCTTTGCTTTCCCCTTCTATTCCACTTACTCCCTTCCTCAGCACAGGGTAGCCAACCGGTCTAAGAACTGGCCAACCTCCCTGTCCTTTGGCTTATTTCTTTCCTCCTCCTCCTTTCAATCGCATTTTTGGACGCACTAACGCATTCAACTGATTGGCATTACCAGCAGCGCTTAAAACACGGAATGGTCTTCCCGACAATGTTGCCAACAACATTGATAATCGTGTATTGTTTCGTCACGAAGTTACTACCATTTTTTTCATAACCAGTGGCTCCAACCTCCCACTAAACCATATGTGATCCCCATTGCTAGCTATTGTATAAATTGGTGCTGAAATGTGATGTACCCTTACAAATGAGCATCTCTGCATTTTTTGTTTATTAGCTCCATGTCCTGTTTGCGTTTGCTAACAATTATATGAAGTTATTTTTTGGTTTTATGTACTATAAGACAATAATAATGTGTTTCGATGCTGCCAATAGTGTGCACTGTATAATCCCCTCCCTCACACCATACTCCAATTCTTTGTGAATAAAAATAAATAAATAAATAAATAAATAAATAAATAAATAAATAAATAAATAAATAAATAAATAAATAAATAAATAAATAAAGGTTTAACGTGCTTGTCACAGAACCTAATATCTATCCGAGGCAGTATATTGGCGACGGCGAGACTCTGTAACTTTACGAGTCATTTCCGACAAGGAACGTACTGAAACTTGGCATGAGGCAGTAAAATGGTCGGGTTAAAGGAACTTGACGTAATGATAATAATGACTACGACGCCTTTATAGAGTAGTTTCTCAACGAAGTAAGGCCACATCTATCTCTCATAAAATATGCATTACTAACAATCTTGTAGATCATCCTCATGAACACTATTTTTTTTTTCACGGGCATTGTCTTGTTGAGGACATGGGTACGTTGAACTGACTGCGCGATATTGCAGGTTCTAGAAGGCCAAAGGGCCTTGTAGAAACTGCAATATTGCACTACTTTCAAATATGTCGAAATGGCCGCTTTCCAGTCACTCTCGCTTTTCTTTGTATCAGACTGTACCCCGGATAGCTAATGCAGCTACTCTTCATCCTCAATTTTCAAGGACTACAAGGAGTCATTGGCATTGTTTCATCTATCGAAAATGTACGCTGTCATGCCCGAGGCACTTTAACCCTGGTTATATAGCTCGTTATTGCCCATTGCGTTTCTGTCCGTCGGCTTTCATCTTTATTGAGAATTTCAGTAAGGCCAGTAATGAACAGCGAGTAACCCGCCACTGTGGCCTAGTGGTTAAGGCACTCAGCTGCTGACCCGCACGTTCCGGGATCGAATCCGGGCCATAGCGACCACATTTCCAATGGAGGCGAAAATGCTTGTGGCCTGTGTGCTTAAATTTAAATGCACGTTACAGAACCCCGGGTGGCCGAAATTTCCGGAGACCTTCACCACGACATGTAATAACCCCAACGGTTATTATTGTTATTAGTATGAACAATGAGTATCTATAATACTGTTATACTGAGCCGTTACAATCAGACGATGGAACTCGCTTCAGCCACCTCATCTGGTCGTCCTGGCTCCCCCTGCATTCGATTATTCTACGTCACGGATCTCCCAGCGTGGTAATAAGGGATCGTGGCCAGCAGTTCACCGCTGTCGTTGTCGAAGAATTACCACGGCTATGTGGGTGCCATTATCGGTATCCTCGCCTCACCACCCGCAAGCCAGTGGGCTAACAGAGTGCACCGATCGTACCATCGTCAACATGCCCTCAATGCATATATCAGAGGACCATAAGAGCTCGTACGCCATACTACCATTTATAACGAACGCTTTTAACACCACCAAGCACGAAGTCACGGATTATACACTTTTCTTTTTTGCTCTACGCTCGTCCTCTTTTTTCCTTGACACCGTGCTTCCTTTCTTGACTTATAAAAACTAAAAAGTCACACAATTCTTGTGTCGTGCCGATGAAGCACGTCTACTGGCCCGAATCAGAACTCTCTTGTTCCATTCCCGTGCAAAGGCCCGTTAGGACGCTATGCATCTGTCAGTCACCTTTGCAACGGGTGATTTCGTGTGTCTGTGGCACTATAGTGCGAAAGCAGGGACTTTTCCAAAAGCCTGTTTGAAAGTACGCTCGTCCATTCGTCATTATCAAAGCTTTGAGTGAAGTCACTCTGCATCGTAGCAAAAGTGACGGCTGGCAACCGCCGTTCACGAAGGACGCAACTCGTCCATGTTGCATGACTAAAACACTGCACTCAGTGAGTCCTCTGACTTGCTCGGTCAGCTTCGTCTGACCCCGAGGGAAATGTAACGTGGCACTAGAAGCGCACGAATGAAGAAGAATGGGCGCGAGGGATTTTGGCTGACCGGCAGCAAGAACTGACCGCCCCTATCTTCAGCCTGCCACTCCATTAACCTAATTGTAAATAAAACTATATAATCCATGAACGCTTCAGTCGTAACGGCATCACGTTTTTGAGGGAGAGAACGGGCCTTTGACGTGGAGAACAAACGTATTTGTCAGCCTTCTCTTCAGTCAAGGACAAATAAAAAAAAGAGATGCAAATTTGATAATAAAAAAGGTATCCTAGCGGAATACGTCGCTCACATAATGACACGATTGTGTCGTATTCATGCCTGCCAGAGCTTTACGCACTAAATGAATATACGAAGCAAGACCAATAGTGGTTGCTGGCTTTAATTACTTTGTATGCGTCATTATAAGAAGACACCATGCATTCTTGAACGATGTAATGTGACGTCACCCTACTTCATACGTACTTCACAATGAGATCACGTGCGCACTCTGTCCGCGCTTTCATCAGTTCACTGGCCATCGACACTTCCCTCGCGCAAGGCATCACAGTCGTGCTTGAATTAACAGCGACCGACTGGGTTGATCGTCTACAGTGTCTTCTCCCTTTTTTGTCAATACTACAATGTTTGCCGATGATCGTGCTTCTGGCGGAGCACGGTGGTATAATGGCACAGGTGAACACCCAAGCTTTGGCCGGGGATGGTGAAACGTGCGGAGGCTTCGTTGACCGTGCCACTGCGTCTGCTACCCTGCAGATGGCCTCGGCATGCACCCTTCACGTGGATTGGACGAGACCTACCTGCCTCATCTATTTGGTTGGTTGCTTGCATACCTTGGTAAGGAGGTGCAGCCCACCGTTGGAGATCGGCCATGAAACGGGCGTTACCTTGTTTTAGAAATGAAATAGTTTATGTTCTAAGAGATTATGTTGTGAGTAACACTGATTTTTCCTATCTCTGCGATGTGTACATTTACGCTGTTTGGTCGTTCCTACATTTATCATCAGGCATTTAGTGTAGCTTGAGACTTTAAGCTTTGAGTATACACAGTCTTGGTGTATCTTGCGAGTGAGAAAGTGCACCGGATGCTGTTATACTTCATTTATAATAAGTGAACTAATGGATTGATGAATTCGTTTATCTTTTGCTTCTGCTTCCTTCTTAGCTACTCTTCACGTGCATTGGAACCAATGCTTTTGACATTCTTTTAATGACCCAACCATGAGGCGACGCTGTCGTCCAGCGCACATTTCTTACTATGCAGGCACAAGTCACCAGTGATCTCACACTTTTATTTCAATTGTTTCACCAGCTCACTGCGGACCACATGCGCTTTCTTGAGCAGGACTCTACGGTCAAGCTTGACTCGACTGCCTTCAGCTTGCGTCTTCGTCCATCATGACTTCACCCTGCATGTCGATACTGTGCCGTCTGCTGATGGCCATGCTGCTGGCGTGGTACGTTGGCGTACTGACACCGGTAAATTGTCAAGACTTAGCGTTATGCGGTGAGTCGTGCGGTGGCTTCGTGGCAGTGGCGTGTGCGCCGCCATGCGAGTGCATCCACTTTGACGGCGACTACGGCATATGCATGTCAGCCGACAAAAACTCGACCGACCAGCCTCCATCATGAGGTCCTCCTGTGGGCACCCTTTCTCTTCTGAAGAATAAACATTGTACGATTATATTGCGTTGTCGTCCCTACGCTCGCCATCACACATTTGGGGTAGTTTTCACCTTGAATATGTACAATGCCTTCAAAAGCGGAGCTCTTCAAGTTTTACGTTGCGTCGGGTAGTGCGAACAGGCATAGCCTCCTAGATTTCCCTTGCCCGCTGAATGAGCGCGAAACGCCCGTCATCTATAGTGCGCTACATACGTAGGGGTAAAGGTCTTTGTGCTTGACCTTTGAGATCAGCAATTTTGGCGTTTGCTAATTTCAGAGGCTATGCCTTGTATAGAAGGGGCTGCCTGCTGAATGAGCGCAAAACGTCTGTCATCTATAACGGCGGCACTTACGTAGGATAGTTATAATTACGTTTACGCCTTTTAAAACTTTCTTTACAATATTTTTGTTGCACATACGCTCCAAAAACGTAAAAACACTTATTTGAAGACACCCCTACGTAAGTGGCGCCACCACCATAGTTACGACGACGGCCGCTTCCCAAGTGACCACCGATAATCCGGCAGGCAAGAGAAATCTAGGAGGCTATGAAACAGGCATAGACTCTATGGGAACAGGCATTGCCATCCTCGTGAACCAGTACGCGCTCACCTCGTCTTCTTACTCTTCTGCTTCGCTCCCACAACACGTGCGCCGGTTTGCGCGGCGTGAAATACAAGAACTATGATAGACGGTTATGTTACGTGACTACAAATTCCGTAACGTCGCGTAACAATTGGCCACGAGACGGAGATTACGTAACTTCTCGTAGCCAGTGACGCTGTTAAAAATACCGTAACATCACCTAATAGCTAGCCACGTGACTAAAATTATGAACATGACGTAACTAGCCACGTGACTTGAATCGTATGACACCATGTAACTACTCTCATGACTAAAAATAATGTAACACCCTGTGACATATAGTCCCAAGACTAAAAATGACGCCACGTTTAGTCACGTGACTACAACAACGCAACATCGCGTAACAGCTAGTCACGTGATTAAAGTCACTTACTCACAGGACAAGTGGTCGCGTGACATGTCTAGCCAAAGTATTGGCATAGTTAGTACCACTAGCAACAATTTAGCCGCAAAAGCTTGGCATTTGCAGCATAACCAGCTAGGTTGAACACTAGCTCCGCTGTTGGTTCCAGCCTTGTGCCACTAGTGAAAGCAGCGCGTATTACTTTTTTTTTTTCGTGCTAGTAAAATAAGAAAGTCACCGGTTGTGTATTGCTCCTTTTCCTTTAGACAATTTACTACTACTACTACTACTACTACTACTACTACTACTACTACTACTACTAATAATAATAATAATAATAAAAGATTACGAACTCTCCAGTAACTGTAGGAATACAAGGAGCGTCTGCATTCTATTGACCAGTTCGGTATGACTGCCCGCCGATTAAGTAGTCTCCAAATTCACAGATATTCGACGATAAACGAAGACCCTTCATTCCCATGCGACCATGCGCAGTACACGAAACTCTCCCGAGCGAGCATCCCCAAAATCCTCCTGTTCTGTCGGTGTGCCGCACAAATTTCGTTTCGTTAAGTGCTGGGTGTAGTAGAGTATAATCTTGAGCACACCCACACCTGGAGATTTGCTAAGAACTGGGTAGTTTCTAGAAAATACTGAAAAGATATTGTCAAGTTTTACCGAAACGACGAAAAAAAAAAGGAATATGGGAGACTTGACGATATTGCGCCGGTCGTCTCTTTTCTTTTTTTCTCGCATTAATATTTTGCTAATTTCTTGCATTCCGATCAATTTAATGCAACCAATTCCCCACTCTCATTGAAAAGCGTTTGCTAGTTTATATTCTGAAGCTCTGTGCGTATTTATTGCAACCTTCACTTATGTGAATTTTTTTTATGACACATTTTGATGTTATGCCGTCCTGGCAAAGCTCGATTCCCGACCCATCTGCAGTAGGGGGTACAGGACATGCCTGAGATATGTTATCATCATCATCACGACATCCCCCAGCTAGAGCTCCAAGTGCCACGTTTATTCTTCGAAGGACTTGTTCACGCTGGTTGCGGTAAGTACTGCCGTCACTTGTCAAGGTGATCGTGGTGCCACGAAAACATTAAGCGCCACGCGTCTCTGAAACGAACCCATCTCGCTTTGTTGGCTCTCGTACGGAGAAGCTGGCCTAAACGCTCTAGTACTAACGCTAATCATCGCATCACCAGTATGCTAATTTAAAGTAAGTTTAACCAGAGAGCGTGAACGTGCGTGACTTGTTCGCCAATTTCTTTCATTAGCAAGAGCACGGCGCTTCATTAATCACATGACGGTCTGAACGACTCCGGTGAAGTAGGGACGAAGCTCACGGTAACAATGACGGGGCTTGGCAATAACTAATTAACTCACAGGTACTTTTCCCGACATAATTAACACCTAATAACGAACGAGTTCAAAGGTATACATGATAGAAAAAAAAAGAAACGAGGAGCTCGGCCAGTTCGTAGGCATTCGTGTTAACGAGACAAGTCGTGCAAACACAGAAACGCGAGAGATGTCAAAACACTACAGACGCCGTCAAACAAATGAAAAAAGCGCACAGCGACGGCAAACAAGGTAGATACAGAAAAGTTATCCGTGCATTCCCAGAAAAGAGGCGAGCATATCAAAGTGGCACGTGTGTGTGTTGTATATTACACGTACGTTAGATATTTTCCCAGAAATTCAAAGCCGCTTTTAAACTTCGCGTCTATACATTCGTAGATCGCAAAAATGGTATATCCAAGTCATGCCGTATTACTTAGGCTATAGAGAGCGCCGCCCTCTCCCGTGATACCTCGTTTGATTCTGGCTACTTGAATTATACCTTCTTTTTGCGCCACGTTCAGGTCATCAGGCCCTCATTGGGAGGGAGTTGGAAAGAAAATTCTGGGAAGGGAACACCGCATGCTTTATGTTTTCGGAGCCCTCTTTTAATGATACCCTGGTATTGGCACGCAAAACCCCAACAGTTATAATGTGCTGAAACCAAGAGTTTTGATACTCTTCAGCCAAGTGGCCCCGCAGCGGTGGTCTAGTGGCTAAGGTACTCGGCTGCGGACCCGCAGGTCGTGGGATCGAATCCCGGCTGTGGCGGCTGCATTTCCGATGGAGGCTGAAATGTTGTAGGCCCGTGTGCTCAAATTTGGCCGCACGTTAGAGAACCCTAGGTGGTCGAAATCTTCGGACCCCTCAACTACGACGTCTCTCATGATCATATGGTGGTTTTGGGACGTTAAACCCCACATATCAATCTTCAGCCATGTGATAGCGTTGTGTCATCGCGTCCTAACCCTTGCTTATATACATTCCACCAGCTAGTCACGTGCACACACTGTTCGGGGTTCAGGGAATTCTGTGACTCGCTACTGACCACTGCCGCATGCTCCCTCATGCAGGTTTGTACAGACGGGCTTGACTGCCCTAGCCTCGTTTTTTCGTCCGCCATGGCTTGCCTTTCCACATCGATGCCGATGGTGCGCTGTCTGCTGATAACCGTGCTGCTGGTGGGCCACAGTGGTGTAGTGACACCGCTGAACTTCGAAGGCCTCGCCGAGTGCGGCGAAAGCTGCGGCGGCGTCGCGTGGCGCAAGTGCGTTGACGAGTGCCACTGCGTCATCAAGTCGGGTGACTGGGGCCAATGCCTGCCCCGCGGGGTGAACAAAACCCGCGAGCTTCCACTGCTGTTCAAAAGCCCTTTTCGCCAAAAATGAACCACGATATGGTTTCGCAATTCCTTCGCCCGTGGATGAGTGGTTCTTGCTGCTGCCACTTGAAATAAATAAAAATTTGCAGCCACTTGTGAATGATGTAATCACCGGTAACGCTTTGCCCCCTTTTTCGAAAAAGAACAAACGCATCGTTAAAATTAGGTATTGAGGCTAATCTGGCGTTGGTAAAGCAGACTTCACACTTTTACTGTTAGCATGCTGGGCAGTAATATCAATCAATCAATCAATCAATCAATCAATCAATCAATCAATCAATCAATCAATCAATCAATCAATCAATCAATCAATCAATCAATTGTTAACTTCAATCATTTTTTTCAACATGCGCAGGAACTGCCGTAAAGTCTTAGTGGTGGGGCTCACACACAAAAAAAATACTAACGCTAAATGTTGATGGTAGCCGACAGATGGAAACAACGTAGTGGGATAATCAGTATGAACAGTGGAAGTGCCTCAGAGTGGCTGGCCGACGTTTCGATAGAAGGACCTATCTTTTTCAAAGGCACCGTGTCACCCTTTGGCTGTTTGTTTTAGAAGGGTTAGTGATGACGTCATCTCCTGGTGGTGGCGCGTGTCCCCATTGATAATCGCCGTCTGAAAAGAAAACAATACTACAAAAAAAAAACAGACCTGAAGGGAAGTCAGGACTGCACTCCTCTGCTTTATAGTTTCTTTTTTCCAGTTTTCCAGGCAGCGATTATCAACAGGGACACGCGCCACCACAGGAGATGACGTCACCACTAACCATTCTAAAACAAACAGCCAAAGGATGACACGGTGCCTTTGAAAAAGATAGGTTCTCCTATGAAACATCGGCGAGCCACTCTGAGGCACTTCCCCTGTTCACACTGATTATCCCACTACTAACGCGAAATGGTAATTTGAAGACAAACTACAAAACAAAATGTACCAAAAAGGGAGACATTGTAAATACAACAAAATTAACACTGGTCTGAATAAACAAACACGCGCAACATAGATAACAGTCTTAAATATATTCCACAAGCTACAACACACACTTTCAGCTCACAATGTGAGCTGAAAGAAAAAGAAAAGGGGGAAAAGGGCTTGTACAATGCACGTCGTTATGTTAAAGCAACGAAAAACTCGCAAGTAGTTTGACGTGACCCCGAAAATCTGGTGACCGTAAAGCCGCAGGGCAGGGTGAAGCGAAATTGGGAAAGACAGAGAAAAGACAAACATTCAGTCCTCGTCTGCTAACTACTGCGCCATATAAATAAACTGAAACGTTAGTTAATAAAGTTCTTTCTATCTCTCTCACTATCTAGACTGCGAGACCTTGAACGAAAAAAAAAAAACAACCGAAAACGGAGTTTAGTCAAGAGCTGTGCTGCTCATTCGTACTCTTCACGTTATTTGCAAAACTTGCGATTCTCATAATTATTTAACAGTGTCGTGCTCATTTCTCCTCATATAATTTTTGTTAGTTTAGGTGCAGATTCTTCGTTCATTGAAACAAGCGTTAAACACTGTTTCCAGCGCATTTCTTTAGAACCTGTTCTCGTCGTTCTCCTCATTTTCATGCAACTCTTTTCATTATTTTAAAAGACGTAAGCTAACAAAATAGAAGTATTTTGTTAAAACTACCCTCTTTTTGGTCAATCCCCCACGTGGGTGTGTGCCACAGATTCCAGGAGGAGGAGGAGGAATAAATGAGGAAGGACAGGGAGGTTAGCCAGTTCTCAGACCGGCCGGCTACCCTGTACAGATTCCAGACTCTTCATTTCTTCTAGGAAGACCATATACTCGAAAACTCTACTGTAGTGGGTATGTGCTATTGTTAATTATAATGCTATCCCGGTCATATCCCTGTCAGTCAAAATTTCAAGCGCCTCGTTGCTTCTTTGAAAGGGCTATTCCTGCTTGTCGAGGTAAGTGTCGTCTCTTTATGTCATTGTGAACAACATGTGGACGTCTAACGGTGAACTCTCGCAGAACTTTTATAGTATTAGCACGAAATGCAACGTTGGCCTTCATGGCAGGTATCAAGCCTAGACAGAATCTCTATACTATCGATAATCACATCACTGGCATGCGTCCAGACGAAGCGTGAGCTACGGCATGCAAACGTGCGTGATTTGTTGGCAAGGTGTTTGCATAGACGTCCTGCATCAGCAAGCGGGCAATGCGTGTTCCATTGCACGACATTCGATACCTCAGCTATAGGAAGCAATGACGAATCTCTCGAAAACGCTGATGGGGGCCTGAATATATATTAAAAAAAAAACAAAGACAGGAGCATCCTACATTGATGACAACTGATACCGAGAAATGGGATCTAGGTTGCTCGAAAAACGAAAACAAAAAAAGACAAAAACGATGGTTTTCTTTCTCGGGAATCGTTCGTCACCAGGACGTGAAACGAAACCTGATCGAACGTAGCTGTAAATTTTTTTTTGTTGGTTAAGAAATGCAATATGCCTAGTGTATTGCTATAGTGGCGGTGCTATGGCTGTCCAGAGAGGAGAAATTAGTGGGGGGAAGAGAAAGCAGATATAACGCCCACACACTGGTAGCTCTCTCTGGCTCGCGGCATAGTGGTTAAGTCATCTTGTTCCCGTCTTCGAGGGCCTAAGAGTAGGAGGACCCATTTCCCGATAGGACGAGCAAGGTAAAAATATTTTTCTGGCAATGCTTCTCTGTAATCTATTCGAAAACCCTCTTAGTGACGCCAATGTTGCGACGAAAAGGACCTCATGGTGTAAGCAACTGTCGCTGTAAAGCGGAGACAACGAGATGGACACCAGATAAACATGATGCGACAAGGATCACACTAAATCCGACTTACATGGAGCGTTGAGGTAACGTATGCTGCAAATGCTTGTACGATTAATCTCTACACACTCGAGGAATGCCACATAACGTGTACTATAGCACTAAAAGGCATAGGGCGATCGCCTTGCAAAGCGAGAAAGCGTTCCACTAAGCATAAAAAATGACGTATTTGTTGATTTTCTTACCAATAAAGGATAAACAAAGAATACGAAACAAATAGTTGGTTCAATATCAAGTGTGCAATCTAGCCCGAGAATTTTCTCGTATGATGGCAAGATTGCACTGCATTCTTAACCCTTTCAGACGCCAACTATTAAGAAATGTCCGTAAATGTGTCAAATCCCTACATCCCTATTTCAAGGTACTCAATATTTTATTCCAACAAAAATAACGAGATGATTGTTGAATCTATGTGTGTCATAGTAACTTGTTTTAATTAGGTTGCAATTTAATATCTCTTTATTCTGAAGTCATCAGTGCTTACTTTTGGCATAAACAGAGTCTAATCTCAGGCTAGAAATATAGTTCAAATTTATTTTTTTGGCTATGTAAATTGCGAGCGAGGAAAATCACTGCTTTTCACAATGCTTGCAGGAAGCAGTACATCGCACGACTCGTCAAACGTGGTAGTGCCTTCAGAAAAGTGATCATATGTATCAAATACACTGCAAAATGAGATTAAATGAAGACAAATTAATCATGCAGGAGGTTCAATCCATCTAATGTACGATATGATCTTGCTCTATCGTAGACTCTACTCGATGGAAATAACGAAAACGAGTGGTGCACACAAGTATGTGCGTAGCATCTGAAAGGGTTAAAACAACAGGGCACGTGACGTACCAGGCAAGTTAGCAAAAAAAAAAAAAAAGAAGAGTTAGCCCTGGTCTTCTTCTCAGAGGATCGTACTGATTGCTCACCACCCTCCCCGCCATCCGGCCGGAAATCTTCGTGCACTAAACGTGGTTCTGCGGTGTCTCCAGGGTGAGCCCGCTTTCGAGCGAGTGATTATGTCATGCGATGACGTCATAGTGACGTGTGTATGACGCCTCAAATATTTGCGATTTTTGACATCATCATATCGCAGAGTGGTGCCATCGCATGGCGATTTCCTGCATCACTCGTGTTGATCGACTTCGGCAATGTCCACTTTTCGTGCTTGAAGAGATGTTCGATGCTGTGACTTTCCCAACCACATTATAGAGTGTCTGCATTACTTACCGCGAACATGTGTTGGAATAAAACAGTCTGACGTTCAAGAAAGGTGTGGTCGTATTATGACGACACGCCTTGCGTATACATATTTTACTGTGTAGTCACTAGCGCTACCCACTCTGTTCGGGCTTCTGTAAGTTCGTTGGCTCACCCATGATCACCGAACGCTTCCTCACGCAGGTCTCTGGAGTAGGGCTTAATTTGTCTGAGTTCGGCTCGCATTTCCGTCCGCCACGGCTTCTTTTTCAATGTCAACGGTGCTCTGTCTGGCGACGGCCGTGTTGCTGGCAGGGAACGGTGGTGTGCTGACCTCGGTAAACTCCCAACCCGTGGCCGAGTGTGGTGAACGGTGCGGTGGCTTTGCGATGCGCATGTGCGTGGACGAGTGCCACTGCGTCTTCTACCCGGGCGACTTGGGTTTATGCCTGCCGCATGGGATGAACGAGACCGACCTGCCTCCATTGACCCACCTCTGATGAAGCGCTGTTCATTCCCGCCAATGATGAATTGTACACCTAGATGTTGTTTTATTGTTACTACGCTCATCGTCATGCATTTAGTGCAGTTGCCAATTGAAATACATAATCTTGCAGCTTTTTTGCGAATTACGGCATCACAGGCTGTGTTAAGCTCACTTTCTCATAAGCTCACAAGCGCATTGTGTAAACGTGGATAGAAGCTAATTTGTTGGCGAACTGCACACAACACTATGTATTTATATGCAGTGCAATGTCAATAAGTTAATAAACGAATATTTAAATAATAATTAATGACTGTGATGACACTGGGCGTGAAAAGACCGGACACGTAGTACACTGCGCAAGGTTTGTTTCGCCTAGAAGAGCTGTGCGGCTTGTTAGCAATTTTGACGTTGTTTGCCAAATTTTAAGAATGGGAACACTTAAGGTCGACATTTTTCAGAATATAATGGTGTAACGCAGCTCACTGCTCTTGGCTAAGGCGCCTCTATGCCAGGGTTCTTTAGTACAGGCTGTCGAAAAAGTTTCCTGTTTGGAGACTTGAAACAGCACGGCGGGGGCAAGAACAATATATATATATAGGTGTCCCCACCCTGTGCGAAGGAACACTTTCATCTAGGCACCCTACTTCTGGCGGGCCTGCGGCGCAAAATTTTGGGAAAGTTTCCCTACACACTTCCGGTCTACTAAAAACGAAGTTTCGGTCGCCTCAATATCTCGTGGAGCACGTACTACGCAATTAGAGTGGAATAGGTATTCGTTTGTCACTAGCAGGTAGATGTACGAAAAGGAAAGCGTCAATGGTAACTGGCACGTGAATGTCAGCTACGATCCAGACGCCCGCGCAAGAGACGAGAAAGCGAAGCGTCAAAGATCAAGAGCTTCGAGTGCGAGAAGTTGAAGTTGAACGGGAACGGCTTCCGCTGGACTGTGAGTTTAAGACGAGGCAAAACGATACGATGGAGAAGAGAGAGAGAAGTAAACGTTTATTTTGAAACAGTGCCCCGAGCAATGCCCGGTGTCACCCTGAGGTGGGAGGGCTCCTTAGTCCAGGAACCCTTTGGCTTCTACTGCCCTCTTGGCCCTGGCAACGAGTTGTTGTTGATCTTCCAGGTCCTCGAGGGCGAGCTTCGCCTCCCACGTTTCGATTAGGTCTTCGTTTGTCCGTCCTGCTTCGTTATCAGTCGTATGTTGTTGCAGATTACGTCTGGCAATACACTGGCATGCAAGAAGCAAGTGCGCCAGGGTGTCCGGTACGTTGCAAAGCGGGCACAGAGCTATATCTCGTTGGATAGAGATGGTGCATTAGGGCCCCATGTGTGTATGTGCTGCTTTGCAGGCGTCTCAGTATTACGCTTTCCTCTTTTGTCAGTTTTAGGTGTGGTGGAGGGTATACTCGTCGCTCCAGCCTGTAATGCTGGAGCAACGACGAGTAGGTGTTTTGAACAACTTCCGTCTCTTCAAATACGATCGAGAACGCTCCACTTTTTTCTTAGCCTTATCGACGGTAAATCATTAAAACTAGGTGACCCTTTTAGTACTCCTAGTTATCTAAAACTGCGAGTGATCCTATCCTTTAAAACAATTCTTGGTGAGTTTAAAGTCGGACGACTCAATTACTGCATTATACATCGTACGTCGTTTCAGCACGTCTTCTTCGAATTTGTTTTTCCTCGGTACACTTTACCTTTTGCGCAGTTCTAGGAACATGCGTTTCTCAATCCGCCTACAGATGTCGGTACGCGCCACGGTTGAATACCAACCCTTTAGTTGGTATTCATGTACCAGAGGCTGTCCCTGGAACGTGGTTCTTAAGCGTAGTCGGCATGGCATCTTTCATTATCTTTGCACCATTATGACTTTTAGAACGACCGAACAAAAGGACATCACGCGATCATGTAAATACGGGCTATGAACTAATTTTTTTTTTTCAAATCGAAACTTGTCTCAAACGTGCAATCACTGAAACCTCCCTGCCTCCTCTCCTGTTGTTCTTGTCGTCCTCCAATTACTGATATCGACCCCACGCATTGTCGAGCTGGCGGGTTTTTAGTGCGTCACCACGAAATATTTCAATGAAACGCCCATAGCAAGCGCACTGCTTACCATGTTCTAACCATGGTTATCGCAAACAGAGCTATAGACAAGCACTGTTCACTCTCTTAAACTCAGAAGATGATTAGATGATGGACAAGCGGTGAGTAGAGCAGCCGTAAATTAGATGGATTTGGATGGATTTGTGGGGTTTGACGTCCCAAAACCACGCCATGATTATGAGAGACGCCGCAGTGAAGGGCTCCGGAAATTTCGACCACCTGGGGTTCTTTAACGTGCACCCAAATCTGAGCACACGGGCCTACAACATTTTTGCCTCCATCGAAAATGCAGCCGCCGCAGCTGGGATTCGATCCCGCGACCTGCAGGTCAGCAGCCGAGTACCTTAGCCACTAGACCCCCGCGGCGGGGCAGCCGTGAATTGGTGCAAGGTAATGACAGCTTGGCGTCGTTCGAGTATTTTCATGGAATGCGACCAACAAAGATAATTCCATCCTCGCGGGGGTAGCGAGAGGGCACATACTACCACACACTACAGGTTTTTCTTTAGGGTAATTGCTTTTCGCAGTGATCGCAACCAGCCACCTCATAGAACCACATTCTTTTTTTTTTCGAACCTCACTGACTTCACCAACCTTACATGTTAAGTTTTGCTTGAAGAGTATGAAAGAATGAGACAGGCGCACAATAAACAGAATTTTGCAAGGACCACATCAAACCCTAACGACGTATACCGTTAAGTAAACGTATGCTGGATATAATTGAGCGAATAATTTTTTTGAACAGCGCAATATAACGAGGTGCTCATTTAGTTGGCTTAGGTATTTCAGGGCGAAGTGACAGACCGTGCCAACATGTACTCAAGAGAGAAGTAAAGATAACACAAAAAAATGGCCCCGTATCTGCACGTTAATCAGCAAATGTCATCGAAAGACGATAGTCTTGCTTGTGGAGAGAGTGATCACAACATTTATTTAATGTTCTGCGCAAGAAAATCGGTGAATGGTATTCTGGTGGCGCTGCGTTAGAGTGCCTCGAGCGTGTAGCGGATGCGAACAAACGCATCAAATCACGTCACACGTGAGACATGAGCGCCATCTGGCAATTTTTTTTTAAAACAAAGTGCGTGGCACTGAAACGGGCGTGCACGCCCGTCTCAGAGGCGATAAGGTGTAGAACGCAAGGGGATGGGTAGGTGCCACCGCCTTGTTTTCTTAGCAAAGCGTTAGAAACACTCACCTTTCGCACAAGTGTTGCATGGTCAGCGCAGCGTGATAAATGCTACGGTCCTTAGAATTACTTATGTATGCCTTTTTTTGAGTAAAAGACGCATATACAGAATATATATGTGTTGTTATGGTGCCTCAGGTATGCGCAATAGTTGCTTTTTAATTGACAATCGAAGTATGAACGCTTAATCTTGAGCAACATTAGTGGGCGCTGCAGATGGGGTCGGCAGTTTGAAGCAACGGCTGGTGTCGTCCAAAGTGTCCGGTACCATTAAGGGTGGACAAACAGACAGACCAAAATTTTTGCGTCGAAGGTCCCCAAAAAAGACTACCGCCTTTAAAAACTGACTAACAAATTGAAAAAAAAAAAATCCGCACAGTGGCGGAAAAGAAGGTATAAAAAGTTACCCGCGCATGCCCATGCAAGAGGTGAGCCTTCCATTCGGGCATCAATGGCGGATTCAGAGTGGGTGGGACGAGGGGCGATAGGAAAGATCCCCCCGCCCCCAAAAAGCCTGTCAGCTCCCTTCCCTTTCTCTTCAGTGCTTGCCGTCCACCTATGAGTGGGACCACCTTGAGAAACAGTATTTACGCGCTATTATAGAGTTCTTGCACTAATAAAAACAAACAAAAGTAATGACCACGTCACCCTCTCCGGTTTTTCTTCAAGTGAACCCCCCCCCCCCCCCTTGAAATGAGTGGTTGGATCCACCTCTGCCCCTGCATTCGTGTTGGCATCCGTGAGAGATTATTCTAGATCTTCAAAAGCGTTTTTAAACTTCTCGTCGAAACATTCTCAGATTGTAAAAATGGCATAATCAAGTCATGTCTTATTTCCTATTGAGGGAACCGCCGCTTCCTTCCCTAGTACCTTGTCTGGTTGAGGTTACGTGAAATACCTCGTCTTGGTGCCGCGTTCTGGTCGTCAGACCCTCGGTATAGGAGGGAGTTGGGAAGAAAATCGGGTGAGGGGAGCACCACGTGGTCTATATATATGCCGGAGCCCTCCCTTTACGGCGTGTCTGGAAATCGTACCGTGGTATTGACACCTAGAACCCCAACGATTGTAATGTGCTGAAATAGAGTTTTTGATACTCTTCAGCGATGTGATAGCGTTGTGACATCATCTCCTTACTCTTGCTTATATATATATATATTTCACCATGCGGTCACGTGCACTCACTGTTCGTGATTCAGTGAATTCCGTGACTCCCCGCTTGCCGCATGCTCCCTCACGCAGGTTTGTATACAGTCGGGCTTGACTGCCTTCTTCTGGCTTTTGCGTCCACCATGGCTTGCATTTCCACATCGATGGCGACGGTTCGCTCTCTGCTGATGACCATGCTGCTGTCGGGGCGCGGTGGTGTACTAATACCGGTGAACTTCGAAGGCCTCGCCGAGTGCGGACATGCCTGCGGCGGCATCGCGTGGCGCCCGTGCGTGGACGAGTGCCACTGCGTCTTCGAGTCGGGTGACTATGGCAGATGCCTGCCCCACGGGGTGAACAATACCCTCGAGCTTCCGCTGGACCACGGAGCTCGTTCCCGCCAAGAATGAACTGTTTTGCCATTCCTTCACGCTTGGTCACGTGCCTTGTGGAGCTGCCACTTGAAATAAATGAAATTTTTGCAGCCTATTGTGAATGATCATTGATGTAATCACCGGCAATGTTTTACTGCCTTTTTTCGTAAACGAACAAATGCGTCGTTAAACATAGGTCTTGGGGACCTGGTGTTGGAAAAGTAGACGTAACACTTTTTCTGTTCCATTAGCATGCAGTGCAATAAATAAACGAATAAATACACGGACAAATAAATAAATAAATAAATAAATAAATAAATTAATAATTAAACGTACACAAGGACTGTCGTAGAGTACTTATAGTGGGGCTCGCAAAAAAGAAAATTATTAACGCTAAATGATGAAATATGAAGAAAACCACCAGAAGACGATGTCAATAAAGAAAAGGGACAATGTAAATGCAACAAAATTAACACGGGACCGGACACAGTAACTAACGAAATATGGATAACAATCTTAGACTCCACAAACAGCAAAACCCAATGTGAGCTGATTGAAAGAAAGGAAGAAAGGACCTGTAAAATGACAGTCACGGTGTTAAAGAAACAAAGAACATAGAAGAAATTTGGCGTGCAGCTTCATTTCCAAACTTTTCGAGTTTTTTCTATCGGGCATGCCGGAAAACCACCGATCCCAAAAAATGTGGTGGCCGTAAAGCCACAAAACAGCGTGAAGTGAAACTATAGAAAAGACCGAGAAAAAGAGAAAGATTAAGTCCTCGCCCGGAAACTATAATACGCCAAGCCAATCACTACTTGCTCAGTAAGTATTTTTATTTATATAAAATTTTATCTCTAAGCTAATTTTTGAGATTAGTTTAAGTTTTACTACTTTAAGCATCCTGCCGCCCGGATCTTGGCCCATTCCCTTTTGTGGGTGGGCGGCATTCATACGAGGTCATCATCATCAACTGCAGCAACTGAAACGTTGGTCAACAAAGTTCTTTCTTTCTCTTTCACTATATAAGCGGTCGTACATTAGGGGAAGAAAACGCCGAAAACAGAGTGTAACGGGCAAAATATTTTAGGCAAGAAAACAAATATTCGTGCTTTATATGTTATTTTAATATGTTGCAATTATCACAGTTTTTCAATAATGTCAATGTTTCTCGCTCGTCCAATAATTTTTGTTAGTGCAGATCCAGATGCTTCGATTATTGAATAAGGCATCGTACATCGTTTCCAGCACATTTCCTTTGAATTTGTTTTTCGTCGAACTAATTCAGCTTTTAATGCAACTTTAGGAAGACCAGATACTCGGCAACCTTATACAGTAGTGGGTACTAGTTTTCATTGATTATCGTGCTATCCCGGTCATCTCACCGTCTCTTAAGATTTCAAACGCCCCGTTGCTTCTTTGAAAAGGTTATCTTTCCTGGTCGAGGTAAGCGTCATCTCATTACTTGAATGTGATCATGATGTGGGCGTCGAACGGTGAACACTCGAAGAACTTTTAGATTAACAGGAAATACAATGTTGTCCTTCATGCCAAAAAGCTTGCCAAGCCAGCATCTCTACTATCTGTAATCCCATCCCCGTAACATTCTTAGACCAAGTGTGAGCTTCATCAGGAATTGTGTGGTGTTCCATTACTAAAAGGACGTCTAATACCTTAGCTACGAAGGAGTGACGAATCTCTCGAAAACACCGATGAGGCTTACCTTTAAAAAAAAAATGATGACATCCGCTTCTTACATGTACGTACACCGTCAGCGTGAAATATAAAACATTTAGCTTGCGCAAGAAGAAACAAACAAAAATGATGGTTGTATTTTTTTTCTCAGGAATCATTTCGTTATGCGGAAACTTAACGCATCTGAAAGAAATATCATGGCCATAAATTTTTTTTCCTGGGTTTAGAAATTCAATATGGATAGTGTATGGCTCTAATGGTGGCGCCGTGACAGTTGAGAGAGGGGAAATTAGTGGGGCGAAGAGATAGCAGATCTAACGCGCACGCACCAGAAGCTCTCCTTGGCTCGTGGCGTCTTTTTTAACCCATCTGGCTTCTGGCTTCGAGGGCCGAAAATTCCAAGGATACATTTTGTGATAGGACGAATAAGGTAAAGATTCATTTCTGGCAATATTTTTCGGTAATATATTCGCAAATCCTTTTATTGAAGCCGTTCTCGTGACGGGAAGGACGTCACTCAACCTTTGGTGGAAGCATGTATAAACGCTGTTGTGGTAAAGGAGAAAAAACGAGATGGACACAAGATAAACACATTGTTGTGAGTACCCCACCATATGCTAACTACATTGTGCGTTGAGTGAACGTGCGCTTAAAATACCTGAATGATCAAGTCTCGGAACACTTGAGCAAAGCCTACGTATGCATCACTTGTGCGCTCGATGGTATATAGGGATCGCGTTGCAAAGCGAAAAAGCATACAGAGAAGGACAGAAGATACATATTTGTTGGTTTGATTAATGATGATCATGAAACAAGAAGCTAATTAAACTATAAGTGTACAACTTCCGCCGGTAATGCCCGCGTATGATGGTGAGATTGCACTGCATTCGTAAAACAACAGGGCACGTGACATAACAAGAAAGTTAGCCAAAAGCCAAACTGTCGTTTATGCATTGGGCGAAGACGACTTGTAAGCTAAAAGCCTTGGTCTTCTCAGCCAATCGTCCTCATTTCTCATCCTCCACTTCCCACCCCCTCCTCGCCGGAAAGTTTTCTGCACTAAACGGGGTTTAGCGGCGTCTCCAGGACCAGCTCACCTTTAACCGAGACTCGATGACAACTGGTGATGTAACAGCAACGTAATTATGACGTCATAAATATTGGCCATCTGTGACGCCATGAAGTCGTATGTAGAGTGACGCCTTCGCATGATGATTTCCTGCGTCACTCGTGTCTTCTACGGTGACGGCCGCGTCCCGTGTTTGACGTGGAGTCCACTGCTTTCGCCATTATTACCGCAGTATATAGAAAGCCTGCATTGCTTACCACGAACATGTGTTGGAACTAAAGATTTCGACGTTCTTGAGTGGCGTGATCACGTTATGACGACGCACCTTGCTTAAATATATTTCACCATGTAGTCAAGTGTCCTCTACGTGCTTCGGTCACTGTGCTGTCTCATCCAACGGTTCCTTGCGCAGGTCTCCGCAGTCGGGCTTAATTTGTCTGAGTTCGGCTAACATTTCCGTCCACCATGGCTTGTTGTTCAATGTCGATGGTGCGCTGTCTGCTGACGGCCGTGGTGGTGGCGGGGCACGGTGGTGTGCTGACCCCGGTCAACTCCCAACCTGGCGCCGAGTGTGGTGAAACTTGCGGTGGATTCGCGATGCGCATGTGCGTGGACGAGTGCCACTGCGTCTTCTACCCGGGCGACATGGGTTTATGCCTGCCGCATGGGATGAACGAGAGCGACCTGCCTCCATTGACCCGCTTCTGACGGCGCGCTGATCCCCGTCAATAAGAAATTGTTTTGTTCTTCGTTGACATGCATTGACATGCATTAAGTGCCGTTGCCAATTGAATTACAATTAAACTTGCAGCTTTTTGCCAATGTGGACATGTCCGGCTGAGCTTATCTCACTTTCTCAATAGCGCACAAACGCTTGTGTGACACGTGCGTACATGCTAACTTGTCCGCGAACTGCACCTAACACCATCTATTTGTAAGTAATGTAATGTAATGCAATCAATCAATCAATCAATCAATCAATCAATCAATCAATCAATCAATCAATCAATCAATCAATCAATCAATCAATCAATCAATCAATGATAACTGGGACACTGATCGAGAAAAACGCCGGCAACTTATATAGTGTAATGCGCAAGGTTGGTTTCGCGACGATAGTTATAGCACGAGAACAGAATGACGACACAAAGACAAGAAAGACACGATGGAAAGGTCTCTGTGTCGTCGTGCTGTTCTCGCGCTATAACTATCGTCATGTCATACCAACTAGCCCAAGCTGCCACACTTCTAAGTTACTATAGCATATAGAAGAGTTGTGCGGCTCGTTAGCATTTGTTACGTTATTAGCCAAACTTTAACACTGAAGCTGCTTCTGGTCGAGATTTTCCCGGGACTATCGGTGTAACGCTGCTCGCTGCTCCTGGCTAAGGCGCATAGATACCAGGGTTCCTTCGTATAAAGTAGTGAGAGAGTTTCCTTTTTGAACCAATACGACAACACCCCAGAATGCGATTGCTATAGGGTTTGATACAACATGGCGCTGGCGCGGACAATAGGTGTCGCTACCCTGTGCGGAGAAACTCTTGCTTCCATGGGCCCAACTCCTGGCGGGCCTGCAACGTAGAAATTGCGCTAACTCCACTACTCACCTACGCTCCTCTAAAAATAAAAAAGGGACCACCTCAACATCCCATTGTGCACGTACTATGCAATGAGAGTGAAATAAGTATTTGATTGCCGAGAGGAGTTAGAAGCATCAGATATAGAACATTGATGGTATGCTTAGAAGCTCGGCGATGAGTAAATTGCACACTCTCCGGAATGAAGAGAGAGAGAGAAAAGACTATTTGATTATTTGGCGTCACACGATGAAGAAGGCGCGACATTTTTTTCAGCCTTAGCGACGTTAAGTCGGCGAAACTCGACGAAAATTTTGGTACACCTGGCGGGCCTGCGCCACAGAAGTTGCGAATAATTTTTTTTCCTGATAACAATATTCGTTAGTAGAGATTTGGGTGGTTCGATCTCTGCATTATGTATCGCGCATCCTTTTCATCATGTTTCCTGCGAATTCGTTTTTAGCCGGTAGACTTTAGCTGCAGTTCTGGGAAGGCTCGTTTCTCGACCCTTATACAGTAGTGGGCATGGGCGTCGGCCGGGGGGTGAAACAGTGGCAGTATAGCTCCCCTCAAGGCACACACGCACTTGCCCTCACCCAAGCTTCACCACACTCCCCCCTCACACAGCCGCTATGCAACAAGCATAGAGTTTCATACATTATTGTATAAAGCTCTAAGGCAACAAGGATTCACCCCCTACAAGACAACATCTCCACTGGCGACAATGGTAGCGGGTACATGCCATGGTTGAGTATCGTTATGTCATGGTCACCATCCTGCCAGTCAGGATTTCTCCGCTTGTCGAGTTAAGTGTCGTTCCATCATTTCATGGTGATCGGGATGTGGGAGTGTAACGATGACACGTTGCACAACTCTCAGATGAGAACAACCTGCCATGTTGACTCTCATGCCGGGAAGTGTGCCTGGTCAGCCTCACTAACATCAATAATCGTATCCCCCGTGTGCCCCTAGAGCAAGCGCGTGCTGGAGCATGCAAATGTGCGTCATTCGTTTGCATCAGAAAGCGCATGGTTTTCTTTTACTGACAGGACACTTGATGCTTCTGCGAAAAAGTAGTGACGAAGCTCTCGCTAACACGCACGGGACTTTGCTAAACAAAATAATGACAAAAGAGCTTTCTACATGTACGCTAAGCGATGGAGGTGAAATTGAAAACGAGCTCGAGTGTGTGCAAGAGATAAAGAAAAAAATAAGAAAGTAACACAAAACGAAAACGACACACACACACAAAAAAAAAAAGGTTCATGTCTCATTCCTAGGAACCCTTCCCACGTCGAAAGTGAAAGGTGCCTTCATAGAATCATCTCTGGCAAAAGGGGGAGAACGGGTGCGGCGAAGAGAAAGCAGATATAACGCGTTCGCGACGAAAAAGTCACACTGGCTCGTCGCGCAGAGGTTAGCTCATCCGACTTCTACGTTCGAGCACCAAGGCTTTGGAGGATCGACTGTCCGATCGTATTGCTAAGGTAACGTTTCCTCCTCTTCGACAATGTTTCTTTGTAACCTACTCGCATGGCCCTTCAGTGATGTCATTATTTGACGGAAACGACGTAATGACTGGTGGAAACAAGTACTGCCATAAAAAAAATAAACCCTTAATTGATTGGGGAAATCGGGGCAAGCGAAGCTTTGTAAAGGCGTGCCTGATATGCTGCTTTTGTTATTTATTTATTTATTTGTTTATTTGTTCACTTATTCAATAATTTATGTATTTATTCATTAATAGCGGTCCTACACAGAATGATTTCCTTAAGCTGAGTCGAAGTGGCATATCTCAGGTCCTTTCCACCATTTGTCAGCATCAAGAATGGCCCAACCAAACGACCATCTCGCGATCATGTAAACGTGGGTGAGGAATTGTATTTTTGCGAAGTCAGAATTTTAACGAAATGTACAATTCCTGATATGGTACTTCCTCATTGTTTGGCTGCTTGCTTTCAGACCACCAAAGCGGAATATTTCAACGAAGCGCCCATAGCAAGTGCACTGCTTCCCGTCTCCTAACCATGGTTATCACAAACCGAGCTAAACTCTCACAAACAGAGAAGAAGGCGAGATGACCGACAAGTTACGAGTGCATGCACTAGCCATGAATCCGCTCAAATTAATGGCGGCTTCACGCATTGTCTGAGGATTTTCACATTACGCGACCAACAAAAATAATTCTATCGTCGGCGGGTTTAGCGAGAGGATACTAACACTCGTTACGTTTTTTTTGCATACGTTGCCGGCTAAACAAGTCAGATATATTCCAAGCTTTCTTTGCAAAAGAGAGAATAAAATAGGCACAAAATAAACAATGTTGCGAAGACATTACCAAATTTTACTGACATATTGCGTTGACTAAACGCATGCTGAAGATACTTGGAAGATTAAGCACTTCAACAATGCAGTAATGTTTCACGTATGTATCCCGTGTGCGCTCAAAGGCGTGGGTTCTAAAACTGGGTTCTACGGAACTAAGGGGTTCCGTGACGGATATATACGCGGGTTCCGGGAGCGGGCAAGGCGAATGCAACGCGCTCCCGTTTTATCCCCATTAGCTTCTAACTTATTTATTTAGAACATCAAGTTTACATTGCATTTTGTATTCGACGAAGCCGTCGCACGCCACATTCTCACATTGGGTATCTGCGGGTAGCCATATATCCACGTGGTAGCAGCACTAAATGTTCGTCGTATAGTGAGTATGTGCCATGAAACTTCCGTGACTTGCGAACCCGTGGTGGCAGGGCTGGTAATTAATGCTTCTGTAGGTTCAAATCAGTTTAATTGTGTGGCGCAGTTTTCATACGCGGAGATTCGCCACTGTTTTATGTCGGTTTTGTGATTCGATCCCGCAATGAGCGCTTTCATACGTGTAACAGGTGTTGTTCTGTGCCAACGTTACTAGACTGGCGTACCTCCTGTCTACGTTGCAAAAGATAAAACAGGCTTGTGTACGTTCAGTGCTCCCTTTGCAGGAAGACGCACTTTATACGCTGCGCGGTGCCTAAAGCATAGTCGGCGCGCGCTTTACTCGCGGAGCGGCGCGGGCGGTAATCGCAAGTTTGTGTGTCAATGGCGATGACCTTGGACAGTAACAACAACAAAAAAAGAGCAGGCCAACACGGGCGGTGTTAGCCAAATACAATGGCTACTCGCGTCGACAGGTGTTTTCACCTCCCCCTTTCTCTTCCCCCTCCTTGTTTTTCGTTATCTTCATGTTCAAGAAAAAGTTTGGGGCTGTGCGGCACTCGCGGAAACGCCGCTGGGGTTCCTCACAGCCAGAAAATTTGAGAACCGCCGGCCTCATGTTTCAAAGCGAGAAAACATGCCGCTGAGGGTCAGAACGGACGTACTTGTTGGTCCGCTAATCTATAAAAGATGATTACGAAACGAGAAGGTAATCCGATATTGAATGTGCTTTCGCAGCCTATGAATTCATCTTTTATGATGGTGAGACAGCGCTACATTCGTAAAAGAATTAGACATCAAACGTACCAAAGAAGTTAGCCAAGAAGTGACAAAGTCGCTTTGCATTGGCCGAAGACGACTCAGAGACGGAGGTCCGCCTCTTCTTATTATTAGCCTGTCGTATTCTTCGTTTCATCTCAGTCATTTTATGAGGTATATAAACCCACTGACCTTCATTGTGCGAACCTTGCGCCTTTGTAACCGTACCATAAGGTGCCTGCATTAGTCACGTCCTACATAAGTTGGAATCAAGGATTCAGGAATTCTTGATTTTTGCGATCGCGTTAATGATGCCGCGTCGTGCGTATATGTATTTCACCATGTAGTTATTTGGGCACTGTGTCTATGCTTCAGTCAATTCGATGGCTCCTTCATGGCGACCAAACGGTTCCTCGTGCAGGTCTCCACATTCGGGCTTGACTGCGATCGGCTTGCTTTTTCGTCCACCATGGCTTCTCGTTTCATGCCGATAATGCGCTGTCAGTTGATTATCGCGTTGCTGGCGGGGCATGGTGGTGTGTTGACCTCTGTAAACTCCCAACTTGAGGCACAGTGTAATGAAAGGTGCGGCGGCTTTGTGATGCACATGTGTGTGGAGAATTGTCACTGCGTCTTCTACGCGGTCCACTGGGGTTTTTGCCTGCCGCATGGGATGAACGAGTCCAACCTGCCTCCAATAACGCATTTCTGAGACATCACCGCCAATAACGAACTTAATACCACGATATGTTTCATGCTTTCTACAGTCATCGTCACGAATTTAGAGGAGTTGTGAGTTGAAATGTATTGTTGCAGCCTGTTGCGAATCACAAAATTACCGGCTGTGTTTTACTTATGTTATTATAAACACACATACAAATAGTGTGACCCGTGAATAGAAGTTAACTCGTAGGCAAACTAGCCGCAACACTATCTCTTAGTATACAATATCAATCATTCAATCAATCAATCAATCAATCAATCAATCAATCAATCAATCAATCAATCAATCAATCAATCAATCAATCAATGCCAGGAAGAAGTCCTAGATTCGGTTCCCACTCGAAAGGATAATTTTTATTTATTCATTTATTTGCACACATTTCAAATTTTCACTCCCGGACAACACTTATTTTTTTGCGCAAAGCCGATGAAGCCAATGCCGACACACAGTGACACCGAAATTCATGCAAAGCGAGCGAGCTCTTCCACGCTATCGCTATAATAAGCATTATAAAGACTTTCTACCCCGTGGGTAGTTGAATGTTGACAGAGGTATCCACGTGCATAAAAAGAGGTATGCTTTGAGGCTGTACTACGCTGAATTAAAAAAAAACAACAGAAACTATAGAGCTGCACAGTTCCGGGCAGGATATAATAGCATGAACATATTTGTAAAGAAGTAGCAGATCAGCGCGATTTCATTGGCAGTGAATTTGTGGTAATGAATAATTCAAGAAGGCTTCTAGTAGACCAAGAGACATTTACGGCGAAGTAATGGGTGAAGGTTGTAATATGATTTCATGTAGTTTGTATGTACCCAATGAATGCCATTACTGCCAGGGTCGGAAACGATAGGCCAGATTACAGACTTGACTAGTGCACGGGAGACGTAACTTCGTGCAATGAAATAACGCTAATAATAGAAGAATACGCAACTGCAACAAAACATTGAAGTAATAGGTACATTTGAGAACTTATCACCATCTGACGATTAGAAAGCTTAAAGATAAGCGTACAGTATAGAAACCAAGAGCAACCAACTCGTTGCGACAACGCGTGGTACAGGATGTATTTGGGGGCGAACGGATGCCAAACCTCCCAAAGCTATCTAAGCTTCGAGAACATTATGCGTTGTACATTCTCTCCAGTTAATTGTTTTTGAATTTGTTTTTCTTATAAGCGCATTGCCTTTGTACCACACTGGAAACGCACCATTCAATACCCGTCTACTTTAGTGGGTACGCACCATTGCCATTTCCATTGCCATTTCCATTGCCATTACCATTCTATCACTATCAAGTCCCCATCAGACGGGATCTGAAGCGTCGAATCGCTTCCCCGATAGGACGGCCTGGGTAAAGGTACCCTTTTGACAATATTTATCTGTAATCTATTAGCACGCCCTCTTACTGACGTCAATCTCGTGACGGAAAGGAAGTGAGTCAACCCTCAACAGTGTACATAAGTATAAATACTTTCGTGTTAAAAAAAGAGAAAGAGAACGAGATAGGCACAAATTGTTGCGAGGTCTACACCTATTCCTCCAGATGCGATTCGTTGAGCGAACGTATGCAGAAAATACCCGAGTGATTAGGTCTCAGCGCTCTTGAATAACACACCATGTATTCATTATGTGCGCGCTCAACAGCTTAAGCAACCGCGCTGCAACGCGAAAAAGTATGCCACCAATGGTCGGAACGCACATATTTGTTGTTGTTTTTTCATCAGTGAAAGACAGGTATGAAACGAGAAGATAATTCAGTACAAACTGTGCAATCGTAGCGGAGGATGTCCCCTGTATGAATATCCTATGTGTTTTTTAATGACGTATTCTGCTTTGACCTCGCGTCTGCGGCGTACATATATTGTGTCGTGCAGTGACGTGCGCACACTCTCTCTGCTCCAGTCGTTTCTCGTGCTCACTGCTGACCTTTTCCGGGTCTTCCCTCGCGCAGGTCTCCACACTCCACTGCGTTCGGTTCGCTACTTTGTCGGCCATGGCTTCTCTTTCCATGTCCAGGGTGCGCTATCCGCTGATGCTCATGTTGCTGGTGGGGCACGGTGGTGTATTGACCCCGGCAAGCGCCCAAGAGCTGGCCGAATGCGGTAAAACGTGCGGCGGCTTCGTTATGCGCATGTGCGTGAAGGAGTGCCACTGCGTCTTCTACCCGGGCGACGCGGGTTTGTGCCTCCCGCATGGGTTGAACGAGAGCCACCTGCCCCCAAGGGGACACTTCTGAGGGGACACTGCTCGTTCCCGCCAGCCATTGAACCGGGATATCGGTTTCTCTATTCCTCGGCTGACTCTGACGCATTTCGTCTGGTCTCCGCTGTGAATACGCATGCTCTTACAGCCTTTAATGAATGAAAAAATATCTGTTTTTGATTCCTATTCTAATAAGGGCACAAATGCATCGTTGTGACAATGTTAGCGGGTTGTCGGTGACCTGACGCGGCAGCATTATTTCTTAGTACGCACTGTGATATTACCACGCACATGCATATGCATGCACACGCACGCACACACACACACACACACACACACACACAGGCACGCACTCACGCACACACACACACACACACACGCATGCACGCGCGCACACACACACACACACACACGCACACACACACACACACACACACACACACACACGCACGCACGCACACACACACACACACACACACACACACACACACACACACACACACACGAGCGTTTTTCTTATTGATGGTTCCATGAGGCGAAAACGCTGTAGGCCTGTGTGCTCAGATTTGTGTGCACGTTAAAGAACCCCAGGTGGTTGAAATTTCCGCAGCCCTCCACTATGGCATATCTCATAATGATATGGTGGTTTTTGGACGTTAAACCCCAGATATAAATAAATCAATTCTTTTATTGATGAGCGTATTAATTAGTTACTTTGTTCATCACTTGGCATGCACTTTTTTTTTGCTAATAAGTTTCTTTTGAAAAAAAAATTGTTTGGCTTGGTGGCGCACACCAGCTTACACAACGACACGAGAATTCCTGCAAAAATGAGGCCTGTAACGCTATCACTTTAAAACGCCGAAAAGAAGAAGAACGACCCCACAATGCGGCAACTGTGGTAACCTCGATGCTGCAATGAAGCATGTCACCACAGAACGCCCGAACTGCAAAGAGCAGCGCGTTCAGCTGAGTGATCGGTTGAACAGCCCCGACAGACGGTGCTCTTGCAGTGAGCAAGACGAAGATTTTTAATGAGAAGAGGGAGGAGAGGTCGGTCTGGAAAGCGGGATTCCTGCCTGATACTCTTCAAGAGGATAAAGGGCAAAGGGAAAGATGGAGAAAGTCAGTTGGATCTTAAAGGAGTAGCTCAACCCACCATGAGGGATCGGCCATGAATTGTCAGGCAGTGAGATTTTGGGAAAAGAGGAGGGAGGGGGGGGGGGGTTGGCTAAAAAGACATTTTGGCCCATGGCCACACTTGCTGGCTTGTGTGCTTGATCCTATATTTTGCCTCGTACCTACTGTGAGCGACTGGCCATTAAACCGGTGGTTAATAAGAGAGAAAACAATTTTCAACCTTAAATGAAGGGAAATGCATTTATGTGTCGTCAAGAGGATATATATGAAAATTGAAGAATAATAAGTTTACGTAGGAATAAATGAGAACAGTACTATAATGTGGAATACCATCAATATAAGTTAGAAAAAAGTCTAAAGCACTATACATTAATCGCGAACAGCTTCATCATCATCATTATCGGCCTGACTACGCCCTCTGCAGGGAAAAGGCTTCCCCATGATGCGCCAATCAACCCGTTCTTGTGCTTTCTGTGAATAGCAAGTAAATATTTTTGTGTCTATAAGAAATTCGCAAACGACGATGCAGACGTTCCTGTCGCTGCGCTGGCCAGGCTCTGAGAAAGACGTGTAGTGTGCACTCTTCAATATTTATAGTACACTAATTTTGTGGATTGTCTGTAAATGACATTATTGCGTATCATAATCCTATTCCGCTGTTAATGAACCTATCTCAAGGTTATTTCATACATAAGTGCGCGAGAACTGTATAAGTACGGACTAAGAAGACACGAATCCCAACTTATCTACAATAGTGGGTACACATGTCACGGTTTGATATCGTTCGGTCGCCATCGACGCAGAAAGATTTTCAATTTAATCGTAGCGGCTTTAATCGCACATCTCTGAATCAGTAAAATTAATTTGTTCTAACGATTTTGTAACGCGTCTGATAGACAATATGTGATCCCTTCGAATGATTCGTTTCTTGACCAATACCCCAGAGCCGGTGTGAGCCATACATATAGGATCATCATCATCATCATCATCATCATCATCATCATCATCATCATCATCATCATCATCATCATCATCATCATCATTTTCCTGTTAGTCGTGAACGCCACGTTGTTCTTTTCGAAGGGTTACTTCCGCTAGTCGTGGTGTCACTTTTTTTTTTCTTTTATGGCTATACTGACGCGAAACTTAAAAAGAAAGATCTCGCACAACTCGCAGATGAACGCAATCTGCTATGTTGGCTCTGATGCTGAGGAGTTTGCCTAACCACTTTCAGATAACATGAACGATCGTATCACCGGCACGCTCGAAGACCAAGCGTGAACTACAGAGTGCATGTAAGGGTCATCTTTTTCATCAATTGATTTCATCAGGAAGCAGGTCTTGTTATGAGACGCCTGACACTGCTGCTAAGATATTGTGTTAGAGACCGAGAAAACGTTGTGGAGATAATCATGGAATGAACGCATTTGTTGATTTTGTCGTTAGTATAAAACGATGAAAGATAATATCGGAAGTGAGTTCGATTTAGTGCACGCAATACCAGCGGACCACCATTCGTGCAACAAGATTGGATTACTTTCGTACCAGAATAGGGCACATCGCGAGGTTGAGCTAAACAAAGAAGCATGTTAAATGGCTGCTTGCTTCAATTACGTTGCAACTGTCTTGATACATAGTTTTGACATATATGATGCAATAAGGATGTGACGTAGCGTTCACTCTGCAGCATCATGCAGTCATGCGCGCCCTCTGTTCATGTTCAGTCATTTGTACAACTTACTGCTGACAACATATGCTTTCACGTGCAGGTTTTATAGCCGGGCTTGACTTGACTGGGTTTGGCTAGCTTCTTCGTCCACCATGGCTTCCTCCTCTATGTCCCTGGTGTGCTCTTTGGTGGCGGTCGTGCTGCTGGCGGGGCTCTGCGGTGTACTGGGCTCAGCACGCTTCCCTACTGGGCGCGAGTGTGGTCAAATGTGCGGTGGCTACGCGGGACTCGGGTGTGTGCCCGAGTGCCATTGCGTTTACTACCCGGGTGACCTCGGTATGTGCCTTCCGCACGGACAGAACGAGTCCGACCTGCCCAACTACGACATGATGTTTTTCTGAGGGGGACTCAGCTTTTTCTCCCGAAAATAAAACTTTGTTCCACGGCATTGTTTTGTCTGCCCTGCTCTTGTGTTTTTTTGCATTTTACACAGTTTCTGATTGTGAACATATACAACCTTGAGCACCTTTTGCGACTGAGAGAGTCACCAGTCGTGTATTACTTTATAATAAACACGGCGTGAAACGTGTCTCTGGGAGTTCATTTGTTAGTGGTACATAGGAGGTAACACTATCCACAGACACTTAACGTACTACTTCTAAAAATAATATTAACGATAGTGCACACTGATAACACAATGGTGAACGTATGCTATTCTATCAGCGAATCCAGACGGCTGGAAACACAGTGGTAGGCTTGTAGCCACCTTGTCTTCCGCGAACTTTCTGGTATTAACTTTATAGTATGTTTGAAGTTTGAAGTTTGAAGTTAATTTTATTTCTTTCTGATACAGAAAACGGAGTAAGAGCTAAAGGCTGCATTGCCTGACAGAGGTTCCTACTCCCATGCGCATTCGGCATGCGTGTACATGTTTGCATGCGATGCGAGTATACAAACAATAGAGCAACCAGAAAAATCAAAACATGCATGTACGTAATCGTCACTGCAAATAAAGCATTGCAGGTAGACATCATACATGAAAACTCTTCATGAAAATAAGCATATCATACAGACACTTCAAGAATATATTTTCCGATGGAGGCGGAAATGTTGTAGGCCCGTGTACTCAGATTTGGGTGCACGTTAAAGAACCCCAGGTGGTCTAAATTTCCGGAGCCCTCCACTACGGCGTCTCTCATAATCATATAGTGGTTTTGGGACGTTAAACCCCACATATCAATCAAGAATATATACCTATACGCATTAAATTGTGAACTTTCAAACTGTAGCACAAACTGTATATGCGGTACACGTAGAAAATCAGACAGATATATTTTATTGATAAGTTATCATGGAATGTAACAGAAATTTCTTTATAAATTTTTTAAAGCAGGGTGCATGAAAATCTATATGATGTTCAACAATGTTCAATAGCCGGGGTACTTGATACTCAAGGTCCTGACATCCGTAGTTAGTTCGCATAAGTGGTGGCATTCTCGTTTGGTGGCGTAATTGATATCGAGGGGGAGAAACGGGCAGGTTACTAACATGGAGCCTGCGCTTTTTTATGTGCAAAAGTAAGCTATAATAGTAGATTTGATTTGCTCTGATTAACGAGTGTTTCTCAAAAAGATTGTGTTCCTCAAAAATTCACCAAAGCGACTAAGCCTATGAAAAGGACCATTGTTATCGATGGGCCCATTAATTTCGGCCAACCAGGTTCCTCAACGAGCATTGACGTCGGACAGTGCGTCGTGGTGAAATGTTTCATCTGGGACTGCTGCTAAACAAGGTGCGTAAACAGAGGCTTGGTACCACACCAGCACGGGGGCGGGTGTGAGTGTCAGAAGCCGGGAGTGGCGAGGGCTGTTCGCCGAGTGGAGGACGTCACGCCGAGGTGATGTGTGATGAAGCATTGCGTGGGCTCGGGCCGGGCCGGGTAAGGCATTGTTGGATCGGGGCCAGGCCGGGCTCGGGCGCATGAGCTTCGGGCTCGGGCCCGAGTCAGGCCCGAGTCAGGCCCGTATTGGGCTCGGGCATCACACATAATGGCATATTGGCATGTGTACGCTGTTTGGCTTTGTTGTTTCGTGGGGTTTAAGGTACTAAAGTGACCCAGATTTTGTGACATGCTGAGTTGATGACTCCGGGTAAATTAGACCACCTGGAATGCATTAGCGTGCACTGAAAATGGAAAGTAGAAGACACCCAACACTTTGGTGCGTCAGCATGCTACGCGCACTTCCAAGAAACTCTTCATATAGGTTTTTAGCACAAGACTTAGTGAAAGAAGCTCTTGATTACCGTAAGAAAAGTTTTCCAGGTGATATACTGCTGCAAGACCAATGGTACACCGCTAGCATTATTGTATATAATCATATGGTGGTTTTGGGACGTTAAACCCTACATAGCAATCAATCAAGCATTAGTGCATACGAGATGTGCGCGTTCTTGTTTAGGGAAACATTCCGAGTATGCAGATACGCTCGCGTGAACCCACGCCTTTTTACGCCTGCGTGACTTCGTAGGCTGTTAAACGTAACTGGTGAGTCAGTAATAATATCTAAGGAGCTGTTGTTCGGGCACATGCAAGTGCAAGATGGGGAGTGACTCCTATGTCAGATGCGCCAATCGATGCTCATGTTGCTGATATTTTGTGCTAGCCAGGCAATTGCAAGTATTTAGCGTTTAGAAATTAGCCAAGGATTTCCGCAGCTATATGTGACGTCCATCGTATAGAAACCGTTCTTACTTATTTTTACAACCCCCTTCGTCTTTGTCATCAATCGACAATAATTCATGAGTGACCTCATTTGTCGAAGCGCAAGTGTTCTGATGGGGCTCCAAAACGCTAAGGCACGTTGCCGGACTAGTTGGCTGGGGTTCATCATTTATATGGGTATAGCGCATAACGACAAGGACGCAAAAAGAACACACACACACACACACACACACACACACACACACCACACACACACACACACACACACACACACACACACACACACACACACACACACACACACACACACACACACACACACACACACGCACACACACACGCACACACACACACACACACACACGCACGCGCACACACACACACACAATTGTGGAATTTAATGTCCAAACAAATTGTAGAATTTAACCTGCACTGCGTATCAGATGTTTGTTAAAACTCCAAGAATGCCTGTTGCATGGGCCCGTCGAAGCATCTCTGGTAGACATGCGCCCTTTTTTTTCCCTCCCCTTTTTATTCCCCGCCATTGTCTCCACTTTTTCCTTTCTTCCAAACATCGACCTCCTCCATTGTCACTGCCGTGAGCTGAAAGCCTGCAACCACAACCGCGAGCCATTGACAACCACGCTTCGCTCCGCTGTTTGCCCGCACCGAGACCTTCAGCTAATCGGCTACTAAACAAACAACTCTCTCGCTTCCGGTCTTTGCGGGGCATCGCGCTGCGAGCACCCAATACGCTACGTTAGACGAGAACGCTAACGAAGCCGTCGGCTGGCTCGCTTCGGTGCTTTAAGTGACAGTTCTTTTGGAGATCCTGAGTCTGGTCTTGCTTAAGGTGTAACTCTTTTATAGATCGAGGATGGTTACATGAAGACGATGAGATAGGCATCTTTGGGGAAAAATGAGGATGGTGGCTCGCTTGCTAACGGGTGTGTTTGACATATGTACAGAATTGCGGTGGCGGAGATTCAGGGAAGAAGGGTGGAGCAAAGAACATTCTTGCTTTTAGCGTGAAAATTTGATGTACGTCGGGGACAACCGAGGAGTCGACATGACAGCTTTAACTTATGCAACGCATGCCGAGTCTTGTGTATTCCTCCCAGAAGTAGCTAGAGTGCGTTCTCTTATTGCATTGCGTACTGAATGACGTTTGCAGGAGAGTTGCTACTTTTATTCAACAACCCCAGCTTGTATGCAATCTATATAGACACAAAATATAAATGTCAGCCATTTTTTTTTCAATTTGTGGGGTGGTATATTTTGCAGTAATTCTTTGAAATGGTAAAATAAGATTGTGTGGTTAGCACTGCATACAAAAGACAGCCAGCTATGATTGCAAATATATTTCGCAAATGTGGTTCGGGCGTAACTAAACAAAAATGATGCAGAGTACCAGTGAAAGTCGTGACACTGAAAGAAGTTGTCAAAGTACTCATTAAAATTTTTTTTCTGTGTGCCAGGTATGTTCACAATGACCGAACATTGGACAGTGCCTCGTTCATATTCAAGGCATAACTGGCTGAAACGGAACGGGCCGGATCGGGCCCGATCCATTCGGGCCCTGGCCGGTACGAGCCGTATGTAAAAAAACACTGGGCTGGGCTCGGGCGAGCCTGAGTCTGATGTTTTTGGGCCGGGCTGAAAATATCGGCTCGTGCAGTGCTCTAAATTGTGTGACTGCATCGCGGTGACCATCTTTTCGTGGGGCTAGGATAGTCGTCCGCCGGCTAATTCAAATAAAGTATTTTCTCTCTCTCTCTCTATCTCTCTTTCACTACCACAACTTGTTGAATGGAGGCTATCTTTGTCTCCACTGAAACAATTTCTTGATTTCTTGACGATGAGTTGTGAGTTAAACGTTGTCCACCATTCCAGCTCATTTCCGACGGTTCTTTTTTTCATTAAAATGTTTTTTTCTTTTGCCATCATTTCGTAAAAGATGGCTTAGCAGCACATCTGCATACTGTAGTGGGTATGTGACATTGTTGAGGATTTACAGTCTTTGTCACCACATCTGCAGCCAGAACTTGAAGCGACTCGCTGATTCCTTGAAGAGGCTTATTTCTATTGGCCGAGGTAAGTGTCGCCTGATTATCGTGATCATAACGTGAATGTGAAATGGGGGAGCCTGATGCCCGTCCCCAATGAACTCAGCATAATGGTATCTTGAAGGACCAGTTGGTATATGGTACTGAGGGGAGCAGCGCATTTTATCACGCCTGGAAATATATAGCTCAAAACTGAATAAAACCATTACGTGTACATAAAGATGAAAAGCGAAACGAATCTGCCTCGAGTCGAAATGTCCAAGTTAACCACTCAAAAACATTGTCTTTTTTCCCAAGAGGGCAACTGAAGGCTAGCTGACGCACATGTTCCCTTTCGTCTTGATATGAAAAACCTCGTTAATTTCGCGCTCTGTATTGTTACGATACCGTGAGAGTTGCTATGTTGGCTTTCATAATTAGTTTGCCTAATAGTCGCTAGCACTAACGTTGACCTCGACCCATTCGGTTTTGTTTTCACGTTCATGTCACGTGAGCACTTAAATGCATGAGTCAGTGTGTGAGCACGAGAAGAAAAGAACGCGCCTTTCGCGTCTAGAACACAGACGTGTGTTGTTCTTTTCAGTATGGATAAGAAACGAGATAAATATTCTAAAATGTCGAGTCACAGCGAAAAAAGTCACATGCGTGATGGTCAATGGAACTTCATAGCAATACGTCTGCTAAAAAAAATAAATAAATAACGAGTCATATAAGTGGAAAATCAGGATTCACCAAAAATCATATTGTTCTTAGAGCGTGATAAAGAGTTACGGGCCTTAATTATTCTGTCAATATTTTTCTATCTAGATTTTTCACATCTTGGAATGATAAAATGTTGACGTGACGTCACCGTGCCGTGACATGGGCTGTGACGCCGTCCTACCTCATTCAGTAGGGGGATAGGAAGGTTCAACCATGCTTTATGTATCCCGTGCTTTCGTCCACACCCTGAAGCAAATACGCTTTTTTTTCGAGCAGGGCTTTACACTCAGGCTTGGCTCGACTTCGTTCGGCTTGCTTCTTCGTCCACCATGGCTTCACTCTCCATGTCGTTTATGTGCCATCTGCTGATGGTCGTGCTTCTGGCGAGTCACGGTGGTCTCCTGACGTCCGCGTACTCAGATGGCCTTGTCGAGTGCGGTAAAACGTGCGGCGGCTTCATGCAGCTGATGTGCGTGGCCGAGTGCCACTGCGTCTTCTACCCGGCCAGCGACTTCGGCGTCTGCTTGCCGCTCATCTTCAACGAGACCAACTTGCCCGAGTTGAGATTCTTCTGAGAAGCCGCCACTGATTTTCGTAAAGAAAGATCTTCACGTCATGCCACTCTTTTTTTTTATTTATATGTGAGAAGGCCACCCACGTGACAGTCAGTCAATCTATAGATGAATGTTGAAAAAACACTACAGAAAAAGAACAAAATAATAAAATCGAAAAAAATATAAAGTACTATCTCTGGCGTGTAAAGAGTTCCTGTAAAGCCGGACTCAATACACACAGGGTGATCGCAAGAGTTATTGCGGGTAAGGAGTTGGCACGGATACATTTACATGCACTCTTCCTTCGATTGTAATCTCGTATATCACGCGATTCCTACTCGGGCGTACCTTAAATCTGCTGTTGCACAAGATTCATTCGAAAGTGCAGCCACATAATGAATGTTCATTATGCGCAGATGTAGCCAACCTATAACGCATGCTCTGGTGGTGCGCCACGTTAAGCGGTGGTAGAATCATCCCGCCGTCCAAATGGGAGGCTGCTGTAACCACCTCCGGACAACAATTATGGGCTGGCTAACGGGCCAGCGACGCCGCAGATAGTCTTGGTCTTTCTGTAATGACGTGGGAGTGGTCCGCAACCGAAGGACAATAACAAAGTTTATCCATCCGTCCTGCTCTGAGCACAAAGAATCTTGCTGCCTTTGTGAAAGAGAGACTCAGCTGTTGTGTCTCAATACATTTGCTATGTGCGCTGCTACTTACTTCTCTTGTGATAAACACACAACGCACAAGCATTTGTGTACAAGTTATTTTTCTGTCGGTGAATTGCCACATAACGTGGTCTGTTAGTCAGTGGATCAAAACAGTAACAGCAATAATAATAATAATAATAATAATAATAATAATAATAATAATAATAATAATAATAATATAATAATAATAATAATAATAATAATAATAATAATAATAATATAATAATAATAATAATAATAATAATAATACAAAGAAACACAAATAGTACAAACAGCCATTGAGGACGATAGTCGACGCATGTGAATGACCTCGCTCTTCAAGAAGACTATATTATGCATATCGAAATGAATCGTGCGCACTACAGAGCATATTTCGATGCAGCGAGGCTGCTTACCCTGACAGCGGTTATCGCTTTATAGAGTAGTCTCGTTGAAAACATGACCACTACATTACTGGGAATGTATCACAGGCACGGCATAAATCACGCTTACGCAAGAGGGGCACGAGTGGTCACTCTAGTGTAAGCGCGTGACATAACCCAGTTTCACGGAGCTGCAGTATCTCAACACGCCCCGCCGCGGTGCTCTAGTGGCTATAAGGTACTCGGCTGCTGACCCGCAGGTCGCGGGATCAAATCCCGGCTGCGGCGGCTGCATTTCCGATGGAGGCGGAAATGTTGTAGGCCCGTGTGCTCAGATTGGGGTGCACTGAAAGAACCCCAGGTGGTCGAAATTTCCGGAGCCCTCCACTACGGCGTCTCTCATAATCATATCGTGGTTTTGGGACGTTAAACCCCACTTATCAATCAATCAATCAATCAATCAATCAATCAATCAATCAATCAATCAATCAATCAATCAATGCAGTATCTCAATACTGTTAGCGTTTTATAGGGGGAGTGAGCTGCGTGGCTCAGGGGTCTTCAGTGAGGTATGCAATTGATATCGCAACTGATCGGTTTTTAGCCCGTTTGCATAGTAGTGTTTGGTACAAATGTTATTAAAAAAACATTTTTTTGTTACAGTGCTTGTTTGGGCCGGTTGGTTACATGATCGACGTAGTGAAAAAAATGGCGTTAAACACGAAACAGTAAAAGAAATGGTCAGTGCATTGTCCGCCTCTTTCATTGTCCCATGTTTCTCGCTGCTTTTTTCGCTTCGTTGATTATATTTTCTTGGTCTGTGCGGTATAGTGTTCTCTTCTCCTGACCCTTCGCTTGGTGATACAGGCGCTATGTTTTCAACAAAATTACTCTGTAAGGCGATAAACTTTATAAGTAAGCAGCTACAACAGAATATGCTGCGCTGCGCATGCGCGCTGTCCTTTACTTCCTCCGTGCCCTTGTTTGTATTAGCACAGTTAAACCTTCCTAGAATAAATAATGATTCAGTTGTCAGCGTTATCAATTTTTTCACAATGTCTTCCATTATTAGTACTGCAATTTATTCGACGCTGTCGATCTTCCGTTCCACCCTAAAGAGGTTGTGATGGTTTAAGCTCTGGTATGGTTTTATCATGGAACAATGCGACGCACATTTTCTCAGCCCATTTCCAACAACTTTTTTTTCCGCCTTCATAGCCCTTTTTGTATTGCCACCGTCCAAAAAAAAAAAAAAAAAGCTCAACTCACAAATCATCTGTATGTATACAGTAGTGGGTACGTGGCTGAGTTGAGGATTGTTATCATTATCATCACAGCACCTCCGGAGAAAAGATTTCCAAGCGACAGCCAGCCAACCAACATCGATGAGCCACGCGTTGATTCTTTGAGGGGCTTATTCACTCCAGAGCCGGGGTAAGCATTGCCTTCTTTTTTTATGGTAATCTTGGGGCGAATCTTCAAAACTTGAAGCGTCACACGTCTCCCCGATGAACCGAGGACTACGTTGGCTTAACAAAGAATTTCTACTAAAGCGCTGTGGTAGCTTAGTACAGAAAAAATTACACTTGCGTAGAGCAGCGGAGCGCGTGGCTGTCGACGCTGTTGTTGGTTGCCGCTTTTACCGCACGTTAGCTACAAGCTTTCGTTCATGTTTTAATCATAGCACGAGGGCCTAACTAGCACACAGTAGGAGTCATGTTTGGCATCATTACGGCGTTGGTCTTTACATATTTCTGCAGAAAACGGCAGCTGGAGAGCTCTAGACAAGTGTGGTTTTATTAGTATACGTAAGGTATACGTTGCTAAGCCTGAGGCCATGGGTTCGATTCCCTGACACGGCAGCCATATATCATAGGAGGGGGGGAGGGACAGACGAGAATACTACCATGTGATTAGATTTAGATGTACGTTAAAGAAATTTAGGGAGCCGAAGTCATTCCGGAGTTTGCCGCGGTGGAGAAGGGGTTATTGTTGTCGGCTGCTCACATGACCAAGATTTGGACACATGTTCACGTAGCGCCATCTCCCGTGAGCCACAGTGGCAGCCTGCCGTAACTGAATGAAAAATAGACGAAAGAAGTCAGATCTGATCCCTCAACTATAAGGCGTCTCTCGTAATCCTATCGTGGTTCTGGGATGTAAAACCCTAGATATCATTATTGAAACTATTCCGGAGTACACAGGTGCGGGCCTTACAATCATCGGGGTAATTTTGGCTCGTAATACACTAATAGAAACTGGAACTAACTCCAAGCACTATGATTGACTTAACGTTATGTGACGTCGAAACTAACGTCATATGATTACGTCATGAACCCGTATACTATCACCACGGGACCTTTTTTGCAGCGTTCGCGCCAACACCAGAGGTCATATTTCTCGTTTGATGATGTATCAAAAGTTTACTTCCAAATAAATAAATAAATAAATAAATAAATAATAAATAAATAAATAAATAAATAAATAAATAAATAAATAAATAAATAAACTTTTGATGTGATGTCGAGCTCTGTGTATACAATTTAGCATATCGTATTGTCGGATGTATACTCAGATTGCACCTCACTCGTTTCATTGGCCCGCTGCTAATCACCTATACGCTTCCTCGTACAGGGCTTTGCCGTCGGGCTTGACTTGACCGCGTTCGCCTTGCGTCGTCGTCCACCATGGCTCCTTCCTGCACGTCCCTGGTGTGCTCTGTGCTGATGGTCGCACTGCTGGCGGGGCACGGTGGCGTACTGACACCGGTGATCTCCCAACCTGTGGCCGACTGCGGTAAAATGTGCGGCGGCTTCGCTGGCTACACGTGCGTGCCCGAATGCCACTGTGTCTATTATCCGGGCGACTTTGGCTTGTGTCTCGCGCACGGACTGAACGAGAGCAACCTGCCTTCACTGTGATGTCCTACTGTGCGGGGACACTGCTGTATATTTTATACCGGAAAAGAACGCATGTACCATGACTGCCTACTGTCGTTCTAACGTCTATCATAACACATTTCATGTAGTTCACCGCGCTTTGAGTAAATACAGTGTGTCTGTTTTTTGAGAAGGGGAATACCATCGTTTCTCTTCAGGGGCGAAGCTCCGAAATGCGTGGGTCTGTCCATCCTTTGTATGTACGTGACCACCTGTAGTTCCACCTTTGCCAACTGCCCACTACTTCGTCCTTGCAAACATACCACTACGCCTCATCACCAATCCACCACTTCACCGACCATAAAGCCGTTATAATGAAGGGGGAACGCAAGAGACGTATAGCTAGCACTTACGAATATTAAAATTTCTTTTGTATAGTTGTATACAGTGTTTGTCACGTCTTCGATTGTGTAGTGGGCGACATTCAAGGATGGTTCACGGTCTAGCGATGAAACCTTCCAGCGCTTCGTCCCGCTCATCATCATTCACTCCGTGGATAAGTTGTGATTTAACAAACATAAATGAACAAGTGCGCTGTCAAGCACATGCAGCAACGTAAATCTGGAAAAATCCCAAAGGGGGAGAGAAATCTTGTTATTGCGGCCATTTTTTATAAATATTCGGTTTACATTTAATTATGCAGAATCACTGTCATGCCTTTAAATAAGGTAAATAAAGTGAGCATGAGCCTCGGCGTTGGGCCAGGGAGCTTAATCTAACATAAATGAGCAGTTAGTTGTAGAAATGTACGCTGGTAAAGTAAACGTTCAAAGTTTTATTGATAAATGGGTTGTGGCATGTTGCTAGTAGATATGTCATTCAGTTTAAACAAGCAAGTGCGAATGCAAGCACATTAAGGTATATATTTTGTTTAAATTCAGCTTGATTCACCAACGTGTATATTTTTTAGAAATAGCCTAGTGGTGCATTGAACTGTGATGTACAGCCTAGTGCGCTGTATTTACCTACATGTGAAGCAATTCAAATGTAATGTTCAAAAGCTATATCTCAAGGGGGGGGGGGGTACTTGCGAGGGTGTCACCCTCAACCGGATCGTAAAATGGGGTCAGGATCCCCCTTGCTACCCTATGATTCACTGTACTGAACACATTTGCTGCTTGCAAACTGGGAGTAACATTACCACTGACTGTAACAGTGCTGCTATTGTAGTACTAACACGAAACCACCACTTCCATAACACTGCCACTACTGTAACAACACTAAAGTGAACGTGTAACGTCTTGCTCTTTTTCTTGTTTCCAGTTACTTAGTTTAATAATGTCGATATTTATTTCATCTTAAGAATCTTAGGGTAGCCTTGATTTAAATGGTTTCACCAATAAGTTATGAGCTGGGAATGAAGTAAGCACTTCGTATAGCCTACTTAGTTTGAAATTGGTCTTCCTTAGAAAGTATTCTAGCTCATTGTCATTCCTAGAACTCTCGATTATAGAGACCTGGTTTTTTGTAGTGTGCATTCTACACGGTGCAGGGGTATTAACGTCATCATTATGAACCCTCTGGCCAAAAATCAAGCACCGCGTTGATTCTTTGACGGACTTCTTCTCGCTTGTTTCGGTAAGTATTGTGTCTTTCTTTTTGTCATAGTGATCACGACGTGAGAATTCGTAGATGAACCTACGCACTGATCGCAAATAGGCCAATTATTTTGTGTTAGTCGTAACGTTACTGATTATGCCGTACAACTAGCATTGCAGTGTTGACTTCGACCTATGTAGAGCATATGTTCTTATATATATCGAGCACGAGCAAGTAGGCAAGAGTGCGCCTTTCTTTTTGCACTACCATAATTCATGAGCATCTTTGTAATGTTGTACATTAAAATATGTTTGTAATGTACATTAAAATACAAGGTTTCTGCTTCGAATAAGTGGTGAATCCCTGACCTATGTCAACGTTGCTTTACAATTGCCAAGGAATTTGCATGAGCTTTTTAGATCAACACGAAACAAATCTAGACTATCGCTTCTTGTTGCTCCAGAATTTGACAAGTATTTACCGGCTCGCTCTTTCTCGTGCATGGCTTTACGTCGGGCTTGACCTGACTGCGTTCGGCTTGCGTCGTAATCGACCATGGCTGCATGTCCCTGCTGTGCTCTTTGATGATGGTCGTGCTGTTGGCGGGGCACACTGGTGTACCGACACTGGTACACTCCCAACCTGTGGCCTAGTGTGGGAAAATGTGTGGTGGCTTCGCTGGCTGCACGTGCGTGCCCGAATGCCACTGCGTCCACTACCCAGGTGACGTCAGCATGTGCCTCTCGCATGGGATGAACGAGAGCGATCTGCCTCCATTTTGAGATTTCCTCGAGCGGGCACACTGCGTTTTGAACCTTAGTATGCCATGACGATATTTCGTCAACGCTGCGCACATCACCATGCTTTTCGTGTAGTTTGTGCTTTGAGTAGATTCAATATTGTTGCCTCTAGTAGGTGACGAAGTCACCAACTATTTTTTTTACTTCCTTTTTTTTAAATGAACAAATGCATTATAAAAGACATGTCGAGAAGGTAATTCGCTCCCTGAAAATGGATGCGACACTGCCACTGCTGTTGCCCCGCCGTGGTGGTCTAGTGGCTAACGTACTCGGCTGCAAACCCGCGGGTCGGGGTATCGAATCCCGGCTGCGGCGGCTGCATCTTTCGATGGAGGCGAAAGTGTTTACGCCCTCGTGCTCAGATTTGGGTGCACGTTAAAGAACCCCAGGTGGTCGAAATTTCCGGAACCCTCCACTACGGCGTCTCTTATAATCATATAGTGGTTTTATGACGTTAAACCCCACATATCAGTCAATATCATCTGCCACTGCCGTTACACTAACGCGGTCGTAACAATTTTTCGAAGTCTTTTTGCAGCCTGTCTTTCTTACCTATTAATGCCTTTTTCATATTCTAGATTCGGATGTTTTTATCAGTAAGTTTTCACTTGGGCACAGTTATAGCCCGATTCGTTTGAAATTGTCGGGCCGTAGGGCTCTTCTCTGCAGCGCGCACGCTCGAAAACACTTGAAGATTGCGCCAGAACAGCACGCGCTGCGTTGGCCATGCGCGCAACGTGTCAGCGTCAGCTAAAAGTCACACAAGGGCGGCCCGAACGGTGGCTCGTCGATAGGGAGGCAGCAGAGACGAGCAAAAGTAGAGGGCACAGTAGCCGCGGGCTTTTTAAGCCAGGAGGCCGAAGGATGTGAAGATGGTTGGGCGAAGCGTCGAGTAGAGTCAAGCGTTTTCCTCGTTAAGCGCTGCAGAGCGGAGTGAAACGCCGGCGGGCAACGTCCGTTAAAGAGAGCCCTTGGTTCACCTCCCACTTACAGTTGAGCGTGAGTTTGTTTGCATAGCAGTCTTTTTGTTGCGCGTTGCATGTGTCCCGAGTGGCCGTAAGTCAGCGGTGATTGTCCGTTTCGGGCCTTTGTTTCTTCTCTTGTACGCGTTTGTGCCTTGTTGGGCTGATGTTGAAGATGTTTGTGAGATTGACATGACTAGCATCGTTAATTAAGCAGGGACATATTCTTATCGCTGCTGGTTCTTTGTCAAAGGGCCTCTTTGAGCGGATGTTGAGACTTTCAAAATTGAGTGAATGAGAACACAACCCAGAGAAATCGGTCAAGTCCCGCTACTCACTACTGGTCCACCAAAAAGGAAGAGGGCGACAGTTAGACCAAAAAATGGGAGCGAGCATGCACGAGAGAATGCTAGGGTAGGGGAAAGGCTGTGGAGACCGCGAGAATTTTCTGAAGGAACGGAAGGCCCAGATTTCAGCGCAAACTTCTGTCTCTAAAGTTTTCGGGCAATTGTGTCGCGTCTGTGACTGAATGTACTTTAACTGGAACCTCTCTGCACTGAGAATCAACCCGGAAACAACACAGCATCACCTAGATAAAGCCTAGCAACAGCCTATAAGCAACCTAAAACCTGCATCACCTAGCTGAGGCCTAGAACCAACCCAAAAACAACCGCACATTCATAGTCGTCCAGTTTCATTGTTTCAAGCCTCGCGCGGCGAAGTGCAAGCTTTGCCAATTCCTTTCTTTGAGAAAAGAAAACTTTGTACTTTGATATTCTGTCATTCTATACCTTCATTTACCATCACGCATTTCGTCTAGTTTGCACTTTGACTTTGCGCAATCATGCTGACTTTTGCGAGTGAGTTTTACTTCGTTTTCTAAATGCATCATCCAATGCCTCTTTATCTTCCTTTGTTCGTTTGTAGTCTGGATATCATGGCACCGTATCCACTTTCCTACTTTTCCTTCTTCTTCTTTCCAGTTACTTGACGCTGCCTACATTCATCTTTGTTTCTTCTTAAGCACTGCGAGATTTTTGAATAAAAATGGTTTTAGTGCGCTTTGCGTTGGGTGCATTTGCTCGATATTTCGATCGAAACAGTTTTTATTCGAAACGCTCTTCGGTACTTCACCATTCACAGAACCTTCGGTCATAGATACATTTACGGTAGTGGGTATGTGACACAATACCCGGATATTATCATCGTCATGTCGAACTCTCCATTTAGTAGAAATTCAGAGGCCACAGTGAGTTTTCTCAGGGGCATATTTACGGTAGTCGCGGTGAGTATATTCTCTTTTTTTCATGACGGCTAGGATGTGAAGGCCAGAAGATTAACATTTACCCTGTTCTTGAATGAGTTTAATTTGGTGTGTGTTAGCTGGTGTATGCGTTTCCTGGCAGGTGCAATGCAGCAATACATTTATAATGACGTTTGACGAACTAAACCAATTTCGCTTTCGTTGTTTGATTACTACTGCGACTATATGCAGCGCGAACTCCGCTTTTTGAATACGAATTCTGAGACGTTACTTTCACGGACAAGTTTTTTGAGTACGCCTAATTGATATGTAAAAAACATAAACACCACGCAAGCTTCCTGGTTAATAGAGAACACTTTATATCAGACACTGCATTGGAACAATGCAAGTCTCTCACAGACCAGTGTTTGTTAGGGTCCTTAGAGAAATTAACGTATCACAATCCATTCGAACAAATTTCACCGTTACAATTTCGTTTTCTTCTCGTGCCGCATTGAATGTAAGTCTACTTTCTCAGCTTCGCAAATTACACTGCATTGTAAATTCTTCCGCTTATCGTACAGTTTTTTGCTGTCAGAAAGTAATCGTCAATATAGACCCACCGTGACCTTAAAAAAAAACGCTTGTGCTGGCACGCACTAAAACATCTTCAGATTTAGCTTAATTACCCGCACAGTAGAAGTCTGATACTTTGTAAACGGTAGCACTCGTTAGCCCTTAGAGAATACACTTGCGACTAGTATTCTAAGTGCTTGGCCTTTTAGGGGCCTGGCTTGTCGACCATCCATTCTTATACAACGTGGTCACGCAGTGGTAAATACACTAATGGCGGCGCCAGGATTTGTTTTCTAGAGGGGCACCGATGTCAATTTTTTTTGAGGGGTAGGAAGGCAAAAAATTATGCGTGGCTCTGGCGTACTTGTGCCTTCCTCTGGCACCGTCCCTGCAATACACTCAACGGAGGCCTAAAGCAAAGCACATAGTATGCAGGACCAATGCAGAATAAACTAACAACGTATGTAAATATTCTGGACTATAGAAATAACCAATACTTATTCTCAATATTATACCTAAAATTAAAATAAAAAACCTGTCTGGAGCATCCGATTGATGCCTACGTTGCGCGGGAGAGGGCGCCACCACCACGGCAAGCGCGATTGCTAAGGGAATCGCTGGGTTGCCCCTGCTGTGCACTTACTCATGTTTCACGTTACTAGAGCTGCGATAAGCGCTAAATTTAGAAATACACATCGACTTGCGCATGAACGACATTAGCGCTGGGTTTAGAACTGCATGATCCAAACCAACGACAACGGGTTGCCGTTGGTGGCTACACGGGACGGCATTATGCTGTCCCATAGTAGAGTACCAAGTACTCTAAATCGTTAACCACTTTTTCTAAACACACCAGGGACGGCTCAGTGCTCTCCCATAGTAGAGTACCGAGTACTCTGAATCGTTACCTACTTCTTCTAAACAAGACTTTGAGAGGGAACATTGTTTGTTTAACTTTTTAGTGATATTACGGTATAAACCGGGTGAACAAAAATCTATAAAAAAGCGCCCATTACGTCCGTGGGGTCCGAGCCCACAATCTTCGAGTTGTAGACATCTCGTGTGTGCACTCCATGTGCGCTTCCGCCGTTTCGCCAGCTCACTGCTGACCGTCTATGCTTCCTTGTGCAGGGCTTAACAGCCAGGCTTGAGACTTGCCAACGATCGCTTTGCTTTTTCGTCCACCATGGCTTCTCCTCACTCTATGTCGATGCTACACTGTCTGCTGATGGTCATACTGCTGGTGGGGCACGTTGGTGTACTGACGCTGGTCAACTCCCAACCCGTGGCCAAGTGCGGTGAAACGTGCGGCGGGTTCGCTGGTCGGACGTGCGTGGCCGAGTGTCACTGCGTCTACTACCCGGCCACCATCGGCATGTGCCTCCCGCACGGAATGAACGAGAGCCACCTGCCTCTATTTTGATGTTCTCACACGCGGGGGTCACCCCTTTATATTTGCGACTAGAAAAAGAAGTGCATTTGAATTACGACGTCCTCCAAGTGTTCCTAAGTCGACCATCAGGCATTTAGCGTAGTTTGCAATTGGAATGTATACTATTTCGCGCTTTGTTTTGCGGTTGAGAAAGCAACGTTTCTAGAACCACTTCCGTGTGAGAACTCGGCTCTGTTGCGCGGCTCCACCACCACAGCTGAGGCGGCGAATGGCGCTGTAGTCGTAAAGCTGTGAAAGGGTAGCAGTGCTAGAGCGAATACAAAAAACGAAATGCAAACAGGGTGCGTGATGTACTCACAAGTTTATTTTTTAATGAAAATATGCAACCAGCACTGTCACACGAAATTATCACAAAAGGCACAAAGCGACCCACATAAATATGGTATCAGTAGGAGGGACATATAGTCTAGTGCACACCCAACAATAAACTGCATTGTGAATAGACAGTATGCTAAACACGTCTTTACGAGGTATTCAAAAGATGCCGATACTGCTGTTGATGCTCCTATCTTTTCACGACATCATAATGAAATAAAAAGAGAACTGTAGCCTTTCACATCACCAGGTTGGTTCGATTCCCGGCTGCGGCGGCTGCATTTCCGATGGAGGTGGAAATATTGTAGGCCCGTGTGCTCAGATTTGGGCGCAAGAGCCTCAGGTGGTCAAAATTTCCGGAGCCCTCCACTACGGCGTCTCTCACAGTCTCACAATGATGTGGTGGTTTCGGAATGTTAAACCCCACAAATCAATCAATCATATCACCAGGTTAGACAACAAAGCATCAGCTACACATCTGTAGCATTCCCGCCTTAGGAATTTGAATACACAAATTACACCGGACTTACGTCAAGAAAATGCGATGGCGCTGTCTTGGTAGGGAAAAGACGCTCCGCGTACCGCAGTTTCTGCTGGGTTTTTAATGATGCATGTTGTGTTCTCAGTCAAGCAGAGCGCGGGAGCTTTTGCCTGCTGTGTTTTCACCCTGGGCCGGTTCGCTCCTCCTTAGGCGACCTGGTCGCCCTCGGGTTCCCCTGGGGCCACCATATCGACGCCCAGCTTAGCGCGGACACCCGATCAACATGAGTCAACATGGGACAGGACTCCCAGCCTCAACCCGTCCTCTAGTGCAAGCCTCCAAGCAGCTGGATTACAGAGGCACGCCACAACCCCCGGCTCAGTCAAGCAACGAGAAAAAAAAAAAAAAAACGGTATGCCGACGAGCTGCATCACGGTTGAATTAGAGTCGCGTCTCACAACTTGGTATGCGAGCCGAGCACCTTCCGATCCGCCCCTGAGGAACTCGTTTCGGTCCCATGCGACTATTCGGCCATCCTAAACCATTACAGAGGACTTAGGAAAGCTTATTCGCTACCACACCGAACACTAAATAAAGAGGAATCGGTCAGCTGGAGGCAAATCCAAACCGGCACGTTTCCAAATTTGCACATCCTGAGTAAAATGCACCCCTCGGCATACTCTCCTCTCTGCCCATGGTGTTCAGCTAAAGCCACTCTGTACCACGTCACGTGGGAGTGTCACAACCAGTGCCTTACAACCAGTACAAAATCCAACAGCGGAGCGATGGGAGGAGCTGCTGGCCAGCGAGAACCTGGAAGATCAGTTGAGTCTGATCAACTGGGCCCGCAGAGCGGCTGCGACAAGCGGAGCCCTGAACTAAGCCCCCCCCCCCCCCCCCTCACCGCAAGCCAAGCATCTCCGACTATTCGGAGCTTCTCCGCAAAAAGTTTCGTGTAAATAAATAAATAAATACGTTTTCACCACCACCACCATCTCACAACTTAGTTTTGTTTGTTGGCGCACATCGCTGCCCTCAGCAATTATGGCTTTCACAACGCTTATGGCGTCTCACAACGTCGTTATGTTGGCGTACATCGCAACCATCAGCGCTTATGGCAGAAGTTACGTGCAGACGTCGCTATAATTTTAACCATAATGTCGACATCGGCCTACCAGTGTTTACAATCGTGGAATGGATCTATACCTCATTAACACTTGTCAATTTCAGACGCCACTGATTGCAAGGAGCTCGGCGAGCAACGTACCTTTTGTTGTAAGTGATTTCGATGTCACGAAGCTTTCGCGATTCTTGACACAAATGAAAAGGACAGAATGCGTTTAAACGGAACGAGCGCCACGAACGCAGACTCCAGAGATCCGCTTTTGGGTTAACATCTCGGAGGCCGAGAATGAACTCTGAAGGTGTAAGCCCTCCATTTAGGTTTTTTGAACGTCGGTACGCCACGTTCATACGCAAATTGCAACTTGTCAGGTTTCTTCAAACGTCCTGTTACTGTACATTGCATTTTTTGCATTGAAAAAATATAAGTAAAACAAAACCACATTCCACGCTTTTTCAAGCTGAAAATGTGCTCTTTCCCTGCCCATTCCCAACATACTTCTGCTTGTGAAAGCTGGGAATGTGCTGGCGAGTTCGGTGCATAGACGTGGTCAAGAGCAATATGACGTCACGGCTCACTGCTTTTCAACAGAGGGCGCTCTGCTACCAAAATGAACATCTCGATGAGACAGACACGTCGAGAATAACTCCCCTGAAGTTGTATGTTACTCTCCTTTACAAGTCTCACGAATATAGCATGACCCCAACGCTGCGGCGTCCTCTCGCATTAAAGAGACTGACAACCGACCTGGACGTGTGATTACATCGCGGTGAAAATGGAAACACGGTGAAATATATCAGCAATTTGAAGCGTTCTTTCTGGCGATCTTAGTGGAACATGTTTTACGATCACGTTTATAAGTTACAAAAAAAAAAAAAAAACGACATGTTGCGCAGGCTAGCGGAAGAACGTTGAAGCTGCATTAACGGCGTCGTTAACTTTTCTCTAGTCTGATGCTTTCACGCTTACCATACTTCGTGCTCAAAATTAGAGTATTTATGTTATTATCCACCCCCGCTCTATTCCGCGCTGCTACTGAGGTAAAACAAGTTGCACGCCGAGAAGTGGCAGTGCTTTCGCGGCAACTAGTGGAGTGTTCAATCAAAATAATTCCCTGTTAAGTTTATGCAGATATTGTTATATGTTTTGTTTTTGTTAATACTTTTTCTGCCATGTGTAATCATGACTTGTACATTTTTGGTGCAAAAATTTTCAGCTGTCACTTCTTGCCATGTAAACTGGTCTTCTGGGCCTTAGTCAAGCTGTTTCATTACAGCTTTTAGCCCAGGAGACTATCCAGAATGTAATGTTTTCGTTTTATTCTGGGAAAGAAAGAAAGAAATAAATAAATAAAGAATGTCGAGCCGCGGTGCATGCGCGTGGAAGGCACGAATGCGCATGCAGCAAACCACCGCACACAATCACGAACCCCTCTCGTCTCCCACTGCCACCAGTATACCGGAAGCTGGTTGCACGCCGCTTTTAAAGTACGGTGAGGGCGGGCAGTTTGGCAACTCAACACGAAGGATTCAACTGTAAGAAATCCTACAATTTTTTAAAGACGATAGTCTTTCTTGAGGACTTTCAAAACAAAAATTTAGCTCTGTCTGTCTGTACATTTGTCTGTTTGTCCACCCTAAACGGCGCTTGAGTAATCAAAAGAATTTCCAAAAGGCCGACCCCATACGGAGCGCCCACTAATATTGCGCAAGGTTCAGCATTCATACTTGCGCGATTGTCAATTAAAAATAAATTATTGCGCATATCTGAGACACCATAACAACACGCATATATTCTGCATGTTCGTCTTTTACTAGTAAATGCATACATGAGTAATTTTAAGAATCGTAGCGCTTATCACGCTGCACTGACCATGTAATGCTTGCACGGAACGGGGAGCGTTTTCAACGCTTTGCTAAGACGACACGGTGGTGGCACCTACCCGTCGCGTCGCGTTCTACACCTTCCCACCTCAGAAACGGGCGCGCACGGCGTGTGCCCCGTTTTCCAGGATAACTGCCAGATAGCGCTCATATCTCACTTGTGGCGGGACTTGATGCGCTCGTTTGCTTCCACTGCTCGCTCGAGGCACGCTGTGCCTCCAGAATACTATTCACCGATTTTCTTGCGCAGAAAATCAAATTAACGTTTTGCTCACCCTCTCCAGACCCAAGATTATCGTCTTTCGGCAATATTTTCACTGTAACATGCAAATACGGGGCCAATTTTTTTGTTAGAAAGTGCACCGACTGTTATTTTACGTCTCTTCCCATAAATGAGCGAATGCTTCGTCAAATGTGTTTGTCTCATTTCTTCAAGTTGTTTGAAGCGGCCCATACTCATGTCTTCTTAAACACTTTTTAATACTTTCGATTCAGACAGTTTGATCCGCAAGTAATGAAGTGGGCACAATTATGGCTGTCTTCGCTTCCCTTCATAATGCTTGACGGCTCTTGGTCATCCCGAGAACGCGCGTTTATCAAATTTTGTACTGTAGCGGGTGTGTGGCAGGACTATGCGATATTACCATTACCACCGTCAACCCTACAGCTAGCAATACAAGCCTAACACCAATTTTTTTTCGAGGGGCTAATTCACGCCAGTCATTGTAAGTACTGGATAATTTTTTCCCGTTGCGATCTTGATGAGAGAGTGAGAGGATGAACCATCGAATTTCCGTCAAATGAGTCCAATATGCAATGTTCTAGCTGTCATCGTATGAATTATGTCCTACCCTTATCACCGTCACGTTCATTTCTATCTACATCACAGCCTAGACCGAGTGTCAGCCAACTTGATTGTGTGCATGCATTATGTCACAAGAATTTTCCTAGCCAGAGGGAAAGGTGAGAAGGGGTGCAGGTAGGGAGGCAGGATGGCGCAAATAAACAGATGCTTTGAGCCTGACACCGAATCCAAGCATCTTGGCGAGTTAAGTGAACGCGCCTAGAAAATGGGTCTCGAGTTGCTTTTTTGAACGTCCCCTCAAGGAATCTCGAAGAATAAGACTAGCAATGTGATCCTGCTTTGTCATCACATGCACATCGCGTGTACATTCAGATGCATGTCCTATTGTGTAAGAGAAGAAAAAGAAAGGATGACATAAGGAGTTGGAGAGATATTTAGGACACAGATATCTTTTTATTAAAGCATGAAAAACAGTTGGGAAGACACTCACGTGTTTTGTGCGGAATCACACCGGAAGATGCCACTTATATCACGTAGAGATTACAATTACTTTATTCCAAAACGGGACATCTGGTGTGCCAAACGAGTTAACAACAGAAAGCCCTCCCTTCTCTTCAGTTATAGCGCGCGCGTGTTTCCATCAAGGTTTCTGACATTCTCGAATGATGTAATCACGATCGGACTTTGCCATCGTGCGCGTATATTTCACCACGCATGCATAAGTCACGTGCGCACTCCATGTTTCAATCGTTTCACCAGATCACTGTCGACCTCCTCCGACCTCCTCCATCTGTGGAATCATCGAGTGAAAACGGCTGGTTTAGACACGCGACTCCCGTTGTGCAGTGTAGGAAGGGTGTCGTGCATGTATTGCCGTTGCCATACGGTTGATTATACGTAAGCCAAACGAATACGTGCATTAACATCAGGTTATTGGAACACTGGCGTTCGTTACATGAATGGGAATGCACATTCACATCTGTATCAACTTGTTGTGCTGTGCCAATGCGCACCTATGTTTTTTTGAAGCTGTGGTACTGTTGACACATCAAGATCAAATCAGACGGGAAATAATTGAGGCTTATAATATAAGAAAAAAAAAGGCGAATAATGTAAGAGTGTACCCTCTAATTTCCTATACACAATAGCGAGTCCCCCGTTCCCCTAGATATATAGTACAGTCATGGTACATTATCTTGAAATACCGTGTCTTGAAGAGCCCACATGGTCGGTTTTTAGATGTTCAACATGCAATGTTGGCATGACGATTCTTTTGCGTTGTTTTTTTTTCTTTAATGAAGTCTCATGGGTGTGAGTTGTGCAGTAGTATTTCTTTCTTTTACGTGCTTCTAGTAGATATTCAGTTAAAAGTGAGCCCCGTGGTCTATCGCCCGTCTCTCTTCACCCGCGTCCTCGTTGCGCTGTGTTTGGAAAAATATTCAAGTACTGTCATAAGCTAGATCAGTTTTCAATCCTTCTACACCTTCGCTTTCTCACGCAGGTCTTCAGAATCGGGCTTGACTTGACTTCGTGCGGCTTGCCTCTTCGTCCAGCATGACATCTACCCGCAAGTCGATGGTTCTCTGTCTGCTGACAACCGTGCTGTTGGCGGGGCATGGTGGTGTACTGACACCGGGAAGCTCTCAACCTATAGTCGAGTGTGGTGAAATGTGCGGCGGCTACGCTGGCACGAGGTGTGTGCCCGAATGCCACTGCGTCTACTACCCGGGTGATTTCGGACTGTGCCTTCCCCACGGAATGAACGAGAGCTACCTGCCTCCTTTGTGAGGTTCTCTTGTGAAGGAACGCTGCTTTCTTTTTCTCCATGAGAAGAGAACTTTATTTTATCATATTCGTTTGTTGTTCTACATTTATCATCCCTCCTTATGTGTTTGTCACGTTTCGCATGCATACAACCTTGCTGCCCTTTCGGGAGTGAGAAAGTGTACCGGTTGTAGATTTACTTCGTTTCATGTGATGATGATGATGCTTTTTGAAATAAGTGAACGAATGTATTGTCAAATGCCTCCTCCTTTCAAGTTTGTTAACGTGGCCTATCTTCCTGTTCCTTTCTTTTTAAGCAATCTTTGATACTTTAGATTGATGTATTTTGACCGGGAACGTGGCAACCTGTTAGTCGTCGTAGTAAACACTCAACCTGTAGTAAGGAGTTCGCACGTATGCAGCACATTTAATTTGTTTGAAACGGATTTTCTTCAGAATACTCCTTGGCGAACTCGCCATTCGCAGAACGCTCAATGATGGGCCCATTTGCTGTAGTGGGCATTTGACATGGTTAAGCGTTATGATCACCACAATTACGATTCACAAGTCACCAAGTCAGAAATTATAGGTTTCGTCAGAACTAACCCGTTCTTGGCCAATCCACCAGCATGGGTGCGTGCCATAGCTTCCAGGCTCTTCCTAGCTTCCTTCCTTCTAGGGCCACGTTGATTTCCTGAGGGGCTTATTCACGCTAGTCGTAGTGAGGGATCTCTATTTATTCTTTCATGGCGGCTAGAATGTAAGAGGGAGGTAGGAAAATAACTTTATTATTATCCTGCCGAACTCGACAGGGTCGCGCACCCGGCTTAGTCCCACGTAGGAACCCGGCAAGCCGAGCCTGCCAGCCACCCCGCGTGTCCTAGGATGCCACAAGATGAACGCTTGCCTTTTAATGAGTCAAATATAATATGTGTTAGCCGGTACTTGTCCTGAGAGGTGCAAGTGAGCGAATCATTTATAACCCAGTTTTCGTAAGTAACCAAGATTCATCTTCGATGTTTAATTAGCTCTGTATTTTCAAATCTTGCTTTGATTTTTTACAGGAGTAACACAAGTGTGCAACAAGATAAACACTGGCATTCGCTTTTTATCCCTCAATCAGTCATTTAAGGCACGCCTCATGGCGTGGAGTTCTATGTCTTAAATATTTAGTTATTACTTGCTTTGCCATTGTTCTGCCAATGCCGGGTCTTCTTGTTAAGTTTTTTTTTGCGCAACCAATACCACTTCTGTAAAAGCCTTCAATTAATTGGGTGTAGTACGAACGACCGAATGAATACATAAGTAAATAAATAAATAAATAAATAAATAAATAAATAAATAAATAAATAAATAAATAAATTCAAGAGCAACGTGAAGCTATGTGTGCGTAATTGACCATATCAATTTGTCACTTGCGCACTCAATCAGCACTTGAATCGTTTCGCCGGCTCACTGCAGACCATCTACACTCCTATACGTGCAGGTATTCTGCAGTCCGGCTAGACTTGACTGCATGTGTTCCGTTTGCTTCTTAGAACACCATGGCTTCCCTCCGTGTTGACCGTGTGCTGTCTGCTGATGATCGGGCTCCTGTTGTGGTACGGTGGTGTACTGGCACTGGTAAACTGTCAACCGCAGAAGTGTGGTGAACTGTGCGGCAGCTTCGCTGGATACCCGTGGGTTCCCGAGTGCCAGTGCGTCCTCTACCCAGACGATGACTTGGGCTGGTGCATCCCTCACGGAAATAATCAGAGCGATCTGCCTCCATTATGAGGTTTTTCTGAGTGGGGATACTGCATTAATTTCTTTTTCTCCCAAAAGCGAGAACTCCGCAACACGACTTTTGTTTTTTTCGTCGTTCTCAAAAGCCCATTGTGTAGTTTGCGCTTTGAATATATTCAGTCTCTATGCATTTTGTGAGCAATAGAGGGCACTGGTCGACGTTTCACTTCCTTGTTTTTTAAATAACCAAACGAACCATCGGACCACGTGCTCCACTTCATCTTTTTTTGAAGCTTTTTTAATGCTGCCAATCTGCTTGTTATTAAAGATAAAATAATTGAAAACATAGACCACAAGCTTTACACCTTTGGTCTGTTCTTAGATTTTCGTAAGGCATTTGACTGCGTACAACACGAAATTCTCTTACAAAAGTTAAATTACTACGGTGTGCGTGGTATTACACTCAACTTAGTGAAAGATTACTTACGTCATAGAATACAGTACGTACGAATGAACGACATTACATCTAACCAACTAACTGTCACTTGTGAAGTACCTCAAGGCTCAATACTATGACCACTATTGTTCTTACTATATTTCAATGATATAACGAAACTACCAGGTTCTCATGATATGATCATGTATGCTGATGATACAAATATATTTTTGCAGTGAAATCTCTCGTACAAGCAGATGCTATGGTAAACGGGTACTTATGTAAACTGCAATCATGGCTAAAATCTAACATGTTTTCTTTAAATTTATCGAAGACCAGCTATAATACTTTTAGAGCGATTAATACTGCAGATTTTTATAAGGTCAACATCTAGTTTGGACGCGTAAAAATATAAGAGGTTGATTCTATAAAATTTCTTGGTGTCTGGTTCTACCAGAACCTTTCCTGAAACACGCATGTCTCAAAATTGGCGTCTGAAATAAGCAAACATGTTGGCTGTCTCTACAAGGTGACTAGTCTTGTACTCGTATGATGGAGACTACAGATGTATTATGCACTTGTATATTCAAAACAAACCTATCCTGTTCTGGTCTGGAGAACAACTACGACTACTATAACTATCAGAAACTACAAGTTCTTCAAAAGAGAGCTTTGCGGTGCATTAATGGTTACTGCGGCAGTCCCCGGGATCTTCCCACTTCGCCATTGTTTCGTCACTATACTTTGCCTAAAGTGAACCAAGTCTATTTTTTTCGCCTGTTGCAGCGTATTAAAGTAAACCATTCACATACTCAAAACAATACTTTGACTAATGATGCATACCATTTTCGAAAAGAAAGCCTGCAGGTCCCTAAAACATATACTAACTGTGGCTAACGAAAATTAACTTATCATGTGACTTATGGCTATGAATAGAATGTCTACAAAATGGCAATTTGGTGTTTCAATGAAAATATTCAAAAAAGAAACAAAGAAAGATTTACTCGACTCTAGTCTCTGTTAGGTATAGCACTTTCACTGCTATATGCTTAAGAACAGCTTATTTTGTTGTACTTGGAAGTGTAGCTCATTTATCTATTTAATATGTCATGTGTGTAGTGATAATGTTTTGTTAACTGTCGCCAGACTGTACAATAAAGCCGAGGCATTTGTCAGGCACCCCAGCCTTTAGCCCCGGCTTCCTCCTTTATAAGAAAGGAATAAGCTTCACTTCACTTCACTTTGTTTCTTGATGTTTTCGGACGATCCCGATGGTTTAATCGATGAGTTACGAGTTAAGCAGATTTATAGTCTGCTCCGTTTGGACATGTTTTTGTTAAAAGTGCTTTTTGGCTCTTCGACGACGACAACAACGACAAATAATAATAATAATAATAATAATAATAATAATAATAATAATAATAATAATAATAATAATAATAATAATAATAATAATAATAATAATAATAATAATATAATAATAATAATAATAATAATAATAATAATAATAATATAACTGATGAGCTTTAACGTCCTCAAAGCATAATCTGATTATTAGGGACGCCGTAGTGATTGAATCTTAAAAATTTCTTATTGTTCTTTATTGTTCAACTAAATGCAAACACACGGGCCTGAGCATTTTCGCCTCCATCGGAAATGCGGCCACCGCAGTGGCCGGGATTGCGATGTATGACTTCGAGACAGCAGTGGAGCACCGTAACGACTGGACTTCCATGGCGGCTCCTCGTCAACAAGAGAACGCTCAATAATCGACCAAATCGTCGTAGCGAGTATGTTAAACGATTTATGTCTATTACCATCTTCACCACTAACAATCCAGATATAGTAACACAAGTGCCGAGCCGATTCTTCATGGGTCTTACGCTGTGGAACTATTCCATGTTTGTAAACAGTGGTAGGCGCCGTCGACACACTGTGGCGCTTGCAGCAACGTCGTGTCACGCAGGCTCCGCCCCACCCAAAGCTCGCCACCGCCCTCTATAATCACATGACGACTAGCACACAGGAGCTGCAAAGCTGCCCCCGAGCGCTGTGCGTAGGGGTGCCTCAACGGGTGACGGCGAGCTTTGGGCTGAGCGGAGCCTGCGCGCCGGCACGTCGCCACAAGCGCCTCAGAATGTCGACGGCGTCTACCTCTGTTAACAAACATGGAACAAGTCTATACCAGTGGCAAATATTTCATTTTTCCACATTGTGATCCAGAAGAGAGTCAAAACTCTCGCAACCTCGCAGATTTTTTTTTCAAATGAGGCAAATCTGCTAATATTTCATCCTACTGATTATGCTCTTTCTCTAGCACTGTGGCGTTAACTTCAATCTACCTCGCCGCCATGCTCTAGGGCTACACATGAGCAAGCCGAAAGTTATGCGTGCCTGGCATTGCACTATTCACCCTCCTTAGTGTGCGTGAAATTTTATGTTTATTGCGCGCATGTAGCATTGCAATGAACGTAGATACGAGGAAACCATACGCTCCTAATGATATCCTTACAGTTTTTCTCTTCCTATACTCTATTTGGTCAACCAATGGCACAACGAAAGATTGTAAGAAGTATATCACAACCCCTACGCTTTCTTCTCTTTGAACGTTGCTGTACAGTTCTATTCTGGTTTAAAGTATACGCAACTTTCACTAATGTAACCACAGCACAATTAACAGAACATTCATGTAAATCACTGGAACACATTATGCTTAAGCATAACATGACACTTCTCGACAATAGCAGCCTTTCATGAATGACAGCACACCATGATTGCATAAAGGTGGTTTAACCAAAGAATTCATGGGAGTGTGCCACATGCACGTGAAATCAATTTATTTATTGATTTGCTTTTTATTTTCAATACTGATAACTCTAATGATAGGGATTTTAGCAAGGTGGTACAAAACATGTAACAAGGTTTAAACATTACAATAAGTTTAAACATTACAAACTCGCTCAATTGAGAGTAACAACGTGGGTTTTCAAAATATACGTTGCGAAGGAAAATGTGGAAAAGTTTTAGATAATACAAAACACGCCAAGGCTACAATTCAGGGAGAGCCTGAAATTTATCACGTCAACTACCCTTACCACGTTTTTATCAAGATCGTTCCACTCACTTACAGTTCGGGGAAAAAACATATAAAAACATTGTTCTTGGATTTAAATGGCACCAGTGGGTACGGATGTGGTAGCCTTGTAAAATGTCCTCTGAAAAATGAAATATAGTTGCATGTTCGGCTTTGCAGCTTACTCTTAACAATTTTAAACATGAACCTATGGCGAGAGATTTCATTTCTTACTGTTATACGTTTTAAGTTTGCTTGGCGAAGTAACTGAGTAATAGTTGAAGTACCGTAACTATGAGAAATAAATCTCACAGCTTTACTCTGAACTATTTCCACCTAAAGTGTGTTCGTCTGTGTAAAGGGGTTCCAATTAACATTTTCATATTCTAAGGTTGGCAGTAATAAGGCTTTGAAAGTGGCGAGTTTAGAGATGGTAGATGAACTTTTGAGAGACCACCGTAAAAAATGAAGTTTAGCAAAGCTTTGTTAGAAATAGCAGTGTTATGGCTATCCCAGTGAATGTTATCAGTTTTAATGAGACCCAGATATTAGAACTCAGAAACGTTATTTGATGATTTTTGATCAATTGTATATGTATGCAGAAAGGGTTTTTCTTGCTACAGTCATTACAACACATTTTTCGAAATTCACAGCCATCTGCCATGTCCTGCACCAGCGCATCACTTTATCTAATTCGAAATTCAGGGCGTCTTGATCAGAAGTTGCATTTATCTCACCATAAAAAACGCAATCATCTGCCTATAGTTCTATTTTAACGCCACAGTCATCCACAATGTAGTTAACAAAAAGAAGAAACACTAACAGACCCAGGACTGATCCCCGGGGGACATCCGAATCGAGAGGTAGCTTTTTGAGAGGTGTTCGGTATAAACAACATATTGTTTTCGAGTACTTGGGTATGCTTTTATCCATTGACAAAGTTGTGGGTTTCGTAATACTTGTCAAAGTTTCATAAGTAATTTGGAATAAAATAATAAAAGGCCTTTGCAAAGTCTATACAACAACAGAATATATCTGTGACTGGTTATTTATGGCTACTGCGAAACCATAAATAATTTCAACCAATTATGTTGTGATAAAGCCACGCCAGAAGCCAGGTTGAGCTGCTGAAAGTACTGAGTGTGACTCCGAAAAGCAGGAAATGTGTATCATGTGTTCCAATAACTCGCAGCTTCTATAAGTAAAAAATATTGGGCGATAATTAGAAACCGATTGTTTATCGATCCTATGTTTGAATAATGGCTTAATTTTGGAGAATTTCTAATCCTCGGGCAGGACACCACTAGATAATGATTCATTAAAAATAGTTGTCAGAAATTTTGAGGGCCATTCAGCATATCCTTTTAAAAAGGCAGTTGGTGAGTCATCGAGTTAGCCACCAATTTAAACGAATGAAAGCAAGTGCAAGTGTGCCTGTTGCCTAAGGTAAAAAAGAGAGAGAGTAAAGAGAGAGGAAGGGCGAAGAATAAAGGGAAGCTTCAATTGTGACATCCAATCCTGGCACTTGGTTGAGTTAAGAGAATTCACACGCAGACAACGCGTATCGTATTGCCTCCTTGAACATCACGTCTTGAAATTCTGGGAACGAAGAAGGGCAGCAACAGAATCCGACTTTGTTATCACGTGCGCATCACACGCTCAGCGGTTTGAGGAAGTTCGTTAATAAGAAGAACAAAAATGATGGAGTACTTGGATACGAATGCATTTGCCATATTTTACTCCTTTAAGAAATGAATGAGAGACGAGAAGACTATTAGGTGTTAAGTGTCCAATGAAATGGGAAAACGGACTCGTATTGGATGTGGTTGAATTGCACTTATACCAGAACACCGACATCTGACGCGGCAAACGCGTAACCGCAGAAAAATCTGCCTTTTTGTGTTGCTACGCAAGTGTGTTGGCATCGAGGCTTTTGGCATTCTAAAATGACGTATTGACGATGCGACATTGTCGTACTGGCCATATACCGTATTTCATCGAGCAGGGTTAATCCAACGCAGGCTCAATTCGCTGTTCAATCGTTAAGCTGGCTCACTGCCAACAGCTTAAACTTCCTCATGCAGGCTTTTACAGTCGGGCTTCACTTGACTGCGTTCGGCTAACGTCTTCGTCCACCATACGCCGTCTGCTGTTGATTATGCTGCCGGTGTGGCACGGTGGTGTATTGACAGCGGTAAACTCCCAACCTGTAGTCGAGTGTGGCGAAACGTGCGGGGGCGACGCTGGCACGAGGCGTGTGCCTGGGTGTCACTGTGTCTGCTACCCGGCCGACCTCGGCCTTCCTCATGGAACGAACGAGTCCGACCTGCTTCGGTTATGAGGCCTCTTTTGTGAGGGGACACCGCTTTATTTTTTTTCCCATGGAAAGCAAAACCTTCACGCTGATATTCTTTAATTGTTATTTCATTTATCATCAGACATTTTGTGCAGTTTAAGCTTCGAACATATTCAACCTTGCTGCTTTTTAGGTGTGAATCGTCAAATACCTTCTTTTTCTTCTCATCTCATGGCTTATTCCCAATTGTAGGGGATTGACCGAGTAGTAGGTGTTATTTTTCAGTATTTTCTTTAGTGCATTACAAGTATGAGGTAAAATTCCTGACATAACAAATTTGAATGGCACCAATGAGTAAGAATTATTGGTAATGAAATATTGAAAGAATGAAAAATTTAGTTAATTATCCTCTTAGACTTACTAATGAATTCCTCAATGAAAAAAAAAAAACATGCCCTTGACTGTGGCCTAGAGTTACTTAATGCGGTCTATCTTCATATGCCGAGTATTACACAATTATTGACATTTTAGATCCAGATTGTTTCCTCAGTAAGTAGCGAGTGCGTGCACTTGCAGCACATTTCATTTGAAACATATTTTCTTTAGCAGGCTTCTCGGCTCTTCGCCATGACATGCACAGAACGGTGAGTGATGGACCCATTTGCTGTAGTGGGTAGGTGACAGGACTGTGATATTATCATCACCATCACAAACCCTTCAGCAAGACATCCAAGTGTCACGCTGATTCTTTGAGAAGCGTATTCACGCTTGTTGCGGTAAGTATTGCCTCTTCTTCTTTTCCCATGGCGATCATGATATGAAAGTAATTAGCAGTAGTCTCGCACTGATAGCAAAAGAGCGAAATCAGCTATGTGTTATCTCCTGCGATGCTTAGCTGGGGCACTGAAGCAAAGCATCCATAACGGCTACCTTTAAGCTAAACGGATGTCACTATCAATGTTTTATCACTCCTGTAACTGTGTAGCGCTAACACTTATTAAGTACGAATGTTTAGGCGTTGTTTTCGTAACAGATAGCGACATGCACAAGGTGCTTCAGCTCTCATAACTGTTGTTTCGTCGTCTAGCACCATGATGGTTCATTCACAGCACAGTGTTACCATACACCGCTGGCTGGGGACCCTCTACCACAACAATTATCAAAAATGTTTCCTGGTCAAAGAAATTTCTATTTGTTCGTAAAAAAGTCCAAGTGTACTTGTCCTACAGAGAATGAAAGAGAACGTTTGCTTATCCATTTCGATTCCACTTACGTAGAGGTTCCTCCTCCATTTATTTTAGGTCATTTCAATTTCTTCCATAATTACCGAGTTAAAAACGAAAAAAAAAACCACGCTTTCCATCCCCTAAATGTCCACTTAATTCGTTTGGTTCTTCGTTATACATAACACTTAACAAGACAACATGGAACACTAAACGGCTGTTAGGTAACTACCTCAAACGACCAGTGTGAGTTTGCTTGAGTTATGTGGTGCCTTATAGGCATTGTGAAATTATCATTTTTGTTTTTTGGAATCTGTTCGAACGAAGGGCGGCTCGCTTAATGTTTCAGCTAGCACTGAGAGCTTTTTCGACTTTGAATAGCTCATGTTTCCCATAATATAACTGCCTTTTCTCAGCTTTGGACACACTGCATTGTCAAATCATCCTGCCACGTTTCGAACACTCTTGTACGAACACAGTCACCGTAAAATAATTATTGCACACTATTAAATTCATCGCTGCTGAATGCAATGTTTCGCGCTTTGCTTATGTTTTAACTGATTTGCTTGCACGGCCTAGTATCCTCTAATACAACTTTATTTTTGCACGTGGACAACATTAGCTCGGAACTCTCTGAAGTTTGCGCTCTTTTTAAATCCCTCGATCATTTTTGGACACACCTGGTAACATGTTATTTTGCTTAAATATTTATTGATTACCTATTTTGCACTTGTTCTGCAAATTAAAGGCTCTGGTAGGTTTCTATGGGCAACGAAGGCTGCCCCTGCAGTAGCTTTAAGTTGGGTGCAGCGTGAGCAATAAATAAAAAAATTCTTAGGTAAATAAATACATAAATAAATTGCAACCTAAAATGAGCCAGCGTGCATGTAATTCACCATAACACACAATGTAGATATGCGCAATCAACGCTCACCTCAATATGCGCAATCAACGCTTGCCTCAATATTATCACACTGGCTTACTTCTGACCACCTTTGCTTCCGTGCGCAGGCATTTAAAGTCGGGCTTGCCTTGACTGCGTTCGGATTGCTTCGCCAACCACCATGTCTTCTCCCACCACGTCGGGGGTGTGCCGTCTGCTGATCATCGGGCTGCTGGTGTGGCACGGTGGAGTACTGACACCGGTGAACTGTCTAATCTCCAAGTGTGGCGAAATGTGCGGCACCTTCGCTGGAATCCCGTGCGTTCCCGAGTGCCACTGCGTCTACTATCCGCGCGACTTCGGCTTTTGCCTCCCGCACGGAAAGAACGAGAGTGACCTGCCTCCATTGTGAGGCTTTTCTGCGTGGAGACGCTGTTCTTTCTCTCTTTTTCATTTTCTCTTTTTTTCCGCTAAGATGAGTGAACTGTTTTTAATACGACAATTTACTTGCCATTTTCTACTCGCACTTCGTGTATTTCACTCTTAGGGGCGAAGCTCTTTGAAGCGGCACCCATTCGTCCCTCTTAGTCGTAGTGTGTAACCAGTGTTACATTTGGACCTGCAAGGTCGTGCTGGTGGGAGATTTCTCCTGTACCTTGTTGAACAATAAAAAGTTCGCGGCGTGCGCGTTAACTAAAAGCCGAATGCTCCAGTCTCTCATTCCCCATTAGCAGCCACTGGCATGTACTATGAGCCCTATCTGACAAGAAAGGGTTGCTACGTTATACTCGTGGGTGTAACCTCCTTAGAAAGGTTTAGCGAGCGTTGAGCCGCAGTGCCATGAATACAATGAACTAGTATATACCATGAACTCGAGGTGGTTAAAGGTGGGAAGTAGATACGAAGCGCAAGCCGTAAGAAAGTAAAAGCCGAATTCTCCTGTCTCTCATTGCCCACTAGCAACCATTGGCATGTACATTGAGCACTATCTGACAAGAAAGGGTTGCTACGTTATACTCGCTGGGCGTAACTTCCTTGGTTTTAGAAAGGTTTAGCGAGGGTGGACCACAGCGCCATGAATACAGCGAACTAGTATATACCATGAACTCGAGGTGGTTAAAGGTGGGAAGTAGACTCGAAGCGCAAGCTGTAAGAAAGTGTGCGTGTGCCACCTCTCGTTTAGTCCTTGGAATGTCCGCTGGATGGTGGTGCTTCAATATGGGGTTTATATAATGAAAAGATGCGAGATGGTGGTACTTGGAGTGTTGAATAGATGGACGAACGGACGCACAGACAGATGCATGGACGGACGCATGAACGGACGCAGGGGCGGATGCATGGACGAACGCAGGGATGGACACACGAACAGACGCACGCACGGACGGGCGGATGAACGCATGGACGGTCGCACAGACGGACGCATGAACGGACGGAAGCAAGAACGAATGGATGGGCGAATGCTTCGCCCCACTCTTCATCATTCACTCCGTGGATATGCTGCCATTTTTTTTTGAATATACACAGTCTTGCTGCATTTTCTGAGAAAAAGCACTGGTTGCTCTTCTACACCTTGATTAAGTGCACAGACTTCGCAGGCGGGCGAGGCTATTGCATGCTGTTGTACTTGTCGTCGTTGCTTGACGTCACACTGGCAATATCACGTATAAGAACAGAAAAAAATTGGCCCGAATGTATATGTTACACTGTGAATGGGAGGAGGCGCTACGGTCGCCAGTGGGAGCAAATGCATGTCACATTGGTTCCGTCGATTTGTGAATGTTACCGGAGGTTTTTCAAACTCTACCCTTGAAAAGGGCACACCATCGGATAGATCAAGTCATCGCGAACCCACGGATACCAGCTTTTTTGGTGAGCGTGAGCTTTACGAGCTTTAAGGCTCGTAAACTGCAAGAACTATACGAGTGAGCGTCTAGGCCTTACGGTGGTTGGGCCTGGCGCATACCGCGTCTAACTCGAAGACTGAAAGAACAGCCGAGATGGATGTAGACGAGGCAGGGACAGGGGAAGCCACGGACCACAGAACTGAACAAACAAGAAGCGTTTCCGCGAGTGAAGACGAAGATGCTGACAGCGTTGCAGATGGCTGGATTGAAGTTACACGAAAAAAAAAAAAGAGGACGCGCGAGCAAAAACAAGATGGTGAGACAAGAAGACACGCCTTCACCAAGCCCGACGCGTCAAGGCCGCCGCAGCATTGTCAGCAAGGTTCCACGAGCAAGCAAGATGCCCAGACTGCCCAGGGACGATATCAAGGTAATTGTTCGACCGAGGAACGGGCTGAATATAAAGAGCACGTGCGGTGCGAGTCTTGATGAGGCGATGCGCAACGGTGCAGGAGTGGGTGACGACGGGATGACCACGATCTGCCCCAACCCCACCCAAAACATTTTGGTGATAAGCACACCGGAGGAAAGCACAGTGACGAAAATCGCCAAGATGAAGGTTTTGACTATCAACGGAAAGAGGTACGAAACGAACGCATATGTTTCAGTGCCTGAGAGTATGGCAAAAGAAATCATACGCAATGTACCTCTTAAATATAATCAAGATCAGCTCGTGGAAGCACTGGTGAACACAAGAAACCCCTCTCTAACGTACGCGAAGAGGCTTGGTAGTACGACAATCGTGGTACTGCTCTATGAAGGAAACCGAGTTCCTTCGAGGGTTTACTTCAACAGCGTTATGATAAGAGTATCTCTGTACTTCTGCAAGGAATGTGGCAGGCTCGGCCACAGACTTGACATGTGCCCAAGACCAGATATCAAACTGTGCCCAATTTGTGGATTAAAGAACCCCATCAATGGACACGAGTGTACGCCCCAGTGCCGAATATGTGGTGAGGCGCACCCAACGGCTGAACGGATGTGCAAGGCCAAATACAAGGTGCCGCACATAGTGAAGCAGAGAAGGGGGAAGGCCAGGTTCAGAGACTTTTAAGAGCGAACCCCGTCAATTTGTGGATTAAAGAACCCCATCAATGGACACGAGTGTACGCCCCAGTGCCGAATATGTGGTGAGGCGCACCCAACGGCTGAACGGATGTGCAAGGCCAAATACAAGGTGCCGCACATAGTGAAGCAGAGAAGGTGGAAGGCCAGGTTCAGAGACTTTCAAGAGCGAACCCCGTCACCATCGGATGCTGGTGCGGTGGAAGGAGGCCGCCCTAGTCGCTCGAGATCCAGAACCCGCTCCCAACAGCTCATTGGTCGTTCAACCAGATCCGGATCCCCTCGCCGGTAAAAAGACGGAGCAAAAGCCGTAGTACGAGCAGAAGTCGGAGTCGGAGGAGAAGCCGCAGCGAGAACCGACACCACCCGCCAACAAGACATAGGAGGGGCCACACCTGGCGGGAAACAGAAAGGGCCGCGCAACATCACCTGGCGTGACATAGTCACGGGAACAAAGGCGGACTCCGCACAGGGGCACCCTCTCTCCGGCCGCCCGCGGGCAGCCGCCGACCCCGGCCTGGCAGCGAGGATGGAGAACATGGAGAAAGAGAATAGGGAGCTTAGACAAGAGTTGGCCAAGGCCAGAAAGCAGAATGAAAAATCAACGCGGAAAATTGAGGAGCTACAACAGACACTGAACGAAATCCTCGAGCGAATGGGAGGACACCCCGCAGAGACACCATCCTCTGGTGCCTCCTCGTCCCATGGAGCTGCCGATGAACGCGACACAACTTTAGCAGTAGGAGACGGGGACACGGAGGGAGGTGAATATGAAGCGCCGGTGGCGGTGGCCTTTAATCCACGAAGTTCTGAACGACTTCCGTGAAGTAGGGACGAAGCTCATGCTAACAACGACGGGGCTTGGCAATAACTAATTAACTCACAGGTATTTTTCCCAGCATAATTAACATCTAATAATGAACACTTTCAAGCGTATACGTGATAGAAAAAAAAGAAGAAACGAATATCTTGGCTAGTTGGTAGGCATTCGTGTTAAAAAGACAAATCGTGCAAACACAGAAACGCGAGAGATGTCGAAACACTACAGATGCCGTCTAACAAGTGAGAAAGGCACACAGCGACGGCAAACAAGGTAGATACAGAAAAGTTATCCGCGCATTTCCAGAAAAGAGGCGAGCCTATCAAAGTGGTACGTGTGTTGTATACGTGAGATACTCTCTCAGAAATTCAAAGCCGCTTTTAAACTTCACATCGAAACATTCGTAGATCGTAAAAATGGTATATCCAAGTCATGCCGTATTTATTAGGCTATAAAGAGCGCCTCCCCTAATGCCTCATTTGATTCTGGTTACGTGAATTATACCTTCTCTTTGCGCCGCGTTCAGGTCATCAGGTCCTCATTGGGAAGGAGTTGAAAAGAGAAATATGGGAATGAAAAACCACGTGGTTTATGTTTCCGGAGCCCTCTTTTAATGATACCTTGGTATTGGCACGTAAAACCCCAACAAATATAATGTGCCGAAACCAAGAGTTTTGATACTGTTCAGCCATGTGGCCCCGCCGCGGTGGTCTAGTGGCTTAGGTACTCGGCTGCTGACCCACAGGTCGCGGGATCGAATCCCGGCTGCGGCGGCTGCATTTACGATGGAGGCGGAAATGTTGTATGCCCGTGTGCTCAGATTTGGGTGCACGTTAAAGAACCCCAGGTGGTCGAAATTTCCGGAGCCCTCCACTACGGCGTCTCTCATAATAATATAGTGGTTTTGGGACGTTAAACCCCACATATCAATCAAATCGGCTGAACGAGTCTGACGCCGAAGGGAACGCACAGTATGCCGCGGTCAATAACCAACTTGCGGCCGTGAATAAGCGCATCGAATATCTGGAACGCGAGACGGCGCAGTTGCAGCAACAGGGACAAGGCCACGACGAATTGGGAGGGGACGCTTCGACCATTCTCAACAGTAGCAGCAATGTCAACACCACCCACACTGAAAAAGGAGAGACGCACGGACAGTCGCGTTCCCCCAACGCCTTTGAATAGCAACCATGGCTGCATCCTGCAAGTTTGTCGGCAGACGCACCGTCTTGCAATGGAACTGTAGGGGCTTCAAAAACAAAAAAGCTACAATGGTGCATTATATGAAAACTCTCTCGAAAAGCAAACTTTCCGACGTGATTGCTTTGCAAGAACCTTTCGACCGGGCTCAGCTACCGGGCTATGTGGCATGTGGCTCTCCGTGTGAATGCACGCGGAAGGACATAAAGGTGTGTACCCTAGTTAAGAGAGGGACGGCCTTTATCGGCCATTCACTTGATATCAGCGAGGAGTCGGACATAAACCACAACCTGATTGAAGTCGTGCCCTGCATTGGAAACCGGAAGACCGGCCTATTCGTGCTTAACGTGTACAGCCCCCCTTCAAAAAGGGGCCTCACGCACAACTTTGGCGCCCTTTTTCGCGAAGCGATAGCGAAGGCCGCCTCCAGTTCCCTCTTAATCTGCGGAGACTTCAATGCACCACACACGCAATGGGGATATGGAGCTGACTCGCCCAAAGGGAAGAGGCTAGCGGAACTGATGGACGAGCTTGGCTTGGTTCCACTCAATGAACCGGCATCACATACCCGGATTGGACAGGGCGTGTGCCGCGACACGTCCCCTGATCTCTCCATTTGGTCAGACGCGGGAGCGATCACCTGGTCGAACACCTTTGAGGATCTTGGGAGCGATCACAGAGTCCTGTGCATGACAAGGGGAGATGTTAGAGGCAAAATAGACGGCTGCCAAAAAGCTAGAGTCGTGGACTGGGACAAGTTTCGAGAGCGAAGAGAACGAGAGAATCAGGAAGGGCCGATCGAGGATATCGGGGAATGGTGCAGGGAACTACTCGCGGACGTAGAGAAAGCTACAAAAGAAATAGAATGGCCAGACAGGCAAAAGGAGCCTGAAGGTGGCGACAGGCCCCGCGGAAGCGTCGACGACAGCGTTCCCGAGCCGTCCAGGGTGTACAGCCGGCTTGCACATCTTGTAGAGGCCACGAAATCTACGCAGCTAAGAGCGAATCAGCAGAAACTGAACAGGAAGATACGCAAAAAGATTGCCGAGATCAACCGAGAGATTGAGGCTCACTGCGTTCGACTGTCCGAACAGGAATGGCAGGAGCTGTGCGATACGATGGACGGAAACATGAGTGCAAGGCGCACATGGAAGATTCTCAGGCACCTGCTGGATCCAACCAGCACGAGAACGGCGACTCGTGTACAGATGGCCAAGATGCGACACAAGTACAAAGACGACCCGCAGGCCTTCGTGGAGGAGATCATCCAGGCGCACCTCACTCGCCCGGCAGGCGAGAGTCACATGGAATACTGTGGGGCTTCCAACGAGGAACTAGACACGGAATTTTCCATTCAGGAAATTGGAGCAGTCCTCCAGCTACTGAAGATTAAATCGGCACCCGGTCCTGACCAGATAACCAACCGCATTCTGAGGAACCTGAAGGATGACGCCATCAAGAAGCTACGTCAGTATATCAATGCATGCTGGAAGGAAGGCCGTATTCCACAAGAATGGAAGACAGCGGATGTCATACTAATACCCAAGCCAGGTAAACCGCTTGAGGTTTGAAATATGAGGACGATATCTTTGACGTCCTGCGTAGGGAAAGTCATGGAGCACGCCTGCCTCAACAAGGTGACGACGATTCTCGAGAAGCGGGATGCCTTCGGCACTCACATCATCGGCTTCCGCAGAGGACTTTCGACACAGGATGCTATGCTGCAAATCATGAACAGGTCATTAACGCACCAAGCATGCACGTGCGCGCCCTGCTCGGGTTAGACATCAAAAGTGCCTTTGATACAGTAAAACATGCTGCCATATTGGACAAGATCAGCCAACTAGGTCTTGGTTCAAGGTTCCACCGGCACGTCAGCAGCTTCCTGACCGGACGCAAGGTGACGGTGAAGGTTGACGGTGCCCCACCATGAACAGTTGACATGGGGGGTGCGGTACGCCACAGGGCTCCGTGCTCTCTTCCATGCTTTTCAACCTCATCATGATAGGACTACCGGAACGTATCGACGCAATAGAGAGAATCAATTACACGATCTACGCAGACGACGTGACCGTGTGGACCACAGCGAATACGAGCGTCGGTGAAATGCAAGAGAAAACGCAGCAGGCCGTCCGGGCCGTGGAGCGGCACCTCGAAGGCACGGGACTCGTCTGCTCTCCCGATAAATCGGAAATACCCCTGCATAGACCACGCAAGAAAGGACCTCACCCGCAGGCTGTACTGGACGCCCGTCGCTTGGCCATCCGCGTCATGACGAATGAGGGGACCCAAATACCAACGGTGTCCAAAATACAAGTGATCGGCCTGTGGCTGGAAGAGAACGGTGCGAACCACGAGCTGGTAGCACGACTGCAAAAGAAAGTGGCCGCCGCAACGCACCTTGTGCGTCGAGTAGCGAAAAAAAAGAAATGGCAGCATATCCACGGAGTGAATGATGGAGAGTGGGGCGAAGCATTCGTCCGTCTATGCGTCCATCTGTGTGACCGTCCATGCGTCTGTTCGTGCGCCCGTCCCTGCGTTTGTTCATGCATCCGCCCCTGCGTCCGTTCATGCGTCCATCCATGCATCTGTCTGTGTGTCCGTTCGTCCATCTATTCAGCACTCCAAGTCCCACCATCTTGCATCTTTTTATCATATATTCCCCATATAGAAGCACCGCCATTCAGTGGACATTCCAAGGACTAAACGAGAGGTGGCACACGCACACTTTCTTACGGCTAGCGCTTCGGCCCAATGCTCGCTAAACCTTTCTAAAACCAAGGAGGTTACGCCCAGCGAGTATAACGTAGCAACCTTTTCCTGTCAGATAGTGCTCAATGTACATGCCAATGGCTGCTAATGGGGATCGCAGCGTGCGCGTTGACTAAAAGCCGAATGCTCTTGTCTCTCAGTCCCCATTAGCAGCCATTGGCATGTTTATTGAGCACTATTTTTTATTGTTAAACAACGCACAGAAGAAATCTCTCACCGGCACCACCTTGGAGGTCAAATGTTATACCTATTTCGGGTATGTGCCACTGGTGGTTACGTACTACGAGGAACGCACAAGCCACGCCATAAGAAGCTTCGCCCCTATAAAGATAATGGCTAAAGGAACACAATGTGACGAAGTTAATACATGCGTATGCGCTGAGCCACATAGCGTATGTCGCCGCGTATGCCTATTGGAACAGAAGCGAAACCGAGAAGCTGAACGCGGCGATTCGTCGAGCGTTCAAGGTAGCCCTGGGTGTGCCCCAGTACACGGAAACCCGTAGGCTTCTGGAGCTGGGTGTGCACAACACCCTCGACGAGATAGCAGAAGCGCAGAGGATCGCGCAGCTCGAGAGGTTGTCTGGCACAAGAATGGGAAGACGCATTCTCGATCTGCTTGGGATTCGATATCACGAGGCGCGTGGACTGAAGGAAGCATTGCTACCGGAAGTCAGGGACGCCATACTGACAGAAAACATCCCCAAGAACATGCACCCCGTTCACGACTTGAAACGACGCAAATGCAGAGCTGCAGCAATCCTGAAGGCGCATGGAAGCCAAGAGGGTGTCCTCTTCGTCAAGGCGGCCAGGTATCCACTGTCAGGCGGCGGCGGCGGCGATGGGGGACGGTCGGAACCCCCGCCGCTACCCGTGAACGAGCGAAGCGAAGTCGAGGCGCTAACACTACCACCACTGCTACTGCTACGACAACAACGACTGCAGCGACAGCGGCAACATCAACAGCGAGTGCGGTCAGCAGCAGAGGGACCTGCTTTATCTATGGCGGTCCTGGATACAACAGGAAAGGTTCGGGTCACGGCATCAGCACAGCTGCCATCATCCGAAGCTGCAGAAGAAATGGCAATAGCCTTAGCGGTACTCCACAGCGGTGCAGACGACAGCCTGATTATTAGCGATTCTAAATCAGCGATTCGGAGCTATATTAAAGGCTGGGTGTCCGAGGAGGTGGCACGCATGCTTAACGCCAGAGCTGGGGACTTCGCGTCAGGCAAGATTACTGACAAGGCCCTCAAGTGGTTTCCCGCTCACATGGGGGACAGTGGAACTATCAACAACAACAGCCGTAAAACTAGCAGCAATAACGCCAACAGCCAAAGACTAACCAGCATCCCACCCAACCATAACGAGCGCACCCACCTCGTCGCGAGGCAACTTACCCGCCGCGACACAGCCACCAAAGGAGCAGCCGCCACCGTGGTTGCGAGGAGCTCCGGCCGAGGCACGGTGGTGGCCACGGGCACTGGCAATGCCGAAATTACCACCCCCACCACGTCCGTCGCTGCAGCAACTGAAGTTGGTGCAGAAGAGGCGAGACAACAGAGGTGCGCCAACTGCTATGGAGAAGAATTTCCTGCCACGTACCACGACGTGCTTGCGCACTATAGGAAAGACCGGAAGAAATTTCCGCAACCCCTCGTGCAGGTCACAGGCGGTGGACCTGAGAAGGCTACATACGGGCTCGTTCACCAACCCCCTACCATCTGCACCGCTTATGGCCCACGCTGCACGCGTCGCCTGGCTGCCCGTGGTGCGCGCACGAACGGGCCGATATGGCACATATACTTTGGCAATGCGAAAGAGATGAAGATAGGCCACGAGAAAGGATGACGTCAACTGAGGGACCCACCAAAATGGGGCACCTTGCTGAGCGATGGCAAGCCGCCCATCTCAGCGAGGCCCTCGAAGACCAGGTGTGGGCCGTCCAGTGGGCCAGGGCCGTCGCCGAGGACCTCAAAAGATGTTCCTCGAACGATGTGTCCCTGGCAGCCTAGCCCCGGGCACAGCAACAACCGTTGGGCAAATAAAGTTTATTCAACTCAACTCAATGTAAATGCCGTCGAAAGATCATAGTCCTGCGTCTAGAGAAAGTTAACAAAACGTTTATTTGATGTTCTGCGCAAGAAAATCGGTCAATGGTATTCTGCAGGCGCTGCGTTAGAGTGCTTCGAGCGTGTGGCGGAGGCGAACGACCGCATCTAGGCAGGTTAGACACAAGTGCCATCTGGCAGTTCTCTTCGAAAACGAAGGCGTGCAGCCCACGGAGAAAGATGTGCGCCAGTCTCGGAGGGGATAAAGTGTAGAACGCAAAGTGACGGGCAGGTGCCACCACCGTGACGTCGTAGCAAAAGCGTTGTAAACACCTTTTAAGGCATCGCGTTGCACTGTCAGCGCAGCGCGATTAAATGCTACATTCCTTAGAGCTACTTGTGTGTACCTCTTCTAGTATAAAGGCAGACATAGAAAACATCGAAGCGTTGTTGTGGCGCTTCAGATACGCGCGATAATTGCTTTTTAATTGACAATCGCGCAACTATGAACGCTAAATCTTGAGCAATATTGCTGGGCGCTGCGGATGGGGTTGGCCGTTTGGAGCCGTTTGAGGTAATGTTAGGGCGGACAAACAGACAAATATACAGACAGACCAAAATTTTTCCGTCGAAGGTCCCCAAAAAAGACTATCGTCTTTAAAAGACTATTGCCTTTAAAAAAGAAAGAAGCAAGTGAAAAAATAAATAGAAAGAAGGAAAAAAGTTGCTAGAAGACGAGAAATAAATTGAAATAAAGAGAAAATAACAGAAAAACTGGAAAAGGGAAGAAGAAGAAACCGAAGAAAACAAAGAAGATTGCCCCCCCCCCCACCCACTTCCTTCAGGTTGGGCACTGCACACCAAAACCGGCTTCATTTTTTTATAACTTAACAAACTGCGGGACCTCATCTCCCTATTCACCTTTTTTTTCAAGTTCTTTACTGCCGTCAATCTTCCTTTTTCAAACATTTCTTAGTATTTTAGATTCAGGCGTTTTCATCGTTAAGTCATGAGTTGGGCGGATTTATAGTCCGTTCTGTTCGGAATAAAAGTTGTTTATAATGTTTTCCTGCTCTTCTTCAACGAGGGGGCATTTGATTACAACTCATTTACTGCAGTGGGTATGCTACACGATTAAGGGATATCATCATCACCATCTCCAACCATACGGCTCAATTGCCACAATAATTCTTTGAGGGGCTTATTCACGCCAGTCGCGGTAAGAACTTTCCTTTTTTTTTTCCTTCGCGATTCTGACGAAAGTGTCAGAACCCTCGCAGAATTCTCGAACGAGCCTATAATCTGCTGTGTGTTAGCTCTCATCGTCCGCTAGTATTGTGGCGTTGGCTTCAATATTTGCCACCACCGTGCTCTAAGACAAAACTTGGGCAAGCCTGCAGTTTGGCGCGCTTTGTGTTGCATAAGTTATCCTAGCGATTGATTGATTGATATGTGGGGTTTAATGTCGCAAAACCACCATATGATTATGAGAGACGCCGTAGTGGAGGTCTGCGTAAATTTCGACCACCTGGGGTTCTTTAACGTGCACCCAAATCTGAACACACGGGCCTACAACATTTCCGCCTCGATCGGAAATGCAGCGGCAGCATCCGGGATTCAATCCCGCGACCTGCGGGTCAGCAGCTGAGTACCTTAGTTACTAGACAACCGCGGCGGGGCAATTACTCTAACCAGCGTGCGTGAAAGGTTGTGCTTATCGCAAACATACAGCGTAAAATTAAAAGAGCACTGACGGTTTGGAGACTTCGCAAGAAGGATATTTTTCGTTTAGTTGGTAAGGTTGTGTGAAATGTTAAATCTCTCCTCTGGCCAAAGTCGGGCAACGACCGTATCGAACATTTTACTTTGATTCTAATGTTTTCGTTCCTGAGCATCAGCGAGCCAGTTCTACCACAACGGACATATCCCGACGAATCAGCACAGTTCCACTATGTTTTCGTATTCTGCGTGCTGATGGACTTGAAGGGCGGAAATTCCCGTATAGGTCTCACTAAAAGACAGTTCACTAAACGTTGTTTACGTGCTGCACGAGCAATGGCAGATCTCCTTGTATAGTACATCGGTAGTTGCTATATCCCTGTGACGTCACACAATGATGACGCGTCACTGAGAAGCCACCTCTCAATAACAGAATCAAAATTGTTTTTTTAAGGTTACCGTATGAAAAATATATTCCATGCATTCCCGGGCGCACCACAATTCTCTTTTTAGGGTTCTCGACGCCAGTGGTTTTATTAGGAGCAACAATTAAATACTTCAAATTAGCACCAGCACCCCTTTAAACACCCAGGCGAAAAGGCCGTGTTCTCTTGATGGTATCTATATTGCTGCTCTTTCGGCACTATACTTGGTCTAACAATCAAATCAGTAATAGCTTTATGAAATGCATCATAATCCCTACCCTCATTGAACGTTCCTGTACAGTTATACCCCAGTTTAAAGTCGATAACGTGGACCTATGTAACCACCATTCGATTAACCGAACACTCATGCAAATAAGTGGAGTTCATTATTTTTAAGTATACCATGGAAGCAGCCTCTTGCAATTGACAGTAGGCCAGAACTATACAGGGGGGGGGGGGGTGTAACTTGGGAATTCACAGGCGTGTGCTACATCTACGCGAAAACAATTTAAACGACAGAAAAAGCAGCAGCAAGCGTACCTGTTGGCAAAAATAAAAAAAACGTGAAGAGGTAAAGAGATGCTTCGACCATGACTCCGAATCTTAGCATCATGGTGAAATGCGCACGCAGATAATGCACATCAGATTACCTCCTTGAACATCACGTCCTGGAATTCTAAGGACAGCAATCGGATCCCACTTCATCATCACGCGCGTATCACGCGTGCGCTCAGAGGCACGTGGTATTCCGTTAGTAAGAGGAGGAAAAGGAATGGCCGTGAAGGAGGTACTTCGAAAGCACGTAGTTATTTTTCTCTTCTTTAAAGAGTAAATTAAAGACAAGAAGGCTTTTTAGGTGTTGAGTGACCCATTACTGTGGAACAAATTGGATTTCATATATGTCAGAACACTGACATCAGACTTGACGAACGCGTTAACCGTGGTAATACCTACTTTATTTAGTTATGCACACCTTTTGGCATCGAGGCTATTAGAGTTCTTGAATGACGCACTCGCGATTACGATATCGCCATTCTGCCCATATACGGTGACTCACCAAGCAGGCACGAATCACATGCGTGCTTAATACGTGCTTCAATCGTTTCGCTGACTCACTGCACACCACCTACGCTTGCTCGTGCAGAGCTCTACAGTCAGGCTTGACTTGACTGCGTTCGTCTCGCTTCTCCGTCCACTATGGTTTCTCTCTCCAAGACATTGCTGAAATCTCTGCTAGTGGTCATGTGTCTTGCATGGCACAGTGGGGTGTTGACGCCAGTGGAGTCCCAAGACTACCTGGCCAAGTGCGGTGAAACGTGCGGCGGCGTCGCGTGGGTCATGTGCGTGGAGGAGTGTCGCTGTGTCCACTACAAAATGAGCGACTTTGGAATCTGCATGACCGCAGACTACAACGGAACCTACCTGCCCGAAATAAGTTCCACGCAAAAGAAATAAACTTCGTATGCCGGTGCTCTTTTGCCCTTCTTTCATCCGTCACCATGTGTTGCGTGTGGTTTACTCAGTGCCACCATTTGTTTAGTTTTTTTTGTCCTGTATGCACATATATATAATCAAACACATGTGTAGGAAGCAACTTAAACATGTAAAAAATGTGACACAAACATCTTATATTCACATTCATAAAATTAGCTCTGTATCTGTATGTTTCACTGCGAATGTGGTCGAAAGACGATAGTCTTGCGTTTGGAGAGAGTGGACAAAACGTTTATTGGATGTTTTGCGTGAGAAAAACGGTGAATTGTATTCTGGAAGCGTTGCGTTAGAGAGCCTCCATCCGTGCAGCGAAGGCGAACAAGCGCATCAAGTCACGCCAACGTGCAGCGCTTTCTGGCAGTTATCTTGGAAAACGAAACGCGCTCTGCGCGGCCGTCTCAGGAGTGATAAGGTGTAGAAGGTGATAGGTAGGTGCCACTACCTTGTCGTCTTAGCAAAGCGTTGGAATCACTTGCCTTTTTGAACAGTGCATTGCACTGTCAACGCAGCGTGATGAACGCAATGGTCCCTAGAATTACTCTTGTGTGCCTTCCCTTGTATAAAGATACACACCCAAAACATCAACGTATTGTTATAATGCCTCAAATAAGCGCAATAATTGCTTTACAATGCAGAGCATTTCTTAACGAAGTTCGGTTACCTTGAGCGTATATATCTATACATCGTCTGTCCGTCTGTCGTCCGTCCGTCCGTCCGTCTGTCGTTCGTCCGTCGTCCGTCCGTCGTCCGTCCGTTCGTCCGTCCGTCTGTCTGTCTGTCTCGCCGCCTAAAGCTATCCTGGCCGTTTGGATAATGGTATCGATGCCAAACTTGGCATGGCATAACATGACTGTATGACGAGCATATTTATCTAGTCACAACATGAAAATCTTGACACGTATGTCATGAATGTCATGATTTCATTTCATGGTCTTCAGCTCTTGCGGTGGTTTTGTTCACATGACATGTTGCAAAACTGGTATGGTATGGCATAATTGCATGGAGAACACAAGCGACAGACCCCAACATGAAAATCATGACATGCGTGTCATTTAACAACATGACTGCATTCCACTCTCATGATGCGCTTGCGGCCATTTCGCTAGCTTCGCATGTACCAAATTTGGTATTACGGTACGTGATTGGATGAAAAAGGTGAAAAAAGGGTGAAAAAAGGACTGGTGCAAACATGATAATAATGAGGTGCGTGTCATGTAACAACATCACTACATGCCACGCTCATGATGCACTCGCGGCCATTTGGCTAGCTTCACATATACCAAATTCGGTATTACGTGACGCGAATGGATGACTTAGGTAAATGACACATCCAAACATGATAATCACGACATGCGTGTCATGTGACGACATGACTACATGCCACACTCATGATGCGCTCGCGGCCGTTTCGCTATCTTTATATATGCCAAATTTGGTATTGCGTGACGTCAATGGATGACGAAGCTATATGACTGGTGCAAACATAATAATCATGAGACGCATTTCATGTAAGAACATGACAACATACCACGTTCCCTGCATGCTCGCGGTCGTTTCCCTAGCTCCACATCTACTAAATCTGGCATCGCGTGTCGTGAATAGATGGCGAAGGTAAACGGCACATCTAAACATGATAATCATGACACGGTAGTCGTGTACAGCATAATTTACCTCCACCTCATCACGTTGTGGTAATATTAAAGTGACATATCAACCTTACTCATTCATTCTTCGCTTATAATAAATTCCAACTGCACAAAGGATCTGCCAATTTTTTTAATTGGAAATCGCACAAGTTGTCACAGGTCCCGTTATTTCGGGAGGCGATCGCCGGGCTAATTCCAAGGGCCGAAGTATTGGCCCCCGAACCGCACCACGAAAGCGTGGACAATTTAGAAGTGGTCTTTTTTGGTGCGCCAGCGGACGCCGGCTGTGGCCCAAAGAACAAGTCAGAGCCGAGAGTTGATAACACAAACAAAATTATATTCTCAATAATGGCAGATCAAAAACAATACACAAGTATACACACTCCACAATAGGTGATTACAATATGTCACCAATCAAACAACGTACTACACAGTTTAATCAGCCACACTCGAAACAACGGACACAGACAACAATACGCACTACAATGCAGTCGCATGCATTGAACAACCAAGACACTTAAAGACTAAAGAGTTAGAAAACTGATTCAGTCCAAAGTTCTTGGAACAAAAATCTGAATGATACTCTTCCGAGAATCACTCACTCAAAGTCCAGCGTTGTCGTTCCGCTGCCCCCGAAGTTCTTTAGGAAACCTCTGTCGTTCTGCTGCTCCCTAAGTTTCTCTTCCAGGAAACCTCGCGTCTTCAAGTGCTCCCGAAGTTTCTCTTCCAGGAAACCTCACGTCTTCAAGTGCTCCCGAAGTTTCTCTTCCAGGAAACCTCACGTCTTCATGTGGTCACTCTCCAAGCTTCAAACTTCTTCGCCGGAAACACGTCGGCTTCACACACGCAGCTGTTGCCACGCGTCTTCGCTCGATAGCGGTAAACACACTCTTGCCTGTAGCTCGAGTCGTCACCCCTCATGTGGAAATTATCTTCTTCTCCTGCTTTGTCTCTACGGACAAAACCTTCGCTGACTACACGGCAGAATCCCTACGCGCTCTGGCGCTAACTTCCGTCTTCTCCTAATCTCTCATCTCGGCTGCTCGATTAAATACCTTCCACGCGAGATTCCAGAAAGCTCTCATCATTTCGTCGGCGCGATACGCAGCGAAGGCTGGGGGAAAGGGCGAGACGGTTCGAAGGCCCTCCGCGACGAATGACGCAACCCGGCATCACCACGCCCCTTTCCACAGAGAATCTTCTAGGGCCTGCTCGGCTGGGGACGCGAGGAGGCCCGTCAGCGAATCTACGCTTCTGAGGGGAGAGGACGCGCGCCCGGGGAGTCTTTGGATGCTTGTTTTATTTTCTTTTTTTTATCGTTGACTTCTCGGCACTTCGTCGCGAGAATTTGGTGGCGCGCCCGTTTTTGAGCGCTCGTTTTGTGACACAAGTACGAACGCTAAAGCTTGAGCAGAAATCGGGGTCCCTTAAGGTTCGCCTTTAAGAGTTGAACACGATAGCGAATGCCGGCCCCTAGTCCACCCATCAACCTCTAAGTGCATACTTAATCATATGTTTTGTTACATACACCCGCACGCACACAAACACGCACACAGTAGATTGGACCAGCGCGCGCTATTATCACCGAATGGTCTCGTTTTCTTCGTGACACCTGTCGAACAAAATGCATTAAAGGACCATGAAACACGTTTTCATCTAACCACGGAATGAATTTACTAGAAGAGCTTATTGCCTCACGAATTCAACACCACAAAAATTTCAAGAATCCGTATAGTGCGAGTGGAGTTACAAAGCTTTGTCGCATGCTGCAAATGAATTATCTCTTCAATCGTCCCGACGAAAGCGCAGGAAGCTAAGCAGGGAGGGGTGGTAGGGCAAAAACAAACCACCGCGCCCTAAGAACTTGAGCATTTTTTCTTCGAATGCGCGTGCGCGACTTTCTCAGTATGATCGTGCGCGCACGTGCGGACAAGTAGTGGCCTCCCACGGCTACTCCAGAAACTTGATTTTTCGGTCACATGCACACACGATTTTTCGCTCACAATCAACGGGGACGACGCCGGCGGCGGGTTTTCTACCGCATGATCTCTTTAACGCTATCGCGTTTAAACATGCCTTTGACTGTAGCCAAGAGTTACTTAATGGGGTCTATCTTCAAATGCCGAGTATTACACAATTATTGACATTTTAGATCCAGATTGTTTCCTCAGTAAGTAGCGAGTGCGTGCACTTGCAGCACATTTTATTTGAAACATATTTTCTTTAGAAGGCTTCTCGGCTCTTCGCCATGCCATGCACAGAACGGTGAGTGATGGACCCATTTGCTGTAGTGGGTAGGTGACAGGACAGTGATATTATCATCACCATCACAAACCCTCCAGCAAGACATCCAAGTGTCACGCTGATTCTTTGAGTAGCGTATTCACGCTTGTTGCGGTAAGTATTGCCTCTTATTCTTTTTCCATGGCGATCATGATATGAAAGTAATGAGCAGTAGTCTCGCACTGATAGCAAAAGAGCGAAATCAGCTATGTGTTATCTCCTGCGATGCTTAGCTGGGGCACTGAAGCAAAGCATCCATAATGGCTACTTTTAAGCTAAACGGATGTCACTATCAATGTTTCATCACTCCTGTAACTGTGTAGCGCTAACACTTATTAAGTACGAATGTTTAGGCGTTGTTTTCGTAACAGATAGCGACATGCACAAGGTGCTTCAGCTCTCATAACTGTTGTTTCGTCGTCTAATACCATGATGGTTCATTCCCAGCACAGTGTTGCCATACGCCGCTGGCTGGGGACCCTCTACCAGAACGATTATTATCAAAAATCTTTCCTGGTCAAAGAATTGCAATTAGATTGTAAAAAAGCCCAAGTGTACGTTTCATACAGATAATGAAAGTGAAAGTTTGTTTGTCCCTTTTCATTCCACTTGAGTACACGTTCCTCTACCATTTATTTTAGGCTATTTCAATTTATACTATAACTACTGAATGAAACCTTAACAACTCCTATGAATTTTATTCTGTAAATGTCCGGTTAATTTGTTTTGTTCTTCGTTATACATAACAGTTATCAAGACAACCAGGAACACTAAACGGCCGTTAGGTAACTACCTCAAACGACCAGTGTGAGTATGCTTGAGTTATGTGGTGCCTTATAGGCAATGTGATATTATCGTTTTTATTTTTTGGAATCTGTTCGAACTCAGGGCGGCTCGCATAATATTTCAGTTAGTAGAGAGAGCTTTTTTAGATTTTGAACAGCTCGAGGTTGCCATAATCTAACCGCTTTTAGATGCGGAGCATCTAATACTCGAGGCTTGTAGTGCGGCGCCGTCCACAAGCTTCCTCCTCCTCCTTCCACCATCTGTGCATCCCTTCCTCCCTTACCACACGCGCGCGCTTCACTCCTCCACCATCTGTGCACCCTTCCTCCTCTACACACCGCGTGCGCTTCTCCTCTTCACGAACATTTCGCTAGCTGTATAATGTAGCGCGCATGCGCCGTCACGCTTCGAGAACATCGCAGCTGACGCGCGCGCATGCGCCGTCGCGCTTCGAGAACATCGGCAGCTGAACGCGCGCGCATGCGCCGTTGCGCTTCTCCCCATTCTCGAACATTCGACAGCTGACGCGCGCATGCACCGTCACCCACCATCTGTGCCGCGCGCGCTTCTCCCCTTCGAGAACATTCTACAATTCTCCTGATTCTCCCAGTGGACGCGCATGCGCCGTCGCGCTTCGAGAACATTCAACAGCTGACAGTGCATGCGCCGTCACGCTGTATATATACTCAAGGTCGGCGCTCGCTCGCTCAGTTGCCGCTCGTCGGTTGGTTTGTACGGTGCGTCGACGTCCAAGGTCGCGGTGAAATGAATGCCAACGAATCCACAAACACAATGATCGACGTCCCTTCGACCAGCGCCGCCCTTTCGCCTACGTGTGTACGTGTTCACTCATTTAACACCCCCTCCTACAACCACGTTAACCAATTTAGCCATCGACCCAAGTAAGTCGCAATTTAACACCCCATTTCACAACCACGTTAACCAATTTAGCCATCGACCCAAGTAAGTCGTACTTTAACACCCCATTAACCAATTATATGCTCCGCATCCTCCTCAGCGTTCCCCCGAGGGAAGCTGCGGGCAATCTTTTTCTCGGCTTCGGACACACTGCATCGTCAAACCATCCTGCCACGTTTCGAACACTCTTGTACGAACACGAAGTCACCGTAAACTAATTATTGCACACTATTAAATTCATTGCAGCTGAATGCAATGTTTCGCGCTTTGCTTTTGTTTTAACTGATCTGCTTGCACGGTCTAGTATCCTCTAATACAATTTATTTTGCACGAGAACAACATTAGCTCGGAACTCTCTAAAGTCTGGCGCTCTTTGTAAATCCCTCCATCATTTTTGGACACACCCGGTAACGTATTATTTTGCTTGAATATTTATTGATTACCTGTTTTGCACTTGCTCTGCCAAATAAAGGCTCTGGTAGGTTTCTATGGGCAACGAAGGCTGCCCCTGACGTAGCTATAAGTTGGGTGCAGCATGAGCAAATAAATAAAGAATTGTTAGGTAAATAAATAAATACATAGGTTACATCGTGACATGAACCAGCGTGTATGTAATTCACCGTAACACACAATGTAGATATGTCACATGCGCAATCAACGCTCGCCTCAATATTTTCACACTGTCTTACTTCTGATCAGCTTTGCTTCCGCGCGCAGGCATTTAAAGTCGGGCTTGCCTTGACTGCGTTCGGATTGCTTCGCCAACCACCATGTCTTCTCCCACCACGTCGGTGGTGTGCCGTCTGCTGATCATCGGGCTGCTGGTGTGGCACGGTGGAGTACTGACACCGGTGAACTGTCTAATCTCCAAGTGTGGCGAAACGTGCGGCACCTTCGCTGGATTCCCGTGCGTTCCCGAGTGCCACTGCGTCTACTATCCGGGCGACTTCGGCTTGTGCCTCCCGCACGGAAAGAACGAGAGTGACCTGCCTCCATTGTGAGGTTTTTCTGCGTGGAGACACTGTTCTTCCTCATTCGTTTTCTTTTTTTCCCGCTGAGATGAGTAAATTCTGTAACACGACATTTTATTTGTTATTTCCTACTCGCACTTCCTGTATTTCACTTTTTGAATATACACAGTCTTGCTGCATTTTGTAAGGAAGCACTTTTGCTCTTCTACACCTTGATTAGAGAGAGAGAGAGAAGGAATGTAGGAAAGGTAGGGAGGTTAACTAGACTATGCGTCCAGTTTGCTACCCTACACATGGGGAGGGGGAGAGGAGAGTAAAAGAGAAAGAGAGCGATAGACACATGTCACATCACACACACAATGCCGAGTTTCACAGGCGGTCCCTCAATGAAGTTGCTGTCAAGTATCTCAGGAGGGCTCGTGTGGCTTTCTGTGCTGATGTGCTGCGCGACCAGGCTCCTAAGATCTTTGCTTCATTAAATGGCCGGTCATCGAGTCTATTCAAGGCACACTGAGAGTCCGGCGATCTTTATCAAATTGGGCACAGTGGCACAAGAGATGTTCAATAGTCTCTATATAGTTGCAGCTTTCACACATGGATGAATCCGCCATGCCAATGCGATGGCTGAATCACTTGGTAAACGCTACCCCAGTCCACAGCTGGCACAGCATTGTAGCGTCACGTCGAGAAATCTTAGATGGCAGTTGATTTTGAAGTAATGACTTCAGATTCTTAGGGCGTTGATTTGAATTAGGTGGAGAATTCCAGTGCGCAAGCGTGGCATTATGCGCGATGTGACGAAGTTCTCTAGCTGCGTCTACTCTTGACAAGGGTATTACCAGTGTGGGCACTCCATCGTGGGCACATCGGGCAGCGTCGTCGGCGAGGTGGTTACCACTGATGCCACAGTGGCCCGGCAACCATTGTGTCCTTGATCAGCAGCGCGATGACAAATTTCATTAATACGATGCACCATCTGGTGGTAGTTTCCACGTCGTAGACTTCGCACGCATTGAAGGGCTGCCTTGGAGTCACAGAAAATGGCCCATCTACTAGGAGGTTCTTGCGTAACAAACTCCACGGCAGCTCGAAGAGCGGCGAGCTCGGATCCCGTAGATGTCGTGACGTGTGATGTCTTGAATTTGACGGTGATTGATCGAGATGGTATGACAAAGGCACCTGTCGAACTTCCCGAGACTGAACCGTCCGTGTAAACATGAATTCGGTTAGCATATGACGAATGCAAAAGGTCCAGTGAGATCTGCTTGAGGGCTGCAGATGACAGGCTTGCCTTTTAGGTGCGAAGCTCCTTAAGGCGGGGGTTGTGCGTCCCCTGTATGTAGCTATCTCTCGTATAGTTCTTGCAGTGTTCACTAGATGGCGGTACCGTCCCCTGTATGTAGCCAGCCACCATTCGTTTAGTTCTAGCAGTATTCACTAGATGGCGGTACTTGTAGCTGACGATGAAAAGATGCAAGATGGTATAAACTAGACGGCGGTACTTGTACTTGATGATTAAAGATGTGAGATGTTATAAAATAGGAATGCTGTCACATATGGCGCGTGTCATTGGTGGAAGGCAATCATTCGATTTAGTGCGGCGACGTACGCTAGGGGGAGCGTTGTAATAAAATCGAGTGGGCAAAATGTACGGAGGATTCATGATTAACCAGGTTTACCTCCGGAGCTTCGCCCACTCATCATCATTCACTTCGTGGATATGGCGACACTTTTTTTAGATATCCCCAGCACTTAAAGGTGCACAGTCGGTCTTTTCATGCACCACTCTGGAGATAGTGGTATAATTGCGGGCGAGAATCTCCACGAGATGAAATTCTGGTTAGCCGCAACAACTTTGGAAAACACTGCCTTTGGTCTTTCTAGTGGCAGGCAAGCAAGGTGGTGGTTAGGCACTCTGGATATGTGACGAATATGTGTCCGGAGTGTGTCAACAGTTATATATGTCGTGATCAGATTGCATTTAGCAATACCAATTGTTGCTAACGTATTAGCGCACCGAGGTAGTCGCAAAGCATGTGCGGAGGACTCGGCCTTTAATGCTTTGCAGGACTCTGATGTTAGTTTTTTCCAGCGTTGGAAAGCACGGGCGTGCTATACCGCAAATATCCCAAGAAGAGCGCTCTGTAAAGCTGAAGCATAGATGACACTGATGTGCCCCACGTTTTACCAGCGAGAAATCTCATCACGTGTGTGATAGAGCTGAGCCTCTTCTTCAAGTGCGAGATGTCTGTCGATAATGACACCCCAGGAATCGATGACGTCTCATATACGAAAGGTTCACGTTGTCGATAGAAACAGGATAACAGATCATGGGCTAGCGGGTAAAAGGGACTAAGGCGCACTTCTCGGTGGAAATTGTGAGGCCTCGAGCTAGGAGGTACGTCGACGTTATTCTCGCTGCTTTTTGGAGCCGTGCGCGTACCTGGAGTCATGTCACTGCTGAAGCCCAGATACATATATCATCAGCGTATGTAGATATGTTGACTGATCGAGTAGGCTTTGTACAAGGCCAATGATCGTGAGGTTAAAACAGCGTAGGGCTGAGAACTCCGCCTTGTGGAACGCCACGAGTTGTGTAATGATCAACGGTGCGGCCTTCCGCAGTGAGCACGAAGAAGGATCTCCTCTGCAGGTAGCTCCAAATCCATCGAATCATTTCTCCACCGATTCCAATGTTCGCCAAGGCATCTAGGATGGCATCGTACGTCACGTTGTCGTATGCACCTTTCACATCGAGGAACATTGCAACCGAGATGCGCTTGAGGTATTTCTGTTGTTGCACAGAAGTTACGAGGTCGATGACATTATCAATAGAAGAGCGGCCTCTTCGAAAACCTGCCATGGCCTCTGGGTATATATTATAGCTTTCAATGTACCACTCGAGGCGTGTCAGAACCATTCTTTCCATTATTTTCCCTACGCAGCTGGATAGCGCAATGGGTCGATATGACGCCAGATCAAGCGGCGACTTTCCAGTTTGGAGGATTGGTATCAAGCGGCTGGATTTCCACCTTTCTGGAACGACGCCATCGTTCCATGACTGGTTGTAGCATTTTAGTAGCTGGTCTCGGCCGCGTCTTCCAAGATGGCATATAGCAGCGTATGTAATACCGTCCGGCCCACGTGATGATGAACGTCTGCAGGTGGCTAGAGCTGCATCCAGTTCCTCGAGTGAGAAAAGCATATTCAGTTCAGAAACTCGTGCTACAGGAACAACCCCGAGAACTTCGTCACTCATGGTAACCACATTGCCCGCAATCCTTACGCAGAAATCTTCAGCAACGTCAACCTGCAGGCGGCCTTGATGGAGAGCCAATGTGCTGAATGGACGTTGTGATGGAGTCGAGCCAAGGCCACGCACCGTCCTCCATATATGGGACATAGGCTTGCGAGGATCGAGTGATTCACAAAATTTTTTCCACCGTTGGTCCTCCAGCTTGTCCATTCGACGTTGGATTTTCTTTTGTAGACGTCGAGCGTCTCTGAGGTCATGAATCGAATTAGTGCGCCTGTACCTCCTCTTTGCCCGCCTACGAATCGTTCGTAATCGTTCAAGTTCTATATCAAATTCTGTACGCTTTGATGTGTATTTAAAGGCGCACGTAACATCTTCCGTCACATTTTTCATTACCTCCTCAAGGCCGCACGCGATATCATCGCATGCCTCTTCCACCTTTGTCTTGTACATTGTCCAATTAACTCTTCTGTTAGTTGATGAGGAGGAAGTTGCAAAACCTGTGACCATCAGATACGTTGGAATATGATCACTGCCGTGAGTCTCAATATCAGTGAACCATCGCACTTGTTGGGTGAATTGCCGTGACACCAATGCAAGATCCAAGCAACTGCTATATCTCGAACCACGCAAATACGTTGGACTGCCGTCATTCATACGTTAAGTTCGTGGCGTGAGGCGAATTCAGCAAGTTTCCGGCCTCTGGAAACAATCTTAGTGATTCCCCAAAGAAAGTGATGAGCATTGAAATCACCAATAACAATCCAAGGTCCAGGTGTAGCAGTCAAGATGTCATGTAGTCTTTCACCATCGAACTGACCAGATGGTGAGATGTATGCGCCGATAAGTGTGAAGGCTACCTTCTTCTTTTGCAACGCGGAGGCATACGTATTGATTTCCGTTATGGGGTTGCACCAAATCTGGAATGTAGGTTAAATGTGTGCGGATATATATAATTACTTTGCTGGGCTCACCACAAGTCGATGAAGTGAAGGCTTCGTAGCCAGAAAGCTTTATCGCTTTCGACATATTAGGTTCACATATTACTAATATAGGAAATCTGTTGCGGAAAAACGTAATGTCGAAAACATGAGACCCGTGATTTAAGTTCTCTGGCATTTCACTGTAAAACTGTCGCACTACGTACTTCGTCTCGGAATGAAGGCTGTGAAAGAGCCATTTTGTCTATACGAAGTTGGCAAGCACTGGACTCAGGGCATCCAATACTTGCACTGCGCATCGTGCTGTAGGCGTGTTCGTGTTGCCTATAAGTGTGCGAATGGCATTGATGAGAGACTTGATCATCGTCAAAATTTCTCGGTCACGCTCTGTCGCCTCATCTTGGCGAGATTCAGAAAGTGGTGCTACCGGTGCACGTTCCAGTTTTTCTGCAGGGGTTATCCTTGGAAGTGATGGCCATGCTTCTTCCAGAGCCTCCTTTTCAGGGGCAGCAATTTCGGTGCACGTGTTCCTTCTGTCCGGCGTTGGTGGTGAAGCCGATTCAACGAAAGAAGGCTTTACAGAAGACTTGATACTGTGGGCAGGCTTTCTAGATGAGCGTCGGCGACGAGAACGATGTCGCCTGACGACAGCAACCGCTTCTAGGTGAGTCGAACGGTCCCTCACCATTTTCTTCAAAACCGAAATCTCCTGCCTTATTTTCGGTTACTTTTTTGATGTGGCGTCGTGGGGCCCTTGGCAATTCGGGCATTTATAGGAATTAGCCTTACAGTTGTCGGCAGAGTGTGGTGCACCACAACGAGGACATGTTGTAGGATTTCCACAGACGGCGCTCACATGACCAAATTTCTGACATTTTCGGCACTGAAGCGGCTTAGGGACAAAAGGCCGCACAGCATGTCGGAAATGACCCACCTTAACATGTGTCGGCAAGCAATCACTCTTAGAGTCTATCTTCACACATCTCGACTTTCCTAGACGGCACACCTGTAGTATTTGGGGCCCATGATTAGCAGGCTTAATAAGAATCGGCAGATCTTCGTTCGAGATGGTCACATCGATGTCATATATGACGCCTGTAGTTGCCTGATTTCCTAGCGGAATGATTGTGTGAACATTCATGCCGCCAAGGACGGTAACTTTCCTCAGTGAATCTAACGCTGACGCTTGAGCGACGTCCACTGCTACAACATTTTTCCGGGGATTCACTCTGATATCCTTAATGCTGTTCGGCACCAGTGCCTCGAGCTCTGAAGATACAGCTTGCCTGTTCAGTAGTCTCATGTTGATGGATGGTTGCGTAGGCAAGAATAGGACGGTGTACCTCGGCGAGCTTTGCGGGGCCCTCCCAGCAGATGCGTCCATGGATGCCCTGAGCATCCTCCACTTTGTTTTCTGGCTCATGACGGTCACGTATTCGTCGTCGGAGCTGTCGACGCTCTCGGCAGTGTCGATGAGGGTAGCCTCGCTGTCACTGGAAAGGCAGTTTCGCTTTCTTGGGGCTGCCGGCGCTGTCGCCGGCCACTCAGGTGGGCGTGCAGATGAGTCCACTTCCATCGCCGCCGACAAGGGAACTACGTTCCCCGTATAACTGCGAAAATAAGTGAAAAGTCTGAAGATGAACGGCAAACACTCAGCTACAGCAACACTTCGTCTTCGTCTTCCACACCCATTCTTGCACACCTTGATTAAGTGCATAGAACTCGTAGGGGCTGACGCTGTTGGATGCTGTAGTACGCTGCCCCGCCGCGGTGGTCTAGTGGCTAAGGTACTCGGCTGCTGACCCGCAGGTCGCGGGCTCAAATCCCGGCTGCGGTGGCTGCATTTCCGATGGAGGCGGAAATGTTGTAGAACGTGTGCTCAGATTTGGGTGCACGTTAAAGAACCCCAGGTGGTCGAAATTTCCGGAGCCCTCCACTACGGCGTCTCTCATATTCATATAGTGGTTTTGGGACGTTAAACCCCACATGTCAATCAATCAATCTGTAGTACGCTGTCATCGTTGCTTGACGTCACGCAGGCAATACCACGCAGAAGTACAGAAAAAAAGGAAGAAAAAGCAAGCGACAAAGAGATAAATAAGGAGAAAAATTGGTAGAAACTGAGAAATAAATTGAAATAAGGAGAAAACAAAAAAAAACTGGAAAATGGAAGAAGTGGAAACCAAAAAAAAAAAACAAGGAAGGATAGCCCCCCTCTACACTTCCTTCAGGTTCGGAACCACAGACCAAAGCTGGCTTAATTTTTTTAGAAGTTAACTAACAAACAGAGACCTCATCTCCCTATTCTTCATTTTTTTTCAAGTTTTTTGCTGCTGTCAATCTTCCCTTTTCAAACATTTCTTGGTATTTCAGATTCAGACGTTTTCGTCGGTAAGTCATAAGTTGGGCAGATTTATATTTCACTCTGTTCTGAATTAATTTTATTTAGAATGCTTTCCTGCTCTTTGTCAACGAGGGGGCGTTTAATCACAACCCATTTACTGCAGTGGGTATGCTACACTATTAAGGGGTATCATCATCATCATCTCAAACCGTACGGCTTAATTGCCACAATCATTCTTTGAGGGGCTCGTTCATGCCAGTCGTGGTAAGTATTTTTCTTTTTGCCATACTTATTCTGAAGAGAGGGTCAGAACCCTCGCAGAATTCTCGAACAAGCCTATAATCCGCTATGTGTTAGCTCTCATCCTCCGCAAGCATTGTGGCGTTGGCTTCAATATTTGTCGCCGCCGTGCTCTAAGACTTGGGCAAGCCTGCAGTTGTGCGCACCTTGTGTTGCACAAATTACCCTAACCAGCGTGCGTGAAAGGTTATCCTTATCGCAAACATACAGCATAACATATAAAGAAGCACTGACGGTTTTGAGGCTTTGCAAGAAGGATATTTGCCGTTGACTTGGTAAGGTTGTATGCAATGTTAACGCTCTCCTCTGGCCGAAGTCAAGCAACGGCCGTATCGAACATTTTACTTTATTAATAATGTTTTTGTTGCTGAGCATCCGCGAGCCAGTTCTACCACAACGGACATATGCCGACGAATCAGCACAGTTTCACTATGTTTTCGAATTTTGCGTGCTGATGGACTTGAATGGCGGAAATTCACGTATAGGTCTCGCTAAAAGACAGCTCGCTAAACGTTGTTAACGTGCTGCACGAGCAATGGCTGATCTGCTTGTATAGTACATCGCTAGTTGCTCTATCCCCGTGACGTCACACAATGATGACACGTCCCTGAAAAGCCACCCCTCAATAACGGAATTGAAATTGTTCTTTTAAATGTTGCCGTATGAAGAACAAATTCAATGCATTTTCAGGCACACTGCAATTTTCTCTCAGGGTTCTCGATGCCAGTGGTTTTATTTAATGCAATAATGAAAAATATTTCAAATTAGCGCCAGCACCCTTTAAAGCACCGATACGAGGAGACCATGTTCTCTTGATGGTATCTATAGTGCTTCTGTTTCGGCACTCCGTTTGGTCTAACAATCACATCAGTAAAGGCTTTATGAAATGCATCATAACCACTACCCTCATCATGAACGTTCCTATACAGTTAGACCCCAGTTTAAGTTCGATAACGCTGAGCTATGTAACCACCAACTGATTAACAGATCTCTCATGCAAATAAGTGGATTTCAATATTTTTAAGCATACCGGGAACTTCTCGACAACAGCAGCCTCTCGCAATTGACAGTAGGCCAGAATTATACAGGGGGGGGGGCATAACTTGGGAATTCGCAGGTGTGTGCTACATCCACGCGAAAACAATTTAAACGACAGCAAAAACAGCTGCAAGCGTACTTCCTGACGAAAATAAAAAAAAGAGGTAATGAGATGCTTCGACCATGATTCCGAATCCTAGCATCATGGTGAAATTCGCATGCAGACAACGCACATCAGATTAACTCCTTGAACATCACGTTTTAGAATTCTAAGAAGGACAACAATCGGATCCCGCTTAATCATCACGCGCGTATCACGCGTGCGCTCAGAGGCACGTGGTATTCCGTTAGTAAGAGGAGGAAAAGGAATGGCCGAGAAGGAGGTACTTCGAAAGCACGTAGTTATTTTTCTCTTTATTAAAGAGCAAATGAAAGACGAGATGGCTTTTTAGGTGTTGAGTGACCAATCACTGTTGAAAAGATTGGATTTTCTTTATGCCAGAATACTGACATCGGACATGCTGAACGCGTTAACCGTGGTAATGCCTATCTTCTTTAGTTACGCGCCTGTTGTCATCGAGGCTTTTAGAGTTCTTGAATGACGCTTTCGCGATTACGATGTCGCCATTCTGTCCATATACGGCAACTCACCAAGCAGGCACAAATCCCGTGCGTGCTTAATACGCGCTTCAATCGTTTCTCCTACTCACTGCACACCACCTACGCTTGCTCGTGCAGGGCTCTACAGTCAGGCTTGACTTGACTGCGTTCGTCTCGCTTCTCCGTCCACTATGGTTTCTCTCTCCAAGACATTGCTGAAATCTCTGCTAGTGGTCATGTGTCTTGCATGGCACGGTGGGGTGTTGACGCCAGTGGAGTCCCAAGACTACCTGGCCAAGTGCGGTGAAACGTGCGGCGGCTTTGCGTGGGTCATGTGCGTGGAGGAGTGCCGCTGCGTCCATTACAAAATGAGCGACTTCGGAATCTGTATGTCCGCAGACTACAACGGAACCTACCTGCCCTAAATTAATTCCACGCAAAAGAAATAAACTTTGTATGCCTGCATTCTTTCGCCCTTCCTCCATCCGTCACCATGTGTTGCGTGCGGTTTACTCAATGCCACCTTTTCTTCATATTTATAATCAAACACATGTGTATGAAGCAACTTAAACATGTAAAATTGTGACACAAACATTATAATTTGCCGATTTATAAAATTAGCCCCGTATCTGCATGTTTCTCTGCGAATGTCGTCGAAAGACGATAGTCTTTCGTGTGGAGAGAGTGAACAAAACGTTTATTTGATGTCTTGCGTGAGAAAATCGGTGAATTGTATTCTGGAAGCGGTGCGTTAAAGAGCCTCCATCCGTGCAGCGAAGGCGAACGAGCGCATCAAGTCACGTCAAACGTGACAGCGCTTTCTGGCAGTTATCTTGGAAAACGAAACGCGCTCTGCGCGCCCGTCTCAGGAGTGATAAGGTGTAGAAGGTGATAGGTAGGTGCCACTACCTTGTCCTCTTAGCAAAGCGTTGGAATCACTTGCCTTTTTGAACATCGCGTTGCACTGTCAACGCAGCGTGATAAACGCAACGGTCCCTAGAATTACTTGTGTGTGCCTTCTCTAGTGTAAAGATATACACACAAAACATAGACGTATTGTTATAATGCCTCAGATAAGCGCAATTCTTGGTGTACAATCCAAAGCATTCCTTAGCGAACTTCGGTTATTTTAGCGAACTTCGTTTACATTGAGGAAATGCAGCCGCCACAGTCCCGGCTGTTGCGGCTGCGTTTCCGATGGAGGCGGAAATGTTGTAGGCATCTGTGCTCCGATTAGGGTGCACATTAAAGAACCCCAGGAGGTTGAAATTTCCGGAGTCCTCCACTACGGCGTCTCTCATAATCATATGGTGGTTTTGGGACGCTAAACCCCACATATTGTTAATAGTCATCATCTATCTTGCGATCCTTTCCTTGCACTATCGCTGCACACCCGGCACTGTCAGATCACGAACGACATACGCGTTATTAGCGTGACATAGCTCTCTCGATGGGAAAGTGGCGCGCGCCGAATTTTCAAGAAAGCGCAATCGAGTCAGATTATTGTTGGGGGTCGAAAAGACACCCTTTTCACTTGATCTTTTTTTAGAGCGCATGACGCTGTCACTATTCCGTTCCGTTTATTATTTTTTTAATAGCATAGCTATTCTTCCCCGTCCGTTGGCGTAGCGCTGGTCACGGGGTCTTGCGGCGTGGCGAGAGTGGGACTTTGCAGGATAGATAGGGCTGTGCCACACCAAGATGGGCGAAGCGCCGGCGGAAAGGCCAAACCAATATGAGGTGCAAAAATGCGGGTGAGCCGCACGAAGGGGTGCACGGGGGAAGGAAACGTGAACGGAGGCATCAACTTAGCTGTTTGGACAATGTGCGCTAAGTTTATAGCAGCGGAAACTCACATATTGAGCGTTTCCTATCAGCGGCTTTGCTGTAGCTGCGAAATGTTGCGCGCAGGTCCTTCGGAAAAGCATCGCTAAGACGGCACATAGAAAATTTCAAGACTATGGGTGACGACACATGACCAGTGCCTGGTCTTGTCACGTCTTTTTAAGTGCCGTCTCAGCGCTGGTTTTTCGTGTTTTTGGCATGTACCAACATCCCCCATGAACACTATCAGTTCATGTTTAGCGCAGATATTGTTGAAATTCACACCCTGTAAGAAAACATTCAGTCTTTCGTATTTACTTGGGTACCCTAATTTTTTCGCAGTTAAATTACGTTGCGTCTTTTTCTTTTTTAAATGCTGTCTCACGTAAAATGAGACCTCGCTTGGTAACATCACACGAGACCAGGAAGTTGTCTTTTGCTAGAAGGAAGAGGAATAAACGTTTATTGTTCGAAACAGTAGGACGGTGCAAGTTCCGCTTCTACCCCAGGTGAAAGGGCTCCTCATTCCATGAACCCCTGTTACGTGCCAAGTTCTGCAGTATTTGTACAAAATCCTTTGTCGCTCAACATATATGGCAACACATCCTTGCGTATGAGCTGAAAACGCTACCTCGCAGCTGGTGTACCCAGTAAGACAACATTCGCAGCACGGACAAAAGGAAAAGAGGATGTAAGTACGTTCTCCTACGCACCATGTCGGGCACCATGCGTACGTTCTTGTCGCCAGCCCGCAGTAGCAGCTGCAGGGGAACGATGGCCGCACCCGTCGGCCGGGCGCTCAGGACGTGAATGGGCAGCTGACCCTTGGGCTGCAGAAGAATGGTAGTTTTAGTCTGAATATTGGCAATGACCACCAGGAATACAAAGATAACATGAGATCTTACTGAAGTTAAAACAGCAGCAGTGGACCAAAGTTACTCGGACGCACTTCCGCGAAATCAGCAACACGCTTACGTGAACCCGGCGGAGTACAGCCCCACTATGTGCACAGTAAACACGGCTTTATTTTTTAGAGTGAATAGCATTACTGGCAAGGGCAGATCCATTGATCTATTCGATCCGCTTATCTATCGGATAAAGACCTTGCGTGCCTTGAATTATTCGGGAGGGGCACATTTCTGAGCTATCAACGTGTTCATGCGCGTCACGTTCTTGCTATCTGATTTGATTGATATGTGGCGTTTAACGTCCCAAATGCATGTTGTCTGCGTACTAAATTTAGCAAAAACAAAGTCGTGTGTTCATAGACTGCGTTAGTGCTTGTCCACTTTTTGTCCCATCTTCGTACGGTTCACCGTAAGTTTCAATTCACCAGCAAGTCCTGCTTTACAACCATTGTCACATTTAAAAGGCCGAAACGTGGTTAACTGCACCATGGTTCAATGCTGTTATTTCTTCATTTAATGAAATAAGCTCTTTATGTTGCGCACATTGTAAGTCATCTTGACTTATTCCCTTAGATTGAGTTGTGCCAAGGAATCAAGCTTCAGTTAATACTGAACGCTTGTTTGTATCTGTCGCTAGTTTAACGCAGCGTTTTTTTTGCGCTGTTCTGTAAAGCGAAGAAGGTGTGCTTGCCCCTCCGGTGACGGTCGGGTCGGCGCGTCGGTTGAGCAGTAGGCGCACCATGTCCTCCCTCACATGGACAGCGGCGAGGTGAAGGGCGGTCTGGCCATCCTGCAAATAGAAACACGGGATACGATCAATTATATATGCAGCTATATATTACACCAGTGAACAGGCAATAAGGTTGCAAAAGGCAGGGATGCTCCAGTGTTTTTTTTCTTTTTGCAGTAAGTAGTTTCTTCTAGTTTCTTTCTATTCGAGTGATTTCAGGTGAAATTCAGATGTTCGAGTGCTGACCCCGTGTCCGATGCAGAGAAAAGCCAAGCCAAAATTAACCTATGTGTGATTGGTATATTCTCTCACTGTAACAGACTGTCATTCGAGCGAGTGCGCATTATGCAAGGTAGTTCCCTTATGTTTTCCCACAATTTTTAGCCCGCTGCTTTAAAGCCTTCGAGGATAGCAGAAGAATATCTTATTATAGTCAAAATGGATAAATAACTGTCAACACGACGACATTATAAGGTGGATCACCAAGGAAGGCAAGTTTCGTAACAAACGATGTTTAACAATGGCAAATACGTGTATGCTGGGCAAGAATAGTGCTACATAAGGTAGTCTATATCAACAGCATAGAAAGAGAAATTTGAAGTATCAATTACGTTTACTTGTTCATGACGCGTAGCAAAAACTGCCCTGCAGTGGGCAACCCAGACCTACCAAGGTTTGGAAACGGCTCGTTTAACAACCACCAGGTTTGACAATGTCATTTGCTGCCATCAAGTTGTCATCACGTACCATCAGCCGCCTTCGGGTGTCAATGGGTGCCAACAGCTTTGACAGTGTCATAGACCGGCAGTGTTTTTATTTTATACTTTTGTCCCATAATTCAGACAAAGGGTCTCCCATGACCCCTGAAATGCTTTTTCTATATAGTAAACAAAACTCGGCACGCCTGAAGCTCAAACACTGCTGTACTGCGATCCACATTGCACATGTGAGGAGATTACATTTATATCTGCAAGTTCAGCCTCTGTAAATAATTACAAAAAGTATATATGTCTATATTTCAGGCGAAACATATATAAAGATTATATGCATACCGGATTCAAGCGAGCTCTGTTTAGAGCACTGCTTCAACATCAAGTGAACTCAACTGACAGATGAACTTCACTGCTTTACTGGGTGCAACGCAGATACTAGTAGCCCAATATTATCACGGGGTTGTGATACTGACGAAGGAAGAGACAGATTGTCTAAAGTAAAACTGTTTATTCGGCCAAGCTTGTCACCGGTAAACGGAAAGTCAGGTTGCAGCGATACACACTGGCACTGATAGCGCCGTGTTTGTGTCTCCTCGTCTCCGTCATGTTCCAGCGCAGTTACTTCTTTCTTTGACACTTAAAGCACGCTGTTCAACTAGAAAGAAAGACGCACGAAATGAAATAATAAGTATACACACGACAAGCCAAACAAGTGTCAGAATTCTTAATTATTCGTGTGTGAGCAACGTGCTCCTTTCATAAACGCGGCCACGGCAGCGAGAAAGTGACCTTCGTGCTCTCCCGAACCACGAGTATGATGAGCGCGCGCAGAGGAGACCACGCTCCGTGGAAAACATCGCTCGTCAAAACGCGAGAGGCGCCGCACCCAACGCTTCCCAATGCGAGCTCATCGTGCCTTCTAGCTACAAATGACGAAAAAAAGAAAAACACGCTGAAATTTCGAAGCTGAGGATCGCTAAATGGTTTATGAGGCAGTTAGCGTTGTTGAAAGCGTATGCTACGTGGTCTAGTGGCTAGCACCGCGCGCTGAGAATTGAAAGGTCACTGGTTCGACACCCCACGGTTGAACTTTTCTTCTAGTTCATTTCTTTGCAGTCTGTTTGTACATATTTTACAACGTCATATCCGTGACGGCAGAACGTCAGGGGTGCCGTGGTGGACTCCGACATAAACAATCTCGTATGAAGTATATTTGGTTCCTGTATCGAGCAAAGATGCCACGTACTACAAACAGCCAAACTTAGCATAACGTAGGAACTACAACAAATGCCAATTTCTTCTACATCAGTGCTTGATATTTGTAATCAAGCTGGTAACTGTATAGGTTTGAATGCCAAGCGTAGTATGGAACATTCACTTTCAAATTACATTCACAGACAAAGCGGAAATTTAACTTTATCAACCACTTCGCGTCCTACAAACTTTTGCTGTTGAATGCACAAGCTACTTGTGAGCACGCACAACTCGGTCAAAAAACTATCGATATCCGAGGACCTCCTGCAGCTTTCAGACATGTGTCGCCATAACACGGTTTGATACTTCTTCAGAGACGATCGACTGGGTTTATGCTTGGCTGCTGAAACACTGCTTTCTAGACTTGGCTAAAAGAGACATGTATAACTAGGGAGTCTCAAAAAAGACACGTAACTTGAAAGGGTGCCTGTTCATCATTATTATTATTATATTATTATTATTATTTTATTATTATTATTATTATTATTATTATTATTATTATTATTATTATATTATTATATTATTATTATTATTATTATTATTATTATTATGATTATTATTATTATTATTTCATTTGTGACACACAACGATGCATGGTTTCAACCACTCTGTGAACTCTCCACAAAACGAGCCGTCATTGCTAGGGTAACGCCGTGGTGAAACATTGTTTGCTCTTCCTGAGATGAAGTAGAAGAAAACACGTGTCGATAAGCCAGCCAGCAGACGTTCTTGTAGCTAGGATCTGAAGTGCATTTGTCGCAACGCTGCTATTCATTTTTTTTCGCTCTTGAATTGCCAAGAAACAAGACCACTATGTGATTTTTTTTTGCTGTAGATTAGCTGTAGCTCATATGCCAGTAGAAACGCATCTCGCATGTGTTGTGAAGCGAAACAGCCACAGTGTTCGGGAAACCACTAAGAGCTTTCCCTGATAAAAAAAAAGAACAACGTACACCTAGTACGCAATTTCACCAACGTATGGCGTAGCGGAGTCTTCCGCGAACTTATTGCGCCACATTGCAAAGCTGTGACGCGTCCACGGCTAGGTCACTCTATCCATGGGCGTCAGACGCCATGATTGACGGCACCGCTTCGGGCTTTTACCACGTGTCCACCGCTGTACTCATCGCTAAGCCACTAAGCGATCGATATAGGTTTCTAGCGTACTACAGAGTACAGCAAAAAAACCAAAAGACAAAAACACATCTAGAAGTAAAAGGAGCTGGCCTGTGCCTGTACGTGCCCTCACAAACCGATCGATGCGGTTGGAACAACCACTACACGTGCTGTTTCTACTGCCTGATTCGCAACCGTCTCTCCTTTCCTACTTTCGCTCTGCAGTTCGTTCGTTGTTTCTTCTGACAAACTTGCGTACTAGCACAGGTGCAATGGCCGGACTGAACGATACCTCGACGCTGCCTGTCAACGAGAAAGCAGCTGTAAAGGAGAAAGAGATGGCACAAATGAAGAGAAGTTATTCATACGAAGGCTTGCTGCTTGAAGCTCAGGAGATGTATATATATATATATATATATATATATATATATATATATATATATATATATATATATATATATATATATATATATATATATATATATATATATATATATATATATATATATATATATATATATATATATATAGAGAGAGAGAGAGAGAGAGAGAGAGAGAGAGAGAGAGAGAGTAAAAGAATCCGTAAGCAGGCATACAGAACGAAATGATACACTACAAACGTTCACAGTTGCAGTACTCCAAGATCACTGCATTTATTTCACGCCACTTGAAGTTACAAACCAGCCTCGTAGTGGCACGGTTATTCTTTTCGAATTAATTATCCTCCACCGTTCCAGTTATTGTTCGCCTTTTCTAATTTCACAGTGGAGAGTAACATGCTTTAGAATGCATGAACTCAGGCTTAATTAACTCTCTTCTTATCTGCAAATATTATGCCGTCACGCCCCAACGAACCCAAATAATGTTTTTCCGTACCATACGTTAGTCGATTAGGAACCTTCAAAGTTTACCACAAAAGCTTTTTAACTTGCAATCATCACTGTTGCATTTAAAGTGCGGTACTTAAAAGGCAGTTCGCAAGTCTCTAATAACCAGCTATGACGATGACAATGCATCGGTGATCAATTACATTATGTGAGGATTTCTCGTTCAAGTGAATATTTGTGTTTGTAAAACTTTCTGTTGAGTGAACGCTTTCTTGTTATCGAGAACTGGGACTAAGAACGTGAGTGGCCCATAAACGCGATAGCATTGAAGATCTCCTTTCATAGAAATGCTGGCATCGGCGTCCTTGGTTGTGGGAGAAACAATCATCATATTGTCAGTGACCGAAAAAAAATAAAAGAAAGCAAATAAAATAAATAATAAATATTTTTGATTTGAAGTGTGAGTCGAACCGAACCCATCCCGTCTGCATCACAAGCAGGGGTTTCACCACAGAGCCACGTCATTGCTTAAAATTGCTTTGCGAAAACAACAACAAAAAATATCACTATATGAAAGTCATGTTGCGGAAGGAGTCTTCATAAGGCATGTAAGATTTTGTGGCAGATTCCCAAAATCGTAGGTCAAAACACATGAATTGTGCAACGAGCGCCTGTTTTAAAGCTGCCCACACATTATAAAGCATGCCTCCATGCAATTTCACGTAACGGGGACTTCGCCAGTGGGCAAAAGGAAGAATTATGGCGTAAAGAAAATCAACTAGGCACTTAGTGACTGCACGTCCTAGTTAACATTTTAGAGTAGTTTAAAACGGGAAATGTTACACGCACAAACGTTACTTTCATTGCGGCATGATTGAAGGCGTTGCGCACAGGGCCCACTCACGCTATTGAATTCTACTCTTGAAGGCAAACCTCAAGCGTTCTTTGTATTTTTTAGAGCTTTGTGCCTGTTCACACTGTTATAGCTTTTTGCTGTTCACAAAATAACAACTTTTATACCACTCCACGACATCCAAAGCAGCGGAACTAGCTGCTTTGCGCGCTGCACTTTGTGCGGTCAATCGGGAACCACCAAAACAATGGTCGATTTTCAGCGACTCAAGGGCTGCCCTACAATCTGTGCTCTCAGCACTGCGTCGTGGGCCTTACAAACAGCTTTTTCTCGAAATTAGATGCCTTCTCCACAATTCAAACGAAAACTTGCATCATGTGACGTTTCAGTGACTGCCAAGTCTCTGTGGCGTCATAGGGAATGAACATGGCGATACTGCCGCGAGAACAGCTCTTGAAGGAACAGGAAAAGAAGCCATACCACTTTCGCGGACCGATGCTGCCAGTAATCGTCGGCGACTTGCGCGTGAAATGACGTTTTCACTATGGTGCCCACAAAGCAACGAGACGAGTCGTCAACACCACCTATCCTCTTTGATGGCTCTCCGCATGCCCACTGGATTCGACCGAAGTGAAGCCACCCTTCTTTATCGCCTATGGCTAAGGGTGGCATTTACGAAATCTTATTCATTTGTCATAGGAATGGCCGACAACGCTCTCTGCGATGCCTGTCGTTGCGAAGAGACGCTACCCCACATCCTGTGCGACTGTCCGTTGTATGACATCCAGAGACAGTCACTGGCGTCTGTTCTTGCGCACATCGACAACAGCCAAATGTCTGTGGACACTATTCTGTCAAGTGCCCGAGAGAAGACATTGCAACGGAAGGCGACAAAAGCACTGTTGAAATTACTACGCGACACGGACTTGAACACGCGGCTGTAACAGCAATGTCACACACCTCGAAAGACAAGACTGGACTATGACTGAGTATGCGCGCATGTGCTACCTAATGTGCTGTGTTTATCTCTCATCCCTCGTTTCTCTATATTTTTCATCTCCCCCATCCCCCTTACATGTGCAGGGTAGCAAACCGGCTGCCTTGAAGATCACCGGCTGATTGAAGATGGCAATGTTGAAGATCGCTTGCTTACGAGATTGTGCCAGAACTGGAGAACGATGGACGTCAAGGGGCTATTTTGAATACTACGCCTGATAAGCACATTAAATAAACGAATGTCTAACTAGTATTCGTTCGGAATTCTGCCTTGAAAAGTTTGGAAGAAATAAGACATTTTCTATCTTGACGAACTATAGCGTCATTGATTCATGGTGCCATGATCTTGCGCTTAAACCACACTTCGGAAATCGGTAGTTTACATAATTATTCATGACGTATCTGAATCTTTTCACACAGATGTCTTTGCGGAAGCGTTCGCCCACCTTGTCGAGTCGTAATGCCCAACCTCCTACGTTTTTTCTTTAATACGCGAAAGAACGCACATACTTGCTGTGGCCGTGCGGTTGGACGCTTGGCTTCTTCCTTTATCGCATGATGATCCACTAACGCTTGGCCTCACCGCCATGTTACGCCGTGCATGACCCTCTGTGACTCGAAAACTACCCAGCGAACTAATTCACGCACCTACAACGTTGAAACCCCGTTGTTTTGTCGAGTTTACTCGTTATGCACAAGCATTAATTACCATCAATAGTCTGTTTCGTTCTTAACGCTAGGTATACTTTATAAAATTTGGAGAGGTAATAGCACAAGGTTTCAGTGAGATATACTGACCGGGGGCGAGTGGCAATAGTTTCTGCTATCGAAGGTAATCATTTTATCGTTCGGACGCGCGAGGTGTGGCGCTATATTAACATTCAGCGTGGCGGGACAAGGCTCTTGGTCAATGTTGATGCATCCTTCCAGCGGCCTTGCGCGGTGCCTCGGTTTTTTTTGGAGGGGAGGGGGGAGGGCACTCTGGCGGAACTCAACGCGCCGGCGAGCAGAGCGTTTTTATGCTGCTGCCGGCGTCGCCATATACACACAGGATCACTGTTGCGAGACCAGTATGCGCGAACAAGAGAAGCCGTGCATGGAGTCGCTAACTTATATGTGGATAGTCAAGAACATCACTGGGTGGCAGGCGAATGTCAGAAACAAAAAAGAAGTGCGCCTCAAAAAACTAAATTCAAGATGGACGAAAGCGTGTGATGAATTGCGTGCACCGCTTTCAATTATAGGGAAACATGCCCTGGCCCGGGTGAAAAAGGCGGTGTAGGAGAGCATTCATGTCTTCTTATAACGAACGGCAGAATGGACAAAAATTATCAAACGTATTTCTTGAGTTGATGTCGCAGAACATAATTTATATCAAGTTTTCATCATCAAGTATTCGGAGTCATTATAATCACCGTACAAATAAAAGACGCACTCTCTGGTTCGCGATCAAATTATGAATTCTGTAGACAGGGTACAAGATGTTCGTGCCCGTGTTCGTTAGTACAATTGCACTCCTAATTAACTGACGATCAAAGGTTGTTCCAGCACAGTGTCACATATAGTGAGTATCGAAGCACAGTCTGGAGTATTAGGGTTCTCACTGGCTCCGTTCTTTCACTATACCCGATCTTCATATTATGGGTTAGTTGGACGCTAGCATAGTTAAAGTCACATAAATGGGAGCTGTCTACTTCAAGCGAAAAGTTATAAAATAAGCGTACAAGATATGCCTTACTGTCAAACACAACATGTCCGTACGTTCCGCAAACACTGTTTAGCAGTGAAGATTTGTCTACGTATACTGTCGAACGGGTCTGTGTGCATTCCTGCAATACCAAGTTCACAGTTCACAAGTGCGCATGCCGCACAGACGGTGAACCACTTTTGTCCCAGTGCTTCGAATAATAAATCTATGACGTATTCAGGACCGGGCCGCGACGTCCAGAGAAACAGAGAAAACATGCTTTGAAAGTATATATATATACATACATACATATATATATATATATATATATATATATATATATATATATATATATATATATATATATAAAAGAAAGAAGTGTATACCTAAGGGCTCGTTTTTCCGTGTTTTAACACAATATTAATGAGATCTAACAGACAGTAATGCCAAGGAATGTACAGGGGAAGTTATTAGAACCAATAGAATGTAAATAAGAAGAAAGAAAGGTGGATGAAAAAATAACCAGCCGTGAGCAGGAATCGAACCTACGACCTTCGAATAACGCGTTCGATGTTCTCGTTAGAGCATCGAACGCGTTATTCGAAGGTCGTAGGTTCGATTCCTGCTCACGGCTGGTTATTTTTTCATCCACCTTTCTTTCTTCTTATTTACATTCTATTGGTTCGAATAACTTCCCCTGTACATTCCTTGGCATTACTGTCTGTTAGATCTCATTATATATATATATATATATATATATATATATATATATATATATATATATATATATATATATATATATATATATATATATATATATATATAAATATATATATATATATATATATATATTATATATATATATATATAACACTCAAACGAAGGTGCATCACAATACATATACTTACACAAGAATGACAATGACATGACTCACAAGTTGCAAATAACCTTAATCGCTACAGCCTGACCCCTTGCCCTCCCACAGCCCCAGTACAAAAGAATGACCGCATCCAAAGAGGTACCTGAGAACCTCGTTCAACCTTGAACGAAAAGAAGGAACACTAATAGGCCGCGTAGTGTATGTGTTCTTGTCTACGTCTAATGTCTTTTCATTGAAACGCAAACTTTTTTGAAGAACAAATTAAGCCATCTTTGCACCGGAAGTGCCAAGCCTGATGGAGGTTTGCCTCTCTTTATATTTTTTTCTTTCTTCCTTCATATCTTTCATTTTCTCTCTTTGTTCTGCTCAAGGAGGTTCTATATTATAGAACCTCCTTGGTTCTGCTCTTACTGCCTTCTTCGTCTCCGTTTAGACTACTTTTTTTCTGCCAGTCTATTTATGTACGTTTCTGTTTCTTTCTTTCTTTCTTTCTTTCTTTCTTTCTTTCTTTCTTTCTTTCTTTCTTTCTTTCTTTCTTTCTTTCTTTCTTTCTTTCTTTCTTTCTTTCTTTCTTTCTTTCTTTCTTTCTTTCTTTCTTTCTTTCTTTCTTTTCCCAAGTCTTTCTCTTTCGTATTCTGCTACGATTTGCACTCTCACCTATTCCTCACTCTCATTTCTCTTTCTCGCTCCCGTTGGTGTGTTATATATACTACACAAGGCTACGCCATATTCTGCAAGCGTGCGTGGATGTCCGAGTGGTGCACTATATGGGCTTTCTAGTGGTACATATGACCACTCGGCTATCCACGCACGCTATGATAATGACTACGGAAAACATAAATGCAGGTATGCCTCGCAGATGTGCATGTAAAACCTTCGAGAGGCAATTGTGTTGAAAGCGTTGGACAAATTAGGGAGATTTTTGGAGCCCACTCAGTCTGATCCACCAGACTGGCTCACCATAGTGGAAGTGTCCAACAATGCCAAAAAGTTCTAGACTGCACAGCATTGCATCATTGTGTCAGTAATTTATTTTGTGCATGTTGATATTATTGTATCTTTGGCGCCATGCAAAAATATAGAAAAATAGCCGAGTGGTTATGATGCTCCGCTTCAGGTCGTGGGTACGCCGGTTTGAATCCCGCTTCGTGAGGAAATTTCCCTTTCCTTTCATCTATTTGTCCTATCTCACGTATAAAATAGGAGCGTGTGCTCTGGGAGCGAAGCACAAGATGAAGAGGAAGAGGAACACATCCAGAGCACGCGCCGGTTCAAGAGTATGATACTTTCCTCTTCACCCTGAACGTACTAACGGCCGGCCTAAACAGCTTCACTGGTAAATGCTGGCTCCTAGCGGCTGCACTCCTGAGCTGGTCACTGTGTTGTGGCCAGCTAAGCGTGGGCACGGCGTGTCGTACATTTTACAAGCGCCGCGTCGCCGTAACGGTTTAGAGCACAGCTCGAAGCGAGCCGCCGCCGCTACCGGCGCGCGCTCGCACATACACCGACGGACAAGCAGTGACACGCCCTGCAATCGAGCCCAAAATGGGCGCTCAAGCCCCGGGCTGCGCGATTAGTCGCTGACCGAGAGAGTCGTTATATCGAAAGCGACGCTTTCGTTTCGGAAGCCGAGTCGTTAGCAGTCGAAGCGAAACGCGAACCTGCAAAAGGTGTCTCCGGTTCCACAGGAACCGTAGTCGGTCAATCGTGAAAGGAGTGAAGTTTCCGAAACGAATGTGGAGGTGCACTCGCTTCATTTTGGCATGTCTCGGGTTATTCAGCGAACTCTAGATCCAATTAGGAGCGTGGAGCACATAAGTTGTATAGCTAGAAATATGTTTGGCACCCTTGTCAGCCATATCGTTTCTTAGCTTCATCCCCGTTGTCTTTGCGTCTTATATATGTTTTTTTCTTTGTAGGTATCCTAAATGTTTGCGTGGTGTGGGAAATATTGCGACCAGTCTATTCCGTGAAAAATGTTTCAAGAATGATGTTTTAACAGCGAAACAGTGTAAGCAGGCCACAAAAACTTTGTCCTGTATAGGTGCGCAAAAAAACAACAACTATCATAATCATGAGCGCGCATGTGCTATAAAAATGGACAAATACTATACTTATTTCTGGACCACTACAACTGAATAGAGCAACAAACGGTTGGCAAAAAAAAAACACCAATTATGACTGCTGTGTAGCCGCAACCAGTAATTGAAAAAAGCTGAACTGCTGAAGTTAACCCGGTGATAAGCACCATGGACACGCGTTTCAGCCTCGCTGGAGTACAGAGTGCTTCAGTGAGGCCGCCGAAACTTACAATTAAACGTGCTAGAGAACGGCAAAGGCAAAAAAATCGGCTGCGAGAAGACTTCGAAGTGACGGAAGCCCCATGCGAACGACGATGCGTCTGCGGAAGATGCGAACTATCGGTTTCAGCGGGAGTTTTGGTCTCTGGAGTTTGCGCATCCGAGTCGTGTTTGTGAGTGTCTGTACGAGGCAGAAACTCGAAACTCTCCACACTGAGAATCAGTTAATGTAAGAACAACCTAAAAGCATCCAGATTAGGCTTAGAAGGATCCAGCTTTGTTGATTCAAGCCTTGCGCGACTTTGTGCGAGCTTCGAACTTTTTTTTTCACTGTTAGCACAAATTCACAAGTTACAATTTAGAAATAAAAGCTAGCCAGTGCCCCAAAGCATGCCTATTTCGCAAAAAGAATGAGAACGTCACGTTATTTTTAAGGTGATTTAAGGTGTAAACGACTCTGCGTAGGGGACCATGAGTCAACGGCTATCCGCACAGGAATCAGTGCACAAACGTTAACGCGATGCACGAGAGTTGAACAAAAATCAGGAGAGCAATTTCGTTCTGAGGATGAATGGAACAAAGAATCAGAGGCACCGAAAAAAAACAAGTAGAAAAATGAAAGAAAAAAAGGAAAATATATCAAGATACATCTTAGAGTGAATTACCAACCCCTGATTGTAAGTATTGATGATATAAGGGGCTTAACGTCCCAAAAATACCATATGATTATGAGAGACGCCGTAGTGCAGGGCTCCGGAAATTTAGACCACCTGGGGTTCTTTAACGTGCACCCAAATCTGAGCACACGGGCCTACAACATTTCCGCCTCCATCGGAAATGCAGCCGCCGCAGCCCGGATTCAATCCCGCGACCAGCGGGTCAGCAGCCGAGTACCTTAGCCACTAGACTACCGCGGCGGGGCCCCTGATTGTAAGTAAATTGAAGAGAAACGAGAAATATAAGAAAGTGAGACACAAATCCAAGAAGAATAAACTTGTAGAGCAATTTGTATACCAGAGTGCTGCCGTAACGAGCTGCCCTTAACGCCCAAAAAGCTGCATCGTGTACTAAGTTAGTCTTCCATTCATTATGCACATTTTTCAACTAGCATGATGGGATTTGATTGTGACGATTACGTATTGTGTATATATACATAGGTGCCGCTATTGTCGATACCGAATGTGAAAGAATATTTCTTTGCATTTTTCAACCAGCATGACGTGAGTATTCCACAAATTTATGCTTTATTTGTGACAATCACGTACAGTTAAGATCTACGTATGTACCGTTAAGTCAGTTAAAAAAATTTGAAAAGATTAGCTACCGTGACATTTACAACCGGCCCGGTAGCTGCGAGAATATCTCGTTTGAAGCAAAAGCCGACATTTCAATAGATGATTACATGGAATATTGTATGCCAAAGGAAAATCGCAAGCAAACTGAGGTATTCCGGCAACAAGAAAATTATAGAAGCTTATGTAGTATGTGGTTTTGCGAATGTACGTGCAATTATGAAGAATGATTGCTCGTGAATTATTGTAAACCTCCGTAGTTTTGATAGTTTATACCAGTGAGTGAAATTAAGGAACCGGAAAGCTTTCTTGTAAATTTGTTTAAGACTGATTTAGATGATGATGATGACGAAGACAGACAGACAGACAGACAGACAGACAGACAGACAGACAGACAGACAGACAGATAGATAGATAGATAGATAGATAGATAGATAGATAGATAGATAGATAGATAGATAGATAGATAGATAGATAGATAGATAGATAGATGTTACACTACATAGGGAAGGAGGTTAACCAGACAGAGCCGCTTTGGCTACTTTGCTGAGAAATGGGACAGAGGACCAGCATGATACGATGAGGAGGATGATCGAAATTAATTAAAACTTGCACGTAGAAACTCACACGAAGATGCTATTGGACAGAGCATAGAGATAGCACTGACCTATTGTTGTATGCCATGTTTCGAGCTGTACAATAGATCTAATGGCTGTATGGATAGAATGTTTTTCCATATGGCTATTTCTATTTCTAGACGCGTCCTTCATGAGGTCCTCATGTGCACGACGGTCACGTTCGTACTCTAAGAAGACCACACAGCCACCCGCCAAATGAATTCCGCTGTGTGTGTTCGCGACGAAAGCTTTGGGCACGCTCTTGCTCTAATAAAAGCGGCCGTGACCCCTGACCCATTCTCATGTCGTCGCGGCACGCTTCGGGGAAAGTAAAAACTAGAGTAAGGTGATGAGACGCCATTGGAGTCCGCTGCTAATTGCTATGCGGGGTCGAAGGCTCTGGAAAAGCGGTTGATTACATGCTGCAAGTCAGCCCAGTAAAGCTATATGCTTGTTTCAGAAAGGGGTCCATCTTTTCAAAAAAGGTGGTCCACCAAGATGTTTAACTGTTCACGTCATTTTAACATCTATGTTCAGCAAAGTCACAGTGTTACACCATGTCTTTGTTAGAGGAAATGTCGTGGAAAAGTGTAGATGGAAGTAATAAATGAAGATAATGACGAAAATAGAAAGAAAACTGAGCTAAAACGCCGAAAGCGATGCTAGATTAATTTTCAAATTGCGCTGCTGCAGTGATATTGTTCTTGAAAGAAAGCTACTATTCACAAGGAAAAACTAAAGGCGTGAATCTGGCTCTAAATGGGCAAATCCAGCTACCCTAAAGGTCGCAAGATACAATTGATTACGTCGCAGAATATTTTACACCACCCAGCTTTCAAAGACACTGTGGTATGACGCGCATATTACCGCAATAATATTCGAATAATTATGAAAAAGAAAGGCGAGCATGGCTTTTCAGAAGTATTTTAATAATATAGAGTAATTTTTGAGATAGTCAGTAATAGTTGGGTATTGGAAAATTGTCGTCTTTTGAACGGCGGATATGATCTTTTAATGCTAAAAGTATACATATAGCTAGCTCATGTAGCTATCGAACGGTTTAAGTAGAAGTGCGATGACCTACGATAAATAAATATCAGGCACGAGTTTTTATTTTACTTGAATTGAAATTCCAGCCACTGAGATGATAAATTAATCGTGCTTTGTGCTACAATATACTTCATGCTGATGATCAGCTCGAAGAACCTCGCTGTACACATCACAGCCCACAATGCTGCTAAGGCATTTTTGTATTTACAAGTAGTTGTATTGACAGTTATGACTGCTAGCGAGATAGGCATATTTTGAGAATTGCTTTGATATAGGATTAGTTTTGTTTTTAGATTCTCGCCTGAAGGGTCGTTACTTCAAACCATTCTTGTTAAAGTAGGCACAAAACACTCAATTTTTGCTCAGAATGACTCAAGATTTCTGAAAAGATAACCAGATTTCAAAATCATTCTCTTTCTCCGCCTTTCTCACACACGAACGGCACAATACCTTATCGAATCGAAGCCATCGGACCAGATAGCCAGTGTTGCCAGATGGCAGAATGGGGCGCAGCCAAAATTCAAAAACATGTAGCCCAAAAATAGCCACCCATGCAATTGGGCCCAGTTAAGAAGTATCCCAATGTAGCCAAGATTGATGTTCAAAAACCATGCACTGCAAAGTGGTACAAAGAGTTTTTTTATTAGCAAGAATTACTGTGACAGAGAAAAGCAAGGTTTTACGCCTATACAAATAAAATGAGAAACAGCAAGATACTCTAAATCAATCAATGAAAAAAAAAAGACAGTGAATTTCTTCTAAATACACATCCATGGAGATACAGCAAGAATGAAAACACACACCTCGCAGCACAAGACTTGCTGCCAAATTGATAACAAAGAGATAAGAAAACACTAACTTCTGTGTAAATGCAACTGACATAAGACATGCAAGAAAACACAGCATACCTCGCCGTACATACAACTTGCTGCCAGACTGATGAGACCGAAAAACACTGGCCGACTTCCTTGTGATTACAAGTAAACTGATGTAAAGCAAGACTAGGAAAATATTGCACATCGTCGCGCACTATTCGATGCTCTAGGAACGTATTACACCTCATACATGACAGCACTGTTAAATTTCTCCAAAAAGTGCTCGCTTGGCTTAAGATTGTTACAGCAGCCGAAATACTCTTTCAAGCCACACCGAACATGCAGAATCATTTCCAGATTCCGCACAGTGAGTTTGTTTCTGTGGTCCGTCTTTGTTACAGTCACGAGACTGAACACTCTCTCTACAGCGGCGTTCGACGCAGGTAAACAAAGAAGTGCAAACACCATCGCTGACAAGTTAGGAAAAAGAGCTTCACCCACACTGTTAGTAGCTTTCGCGACAGCCCTCCAGAATTCGCTAACATTCTCGCTCAATGCAAGAGAAGAGTGCATTGCCTGCAACGACACATACTCACTCTCAAGGATTGGTGTGCTGCATGGTGCTGTGACCATAGAAATGACCTTGCGAAATGTACTAAAAGATGCGTCGCGAACATAGCAGGGCCTTAATAACTTAAAGTTCTCGAACAACTCCAGGTTGCTTGGCAGCCTTTTGAGCAGAGACTTCACGCACGACACTAGGTACCCACGGCAGCGAACCAACATCTGGTCCTTCTCTTCCTCTGAAAGCGTGCTGTTGTGAAGCGCGTCTAAAAAAACAGTTCCAAAATTACAAGCCCGCACATGAAGCAAATGCTTCTCCCCCTCCGCAGTGGGAAAAGCGTGCTCTTTCAAAGCTACTCGCAACAGCATTGACTTGACGAGCAACTCCAAGTCTTCAAAAAAGCTTGACCGGGTCAGGATTTTCGGATTGGAATAAGCTGTTCACTTTGTCAAATTCCATTATGATGGGCTGAGCGAAAAGGAGGTACAAATGGTTTTTTTTTCGTCCTCAAACATCTCATGCAGTAGTCGTGTAGTACAGTACCGCTCAGTATTTTGCACTATATGCAAACGCAGTTCGCTCCACTGGTCAATAATGCGATTTACTGCGGCAGCGACACTGAGCCACCTTGTGTTAGCTATGCTGATGAGCTTGAGTGGGTCGCAGTCATTGATCGCGGAATAGATCCGGCGATACTGCTCTCGCCGTTTCGGTGAACATGAAAACCAGTTATAGCATTCCCGCACGAGGAACTCTATGTTAGCTGGGAGAGCAGCAGTCGCTTCACTGCAGGCTAGATGAAGGGAATGGCATGTGCATTTGCAAGAATCAGCTTAGGGTTTTCGTCTCTCATCAAGGAATACAACGAATGGTTCCGTCCACACATCACACTCGCACCGTCCGTGCCGAGGCCAACACACCTTTTTAGGTCTAAGTTACACGACTCAAGAAATGATTTCAGTTCGTTGAACATTCTCGTAGCAGAAGCATCTGTTATCGAAATGAGCCCAAGAAACCGGGTTAGGAAATCATTGGCACGCTTGGAAAAGTAGCGGACAACGACTCCTAATTCTTTCTCGCAAGATATGTCAGTGCTTTCGTCCACTATCAGTGAGTACGGCTGCTCTCCTATGTCTTCGAGCAACATCTCCCGAAAAGTAGGCCCTAGGACCTTCGACACTAAAGCTGTGCATTTCGTGCGTCCCAACGTCACTCCGGAAGCAACTTTTGATTCCGGAAACGTGCTTGCCAAGAGTGGAGCCAAGTGGTCGGCTGTGGAGAGTGAACTGTGCACGGCGACGTGTGCCGCAAGGCGCAGCTCCGCAACTTTTAACTCCATTCCTGTAGGCTTCGAGGGTCCGGGCTTGAAATGCGAGTCGATAGGTTTGGTGACAGCAGCCAGCTTCATCCTTTTGATATTTTCTACGTGCTTGTTTCTTGTGGTGTGCAGGCTTCAGGTCTTGCAGGTGTGGTCGCAGCTTGCAGTCGCATACCTTGCAGTACGCCATGTCCGTGCCGTCTCCTTTGTTCTCGCTTGACGACGTGAGCCAGTCTATCGGAAAATGCAGTACAACGGAAAGTGGTTAACCCACAAATATATCGCAGGGTACATATTATACTAATCGCTGGCACTCACCTTTGAAGTCTTCGTTGTTTTCCCATTCTTTTTGGTATTTTCGAGCGTATTTCGCCCACTTTCCCATGATGTGCGCAGTCCCGCCACCTCAGCCAGTACTCGGGCAACAACGCGAGACAATAGCGAAACGTCGTCTATTTCTTCTTGTTAGCTGATTTCAGTATCACGCCCGTTGGCACGTTGTTCCGCCTAACGCGATATGGCGCGTGCCAGCGGACCTTGCTTCACTAGCAGATAGACGTGTGTCATGCAGGAAACTATCACCAATAAAGAATGCGAGTCCGGCGTGCCCCAGCGAATTTTTGTTGCAGCCAGCGCCGCCTAAATATATTTCAACTAAATTTAAGAGATCTTAAAGTCCATACAATTTTATACTATTAAATAGAGAAACAGCACTATTTAAGGCAACAAAACAGCATAAATTTAACAAGCAAAACTTGTGAGGCCAGTTGGTAAGCAGCGGCTGCCAGGGGCGCTGCTTACCCTCCGACCAGCACCGAACAGCACACCTCTCTTTCAGTTCTCCGTAGCTTTTAGTACGCTGCATACCCAACCAACAAATGTCGGCACATTCAGCACCTAGTTCCACGCTTACCAAACGTAGCGCGCATCAATAAAACACGCTTTTTAGAACGGGCTATCATTTGTACAGATGCAGCCCAAAAACAGCCACATAGCCATGCCGTTTAAAACAACGCCAGAAAAAAAATAAGTCGCCCAATTTGGCTATAAATAGCCCAATCTGGCGCCACTGCAGATAGCATATTATGCGACACGCATACACAGCAAGTTCAGAGTCTAGGACATATTGTCATGGTGCAATGAATGGCTTATCTTTTCTGCCTATACCGACATGATCTTGTATATACACCTACTGTCTACTTTCAAAGGCAATTTTTAGAGGCGAAGCTTATTAAAGCAGCACCCGTTCGTCCCTCGTAGTAGTCGTAGTCGTAGTGTGTAACCAGTCTTACGTTTTGACCTGCAAGGTGGTGCCAGTGGGAGATTTCTCCTGTTCGTTGTTGAACAATAAAAAATTCGCAGCGTGCGCGTTAATAAAAGCCAAATTCTCCTTTCTCTCATTCCCCATTAGCAGCCATTGGCATGTACATTGAGCACTATTTGACAAGAAAGGGTTGCTAGGTTATACTCGCTGGGCGTAACCTCCTTGGTTTTAGAAAGGTTTAGCGAGCGTTGGGCCACAGTGCAATAAACACAGTGAACTATTATATACCATGAACTCGAGGTGGTTAAAGGTGGGAAGTAGACATGAAGTGCAAGCCGTAAGAAAGTGTGCGTGTGCCACCTCTCGTTTAGTCCTTGGAATGTCCGCTGGATGGCGGTGCTTCTATATGGGGAATATATGATGAAAAGATACGAGATGGTGGTACTTGGAGTGTTGAATAGATGGACGAACGGACACACTGACAGATGCATGGACGGACGCATGAATCGTTGCACGGACGGACGGACGCATGGACAAACGCAGGGGCGGGTGCATGGATGAACGCAGGGACGGATGCACAGATGGGCGTGCGGACGCACGAACAGACGCCGCGCGGACGGGCGGATGGATGCACGGACGGTCACACAGACACACGCATGGACAGACGGAAGCAAGAACAAATGGACGGACGGATGCTTCGCCCCCCTCTCCATCATTCACTCCGTGGATATGCTGCCTTTTTTTTAGCGAGGCATACGAACCATCCGCTTTTTCGTCCGTAGCGTCACGTTGTAAGCGCCGTGTGATAAGCACTTCGGTCTTTAAAATGACGTACCTATGCATTTTAGCTATGGATTTCAGAAACAAAAAGACACACTCCCTAATACTTACGAAGAATATTCGTAATATTTGCTTTTTTATTGACAACGTTCACAAGTATGAACGCAGCCACCAGATCGAGATGGGTGGGCGTGGAGCATGGTGTTAAACTTTCGCTGGGTGGCTGCATCATTGGACAGACAGACAGACAGACAGACAGACAGACAGACAGACAGACAGACAGACAGACAGACAGACAGACAGACAGACAGACAGACCAATTTTTTTTCGTTGAAGCATCAAAGGATCTAAGACTATCGACGTTAAAAAGGTGTCTTTTGATTCTCTTTTTATACATATGAGAGTCACATGCACCGTCTCTTTTTAGCAGGCACGTGGAAATTCTTCAGGCGAGTCATGCAAGGTGGCTCTCTAAAGGGAGTACTACCCAAGTGACTCAAAAGTATGAAATGATAGTAGGAATAGTAGAAGCTTTAAAAATGTACCTCTAGAGTCCGCCACGCTTGGTGGAGGTGCTGTGTCACAATATAACACCTCCGCCACAATGTAACACCTAACTGTACAATCAAGGCATCCTACTACTTTTGCCTTACATTGTGATGTTGTTCAGAAAAAGCAGTACGTGCTCACGATAACGTGGCACATGACAGAAAAATAACATTTTGAGAAATGCTACTAGCATCGAGGAAACAAGCGAGTTGGGCATAACAAGCAGATATGCATCAATGATGCTAGTCGATAGCCAAAATAATGGCCTATTTACTTGCGGGGCGTGAAAAACGCTTTCCCATTCCAGAACAACAAAAAGCGTCTCTGCGAAAGCCCAGAAATTTGCACGAAAGATATAGAAAGCGTCAATGCAGACTTGTACAACCTGTACTTCAAAATGATGCACTTCATACGGCTCACTTACCTTGGCTTTGGCATTGACGTTGGCACCGAGGTCAATAAACTTGTCAGCTAAACCCACACGGCTGTCCTTCACGGCGTACATTAGTGGAGTAAATCCAGTGGCCTGCACAGAAACAGATACAGAGGGGTCATCAAAACCTAGAGCCTTCAAAAAACTTGACACCTTTACCCATACATACAATGCCCACAATCTTGTAGGTGCGAATAAAAAAGAATTATAGAAAAAAAAGAATAATGTGGCAACAAAATATTATCGGGCTGTTCGTTCATAAATTGGGTAGTTTCAGTACCAACATCGATTTCTCAAGGAATAAATTTTGCTGTGGTAAGTGACAAAATAAAAAGACTTTCGTACAGTTAATTTGGATTGATTTGATTGATATGTGGGGTTTAACGTCTCAAAACTACCATATGACTATGAGAGTCGTCGTAGTGGAGGATTCCGGAAATTCCAACCCCCAGGGATTTTTTAACGTGTGCCCAAATCTGAGCATTTCCGCCTCTATCGGGAATGCAGCCGCCGCGGCCGGGATTCGATCCCGCGTCCTGCGGATCGGCAGCCGAGTACCTTAGCTACTATACTACCGTGATGGGGCAGTGAATTCGCATAGTTAGTTGTTCATGTTTATCATGGTGCAATAGGACGCTATACACCGTCATGTTACATCACTATAACTATACTATCACATTACAATTTACTTAAATAGGCATGGTTACGCTTTAAAATAAGAGTCGGCTATTTTATGAATGAGCTGAGGTACAACTGTATTCAGTATGAAGCTTCACGCACAGACCTCAGTTTTGAGCCCAAAGGGTTGCCTTCTGCAGAAACTGCAATCGCGAAATATCAGATATTTTCTATGTACAACGAACAAAATACCCAATATCATGTGAAGGTTTATCGCGCTTTTAAATGCTCCCAGCGAAAACTGATAAACAAGATATAAACCACCAAATGCTTAGGAAGAAGCGCTTTAAACTCGTCTAATAAAATATTGACGGTAGTTTGACTGTATACACAAACGACATATTGAAAATCGCACGAGACATTATTAGGGTAGGGTATGTGTAGTGCTAAACTAGATCCCGTTAAAGCGAGCGATTTGTGAAATGATCCAATGAACTCACCTCGTCTGCAAGGTCTGCTGGCAGGTCTCCCTTCTCAACGTGCTTCAGAAGGGCATCCACACCGAGCCAGTCTCCCCTTCTAGACATATTCAAAATCTTGAGCGCCAGCTCGGCGTTTGCCGTAGTGCCTGTCCACGTGGCTCCTTTAGGCCGCTCCTGTTCGGGAGGCTTTGCAGCGGGCGCCTCTTCGGAGGCGTCTTTCTTTTCACCGGACTCCGCTGGGGCTTCCTCTTCAGCCATGGAATCCGGAGAGTCCGCAAATATTAGGTCTATCGAGGGAGCCGCGTTGGTGGAATCTTGTGCCGGCTGGCCACTTCCAGAGTCAGGCTGCGATGGGTCGGAAGAGTCGTGTGGGGCATTGGGCTTGGACAGCGACAGCCTGTTATGCAAAATCTTGGCATTCATCACTGTCTGCTGCAGCTTGCTCGGTGCCACGTTGATCTTCTTGGCCGCGTCTCGCATCCTCGAGAGGACACTGGTCTTTTCTTTGGGCTTCGGCTCCACAGACGCCACTTCGGGAGCCACCGGCGCGGCGGGTGTCATCGCTGCGCTCTTAGATCCCCCTTCTTGAACGAGCAGGTCGGGTTGCTCGCGAATGTTGAACTCGAGCTGAGCCGGAGCTTCTTGCTTCTGTTGTTCCTCCGGAACCGGGGTCAGCGCTTTCTTGTCCTCGAAGCTCACCTTCGGAAGAATATTGTTCTCCACGGGCTTCACCGAAGCCGACTTGCCAGACTTGTTCGACGTCTTGGCATGCTTGTTGACGGGAAGCGTGGCCCCACCACGACCTCCGCCACCGACTCCCGTTTTCTCCTTCACACTCGGAGGCTTCTTTCGCGCAGGCAGGGACTTCTTCGTCTTTCGACGTCCAGTCGGTCCGTTGAGCGTTGGAGTCTCTTTCAACAGCGGCGTCTTGTCGTTCGACGCTGCCATGTCGTCGAGCAGTAACAAGGAACCGTTTGCAATTTTATTGTCCGCTGCCAAGGAGTTCACGCCGTTTGCGGCGGCGCGCAGACTACGCCGCTTTTCGTTTGCCTCTCGTTCGAGCTCCTGGAGCAGACGAATCGGATCCATGATGGCCTCCTCGGAGTTCCATCGGTTGCCCAGGCGACGGCCGCCATCTTGCGAGGGACTGTTGTCAGACGCCATCGCTCAGCTGTCCTCTTTTTTTTTTATTGGTCCTCGGTATTTCAACTCCGCGAATGTACGAGCGTCATACTAATGTACCCGTTCGGCCGAAACGCGGTTTCTAGTTCATTATTTTTTGTGGATTATTTTTTACGAGCGCTCAGGCAAGCGTGACAAGCGGGTTATAGCGCAAGGTCGGCGAAATTTTCAGTGTGCCATGCGGGCAACTCTTTGGAGCATGCTCATATTTTAGGTTATTGTAGCCGGTGCCACCACACGTAAAGAGCGTATAAAAAGTCATCTGTAATTTGGGAAAGCCAAGAAATTGCGTTCAAATATGTGCGCCTTTTTGATAGTCTAACAGGCACCACTGTTCCAGATATTCCTTCAGCCGTTTAGCTTGCTGCACAGGAACAAGGTTTCTTGATTCGACCGCTACTTAAGTATGCAGATCAGAGCCCATTTGCCGAATACTTTCGAATTTTGTGATTGGGTTATCCCTCAGTTGAAATTATAGCTTAATTTGTCACCTCTTTGACTAAATGTTACTTTTCAAGAAAAACTTTCATGGCCTCAGCATCACAAGCACTGCACATTTTTTTTAGTATCCGTTTTTCTTGAACGACGACTGAACCGAACAACAGGCTTCCCTTGCAGAGCGCAGCACACACGCACACCAACACCTTCGCAGGCACAACGAAGACCGTGCTGAAGCCAGCAATGTGTCACACGTACACCAGCGTGCACTTTCCAATTCGCAAGCACCAACAGCCCTCCAAAGCAGCGTAGGCCGACGACTTAAGCAAGCCGCTACGTTTGAGCGATGCACTGTTTTGGAGGCGGCATCTGGAAGTAGACGCGCAAAACGGCAACAGATCCCCTATCTGATGGGTTTGGCGAGTGGACACAGCCTCGAGCCGAGAAGCTTTGCCGACGCACTGTCGTCACTGTCCCACCCTCCGACAAATGAGTCATCGCACAGACAAACTTCATTAAAGCGTTGGCAATGACGTTCTCAGAACTGGTCTTGGCGTTAGTTACGCAGTGGACGGACGACGAAAAAAACCCAGAACCCGTGCAATGGCCGCACAACGACGCAGCGGCCCTTCCGTCCCGAACGAAGCGTTTGGACAGCAGAGGTTGCTCCTATCGGCCACGGGCCCCGCTACAGGCAAGAACAAAGCGGGCCCACCCATGACGTCATGGCACGAGCATGGCGAGAGGGCGAGCGCGTGTCGCAGGCAAAGTGCAGGGCGGTAAGGAGGAGGAGGAGGGTGTGGAAAATGAGCTACTGGACAATGCGAAAGAAGGGAAAAGAAGAAAGTGGGCCTTGGCTTTTTTGTAGACAGCCGCCACAGAGACCCCACGCTATGCGCCCCTCCCTGGACACCTCCTTCTCTCCCGCTTCTAGCTCAGTGTGCGTTTTATGCGTAATTTGCCGAGGACATGGCGGCGGTGACTATGCTTACGACCCCGTTTCTGAAACCCGTCGCTGAAAGAGCGGTGGTCACGTCCCGTCGTCAGTCACGTACCTCGAGTGCCGCACTCGCACCACGGCAGTCTCACCGCCGGCTTTGTCACAAAACGAGAACAGAAACAAAAGAGGCGAGAAATGAACGAATGCCGTTACTAGGCAGGAGAGAACGAGAGGGGGACGAGAGAGATATACATTAAAAGAACGTCCAACCATTGGAAGCAAAGTAAAACATTCCATACGGGACCCCCCGGTCAATAGAAAATTTTCCCCTCTGCAGCATCGGCCCCCACCCTTTTCAGGTATCTCTTAGGGCGTGCTGTAGGGACGCTTGTTTTGCGCCTAGCACGAAAGGTCTGTGTTCTTGTGCGCCCGACACAACAAACGAGGTCCCATTTTTCTCTAGGCAGGGTGTAACTTCAGAGGTGTGCTGCTCCGTCCAGCAAACGCCTTCGTTCCCCTTGCATTTGCGATATTACGACGTGTATGCCTGAGTACCTGTTGTAAAGAAAGACGGTTACACGTGGAGGCACACCATATGCCCCGCGGACGCTGGCGTTAAGCAAGTGTCCTGTTCGAATAAGCAAAAGAAGAAGGAGGGCAAATGTTCATATCTAGTGCTGTCCTTGAAAGTGGTCGTAAACATGATTCAGTGTAATCTTGTTGACATTGCATTAGGCTTCGTATGTGTCTATATAGTTGTCGTTGCCGTTTTCATATTTTTGTTAAAAACTTTGCTTTAATTGTGTTCCGAAAAAAATGGCAGTTTCATCTGAAAAAGTTCCTGAACCACTGCTAGTTCAAGGACGAGGGGTGGTTTCTTTCTCGATTTCACTACTTTTCTTATGGGCGATATATCCTCCACCCCACTTCTTTCTTCATAAAGCAAGAAAGCAATGTCATCACTAAGCGTGGAGCATATCACGATTTCACGCTCTTCAGCTAAACGCTGTTATCTCCACTTAGGCAGTAGGAGTAATGCAAAATGAAGTGAAATAAATTGATCGCACGCGATAGGTATGTCATACAAGGAACAACGGATGGGTGACTGTGGGTATGAAAAGAATAGCGGACAATGCCTAACTAATATTTCTCGTATATAGACCAACCTTGAGTATGACCTTAATGATGTAACGTGAATGTTCGTTCTGATGGCCAGAAGTGCGTTAAGAAGACTAGAAACGACGAGAGAATCACGTGCTTGTTTTTGTTTTGCATTTTCAGAGGATGTTTAGGGGTACTTGATGGCCGAGGGCACCTCTGAAATCTAGCACCGTGAGAAGCATCGATAACAGCTCTGAAATATAGCTGCTCGATGACGCGAAGAATGTGACCAAAGGAAAACAATCAGGGTTTCTCAGTGCCTGAAGAAGTGGTGCATACCTTAAACGTGCTTGTGAATGTCGCACACGATACTGCAAGAAATGAGGAGCCTTTTTAAGATGTGGTTTGACGGGGACACAGAGGACAAGAAGAAACACGACACTCGCAACTAATTTTATTTCAGAAGGAGCACTTCATATATATAACCCAAATCGCTAGCGACACAGAAAAAAAAACTGCGATTATTGAATCATTGTCAAAGGACCTTTTGCACACACTCAAGCGATAGTTCACGACATGATGATGTGTGTAGTTGAACATCCCAAAACCACCATATGACTACGAGAGACGCCGTAGTGGAGGACTCCAAAAATTTCGACCACCTGGGGTTCTTTAAAGTGCACCCAAATCTTAGCACATGGACCTACAACATTTCCACCTCCATCGGAAATGCAGCCACTGAAGCCGGGTTCGATCCCGTGACCTGCGGGTCAGCAGCCGAGTATCTTAGCCACTATAGACCTCCGCGGCGGGGCAGTAGTTCACGACAGATAAGCTTAGACACCTTTAGATTACATTAATAGTGAAAGTTGGGCTAGTTGGTGGTTCTTATTTGGGAAGTCCTTGGCGATATTTTTTGCGCTGTTTTTACTTCCCAAGTACCTTTAAATGATATAACAAAGACCACGCTGGGTATCATTAAGAACACTGGCGTAGACTTACACGTGCATGAAACAGAATTTTAAACAAAAAGGAAAGAAAGACGACCCATGTACACATGAACATCAAGCAATAGCATACGTCCGTTATAGCATGGTTAAATTACCATGGTTATGCTTAGACACTTTTGGATGAAACAAGAAATAACAGCGCTGGGGGGCTATTATCACACAGAACAATTTTGGCGGAAATTTACACGTGCCTGAAATCAGAATTTGAAGCAAGATGAAAGACAATGTGTTACATGTAAACACTAATTTCAAAAAAAGTCCTTCGGGGAAGCTGGTATCTCGGTTACTTAACGACACTGATGACTGTCTAATGCAGCCATCTTTTCTTTTTTTTGTGTGGAAGGCTTTGACAATTTCTCTGGTTAGTTGGTTCCCGTGACGGAAGACTACGGTTGCATCACTGAACAGTGGTGGGCAGTTACACTAAAAAACAGTGCGCCTTTTTGTGAGATTCAATGTTGGTTGCTAATGATCGCTTATGTTCTAATTGTCGGATGTCTAAGCAACGACCCGTCTGGCTGATGTATATCTTGCCACATGACAGCGGCAAACAATACACGATTGCTAGAATACATTTATCAAACTTTGTAGTGTGATTTATTGTACAGCCACCGCTATTAGTTTTTGCTGCTATGGGAACTTTCCGGTCTAGTTTGGAACATATTTTATTAAGCTTGTTTGGTGCCAAAAAAACAACGTCTAGGCCATATCGATTACCGATGTTTTTTCAGGTTATGGGAAATCTTGTGCGCATAAGGAACTGACACTACCTTCTTTCTGTTCCTATTATATGTCATTGTTTTCTGAAAATTGCAGCGTACTTGTTTAAACGTCAGTTTTAGGCACGAGGAAATCCACGCCAATGTTAATAATGATACCCAGCACGGTCTTTGTTATATCATTTAAAGGTTTCTAAGCTGATATGCCATGCATACTGCTACTTGAAAAAAGTTTTTTTTTTTGGCAATGATTCTATGTTCGTAGTTCTTTTCTGTGTCACTGAGGATTTAGGTTATATATGAAGTGCTGCTTCTGAAATAAAATTAGTTGCAAGTGTAGCGAGTGTCGTGTTTTCTTATCCTCTGTGTCCTCGCCGGTATCGCGCTATACTACACCATATGTTAAAATGGTATCTCACCAACTAACCTAGTTATCAACCCTACTAATGATGAGCCTTTTCTAACTCTTGATTTACAATTGGGAGTATTGTGGTAAGAGTAGGGAGACTTCCGCATTACTTGGGTAGTGCATGGAGTGCTGTGCAGAGGTTTCACCGGTAGCCATATTGTTATGACGCAAGGGGTGCAGAAAAGTTCAGCGTGTCGTGGCGTGCAGATGTCCGATGGCAACTGTTTCTTTCTTGTAATGATGACGACACGTGATTAATATCGTATGTGGTTTAGAGGATAAAAATGAAAGAGAGAGAAAGAGAGAGATAGGACAGACAAGTACAGCTATATGTCCTCGTGGTATGACACTTTTTGAAGACCTTGCTTTCCACAGGATACTTATAACTTTTGCAACATTTGCGCGAATGCCCCTTCATCATTTTATTTTTGCATACTAGCCACGCGCCTGATATGATGCACTTTCATTATCACCCAAAAGTATTTAACCGGCACATCCAACATACTCTCAAGTCTCATTAAACGTTTTAATATATGGACGAATTAAAATAAAAAGTCTGTAGAAATTATTCCTAGAGTCTTGCACTCCCTGATGACCCGGCTACAAAACTCATTAAACGTGCCCTATTATAAGGTCGGTGACACAAAGGCATTTATTCTCGTTTATTTAGCTTTTTTTTATACAAGGGTGGTTATAGTTTGCGTGGCCTGGCGCGATACAGCGCTGTCTCTTCTGCATACAAATGATGAGCGTATGGCTGCCGGTTCGCGTGAACGGATGTTTATCCTGTGCCTTGGGTTAAGTATACATGCAAGCTTCTCTCCCTCTCATTAAGTAAAATTTGCACATAATCAATTTGGGCCACGTGTCTCTGCTCTTACTCCGCGGCCAGAGCACATTAGAATATCGGCGCGAGTACACAGGTGGTTAGAAAAATGTGTCGTTTTCTTTATTTTAGTCATATTCCCTATTCACTTCTGTTTTCAGCCCCGTCGTGGTGGTCTAGTGGCTAAGGTACTCGGCTGCTGACCCGCAGGGCGCGGGTTCGAATCGCAGCTGTGGCGGCTGCATTTCCGATGGAGGCGGAAATGTTGTGGGCCTGTGTGCTCAGATTTGGGTGCACGTTAAAGAACCCCAGGGGGTCGAAATTTCCGCAGCCCTCCACTACGGCGTCTCTCATAATCATATAGTGGTTTTGTGACGTTAAACCCCACATATCAATCAATCAATCAATCAATCAATCAATGAATCAATCAATCACTTCTGTTTTGAGGTCTTACTGAAGGCGATACACTCGCGATGTTTAACCACTATCGAAGGTCACTCGCCACTGCGCAACACAACAAAGCAAGCCCTAAATGATAAAGAAATACTATAATACAATAGAAGTCAGTATAGCATGACTTGAAAGATAAATATTAAGAAAAAAAACAAGGTGACGAAGTGAGGGGGGAGTAATCAGAAAAGCGTAAATCTTGCTGCCCTATACCGGTGTGACACTGGAGCGCTCTAGATTTTGTGCATAAACTGCTCTGAAACCACCTATTTCTATTAGAAACTGGGACATGCATTGCCAAACGTTTCACATCATCTTTATGACGTGTATGCCAGTCAAGATGCCTAGAAAAAGAAAGTTGAAGCACGTGACCCGCTCCTACGTAAGACGCGTCAGACTCCGAGATGAACCCAGTTTGTAGGGAGACTGTCAACATGGCCGTGTGCTTCGGGTGTATGATGTTTGACGTTTATTGATATGTTAATTCCCTTTTTTTCTGTTTTCCTGGTTGCCTTGTATAAATGCAATGCGGGACGAATAAACCTCCAGTTGATAGTCTGCGCTTGTCCTTGTCTTTTTCCCGTCTGTGTTTTCTACCGCGTAGTTTCACTTAGATCATTTACCAACTAGGACTGGCCGTTGGTGGAGGTAGAAAAGAATGATAAAAGAAAGACAGGGGTTAACCAAGACTGAACCTGATTGGCTACCCTGCATTGAGAGACGCAGAAAGGAGTGAAGTGAGAAGATCAACAGCAGTGTCGGAGCCGACGACGTAATAACAGTTCCGGGCTCGTAGTCACAGATGGTTGATCTGTCTGGAAAGCTTTGAGAAATCGCAGCAGCACTTTCATTGTTTTTCCTAGTTGTGATGTGCACGACCATGATCCAAATATCTTGTTAAAAAAACTTTTCTTTGTAAATAATTTCTCCGAGTGTAACGACTGCGGAGTCGTGGAGATTATCCAACTCCTCCGGTTCTGCATGCCCTTGGCGTCTTTTGTAAATGAAAGCCTTCGACAGTTTCAAGTCGGCGAATCCTTAAACATATGCGATATATCACTGCAGATTCTTCACTTGTGACGGAGCTAGTAAGCATATCAAACAATTCCGCCAAAGATGCATCCATAGATTTGACTAATTAAGAGAATGACACTAGTTACTGCGTACTGTCGCGACAAAAAGAAATCAGACAGAGTGCGGAACCTACGCGCTCCACTGTCTGCATCTCATTTCAAACGCTTGTAACCTGAAAGGTAATAAAGATGCACTACAGTGATCCATGATACAATTAAGTACGACTCTAGTGCTGCTTTATTACCACCGAGATAAGAGCGCAATGAAAACAGATGCGAACATCAGATGTTCGACGTATTGCACTGTTCCCATTTATTTTTATCGATGATAAAAGAAAGCAGGCGCGCAAACGTGGACACGAGAGAAGAAAATTAAGACAACACAAATGCCGCCAACGTTCTCCTATTATGAATCCCAACCCACTGGCTCATTTTTTAAATGCGAAGCATTCCTTAGCAAACTTCGGCTACTTTGAGCGTATCTATCTATCTATCTATCTATCTATCTATCTATCTATCTATCTATCTATCTATCTATCTATCTATCTATCTATCTATCTATCTATCTATCTATCTATCTATCTATCTATCTATCTATCTCTATCTATCTATCTATCTATCTATCTATCTATCTATCTATCTATCTATCTATCTATCTACTATCTATCTATCTATCTATCTATCTATCTATCTATCTATCTATCTATCTATCTATCTATCTATCTATCTATCTATCTATCTATCTATCTATCTATCTATCTATCTATCTATCTATCTATCTATCTATCTATCTATCTATCTATCTATCTATCTATCTATCTATCTATGTAGCCACTTACGACTTTGAGCTCTCCTGGCCATTTCAAATAATGGTATCAATACCAAACTTGGTATAGCACAATATGACTGTATGAAGAACATATTTGACTAGTCATAACATGAAAATCATTACACGTATGTCATGATTTATATTTCATGGTTCTGCAGCTCTTGCGGTGGTTTCGTTCACATGGCATGTTGCAAAACTGGTATCGTATGACATGATTGCATGATGAACACAAGCGACAGACTCTAAAATGAAAATCATGACATGCGTGTCATGTAACAACATGACTAAATGCCACGCTCATGATGCGCTCCCGGCCGTTTCGCTAGCACCACATATACCAAATTTGGTATTACAGTACGTGAATGGATAACGAAGGTATGTGACTGGTGCAAACATGATAATCATAAGGTGCGTGTCATGTAAACACATGACTACATGCCACGCTCATGATGCGCTGGCGGCCGTTTCGCAAGCTTCACTTATACCAAATTTGGTATTGCGAGACGTGAATGGAGAACAAAAGCATGATACCGGTGCAAACTTGATAAACATGAGATGCGTGTCAAGTATTAATATGAGTGCATGCTACGTTTATGATGCGCTCGCGACCATTTCGCTATCTTCACATGTACCAAATCCAATATTACACGATGCGAACGGACGACATAAGTATATGACGCATCTAAACATGATAATCACGACATGCGTGTCATGTAACAACATAACTACATGCCACACTGACGATGCGCTCGCGGCCATTTCGCTAGCTTTACATATGCCAAACTTGGTATTACGGTACGATGGATGATGAAGGTATGTGACTGGTGCAAACATGATAATCATGAGATGAGTGTCATGTGAGAACATGACTACATGCCACAGTCAAGGCGCCAATTCATTTCGACGTGATGCGGTGCGCGTGCTCGCCGGCATTCATTTCGTCGCGTCACGCCTGCGTTGCCACGCTAGGCGCCAATCCTGCCATATGCTCGTAGGCACGCGCCACGCTGCGTTGCTTTGGCGCATGCGCTTTTCAGCGCGTCTGGCATCCCTCCGTTACGAAAAGAGGGAGACGCAGTGTTGTCTGGGTAACGCATCGGTGCGAAATGGAGCATGCAGCATTTCTCGCCGGTTGCCGTCAGGCCGCGCCGACGGACGCTGGTCGCGCTTGGCGTCAGACTATTGAGTGCTCGCGTTTTGCTAACGTAGCGTCACTGTGCCCAGCGTGCGCACGCGTCAGCGCTACATTGGAGTATATTGGGCCCTTCATGATGCGCTCATGGCCGTTCTTCTGTCTCCATATATACTAAATTTGGTATTACGTGACGCGAATAGATGACGAAGGTAAGCGACGCATCCAAACATGATAATTATGACATGGAAGTCATGTACGGCCTCATTTACCTCAACCTCGTAACGTTATGCTGATTTTAAAGTTACAGATCAGCATTTCTCTCTCATTCGTGCTTCGCATGTTATCGGTTCCCACTGTACGTGGGATCTGCCAATTTTTTTGCTGCTCTAATCATTTGACCCCTCCGGTTTGTTTGTTGCGCTGAATGTATACAATAAGGCATCATTTTTTCGTTTAACTGCGTGATTGTCTAAATAGTGGAGTTGTTACGCTCCCTGTAACAACTGAAGGTGGAAGGTTGTGCTACACTTGGTATAGTGTTTCAAGTAATACTATAATATAGTAATCTGTGAAGGTTTACGCCCCGAAAACACGATATGATTTTGCGAGATGCCATTGTGATTGATTGATTGTTATGTGGGGTTTAACGTTTCAATACCACCATGTGATTATTAGAGACGCCATAGTGGAGGGCTCCGGAAATTTGGACCACCTGGGGTTCTTTAACGTGCACCCAAATCTGAGCACAAGGGCCTACAACATTTCCGCTTCTATCGGAAATGCAGCCGCCGCAGCCGGGATTAGATCCCGCAACCTGCGGGTCAGCAGCCGAGTACCTTAGCCACTAGACCACCGCGGCGGGGCGAGATGCCATTGTGGAGGGCTGTGGAAATTTCCACCATTTGGTGCTCTTTACCGTGCTCGGATATCGCACAGTGTACGGGCCTCTTTTATGTCGCGCTTACTAATATGCAATCGCCGTGGCCAAGACCGAACCCTCGACCTTTGGGTCAGCAGCCGAGAACCCTATAGCCACTGATCTACTGAAGCGGATGGTCAAGTATTAGAGTCGATGACCAGGCTTCTCCCAAGGAATAATGTGCCACAGTGTTAGGCACGCGCGCCTAATTACCTGGATGTTCTCAGTGATTGAACATTTCTTCTCTCTTTCCCGTAGCTTTCTGCAACCTACCTAGTGCTACATTTCCTGCAGGATAAGCCCATTTCTGACCAATCGGTGATTTGAAATCGTCGCGTCATTGTACGGCGTCACAAGGACATCGTAATCTTGCCTATCTATGACGTCATGAAAACGTCACACTACGCATCGTCATTACAAGCCCGTCCCTGTTTTCTTGTCGCTCCATCTCTGGAATAAGATCGCGAGGTTTTTTTCGACGGGTCTCGCGAAAGGTAGTAAATACCGCGAAGCCCCACAAAGTCTCGCATGCAAGTCTCACGGAGGAGAGCGCAAACTGAGTCCTTGAGGTTTTCGCCACAACAGAGGTGAATATTTGGCTATGACCGGTCTGACAAGACCCCGGTAAGTACGGCAAAGAACGAAACGCGTTAATAGAAAGTATCAGACGTCATCCACGGTGAACAATGAAAGACGAAATATGGCAAGGTAGAAAAAAACAAAAAACACACCAGGTTTGTTGCATGAAGGCTCACGAGAATACGATTGTACTCAAGTAGGACCATTTTAATAACACAAGCTGTGGTGGAAAAGGTGCTTTAAGCTGCTACGTAGACACACTAACAGGCAATCGTGTTGTGGGCTTGTGTTTAACAGATGTCTCACAGACCATTAGTCACGACATCCGTAAGCTTTAAGCATGTGCGTTCGAGCCTATCGAGGCTACTTGACATTCGTAAATGAACAACGGTGCACACATCCCTACCCTTTCTTCGAACACGTTCGACCAGCGCCAAACAGTTCTCGTCGACGAAAGTACCTTGCGAATTGTTACACGAGTTTGATTTATTCACGTCCTCATCGGGACGTGGCCGTTGCGGTCGACAATCGAACATAGAACATCTTGACATGCATTATAAGAAAGAACCATTAAATATATAATGACGGGAATCTACCCCTACACCAATTGACTACGCCTTACAATATAGCTCTGCGGAATAAGTAGAACAGGCTTGACATATGAAGATGCAAGTTCAATGGAAGATGACATGTTGAACTTAAACGTAGTAGGTGTTATTCACTTGCCTTACACACCAAGATGATAAGGTTCACGCAGTAAAAAAGAGGAATTAATGTGTAAGTATGCGCACTATAAAGTGTGAGACGAGAACAAATTTTGTGGTCATGGCGTCGGTTATGACGTCGGATGCTGTCGACGCCGCAGTGATGTCAACCAGGCGGCTGAACACAGCCACATGTTCTTTGTGTACAGTCGCATCCTGGCACCTGGCACTGATGAGACGCCGCTGTATAGCACGCCTACTGTCTTCGATAAATGAGCGTGGCCATCCGTGAGGCAGCGTCATGACATCAGGTGCCGGCGCTGTGGAGCGGTGCATCCACGCACGCATACTACACCCGTGCCAGAGTTTGTAGACTGAACAATGTCGTGACTGGAAGGCTTCATTCTGGCCAGGCACCCACCTACCTGAAGAAATGGCAACCGATCTCCATATAAATCACAATGCGACATCGTCATAGTGTAATAAACAAAAAGAACGAAATAAAAAAAAGCTAAAGGTTGCATTTCGATAGAGTTGAAGCTTGGGTAAGTGTTTATGGGTCCATTGAGACGTATTCAGAGGTTATGGAAGAATGAGAAAGGGCACAGGCCAAAGTTGTGCAAAGGTACGTAAAGTTACGCAGCGCGAAATGAGAAGACACAAGAAAACACGCACGCGGAGGGGGTCCCATGTGTGCATGTTTTCTTGCGTCTTCTTTTGTGGTGCTAAACTTTGCAGATGTCACACTAACTTGCCCAAACAAAAGAATTAATAAACCTCTTTGTCTCCCCTTGTTCGGTGCCACTTTCTATTCTTGAGCACACATTCATAGCTTTTCTAAAAACAGGATATTGGTGGTTGGTCATTAAACCAACCACCAACCCGAAGTGCTAAGGTACCGCATATCGCTCACGCAAACTGCCTATCGCAATCAGGGTAATCCTACTAACCCAAATATTTCCATTTCACCAATAAGTATATCATTCACAACACCTCTACAATCTCAGGAACTAGTTTTAATCGTTAAACTTTTCTTATTCGACCTTTCGTCGTGAGCCGTCGCGATAGTACACACAGTATATATTTTACGGCCATGATACACTCTTGCAACAGCCACAGCAGTGATACTAATACGCGCTTTGGGCGAGGGGATGGGTGTAATAAAAATATCGTCGCTTCATAACCTAACATATATGTAGACTAAAGAGCAATGATGCAACAGAGAAATACATAAAAAAATTCTCTAAATGAGAAATATCCAGAAATATGAAAAGAAAGTCAACAGCCGTACGAAGGGGACCGTCAGCCTTGCTGCTTCGACGGCTTGCGCAGAGCAGAGCTAGCTGCCTTTATTTCTCAGTTTCACAATATTTAACTGCCCTTTTGTGTCACACGAAGAGCGGACTATATGAAGTGAAATATCGTATAGGTAAAGGCGAAGAAAAGAGTGCCACTGCTGCGCACTAACGGCGCTATAAGCCTGAAGGAACAGAGGACCTTATTTTGTTTTGTTTTTGCTTCAAACCTATGGCAGTACCCGCAGCTTGCTCACTCCCTCGACCTTTTACAAATTCCTGCATGGATACATCAGTACGCCACGTGTCAAGGTGTACTTTTGAGCTAGTTGGTTCCTATTCGCACTAAAACAGCGCCGAAAAAAAAAACAATAGACCAAACAAAAAAAATAACACATACGCAAGGCACCTTGTGGTCGTGTCCTTCTTCTCATATGGTCTATTATTTTCTCCTACACTGCTTTACGGTGAATATGAACTACATAACCCAAGAGCACATCTTGATATTATTGACGCGCACAAAAATAGAAAGCTGAGTGGTACCACTCTCGCTGCTGTGCTCTCCCACCTTCCATCTTTCTCTTACTCTCAAGCACGTATTCAGTCTTCTTTGTTTTCGCATTTTAGCCTTCTAGCTGTGGGTCATCGTGAGCGATGCTTCGTGATCGGGGTCATATATCGAGCTGTCCGGTGACAGATTGGCAACAGCGCCTGCGCGGCAGGCGCGCGGACTCGGCTCATCGGGCGTCCGTTCGATTACGTGATCGGTAATGTCGCAATTGAACGTAGTTGGATTGGGCCACAGGCCGAATGAAATATACAAAAAGAAACGGGAACCCTCGCTCGTGAGAGTGGCATATGCGAGTTTTACAGAACTGAAAAAAAAAGACTACTCGTCCATCACATTTGCGGAGTTTCGCCCAAGTAATCCGACGATGGAAGATGAGTTGGCTTTCAGACTCACGCAAAAGCAAGACTAACTGAGAAAGGTCTTGTAAATCAAACATCTGTTCGCGAAAGTAGAAGCTGAGCACTTTCGAAAATGAACATGATTGGGACGAAAAAGTTACTTTACCATATACAAAGTGTTTCAAACGTAAGTACAAGGCTCAGTGGTGCAAAGCGCCATGCACACCGACAGATTAAACAGGAAGTGCGGTACTAGAACTAAATGTTAGACGTGAAACGGGGTTTATTGACACATATTCTTCTTCCTCTCTACAGACGCAACAAATTAGGCCGTCATTCCCTTTGTCGCATAAAAAAACGTCACCGTTACTGTTATACTTTGTGCGCATATAAGTTCAACACGGCGCACACCTAACTTATATGACAGTTAACTTAAGATAGCACAAATATCAGTCCAGGAATTTGTGGGGTACTTTGAGGTAGCTCGAACGTATACACCCGGCACCAGAGTTTGGTGGTATTGTTGTATGAAACAATATGCCTGACGCAGAAAATGTTATGGTTAGAGTGTGACGCTAGTGGCGCGAATACTGACGCAGGAGCACCTGAGGCTTAGATTATTAATATTCAACCATTAAAGACTTCTGCTACTTTTGCTGAACTCATAAATCAATATATGACAACCAATGAAACGTTTTTTAATATGACTTGATCACTTGTAGATGATGAAGATTACTTGCTTCGCAAGTGGCAGTAGCCTGTACATCACCAAGGATAAGGAAGTATAGCGTCTGATAAAAATATCAACATTAAAGATGCTGAGATAACACAATGGGTGTGTGTTATGTGTGTAGTGCGTGCGTGCGTGCGTGCGTGCGTGTTTGCATGTGACAGATAAGTTTGGCTAACTAATATCGCTTGCTCCTGTCTGCTGTCTCCACTGGGCAAAAGCTAAATGTAAAGATTGACGAGGGGAATCAATGAAGGGACAAAAAGTGCGTTTATTCCCGACAACTGCTTTGGGACGCTCCCAGCTCAGTATCTCGTAACTAAGCTCTGCTAAAGCACCTTTGTAGCTTTTGAATCCGGTCAAGGAATCGAGGTATTCGCTGTACGTGATGACAGTGTGGCTAAAGGAGGAACTGAAGCAGTGCGTATCGGATGATCAGACTGGCATTCACATCCCGAAATAAAATACTTGCAAGCCGTCGCAACGATGACAGGCACCTTTAGTAGTTTTTCGTTTGGATGTACGTTCATGTATTCGGGAGTGTGCGACTCAACCACCCTAATTCAGATGAAAAAGAAAGCTAGAATTTCTCTGCTAACTGGCTGTGCGAGAAATGTGCTGTAACTTAGAGCTATATCAACATAGCACGTTAAAGCAGACGAAATATTACGCTCTATGTGTGCCGCAACAGGTTTTACAGTTTTGATAAGTATCCCGTTTCAACACTATAACGAAATAATAGAAAAATTGGAAAAAATGATTGTATTGACGCTCCGAGGCTTTTCATATATGTGATTTTTTTAAGGCCAAATGCAGAAACCGAATCTAGGCTCAATTTCACGGGTACATGAAGCATGCCGACGTATATTCCGCATTTAGAGCATTTGTAATCAAAGTGAAGCAATTCATGATGTTAACGTAAATTAAAAACTTAATTCAAATAAAAAACTGAGCCCCATAGTGCACCTATTTGAATCAATCCTGCATATTAAAATGAGCAGCGCATCGAAAACAATGCGACCACAACAACCAGTGGGACCACATTCAATCTGTTTTATTTGCGTCATAAATGTTTTCATTCCATTCTTCCGTTGCTTGATTAATTTTGATGGACAAATTGGTACTTACTGAAGAACATGATGTCGTAAGAAAAAAACTCGAATATACAGTGCAAGAGGGCAATTTTCTTACTTTTTATCACTTTTGGTGCTTGTTATAATACGGTGTACTTCTAATAAAAGAGATATCAAACGAAGATACTGAGCTCCGATCTATTAAAAAGGAAGTTATCAAAAACGGCAAAGAACAAAAGTAGCTAAAAAGGAGAAGAGATGAAGCCTTTTAAAGGCCTTGAACGGTTGCCAGGAACAAGAAAACGCTACCGACGGAAGCACGAAGATGGTACTAAGTTCATCGCAGAAAAAAAATTCTATATCATTCATTCACTGTGATTTAGAACAACAACAACAACAACAACAACAACAACAACAACAACAACAACAACAACAACAACAACAACAACAACAACAACAACAACAACAACAACAACAACAACAACAACAACAACAACAACAACAACAATAATAATAATAATAATATATTTATTAGCAATTTCAAAGAGCAGCATAGTGATAAAAGATTGCCCCACTACGGTGGTCTAGTGGCTAAAGTGCTCAGCTGCTGACCCACAGGTCGTGGGATCGAATACCTGCTGCAGCGGCTACATTTCCGATAGAGGCGGAAATGTTGTAGGTGCACGTTAAAGAACCCCAGGTGGTCGAAATTTCCGGAGCCCTCCACTACGGCGTCTGTCATAATCATATGGTGGTTTTGGGACGTTAATCCCCACATATCAATACAGTGATACAAAATTAAATTGCCAAAGCCTCATTGGGCTTAAAGGGCAGAGCGTACAGACACCGGACCACAATACTCAATGTATCTAAGACCACATAGATACAAACATTTTTTGCGTATATATGCATAAAAAAGACGCGCTTATACAGTAGTTCAAGGCAAAGTAAAACTGATAATGATACATGCAACGTCACCTAGCCCTGACATTCACTCATGCAATAACAGCAATACAATAGTAGGACATCATTAAATCTTTGGGGACGTAAAGAAAAGAAAAAATACAAAAAACAAGAGAACAAAAGACAACGTGAAAAATTATTGTAACATCATTTTAACGCGTGCAGAATGAAAAGGAGCAAAAAAAAGAAAACTTCAATAAATCTTGTGGTACACCAAGAGCAATGCATAACCTGATGCAAAATAGCTAACTATCTTTAGGTTTTGATACCACAGGGGCATTTACCTGAGGGAAGAATAAGTATCAGGAAAGAGTTAAAGATTATTGCGACAAAGTATTTCAGTTTAAATTTTTATTTAGCTCGAAAAACACTCGTGGATAGTTGACTAAAGCAAGATGGTATAGAGTAGCTAAGATTGCGATTTTCCGAACTAATTCAGGCCCAAATACTGTGTTCCAATTTATGAGCGTCAAAGCCATATTTTATTTCTGAGTATCGACGATTATGTACTATATTGATTTCTGCCTCAATACAAATTTCAGGTATTAAAAAGAAGATGGTTGGGTCAGGCCTGATCATATTTGCAGAAGCAAAAAACTGAATTTTCCTCATTTTTAAAAGCACATGTATCTTCGAAGAGAGAGGAAAAGAAACAGCTTTTTACTTTAGTTTGATTTCACGCGGGCTTTCATTCTTAATTATATTGCACTTCCAAGCCCGTTTAAGTGTCTTATGCGCGTCTGAAAAAAAAACTGAAGGCGTGGAAAACCTGTTTCTTGCTATTAAAACAAAGATCTGAAAAAATTGTGAAAGAGGGAAAAAGGCATAGGGTGAGCCGTGTATTTCTAGTACAGCTGTTATTAGACGAGGCTGTCATGTTCGGGATCCGTGGCAACGCACGGGGCATCATAGGCGGGTATGTGCGAATAGGGATAATCCACTGCTCACCACTGGTCCACTAAAAAGAAACAAGGCAACAGTTAGCCGAACAACTGGCGCGCGCATCACCGCAGCACATGTAACACCGTAACGTGATACTTGGTGGTTATGAAAGATGGTGACTGCTGGCTACCACTTGAAATTTTAACAAAGAGAATTAACAAAGAGCCTAACAAATACCTAAAATACAAATAAATGTGATAGTCTGATAATAGGAAGGCCACCAGCCTCGCTGTATCGTCAATGTCCGATGCTGGATAAATTTTTCACTAATTTCGAATACACAGCTTTAACGTTGTCATACACTTTTCGTCCTCATGGAAACTATCCTGCATACATATAAAACATTCTACCCCTTCTATTAAAGAAAAACACATACGCAGGAGATGTACTCCAATGGTGTACTTTATATGAGGCCGTCTTTATTTATATATTTTTGTCGCGAAATCAATTCATTCGCTTATCATACTCGTTAGTCCTCTCGCACAGAGTGTCGCGTAAAAATGAGTCCGCTCTTCATAGTGTGTTGACCTCTCCAATGAAAAGAACACGGTTAGTACTCCTGTCTCTGATGTAGAAAATGAACGGGTGATCCACGGTGAACTCAATGGGTGGCGGCGGGTTGTAGTGGGCCGACAGCGGCACGAAACCAAGACCAGTGACGGCTGTCGCGATGGTTCCTTCCTCGTTTACCTCGACGGCAGCCTTGTGGAGCACGTCGGATATGACCAGCGGCACGGCCTCGCTGATACCGCTGAAGTCGGCCGATCCTCCAAACACCGAGTTCAACCCTATGGCCTTCATCGCAGGCACTAAGCCGTAGCTCAGGCTCATATCGAACTTGGGAAGCTGCAGGATGACGTCCCTGAAGCTCAGCCTGCTGCCCACGTCTTCGAGGGCGGCTAGCGACAGGCCGTTCCTGACCGCTGCGAGCCCAGTGGCGTTGTCCGGAAGCAGGACCACCATGGTGAACCGGTCTCCCTCGTACGGTATCTCCAGGGCAGACGCGTGGAGGGGTTCCACTCTCGCGTAAGGGAATCGCGCCCTCAAGTGCATCGCCGGCTTGCTCACCTCCGTGGTTCCCAGGTTGATGAAAGGCTTGTTTATGGTCCTGTGGACGTCGAACTTGGTTACCCAGGTGCCCTTGAAGTATACAGCGTTCAGGATGAAGAGCACTATGTCCAGTGACTGGCCCTCCGGTAGGATGCCGGAGATCTTGCCCCTTGTCTTTTCACGTACCCATGCGTTGACTTCGGCCGCCACCCTGGGGCCATCCTCGACGAAGTTTGCCGACCTCAAGTCCGCGTCAAAGATTTCGCGAAGCTGTTGCTTGTAGCTGTCGGATATGGGGAAGCGATCCTGCGCCAGAACCATGTTGGCCACGTCAAGAGTGACATTCGGCGAATCAGATAGTTCCAGCAGGTTTTTGTACGCCGTGAGCAACCTGCTTCGGTCTGTGAGGCCCACATCGGTGTGGCCGAACACCGAATTCAGCTCGGACTCAGATCCTCCCCTTGCGCCGAGGTAGGCCATGCCAAACGCGGCTGCAATGCTAGTCGGTGAGAAGAAGACATTTGACGAGGGATTCTCGGTCGCGAGTTCCTTGAGCAGATTGATGGCGAACTGGTTGTGGGCTCTTGCGAGAAGCGTGGAGTCGTCGGTCTCGCAGTGAGCTACGGCGAGAGCCGACGCGAGAAAGAGAAATTTAGCGACCATCGCGAGTGTATACGAACGCCTATAGTCGCGGGTTTCTGAGTCGCCTCTTTTTAAACCGAGTTGCGGTGACCTCATTTTTTTTTTTTTTGATAGAGAGTTGGTTTTTCTTTGACGTCACGAGCACCGGCGAGGATCTCGGATTTCACCTCATTGCAGACACAACGCTAGACGTCCATCCGCCTCAAGTGTATGCGATTGCCTCAATCTTTGTCAGCACTTGGGGTTTATCTACGTCAGTGGCACGCGGCATTTCGTTTCCACCACCGTGAAAGACAGCTCAGATATAGGCACGTCGCTGACTGCGAAAGAAGTATACGGCGTGCTTCAAAAAAAAGAAAGAAAGAAAGAAAGAAACATCTGATGTCGCTAGACAGTCGGTAAAGGCGTTGGTACTTCTGCCGCATAATGAAGGCCTTTAGTATTCTGCTACGCACCCGACGACCCCTTGTTGTAGCCCCTGTGCCTTTTCTGTATTGGCAGATAGTAATTTAATGTCATTCATAACAAACGTCAATCGCTGATGTCAATGCCATCTAAGAACCCTGTGTGCGTCACACCAGAGTTGCCTGCTGAGATGCACTGAAACTTGAGTCGCCGGGCATCAGTTAGAGTTACTAGGGCAGCGGGGAAAAACCTTGGTTGAACGTTCAGCTGCAGCACATTTTCGGGTGCCTCGTGTCAACTTGTCTCAAGGTGCACTGAGAAAAAAAAACAAACTCGTCGTCAGCTTTGCAGAACGGATACAGTTTCACATCGTCAGTCAGCAGGTCGTGTTCTGTGCCATGACGAAGACAATTCTGTGGTGAAGAACAAGGACACCAGTGTCGGATTTCATTGTGTCTGCGTTCGTGTGTGTTACCCAAATGACTTTGTGCGCGGAAACTATGATATGAGCATCAAATACACCACAGCGGGAAACTCTGGATTGCCTGGGGTTTACTAGCGTGCACCTCAGTGTAACCACACGGGTATATTTGAAAATCTGGCACTGTGGTGAGAGTGACACTGTTCTCACTGGACTTAGCAGTTCGACACCTGAGCCACCAAGCTAAGACGGCCGGTTCTATGTTGTTCGCTGGTTAGCTGGTTCGTTGGTTCACCGTTCCAAAGCGAATGCGGGACGCCGTAGTGGAGAGCTCCCGATAACTTCGTCGATTTCTTGTGATTTAACGTGCACCTACATCATTTAGAACTCGGGCTTATAGCATTTGGCCTCCATTGAAATACGGTCGCCATGGCCGGGATCGAACCCACGTCTTACGCTTCGGCACCTTAGTAACAGAGCCACGTGTGCGGGCGTGTGCACACCACGTGCATTGTCGCTATAAATACACTTCGTGAACACCGAATCACGAGCTGAAGAATAGAGTGGAGGTGTCGACTTGCATATTTCTAGTCCCTAACATTTTGTACAACGTAAGGCTCTGACAAATTACGGTTACACATAACGACATGTCACAAGACGTATCCCGATAAAATGGTTGCGGCACTGAGAAAAAGTGTTCGCGTAGTTTGAAATGATCTATGGTTATCGCGGAAACCGAGGGTACAGGCTAGGCTTGACGCTGTGTTTTCTTCCCCCTTTTTAAGAGCCCAGCGAAAGCTCTTAAACGTTCTTTTTCTTTTTTCATTATTTGTCACGCCTCGCTTCCCCTTTGCGAGTATTGATGTAAACGTAAATCTCTTCTCAATGTTGAAACAAGCGAGTGACGGAGTACCGCTTCAAATATGTGTTGATCGACATGTCGTATTAATCACTGCCAGAGATCTTTGAATGGTTGGCGGAAAAACATTTTTAGGGGCGAAACTCCTTATAGCGGCACTCATTCGTCCTCCGTAGTATGTAACAAGTATAACATTTTGACCTCCAGGGTGGTGCCGGTGAGAGACTTCTTCTGTGCGTTGTTGAACAATAAAAAATAGTGCTCAATGTACATGTCAATGGCTGCTAATGGGGAATGAGAGACAGTAGCATTCGGCTTTTAGTTAACGCGCAGGCTGCGATCACCATTAGCAGTCATTGGCATGTACATTGAGCACTATCTGACAAGAAAGGGTTGCTACGTTATACTCGCTGGGTGTAACCTCCTTAGCTTTAGAAAGGTTTAGCGAGCGTTGAGCCGCAGTGCCATGAATACAATGAACTTGTATATACCATGAATGAACTCGAGGGGGTTAAAAATGGGAAGTAGATACGAAGCGCAAGCCGTAAAAAAGTAAAAGCCAAATTCTCCGCCTCTCATTTCCCATTAGCATGTGTAACCGTATATATATGTGTAACGTTATGTGTAACCGTATATATATATATATATATATATATATATATATATATATATATATATATATATATATATATATATATATATATATATATATATATCGGTGTCAGTAACGCGCCTTATATCCAGATGGTAGCGTTGCCTCCGGGACATCCATCGCACGACCCGCTCTCGACGGGAGACCGAGAGAGAAGGCGGGCGCGCGAGAGAGAGGAGTGCGCGCGCAGCTGCAGCGAGCGAGGAGAGCGGAGGAGCGACACCGATATCAGCGTCGCGTCCGTAGCTTATTCGGTAGAGCGTCGCGCTGCGGCCCGCCAAGTCCTCTTTCTTTTAAAGATAGAGAGAAGACTGCGGACGCCGCCGACGGCGGTGGATGGTTCGGGGTCGCTTATAAAGTGTATTCACACTTAAAAGTTTGCTACGTCATACTCGCTGGGCGTAACCTCCTTGGTTTTCGAAACGTTTAGCGAGCGTTTGGCCGCAGTGCCATGAATACAGTGAACTAGTATATACCATGAACTCGAGGTGGTTAAAGGTGGGAAGTGGACCCGAAGCGCAAGCCGTAAGAAAGTGTGCGTGTGCCACCTCTCGTTTAGTCCTTGGAATGTCCGCTGGATGGCGGTGCTTCTATATGGTGAATTTATGATGAAAAGATACGAGATGGTGGTACTTGGAGCGTTGAATAGATGGACGAACGGACGCATGGACAGATGCATGGATGAACGCATGAACGGACGCAGGGGCGGCTGCATGGACGAACGCAGGGACGGACGAAAGCAAGAACGAATGGACGGACGGATGCTTCACCCCACTCTCCATCATTCACTCCGTGGATATGCTGCAATTTTTTATTGGCCCTCAGGCAGCAGAGCTCATGTTTTATATTTATACAATAAGACCATAATAGTTTAAAAAAAGTGAGGGTGGGGTAGTTTCTCAAGTGGCATAAACAATCAACATAGTTGGCATTTGTTGCACTATACTTTGCACGACAGACGCTAAATAAAAACCACTTGTTTTCATCAATATAATTAAAAAGTGACATTAAATATTCTTCAGAAAAGTCCTCATTTCCTATTTATTTGTTTCCATGAAAATGATTATCTAGATAAAGACAATAGCATATTTCTATAAACTGAGAGGTAGGAGGCCATTTCAGTTGTAGGTTTTGCCTAAAGAAACGGAAAATCGGTACAGCAAATTGTGCAACCAAGAGTGACGTATTGAAGGTCTCGTAAGAGCCGATGGCGCCACACTCGTTATTGACGCGTTTTGCAAGTTCGGATGTCTCGCACGTGTGCTTGTATTGGTGATCGAACTTGGGAGGTTCTTAAGAGGCATGAAAAACTAAATGTGGAAGGAGAGAGAGAGAGCACAAAAAAAAGGTCCTTGTCTGCCTTTAAAAAATAATTGTAGGGATTTCCGAACGCCCTGAAACAATGATAGGTTTATGAAAGACGCCGTAATGGTGAGCTTTGAAGTTTTCAGTTATCCCGGTTTCTTTAACGCGCCTATAATTCTAAGCACATGAGCCTCAAGAATTTTAACCTCCAACGAAAACATGGCCGTTGCGGCTGGGATTCTATCCTTCCACCTATGGGTCAGCAGCCGAGCATCATAACATTAAAACACCATGGCGGGTCAGGTCTCTCTATTTTATTTACAAAAAGTAGGCCGTAAAATGACTTAAAATGATCACCCAAAAGCAGTGTCACTGACTTGATGTTTTTTTTTACTATTATGACCCCTAATATTTGATTCCTTGCGATGTTATAGACTGGCTTCATGTCTGTTCTCCGTCAAAATGTCATTGACACGTACACAGAGACGTGGTATTACTGTTGTCATACAATTTTTCATTCTTATTACAGGCACTGGTAGGTCGCATACGCACAAACTGTTGGCTTTGCCAGTAAAGAAAATACATTGGAGGTGTACTAAAAGAGCGTGTTTTACTTAAAGGTCGCTCTTTATTACATCGTAACATCATCGCATATTCTTCTCATGCTCGTAAATCCTCTCGCAGTATGTGGTGCAGAAAAAGGACCCCGCTCATCATAGAGCGTTAACCTCTCCGATGACGAGAACCCGGTTGGTGCTCCTGTCTCTGACGTAGAAGACGAGCGGGTGATCCACCGTGAACTCAATGGGCGGCGACCGATTAAGCTGAGCCGACACAGCCACGATATCAAGCCCAGCGACCGCGGTTGCGATGGTTCCTTCTTCATTCACTTCGACGGCAGCCCTGTGGCACACATCGGATAGGGCGAGTGGCACGGCGTCGCTTATACCGCTGAAGTCGGCCGATCCTCCAAACACAGAGTTCAACCCGATGGCCCTTATCACTGGAACTAAGTTGTAACTAAGATTCCTATCGAACTTGGGAAGCTGCAGGATGACGTCCCTGAAGCTCAGCCTGCTGCCCACGTCTTCGAGGGTGGCTAGCGACAGGCCGTTCCTGACCGCTGCGAGTCCAGTGACGTTGTCCGGAAGCAGGACCACCATAGTGAACCGGTCTCCCTCGTATGGTATATCCAGGGCCGATGCGTGGAGGGGTTCCACTCTCGCATAAAGGAATCGCGCCCTCGAGTGCATCGCCGGCTTGCTCGCCTCTGTGGTTCCCAGGTTGAGGAAGGGCTTGTTTATCGTCCTGTGGCAACACCATCTAGAAAACCTTTTCTAGGCGGTGTTGCCTGTGGGCGTCAAATTGAATCACCCAGGTGCCCTTGAAGTATACAGCGTTCAGGATGAAGAGCACGATGTCCAGCGGCTGGCCCTCTGGTAGGATGGCGGAGATCTTGCCCCTTGTCTTTCCACGTACCCATGCGTTGACTCCAGCCACCAACCTGGGGCCATCCTCGATGAAGTTTGCTGACCTCAAGACCACGTCAAAGATTTCGCGAAGCTGCTGTTCGTAGCTGTCGTATGAGGAAGCGATCCAGCGCAAGAACCATGTTGGTCATGTCAAGAGTGACATTGGGCGAAGCTGAGAGTCCCAGGAGGTTTTTGCACGCCGTAATCAATCTGCTTCGGTCAGTGAGACCCACATCCGTGTGGCCGAACACCGAATTCAGCTCGGACTCGGATCCTCCCCTCGCGCCGACGTAGGCCATGCCGAACGCGGCTGCAATGCTAGTCGGTGAGAAGAAGACGTTTGACGAGGGATTCTCGATCGCGAGTTCCTTGAGCAGATCGACGGTGAACTGGTTGTGGGCTCTGGCGAGAAGCGTGGAGTCGTCGGTCTCGCAGTTGGCTACGGCAAGCGCAGATACGATAAATATAAATCTGGTGAGCGTCGCAGGTGTTTAGGAATGCCTGTCCGCCGGCATCCAAGTCGTCTCTTTTTAAACTTATTCGCGGTTACTTGTGTTTCCTTTTCGCCAGAGAATTGGTTTTTCTTGAGCGCCACGAACATAGACGCAGCTCTTCGATTACACCTCTTTGCACGCACAACGCTTCTGTTTTCTCAGCACGTTGTTCGCATCAACGCCTTCGGGGGACGGCATTTCATTTCTACCTCTGCGAAAGACAGCTCGGGTGAGAGACCTGTAGCCGACGACCGCGATAGAAGTACATAGTGCTTCGAAAAAAAAAAAAACGCTCGATGACGGGGGGACAGTTGGTGACGCCGTTGGAAGAGCGATCACATAAAAGAGATTTTTAGTATTTTACTGCTTACCCAACAACTTCATACGACCACAAACTAAGACTTACAAGAATGAAACTACGACTTTATCGAAAGCTGCAATGTTGCATCTGCACATTCTATGTTTCGGCACATGGACACCAAACTCTCCTCCCCACCCCTGCCAATGAAAAAAAAAAAAAGCTCCAATCGAAATTTCGAGTGCTACTGCGTGGCCCAAGGGTTTCATGCTTAGATGCACCGAAACACAAGTAGCCGGATATACGTCATGGTTACTATAAATAGTAAGGAAAAACCTTGGTTTAACATTCTGCTGCAACACGTTTCCGGTGAGCCACGAAAAGAAAAAAAAAAACTCGTCGTCAGCTTTTTAAAACGGATACAGTTTGACACCGTCGGTCAGTAGGTCTTCTAACATTCGTGTTTCTTCGCAAATCAGCTTCTGGTTTGATGGATGGATGGATGAACTTTATTCGGTCCTTCGGAACGCGCTTCAGCACGTTTCGGGCCGCTATCACGTCGCAACATGATAAAAAAACCACTTCATTTCCAAATAGGATTATTTATGTGCGCGTGCGTGTGCGTGTTATTCAAGGAGCTTTGCGTGCTAAAACCATGATATGTTAATGAGGCACACCGCAGCGGGAAAGGAAAAACCGGGTTGCCTGGGGCTTACAGCGTGCATCTGAATGTTAGCATACGAGGACTTTTGGGAATAGGCCACCGTGGTTCGAATCAAACCGCGGCACTGAACTTAGCAGTGCGACAGCTTAGCGATATACCGTATGATGCCACATCGGCATACTGGGTTCGCCGATTTGCCGGTTCATGGCTTTAACGTCCAAAAGAGATTCAGGATATGAGAGGTGCCGTAAATGAGGGCATGGGATATTCTCTACCATTTGGGATTCTTTAACGTGTACTGATATCGAACAGTGCACAGACATCTAGCATTTTGCTTCCTTTTAAATGCGCGTGAGATCGGCCATGATCGAACATTTCGGCTCAGCACTAATCAATGATTCACCTTAGCGAGCGTTTGTTTTTGTTAGACGAAGAAAGTACTTAACAGCGCAAACGACAGGAGGGGATAGAAGAGACGAGAACAGTTCTGAGTCTAACATGCTGCACCAACCAGCCCAATGAAGCACCTTGTTAAAGTTTTTTTTTTTTGTGTCATCGTTAACACATATTTTCTGAACAACCAATCGTTAGCAAGGGTAGTGACTGGGGTATTCCAAATCCTTAATTTTTTTCCCACAGCGCGAGGCTGGGGCAGAACGCGGTTACACGTCACACCCGCTAACTAAAATATCTTACTAACAGTGACAGCTTTTCAAGGACAGCAACATGCCCCAGAACATATTTCGCTCAAATGGTGTCGGCGCCGTGAGAACATTCATGCTCTTCGAAATTTACCTCATGGTTATCGCAGAAACTGAGAAAGGGGGCTAGGCTTCATGTTTAGCTCAATAGCGAAAACTGTTATCAGATCACAATGGCAGTGCACGTTGTCCGCCGCCGGCGTGGGTGTCTGTAACCACTAAATCGTGTGAGATAAGATAGAAATGAAAGGCGAAAAAAAAAAAAAGGTTATAGAAACGTCGTCCCTCTTTCACAACCAAAGTATTGGCACCTCCAAAGTAGCACAAGGATCCATACCCTCAACATCACTTTTCAAGATCAAATGATGGCTTGATCTTAAAAAGCGAGGTTGAGGGCATGAAACCTTCATCTCGATAATATAAAAAAATGTTGGATTTATTGTCCCAAAACCACTATTTGTGACGCCGTAGTGGAGGGCTTCAGAAACTTTAACGTTTTGAGGCTCTTTAACGCACACTTAAATCTAATAACATGAGCCCTATCAGCACTTCGTCTTCATGGAAATGCCACCGCTGCGACCGGGACTCAATACCACGACCATCTGGCCAGCAGTCAAACACCCTATACCCACTAGGCAATCATGGCGGCCATCCACCACTTATTCGTTTTTCCCGGTTCCTAGCCACACTGAGCTGAGCTCTGGCAAACGCAACGATTGTTCTTCGCTGTCCACCTCGCTGACACCTTGCGCTCGCGGAATACCAAATGAGACCACGTGACTTAATCGCTATTTAAAGCTCGTAGGCGACAAGCAGCCACAAGAGCGAAACATCTCGATTGTCGCCGTACAGGTTTAGACCAAAAGTTTCTGGTTCATATCCTCGGAGCGAAATCCATCATGGGCCGCTGATATGTGTACATCTGAGTATATGACAGTCGGTGTTCGTGTTTGGGGCAATAAAAAAACCATTAACCACGAATCGGCCGCCCATACAGGCATGCACATCATACACCGTCCTGCTGCCTTTGCGCGGCTTTTGTCACCGCCCGTAGTTTCCCTTAATTGACTCTTCGTGAAGTGCGGAACGTCTTTTTCGAGACAGCGCCCCCTACGTGACGGGCATCGCGTGTTGGAAGGTTAAAGGTCAGTTGGTTAATGGTTGCTTTTCGTTTTTCTCGGCGCGAAACAGCCTGTAATTGGAGTCTGTTCTGAGAATTCGGAGGATGTACCACTACCATTCACTTGCGTGCAGAATTTTATTGGAAGCTTAAAATATTAAACGCGCCAGCATCTACAGGCGTGAAAATTCGTCTCACAAAAATGGTATCTATCGAAACATAGAACAAGAAATCATACTTAAACTGCTGGAGAGATAGCACAAAGTCGTGAATGGCTTGAAACATCGAAGCTGGACAATTGTGGAATTCAATATATATGGTTGCTTCTAGGTTGTTGCTACAGGCTTTAGCTAGGTTATACCATGTTGTTAGTATACTAACAACGTGGCATAAGTAAGGGATGCTGGGCTGTTTTTTGGTCACCTTTAGTGCGGGGAGGCTCTAGTTAAGCCACAGACACTCCTAGGCCCGACTCTGACATCCAAATTCCAGAGAAAGAGAGAGAGAAACTAAAGCGCTGAGACCAAGCGTTCGCACGTCCTGTAACTCTACGGGAAGATCTTCGGTCACGTAGGGCTTCCATAGCATCGAAGTTTTCTCGCAGCCAGCGCTGCTTTTCCCGTTCCTCAATATTCGCTCTCTGTACCTACCCCTGAAGTGCTCCGTATGCTTCAGCGAAGCTGAAACGCGCCGCCACGGTGTTTGAATAAGGTTAGTCTTGACGCTTTACTAATGCTTGATTAATTTACTGGTTACGTCTGCATAGAAATCTTAATCGGTAATTTCCATCTGCCTTTTGCGTTCCACCTATTTAGTGAACAGCAGTGGGCAGAGGGGATTTGTACAATTTCTGTGTCACCCATTCATGGTGACATTTTTTTTCACACACTTGTGCACTCCAAAGGTTTTACTGTTGTATCAAACAGCTTGACTAAAAACTATCAGGGTAGATGGAAGTCTTTGCTGCAGCAACAAACGCACCAGTCACTGCGATGTGGTAGCATTGAAAAAAATTGTGGTCTTATAGCGCTCCGTTCAAATGTTTAACCAGCGAAGCTGTAACGCGCAGTGTCGATCTTTACCAGTGTGGTCATCCCGAGGGTAATTCAAGTACCTCTTAATTATTGGTCCAGAATTCTTCATCGGTGTTCGCCATCCGTGTGCTTCTTTCTTCATTTTTAGTGGACCAGAGTGAAAAAAGGGTGTCTCGCCGAATTATGTGGCCCACAACTCACTATACGAGTTTCTGTGCACAGTGCACGAAACGAACTTTGATTTGTCTTAGCCATACACAACTTTGCTGTAACGCAAAAACAAAAAAATATTGAAAAACATGTCGAAACATTTCAGTAGGTGAAGATTTTCTACACATTTCAGTCTGCGCTAATATGGTGCCTCATACTTCACAAGGCTCCGCCGACACAACGACTCTGTTGAAATCAGGCTGCTTTTGTTAATGATACGTTTGTTATCATTGCCGTCACTGGCACCTACTCAATGAAAACTATCGGTCTTTCTCTCTTTTTTTTTCTTTTTTTCTTTTTTTCTTTCTTTCTTTCTTTCTTTCTCTCTTTCTTCTCTGTTTCTTTCTTTCCTTCTTTTACCACGATGCTGCTGATGAATGCAAGAAAATTTAATAAATTTTTACAAGTGCCCATACAGCTCTGTTTTTCACGGAAGTCTCATTACTTGTAAAACATTGTGCGGGAACCACACTCACTGCTCGTACCACGGCAAAGTGCAGCCGAGGCCGAAGCTCGCCAAGTGCGCCGCTTTCGAAGCGGGTGCCGCTGCATCTGTCGGTGAGCCGGTTGTAAATCACACCACGCAACTGATGGCTGAATCGGTGCGCCCTCAAACAGCACGAATAACGCGTTGAATGACTCTTCAACAGTTTCAGCCTTCTCTTCGATTACAGCCGATGACAAACTTTACAACACACCAAGTTTTTACTCAGTAGCTTCGACGTCTGTGACAATGAACTTGCCATCTGGTAAGCGACGCAGGTGGGTCTTTCAGAGTTTGCAAGCGTCGTATAAAACTTTTTTTTTGCCTTTGACGCGTTTATTTGGGTAAAGCCTATTATGCGAACGTCATCACAAGCCTGCGAGGGTCGCCCTCCAAGTGCTGTGTTCTATCTGGAGGGAGAAAGCACCTTTGAGTCTTTGCCCCCATCACGAGTAGGTGATGCTGTCTTGTAGTCTGAGAGACGAATCGTTCGACAAGACGTGCCTCGTTTATCGGTGTGGAGTATAGGCAAGACGGTAAGTCAATCCCTAGTGTTTAAGGCCTCGCGCAGTAAATGGTCAGGACACCTTCTGTGTAACACTATAGAATTGACCGCGGTAATTACATCAGAGACTCCACCAGCTATTACAAAAACTATACAAGCTCGCAAAACCCAATAAAAATTAAGCTTGATGTTTTTCTGTTACCATAACTCTTACTATAAACAGGAGCTTGCAGTTTTGGCAACAATCTCGACGCGAGGAACTTCAGGGAGCAGAAGACTGAGGCGCAAAAAACATATCGTGAAGCAGGAAGAGCAGGAGAGAAGACAGAACAGTGCCATTCTGAAGTCCCTGAAGTCCCTGAAATCCCTGAAGTCCTTTTGGAACTTCAGTGAAAAATTCGTGTCCCGCGTCGTGGCAAACACAAAAGGTCGGTTTTGCGTAGCAGTTGTCAATTAATCTTCACGTACCCCCGAGTACTACACCAGCATTATTCAGCAAAACAACGTGAAATGTCATTGGTTATAAGACCTTATTGTCGACTAGTTGGTTCATAGTTATCAATCGATAGCGTAGTGCGCTAGCACGAATAAAGCTGGAAAAGACAGCGAAGAGCATAGTTGGAGGTCAGCGCGCTTTCTCTTCTTTTTCCTGCTTCTTTCCTTCTTGGCTGCGCAGTAGGAAGGAAAGAAGGAAGGAAAATAGGAGAAAAAGAATGGGCAGGGAGGTTAACCAGCGTATAGGCAGCCAGTTTGCTACCCTGCGCATGAGAGGGCGATGGGGGAGATGAAAGACAGAGAGCAGTATAAGGTGCCCATTTAGTCACCGGCTACTTTTTTTAGCATGTTTATTTCGACGCATTTTCATCTTTTCTTTTTTTTTCAGAAAGCAAATCATCATGAAAGTGGTGTTGCTCATCCTGGCAGCTGTCAGCACCTGCCCAACAGCAAGGTCTACTGGACTGCGACGTGCCTCCAACTGTTTCGGGCTTCGCCTCCTGCCAGTCTTGCCTCGATCCCGGGAGGCACCAAACGTGTTTTATTCTCCGTACAGTTTGTCCACCGCCATGGGAATGATCTACGCCGGATCAAGGGACATGACTGAAAGAGAGCTGTACTCTGTCTTAGGCTACAAGTCGGCCCACATTGCCAAGGACAGAGTGCTCGAAGAGCACTGGAATTACGCCCAAAGTCTGTTCCCACCGTTTCACCCTATGGTGAGCAAGAGAAACGCGGCTGTACTCAGTCAAAGCTTTGAATTTCTCGGCGACTACCTAGATGACTTGAGGAATGCGTTTGACGCCCATGTCATGAACGTTGACTTCCATAAGAACGGCAGCAGAGTCGTCGATGGCATCAACCAGTGGATCGCTCGCGAAACTCGAGGTTACATAAAACACTTGTTCGCAAGGCCTTTCCCACGTAGTACCATGCTGGTACTCTTGAATATCATCTATTTCAAAGGAATTTGGCAGACTAGATTTGAAAAGTCGGATACAAAAAAGCGACCATTCTTCAACGATGGAAAGACGCCAGTGCTTGTGGATATGATGTGCAATCGCATGAATGCATCACACGGATATTCCGACGAACTGTCATCCGCAATTCTGGATCTACCTTTCGAAGGCGGAGACTACAGCATGACAGTACTTCTGCCGGTGAACAGAAGGAGCGCCAGGAACCTGAGGCACCTTTCGCCGCGTTCCTTTGAAGCTGCGCTCAATAATCTATCCACGGGGCTTGTCAAGGTGTATCTTCCGAGGTAAACGCACTTTTATATTACGTATGCGAGTGCGTGGTACATCAGCTATGAAGTAGACGAGAGTACCTAGTTATCAATAAGTACTAAGGCTTGAGTAGTGGCGTCACTCACGACTCTCCGGCGAACCAGATAGCTATCTATGGGAACGCTCGATGAGTTCCGTAGCTTTATAAAGCTTACCTTAAGTTTCCCCATTCAATCGTTGAACGACCGTGTCGTTTGTCTGCAGAAATATAATAAGAATAATAATGTAGCATTCATTAAGCACATCCACTATCTTTACACATATTCATCATCATGAGTGGTCGTCATCTTCTTCTGCTGTGGGGACTTGGCTTGTCTGAGTTCTGTGCCTTGGGCGTGGTCACTTCATCGTGTCTTCTGGGTCTAATAAAGGTTGCCTTCACCGTTAAATCACAAGTGGTGGAGTGTGCTCTACGATCTTCCGTCCTCTCCCAGCCTGATCTGCCTCCTGGAGCTCTGCTCAGGTCGTCGTTTGTGCCAGGTGTCCGGTAACATACCTCAGGACGCGCCAACCGGCGCTTCTGCGTCTACCTCCACGGCCCTGGCTACCACGGCCTATCCATCGTGGATTATCACCGCGCACCAGCGTGAGCCGCCCACGTTCGCCGGACTTCGAGGTGAAGACGTGGAGGATTGGTTGGACCAGTTCAATCGAGCGAGTTCCACTAACAACTGGGATGATCCTACCAAGCTTCGCCGTGTTTCTTTCTATCTCACAGGCGTAGCGAAAACATGATTTTTCAATCTTGAAACGGACAATACGGACTGAACACGTTTCAAGCAACAGCTTTGCTAAATTTTTGGCACCCCGGTAGTTTGTTCAGCTCTCACGAAGAAGACACTGGATTGTCGCAAGCAACAATGCGGTGAGTCCTACACATCGTACATAGAGGATGTGCTTGCTCTCTGTCACCGTTTCAGCGCGTCCATGTCTGAATCAGAGAGAGTTCGTCCTTTATTGAAAGGAATCAGCACGGTCGCGTTCAATGCCTTGGTCATTCAAAACCCGACTACAGTCGCTGACGTTGTTGCCACGTGCCAACGCCTAGAGGAACTTGAATCCCAACGGTTACCGCCGGACAGCGCTGAAAACACTACCACGACTGATGCCTCATCCCGTGCCATGATCCGGGCGATAATACGCGAAGAGCTGCAATCTTTCGGCCTCTCAATGACACCGAGTCCACCTCCGCCCTCCAACACTGTTTTGCGCGATATTATCAAAGAGGAGTTGGCGTCCATGACCGGGCCAGCGTATGTAGACTCTCCAGTACCTCGACTTCAGCCGACGTACGCACAAGTCCTCGCTGGCTCACCACCCGTCGTGCAACCGATGCCCGCACACTCGACGCCTGTCGCGCTGGCTTCGTTGACTCCGAGTGTGCCTAGCCAGCCCTTTCACCCACCGTGGCGGCCGCATCGTCCGATCTGTTATTACTGCGGCTATCGGGGCCTGTCGGAAGAGTCAGCAGGACGAGCGTCGTGGATTCGACACCTATGGACGGGATGATGGTACAAGCTGGTACGCTTTCCAACGTCGTCCTTATGATCCGCCGCTACGTCGCTCACCATCTCCAACTGCGACATCTGAGCCAACCATTTCTTACCGCTCTACTAGACGCCGCTCACCCTCACCCCTCCACCGTTCCACGTCTTCATTGTGACCTGTCTCGCAATTCACCAACCAACGCCCGGAAAACTAACCTCTGCAGCTTTTGGTGGAAAAGCTGCATCGAATGAAAAGACAGAAATTATTCCAGTGCGTCCATATAATACGATATCTGTTTTAATAGAAGGTGTGTACGTGGACGCTTTAATAGACACTGGTGCTTGTTTGTCTGTGATTGATCGTTCTTTGTGCTCATGTCTGCGAAAAGTGACCACCCCTTATGATGGACCTACACCACACGCTGCTCAAGGGGACGGCATTAGACCTGCCGCTATGTGCACCGCTCGTGTTTTCATAGCTGGTATTCTTCATTTTGTACAATTTGCTGTGCTGAGTTCGTGTGCCCACCAGATTATATTAGGCTGGGATTTTCTGTCTACGGCGAACGCTTCCATCTGCTGTCGAGAAAATGTTGTTCATATGATGGAAACTGACTATATGAAATGTTGTTCATATGATGGAAACTGTATGCGGATGACAAGCCCGTTCGCTTGCTCGCTGCTGAAGAGACCGAGCTACCACCTGGTCATCAGCGGATAGTTGCCATCACTTCTAATGTGATCGACTCTGGTGACGTGTTTGTCCAACCATCTGCACGCTGTCTCGCAAGAGGTATAGCCCTTGCTTCAGGTCTAGCGCGGTTCCACAATGGCTCCGGACTTCTCTACGCTACAAACCAGACTTCTGAGAAAATTCTCATTCTTGAAGGCACCACAATGACTTGCGTTTCTGACTCTCAACCTGTCTCTGTTGTCCCGCTTATGCCAGCGTGTTCTGACCTTCCTTCTATTGGACGTTCATCAAGCGTTTCTGATCTTGCTGCGACTATTAGTCAAGAACTGACCTCTTCACAGACAGATGAGTTGCTTGCCTTGCTACAAAAGCATAGGAGATTGTTTGATGCCCATTCCTCATCTCTGGGACAAACGTCCGTTATTAGGCATCGTATCCAGACTGATGACACTTCCATCGTACGCCGTCGACCATATCGCGTCTCTTCGTCCGAGCGTGAGATCATTGAACAAAATGTAGCCGACATGCTGCAACAGAACATTATACGTCCCTCCACGAGTTCTTGGTTATCCCCTGTTGTTTTAGTAAGGAAAAAAAATGGCTCCGTGCGATTTTGCGTGGACTACAGAGCACTTAATAAGATTACCCACAAGGATGTTTACCCCATGCCGCGCATAGACGATGCTTTGGATTCACTGCAAGGTGCTGAGTACTTCTCAAGCCTAGACCTGCGTTCAGGTTGCTGGCGAATACCCATGCACGAGGATGATAAAGAAAAGACAGCGTTTTCAACACCAAATGGACTGTACGAATTCAACGTCATGCCACTCGGCCTTTGCAATGCTCCAGCAACATTCGAGCGGATGATCGACACAGTTTTACGCGGCTTGAAGTGGAAGACTTGCTTGTGCTATTTAGACGATATTGTTATTTTCTCGTCGACCTTCCCTCAGCACTTGCAACGACTGGAAGAAGTTCTTACGTGCCTTGCAAACAAAGGCCTTCAGCTGAACACCAAGAAGTGCCGTTTTGCGAGCAAGACGATTAAAGTGTTAGGCCACATCGTAAGCAAGGATGGTATTCGTCCCGATCCTGACAAGATTTCCGCAGTCCAATACTTCCCGCGTCCTGAAAAAGCCAAAGATTTGCGCAGTTTTCTCGGCCTCGCTTCTTATTTTCGCCGATTCATTCGAGACTTCGCCTCAATAGCTTCACCATTGCACAAGTTGCTTGGATCAGGCGTCGCCTTTGTGTGGTCTCCTGAATGTGAAGCGGCGTTTGCCCAACTGAAGTGTGCACTCACATCCGAACCAGTCTTCTGCCATTTCAACGAAACCGCGCCTACGCTCCTGCATACAGACGCTAGTGGTCGCGGCATTGGTGAAATTCTCCTACAGCGAGACAAATATTCACGCGAGAAAGTCGTCGCATATGCGAGCCGTGCACTGACCCCTGCCGAAAAGAATTATACCAGCACCGAACAGGAGTGCCTAGTGGTCGTATGGTCGATACAAAAGTTTCGACCTTATCTCCACGGCCGACACTTTACTGTGGTTACGGACCATCACGCCTTGTGCTGGCTCTCGACAATCAATAACTTGTCCGGCCGCCTTGGTCGCTGGATTCTTCGCTTACAAGAATACGACTTTACGATCACATAGAAGTCGGGAAACAAGCATCAAGACGCCGACGCCCTTTCGCGTTGCCCGCTCTCTTCAAAGCCGCTAAACAAACACGCCACTGCCGCACTCGAGAAGCTTTCGGCCGTCTCTTCCCTACATATTTCGTCATTAACTACTGTGGACCCAACTTCTCCAAGCGAGTGTGGTTTGTTCTTATCTCACCAACGTGCTGACCCTTACTGTCGCCGCATCATGGACCGTCTTGGCGGGACTTGCCGGCCCCCTAACACCCGTCTTCGCCGACACCTGACGAAATTCAAACTCAACAACCACGTCCTGTACCGTCATATCTACCACCCTGATGGTCAACGCTGGGTGCCCGTTCTACCTCGCTCTCTTCGGGCTCAAGTCCTCAAGACATATCATGACAGCATGTCTGCTGGACACATGGGCTTCCAGAAAACGTATGACCGCATAAGATGTCACTACTACTGGCCGGGTTTGTCCACCTCTGTGGCGAAGTACGTTGCCTCATGCGCCCTTTGTCAGCGTCGCAAGCTACCTACATCAACCCGAAGTGGACAATTACAACCGCTCCCGTGTCCCCTGCAACCATTCGAGGTAGTTGGCATTGACCTGTATGGTCCGCTTCCTATGACTGTCACGGGCAATCGATGGATAGTTACAGCTGTCGACCACCTGACCCGCTACGCCGAAACAGCTCCCGTGCCTTCTGCATCAGCTTCGGCAGTGGCCGACTTCAACCTTCGAGCAATAATCCTTCGACACGGAGCTCCTCGTGTAATCCTGAGCGACCGTGGAAGAGTATTTCTTTCAGAACTCATCGAAGAAGTGCTCAAGGCATGCGGTACTACACACAAAACAAGCTCCAGTTACCATCCTCAGACGAACGGCCTGACTGAGTGCTTTCATCGTACACTGTCAGATATGATAGCGATGTATATCGAACCCGACCACAGAAACTGGGACACTATTTTGCCATTAGTCACTTTTGCGTATAATACCTCTGTACAGCGCACAACCGGTTACTCGCCGTTCTACCTCGTCCACGGTCGCTTCCCCTCTTCTTTCCTCGATGTTTCGTTCTTCTCTGCTCCTGTCAAACCATGTTCATCTTCAAGTGAAAAATACGTGTCTCGTCTACTTCATTGCCACCAACTGGCTCGCGTCAACACTGAAGCCAAGCAACAGGACCGGAAGCTTGAATATGATGCGTCTCATCGTGCCGTGTCTTTCAGCCCTGGCGACGAAGTCCTCCTTCTTACACCCATTCGCACTCCCGGACTGTGCGAGAAGTTTCAACTACGTTTTATTGGCCCCTACACTGTCTTGGAGCAAACGTCTCCTGTGAATTATCGCGTGGCACCCGTTCTTCTTCCAACGGACCGCCGCTACAGGGCAGCAGAAATAGTCCACGTATCCCGCATGAAGCCTTTCATACGGCGTTCCTCTTCGCTTTAAAATGCGGCCAAGAACTGCGGTCAGGATGACCGCTTTCATGTTAGGGGGGGGGGGGGGGGGTTAGTGTAGGCATTTATTACGCACATCTACTATCTTTACACATATTCATCATCATGAGGGGTCGTCATCTTCTTCTGCTGTGGGGACTTGGCTTGTCTGAGTTCTGTGCCTTGGGCGTGGTCGCTTCATCGTGTCTTCTGGGCCTAATAAAGGTTGCCTTCACCGTTACATCACAATAATAATAATAATAATAATAATAATAATAATAATAATAATAATAATAATAATAATAATAATAATAATAATAATAATAATAATAATAATAATAATAATAATAATAATAATAATAATGTCTATAGCTTTACGTGCCAAAATTATGATGAGACATGCCGTAGTGGAAAGGTTCAAAACTTTCTATCATCTAGTGTTTCCTAATGTGTAATAACGTCGCACTGCACATTGGTCTATAACGTGTAGCCTTCTTCAAAATGCGACCACTGCGTGTGGGATCGAACCCGTGACCTTCAGGTGAGCAGCCGAGCACCTTAACCACGGCACCTTGGAGGCTAAGTATGTGTTTGTCAGATGTCGAAATAAATAGCGAGAAGTGGAGCCACTGGTAGAAGTTCGTTACAAATTTCATCACAAAAGGAAGGCACAGCACGATTGAGACAAGGGACGAAGAACACACGTCACACACGAGCCCTTGTCTCAGTCGCGCTGTCACTTCCCATCACTATGAACCAACATGCCCAAATCTTACTGCAAAACTCACCAAGTATGCAACTTGTACATTCGTAAGGACATTTTATAGTGACATTAGGAAATACTATTATACGTTTTTTTTTTTCACTTGACGCACTTGCGGTGTTTTGTTCAAAATGAATCGGCAAAATAAATAATTAGACAGTGTGACCGACAGGCACACAAGTTTCCAATAGGCATGTGAAATGATATTAAAACCCCCGCAAAGTGGTCTCAAAATGCACTCGAGTTTTCGAACTGGGAGTTTGTTTAAATCGCAAAGTAGATACGATAATAACAGCACTCTGTGTTTTTCTTCGTAGATTTGCATCTGGATTTTTTTGTGTGCTGTTAGCGCAAGCAGTTCATGACCATCACGTTGAATCATGAAGTATTTTTGAAGACGAGCACGTTTTTGTTGGCTAAGTTGTGTCGCTTTCTTTTACCGATACGGCCCGGCTGTGGCGGCTGCATTTTCGATGGAAGCAAAAATGCTGTATGCCTGTGTCCTCAGATTTGGGTGCATGTTAAAGAACCCCAAGTGGACGAAATTCCCCGAGCCCTCCACTACGGCATCTCTCATATTCATATGGTGGTTTTGGTACGGTAAACCCCACATATGAATCAATCAATCATTAGTACAAACCACGGTGTAAGATTCTTACACCGTGGTACAAACTCGCAGATCAGATAATTGACCGGGTACATTATGCATGCATGCTGCACCCGAACAGTGATGTCTGCGAACCACAAGTTTACACCGGATAAACACAAATAAAAATGTTTCAACAAACTGATTTTACTTTTGGGCCACAAGTACCAAACTTCGATGCTTTTAAGCAGCACGACACATGTGCACACGAGGTCGAGCAGAACATGCAAATCTTCATCATAAGCAGTTTCCACCACAAAGACAAGGCTCTAACAATAGTGAAAGTGGTGCCGAAAATGAATTCTTCTTTGTGTTTTCTATCCTTTCTTTCTCTTTTTTATCTGTTCTTTTCTTTTTATATACCTAGGCTGGAACATAAGACATGTGTTTCCCCGTTATAAAGAGCAAAGCCACAAATTATCATCATCATGTGCTTTCATCATGGTATGACAAAAAGTTGGGCAAGAACACTGCAGGTGCTTGGTTCTATATGTTATTTGTAAACCTAGATATTGAAAATATACGCACATAGCTTTCAAGACGCCACTATCTTTGTGGTTCGTAGTAGCTACACTAAACCATAAGTTAGGTTTTTTAAATGTAACTAAAAATTCTTGCACGCGGGAGGTAGCTGAGGTCAACGATTTTATAAGCTGTCCTGTCGTTTTGCAGCAGCAAAATACTTGTAATGAGAAAAAATAAAGAGACCCTAAAGCTTCGTCTTTAGGAGGTGAACGCGATAGCGACATTCTGTTTCTATATAGGGCGTACTTCAAAGACTTAGTGCATGAAACCTTTCCGAGCTGGCTATGCACCCACTACGCGCCCTTAAGGATATAGGCGCAGTGGCGTGTGTGCCTTTTGTAGTGGGTGGCTGGCTTTAAGCTACGGAGCCATTATAATAATAGCATGTTCCGATGCCCGCTGGCAGTACACGGGCGCTTGTACCACGCATTATTACTGCAATATTTCTTGTTGCATTGTGAAGCATATCGACGCGTGCGTTTGTAATGCGAGAAAGCTACTTTCACTGCATTTCCAAGCAGAGCTAGTTCTTTTTACTGTTTCACCAGCAAATGTGTGGCCGTGTGACAGAACATTCGCTTGCCACGCAAATTACCCAGGTTCGATTGCCACTGTGACGCAGCATGTTTTTATCAATAATTTTATTTGTATCGTCCTCGATATTTCGGTCACGCATATGATGAAAATGTTTCGCTCAAAACCAGTGGCACCGACACCAAAGCCGACACTGGAATTTCACTGAAATGAGCTCTTTACCACTATCGCGTTAATACAATAACACATGAGGTTTTACTTCCCAAAACCACGAGGAATGCCGTATAGTGGAGGGCTTCAGAAATTTCGGCTATTTGATGTTCTTTCACGTGCAGCGACATCGCCCATTACGCGAGCCTAACCCGCGACCTCCAGGCCAGCATCCGAAGCAAGACAGTCGCAACAGCAAAAGGGGATAGTTGTGTTAGTTGGTTTGCATTCATATTGAAACTATGCAAAAGACGAAGCGCGCGTCTAGTCTTTATGTGGACTTCGTCCTTCGCGTTGTTTCAGTATTGGAACAGCTACAGCCTTGAAGAAGACAAGACCGCTTGCGGGAAGTCGGTTCCGAAGATAGCCTGTGTTCAAGATTTTTTCCCTTTATTTAACCTTTCATTTCACCTGATCTTCTGCACTACTTACCGACTATTGTCACAATACTAAGACACGCTCGGATACAGTGTCATTGTGCTTGTCTGCTGTAACTTTTCCACAAGCGGTTTCTTAATAGCGCTCCTCTTTCTACTTTTCGTGCTATACTCAGGTTCAACTTCACGACCAAGTACTTCATGAGAGAGCCGTTCGCGAAACTGGGCTTGGAAAGAGTCTTCGACGCCCAAAAAGCCGATCTGTCGGGCATGACGGGCCACGGGTGCAACCCCCTACACGTGGACGAAGTGGTGCACAAGGCGGTCATCCACGTGGACGAGAGCGGAGCCACGGCAGCTGCAGTCACCTTAACGGGCGTGCGCAAGTCAAGCTTCGTTCTTCCCGAGTTCCGCGCTGATCACCCGTTCCTGTTTCTCATTCGAAAAAGTGACAACAACGGCATCCTCTTTGTCGGAGAAGTCAACAGGTTGTGAGCCAATGCGTGATAATATACCGTCTACCTCAACAGCCTGCAGAATCGAAATTTCAAAACGAAGAGATTGCAGCCATAAATCCTACTCGGGTTCAGATAAAAACAACATAAACGGTTCGAAGAAAGTCCGCTACACCCCATCTATATCATCCATCGAGTGTTTCGTTTGAATACAGTTTTGTCTTTGACAGACTTTGTAAACATTAGTGGTATCATGCTTGCTGGCGATGCAGGTGCATCGTTGAAAATAAATGCGTCACGGTTGACGACGCTTTGACGGCAGCGAGTAATAAAGCTGCTTGCAACACCGATGTGGAAAAGAACGAAGAGAGAACTGTGCATGAATGCGGCGCTGACAAACAACTGACATTTCTTATTGAAAGAACAAGCATGAAGAGACCACTACACGTACAGGAAAAACAAGCCACAACAAACAGTGAAAAGAAACGATTGTGACATAGGTCTGTGAGTGCGCACCGAGGTACTCAACTTGTGTAGCGGTTTAAAACAACAGGCCGCTTCGCGGAACCCACGCCACCCACTTTACGTATGTGAAAAAAAAAAAAGTTCTGACAGTGACTGTCCAAGCACATTGGGCGCGCGCCCGTCGATCTCTTCTGTCGCCGGACGTCTATCAGTATACCAGCAGACACGATAACTGAGATAGAAACGAAGCGTAGACTGTATAAACCAGTATATATTTCCGATGCTATTGGGATGCAGATAGCTAGCATTTTTACTAAACAATTTAGTTCTTCACACCGTACCGTAATTCAACTATGCCATTTTGTAAAAAAAAATGCAAATGTTTATGGTCCGTAAGATGGCCGCGTTTGTATTATTGGAAAATTTAACATAGGTTTGCTCTTTTATTTGGCACCAACGGGAAAACGAAGCTTTTCTTTTAGATGCGAAGCAGTTTAGAGTCGAGCTCAATCCGGTGTGTGGCGTGACCACCCTTACAGCACATGCGCGTCTCCAACTCCTCTCTTTCCTCTCCGATGCTTCCCTCTCTCTCTCGCCTCGCACCACTGACGCTAGCAGCGTCTGCTAGTCAGAGCTCACTTTCTCTCTCTCTCTCTCTCTTGCCTCTAGGCATCCCTCCCCGCAGCGTTTACAGCCCCATTGCGCATGCACGTCTCCTCCCCTACTCTCTCCTCTTCTACGTCGCCCTCCCCCCCACTTCTCGCATCGTAACACCGACTCAGGCAGCGTCTGCTTGCGAGTTTCTTGATTGAAAAACAGACTGCTCGCGCTGCACAACCGTTCACTGGGCTGCCAAGATAGTTCTGATGGGAAATTTCTCTTGTGCGTTGTTGAACAAGAAAAATTCGCAGCGTGTGCGTTAACTAAATGCACCCTGTGGGTCGCTGCGTCCAATCACAGCCTTTTGTCCCTCATTGCCCATTAGCAACGATTATCAAGTTCCAGTAGGAAACACCGGTCAATCACTGCGCGCTTTGAGCCAACACAGGTTTCTATCCGACGCAACGCCGCGACGAGCGCCAGCATCAACGCCACCACCAATGTAAGCGTTATAGCGCCCACTGCTTCGCATCTATGCGCGTCGTTACGTTATTAAGCGGGAGATTTTTTAACACGTTAAGGTTATTCGACTTGAGACGTGCAAGCGCTATTAACGACTAAGGCTACTTGGTTCCCAGGCAGGTCTAATTCTTTTTAGACCTCCTTGGTGGCACCGAAGTGCTTGCAAGACTGTCCATACAGCGCGCAAGGAAATCGTCGCGACGCTACCAAGGGCGCGCCCGACGACACGTGCGGGTCGCGCCCGAAGCAGCAGCCACGTCATTCCCGCTATCGTCCCGGGAAGGAAAGACAGGATCCGCAACGCGACGCGTCTTGCATACAGTGTCCTCGCGAAGCACGGTCAACAACACGCTCCCCTCCTTTGCCGCCTTTCACATTGTTCGACTGTATCGCATGCTTTCTAGCAGAGAGTCTCTTTCTAGAGGACCGAAGAGCTTCAAAGTGGCACATTTCTACCGGCGCATATTATGAAATGCGCAAAACGCGAGAAGTAAGCGAAATCGGCTGGCTGTACATATTAGTTGTGTCAGCTCCTGGGTGGCAGCAACGCGGCATTGAAAGAGCACAAAGGTAAGTCGCGCTCAACTGGAAAGTGATTGATACGCCCACGTTCGTTCATAAGCTATGTTGTCGCGTTGATAATAGTAATAATAATAATAATAATAATAATAATAATAATAATAATAATAATAATAATAATAATAATAATAATAATAATAATAATAATAATAATAATAATAATAATAATACCTCTGGAATTATTTGAGTTGTGCGGCTTTTCCTCAATTATCGTCCTTGGCTCCCACTCCGGGATAATTGAACGAAAAAATTGGGTAACCTTAAGCTTCGCGTTCAGGAGTTGAACGTGATAAGCCACACGGACACGCGCGCACACACACCTGCAGACACAGCCTACCTTCACTTCTCGGCGGAGACCTATAATATTCTGCAAGTAAAACTGATGTGAGTGACACATAGCGCGCTTAGCGGGAACCAGCCAAGCAGTTGGCCACAGTTTGGTTCCGCTTCCGGGATTTGTGCAACGAGCTTGAATGAAGCCATAGTCGATGACGCGTGAAGACGTGCCTATATATCTGAGCTTTGTGTGTAATTAAATAGTTTGTTCAGTTGACAGCTTTCCTTGGACCAACACAAGCCTCACACCAAAGCGTAAAGACACTCCGGGCCGATCCCACATTTATTTGCACTTATTTCGAGTTTTCGCTCACGGTCAACGCTGGTTTATCGCTCATAACCAAAAGTGGCATCACTGATCCAGAAATGTTTACGAAACAGGCACTTTAACGTTATCGCATCCATACGAATTGCAACTAGCCCACCTATTCATCCTTCTGCAATTATAGCTGAGTGTTTATGTGCAAAACCACGACATGACTGAGGCACACCTTGGTGGAGGGATCCAGAAACCTTATAGTGTTCTTCGATATGCACTGATATCGTGCAGTACAGGCGTCTCGGGCATATCGTCACCAACGAAGTGCGAGTGCCCCGGCCGCGATCGGAGCCGCACTTTTCGGGCCAGGCACCTAGCACCATAAACACTGTTCCACCACGGTGGACGCCTGGATGGGTGCTGTGAAGTTGTAAGTGGTCCTTGAAGGATAGGAAAAAGGAGCTCATTTCCGTGTGCCTCATGGGTGACACAGCTAAGCTTCTTGTAGGGGGTGGGGTAAGAGGACAAAAAAAGAAGCGTATAAGGAGAAACATATATACAAGATGGAGCACTCACCACACACGAGTAAAGAAAGAGGATAGAAGAACTAGGAAAAATGGCGGACACAGTGGAAGGAGTCAGAGGACGCGCACCACTCGGCGACAGCTATACGGCGTCAGGATATCGTGGACGGCGGGCCAATTGGCGAGAGCTACGCTGGCGTCGATGATCGCGGGTGACACAACTGATGCTGTGAACGCTGATTTGTGTGAGCGCATATTACTCGTTCTCTCTCTCTCTCTCTCTCTTATTTTTCTTCTAGTTATTTTTCTTCCCTACCTCCTCCCCCCGCTTAGCTATAGCCAATCAGGATAACTTGGTTATCGACAGTGGTTCTGGAATCATGAGTCTTCATTACACTGTTCAATTTTCTGCAGTTAAATACCAATACCTTACAGTAACGTGTAATGTATAACTAGACCCAGCTGAAGCAATCTGCAAAAGGAGGCACTTTCTTCTTTCTTTTCATAAAGGTACAAGATTGGAGAGCTTACGGTCGTTTTTCTAGTCGGGACCACCTTCGGAGTGGCATCGGCACAGGACGATGCGAGGATGACAGCCGCAAATAACGACTTCGCTTTCCGGCTTCTAATCATTTTGCCAAGTTTGGAGTCTGGGAACGTCTTTCATTCGCCACACAGCGTAGCCTCCACACTTGTCACGCTTTACACTGGCGAAGAAGGCGTGACACATGACGAACTTTAGGACTTTCTTGGCTACAACGACACGGGAATCGCGCAGGACGAAGTCTTCTGCGAGTACGCAGAGGAATCTCGTCGACTACTGGCACCGTCGAGCTGGACGCTTGAGATCGCGAACGCGACTGTCCTTGACGTCAAGTTGAACGCTCTGCCGGAATACGTGCAAGCACTGGAGGACAGATTCGGGGCCTACGTTGTCAAAGCCAACGTCGCTGGCGCTGGCCTTGAAGCTGGGACTTGTGTCAGCTATAGTGGGTGCGCCAAATGACGCGGCAGAAGATCGCTAAGTTGTTTGATTCATCATTGGTGGAAGACACAAAACTAGTGTTGCTTGACGCCATCTAGTTTAAGGGGATTTCGAGCACAAAGTTTAAGATGTCGAACATCATAGATGCCTTCTCGTACACGAGCTTCGATGGTACGCACAAAGTTGACACCATGCGGGTAACAGTAAGTGCATGGTACGCCAGACTCCTCACCATCGGAGCTTCGATCACTACTAGAATCGCCCTATACTGGTCTCGACAAGCATAATGATTCTGCTTCCCAACCACACGGAAAATTTGGAAAGTTTCAGGTGGGGTCTTTCTCTTCGGAAGTTCAAATATGCAGTGAGCCAGCTCAGTGAGACGATTGTCGACGTTCGTCTTCCGAGGTGAGCAGCTGAATACCCCTGTCTCATGGGCACCCGTGAACGCCGTTTCACTTCCTCATCTTTATGACAGCGGAGATGCGGTTTGCATCACACAGTTTCCTATACATCAATGCAGTTAAACGTAGTTTTTTGCAAAGGAAGTTCGGCGATCTTACTTAGTGACGGAAGAAAATGCTCCCATTTCCGCAACTACGCAGTTATGGAAAAAACTGCTAACACAAAACAGCTGCAGTCGACGCAGTAAAAAACTTTACCACTATTGCAAGTTTTTTTACTGCATTATCTTCTGCCTAACATCCGTTTAACGAAAAGAAAATACATGTACAAGTCTACGTAGTTTCCGCATCCTGCATCAACTAAAGCTACCGTGTCGTCATTTTGAAAACGTTTTTCTGAGTTCATCCAGACATCCTATCCGTGCGCATCATGGTGTTTACATCTCTGCAACCCGTTCGTTTCTTATTGTTGTGCTCCTTATTCTACTTCAACACAGCCAAAATTCATAGAAGTGGTTGACGCGGGTTTTCCTTCTTCGTCGACGCCGGTATAGTCGAGCCGGCAAAGACATGCGAACTATGGTGTGACCCATGCGCAGCAGGGGCTTCGTGTACTGAACGCGAGACCCGCGCTCATTCGATATTGTAACGAAGATTCTGATCTGCGTAGTAGCGCAACATCAAAGAAGCCGGCGTCAACTTACAATGTGACAGACGGTGTACGTAGAAAAGATGCGTACCAAAACAAACGTACAGTGTTGCCAGCGTTCCTGTCAACATTACTGCCAACTTGCTTGCAGGCGTACGCGTCTGGGATAACTGCCATAACGTTTTTGCTTGTTTCGGTGTAAACAACTTACAGTTTCTATAATCCGACGTACGATTGAAAATGTTTTCAGAAGTATTAGCTGGGAAATATTGTGTGCAGAGAATGTAATGCAGCGTCTAGTGGGCCCCATGCGGCTTCTGTCCAAAGCTTGTGAAGCTGTCGTGTGACATGGGCGTAACTCCATCTCCGCCGAACCTCCTAGGAGAGATTTACGCGAATGGAGTTTAACAGAGCTCGATGGTGGCCGTGTGACAGGGGTTGATGAGGAGGAGGAAAGATTAAGCGGAAGGACAGGGAGGTTAGCCAGTTCTTAGACCGGCTGGCCACCCTGTGCTGACGAAAAGGGTGAGGGGAATAAAATATGATATAAAAGAAATGTTTCAAAGAGAGAGAGAGAGAGAAAATACAAAAAAATATCAATAGAGGAAAGGCAAAATAAAAAAAAAATAAGACGCTAGAGTCTGTCTGAGGCCAGTTGCCCGCAAAAAGAAGCGTAGCAAAGCTTTCAAAGCCTTCTGGGCTGACGATGGGCTCGACCAATGACCCAGAATTATTTGTTTCGACAAAGACCGATCATCTAGTCTATCCAGAGCTTCAGCAAGTTCTTATCTTGGCGCGTTGAAACGGGTACACTCGCATAGAAGGTGGGCGAAAGTTTCTTCGTAGCTGCAATAAGTGCATGTAGGAGAGCTGGCCATTTCAATAAGATAGGAGCATGCGTTCGTGAAGGGCACTCCAAGCCACACGTGGCATAGAAGAGTCACCTCAGCTCGAGATATTCCTTAGGAAAGACGAAGCTGGAGATAAGGATCCAAGTTATGCAGGTGCGCGTTTGTGAATTCTGTCAAGTTCCACTGTACACCAGTGTGAGATTACGTGCAAGCGAACGAAGCCTTGTAGCAGCTTTGGTTCTTGAGAACGGGATGGCTGTGTATTGAGTACCGTCGTGTGCAGATCTAGCGGCCTCATCTGTGCGGTCATTGTCATATATACCGCAATGACCTGGTATCCACTGGTACGCTATGCTGTGTTGTTTCTCGGTTGCTTGGTGATGAAGAAGCCTTATTTCAGCTACTAACTTTTCATTATGTCAATAGCAAAAGGGTGACATGAGACATTGAAGAGCTGCCTGCGAGTCCGAGAAGATACACAAAGTTTCCGAAGGTTATTCAACTCTAAACTCCAGAGCTGCACATATGACGGCGAGTTCTGCAGCTGTCGACGACGTCAAATGCCATGTCATTATTTTAATTGTGATGGACCTCGCGGGAAGAACCACCGCACCTGCTGAGTTTACTGAAGACACAGAACCATCTGAGTAATTGATTAGGTGGCTGTTGTGTCTCTCTTGCAGGAAGAGTAATGGGGCCTGTTTCAGGGCTATATTCGACGTATTTTTTCTTATTCTGGATGCCAGGAATTGTAAGAATGGCTTGGAGCTGGTGTAGGCACCTTAATGGTATCGGCGGCCGTGCTGCATGCGTGAAGTGCAATGGAAGCACTGCGCAATGCTGAGCTACACTTGCGGTGAACGCTGAGTGGGGCCTAGAAGTTCGAAGTGAGGCGAGGTGATGTGATGGAATCTGAGCGAAATGTGTTAGGTGCATTCTCAAAGCGTCTACGTGGATGTATGTGCTGACTGAATAATCACGCGCTATGATGAGTGTCACTGCTGTAAATGCGCATCTCGGAATACCAAGGCATATTCGCAGTGCATGGGCTTGGATCGACTGGAGGACGCGCAAGTTTGTTCTTCAGATTGCGCAAAACACGGTAAGCTGTAGCGCATAAAACCGAGGGACAGAACATTGTAGAGTTGAAGCATCGCTCGTACTGATGCACCCCACGTTTTACAGCAAGAGCACTCTGTACGCGGATTATTTCGTTTTCATGTTAGCGATGTGAGGGCTCCAGGAGAGGTTGCAATCAACAATGACTCCGAGGAATCGGTGGGTCTTCGCGTAGTTGATCGTGTCTCCGCTGATTTTAATAACATATGAACCCATCGCCCTAAGCGTGAATGCTATAAGTGAGCACTTCTCTGATGGCAGCTGTAGTCCCCGTTAGGATACTTTGTCGCTAGTGTAGCCGCTCTCTGAAGACGGGCACGCAAATAAAGGCATGTTACGCCTGACAGTCGGATGCAGATGTCATCAGCATATATTTATAGATAGACTGATTCTGGAAGTGCGTCAACCAGGCCGAGGAGAGCTAGATTGAAAAGTGTGGGGCTATGAACACCACCTTCAGGCACACCACGACGGGTGCAATGATGCGTTGTTGTGCCATTCTCCGTCTGTACAAAGAAAGTTCTGCCTTTCAAGAAGCTGTCGATCCATTGGTAAACCCGGCCCCCTAATCAAACATTTTCCATTACATCCAGAATGACTTCATGTGATACATTATCGTATGCACCTTTGACGTCCAAGAACGCCGCAGATAAACGTTTCAGTCTTTTTTATGCTGCACAGACGAGACCAGGTCAATAACGTTATCAATAGCGGACCGCCCACGCCGAAAGCCCGTCATAGCATCAGGACATACCTCGTGGTGCTCCAGGTGCCACTCTAGGCGTGTCAAAATCATCCTCTCCATTACTTTCCCGAAACAGCTGGCAAGCGCGATGGGGCGATAAGAGGTCAAGTCCAGAGGAGATTTACCTGGTTTACGCACAGGTACGAGTGACCCGAGTCAGCAGACCTTGACAATGTGTTGAGGCAGCACAATTGGTCAGCTTATTTACACTACGTGTATAGAATTAGGAAGAAAAAGTATTAAACAATATACTTACTGAAACCGTGTTAATGGTACCGCAAACGCCCAAAGATGCACTGAATTTCGGTATGCACGAAAAAACGCCATCAGCAGTTAGTTGTTCGTGATGTACAGTAATGTGCGGCATGTTGATGAGTGATGGTGTGGGCTGGCTCAATTTCGTTCGAGGCATGTGCTAATTAATAACTTGCACAATGGTGGCTCGCTTCAACATAAGCGGGTTTATCAATTAACACAACTGAAATTGCATCATCGTCTTGCTTTTATCCAGAACTATTGCGTGTTGGTATATATCACGCTGACTTTTTTCCTGCCTCGTTCAACTTCATTTCTCACCAATGAAAATGGTTGTAGACAACGTAATGTCTCTCGACCTGCGGCAGTATAGTTACACGTTAAGCAACATCATACTAGCGCCACCTGCGGAGTGAGTTATAGAACTGGGTGGTTACGAACCAGTCACAAAAGAAATGCATGGACAGACACACGGATTTAGGAGCTTCGCCCCTAAAAGAAATGAACAGGCCTGTATTTCTCTCTGCAAGCATGGTACCTATAATCACCCACTGGCCACGGGCGTGTTTAAACTGTAGCAAGGATGTCCGGACCAGACACTCCCTCAATGTTGTAAATCGTTGATTATACACTTGATAATATAAAATTAACGTGATCTGCATGCATGGTATGAACCATGATGGTACTATTATTTATTAATTATGTGAGATAGATTAAAAGGCAAATGATAAAAGACAAATGGCAAAATACAAATACAGGGAGGCTAAGCAAAGGAAGCCTCCGGTTTGCTACCCAGTACTAGGGAAGGGGAAAGAGGGCTAAAAATATTGAGAGAGTAAGAAGACTTTGTTACAACAGCAGGCGATCCACCCGACTATTGGCCGATACCCCTTAGTTGGTAGGTGCCAGTTATCCAAAAAGCATGATCATCATCATCATCATCGTCATCATGATCATCATCGTTATCGTCATCATCAAGAGAAAAAAGTCACGAGTGCACCACTATCCAAGTACTACATAGAAACATCGCCTCCCAACAGTCACCGTTTGTGCGTCTGGTTCTTGAAGAAACCGCAAAAAACGCTCTCAGAGCGGCTAGTGTTGAAGACCAGGTAGACCAGGGCCATAGGATATTGTTGTCTGTGAGAGGGGCGGTTGTCCAGCTGGCTTAGTGTGGCCGGAAGGACCGCTTTTTAGGAGTTGAAGCGAGTGCACTCGCAGAGAAGGTGCATGATTTTTTCGCTGTACCTGCAGACTTCACGTGACGCGACATCAGCCATTACAACAACAACAACAACAACAACAACAACAACAACAACAACAACAACAACAACAACAACAACAACAACAAAAGACATTTGAAAAAGCCACTTCAAGCCGCAGACGGACCAACAAGGTAGAGTGGCATCAGGGTAAGACGGACGGATACGTAGATGGAGGTCAGGGTGTAAGGTCTTGCACTTGTATGTGTCGGCCGATTCCACAAGTTCAACGTTATGAGACGGGATGGCACACTAAGCTCTTTTGTAGCATTGCATTTTTACTGGGGAAAGGCGACAGCGGTGACGCCGTCGTGAGTGGGTGGCGCAGCTGCACTTAAGTCTTTTCCCTGAATGCCCCAGTTTTTTCCTTGTGGCTTAGTGCTACAAATGGGTAGTTGTCTTCTTTCTCTTTCCTAAAACCTTCATCCCCCTTGCGGGTTTCCGCAGAACTCATTTCTAATACAGTGTCAAGGCAGTTACTATAATATTGCTTTGTGTCCTTTGTCTGTTGCTCCAAAGGGTACTTTTGAAATACGCTGCGAGCTGCACATGTGAGCAATGACAAAGGGTTGGGTAGACTATGGAGGGCTTCTTTGCTACCGCTGAATATAGACCATGAATTAGGTGTCTTCCCCGTGAGAAGCACTACAACAGCACGAAGAGCAACTAGTTCAACTGCTATAATTGCGTGAAACATTTTGAGCTTTATTGCGATAAATCTCGCTGGTATTATTACCGTAAGCGTTCAGCTTGCAGCCATAACTGAACCATCACTCCAAATACGGGTGCGAGCACTATATTGTTGTTCATATAAATATGCAATAGTCCGGAAACTTTGAAAGTTGGACGATTTGGTGATAGTTCATGTTTACTTAAGCAGCGGTGTCCCTTTCGTTCCTTTTGTGCTTGTCTCCGTGCGCTGCTTCATAAGTGAACAATAGTGCGGAAGTTTAAAGGCAACCTTTGTAATTCCCGTTTTCCTAGTAGCTCTAGGTATGTTAATGAACACTTCGGGTCAATTTAGGTCGATGCTGGCGAGGACAGCCTTGCTGTAGGCAACTAGTTTAAGGGAAAATAAGTACTATGGACAACAGCATACTGACTGAGTGCTGTATGTGGCTTTCTTGCGGGTAAAGATGCGATGGTACTCGGACAAAATGTCGAACATGCACCCTAAGTGGTTATGCACCGTGATACAGAATGACCTCCTGCAACGACAGTTGTTGCCGCTGCAGACCAATTGGCCAGAGAGACTATAACAAAGGTAAGTCATAAATAAATTCTCCACATCAATAAAGTTTAAGATATCTGAGCACACGAAGGTACACATCGGGGAGTGAAATCAACACCGACATAAGGATCGGACATGCAATGAGACGTGCTACAAGGAATGGTCGATACGTGACCACACGTGCTTTTTTTTATTTAATACGACTCTAAACTTGGAAGAAGCGTTTCATTTTCATCCGCAAAATCACGTAATGTTTGTTAAAAAAACAAGAATAAAAAGAAATACAAAAAAATGAGAAAACGTTAGCTGGATATTTATTTACATTTCTACTTATTCGAAAGCTATTCCAGAAAGAAACAGCCGTGCAGGATAGTACAAATTGGTCGTCAAAATCACGCACTCGTGTAGACAGTCCCTGTTCCGCAGATAGGGTTACCTCTCACATAAGTGGAGAACGAGATATCACGTATCGGCCATACGTGATTCCATGCATCCGCAAGGGTCGTAAAACACAGAACTAATCCAAAGAAAGTCAATCAATGAGCGTTAGCCTCTTCAACAAAAACAACTGTATTGGGTTCCCAGGCGTCGGCGGCACCCAACAATATATATATATATATATATATATATATATATATATATATATATATATATATATATATATATATATATATATATATATTGAATTAACTTGAAGATAGCACATAAGAAAAGGATCGTATTTACTAACGTTTCGGCCGTGGCACGGCCTATATATATATATATATATATATATATATATATATATATATATATATATATATATATATATATATATATATATATATATAATTGGTATTCAAGGCTACATGCTCTCCGCATTGGCATAGCTGCCGCGGATATCGAAATACAACACCAAATTCACGCCTAGGAAAAAGGAAGACGTCGATGCGACGCAACACACCCTCCCTTTTTGCCATTCTCCTTAACCCACTCTTTTCCGCCACATTGCTCTTTCCAACCGTTTACAAGCATCAGCAAGGCAGAGAAAAAAATAATAAACAGTCCGTTTCGATTACCGTCTGCAAGCGCGCCCGCAGTTCAAAAAGCGCGCGACACTGCACCGGCTGCACGTCCAGCAATTCCCGCCTGCGCGTCGACCAGTGTTGGTCGCAAGCACACATCCCAGAGCACACGGGAGCTGGGCTCGAGGAAAGGTCTCCAGTGCCCAGCCAGAGAACACGACCGAGGCAGCGACAGCGTCAAAGAAAAACCGTACGTCATTTCTTTACGGTACTGACAAGTCGAACGAGCGCGAGAGATTGCGCGAGCGTTTGTGCTTTTGACGAGTGCTACCATTAGGTTAATGAGATTTCTAGAAAAGAAGAGGCTCGCGATGCCATATTCAAGCATTCATACTCGCATGGCAGCTGTAGCGTGCCAATGTATTCGGCAAGTCTCATTTATTAGAAGCCTTCGTAGAGGCTTCCATGACGGAGTGGTGATTTCGCCATCCTATATACCAGGACCTAATTCGGGTTGCTTCGCGTACCTTAGTTTATTTTAGGCTGCCGGCATTGGGCTTCGTTACTGGAATCAGGAATTGGTCGTAGTTGTGTTTACGAATAGTAAGCGTGATCCAGGAGTGTAGGGAAACACATTAGGATCATAACGGGTGAAGAAGTACCGCTGCTATCTGTACGATTTCGGGAAAACCGCTGTGAAAAATGATAAATTTACTTTTACGAATCATTTGATTTTATTTGCACGCTGATTGACTGCGCAAGCTGTTTATAAGCAGCCTTTCGTAGCTCTTCGGATGGATCATGGTCGCATAAGTTCTCTCTGACTGTACACCTAAGAGGAGTTTGCCGGCAATGTTTGTTTTACGGACGATGTTCTCGCTGCTGGGCTGCCTAACAGAGGCTCAATAACCGAGGATAAGTTGAAGTGCGCTTTAGGCGAAATAGGTTTTTATTTTTGCGACACACGCAACAAGTATTGAAATGAAGTGCTGTAGAACATGCTGACTTGTGTAGCCACACCTTTAAGATATAGCGTTAGAATGCCGTAGGCTATAATTCTTGAAACCTCATCCGTGTCTACAGTGTTGCTTCAGCCATTGCTTGAACGTTTGAGTCAACTCGGGGTTAACGATATGAACATTTTCGTTAGCCCGCGCAAGTTTCTCGTGGCCGTGGGTCAGCAATATAAACAAAACTTACACAAAAAAATCTAAAAAAAAAAGGTGCATACATTTGCTTCAGTTTCACTCATGCTGAGATTCACCGAAGTTTTCTCAAATGGGTTCAGTTGGGCTCTCTTAAACGGGAAACCGCCAAAAAAATTGGCAGATCCCACGAACCTCGGGAATCGATGTTGTACGAAGAACGAGGACGAAAGCTGACTGTGCAGTGATTTCTTAATTAAGTGAAGCGTTACGAAGTGGCATTAAAGATAAGTACAAATGCACACATAGACATGCGTTAAGCAGTCGCATATGTTTCATAGAAGCATTTGTTTACAGTTGCGTATAGGTGCTAACAAGAACATGAATATCAGCAACGTTACAAGTGGTGACCTGATATGAATTGCTGGTGCTCGCGGAGATGGTAGCCGTGCGCACTTCTACATATATCAACTTCAGTGGATGGCACCTAACTACAATTGACGTTAACCCGACGTGACGACTGCATCATACGTAATGTACATACGTAATGTTTACATACGTAATGTAAACAGTACATACGTAATGTTTACATACGTAATGTAAACAGTACATACGTAATGTTTATAAAATTGGACAGCCAGCGCTGCAATCACAATTGACGTTCGAAGAACATTAAAGTGTATTTAAAAAGTTGTTCCGAGAGCTGATGTGGCTTTTTGGTAGACTACTTGATTGACCCGCAGAATGCTGAAGTTCTATTTTTTCCGGAATCCAGACATTTATTGTTTGCATTTGTCAGGTCAATGCTGCCGGTGCCAGCGTTTTCTTAACGCTCACGTGCTCAAAAAACTGATGTCTGTTCTCGCCGTTCCTTGGTATATATATAAATTGTGGCACATACCCGCCCGCGGGTATGTGCCACACGTCTGGCGGAAAAGATTCAACGATGCACGCGACGGGATTGGGACATTATGTCATGACCAGCGATTCAAATTTGTCAAACCATCTTACCCTTTCATAGTAATTTTGGTTTACCCCAAGTCAAGGGGGTGATCACGAGAGCACCCAGACGTAGGCGGATAGATAGATAGATAGATAGATAGATAGATAGATAGATAGATAGATAGATAGATAGATAGATAGATAGATAGATAGATAGATAGAGCCTCTCACACCATGTGAGAGGCTCTGTGAGCACGCACGCACGCACGCACGCACGCACGCACACACACACACACACACACACACACACACACACACACACACACACACACACACACACACACACACAGTGCGTCTCAATAATTGACAACAAAAGAACATTTAATCATTGAACGTCTAGCTAAGAAAAGACCATGACGCTAGCAGCGCTATAGCGAGGTCGATGAGGCACGCAGCGACACGACAGGCTAGCCGTCACCGCAAGGTTCCATTTAATGTTCAAGGGCGATAATATTATACCACTTGCTAGTCAAGGCGTGGGAGCGCATTGAGCGACCGCGTCGACTGACTGAAAAAGTGGGGATGAATATTACGTTCCTTTCTTTCCAGGCATAGCCTAAAGAAATTGCAACGTAACACTTTTAACGACCAATAGCCTGCGTGATGTAAAAGTACACTGAATACATAGGATGCGCTTCACTTCTATTTTTTCAAAGGTCCCAGAATGCAGCTCCCGCTGGTGGTGGGGGTCATCCTGATAGGGGCCATCCACGCGGCCACACCATCGTCGGATGTCCTCAAGGTGATGATCTCAAACAACAATTTCGCTCTCCAACTTCTCCCGCTGATGTCGACGTCCCAGCTCGACAACGTCTTCTACTCACCCTACAGCATGACCACGGCCCTTGCCATGGTTCATGCCGGCGCGGACGCTTTGACGCGGAGTGAGCTCCACGTAGCCCTCAAATACCACCTACTGGGGCTCGAGGAGGACGAAGTAGTGAGCGCTCATGCAGACTTCAATCGGCACCTGTTGGGGCCGTCCAACTCGACGCTCGAGGTCGCCAATGCCGCAGTCCTGGACCAGCGGCTGAACGCCCTGCCGTCTTACCTGAATGCGTTGAAGAACGGCTTCGTGGCGGAGCTTCTCAAGGCCGACTTTTCCGGTGATGAACGGGCGACCCTGAACACCATCAATTCGTGGGTGAGCCAGAAGACGCAGCAGAAGATTAGTAAGTTGTTCGACGAACCGCTGCCTAGCTTCACCAAACTGGTATTTCTTAACGCCATCTACTTCAAGGGGACGTGGCTCAGCAAGTTCGACCAGTCTAAAACGGCAAAGGCCCCTTTCTACACGGCCGATGGCCGCTCTACAAGCGTCGACACCATGCAGAGCGTTGTCAAGGCGGGATACGCATACGTCAGGGACTTGGCAGCTACTATGTTGGAACTGCCTTACAACGGTCTCGACTACAGCATGGTTATAGCCCTGCCCCAAAACGAGTCCAGCGTTGAAGTGCTAAAGAGGCAGCTGAATGGGACGGTGATTGTGGCCGCTAGGCAAAAGCTCCGTGAAGCCACTTTTATGCTTCACCTCCCGAGGTAAGCAGGATCAAGTTATCTTTCAAATTAAGAACGAGTAAGCTAGAATGCGTTGTGCCAAATTATCATCAAAAAATCTCAATGTTTACTTCAACACACTAAGTTTTAAAGGCATGCACATTTTCGCATTTCATTTGCGTATTGCCACCCTTATTGAAGTAATGACAACAGCCACCAGAGTTTTTTTTTTTTTTTGAAAACTGATCTTTAACAAAACAAACGTACATATTAACACGAGAGCTCATGACATATAAACAAACAAGTTAAACTTGTGCATACAGTTTATCGAGAATCGCTATAATGGTCTTTTTATCTTGGATGATTGCTTGCTGAGCTAGTTAGTTCATTTCAACACATACAAACACACGTAAAACTATAAAAGACGATACGTATAAAGTATGAAGAGCACTCCTTTCTAGTTGGTCGCATGATCGAATCCTAGCGGTGACGCCTGCATTTTCGATGGAGGCGAAAACGCTGTATGCACGCATGCTCAGATTTGGGTGCACGTTAAAGAGCTGCAGGTGGCCGATATTTCCGGAGCCCTTCACTACGACGTCTCTCATAATAATATCGTAGTTTTGGGACGGTAAACCCCACATACCAATCAATCAATCAATCAGTCAATAAATAAATAAATAAATAAATAAATAAATAAATAAATCAATCAATATGTGTTCGTGTGGTGCATCGAAGACACTCCTTTTGGAGTAGCAGTTCTTTGCAGCTATCATTGGGGAATGGACTGATATGTTTCTGTGTCTTTTCAACAGCGCATCCAAGTCACGCTGTGCCATTTCACTCTCACAATGTCAACTGAAAGTCCCAGCTGACGTCACGCCTGATATAATTGACAAAGGGCAACCATGCATGACATTTCGATAAGCACGTTCCACATTGGAGCACGTAAGGTGGGACGCCCAGAGTTTAATTAGGGCATGAACAGCTTCCCTAAATTTTCTCACATAGTAGTGATCCTGATTACATGGTCATTGGTTTGACTAAGCGCTTTAGTCCTCGTAATTGAGTGCAAGCGAAAAAAAAAATGAAAGAATTCCAGACCCAGGCAGCCCCACTTATAGTGCTGGTTCTAAATAAAGTTTGTTCCTCCTCTTCGTGAGTTTAGGTTAGGTGCACGTTCAAGAATATCTGATGATCAAAATAACAAGAGTCATTGGCCCGCTGTGCGCTTTTCAGGCCTTAATTCTCACTAATCAACAAATGCAAAAGTTAGCATTGGTGTGCGATAACAAAGATATACAAGTGAATATACTGAGTACGCAAACTGTACACCCCAGCAAGTAATTCGCGTACTGGTCGTCTGACCCGTCACTGCACGCGAGCTGTTCCACTGACGAAACCTCGCTTTTTCTATACTTATGCGCGTAATACCTCGCTTTCTTAATGTTCGCACACTACCTTTATAAGTAGGATATGGCTTTCGTACAAACATATTCGCCCTCTATAGCTAAGTTCCGAATTCCGTCCAAACGGTGAGATATCTGCCAGCGAACATATCAGGATTTTCTAACGGAAGTCCATCATTAAAAAAGGCACCACTGAGCACCGCCTAATTGAGGGAGGGGTGGAGGTGCTTGGTGCACCACTACTTAGGGAAATACTGGTGTGTGCGTTCCGCGGCACGGTACTGTGAATGGCATCACTTACCCCCGCCCTTTGAAGCGGACACCTCCTATATAACTATAGTAAATTTCGTCGAAGACGGGAACAGCTACTGGACCTCGTATTCGCTCTAATATTGACAGAGGTAATTGCCAATTTCAGAATCGTTGATACCAATTCCTTCGCACCAGCAGCTAGGAAATAATTTTTGGAATGGTATGCGCATAATTCAGGATAAGGCGGCGCATGCGATCTAGAACAATCCCTGTATATTAGTGAATCCCGTGGCATCGGTCGACTAGCTAGAAATCACACGACAGCGCCACTATAGCGCTGCTGCTAACGTTTGCGTGTTCCGTGTTCTTGTATTGTGTAATTGATAATGCGTACGCGGACGATATAAGGGTTCCTGTATGTATTTAATTGGACAATCCTGTAGACTATAGGTGAATGGACCATAGGAAGTCAACTGGCAACCCTGGCCTTCATTGCTATCGCAGAGTTAGCACATTTTTTTTCACACAATTTTCCCACAACAAGCTCGCATTAAGTATATCTGAAACTCAATGCATAATATTTTATTCCAGGAGGAAAAAATCTAGATTATAGTACTATGAACCTGGAAATAAACAACACGCTTATTGAGAACGTTTTTACTTTTAAATACTGCGGAGTTCTAATGCATAAAAACTTGAATTGAGGAGAGGAAGTGAATTACATATTCAAAAATCTCGCTTTCGCATGTTTCACGCTCATTAAAGCCAAGTGTTACTATTCAAGTAACGTGCTTCGATTATTATACTGTTTCTTATTACACTCTCAACTCATTTATTGTATATAGCGAGATATGCGGGCTTTTCTTATCCATCGTACACCGAACCAGTCACACGTGTACAAAAGCGCGCCTTGTGACTGGTTACGTCCACTCCTTTTTCATGCCCGAGGTCAGGTTTGTTTTGATCTACTCGGATACTGCCTTTCACGCCTCAGCCAAATTATAAAACCGTAGTAATAAATAATTCTACAGTTAACACCAACTTTGCAGTACCTGTGAGTACGTTTTCAGCTCCGTCCCGTAACACAAGACATGCAGGCAATGGAAACTTCAACCTTCCGAATCGTAGGGTTGTATATGGCAAATGGTTAATACAGTTCACTGATGCTAAAATATGCAACGCAAGTCAACTCGAAATTAAACTTGCAAGCCTCTTTTTTACCTGAAAATGTTGACCTGCAAAATGCATTAGTTAAAACCATTATTCTTAACTAAAGCACATGCCCACACTTTTATTCCAACTCACTTGCGCATATTTCTTTCTTTGCCGTCTTTAAAAATGCTGTTTTGATTCTTCAGCACAGTCTTGTCCACAAAATATGCACATATTTTTTTCTGTCGCTATGTCCTCTATTCTTACAGCGTATGCCTTAAGTTAATCCTCATTGCTTGTCTACCTAGATTATAGCAGCTATTTCATAGTTATTGTGAAGTGTAATTAAACAGATATATTCTGTCATTGAATTCTGTCATTCTGTCATTGAATTAGTACAAAAAGTTTAAATCATAATAACTGCGCTTCTGTTCCTAACATGTAATAAAATACTCATGTAACAGATTGCACCAGTGACTAGCCGCGCAGAATAACGATCCAAATACTTAGTAATCATTTTTGTACTAACCTGATCAAATAAAAGTGATTGATTGATTGATTGATTGAACTTTAAAAAGGGCTCATCCAGCAGTCAATCAACTTTTTAATAATAAACATTAAGCCTTTTTTATTACATTCGCGTGTGGCGCAGGTTTAAGCTGGAACAGAAGTACGACCTTAAAGAGGTGCTGCCAAAGCTGGGAATCAAGAGGATCTTCAACGCGTCCGAAGCGGACCTGTCCCGTATCAACGGCGAGAAGTCGCTTTTTGTGAACCAGATGGTACACAAGGCTGTGGTGGAGGTGAACGAGGAAGGCAGCGAGGCAGCAGCCGTCACCGGCGTCACCGTCAACACACGAATCATCACTGGTCCCGGCGAGATACACGTCGACCGGCCGTTCCTCTTCTTCATTGACAACAAACGCACAGGAAACGTGCTCTTTGTGGGACAAGTGAACAAAATCGATTAAGAGCCTGCCCGGGCTGGCACTAGAGCGACAGGCTTTCCCAGCCTCAACGTGCTATTGCAGCTTTCGTTTCGAGATACAGATAACCTCCTTTGTCCATCGTGTGCCTTTCCTTGAAATTTTGTTAATTGTATCTTTATATTGTCTTTTATGACTTTACTTATGTATCTGATTGAATCAACGCAGGTATATCATTATATTTAGGATGACTGACAGTTGGGCGTGTTGGTGAATGTTCATGATGAAACAAGCGCTAAAAATACACACACTCTCAGAGAGGACACAGACAAGCGCTTATCTGTGTCCTCTCTGAGTGTGTGTATTTTTAGCGCTTGTTTCATCATATAACTATATGTATCTCTCTTGATCAACACTATTCGACAGTAAATTCCATACTGCATGCTTTTATATAGATTAGTTCTCTGTAATTGCGAAGTGCAACAAGTGGGTGAAATGTTATTTCGTTTCTATCTATGTATAAACTATGCGCAATGACACACAGATCAAGGAAAAAAAAAAACAAAATGGACAGGAAAGTACCAATGTCTACTTTTTAGTTTATGGTTCATATTAAGCTACGTCACTTTGAACTTAAAATGTCCATCACAAGCCCTATCCCTCTATACATTTAGCAAAACGTGTGTTGCTCAGGAGGGGCTAGAATAACGGCTAACTTTCCTAAAGGTAAGATTGATGTAAACACTGGTCAGCCGTAAGACATGGCTGGTAATAATACTTGGTGTAGTAGTTTGTCTTTGCAATCAATGCTTGAAAGCTCCGGGTTTGTTTCGGTTCTAGAGAAAGACCCTTTATGACTGCAACTGGGCGAAAGCGGAGCCCGTGCAGTCCAAGTCGGGCCATAGGTTTATCGAATAGTTCTTCACTCACAAGTTGGTTGGCCCCCATTATACTGCAAATGTTACGAAACACCGTCGGTCACGAGCGTAACATAGAGAGATGAAGTCGTGGTTTCAAAGTAAGCCCTCGATACTGTGGTTGGTAGCGCAGAGTTTCAGCTCTTCCCTGCTCAATTCGAATGAGTAACGTGTAATCTCGGACGTGTTCCTGCAGTCGCAAAGACGAGTATGTGTATCACCTGTTGCCAGGCTGTTCCATACACACCCCATATCAATGGCAGCTCTATAGTAAAAGCTTAGTTTACTCGATTCACATCGTACGTTCTCACTTACCAAAGTATTGGAGCCATAGTGATCGAAGGTCCATCAGAAGTTATGAACACGGTTCAATGTTTCTTTGGCGGTGCTTGTACTGGCGAGGTGTACTGATTCCACCACACTGTGTATTTGTATCGCACATGAGTATCCAAGGCATCTGGGGGCTTTGTTAAAACAACATAATTTCGAAAGCAATTGAATTCAGGACGTTGTGTTTCTGTTGGTTTTATACTATTTACCAAATAAAGAGGGGTAGACGTCGCTAGCAAATAGCGACTGCTTCAACTTTCATTTTTATTTCAATTATCAAACAAGCACCGGAACATCCATGCTGAGACCGGGCTCGGGCATGAATGTGTTGATAATTTTTCATGATGAAGGTATGGCAATTAAGTGAGGAAAGGTTCATTTTGAAAGAGCGCCAAAGTAATAGACAAAAAAAAGGACTTCACAACACGAGCACTGACGAATAACAGAGTGCTTCATTCAATCTAAACAAAAGAAGAAAAGGAATAAGAACAACAGAACATGCGCCCGCAACTTATGCCAACGATAAAAAGACTACAAGCTTGTTACATAATTGTTTATCCTAGTAAGTCAACTCACAATCGAACAATGCAATTAATGGCGTGTTAACGAAAATACCGCCAATTTTGTACATTGCGAATACTCGAGCCTATGCGAGCTTCATTTCGTCAAAAAATGGTGTTCGTGCGATGTTGGCTATGTGCACAAATTGCGCCACATGCATTGGCATGCCATCCATTGCGTTGCTCGACAGTGAATGGCCTGACTTTGAGAGAGGTGTAATGACGTTACAAACCTGTATTTTTTTTGTTATGGGCATTTGTTGCGCGCGCTTGTTGTCTTCTTACTTCTTCCCCTTATCTTCATGTTTCGTTTGAATAAAGCACCCAGTTATCGGTCAGCGCTCGCATTGTCACGTTTCCTGTGTCTTTCGTATTTTGCGCTTTTTCAAACTAACCCAAACCACAACTAGCCCAACTCTCCCTTTTGCTGAAGAAGGGCACTTTATTATGCAAATTTAGAGTGAAAGAAACAAGTGAGCATGGGTGGCATCAAATAGGACTTTTGTAATTAAACATGCAACGCACCTGCGCAACATGAATGGAAGCCTTTGTGTCGCGGAGAACTTGGAATTTTTGGTATATATGCATAGGCTGGAGTGTGTTAGTGCTGCATGGCTTCTATTTTTTTGCCTCTCGCTCTTTTCTAAGCTTTTAGAGAGCTATACTTGCTCGAACATCCGTAAAATAAGGATGGATTTTTTTTGTTTATTTTGCCACTGCTATCGCTCTCGAAGGACGCGGCGGAAACGTGTTGCTACTTTTTTTTCTTCTTTTGCTATTCTCTGCAATGTTATCAGCGTTTTCCAGAATGGAAAGAGCCGCCCGAAGTTCCTATGTCCGTATACCCACCACAGAGTTCACTGGCATATATAGTGTGCAGGCTCAGTATGTGACGCTATGCAACGAACAGAATTGGCACTTACTTATGCGTGGGGCTTCAATATATATGTATACAGTGTGGTCCCCTGTTAAAGGGAACACTCGAATGCACACCATCGATATTCTTGGCCTTCTAAAGGCAAGTTGATTAAGAAACAATCTTCATGCAAATCAATATTCTGTGAAGAAGAGTCGGAACTTTAAATCACCAGTAGCTTTATGCATATCTAAGTCGCTATGATTCCGTAAGATAGCGAAATCTAAACATGCTGCTCACGCAGGTGTTCCCTTTAACAGTGGACCCGTCTGTACAGTCTGTTTCACTCTTAGAGGGAATCTCGAAGCACTTGAATTGAGCTGCTGCCAACGCTGAATTCAAGCGCCGCCAGCAGTTTACGGATGCACAGACACTTGAAGGGCTGTAGTGTTGAATCATGTCATGTGCTATAGCGGCACCCAAGTACAGCGCTGGCCGCACCACGTGTTATGCGATCTGAGATATACCCAAATTGTGAAACGGACTGTGCATGCGCAGCCGCAGTCATGATTTATTCGAACGCTCCTTAGAAGGCCATGTCGCTTTGCTGTGAAGAGAGATGTTTTTCCACGGAGTGTGCTGAACAGTGAAGCGGCGTAAAACATGTATGGTGTAAAGCGCTTTTGCTTTAGACCGCTGCAGCATGTGTTTTCATTGTACGGACCAAATTAAACGACATCTGTACATTTCGAATGTTATAGCGCTTTATCATATGCATATACACCCACGCACTCAGTTCGTGCTAGTCTATTCATATATGCTATTCCATAAGTGATATGCTAAACAATTCAAAGAAAAGCGTATATTGAAGAAGTGGCTAGTGAACCGATCGTTTCTTTTTTTTTTCTATCACTATAGCGTGAAAACGGTATACACTAAAGTGCAAAGCCTGTCATAAAGAGTCCACTTTGGTATTACAGTGCATATAAGCAGTCGTACTTATGTGCAATTACCCTCTCCCCCTCTCTTTTGTTTTTCAGCTGTGTGGTACTAAATTCGGCCATACATATACTCGCATTTCCTAGATTTTTTTACAACAATTCGATCATTCATATATATTCAGGATAAGTAACAGTATATGTCTAACTATGTAGACTTATGTATACCTGTTGCTTGATTATGCACCTAAATTTCATTTTACATTTACAGTTACCTAGTGTCAGTTGTGTATAGTTAGCATTAAGAAAGCGGAAAATTGTAGCTGAACACACGAAATCCGGTTTTCGCTGGACGATAGAAGTACTCTTTCTTTTTTTTAGTGGATGCGGTTAGTTTCGTGCAGGTGATATCGTTATGTCTTAGTGCTAGTGTTTGCTTCAATTTTAATTATCATATTAATCGGACAAGCTGCTTTTCTTTTGTGAGCAATAAAGAAACGACAAACGCAGTGCTGTCTTGCGTTACTTGTGTTATTTAACCCGTGATCGAAAAGCCATGGTGGAATGCTCGAAGGGCGGCGTAAGCTAAACTTCGGACACTGTTGACATTGCCATATAGTGTTTCATGTGGGATGCAGTTCTACAACCACTTTGGCTTCGCCAGAACACCAGTTACATATTCATGATGACAATCAGCGCGTAATACAAAGGACGAGTCGATTTTTATCAACATGAACCAGCACCAGCTTAGTCATGTTTGCACTTTGAACCAGTTACTCAGTCAAGTGGCCAGCTATAGCCAGTGACGGATACAACACATATCGAAACTCGATTGTGAAGACGTGCTTTATACTAGTATATTTCGTAGTAGCCACTCTCGATAACTTGCCTATGTCTAATCTATTTCGTGAAGATGTCCCAATTGGGCAGATTTTAAAACCTTCACCAGGTTCAGGACTCGGCTTACGCAATCTGCTGCAGCCCCCTTCGGTTTTCTATGGGGCGATCAATCAAGCATCGCAGAATTTTCAGAAAAGCAAGCATGCGATATTTTGCAAGTATCGGAAGTTTTCACGTGTAAATTATAATTGTCATTAGAAAGCGTTGGTTATATTGAAATCGTGAATGTGCCGTTTACAAGGTGCCAACGTATTTTCACAACGATTAACTGGCCCCCCTAATAAAAAATAAATTGACCTCATTTATGATTCAGAGCAAGGCAATCATACATTATGTTCATGATAGTGTTTTGTACTATTATATTTGAATAACAACTGTGACACTGCATTGCATCAAGCTCTTCCACGAAATTAGCCAGAAGCAAACGACACAGAGGGAATATATATATATATATATATATATATATATATATATATATATATATATATATATATATATATATATATATATATATATATATATATATATATATATATATATATATATATATATATATATATATATATATATATATATGTGTGTGTGTGTGTGTGTGTGTGTGTGTGTGTGTGTGTGTGTGGTGTGTGTGTGTGTTAGAATATTAGGATCTTTATAAGGCCTAAACTCTCATTTCTTTTTGTATACCAATGAACCGTTACATCAGTTTTACCTTCACACACCTACTGGATTCATGGAGCGACTCTTAACGATCTAACAAAAGTCGCCGGTAGTGTTCAGTGGTTCATGTATGAGCTGCTGAGTTTTAAAAGATTTTTGGGGATGCAGAGGCACGCGAAAACCATCCTTCGTAAATAGAGGGTAGGGAATGCGTTTTAACTGTTGCCGTGTTTCCTATAGCGAATTATCCGTGCTAAACGATACACGGACCTGCTGCTAGTTTGAGCAATTCTGAACTGCTTTTCGAGTATAGAAGGGCCAGGGTGAATTCGCTTGGAAAAATAAGGCTCAACGAATGAGAGAAGTCAAAACAGCTGGTTTCTATGATGATTAGCGCATTGACAAGAATGGTTTGATGGTTTTCTCGGAAGTTAGTGACACGATCTTTATTACACCGGACGCAAGTATTGCCCAGATAGGCATTTATATTTTTTTCTTTGAAACTATACACTCTGATAAGCGTTCCCGAAAGGAGTCGTTGTTTGCACATATACTTTTCCAAGACGAACTGCTTCGTACGCTGTTTGCCATAAGTGATGAGACGAGGAGCAGACGCTTTAAGCAGAGTAGGCAGATAACATTGGGCTCTCTTTCGGGCTGACTTCTCGAGTTTCATCGGGGACACAGAGATAGAAGGAGCTAGGAGGCTGGCACACCCTTCGGATTCCCCCGTCTCCTGTGACCCAGTGGAAGAGACTCGCGTGCACTATAAGATTCTTCAAAGCCACAGTCAGCGAAGACTGCTCTCTAGTTTCGGCCACAAGCTTCGGGTCCGTCCAAGCGGGAGGATTGAGCTTGGGAGGCGTTCTTAACGACTGTTCACTTCACTTTCCTCTAGATTCTTAGGTAAGCCATAGCAGTTCCCTCTTGATTGTAGGGTAATTCATAAGCACTCGCATTGGTTTACGAATATTTTGCGGAAATTCTGTTGGGTGACATAAAACAGCTACTTGCTTTCTGTGAAGCCAAACGATTTTTCTTCTAATACTCATTGCTTCTCTTTTCTTCCAAAAAAAATTGAATGCAGAGCTCGTAGTCCAGAATTTATTCGGCAATGAGAATTATGTAGCCTAATTTTGAACTTTAAGTACTTCACGGAGGTAGAAGTGTACAAGAGCATCAACTTGAGTGTCCTGCTTTAAAGTAATCGGCTACAAAATATTTGAAGATAATTGTAATATCATTCGTAAGCTTACAACTGCTTCTAGTTACTCTATCAAGATGCTTACGCAGTATAGTCATTTCAATCCACGGGTGTTAGAAAGATGCAGCCGGAATTTCACGTAAGCAATATATAAGGCAGGATCGTAACCCTTTTTGTAACGCTCTCCTAAGTGATTATAACATTACGCCAAATATTTACCATGACACACTTTTCTTCTTCTGGCTTATCGCTGGTTAGGACATACGCCACCAAGAAAGGCTGCTTAGTAAGGAGAATAAAACAAGGGGAACAATTAAGCAGGCCGAGTGGGTTGAAATTTCAGCAGGGTGTTTAGCCTTGCGTCTTCGATGATCCAGATTATTGTTCACTTATCATCTTTGTACGTCTTACAGTTGACCACCATGAAGATAATAATCTGTCTCGCGGGGCTTTTGGCACTATGCTATGGCCAAGAGGAACACAAGGTGACCGCGGCCAACAATCATTTCGGTTTCAAGCTCCTCAATGCGATCCCAGTTTCGCCCCAGACAAACCTCTTCTACTCGCCATACAGCGTGTCCACAGCGATGGCAATGGCCTACGTCGGCGCCAGGGGAGAGACTCAGCGTGACCTTCACGAGACCCTGGGCTACTCGTCCGTAGGCCTAACACCCGACCACGTGCCCAGCGCCCATGCCCAGCATACGCATCTGCTGCGCGCGCCATCAAACTCGACACTCCGCGTCGCCAACGCAGCGGTCGTCCAAGAGAGCTACACTGTGACAGATGAATATCTAGGACTTCTACGCCAGTCTTTCGATGCCGAAGTAAGCGCTTCAAGCTTGCACGATGAGCAATCCGTGAGGGCTATCAACGACTGGGTCAAGAACAAGACCGAGCAGAAGATTGAGAAGCTGCTCAGCGAGCCCCTTCCTCCCAACACCAGGCTGGTTCTCCTGAATGCCATCTACTTCAAGGGTGTGTGGAACGTTCCTTTCGATGCGAGAGGAACGCAGAAAAGGCCGTTCTTCAACGCGGGAACAGAAATAGTCGAAGTCGACACAATGTACGAACAGATCTCAGCGGGGTACGCCAGAGACGACGAGACGAACGCCGATGTTCTGGACCTGCCTTACGCCGGGCTCGACTACAGCCTGACGATCATTCTTCCTAGAGAGAGGACTGGTGTGGACGCGCTGAGGCAGAATCTATCGTGGCCCATCTTCCAACGCCTTCTGTCCAAGCTCAACATGAATTCTCCCATAGAGGTGTCGCTGCCCAAGTGAGTATACGGATGGCAATGCGTAGGCAGATACCACGTTTCCAAAGGAGAGGGTGTGAAACGTTCTGCATCTGCACAATGTTATGCACAATGTTCCCGAATATGCGCATGAGAGGTTGAATGTTGCGTCATAATAGCAACGAAAAATTCTTGAAGATGTCAAATGGCGATTGCTTGGCGAGAACTCATGTGCTCGCGCTGTGTTTCCTTTCGCAGTCGATTCGCTGGGTCCTCAATAACCCATCACGTACTATCTGGCAGTTTATCATGAGGCGAAGAACATCTGACACGTTACGAAGACGGACGGAAGGAACACGCCTGTGTTCAGCGCCTGTGCCTTGTGCTCCTCCGGCCCGTCTTTGTAAAGATCATGTTTTACTTTTGCTTTATGGTAAAATACGCCTTCGCTGTGGAAAAAAAAAAACATTCAGTGTTCAATAACAGTAATTACCACATTGCACTAGTGTTCGTTTTTTTGAATACCGATGTAGTGCTAAAATTGAGTAACTTGAAACCTTTTTAGTGCCTTGCCCTAAAGCTAAGCTCTGGTGCTTTGACCTTTATAAGTACCATAAGAACAAATGAGTTATTGTAGCTAACGTAGGAAGTGGCTCCTTATAAACTTTGTTTTTATTGGTAAACGAGTTAAAATATGGGTTAGGATGTACACAAGCGATGTGTTTCAATACTAATTAGTTGACTTCAAAGGCGTTTGCAGTTATTGCTGAGGAAGAACAAACAGCACAAAGTGGTAACAAGCAGTGCAATGGCACGTTGTTGATAAGGAATTCGTGGCCTACAGTAGAGATTTGTTAGCAGGACATAACTATGTCCGAGGATGCAGCCTGGAACATAAGCTACGGTGAAGGGCACAACCTATTGTATTGCAGCTGGTACAAAGTATATATAGTTATGGCTGTTGATTTCCGGTCGAGTCTGAATTGCCGAGCAAATACACCCTCCTGAATATCAAATGAGCCAATCAAATGAGCCAATCAAGGTGTTTATTTGGCACGCCTTTTAGGGCACGTGCCTACCGCATTTAGTAAGAGGAATGAAACGTTGAGATATCAATCTAACGTACCCTTCACGCTGTAAGCCTTATGTTACGTCTTATAACATGATTATGTTTTTTTCCGATGTCAGGTTCAAGATCGAGGGCTCGTACAAACTGAAGGCGCCCCTGTCGGCGCTAGGAGCCTCGAAGGCCTTCGACGAGCGATATGCCGACTTCTCCGGCATCAGCGGCGCCCGTGACCTGACCATATACGACGTCGTTCACAAGGCCGTGGTCGAGGTTAACGAGGAAGGCAGCGAGGCTGCCGGTGCCACTGCAGTCATCTTCTACACGAAGAGTGCAGCTGTGGGCATTCCATTCGTGGTCGACCACCCATTCCTCTTCTTCATACGCAACAGGCACACTGGAGACGTCCTCTTCGCGGGTCAAGTGAACCACCTTTAGAGCGGCAGCCCTTTCTCACTCTTAGTAAGACACTAATTCAAACACACCAGAGCGTTCTCACTCTCTTTTAACTGGTCCCAAAACTTTCAGGTACAAGTGCAGGTAGTGGCAGCATTGACATGGACACAAGTTTTCAAAAAGCATTTTATAATATAAAAGATGAAAACATTATGAGATCAGCATCACTTTTTATGTGTGTGCCGGCATCATTTCTTACCCGGCAAAACGTGCTGGAAATACACGCAAAATTATCATTTCTGACGCAAAACCAAGGTGCCGCTTCATGAGCAGTTTGTATTTATGGGTTGTAATATGGAACGACCGCAGGTTAACTTATCAGCTTGTGAGGAGCATTTTTAACACACAAAGCACCACTAATTATACAGCAAAAACGCGCATAAGAAACAAAAAATCCCCGTCATGCGCTACGCACGTGGTTTCTTCCAAAATACCTAAGCATACCCCTTTTTTATTTGTCCATACATATTTATAAACGAAGAAGTCACACGGACTGGCGGCAGCCTTAAATACAACTGATTTAAGCTGTCCTTTTCTCCGTTGTTGATTCTGTATTAACTCACACATCGCAATCACCAACTTATCTCTGAAGTCAAAATCAGTGTTTTGCGCCGAAGACACCTACGTAACTCCTATATGTACCAACGAAGCCAAGCAGGTATTGGTACGACAATAAATAATAAAACCATTAAACTCGGCGCTTTGAGTCTTATTCATTACTTTTCTGTTCTTTTTCAGATATTGAGATTGTCTTGCAGGCCTTATACCGTTTCTTATACATACACGAGAGCGACCTCTGGCCTATAGTGTCTATGGGATCTGCAACGCGCGGCGCTTCAGCGAGCATGGGAATGATGGGTAGTATTAAAATTTGTGGAATCTTCGTACTTTCGGCTCCGGTTGACATTACGTGGCGGCCATCACGGTGCCGTCGAAGCTCCGGGCAAGCGCGCCGAGCAAAACAACAGGTGCGCGCACCCCCGCCCGCGGGAGACCAGGCGCGGTGGCACATGGCTCGCGCTGCGCCTCGAGCTCCGCACGCTCACTCGCTGAATCATTCCCACCGCCAGTTCCGCAAACTCTCCCCCCACTCGATCCCCACTCTACCGCCTCCATGAAAGCCACCAGCAAGATCAGACGCATAACAGTTTGCGTCCCATTTCTGAAGAGCTTTGCTCATCGGTTGTAATCGTACACTGAACAACAACTAATTTATTAAAAGAACTGATGGAGGCGGAAATGCTGTAGGCCCGTGTGCTCAGATTCGGGTGCGCGTTAAAGAACTCCAGGTGGTAAAAATTTCTGAAGCCCTCCACCACAGCGTCTCCCATAATCATATGGGGGTTCTGAGACGTTAAACCCCACATATCGATCAATCAATCAATCAATCAATCAATCGATCAATCATTTTCTTAAAAGAAGTCTGTCTAAACGCCATGTAATCTGCTTCAACAATCCCTTGAAGAAGGCAACTCTTAACTAATGCTTCGTTTAGCAATGTTCTGATGGTTCATCATGTTCTTGTTGGCAATTGCAGGGTAGTACCTACTATGAATAAAAAAATGAAGTACCTAGTTTGTATATATGGACAGTGACTTTTCTTGGAACGGTCAGCTCGTCTATATATGTTTGTAAAAGACTTCGCACTGTGTCATGTCTAGGTATAATGCAAAACACACCATACTCAGTATAAAAATGATAACACGAACTTTTGCCTGCAGTATACTAGGTTATGGAATAATACTTTTGAGATACTGTGCCCTCCAATGGCACAAAATCCTAAATAGAACACTCCACTTGATATTAAAGATACATTTTTTTTCATGTGATCAGAACCTAAATTTTGGCACAGATTTTTTCAAAAAACTCTTTATGCCAAATTTTAATGATCTCTTAATGCAGATGGTTCCTTTAAAAGATTTGTGCTCCAAAGACTTTCTGGTCCCGTATGTCACTGCCTGTTGTCTAAAGCCTAAATTCTGTTATTGGAGGCCACGTTGTTCAACGAGGTATGCGACACGAACACGCGCCCATTACGTTTCGTCGTACTTGAGTGAACTACCCCTCCTGCCCGTACTGTTCGCATTAAAACAAAATACAAAAATAAACAAACTTTCATGACTTATTTGTTTATAAAATGTCATGTGTGTGCAGTACGCGCGCAAGCCATCCTACAAAAAGCAACCTTGCTAAACTCCACAATCGAAAACAAACTACAAAAAAAAAAAACGCGCCTGCACAATCAGTCTATTCACTGAAAATTAGTGACGTGTATGAGCTACCTGTCTAACATGCGATTGTTATCGTATATAATAAACAACTGAGTTTCAAATTGCCCTTCAAGGCTCGCCTATGCAAGTTAATGTCGACATCAGAGCAGGCATGAGTGGGTAGCCGCGTTGCAGCTTGGAAGCTCTTCCGCGAAGCTGGTCTGTGTGCTCCTACCCCCGGAGCGAAATATGTCTCGTTCCGGTATGACACGAAAGAGCGTTTCCTGACAAGTACCGAAGCCGTCTCGTAGGCCATATATTTAAAACGGTTAGCGAGAGACGGAGTCAGTTGTGAGCAGTTGCCAGAGACACTGAACGATATTCTCCTTCTCGTCGGCCTCGAGGGAATGAAATAACATGGAGGTTCTTTTCCCAGAAAAACTTCTTTTTCAGCATCCATAGCTAACTTGATCTCAGCAAGGCGGTACGCGAAAGTATGTCGGCATTGTCATTCCCATCAGCCGCCTTGCGTTGGTATACAGACGCTCTGTGTGTGCCTTTAACACGTCTGAAATGCGCAAGGCGGCTGCTAGATGGCAGCACAATTCGCGCAAGATCCATACACATATTCCATGTTAATAAACATGTGTAGGCACCGTCAACATATTCTAAGGCCTGTAGCGACGTAGCGGCACGTAGTCTCCGCCCATGCTCATTCCCGACGTGCCGTGTTCGGAGGCAGCTTTGTAGCTGCCGTGCCGACTGACACGTGATCATGAATGGCGGTGGCGACCTTTGGACTGGGAGGAGCCAACGCACCCCGACATCGCTGCAACGTAAATGTAAACGACGCACATGGACGCCAACGTAAAGATCAGATGCAATACCAACCAGCAATACCAACCAGCCCAAGTAGCCACTCTTTATCACATATCGAATTTGACGCATCGCTTTAACCTTAGATAAAACACGTCATTATTCCCCGCAATTTCACATGATTTCCTTAAAAAAAGAAAGCGAAATTGTTATTGGGGAGTTTATTTACCATCCTATTTATTCGTAAGTTATGTCAGAAAAGGTCGGCCGTGCCGGACAGTGGAAAGTGGCAGTTCAAACTGTGTATTCTCAGTAAATGGTGACTGCTCCGCAGGTAGAGTTACCTCTCGCATAGGCGCAGAACGAGATATCACATATCCGCCGCACATGACGTCATGCTACCGCAAGGGTCGCGAAAAATAAAACCAATTCCACAATAACTTCAGAAAGATAATCGTTTAGCGCCCACATCATACCGTCACTATGTTGGGTTCCCGGCTCTGACGGCACGTGATGCAGAAACTACAGTCAGTATGCATTTGTGCAGACCCCCGAGTTTACTTAGCTGTCGCGGATTTCGAAATATAACACCAAGAGCGCTTCTTCTAGGAAAAGGAAGACGGCGCTACGACGCAACGCACCCCCTCCCCTTGCCATTCTCCTTAACGCACTCTTTCCTGCTACATTCCTCCTTCCAGTCGTTCGAAAGCCTCCGCAAGGCAGAAAAAAACCGGTCCGTTTCGATTAGCGTCCGCAAGCGCACACGCACTTCAACAATCGTGTAACATTACCGGCTGTGCGCCCAGCAGTTCACGCCTGGGCGTCGGCCACTGGACATAGCAAGTACACATCCCGAGGCACATGGTACCTTGGCTCGAGTGGAACGTCTCCGGTGTACCGCCAGCAAGGACCACCAAGACAGCGACAGCGTGAAAGAAAAACTGTACGTTGTTTCTTTACGCTATCGGCAACTCGAACGAGACGCGATAGAGAGAGCGCGAGGGTATGAGCGATTGCTTCTTACGAGTGCCACGATTCGGTTAATTAGTTTTTTGGAGAGGAAGAGACTCGAGATGCTCTATCGAAGCCCTAATAAGCGAAAACCAGCTGTAGCGTGTGAATGGGTTCGGCAAGTCTTATTGATTTGAAGCCTTCGCGATGGCTTCTGAAACGCAGCTGTGCTTTTTCCATCGTAATCATTGCCACACCGGTGCGTAATCGTCGTTGTTCTGCGTACCTTAGTTTATCATACACCGGAATTCAGTCTCGTTACTAACATTGAGGACTAGTGTTTACGAACGGTAAACGCGACCCAGGAGTGTAGGGAAATGCATTGCGATAATAACGAACAAAGGAGGAAAGCTGCGGGGAATGTGTGATTTCAGGATAGCCGCAGTGAAAAGATCACGGATTTATTCTTACGTTTCATTTGTTTTTGTAGCCTGAGTGACTGCACTGGCTATTTATTAGCAGCATTTTCTTCTCCTTCTGGTGACTTATGATGGCATAAGTTCCGTATAGCTGTCGCCTATACCAGGATATTGTTGGTAATCTTTTCTTTACAGAGGCTGCGTAAGACAGTTCAGTTAGAGAGCATGAGTTTGTGCGCACAAAGTGTTTGCTTGTTTGTTTTCCTCGAATAAATGGCAAATACCAACTTTGGGAGATTGGCCACGAATACGACGTTGAGACTGAATTGTTATTTTATGAATGGTATAGGTGATGTAAAATAAAATGAAGCTTGAGAGTGAAATAGGTTTTTTTTTCTTTCTCGACAGTTGCAACATATAACGAAATGAAGTGGTATTCGCGTCATGAGCCGTCAATGGCTGCGCTGCAAACGGCGCTCCAGTGACGCGACGAAGGGGATTGGGCTTTCATCGTCTGCAATGCTCTGGCTGGAACAGTTGCATTTTCGTTACAGTTCGCTCGTGTCGCGTGGCGTCAGCCGATTATACTAGCTGTATTTTTTTCTAGTAGTCAATTTTTAGATGACTGCTAGTAATACGAGTTGTTAAGATACTTATATACCCACACCGTCACGTTCAGAATGATTTCTTCAAGTTAGTAGCTTCACTCAGGGGGCTGGATGGTGTTGAAATAGTTTATGTAACACGTTTATGTGAACGTCCCATCAAGCGAATCAAAGGCAGTCTGAGCTGCTCTATATGATCGAAGTGCGAGCGCTTTTACGGCTTATTCGTCTATGTTAGCGTTGTGTAAGCAGACCTAATTCCAACGAAAATTCATACCGTACTTTCAGTTGTATACGCATGTAGGCGCGTGTTCAAGAAACGTTTGCTGTCAAGGTAAAATTGATAAGTTCATCGACCTGCAGGTTATTGCTGACAGCTAGCTTATATTAGGCAAGTTTCATGCACAATAAAGCTTGTATGTATTATTGACTCCGAATGAAACGCGCGGGATCCAGTTCACACCTTTGTCATTAGAGATGGATCCGCTCGAGCGGTTAGTCGTTCGGGAACCACATTCACGCCTTCGATCGTGCAGTGTTGCCTGCTTGAGTGTGCGTGCCTGTCGGTGGTGATGAGAGGACGTTACGAGCTATACAGTTCTTAATGCCTGGGCAACGTGCTCCGCTGTTCGCGATTAAATTGGTATCGAAATGCAGCTTGGGGAAAAACAGTAGGAAAAAGAGTGGCCTGATTTGTCCAGGAAAATGACAAAGACAGCTTTTCTCAATATTCTTCTGGCCCCTTTGGCTGATTATTGCTGTTATTTACTTTGCTGTAACAAAATCAAATATTTTAAAGTCAGATGCTCAGGTCCATTACCAAAAGCAAAAAAATGACCGTCAATCGTGCCGCGTCGGCAGCGTCTACAGTAGTGATGCAGAAATCATCCCACGACGACATCATCACATGACGTCATAATGACATCGCAAACCCCGAAATTTGCGACGTAATCATTACATCATAACATGTCACCGAAATATTAGTAGTAGTAGTACAAAACTTTATTATATACATAATCCAGACAGGCTTGAACTCCAGTGCCCCGAAGAATATACGGGGTGGAGAGCGAAGTCTGTCCGGCAGGGTGGTGCCCCTATTCCAGGGCCCCACTGGCGCGAGCCATCCGTTCAGCTCTTTGGATCAGTCGTAGCTGATCCACTAGGGCTGGGCTAGACAGCAGCGCCTCCCATTCCTCCCACGTGCCAGTGGTGTCGTGCTCTTCGTCGTGCTCTGCACACTCCCACGTGATGTGAAAGAGTGTTGGGGTGGCTCCACACCACGGGCACATATCTCTGTACGCCGTGGGGTAGATCAGGTGAAGAGTGTGCAGATTTATGTAAGTGTTAGTCTGTATTTTTCTTAGCGCTGTTGCCTCCACAGCGCTGAGCTTGCTGTGAGGACGTGGACACAGCTGCCTATTTTCTTTGTATAGTACTTTAAAATTGTTGCGAAGCAAGGGTCCAAGAGTGTAGGGTCATCCCTTGCATTGGCTTGAGTGGCTCGGTGATTTGTGAAGCCTCGAGCCGCCTCATCCGCACGCAGGTTCCCTGTCACACCCTCGTGCCCCGGTGCCCAAGTCACAGCCTGTACGTATTTCACTGTGGGGTCCCATCCTGTCCCAACCAATATACGGAGTGCTTGTGCTCCAATTTTGCCCTTTAGATAGTTTCTGCAAGCTTTTTGCGAATCTGAAATGATTGTTAATGGAGCGTTTCGCGTCCATCCCTCTTTTATTGCGAGTGCTTTGGCAACTTCTTATGCTTGTGTTGTCGACGCCTGATCTATTGAAGCGCAGGCTGTAATTTTCCCTCTATAGTCGGTGGCTACACACACATATCTCTTTGCATTGGTCTGATAAGGCGCGGCGTCAGTGAATTTGGCCGTGTTCAAAAATCTTGTCTTTTTGTATATGTAGTCAGCCCTTGCCTTTCTTCTTCCAGCATGCAGAGTGGGATCCATGTTGCTTGGTATTGGCAATACGGTGTACCATTTTCTGAGTTCGCTAGGTACTTCTTTAGTTTCTTGGTGTGTTTGTAATAAAAAATCACGCCCTAGTTTTGTTAGGACTGCTCTGCCCGTTGGGGTCTGGAGAAGGCGATTTTCTTGCGCTAGTAACTGGGCCTCGGATAATTCTTCAATTGTGTTATGAAGACTAAGCGCCAGCAGCTTGTCGTTTGAAGTATTCCGCGGTAATCTCAGGGCTGTCTTGTAGGCCATTCTAATTATTTGGTTTGCTTTTTCCTTCTCTTCCCTGTTCATAATTTGATATGGAAGCGAGTATGTAATGCGACTGATGACGAGGCTTTTGACCAATTTTAGGGTATCTTGTTCTCTCATGCCTTTATGGCTGTTTGTTATTCGCGAGATCATGCGTGAGATCTGCTGTACTGATGTTTTGAGTTGATTTAGTGTGTGCAGACATCTCTACTTAGCTTGAAGCCACATTCCTAGTATGCGTACGGTATCTTTCTCCGGAATGACATTTCCGTCGAGCTTGACTTCCAACTTTAGATTCGGGTCAATCCTCCGTGTTTTTCTCTTCGTGAAGCGAATGAGCTCTGACTTTTCGGCTGAGCACTGAAGACCCCGTATCCTTGCGTACTCTTCTATGGTGTTAGCTGCCTGTTGTAACCTATCTTCTTTTTCTGCTAGGCTGCCTGTGGTTGTCCATACCGTAATATCGTCTGCATATATCGCATGTTGTAGACCGGCAATATCTTTGAGTTTTCCTTCAAGGCCTGTCATGGCGACATTGAAAAGTGTCGGTGAAATGACCGCTCCTTGGGGTGTTCCTTTGTTTGGAGGTTTAATAATGTCGGATTCGTAATCTCCCAGCTTGATTGTTGTAGTGCTGTTACTAAGAAAACTTTTGACGTAGTCGAACATTCGTTCTCCACAGTTAGCTTCCTCCAGACCTTCTAGTATTGCTTCGTGACTGATGTTATCAAAGGCTCCCTTCATGTCAACAGCCATAACGACGTTTTCCCCAACCTTAGAGATGTCCATTAATACTTGTTCTTTTAAAAGTAGTAGAACATCTTGCGTAGAAAGGTGTGAGCGAAAGCCAAGCATAGTTTCGGGCATGAGGTTGTTCTTCTCGAGATGGTTGAGGAGCCTGGTGTTCACCAGTTTTTCAAAGATTTTTCCTAAGCAGGACGTGAGCGAGATAGGTCTTATGTTCTCAATGGCAAGTTTTTTTCCTGGTTTAGGCACCATGACCACAATCGCATGTTTCCATTCTGGTGGGACAGTTCCAGCCAGCCAATGTTTGTTTATGTATTTAGTGAGAGCTTCAATGGCTTCGTCATTTAGGTTCCTGATCATACCATTGGTGATTTTATCTGCACCCGCGGGTGGGTTCTTCTTGTTACTAAATATGGCTGCTCTTATCTCAGCGTCCATAAAAGGCTTGTCTAAATCAGGTTGCAGTGATCCTTTATACCTTCCTTGATATGAAGGCGTCGCTCCGTCTTCCCCAAAGCATTTTTATGCATGGCTTGAATGAGGTCCTCTTTTGTACCTGGGTATAAGTGCAGCAATCGTTCAACGGCTTTACTGTTTCCATTTTTTGTCTTCGTGGGGTCTATCATGGCTTTCAATATGTTCCATGTTTTGGCCGTACTCAGCGTTCCATTGAGTGAATCACAGAAATTGGCCCAATTAGTTGCAGCTAATTGATTGGCGTAATCCTCTGCGCGCTGGGTGATATTTTCGATTTTTTCTTTCAATTCACGGTTACGTTTCTGTCTTTTCCATCTTTTCGTAAAGCTTCTTCGTGCTTCCCAAAGATGTAGTAGGTGTGAGTCGACCTCAGGGGCATTGCTTGATCGCGTAATTTCTTTACTGTACCTTTCTTTTTGACGCCTTAATTCTTCACACCAATCACTCAAGTTTGTTATATCTGAGGCAGTCAACCTTTGTTCCAGTTATTTTCTGAACGCATGCCAATTAGTTATTTTGGCAACACCAATCTTTTTACGTATCTGATCTGTGTGTATAGTGGTGCATAATATGTAATGATCACTGCCTAGATTTTCTAGAGTGTTGTGGCATTCCACCTCTTGACAACTTTTGCACATAGTTAGATCCGGTGTCGTGTCTCTGGAGTTACTGTTTCCTAGTCTTATTGGCATTGCTGGATCCGTCAGTAGTGTCATACCTGTAATTTCAATTTGCTGGGCTATGTTTCTGCCCTTGGCATCCTGAGTAAGGTATCCCCAGCTTGGGTCTTTTGCATTGAAGTCCCCCACCACTATGAGCGTGTTCTGCTTCGCTAGTTTTGCTGAATCTTCAAATAGTTTGTCGAAAGTTGCCTTTCTTTGTCGAGGTGGGCTATAAATGTTCAGGATGAAAATGCTTTTCTTTTTCTTCTCTTTATATAGGATTTGATATGTGGGATTTCGATTCTTTCTATAGGTTTATGCTGTATTGCGGCTATGGATTTGTGGACTAATGTCGCCACTCTCCATTCGTTGTTATTATTCACAGCTTCACCATGAGTGTCATAACTCTGCATGCTTGGCCTTATTCCCACCTCTTGGAGAGCTATCACAGCAGGTGGCCTCGGCTGCATGGCCACCAGCTGTGAAAGCTGTTCCTTTTTTCGTCGGAATCCCCGGCAGTTCCACTGCCATATGTCACACTCTTCCGTAGTTTTTCTTAGTCGCTTATGCATTGTCAGTATCTTCTTGTGTGATATGTAGGCCCGGCCTGTTGTATGCCTTATGTGCTTTTTCCCTTATGTGGCTGCTATTGGTATGCTTTCTCAACGCCTTCGTGAGTTCTATCTGTTGCGCTTGACTTTTTCTTTCCAACACGTCGAGTTTTCTGTCTACCTGCCCCATGACCTGTTCAACGATGGAGGGAACTATTTCTTTTACGGCTTCTTTCAGAATAGCTATCGTCACCACAGTGTCGCCGTTCAATATTGATACGCTTTGTTGCTGTTGCTGCTGCTGTCCCGCCAAGGAAGATTGAGTGGGTTTCTCTTGTGGTTGTTGCTGCTGCTGCTTTTGTTGGCTTCTAAGTTGCCTATTTTCTCTTTCTAAATCCCCCATTCTTACAAGCATTAACTCTAGTTCTCGCTCGAGTCGCGCGAGCTGTGTGCGTGTTGATTGCGCTTGGTTTGGAGGAGGTTGGGAGGCTGCCGCTGCCCAGCTTACCCTGAATTTCTGGTGGTGGTGGTGGTGGTGGTGGAGGTGGTGGTGGTGGTG